>OV281084.1:1010000-2342500 GCA_923060345.2 Erebia aethiops | reverse complement strand
CGAAACAATCCCAAAAATCAAACAAAAATAACACAAGTCATCTCTAATAGTAGGTACTGGACACAAATATATAATAAAACCGTCAAGAACTAAAAAAAAAAACCCAGAAATCATTATGTTATTTACTTAAAGTAACGAGCCATATGATTCGTCAAAAAAATCTAGAGCGGCGGACACGCGATCTAATCAGAACGTTCAGAGGCGGGAATTAAATACGTGAATGTAGGCGTGTCAACAAGCAATCAATGCAAAGTAGACACCGAGGCTTCCGATTCGCCAGTAAAAATAAAGTGGGCGTGCCGCGCGCTCCAACCAGAACTATTGGGGGGCGGAGCTACCTGCCTATAAAGGCGAGTTCCT
Organism: Erebia aethiops; assembly: GCA_923060345.2. NCBI lineage: Eukaryota > Metazoa > Arthropoda > Insecta > Lepidoptera > Nymphalidae > Erebia > Erebia aethiops. The sequence goes on along the minus strand of OV281084.1, from coordinate 2,342,140 downwards.
CGAATGTAGGTATTTCTCACGGACCAATCACGAACGAGTCGCTTAATGGTCAAATTGTAACGGAGCATAGAAAACGATCACGCTGGTTAAGTAACATAGACGGCGTTCAATAACAGGATGGGTGATAAACTTTAAAAGGGCTAATTTGCCTTTTTTTTTTTTTTTTTTTTTTCATTTAATAAAAAGAGCACTTTTAAATGTCTACGCCGTATTATTAACGAATTCTATAATAATTATTTTGCAGTCCTCGAAAAATTATTGAAACAACTTTAGTTCTCGACAACGCCATCTATCTTCTGATTGAGGAAATTCAAGAATAGTTACTCGCGGTTCATATCTAGGTATGGGTTCGTAGATTTTATTAATGACAACGCCATCTATATTAAGAATGAGGAAATTCCAGGAAACGTGCTAATTGTGTACTCGACTCGAACCCGTGGTTCATATCTAGGTTCGGATTCGTAGATTTTATTAATGACAACGCCATCTATATTAAGAATGAGGAAATTCCAGGATACGTGCTAATTGTGTACTCGACTCGAACCCGTGGTTCATACATAGGTTTTGGGTTCGTTGTTTACACATATTACGCTAGGTGGCGTTGTTTTATCATTTTTCACAGGATGTTGCATATTATAGTATAGCGCTATAAAATAACATTTGTAGTGTCAGGGTTGAGGATTTGGAGTCAGAATTTTTTATGGGATCACCTCGAGAGCTTCCTCTAACGACTGAAAAAGACATTTTCCAAATCGGCTCAGAAAAAAAATACGCGCCGAAATGAGAACCTCGTCCTTTTTTGGAAGTTGGTTAAAATCGATATTACTGAACAACATGCAAAAAAAGTGGGGATTTTTTTGCTAATTTTATAGAGTGGGATGTCAAATAAAAGAGAACATTCTTAGTTCATTAATCTAAAGGTAGGTACATAATCTATCTATATATATAAAATAAAGTGCATCATTGCTACGCTAAGGCGGTACGAAGTTCGCCGGGTCAGCTAGTCTTCTATATATCCCGTTTTCCTTGGTCACGGCATCACGCGTGAATGGCTGGACCGATTTCACTAATTCTTTTTTTGTTGTATTTGTTATATTATTAGGAGAAGGTTCTTACGGAAAAAAATATTAAGAAAATCTATCAGAAATATTGAAAAATTACAAAATAAAGTAGTGCATCATTGCTACGCTAAGGCGGTACGAAGTTCGCCGGGTCAGCTAGTAATTTATAAAATCGTTTGTCCTGACTGACTTATCACCGCACAGCCTAAACCGCTGGGTTAAGAAACTTGAAATTTTGACAGTAAGTTTATTTTGTGACTAGGCATTCGCTATGGAAGGATGTAAGGATGGCAAAATAAATAAATATGAATATGTAACAAAATTCCACCCCTAAGGGGGTAAAAAAACAGGGTGAAAGTTTGCATGAAAGTGTCATTTCTCAAGATATTTTTCAGGGTATATCTCAACGATACTTGGTATTTTGGCTTTTCCAAAAATTCCAAATTTTTTTCCCCCCAAAAATTGACGAAATATAAAATAACAATATATTATATTAATAATATAATTCAAAGTGGAGATTATTTAACGGCCAAAGTTGACCTCAGAACTCTCAATTTTCTGAAAGGCTGAGCCTGAAACTTGATCAATTATTTGAAATTTGAATTATATCCTGTACTTGAACAACAAATACTAAAATTAGATAAATATTATAAGAAAACGAAATTATTTAATTTTAGTTGTTTTAACAGAACTTCACAATTATGTCAATAGATGGCGCTCTGTAAAAGTATATTCGTTAGCGCTTACAAATAATAGACGTTAAGGGCCAAAACAACGTCTTCTCCCGGACAAATTCCCGCTAGATGGCGTTGTTAGGGCTTTTGACAGGGTTTTGATATTTTCGCAAAGTTGCAATGTACTGATTTTAAAAATATTAAAATTGCGCGAGTACATCAATGCCTATTATTTTATCACATCATTAGTTTACTTTAAAACGGAGCCATTCAAATAGTCAAATAATAAACATCTGTCATATCCAATGACCTTCTATACAAAGTCATATCGATTACTGTATATACGCAACACCCACGCACACACTGACATAATGGTTGTTATACAAGTTCTGTGGTTCTAACATAAACTACGAATTGTTTACTATAAAATTGAACTAGATAGCATTGAAACAAAAGTATTTTTTTTATTTAATTCGGATACAAGATAACTTTGACTGCAATCTCAGATGGTTGATGGTGCCACCATGTGGGATGGTGGTATTTATTTATTTATTTTACACTTTATTTGTACACCACAACACAAAAAGGAAAAATAATAATTAAGGAACACAAATACACAGAAGGAAGTAGAATACAAAAAGGCGGCCTTATCGCTTAGCAGCGATCTCTGCCAGACAACCTTAGGATTAGGAGAAGTTAAGGAGATTAAATTACGGGTGGTGTATTCATATAAATAAACATACAAACAAATACCTACATACTATTACATAAACCATTTACACAAATAACATAATACTCATAATAAACTAGTGGTTCGCCCCGAACTAAGACCTCGCGGCGCCATCTATTGACATAAATGTGAAGTTCTGTTAAAAATACTGAAGCTCATTAAAAATTAAATAATTCCGTTTCCTTACAATATTTATCTAATTTTAGTATTTGTTGTTCAAGTACAGGATACAATTGAAATAATTGATCAAGTTTCAGGCTCATCCTTTCAGAAAATTTAGAGTTCTGAGGTCATCTTTGGACGTTAGAAAATCACCACTTTGAAAGCCCCCCATTTCGTCAATTTTGGGGGAAAAATTAAAAAAAATATATTTTTGGACTCTATTCCTAATTATCTTTAAAATGATATACCGCAACCCTATGTAAATTTATAAAAAATATTTTACTTCGCATTCGCTTCTATGAGAGCCCCCCTGAAATAAAGATTTTTATTATTTTTTAAGCCATATTCGGCGGGAGGCCATTGGTTTACATATTATATTTAAAGCTGAAGTAATTGCGTTCAGTAATTCAGAAGTTATAATGCTCTGACAGACGGACGGACGGACGGACGGACGGACGGACGGACGGACGGACGGACGGACAAGTGCCAATTCACCCAAGTAGACTCAGAGACCTTCGCTTCGCTCGGTCAATAATATATGAAAATAAACTAATATATAATATTATGTATTTAGTATTACTATTATAAATAACAATGAAAAGTGAAATGAAATGTGGTAAGTGATGACGCAGTCTAAGATAGGAGCGGAACGACCTACAACGGGTATGGCAGTTTTTATTAAACCCATACTATATACCTACCCCCTTTGGTTTCTACTTGGCATCGTACCGGAACGCTAATCGCTTGGCGGCACGGCTTTGCCGATAGGGTGTCTTTGCTGCGGACTGGGGACAATAATGTGGCTAGGGTGGCCAATTTTTTTTGGAAAACAAGCTACCTACTTCAAATTTAAATACAGATACCCACTGAAAACGAACAATTGTCCAAATCTTGAAAACTATTAAAACGATTTTAATGAAACTTGCACTGTTCCCTAAGTTGAAGTAAATGTAAGCCAGTAAAAAAAGATTGGGTGCATATTTTCGGAGAAATACATAACATACAAACATAGATATACTATACATATTATGTTTGGAAGCCCTAATAGATTGTCTTTTATGTGAATATTTTGCAGTTCCAATAATATTACACACGAAATATATGCGTGTCGAATTGATAAACTCTTTTGAAGTCGGTTTAAAATAGTTTTTTTTTTCTTCAAAAGCTGTGAAAATATAGTAGTTCTGGAAAATTATATAATTAGGTTCTTTACGAATCCCGTGGGTACCTAACATGGTTTTTTCCGGGATAAAAAGTTTCACAACAAATTTCAGCCAAATCGGTTCAATAGTAGTGGCGTGATTAGGTAACAATTAACAAACATCTGTAAGATTCCTTGTAAGGTCCCCCGTGGAAATGATACTCATACTTCGCTTTAATTCTTTAATTTAGTCTGTTTGCTTGTTTGCGTGATTTCCCCCGTTAAGTAGGCATTAATGCGAGTTAACTCGTAACTGTCATTTCGAACAGAGTGCCGGCTTATAATAAAACTTACGAGAGATGTAATAAATTAATAATAGGGTGGTCCGTAGTACCGAGTACGGGTGGCAAGTGGCAACCCTACTGATGCGGCGTGATTTACAAGGCACGCGGCAAGAGCGAAATAAGAAATTATTACCGCGATATTATAGACCAAGAGGAAACGAAATGTTTTTTTAATTTAATTTTATTTATTAGGCACACAACAGATTATGACAAATACAAGTAAAATGATAATGTATTGATGTGAATGTTATGCCGAAGTTGAAGAACGATTTATATTGAAATATAAATTGGTACTTATAATAATAGGAAAAATTTTAGAAAGTTGTTTGGATATTTTTATACCTAAGTAGGCAGGTAGGTACCTATTTTGTTTTTACCCGACTGCGGAACGCACAGGGTTATGTGTTCATCAGTCTAAATATGTTTGTATGTTCCTTGCAGGACAGCTACAGCCTAAACGCGTGGACCGATTTTGATGATTCTTGCACCAGTTTATGCCGAATATATCATTAGAGTGTCACTGTGGAGGCCGAATTTGAGAAAAAAAAAATGGCGCCCTCTAGAAGCCATAATGTAACAAATTAAAAAAATAAAGTGGATAGACTGGCAAGTGGGGTATCGATGAATAGGTCTTGCAAAATCATAGTTAGGTTCCCTTGATCATTTTCTCATTTTAACGATAATTTAGGGTGTATTCCTTTGTGTCGCACTACAGACAAAACGGCTGAACCGATTTTGATAATACTTGCACCAAAAGATTTGTTTTAATCTTCCGAGTGTTATAACGGAAGCCGAATTTGAGAAAAAACAAAATGGCGCCCTCTAGAATCCATAATGTAACAAATTAAAAAATTAAAGTCCATAGACTATGCAAATGGGGTATCTATGAATAGGTCTTTTAAAATCATAGTTTTCTTTGACCATTTTTCTGTATGAATGATCATTTAGGATTTACGAGGTTTCAAAGGTTGTATTCCTTTGTGTCGCACTACAGACAAAACGGCTGAACCGATTTTGATAATACTTGCACCAATAGATTTTTTTTAATCTTCCGAGTGTCACTATGGAGTCGCACGTTAATGTTGCTAATGGACGTGCGACTGTGCCTTGATAATTTGTAATAATTACAAAATTATATTTGAGGGAAAAATATTATTGTAAAACGTGAGCTAAGAGAATACTGAATTGCTATATTATTTTGTTCATTATTTCATTAAAAGTATTATAGATACTATGTAAATTGATAATAATGAAATTCACATCTTGTTTTATACTTTTTGGTATCCAAGCAGTCGGGTTTTTTGTTTTTTTAAATTACTTTTTTCACGACATAATAATTAGGTACTTAGTACTTACTACCTACTTATCTACTGAACCGATTTGGCTACAATTTGAAATAGAGATAACTTTAACCCTGGAATCTGGATTAACATACCTAATTATAGACCATTTTTACCCTGGAAAATTCACAGTTCCCGGGGATTAAGTAGGTACTAAAAAACTTAAATCCACGCAGGTAAAGCCGCGGAAAAACAGTAGGTAGGTAAGTAATTATAAAAACATGAAGGCTACACAGTAGAAATTTCATCTACTTATAGGTAAGTAGGGTCAACATGCCAGTTCGCCGACCACCACCCTTTCACGACCGTTTTTCCGAAAACAACCAAAACCAGTTGTAATATCAGCGCAACGATCACTCTTTTTTCTTGAAGATCAAGCCCTATCTATCCCTTACCCTCGGGTTAAATTTGGCCAACCCAATGTATTTCAGTGTAAATCAGTGAACCGATGAATCTGAGCCCATTGATTTTGGAGCAAAATGCTAGTAAAAAAATAGTGAGTACGAGTAACTTAAACCGTGAGTACTTAAAACATGTTTTATTAAAGTTTGTGCATTACATTTTGTGCTTGAGGTGTCAGAATAATATGATTCAATTATAATTTTGAATATATAATTTTTCCATAAAATGCGTATTTATTTAAATAAATGGTGGTTGCTAATAGGCTGACTAAAACTTAGCTTCCTCCCGTTTACGAACACATGGTCGTAAACTAGCGGTTTCTAACGGATCATTTTTGAGCTTTTCTAACATGCTGCTTATTATTAGCGCAACTTTTATTGTTTCTTGACGTCCTATTAAGTATGGTTAATTTAAAGGTCAGATTGCGACCGGCAAAATATAGAGAGAACCATAAAATCGAAACGTATTTTGATGATGTAAAACAAAGTGGTCGGCAACAGATCATTTTTCGACCATCGATTTAATTACATACAAAAATTATAAAAAATACAATATTTTTGTGTTCGTATACGGACTAGTTAACGACCATGACCATGTGGTTATTTGCATTATTTTAACTACAACATACTAGTGGTCATATACTGATTATCTAGCGACCATGAAGACCGTTTTAAATTGTTGTCTATATTTTGGCGGTCGAGTATTGACTTGTTGTGACGTTTTTCTCGTACACAAATGTGTAGTATATTATTTACAAAGATAATGTGATAAATTGAATAAACCTATTTTTACTTTTAAAAAATTATCTGATAGAGTGATATGAGCACAAATTATTTATTTACATGATTCCAGAAAATTGGACCGAGTAGCAGGAGTTTAGGAGGAGGAGGAGTAGAGGAGAACTTCATTCTACTAACTAAACTAAGTTAAAAATTTCTCGAGTATCTGTACAGTCCATTTCAAGAACAAATTTTTCAATAAGTATGTAGACTTAGAATTTTCGTCCTCGATTCGTAACTGTAATTTTCAAAAAGCTTGGTGTATTCTGCTTATTCTAGATTAGGATTTGTTTGGATATTGCAATAATCTTTGACACATTTTGTATAATCCACAGTGTCTTGTTTAAGAGATATAATCCACACTTTCGGAATCCATTTCTGATTACCGAATATCTTCAAATTATGTTTTAGCTATCTAAACACACTCACGTCAGTTGATCGAACCAAGTGTATTGCATTCGTCTGTTTGATTGTTATAACAAGAATTTTCCCCTTTTCTTTCTAAAATTCGCTCAAAGAGGACTCGTAAGTTATATGATGCTAAGTGTCTGTCAATAAACTGGCTTTGTTATGATATAATTTTTGGTTAAACAACCAATGAAATCATTTTTGATGGATTCATAAAATACGTTACTCTTCATTTCAATCACGTTTTGTAAGTCCAGATACATATAATTCTGACAGTTAATCATCCATGGCTTCACGGGCTCTTACTAATATGCCCTTATGTAAGACTCCATCGTTGATAATATGTCAGAGTCATGGGTACTTGAACATTTAGAAAGTGGATGAATGAAGAGCGAAGTGTTTTATGAAATGCTTTCAATGATTGGGTAGCCAAAAATGTTATAAAAAGCCCGTAATCCTATTCGTAGGTGGTACAAGTCTCACTTGACTTATTCTCTGACACTCTAAAAGTCAGTTTTGTGATAGGAATGGTTAACCAGCGAATACGACAGAATATCATTGAGCTGGCTGATGTCAACGTGTTTAGGCAACTGAAGTAAAACCTGGAAAGCACAGTTAAGAACTGGCAGTCTCGATCGAAAACAAAACAGTTTCAAAATATGTTTTTTGTAGAATACTCAATGAAAATTTTACATCAATTCACTTGGAGAGGCAATACAGAATAGAGTGTGGATTATCCGTGAAACAAAAACAACGACGATAACACATAATGCGTTAAAGACATTATGTAAAACAGTATGTAAGAAATTCTAGTTCAAATAAAAAACACTGTGCAGGCCAGAGATTTTGTGTCGAAGTTTATATCACTGATCAAAATAGACTTGGCCAGTCGCAATATTGATACGAGATATTTTATTTTAGATAAAATTGAAAAGCAAAACTGTACTTAGCGTTCTTACTGAAGAAATCATTCTTGAAACAAATTCTATAGTCGCTACTAACAATTTGAACTTTAATGAGCCTGAAATCGCGCAACAAGCTGCTGCTTGTTGCACGATTTCAGGCTTGTTGTACAGCTCAAATAATGCCATTTCTACGCTACAAGCCCTTGCTCTTGTTGCAACCCAAATATTGACAGCATTACCCACAAGCCCCTGCTTATTCACATTCCAGCTCGAACTTTGACATTTTGAAATAATGTGTAACTCGACCGGCAGTATCGAGATATCTAAACAGTGTTGCCACATTTGGGGTAGTTTTCGAGATTTTCCCCAAAAATGTCCTCCTGTAAAATTTTGTATGAATTTTTTTTTTTCACTGATGGCTTCGTATAGAAGTCAGAAAATATAACTTGAAAAAAAATATGGAGACAGCTGATGATTGAGGATTTCGGAGACGGGTAAAGGGCACGGCCAAGGTATTGAAGATAGGTGGGTGGTCCTTGAACTAATGTCACTCGGAAACTCATCCAATAGACAAAGAGCAAAAAAAAATTCAAAATGGCGGATTTAAGATGGCTGCCATACAAATTTGTTTGGTGTCTATCTCAGAAAGTATAAAAGATGGAAGAGTGGTTTTTTGGCAAAAGATGATTAGGACCTGAAGGTCTACTTGATGAACAGGAAAAAAATTCAAGATGGCGGAATTTATTTTTCCATAGAAAATATTATATGGCCCAATATTGAAGTGACTACAAGTCTGTACTACTTGTTAGTCAAACCACAACCCGTGAGCTGCTTTAGCAGCTCGCGCACAGGGCGAAACACTAGTTTTGAAATAAAACTAAATATTAGGACCGATGCTACAATTAATATCATACACACAAAATGATGAGTGCTAACTGCTAAATGACAAAAGCGCGCCAAATGAGAAACGCGAAACTTAGACTAAGCTACCAAGTGCAATTTCCGCACAAGCTTGAAAAAATGATATTTTTAGAAAAGCGATAAAGAAAATTTCGAATTGGAAGAACACGAAGGCAGCCATTACAAGCAAAGGAAAAACATAGGAAAGCTAAAGAAAAAGAAAAGAGATGTAGAAAAAGAAGACTACTCAAAAAAGAAAAAGAGAAGAAATGTAGGAAAAGAAGACTAATCAAAAAAAAATTAAAAGCATGCAAGTTAAGTCCATAATATTCTAATTTCCATAAAAAAATCTTTTTTGCTATTTTGTAAAATAAATATTGATCAATAATATAATCCATAGAAGAAATAAATAAACGTGTTTTTAAGACAGTTAATTGCTATTTTTATTTTCGACCTTAACTTCATATATCAAGAGTTCCTTTTTCAGTGGCCATTGAATGGTCGTAAACTGACAACAATGTGGTCGTAAATTAACGAAAATTGGTCGTAAACTGAAAAAAACCCACTTTTTGACAAATTCAAATATTGCATAAAATAGGGAAATAGAATTATTTAAATCATATGGTAATAATATTATTTTTCTTCATTATTCTTTCATGCATAAAAATTGTTATTTCGTCAAAAAAGGTAAATTTCAAAGAGCTACGTAACTTTAAAGACGGTTAAGTCGACTAACTGGTCGTCAACTGGCACGTTGACCCTAGGTAGGTATCCGATTCATGCAGGAGGCCTTCGTCCAGCAGTGGACGTCTATAGTTTGAGATAACGATAGTGGTTTAAATTACAATTTTCGGCATTAATCTCTCATTATTAAAAATTTCCAGCTTATTCATTTCTTAATATTTATTTTATTATGAGTGTACGTTGAGAAAGTGCGTCACAAATATACTTTATATTGAAAGTTCCAAATTCAATGGAGGCTATAAATATATAATATTTTCGTAACAATTTATCCAAAAATTGTTCTATATTAAAAATCATACATTTGATGATAATTAATTGATGATTGATAATTAATAAGACATTGATTATTTGATAATAATATAAGTATTTAGAAAATTGTATATAAAAATGAGAGTTTCAGAACGTTACGTCTTTTTAAAGAAAATACAATTTCATACAATATTGCATGATGTAAAATAGAGTGAAGGAGTTATTAACCGTTTCATGAGACAATGAAATAGACATACCAATCCACAGTGTAAAAATCAACCACAGAATTTAAGCAGCATTTTGAGTTAATTTGGTGAAAATTTTTTTTAATGAACAAGTAATAAAATTAAAAATTTTAAAAAACCCACGACGAACTGCTGAGCTCCATTGAAACAACAATTAGAACTTAGCAAAAGTAATTATATAAAATAATATCTGAAACACAAAACTGCATATGTGCCGGCTCAGTAGTTCTTTTGACCAGCGTGGTGGACTATGGCCAAACCCTTCTCATTCCGAGATAAGACTAGTGCTTAGTAATGAGCCGAGGTGTCAAATAGTGTTAAATTTTAATATTTTGATAAATAATTGTTAAAAAACGACGGGTTTACGATGAAAACTTAAGAAGTTTCCATGACCACCTCCTGGCTCCATCATGAGACCCTGGGCAGCATCTAGGTACAAAGTGCTTTTTAAGACAAATCAAAAGAGTCCAAACACGACGGGTTTACGATGAGAATTTAAGGAGTTCCCATGATCGCCTCCTGACTCCATCATGAGACCCTGAGTAGCATCTAGGTACAGTGCTAGTCAAGACAAATCAAAAGAGTCCAAACACGACGGGTTTACGATAAGAACTTAAGGAGTTCCCATGACCACCTCCTGGCTCCATCATGAGACCCTGGGCAGCATCTAGGTACAAAGTGCTAGTCAAGACAAATCAAAAGAGTCCAAATACGACGGGTTACGATAAGAACTTAAGGAGTTCCCATGACCACCTCCTGGCTCCATCATGAGACCCTGGGCAGCATCTAGGCACAAAGTGCTAGTCAAGACAAATCAAAAGAGTCCAAATACGACGGGTTACGATGAGAACTTAAGGAGTTCCCATGACCACCTCCTGGCTCCATCATGAGACCCTGGGCAGCATCTCGGTACAAAGCGCTCGTCAAGACAAATCAAAAGAGTCCAAATACAACGGGTTTACGATGAGAACTTAAGGAGTTCCCATGACCACCTCCTGGCTCCATCATGAGACCCTGAGTAGCATCTAGGTACAAAGTGCTAGTCAATACAAACCAAAAGAGTCTAAGCACGACGGGTTTACGATGAGAACTTAAGGCGTTCCTATGACCACTTACCAAATCACTAGCTTAGCTTGGTTGTCTATGGTCCTAAAATATATCTAAGAACCTTCTCACAAGCTATCCATATCTAATGCAAAAAACCGCATCTCAATCGGCCCAGTACTTTTTGAGAAAAATGGTAACATATTGAAAAATTAAAATCATAGACTACAGCTCAGCTTGGTTGTCTATGGTCCTAAAATATATCCAAGAACCTTCTCACAAGCTATCCATATCTAATGCAAAAAACCGCATCTCAATCGGCCCAGTATTTTTTGAGAAAAATGGTAACATATAGAAAAATTAAAATCATTGACTACAGCTCAGCTTGGTTGTCTATGGTCCTAAAATATATCTAAGAACCTTCTCACAAGCTATCCATATCTAATGCAAAAAACCGCATCTCAATCGGCCCAGTATTTTTTGAGAAAAATGGTAACATATAGAAAAATTAAAATCATAGACTACAGCTCAGCTTGGTTGTCTATGGTCCTAAAATATATCTAAGAACCTTCTTACAAGCTATCCATATCTAATGCAAAAAACCGCATCTCAATCGGCCCAGTATTTTTTGAGAAAAATGGTAACATATAGAAAAATTAAAATCATTGACTACAGCTCAGCTTGGTTGTCTATGGTCCTAAAATATATCTAAGAACCTTCTCACAAGCTATCCATATCTAATGCAAAAAACCGCATCTCAATCGGCCCAGTACTTTTTGAGAAAAATGGTAACATATTGAAAAATTAAAATCATAGACTACAGCTCAGCTTGTTTGTCTATGGTCCTAAAATATATCTAAGAACCTTCTCACAAGCTATACATATCTAATGCAAAAAACCGCATATAAATCGGTCCAGTAGTTTTCCAGGAAAACGGTAACAAAAAGTAAACAAACAAACACACAACCTCTAAGGGCAAACACATATACCGTCTCCGTTTCGTCGAGGGTAAAAAACTGTTTGTTATTGTGCAATTTGCTTCAGAAAGTAATAATTTTAAGTTAAAAAACATCTACCCTAACCTACCCATATCTAAGAACCTTCTCACAAGCTATACATATCTAATGCAAAAAACCGCATATAAATCGGTCCAGTAGTTTTCCAGGAAAACGGTAACAAAAAGTAAACAAACAAACACACAACCTCTAAGGGCAAACACATATACCGTCTCCGTTTCGTCGAGGGTAAAAAACTGTTTGTTATTGTGCAATTTGCTTCAGAAAGTAATAATTTTAAGTTAAAAAACATCTACCCTAACCTACCCTACCTAATACCGGTATTAATACCGGTATTGAAAAAAACCGGTATTCGAAAGACCTACTACCTACCTAGCTTATAGAATGACTTGGAACATGGGCTACATTTTATCCACGCGGGATAAGCCGCGGGCAAAAGCTTTTAAGTATGTAGGTATATAAATTATAATCATACCTACTTCATACTAATATAAATGCGAAAGTGTGTTTGTTTGTTGGTTTGTCCTTCAATCCGGCCGCAACAGAGCTACGGATCGAGGTTATTTTTTGCATGGGAACAGTTGAGGACCTGGAGTTTAGACCTAGGTAGGCTACTTTTTATCCCGGGAAAACAAAGAGTTCCCGAGAGATTTCAAAAACTACATCCACGCAGACGAAGTCGCGGGCATCAGCTGAGTAGTCACAAATAACTAATTTACTAAATTACTAATAAATATTCGACGCATTGGAATATTTACGATTCCTATATTATGTTGCCTTGTTTATTTGGTTCATTTTGAACTCAACAAATCCTAAGTACCTAGGTAGGTATATCGCAACACACAATCCACAATTGGGGGAAGCCCCGTCGCTCACTGTCCCCTGGGTAGTCATGCTAAACGAGCGACGAACTAGCAGACAAAATAAGCGTTCTCTTTTATAAAAGCGCCTATATTTTTCACGCCATACGATTAAATAAATCCAGTGAATCCAGTATCCACGAGCGTGTGCGACGCGACGACCTAATAATTAATATTTATTAATCTTGAGTGCTTAGATATGAACCTTCATGCAACTTCCCTTAACCTATAAAACTTTATAGCATGTAACAGCGAAGTACTTTTACAGTAAAATGATAGATGGCGCACAAATATATTTTTTTGAGGCATTATTTAGGCGACACGGGCGACATCTATCAAGACGATTGTAAACTTCACACCTCACACATGCGTAAATTTGACACTTTTTGAATGCCGTTTTTATACTATAAATAATGTAAATATTAAATAAAATAAAAAAGTGTATATATTTCAAGAATAATCGAGAAGAAAAATGTATGAAAGTCGACCTATGCACATCCACCTTAACGCCATCTTACATGGAATAAAAAAATTGTCTACTGATACTACTGATGTCTATGAACGTAAAGATGAGCGCGCATTATACATATATACGGCGAGGTCTCAGTTCGAGGCGAACCACTAGTTTATTTGAGCTTTTGATTAAAAATTAAGAAACACGTGCCAAGGATTTTTGGGAATAAATTTCATTTAAATCCACCTCCAATAAATTTGTAGAAACACCTGAGCGAAGCCGGATCCGCTAGCATGAATATAATTTTAAAATGTAAATGTCCTCCCGACCGAATTTCAGCCACGGCGCCCTATCTCCAGAGATATTATAGTGCACAAGTGTGTGCGCAAACACAGGTGCACTCTCCGTTCCTTTACTCTCATAGCCCGATGGGACGGAAAATCCGACACGACCGGAGAGAGATCAGGCGCAGGACCGACGGCTAACGTGCTCTCCGAGGCACGGGGGTGAAATACCGCCAACTTCCTAACTCCGGGCTAGCACCGAGAATTTCTTGCAGAAAAACCCATTACTTGTGACCCGACCCCGGGACCTCGTCGATCACATACACAACCAACCATTCAACTGGTTAGGACAGCTTGCTAGAGATAGATTGCAATTTGCATCCTTGCAACCACTATTCATGACAGAAAATCACGATATTTGAAAAGCCATGAGAATTAAGTCGCAGGCATAATCTAGATAAGTACAACAACAAAAATAAATATAGCAAATTACATACCTTCAAAATTTCTTGAGACTCCGAGCACAGGTACCGCCTTCTGAAGCCCCATTGAAATCCCACGAAGACACCATAACACCATAGCAGGCGACACAGAGCAAAACCTAAAACAAACTTAATTTAAAACTTATGTTATAGACATAGGAAAGGTAAAGAAAGACCTTCACTGGCGAATTGGCGAGTCTTATAAGTGGGAGCTGGTAGGTCCAGGGTTCGATCCCCGGAAAAGTCGATTTAGGACTTTACAATTTCTTAATTGTCTCTGGTTTGGTCTGCTGGGAGGCTTCGGCCGTGGCTGGTTACCACCCTACCGGCGAAGGTAAGTCGCCAAGCTATTAAGCGTTCCCCCGTACCGGGGGAACAGGGTAGATATTGGAAATTTTATCTTTAGTTATTACACCTAAGAGGCCCACTACCATCTTAGACGGCACAACTATTCACATTACATACTAACATTCTACATCAACAATAACAACAGAATGACATATGCGGGGTCGCGGGTTCGATCACGTGGATGTATCATAAACTTTTCGAAGTTAGGTGCGTTATTTTATTGCGCAATAAAATATCAATTTTGCTTCAAACGGTGAACGAAAACACCGTAAGCAAACCTGCATGCCCGAGAGTTCTTCATAATGTTCTCGAAGGTGGGAAGTCTGTCAATTTGTACTTGGCGAGCGGAGCGTGGTGGACTATGGGCAAATCCTTCTAATTCCGAGAGGAGACAGGTGCTCAGTAGTGAGCCGGTAATGGCTTGTAATGATGGATGAGTGTAATGTGACTTTTATTTCGCTATAACAGCGAAGCAAATCATCGCGAGGAGAAATCTGCATTTGGCGAGCGTGGTGAACTATGGCCGGATACCATCTCACTCTGACAGGCAATCCATGTTTCTGTAATAAAATTACTGTGATGGTGTCGTATACTTTCGTAGAAAAACGTTCTACTAAAAAAACTCATAGCAAAGATTGAATTGTACATCGGACTTATCCATAGTAAATCACCTATCAATTTAGTCTTTGGCTAGTGTTACTTAGTGCAGGCCAAATAAGAGTCAGGACCTTCGACCATTACAATTTGCAAACAGCAGTTCAAGAATCTGGTTTGCAACAGCAGTCAGCACTAGCCCGCGGTTCTTTTCTAGGTTTGAGTAACAGTTTCACAGATATTACGCTAGATGGCGTTAAAAGCCATGTTCCTCTGAAGCTGCATAGATGGCGCTAGTTCAATTATCAGTTCGTAATTAGTTTAATAACTTTTTAGAGGAAAAAGGCCAGTGAGCTTACAAATTTACTAAAGCTTACCTAGATGTAAGGATAAAAATTATTAATATAAAAAATCATTGACAAAGGCGGTCATACATACAAAGTTCTGACTAACTATTGAAATATTGGTACAAAAGACTATAAATTACCTCACTGACATTAGTTGAAAAAGCTCCCAAGATGACCTTTTGATTGGTGGTGTTTCATGTGGTGCCTCCGCTTAGCGAATCTTCTGAGAAGCATCTGCTTTCCGAAGTGATGGTAGACATCAGTTTCTATAAGAGGCACGAGTTTTCCTACACAAAAAAATATATTAGAATTTGCTGGAATTCAAGATTTTAAAAAATCACTAGGTACTCCCGGAGTCCCGTGTACAGTGTGCATAATAGATTCATTCGACTATACATAAGCACTTGTAAAGTCTATTTGAATTAAAAAACTTTTGAATTTTAAATCCTGAAGAAATACAGAAATAAAATACTTTTCTACACGTCAAAATGCAACAATATCAGTTCAAATTAGATGAAAGTGATAAATCTTCAAATAATTAGGTATGCAGAAGAAACAGGCATAGTCATACACAACTACAGATGCTCTCCTCTCTCTATTGCCTCACTCTCATAGACTGATGGGATGATTTATTAAGACACCACTGTACACATAGAGAAGCTTGTTCTGACTGAGCTGGGAGACTGCTTCACTGATCAACGCAAACACATTGGTTTAGACCAAAATATTGAAATACTGGAATTTTCTTCCACAGTCTATCCATACTGGTAGGGTGACTGGAAAAAATATTTACACTTAACTCTATTTAAATCATTACTTAGTAAGTAGGAATGTACAGTCAAGAAGAAAACATGTCTATCGCCTGTTTATTGGATGTACTTTGGCAAGTGTGCTCTAGAACATTACAACCTTGTTCCTCCTTCGCCGATCTACCACAGAACAGAACAGCGAGAAACCGACGGCGTTGGTATCCTTATGTGGTTGACGTCCAATCTGCTCGCGCGAAACGGTTTTGCTCTACGTTTCCGATACTAGCCGGGTGTCGAATGCCCTTACTGTACCTTCATGGCAGGAGTAGGTAATTAGACATCTTCGAAGCAAGCACGCTCCAACCTAGATCTAATCATTGCTTTGCACTAAGCATGATTTTCGTAAAGCGCAAGCCTTCTTCGCAATAAAAAAAAATATACCTAAAATAACAAGTTTTACTTTATGCCCTGAAAAGCGACACGCCTTCACCGAACTCCTAGCAGAGGAAACTAAACCAGTACCCCGGGGATCGAACCCAAGACCTCCCGAATACTTGAATCAATTGTGTAATCATTCCAATATCATCACTTGATTCAACTTTACTTAAGTTTTAGGATCTTTCTTCCACAATATTCATTTATCTGTAGGTACTTACACTAATCTCTTTCTTCTGATAGGGTAGTGTTCTAGTACTTTTGTTAGGGTGTCATAATCTGCCAACCGTAAGTTGCGGAAAGTTTTACAACATGTGACTGCCTGCCGGAACTTCTGTGCTGAAAATTTTGCATATTTATTTTGTTTAATATGGATTTAGACTTTCTCTTTCTCACAGAAAATATTTACAATAGATACGACTAATTGTACTAATATTATTGACCGAGCGAAGCGAAGGTCTCTGAGCCTACTTGCGTGAATTTGCACTTGTCCGTCTGTCAGAGCCTTATAACTTCTGAATTACTGAACGTAATTACTTCAAATTTAAATATAATTGACCGAGCGAAAAGAAGGTCTCCGAGTCTACTTGAGTGAATTTGCACTACCATTGTCTGTCTGTCCGTCCGTCCGTCTGTCAGAGCCTTATTATAACTTCAGATTTACTGAACGTCATTGTAAACCGGATGGCCTCCAGCCGAATATGGCTTATAAAGTTATAAAAATCTTTATTTCAGAGGGGCTCTCTCATAGAATTTTAGTACCTATACTAGATGTCGGATAAGCGCTTCAAAAATGTCCTTGAAAAATTACAGCACAAAATACGAAAGTGCTCTTATTTGCCATTAGTATGGGCCAACCATAGCCAACATAACGACGCGTCAATATGCCGCAGTGCTCATATAAAGTGTGCTAATATCCTTTGGCCAATGTATGTGACAATGCGTCAAATATTGTAGCAAATATTGACTGTTCTGGATACAGGGGATGCATGGAGTAGTGTTGGTGTATTGTTGTTTAGTGATTCCCTGGCAATCCATTTCGTTATGCAATAGAGTTGTTCAAGCCATCTAAAAAAACATATTATATTAATAATATTCAAATTCATTTTGATAAAATTGATATTACTGGAAACACACATACCTACATAATTACATAAATTACATTGGGTACATAAAGATATTATATACTTTAAATAAATATTTTATAAAAAAATGATATACTTAAAGATATTATATACTGAATAAAAAAATATAATATAAATATACAAAATACATAATACAAAATAATGAATAAAAAATATGAATACATAAAGATATTATATACTTTAAATAAATATTTTATGTACCCAATGTAATTTATGTAATAATAAAATAATAAAAGCCGCAAAGCCTAAATCTGAATAAAGTTTACCAAGTATACTTGGCACTTTTAACCAGAAAAACTTAGTACTTTTTACCTATGTTTGCATAGTAAAAAGTAAGACGTAGAGTTGCTGGGGCGCGTACGCTAGTAATAAATATAGGTACACGACCACATACCACCACGACATACAACATAAAAAAATTCTGCAACTCCGTGTCTCCATTGTTCTATTTGAATATCGTTCCATTGAATTAAAAAAAAAATTAAATATAGTTTGTACTTATTTTAAAAATTACTTTTTATTTTGGATTGAAAGGTTATTCCTACCTTGTCTCTGATGACAGAACGTCTTAAAAATTAATATTTTCTAATCGTAATGTAGCTTTATGTGTTAAACTTAAGGTGCATAATTAACTGAAGTTGTTGCTAATATAATACCTTTTTCTACATTTCCCACTCAGCATACAAATGTTTATGTGTGTGCAAATTGGGACATTTTTGCGATATTTTTCGTGACCCTGTTCGTGACTGACCCTGTTTCTATTACTCATTCTATTTCAATGGTTACGGTATATATTTTTAAGATAACCAGCTGATGCCCAGGATTTCGTCAGCGTGGTTTAAGTTTATTGATTCCCGCGGGAACTCCTTAATTTGCCGGGATAAAAAGTAGCCTATGTCACTCTCCAAGTACCCAAACTGTACCCCATTCCAAAAATCACGTCGATCCGTTGCGGCGTGATTGAAGGAAAAACCAACAAAGCAATATACCAACAAACAAACACACTTTCGCATTTATAATATTAGTATGATTAAGCTTCTTTTCCTTCCTTTTCTTGGTTTTTTAGCGACTTGATGAAATTAAGTCCACTTAATATATGGCAAACATATTATGGCATCGAGATAGACACTTAAGTAGACTCGAGAGATCTTCGCCACGTACCTTCGCTTCGCTCGGTCAAGACAAAAAGTAAAATAACCACCTATGATATTTTAACAAGTCGTTGAAAATAACCCCAACAATTGATGCAATAATTTATGAGTGTACGATTTATAAACCTATTGCTGCCCACCGACTTCCCTCTCCTTAGGCTCAGTACATGGAGCCGGAGCCACACCGGCTTGGTGTACATGAAGCCTTACAACATTTACATTAACTTATGAGACTTTGATCGCTGTGCGATGTAATTTTTGTAATTATAAATTATTGTTTTCATAATTAAATAATTCAGCCCTGCCAGAAGGAATTTGTTTCAAAAAAATTATAGCCTGTGTCACTCGGGATGATGTAAGGATTCTAAAGATATCCCAAACATCCAAATCTGTTACGGCATTTAGAAGTTATGTTGGAATAAAGAAACTCACTGAATGACAGTCTTTTAAGTCCGAATACTGGAATAGCTTCAACATTGCTTGGAACATTCAGCTTTGCCTAGTCCAAATGCAAAAATCCCCCTCGAATGGAAGTACGGCTACCACTGCTACTAAGTAACGATACCACAGTCATTAATTACCTTTGGAATCTTATTCACATTTTTATTAAATGATATTTTTTTGTGAATCACTGGATATTGAACTATACTTAGTGTTAGATATTTTAAGAATCTACTCATCATTTTCTAGAATCTAGATGACGATTATATAGTTAATCTTATTTTCGAATTATTTTTTTCAACTTTAGTCTTTAATGCGGGATCATGGTCACCCTATATTTTTTTTTAATTTTACTAGCCTATGCATGTGACCCGGAATAAGCTAGGGATTCTCTCATTTATCAAAATCGGTTCAGTCTTATAGAAGTTATGGTGGAATATACAAACTCACATACATACATGAACCCTGAAAACAATATACTCTTTTTTTCAGGCAGTCGTATAAAAACAGCAACCACTGAGTTTCTTGCTGGTTCTTGTCGGTAGGAATGGCATTCCGAACCAGTGGTTGTGGTGGATTCAAAAGCACTTGTCATCTACTTGAATAAAAAAGATTTTTGTAAGTTTAGTGTCTAGTGTCTACCTACAACTGGTTGAGACAAAGTCAACCAACTACTCAGTGGACTGTCATTTAATAGGACTCAATTCCTGTGACCACCTTACAGCTCTGTTTGTGTCTCAGTGAGACCATATCAATGAGCCTGCTGTTGAGGAATTAGAACCAAGCACCCTAGTTACAGCGTGAGATTTAGATCTGAATAGTTGAACTCATTAGTTCATTGATAAAGTCCATGCTCGATGCCTACAATATCAATTCACCATCAACAGTTCCTAAATCCCCAAGACTGAGGAGTGCAGTATGCTGTAGCATCCATATTAGTTACATACTCATTTGGACAAGAATCATTGAAATTTAGAGCCACCTTCAAAAAACGACCTAGAATATAAGTTATTTTTTGGTTCATTGGCTAAGAATACATTGGATGAAAGTAATAAAAAAAATATTTACTTAATGCTTTTTAGTGCTTTTGATGTAAAGTGTTATTTTAACTTTTTTAATTGTTAAGGTCGAACAACAATTAAATCAAAAAGGTACGTAACCCTAGGTGAGCGAGTCCAACTCGCACTTGGCCTGTTTTATTTTAATTACGCATGTATTCTCACTGCCACCTAGCGTGCTAAACAATACATTAAACAAAACATTTCACCATTAATTCATAAAAAGTTTCTATTACTTATGTATTTCTTTAACATATTGATTAATTTCATGCATCTCTGAAATATGGCTGATTCTAATTAGGTATTCTAACTATAATTCACACATCTCAATAATATAACCAATGTCAAACTAAAAAGAACTTTATTTAATACAAACTTTGTGAAGTAGTACAGATATTATGCGCCTTAGATACAGGAATTTTAGGCCTATGTTATTCTGCAGTCATCAATAGCATGATCCCACAGCAATACACACATTGCTGGGTACAGCATCGTAGGACTACACATAGCTGGGTACAGCATCGCAGGACTATGTACAGGAGAAATGTCAACCACGCAATAGGTACAACAAAACTAATAATTTTACCCAAACTTATCTGACCCGGTGACCAAAATTAAACTAGTTTTTATACCTGGTTAGGTATTTTTCATAGATACTAGCAAGTAGCAACGCTGTCACCGGGCCAGGTTAGTTTGTCCCATATTGATTGACACAAAACTACTGATTGGTCACACACATGCAAAAGCACACACGGTATAATTAATGTTTCATGCAATTAGCAATAAACATCACCTCCAGTCCAGTGTTTCATTTTGGCACACAGATGTTAATAGTTAATAATATGATCGCGGGCTGAAAATGTTTACCAGTTTTCAAATTAGATTCTTTTTAACAATGGCGATCCAAAATGCCTTAGCAGGGTAGGTATGTAATATGTATTATGTTTCAAAATCATCCAAAGTTTTCAAGCATTGAATGTTGAATCCATACAATATCCATACCTACTTATAATAATTAATATTATAAATGCGAAAAGTGTCTGTCTGTCTGCTTCGCTTACACGGCCCAACTATTCAACCGATTTTAAGAAATTTGGTACAGAGATAGGTTAACATAATATCTAAAACACAAAACTGCATCTTTGACGGCTCAGTAGTTTTTGACCAGCGTGGTGGACTATGGCCAAACCATTCTCATTCCGAGATAAGACTAGTGCTTAGTAATGAGCCGAGGCGTCAAATAGTGTTAAATTTTAATATTTTGATAAATAATTGTTAAAAAACGACGGGTTTACGATGAAAACTTAAGAAGTTTCCATGACCACCTCCTGGCTCCATCATGAGACCCTGGGCAGCATCTAGGTACAAAGTGCTTGTTAAGACAAATCAAAAGAGTCCAAACACGACGGGTTTACGATGAGAATTTAAGGAGTTCCCATGATCGCCTCCTGACTCCATCATGAGACCCTGGACATCATCTAGGTACAAAGCGCTTGTCAAGACAAATCAAAAGAAATCAAATACGACGGGTTTACGATGAGAACTTAAGGAGTTTCCATGACCACCTACTGGCTCCATCGTGAGACCCTGGGCAGCATCTAGGTACAAAGTGCTAGTCAAAACAAATGAAAAGAGTCCAAACACAACGGGTTTATGATGAGAACTTAAGGAGTTCCCATGGTCGCCTCCTGACTCCATCATGGGACCCTGGACATCATCTAGGTACAAAGCGCTTGTCAAGACAAATCAAAAGAAATCAAATACGACGGGTTTACGATGAGAACTTAAGGAGTTTCCATGACCACCTACTGGCTCCATCGTGAGACCCTGGGCAGCATCTAGGTACAAAGTGCTAGTCAAAACAAATGAAAAGAGTCTAAACACGACAGGTTTACGATGAGAACTTAAGGAATTCCTATCTTATAATTCCTATGACCACGATAGCAGCTCAGTTTGATTGTCTATGGTCCTAAACTATATCTAAGAACCTTCTCACAAGCTATATGTTTCTAATGCAAAAAACCGCATCTCAATCGGCTCAATACTTTTTGAGAAAAATGGTAACAAAAAAGTGCACAAACAAACAAACACACAACCTCTTAGGGCAAACACATATACGGTCTCCGTTTCGTTGAGGGTAAAAATGGTGGAGGCCAATGGAAATGAACTTTTTATAAATATGTACATTGTATATTAATTAGAAATTACATCATCTAATTGTATAAAAGGTTCTGTTACTCCTAGAATTTATATTGATTTCATGCATCTTAGAAATATGGCTGATTGATATTAAACCAATTGCAAATCTTAACATCTTACTAAACTGGACTTGTTAAGGTCCAAGTTCAACACAAGAGAACTTTATAAAATAATAAGACATACTGAATATTATGCACATTAAATATAGCATAGCATAATAATCCCATTAGCAATATCTTCTTCCTTGAATGAGGAGTAGGTATAGTATGTACATGAGTAATGTCAACCAGCCATTATGTACAACAAATAAGCTCCTACTATGCAAGCACACATGCAAAACACACAGGAAATTGTTTCATGCACTAACATAACAAAGAACATCACAATAACGAGCGTTTTGTAACTTTAGGAAATCGACACAAAAAATTTGACATGTTAAAAATACTTGATCCAAGATTGTCATATAAGAATAGGACCTGGACTCAAATAAGAAAGTTTCGAGTCCCCTCTAAGACTCTAATTGGTGAGTTATTATTTGTCTAACCCATACTACTGAGTTATTGAGGCATCCGAAGTACAGGGTTATTTCATTATTTACAAAAAATATTTGTTTATTATTCTTAGCTTTAAAAAAATATTGCCTAAATTACTGTCATGTCCTTTGCATTACTGATTCATGTTTGAAAAAAAAAACTTAACATTTTCAATGATGATGTTGTCTGCAACCTCCCACTCGCTGCCACTGCAGCTGTAGATGTGTGGAGTTGGACTGCGTTGACTGACTACTCGCAGACTTGACTTACACTTCCATGTTGGAACTTGTATCACTGGCTGGACCTCTTGAAGTATTGTTCTAGAAATAAACATGAAAATCTTGTTTTATGTACCCAATCTAAACTTGTAATATAAGAAAAGGAATCTAGTAGAACTAGTCCCACTGGACTCAAATAAGAAAGTTTCAAGTTCCCTATTAGACTCTAATTGGTGAGACTTGGAACGTTTACAGATATTGTCCAACCCAAACTACCGAGTTATTGAGGCATCCTAAGTATGTAGTTTGTTTCAAAATTACTGAAATCCCGCTTGTGGCTCTACCATTTCACGTAACATTGGTAAAGTACATGTGGCACAAATAAAAGCCATTAAATAAAAAAAAAGAAGTAGTACTACTAATGCAAAATAAATCAAAATTTTTTTGGTTCGTTGAGCTCTACTAAGGATTAAACATACCTACATACCACATATTTGATAAACTAATAGACAGAATAAGACAATACTTAAAGCATACTTTTACTTTTTTGTTTTAAAGGTGTGAGAAGTCTGCCTGTCAACACTTCGTTAAGGCTCTCCATCCTAAGAGGTAGACCTGTTCAATAGCATGCATCAGAGGAGCTAAGTTAGAAGAGTGATGATACCTGTGAAAATGAAGCGGGGGTTGCCGCCACGCTCCAGCTAACATCGCGCTGAAATGCTACGCAATTTCTGTATAAATCGTAGTAGGTACGTATTTAAACGAACATGTGACGCCCTGTCGTGCAGTTACCTTCGCGCACTCGGCATCAGCTCAAGCGAGTAGCCGAGAGCCAACTGAATACCTAGCACGACGACCGACACTTTCAGAACGGAGCGAAGGCAAGGCAGCTACATGCCGAAGGAACACACGTGAGGCACATGGCAAAGATGCTTGCTGCCGATTGCAGTCTAGTTCTATAATAGACTTCTCAAGCACGCACGCACATGGCAAACCTGCGACCGCGAGCTCAGACCATGAGGTACCACAAGGAGGCATGTCTACCTTTACACTTCATAGGCATGCCACATCAACGCACGTGGTTACAAGAGCACGTTCCTAGCTGGCACATGGTACCTAAGTTAGTACCTACCTACCTGAGCTAGCAAGCCAGAGAATCACTTCAACGAGTTCCGGCGTACCGCGGCTTTGCTGAAGGCTAGACGACGCGACGCGAGATGACGCGGGTCATGGTTGCCATTGCCGCTTGCCACGTGGAAGTCGGCAAGTTCTACGTAATTGAAAGTCACTGTAGGTACCCACCATAACACAAAGCGGCTAGCTCAAACCGAATTGAATATTAGATCTAGAAACTAGTGCACGTGTTTCAAATGGTTTCAAAGCGTTGACCAAAATGCTAGAGTAATATTGTACGCGAATCTCACCTGTTTTGCGTATAACGCTGATGCTGGAAACTCTCTTGAACTGGTATCCTGCATAGAAGACGGCTGGAAGTTGGAACCACAATTTTCAAGAGCTAGAAGAAGTTTAAAAGAAACACTAATAGCGGAGCTACTGGCGATCGGAAGCAAGGCGGCAACAAAATGGACGTTTTTTACCACGTTTTTAAAATTTTTACAGCTTGCTACAACTTGCTTCGAAAATAGCCCCTCCCGGCCCCCTGGCCCTCTGCCTTGTGTTGCCATGTGTAAATTGAAAAATCAGTACCTATACTTGGGGAAAAATGGGGAATTCCTTAATCCCCATTTTTCCCCAAGTATAGGTCTGTTTCAATCTGTTTGCTGAATACCTGTGGCTTATCCAGAAGTATATTTATCAAGCCACTAGTTTTTTAAATGTATTTTAAAGTAAAGTACCACGTAATAATTAATAGTAAGAACTTTACTCTACGTGGTCAATTCTCACAAGAGACACGTAATTCTTGGCAAACCACAAGTTTTCGCTTTTATTTGCGAACTAGCTGATGCCCGCAACTTCGTCCGAGTGGATTGAGATTTTTTGCTTCTTGCGTTGAACCTACACTTATTTTCAAATGGCTAAGTTATATCAATACCCAAGTACAACAGCTTATACCTGGTACATATTACATATTTATTTAAAAAGCATTTTGGTGGCGTTTGAAGGAAACAAAATCTGAATTTTTATCTTTCAGGATTAAAGAGGATTTTAATTAGGTACAGAATAATTATTCTGAGAAGAGAACGAAGCCCTCGGCATTTCTTATTAATTATTTATTAAATTTAAACTGCTAGTGAATTCTGATGAGGATTTGGTGGAATAGGTTTTTTTGGATTCCCGCGGGAACTACTCAATTTTCCGGGATAAAAGTAGCCTGTGTCACTCTCCAGGTCCTCAACTATACCCATGCCAAAAATCACGCCGATCCGTTGCTCCATTGCAGCGTGATTGAAAGACAAACCAACAAACCAACAAACAAACTGACTTTCGCATTTGTAATATTAGTATGATGATGCCCGCGACTTCGTTTTTTATTCCCATGGGAACTTTCAATTTTCCGGGATAAAAAGTAGCCTATGTCCTTCCCCGGGATGTAATCTACGGTAGGATACATCCCGGGGAAGGAGGTTACCTACCACTATACCAAATTTCGTCAAAATCAGTTGAACAGATGGGATGTGAAAGCGTAGCAAACAGACAGTTACACTTTCGCATTTATAATATAGGTATGGTTAAGTATGGATTTAGTGGCTATGTTAGTCGGCACCTATAACATGTATAGTACTATTGTGCTATAACTATCATTGGCTACATACCTACCTACCATACCATATAACCCTACTACTGCTATGATTTTTTACACATATCCAGAAACAACCGTTTACCTGGCAGAGGCGGGGATACTGGACTCAAACAATAATTCGCACTTTAAAGCCTATCTTGTAAACGAATCACTAAATCGAAAAATGGTTTTCCCACACCCAACAAAATTTTAACGACCAATCCAACAGAACTCCATTCCATACGACAGACGGGGAAAAAAATCACCCCCACCTTACGTGTAGCGGAGAACCGAGGAACCCTATTTTTTTTAAGTGAAAACTTTAGGTGCATTGAGCACTTATTGATATAGGGAGTAAAAATGTGGAACGGTGGTGTGGATCACGTGACACCATTGTTCTTAAGACAAAAGGTCTTTAGTATATATAATATAGTAGGTACATTCGTAATTAAACTTTACTACTCCTCCACAGAGTACATTATATATAATCTCCTTCTCTTCATATTATGAGGTAGAGATTAGATTCTAGATAGGGACTCTAGATTAAAAAAAATCTAATAAAATTTATCTATATTGGATTTGATCGCTCCAGCAATGCTGGGGACAGCGGTTACTTATGTACACATTGATATAATAATTGTAAATGAATTATTTAAAAAAAGCAACCACCGAGTTTCTTGCTGGTTCTTCTCGGTAGGAATGGCATTCCGAACCAGTGGTAGATTCACTTGACGATTCAAAAGTACTTGTAAAAGTTTATTTGAATAAAGAATATTTTGATTTGATTTGATTTGATTTGATATACTCATATACCTTTTTTTTTTTTTTTTTTAATTTATTTATTTTATATTGCACAAAAAAATACAAAAATTATGTATCTCGCCAAACTACACACGCACCTAGATAATTGTTTTGTCTCCCACTTCATGTTCAGAGGTTCAACAGATTATTTAGTACCTGGTGGGTATCTCCCACCTCTCAATATTAAAAGTATTATTGGTTGGCTACAATCTGTAGAAAAAGAATTCGTCATTCGTCGTTCAAGAAATCTGTGCAAAAGAAATTAATAGAATTAAAATTAAGAAGAATAACCAACCAAGAATAATAATACAGGGGAATTTAAATATAGAACTAGGGCAACACATCCTGCGTTGGGTGCGTAGAGCTCATGGAGGTAACAAATGTAGAACTCATGGTTATCGGCTCCGGATATAAAATTATATCCTATAATTTCACTTCCGGTAGCTTACTGAGTACTTATAACTTATGGAAATTGGTCATATTACAAATATACTTAATAAATAATTAAATATAATATTTTGTATTTTATAATGAACTACCTGATGCCCGCGACTACATCCGCGTGAATTGAGGTTTTTTTTGGTTGCCGCGGTAACTTTTGAATATTCCGGAATAAAAACTAGCCGATATGTTATTCCAGACTGTTTCTGTCCCAAATCTCATTTTTTTACTATCCACTACAAGCTAGCCCTTGACTGCGAATAATCATTTTTTCAATTGATCATCAGATCAGTTCAGGTTATTAGAGTCCGATAATATTAAGATCTAATAAATAAATTATAGGTAAACATAGTTTGAGAAAACAATAATATTATTCAAGACATACAAGAGTGACAATTAGAAAACTAAATAAATGTGTGACATAACAGCCAGTGTAACATAAATTGACACAAAACCTTCTTCAACATCGTCCCTTTTTGGGAAATTTATGTCACCAAGCCGATTATTCTGCAAATAAACATTAACCTAGGCGTATAGATAGGCTTAGTCAGAATATCCGCACATTGCTACTCTGTTGGCACATATTTCACTTCAAGATCATTTTCGGAAACCAATTATCTGACATAAAATTAATGTCTTAAAGCCATAAGTTTTGTCCGTCGATGAAGCTCCGGGTTTTGCGAAATCTTTATGACTGCATCATTGTCTATTTGTAGCTAAGGAATCTCTTTTAATTTAGTTACTTTATTAAAGAGCCTCTTAGGCCAAACAATTTTACAATTACTTTTCAATTCAGCTATAAACTTCTCAGAATATTTTTGATTTTTTGATGCAACAAGTCCATCATCAATTCTTGCAAGGGTTGCCTTACCTGCTGGTCACTTGCTAATATGTTACTTGTCTCTGATAACCGCTAAGTTTAGTTCCCACCAGAGACAACCAAGTAACAGAGTACATTGAATAGAGGGGTAGGTATTCCCCAATGTATTCCCATTGAAGTGGTTGGGTCAATAAACCAAAATAATAATTTAATTAGTTTAAAAGACAGATATTGTGTCTAAAAAGATCAACATATTTAAAAGTCATTGGTTTATATTCCCACATAAAGTTCTTTAAATTATATTATCAACGTGATCATGAATAAGAAGATCGTCATTAATTGTTAAAGGAAGTTCTACAATTCGACGCAACGAGGTATAATCAACGACCTCAATAATTTACATAGACGGCCCCTATCAAACAAAGAATGTGGGCGTACTTAGTCATTGGGCGTATGTCAAAAGCTTGAGCCTTGAAAACGTATGACTCAGTCATAGATAATATAAGTCATAGCCGTAATAACTTAAGCCGTAAGGCAAGTTAGTAAAAAAATAGTTATTTATGCAACAGTTGTGTAATAAGGGGTATTAAAACACGGATGTGGATTTCACACGTTGATAATTAGGTATTTTGTATGGAATTCGAAATTACATTCGACACGTGGATTTTGTTGGTTATGTATAATGTAGCCCTCTGCAACAGATGTAGACTTCCATCCGGTTAACAAAACAATAAAAAAAACGAATAAAAATGGCGGGGAAAATTCTAATAATTTACTTTTTTTTTACAGCGCGCGGCGTTCTGGTAGTGAAACGCGCGTGTATGACAATGTTCTTTTTTTAACCGACTTCAAAAAAAGGAGGAGGTTCTCAATTCGACTGTATGTTTTTTTTTTGTATGTTTGTTACGCGATTTCTCCGCCAATTATGAACCGATTTTGATAATTCTTTTTTTGTTTGGTAGGTCATACTTCAGAGGTTGTCCCATTTTAATTTGGTGAAGATCTGATGAATATCTCCGGAGATGGAGAACGGAACTCCTCAATGGAGAAGAGTAAATTGTTCGCGATCAGTGTGATAGTTTTGTAAACAGTATGTTTTAACCATGCATAGCATATCTTTTTTTTTAGGGTTCCGTACCAAAACGGTAAAAATGGGCCACTAAAAATTGTGAAATAAAAAAATTTCAAAAAAAAAACCGACTTCAAAAACCACAAACACTAAAAAGTAAACAATAATTTAATTTATTATGTATACAAGAGTTAATGTAGTTCTATAATAACATTTTTTGGAGTTTTTTTTTTGAAATTAGTAAAGATGTTCTTTTTGTAATTCATACAGATACCACGCATCGAGCAGATGTGGCTGTCTGTTGAGTAACTAAACCCTTTGCGCAGAGGGGATCGAAAAAAAAAACAAAGGAGTATTGTTATGATTAAGACTTTACAAATTATCTACACGATGAACGGCCGTGACAGCGCTACGGCGGGGACAAAGACAGGTGAGGAACGTGTTCAGCAAGTCGGACGCCCGTCATTTTTCTATGATAGGGCCCATCTAGTACCTATATATATATATCTATGGGTATAATAATATGTTACTTGTCTCTGCCAGAGACAAGTTACTCTGCAACGAGGCGTAGACCATGGAGGTAACAATGTATTTGTTACCTCCATGGCGTAGACAGAGAACTGGACAGAGAATCTGCAGAGAGAATGCAACGAGTCACTACCCACAGGTTAGTCAACATGTTACTTGTCTCTGGTCAACGTGGCCGACATTGTGGCCGACGAATCTGCTAGATTCTGCTTCGTGATTGGTCGCCGTACGTGCTGCAGAGCTATTCTCCGAAACCAGTTGCGCGCGCCCTGAAACACCGCGTGACCACTCCACGCCGCCGATCTAAGTTTCTAACCAGTAACGCGCCGCGTGCCAGAGACAAGTTAACCGCGTGCCTTGTGATTTGTGATTATCCGACCTTGTCCTATATGTAGGTACTTGTCTCTGCTTTTGATTGGAGCATAACTTGTGACGTAAAAAGTTTAATATCCCTTGAACGTAGTGATTATATACTCTTTGTATCCCTGAGCCTTTACCTTATGTCTTTGATTATATACTTCCAAATCAGCACTTAGACATAATATTGCATTCTATTCATTCGCAAATATTCTCTTGGACGTTAAGCTTGCAGACTCCAGCTTCCACTCACCAGGTGAGGTTCAAATGCTTCTAGCCTGTGATGTGTTTTTCCAGGTTTTGCTTCATGAGCGCATCCTACTAACTCCGAGTAGACCCTACCTCATAGATTACAGGTTGGGGTATGTTGTTGGAGGTGCTATCATCGGCAACAATAACCAAAAAGTATGTTGTAACTTTTTAAAATTAGATGAGGCTTTAGCTGCACCCACCTCCAGTCTCAACAAGCAATTCTGGGATAGTGAAAAGGTACCTGAAATATTTGTTGAGGGCACCTCTGAGCAAAACTTAGCTGAAAAGGGTTTCACTGTTAAGGTAGTTGTCTGAGAATAAGTTTAGTGTGGATTTAACTTTAAAAGGGGATCTAGATTTGGGTGATTCCTTGTCTAGTGCATTAAATAGGTTTTGTAATCTAGAAAATATATTGTGAGGATTAAACAGTTATTTCTTAAAGATAAAGACTTCAAAGATGAATATTTGCACTTAGGTCATGCCAAAATATTAGATATTTTTATTTTATTTTTTGACGACCTCCATGGCACAGTGTGTAGCGCTGTTGTCTTAACGTGCGGAGGTCCCGGGTTCGATCCCCGCGGGTCAATTTGGGAATTTATAATTTCTGAATTTTTCTGGTCTGGCCTGGTGGGAGGCTTCGGCCGCGGCTAGTTACCACCCTACCGGCAAAGACGTGCCGCCAAGCGATTTAGCGTTCCGGTACGATGCCGTGAAGAAACCGAATAGGGGTATGGGTTTAATATACCTGCCATGCCCCTAACAGGTTAGCCCGCTACCATCTTAGACTGCATCATCACTTACCATCAGGTGAGATCGCAGTCAAAGACTAACTTGTAGTGGATTAAAAAAAAAAAACTCAGTATGATTTAGATCAGGGTTTCCCAACCTTTTTTTCATGGTGCCCCCCCGGGTGCCCCCGGTTTCTAAAAAGAAGTTTCTTGCCTCCCCGCCCCATATTTTTCTTCATTGCTTCAATAAAGAAGAACATGATTTATTAATGGGATGTTTGCGCCTGCATTTTTTGAACCAGTTGGTCGATATCAGGTTCTGTTTTTGACAGAGCTATTATCAAATCATTATCTACTGCAAAACTAAGTAGCGGAATTGAAGCCCTGCAGGGCGATTCACAACAGTTCGATAACATACCGAATCGATACGATTAGATATCGATCTCGTATCGAAAGTTTTTTGTCGTGCAATTCAGAACGTTCGGTTTGAGCCTTGAGGATACGATTCGATGTCGACTAAGGTTTCGGTATCGACAAGGAACACTGAGATTACATGTGCATTTACAAAGTTTGATATTTTACTAAAATTTTACTTACTACTAGTGGTTCGCCCCGAACTAAGACCTCGCGGCGCCATCTATTGACATAAATGTGAAGTTCTGTTAAAAATACTGAAGCTCATTAAAAATTAAATAATTCCGTTTCCTTACAATATTTATCTAACTTTAGTATTTGTTGTTCAAGTACAGGATATAATTGAAATAATCGATCAAGTTTCAGGCTCATCCTTTCAGAAAATTTAGAGTTCTGAGGTCATCTTTGGACGTTAGAAAATCACCACTTTGAAAGCCCCCCATTTCATCAATTTTGGGGGCAAAATTAAAAAAAAAATATTTTTGGACTCTATTCCTAATTATCTTTAAAATGATATACCGCAACCCTATGTAACTTTATAAAAAATATTTTACTTCGCATTCGCTTCTATGAGAGCCCCCTGAAATAAAGATTTTTATTATTTTTTAAGCCATATTCGGCGGGAGGCCATTGGTTTACATATTATATTTAAAGCTGAAGTAATTGCGATGAGTAATTCAGAAGTTATAATGCTCTGACAGACGGACGGACGGACGGACGGACGGACGGACGGACGGACGGACAAGTGCCAATTCACCCAAGTAGACTCAGAGACCTTCGCTTCGCTCGGTCAATTAAGTACTTACTTACATTCATGTTAAGCAATAAAAAAATTGGTTTCAACCATTTTCTAGGGTAATTCAAGTCATTATTCAAAATGACGACCTATAAAGTTATTGATTATGATAGAAAAAAATCGAAATGTACTGCTAAAGATTTTAAGTTTTTAATAAAGCTATCCTCGTAAATAGTAAATACCACTCAAACATCATTATTGTCTGTCAATGTCAAGTTGGAATTTTGGTTTTGAAAATTTACTGGGTTCATTAATCATATTTATATGGTTTGATAGATTAGTTACAACAAAAACTCATTACTTAAAATACCCAGAAGCGGAGAGCATTTTTAATGCATACCTACATGCTCTTTTTACAGTTTAAAAACCATAATTTATATGTATAACTATAAGTATATTCCTTTTTTTCTATTTTGGTAGCCTTAAAATGCAGCATTAAATACCTACTTAGGTACTTGTTTTTTTACAGTCCTTCCAAGGGAAGTCAGATGTAAAAAAAAAAAAGCAGCAAAAATTGCCTCGCATGCACGGGGCACAGGAGGGGGACCACCAATGTCTGGGCTGTCCGATATAGAGAGAGACTTGGTGGAACTTATAGGGGAGACCACAGTGAGTGGTCATGCAGAAGTAGTCGATCGTCTAGAAGATCCAACAAGTTTTGGGTCTAACCTCCCCGAGGAACCTGCACCTGCAGCTGCTGAACCCGCTGCAAGCCTCGAACCTCCAAATTACCCAGGGTCCCCTGCTGCTCCACAACTGTTTGTAGAGGAACAACAAAAGGAGAGGAAGAGGAAAAGAAGAGATGAAGGTAATAATAAATTTTGCAAGTAGGTATATTAAATGTTATATAATATATAAATTTGCATTTTCAGTTAATAGTATAACTAGTGGTTCGCCCCGAACTAAGACCTCGCGGCGCCATCTATTGACATAAATGTGAAGTTCTGTTAAAAATACTGAAGCTCATTAAAAATTAAATAATTCCGTTTCCTTACAATATTTATCTAATTTTAGTATTTGTTGTTCAAGTACAGGATATAATTGAAATAATTGATCAAGTTTCAGGCTCATCCTTTCAGAAAATTTAGAGTTCTGAGGTCATCTTTGGACGTTAGAAAATCACCACTTTGAAAGCCCCCCATTTCGTCAATTTTGGGGGAAAAATTAAAAAAAATATATTTTTGGACTCTATTCCTAATTATCTTTAAAATGATATACCGCAACCCTATGTAACTTTATAAAAAATATTTTACTTCGCATTCGCTTCTATGAGAGCCCCCCTGAAATAAAGATTTTTATTATTTTTTAAGCCATATTCGGCGGGAGGCCATCGGTTTACATATTATATTTAAAGCTGAAGTAATTGCGTTCAGTAATTCAGAAGTTATAATGCTCTGACAGACGGACGGACGGACGGACGGACAAGTACCAATTCACCCAAGTAGACTCAGAGACCTTCGCTTCGCTCGGTCAATTACATATAATTGGATGTTAATTGTTAACAAATATACCTATTTTAATTTTACAGATTTTGATGTCAGAATGGTGGTAGCAATGGAGCGGCAGGCAGAAGCCTATGAAGAAATGGCAAGACAGATTGGCAGATTGGCAGATTGGCCGCTGTAGTTGGAAAATTAAATATCTAAATCTAAATCTAATCAACAAAACTACTGAAATACTTAGATTCTTCTGCCAGACGTACAAAATTAAATGTAAAATAATAAAACCACATAACAATCTATTAAACAACTCTACTCATAAAATCAACAATTAACCATCAACCAACCAAATACACTATAATTTAAAATAGGTATTTGTTAGACAGAGTGTTGGTTGCTGCAGTGGATTCCACGTGTCGTCGCAGAAGAGAATCGAAATAAAAGCGTGGGATACTATTATGTCGTTTTATTTCTTCATGAAATAAATACACAGACATCAGCGTCAATGGATTAAATTATTATAACTCGATAAAATAAACTATTACATAATTTAGTTATCTAATACAAATAGAGACGGCACAAACACACAAGACGGTCAAATTAGGAATGAAAAAAAGTAAAGATTTGACAGGAGGCTTGTCAATGTCAATTGTGTCTTAAGTCAAAGAGTCTGAGGTAGAGCATAGACAAATAATACATTTCTAACACTCCTCCTTATGCTCTACATCAGATAAAGTTAACTCTACTACTAAGAGACGACTCTATCTAACATGATGAACAGATCTTATATGTACAGAACAATAAACACACATAAAAAACTGCAAAGCCCTATAAAAAAAAACACATAACAGCTAGTTAATACACATTAGATTCAAATCAGATACACAATTATTATGTTTAACACTGCTCAATGGTTTTGTTAACACATCTGCTACCATTTTGTCTGTTGGTAAATACTTTACATTTATTAAACCTCTTTGTACAAGGTCTTTAACAAAATGGTAGCGCAAATCTATATGTTTTGTTCTTTTATGTGAGTATTCCTTTACCAGTAACAATTTCTGAGCACTTTGGCTGTCATTGTATACTACAACATTTAAAGTTTTGTTAACAAGTTCTAACAAGAAACTCCTAACAAAACAGATATCTTTGCACACATCGCTGATTGCCAAATACTCAGCTTCCGTACTAGACAAAGCTATGCAACGTTGCTTTCTAGATTCCCAATTAACAACGTTGCCACCCATTTTAATGACAAAACCTGTATAAGATTTGCGATCACATAGATCATTGGCCCAATCTGCATCTGCATAGGCACTTACATTTAAATTATTTCCTTTACAGAAATAAAGGCCATAATTTATTGTCCCTGCTAAATATCTTAACACTCGTTTAGCAGCATGCCAATGATCCATATCAAAGCACGTACTATATTGGCTAAGTTGACTACAAGCATATGATATGTCAGGTCTAGTACAGACGGATAAGTACATTAAAGAACCTAACAGCTGTCTATACTTATAGATATCTTCATCTAAACATTCCTTATCTGACTTATCAAATTTGGAATTTACAGCTAGTGGTGTAGTTACAGGCTTACACTCACTCATTTTAAACTTAGCCAATAGACGTTTGATATAGTCTGACTGATCTAAAATTAAAAGGTCTTTTTGCCTAGTTACATTTATACCTAAGCAATTCTTAAGTTCTCCTATATGTTGAATTTCAAAATGTTTTTGTAATGATGATAAAACATTGTCTATACAATTGTTATGGAATACATAAAAATCATCAACATATAGAGCTATTATGACAAATTCTTTATCAGACCTTTTTATATAAATACAGGGCTCGCATTTGCTCTGCTCATATCCATTTGCACATAATACTTTATGTATTTTAGAATTCCATACACGGCTTGCTTGTTTCAAGCCGTATATGCTTTTCTTTAGCATACAAACTTTGTTATTATTGAGGTTATTAAAACCTTTTGGCTGCTCCATAAAAATTGTTTCTTCTAATTCACTATGTAAAAATGCTGTAGTAACATCTATATGATTACATTGCAAATCGAGCTCTGTGGCAAGAGAAAACAAAATTCTTAATGTAGAATGCCTAACTACAGGAGAATAAGTATCAGAGTAATCTATTCCCTGTTTTTGGCTAAAACCACGAGCAACCAGTCTAGCTTTAAACTTATTAAATGTACCCGCGGCGTCAAACTTTCTCTTGAAGACCCATTTGCATTTAATAATGTTACCTTGCTTTGGTGGATCTACTAACTCCCATACATGATTTTTAATAAGAGCATCGTACTCACATTTCATAGCCTTGCACCATTCTTCTTTGTCTGGTGAACACATGGCCTCCTCGTAGGAAGTAGGATCGTCCAGTGAACTAGCCTCAGCCAACATAGTAGATAGGTCGTAAAAAGAATATTTCTCTGGCAATTTACCTCTGGTACTACGTACAGGGCGCTGTGAGCTAGACGCATCGGTAGTACTTTCCGATGTAGTCGGCTCTCCTTCTTGACATACAAACTCCGGTTCCGGCAGAGAAAAAACTTCATCACCTTCACCGGAAGAGCTGCCTTGGCCAGTACAGTACTGGTCAGATAGCGGGGACCACGCAGGTGGCGTTAAGTCAGCATCTGAAACATCAGAGGATCCATTAGACCTATCACTAATCTTATCATTAATATCACAGTTATTCTCATTTAATTCTAATAAATTTGGAATGTCATTATCAATTAAATTATTTGACTCATTATTATTAAAAGTACCATTATCATTAGAATTTAAATTGTGATATAAAATTGAATTATTTTGATTCCTAAATTCAACCTCCTGTGTGTGGTTTACATGAAACTCGCTTTCAATAAAGGAAACATTCCTAGAATAAATGATAACGCGAGGATCAGATGGGTCACTAAGCCTGTATCCCTTACAATTCTCACCATAACCTACAAAAATATAAGGTTTAGCCTTGGCATCGAGCTTTCGTCGTTTTTGTTTAGGAATATGAGAATAAGCTACACAGCCAAAAACGCGCAAATGACTTAGATCTACAGAAGATCCAGTCCAAACACACTCAGGAATACCGCTTGATAACGCGGTGGTAGGGCATCTATTTTTTAAATAAATTGCTGTCATGACAGCTTCCCCCCAAAAGCGATTAGACAAACCAGATTCCTGCAGCATAGCGCGTACCTTCTCAAACAATGTCCTATTGACACGCTCTGCCACCCCATTCTGCTGGGGGCAGTAAGGCACTGTGGTTTGATGTATGATACCTTCCTTCTTAAGGTAGCTAGTAAGGTCATTCTTGCAATATTCCGTGCCATTATCTGTACGGAGTATCTTAATAGGCAAACCAGTTTGTTTCTCAACCATATTCTTAAAAGTAATAAAGTGGGAACTTACTTCATTCTTAGACTTCATGAGGTATCCGAAGGTCTTCCTCGAATAGTCGTCAGTAAATGTCAACAAGAAGCGGGCTCCGCCCCACGATCTGACTTGCAACGGCCCTGCAACATCGGAGTGGACCAACTCCAAAGGAGAAGCAGCTCGCCCCACACTTGCCCGAGGAAACGATGCCTCATGCATCTTGCCTGACAGGCAAGAAGTGCAGCTGCTCAGGCAGCCGTCTTCCTTCTGAAAGACTACACCTGAACATTGGTCCGAATCCTTAAGTATATGCATACCTGCAAAATTCAGATGGCCTAGCCGCTTGTGCCACAAACTTGATGACACATCGGCAGCACTGTGAGCAATCTCTGTCCCCTGCATACACCGAAGGGGAATGGAATACTCTGGGGGTAAGAACCTAGCTTGCTTAGACTTATACTTGTAAATTCCATTAATTTTACTTGCATAGAATAATTGGTTGCCAGTAATTTTAGCTTTATCATAAACTGTACACCCATCTTTGGTAAAAACGACAACATAACTATTATCAGTAATTTGATTAACTGAAATTAAATTATTAGAAAGACTAGGTACAAACAATACATTTTTCAGCTTAACAGATGAAGAAAGTGAAACATCACCAACAGACTTACTGCACATATTTTGGCCATTTGCCACAAAAATACTACAGCACTTATCCCTGGCATGCATGACCAGCTTCTCGTCCTTAACCATGTGGCACGATGCACCAGAGTCCATTATAAACTCATTAGAAGCCGCTACAGTTGCTGAGAATGCTGAGGCAAACATAGTGCGGTCCTCTTTTGCATTCTTTTCTTCTAGATCTCTTCTCTTCTTAAAGCATCGCTTCACACTGTGGTTCATCTTTTTACAATAAGAGCAGCCGGTATTCTTCTTCATCTTGTTTGCTACATAAGCCGCTGAATTGGAATCAGTACTGCGTCTGTGGTCTTCTTGTAATAACCGCGTTCTGACAATCTCGCTTGTGAGAGTATTGGTTAAAGATGCTGTTTCTAAGCTTGAGACTATAATGTCATATTCTTGAGGCAATCCTGATAACAAGATTTCTGCCACTTCAGCATCTTCAATGATTTTTCCAATATCAGCGAGTTGCTGGACCAAGCGCATAACACCTTCAATGTAATCTGACATCGTTGGAAAATGGCTATACTCCACGCGATGTAACTGGCGTAGAAGAAGTACACGCCGATACAAGCCTTTGTCCTCAAAACTGTCAGCTAACTTTTGCCATGCTTCTTTTGCTGTTTTGCAGCCCCTTACATATTGGTATAAAGCCGGTTGTAAACTAAGGCAAATTCTAGCCAATGCTTTACCATCACGAACAACATCTGTATCAGTGCCCTCCACGCAATTCCAGAGACCTTCTAAGACCAATACCATTTTTACAGCAAATTTCCAGTTAATGTAGTTGGATAAGCCCTCAAGTCTTTCGATTTGGGTTATGTTTGTCACACCATTGTTGCCGCTCATATTTGATGACGCTGATTGAGACATCGTGATTATAATTAGTACTCACAACAAATCCGTTTGTCCTTCTGCGAATTTCTGGGCCCATAACCTGTTAGACAGAGTGTTGGTTGCTGCAGTGGATTCCACGTGTCGTCGCAGAAGAGAATCGAAATAAAAGCGTGGGATACTATTATGTCGTTTTATTTCTTCATGAAATAAATACACAGACATCAGCGTCAATGGATTAAATTATTATAACTCGATAAAATAAACTATTACATAATTTAGTTATCTAATACAAATAGAGACGGCACAAACACACAAGACGGTCAAATTAGGAATGAAAAAAAGTAAAGATTTGACAGGAGGCTTGTCAATGTCAATTGTGCCTTAAGTCAAAGAGTCTGAGGTAGAGCATAGACAAATAATACATTTCTAACAGTATTAATATATTTAAAGATTCATTTTGTCAATATTATATTACTAAACTTGTGAATAACGTTTTACCTGTATCAGCTTATGACCAATTGTAATCTTATTTTATTCCATTGTGTCTATTATGTCATGACAGATATTTTAAGCAAAGTACAATTTTCAAGGCTAATCTAATTACAGTTACCATACAATAAAGTTACCTTTTATGATCTCCAAAGAAAATTTGTGATATTAGTAAGAATTAGGTATCTCTTAGTACTACCTATTTATAGGTTTTAATCAACGTTTTAATATTTATTGTGTACCATGATTGTGTGATTAATACTGCTGTGAAATTAATGCATGTACTACCTAGTAGGTAACTCGTCCCATATTAAGGCGGACGTGCATAGGTCGACTTTCATACATTTTTCTTTTCGATTATTCTTGAAATATATACATTTTTGTGTTTTTTTAATTTGTTTTATCATTTCTTTAGGGCTTTTGATGGCCGCAATTTTCATGTCAGACAAATATTTACATTATTTTATAAAAACGGCATTCAAAAAGTGTCAGATTTACGCATGTGTGAGGCTGAGGTGTGAAGTTTACATTCGTCTTGATAGATGTCGCCCGAGTCGCCTACATAATGCGTCAAAAAAAAAAATTTGATCGCCATCTATCATTATACTGTAAAACTAGTTCGCTGTTATATGCTATAAACTTTTATAGGATAGGGTAAGTTGCATGAAGGTTCATATCTAAGCACGCGGATTGTGGATAAATAATTTTCGTATTCGATCCCGCTATACCACGACCTTCACCGATATCTGTATAATAGATGAAAGCTGCTTTTTATTTTTAACCGACTTCCAAAAAAGGAGGGTTCAATTCGGCGCGTATGTTTTTTTTAAATGTATGTCGGTGCATATCTCCGTTGTTTCTAAACCGATTTGAAAAATTTTTTTTTTCACTGGTTAGTGGAAGCTCCCGAGGTGGTCCCATAAAAAATTCTGACTCCAAATCCTCAATCCTGATGCTGTAGGTGTACCGTACTACATGAAATCCTCAAAACTAGGCAGTTGGGAAATTTTGATGGTAAATTAATATAGTAGGTATCAAGTCACGTGTATATGTAAGATTGTAAAATCCGTTAGATTATAATCTAACGGTTTTTATATCCCGCTAGATTATAAACTGTCGAAAGATTGTGAACCGTTCAATGTTCTGAGTATTAATTTATGAAATATTTATTGTTTTTACGTTTTCTTGTCTCTTTCTTGTACAGTTCGCGCGCGAGTTAAATGCAGAGTAAATGTAAGTGTCACCATACATT
Organism: Erebia aethiops; assembly: GCA_923060345.2. Classification (NCBI taxonomy): domain Eukaryota; kingdom Metazoa; phylum Arthropoda; class Insecta; order Lepidoptera; family Nymphalidae; genus Erebia; species Erebia aethiops. Next base: position 2,301,662 of record OV281084.1, on the reverse strand, counting down.
TACTCTGCATTCAACTCGCGCGCGAACTATAGGTAAGTTAGGTTAGGGTTTGACATGAATATTCAGGTAGGGCACTACCTGAACAAAACATATATTTAGGTTCTTCAAAGACAAGTATTTAGGTACTTTAAGTGATCAATATCAGGGATAAGCATATTTTTAATTCTTACCTAACTACCAGACGCCTAATTTCTTCAACATTAGGAAATTTTATCCATTTCTTCATGATTAGAAATTTGTTTAGGGCTTCAGTTACCTCGTTTAAGCATCTACACAAACTCGGTTGGCTCATGGCAATGTCATGTTCTCCTGCTACTGACTTCTGATCACTGCTATGAGCAAAAAAATGAAACGCGGCCAAAACCTGTGAATTTTGAACAAGTAGGTAGGTATCTTAATAATTTTGTAGGCTCATTGAAGTAAGTTTAGCATTTTATATGTTGGACATATTGTGTCCTATCATATAAAGGTAGGTACTACAGGTAGGTATGTATAGGGTATTATATGTAAGTATATACTTACAAAAGATAGACAGCTAAGTTTTTTTTAGTTTAAGTAGGTAAACTAACAGTCATACCTACATATAATATCATTGTGATTTGTGTAGAAATACAATTTGAGAACTAACCTTCAATTCAGCAGCTATAGCAAAGCTTTTGTTGCCTCCAGATAAGTCGGCTCTAATTTCACTAACTAAAGCCAATGCTAAATCCTGGGACAGGCGATACTTTCCCATAAAAACTCTAGCATTTGCTACAAAAGGGTTAGACGCGTCTCGCAGCGTACGCAGATGCCGACGTCCCAAGAGACTTGCATCCTCATCTCCATTGCGTCTACGTCTCCTTATTAGTGCTGCGGCGAACATTTTTACGCGAAAATTGCAAGGAAAGAAAAATTAAAAGTAAACAAAAGGACACCGAACACAATACCGAATGCTCCGTAGGTTTCGATAAGTAACCAACAAAAATTATCGGACGTTCGGAAAATCTTATTCGATTAAGTCGTTGTGAATAGCGTTTGATAGAAGAAATCGACCGATATCTACGTCGGTTCGATTCGGTTTCGGTTTCGACAATTTCTCTGTCGATACGATTGTTCTGAATTGAAATTACATCTTATCGTACGATAACAAACAGAATCGATCGATATCTAAATTATCGTAAGGTTCTGAATCGCCCTGCCGGTTATTATCACTAACATGATAATATTCGTTAAAGCCCGCCAACCCGCATTGAAGCAGCGTGGTGGGTCTAAGCTCTAATTCCCTCTCTCCTATGAGAGTGGAGGCCTGTGCCCAGCAGTGGGACGCTAATAGGCTGTAGTGGTGGTAGTGGTGGAGGTTTAAGTAGGTACAATACAAAACAAACAAACAAAAAAAACATTTATTTCAAGCAGCATTGTTACACATACGGTATTACTAATACAAACTAGTCTATGTTACTCGTAGATAACTTTAGCCTAAATCCAATCATCTTTACACTACACACATTACACTCGAACAGAGGGGAAGCTTCCTAAGAACGTCGAAAATGTATACCTACCTGCCACCTGGTGCATGTCAACAATTTATGGAAAATATAAAAATATTATATAGTTATAAAATGTATAATTTCAGTTTTATCGTGAAATTGAACAACAAGTACTTAAATTAGACAAATATAAAGAAACGAAATTATTGAACATCAGTATTTTTAACATAACTTCACAATAATGTTAATAGATGGCACCGTCATTTACTATCCCAAAAACAGTTTTGCGTCGACTATTATTATTATTACAACCTTTTATTTAACTTGCAATGTATTTATGTATGTATACATGTATGTATGTATGTTTAGGTCAAATCTTGCAAGTTGCAAGATGAGTTATTCGGTATTTTTGTTAAAACAGAACACAATTTACATAAATAAATCTAAATAGTTTTTTTTTAATACAAAATTAGTAAACTTCTTCAGTCACGAAAATGTTCATTCTACTTATTTTTATTAAATGCACGACCGTCAGCCCTTACGTTCGGACCCAGACTGAGGTGTCGCGGACCCAGACGGCGTGTCGGTGAATGTGTCGGTGAGAGCTCATGCACACTTCGTTGAGCTATGTATGGGTGAAGTCGCCGCGAGCCGTTTGTATGAAGCTTCCCCTCTGTACCTAACTACTCTGTGATTAAAGATCTTGCGGAATATTAAAACATATAAATAGATTACAATTTTACATAAGTTCCCAATAGAAACGCACCCGATTCATACTTTGTTGATATTTATTTGCCCTCAATACATGTAGGTAACACTATGGTGCATTAAAAGTTATAACATCTGTTCAAGTACGGGTTAGAACTCTATCGAGGTAGGTATATAGTTAAAAGCTTCTACTTGGATTATTTACTACTTCTTTATAATAAGTAGTATTATATTTATTAGTTCACTTAAAATCAGGCAAGCCGCCTAACGTCTGTTGGCTATGCACATACCCAGCTTTTCGCAATGCTATATCAACATCAAACTACATACTAGCATTTCTCGGCCGCGCGGCAAGGAGCATGCCTGAGAACCTTGAACGCCTAATAATAACTGGCGTGGATGGAAAGAGAAGTAGAGGAACGAGACGGTCAGTATGGTTGTAGTCACCTGCAGCAACATGCAAGCCTCTCTTTAGAAGGCACAGGATCACGCTGCCTGGCGAGCCCTAACAAGAGAGCGGACATAGAGGGTCACGACCCTCAGTAACGAGGAAACGAAAACCAGGAGTGCCATATGAGCACTGCATTAGTGCTGGTCAATACAGCTCATATTGTAATGGCACGGAGTCAGTGTCCGCTTCAAATTGACTTGCGACGCATTTACTTTTACATAATGGAAATTGGAACATATTATCAGTGTGCGTGTTAGAAGCTTGAGCGCCTTATCAGTGAGTTCTCGTGTGTTTCACTAACTGACTATTACGTGAACATTTGTAATTACAAATCTTACAAGTAAACTACTGTGACCCCCTGTGAGTTCTCATGTGCGTAACTAAACTATTTTTAACTGAACATTTGTATTTGCATATCTCGCAAGAATATCGCTTTTCGCCCGTGTGAGTTCTCATGTGACTTACTAAATAAGTATTTCGAGCAAATTTGCTATCGCATATCTTACATAAATATGGCTTTTCACCAGTGTGAGTTCTCATGTGCGTAATTAAACTACTTTTAACTGCACTTTTGTATTCGCATATCTTGCAAAAATATGGCTTTTCGCCAGTGTGAGTTCTCATGTGACTTACTAAATAACTATTTCGAGCAAATTTTTTATCGCATATCTCACATAAATATGGCTTTTCACCAGTGTGAATTCTCATATGCCTCACTAATTCAGTATTACTGGCAAATTTGCTATCGCATATCTTACATAAATATGGCTTTTCACCACTGTGAGTTCTCATGTGCGACACTAAATAATTATTTCGGGCAAATTTGCTATCGCATATCTCACATAAATATGGCTTTTCACCCGTATGAGTTCTCATGTGGATATCTAAATTACTTTTAATTGCACATTTGTATTTACATATGTTGCATGAATATGGTTTTTCACCAGTGTGAGTTCTCATATGCCTCACTAATAGACTATTTTGTGAAAATTGGTAATTGCAAATCTTACAAATAAACGGCTTTTCACCCTTGTGAGTCTTCATGTGCAATATTAAATCTCGATTATGTGAACATTTATATTCACAGAACGCACAGGAAAAACGTCTTATAATACTGTGAGTCTTCATGTGTTTAATCAAGAGACTTTTTTGTTTAAACATTTTTCGACAAATGTCACAAATAAACGATATTTTCTTAGAATGTGTACTACTTTGAGTTGAATTATTACATTGTAAACTAACTATATTATTTAAACAATCAGTTTGACTTAGTAAAGATTTAGATAAGATTACATTTACAGTATCTGTATCAGTAACAGAAGACCTAACAGCGTTTTGTGCCTTCATCAGTGATCCGTCTTGTCTTGGAACAACTTTCATAAGATCATATAATTTGACAAAACAATGTTGTATTTTGTATCGGCAACTAATGTTTGTGTCTGCTTCTTCAGTTGGGGGAACTTCTATTTCATTTTTTATTGCAAGACTCGTAGACATAGGAGCAACTGTAACCAAACATTTTGACTATTTAAGGTCTGATTTTTAATTCGGTGGAATTCTGACATTTCTTGGTGATACCATAGATACAGTTCCCACAAAATAACACTCAAATGGTCAATACGGTACCTACGGCAATGTATCAATACGGCATTGTTTGTGTTATGTAAGGAGGTTCGTTTGTAATGGTTTGATGTTTTATAAAACAAATATAGTTGTCACTCAAGAATTTTACAATGGCGAACGAGGATCAATAGGTAAAATTTTAATAAAAACTATGGCTTTTTCAAGGAAAATAGCGGAGTTTGATGTGAGCGGGGGAAATTGGGAGGCATATTGCGAACGATTGGAAATGTTTTGAAAGTGCCAACATTAATTTCAACAACAAAATTTAATAACATTAATTTGGGGAGAAGGCGTATGAATGGATCTTTCACTTCCACCATTTCATAAGTTTTATTGTTTTTTACCACACGCCCCTTAGCTTGAGCCCAAACCAACTCAATCGGATTGAACTCACAATTGTAAGGGGGTAATTGGAGCACAGTGATCCCTCGTTCCGCTGCCATCTCGTCCACAACATATTTATGCTTTTCTTTGCTAACTATGTCTAATAAGTTTACCTTCAACATAGTTTCATCATAATTTAAATTCTTTGGATGGTTAATCCTTGAATATCATTCTTTTTCCAGCCGGTTGTTGGTATTCGTTCAACTTTTCGTGAGTGGCAATAGCAAGAAACAAGAGCACATTTGAACATTCAAGCTGAATGTCGAATGACATGATCATCAGGAAGACGGCCGACAGACGCCTAGAAAAAAATATTTTTTTTGTTTTTTAGTGAACAAGCCTCTTTTACCTCTTTCGATTGCCAGGCTGATCCGGTAAATAATAGGGGTTAAAGTATGAAATTGCCGTTTTATTGTAATAGGTACTTCGAATTGACATAGAACCCATGGTTTGCGATTTTTGAGTGAAACTTTTTTCATATGGTACCTATGTAGTTCATCTTTTAAAAAATGTGTAACATTCGATTATCGAATTTCAGTTGTTTTTTTTTATTCAGCTTAAACAAGAAAGATGGATACTTCGAAAATTCGAGTGATCTTTGAATACGAGTTCCGACGCGGAACTATCGCGGCAGAAACAGCTCGCAATATCAATGTTGCGTTTGGAGAGGGGACTGCTAATGAACGCACCGCGCGATTTTGGTTCAAACGCTTTCATGATGGAAACTTTGATTTGAAGAACGGACCACGTGGAAGACCGCCCACACAGGTGAATAACAATGAATTGAAAGAGATGGTGGAAGCCGATCCGAGCCAAACTACCCAGGAATTAGTGGCATGGTTTAACGTTACCTAACATTATTGACTCATTTGCGTCAAATCAATAAAATAAAATAAAATATGAAAAATGGGTGCCTCATGATTTGACTGATCTGCAGAAAGAAATGCGTGTTGAAACTTGTGTTGCCTTGTTGAATCGATACAGAAATGAACGAATATTGGATCGAATTGTGACATGTGATGAAAAGTGGATTCTTTACAATAACCGTAAGCGAAAAATGCAATGGCTGACCCCAGGTCAAACGCCGCAACAGTGTCCCAAAGCAAAGCTTATAAAAAAACCAATAAAATGGTAACTGTTTGGTGGTCTCAGCGTGGTGTTATTCACTATAGCTTTGTCCGATCTGGTCAAGCATTAACGGCAGATGTCTACTGTGCCGAACTCCGAACGATGATAGCAAAACTAGCAGTGAAACAGCCCCGACTCATGAATCGATCTACACCATTACTGCTCCATGATTACATACAGCACGAAAAACCGTTTTAACTCTATAGGAACTGCCGTATTCGCCAGACCTTGCTCCAACGGAGTTACCACTTTTTCGTGATTTGGACAATTTTCTGCGTGATAAAAAGTTTTCTTCTCAGGAGGCAGTACAAAATGCTTTCACACAGTTTGTCGAATCTAGATCACCAGATTTCTATCTCAAAAGCATAAATGAACTTCCTATTAGATAGAACCAATGTATAGATAATAATTGTAATTATTTTGATTAAATAAATAAGTTAAATTAAAAAAAAACGCATTTTAATTTTTCAGTACAAATCGGCAATTTCATACTTTAACCCCTAATATTATTAAATATCAATATTGAAACAATTAATTTGGGAGAACAAAGCAAAACAACTGGCCACACCACGCCTGAGTAACAAATTTTTTTATCGGAAAATTAGAAATAATTATTTTCGACACTTTTATGTTGCTTAAGTTCTGAGTCAATTTGCAGTTGAAGGTAAATTCATTGGATATAGCAAAGAAAAGCATAAATACAGTAAAAATGGCATGGACAACAGAACAAGAGATTACTCCAATTGCCCCCTTACCATTGTGAGCTTAATTCAATTGAGTTGGTTTGGGCTCAAACTGGATTTCAATTTGGATGTTGCAAAAAACAAGATGGCGGAACTGAAAGAGCTTTCGGTTGAGGGAGCTAACGTCACCTCAAACAAATGGCTAGTGTGTAGAACATGTAATTAAAGAATATGCCGTAATACGCATTTGATTGACAGTGTTTGTGGACGGTGAGGATGACGACGACAACGATGATCATGTTGATTTAACTTAATACTGTAAAAACATCGCACGCACGGCTCGGCCTTCAATATTTTTTTGCTCACACATCGACTAACCATCTCGCTCGGAGCGCTCCGACCAACGTGTCCCTGCGAAGAAAAAAGCGGCAGAGCCCTATACAGGGTGAAATTTTGTAATGCCACCTGAAGGGAAAGTACTCTTAATACTGTAGAAAGAAAATTTTAGTCAGTAATAAGTACTTATTTGGATTTTGCTTATGACGAATGATAAATTATTTAGTTCAGGTAAAGGTTCATTATTCATATTAAAACAAAAATACAAAAATGTTTATAACAACTGAACGTCACAAACGTCAGAATTTCACGGAATTAAAAATCAGACTATAAATTGTTCTTCTTGATAAAAGTGTAAAATTTATAATGCTTAGTAACACATTATCTCACCTGTGGTCTGAGCCGCTTGTGCACAAGGGCCGGGGTCCGCCTGCCTGTGAAATATATCAGAATGTATGTAGAGTGTACTGGGGAGCCACTAGCCAGTATGTAGCTGTACTGCATATAGCAGGTTAGAGAGGATTGGTACTGGCAGGTATACTGACTTGTTCTCAGTGATGAGTGAAGAGTGTGAAGAGCTAGAGCTCACAGCTGTATGAGGCTTGCATACTTGTGACGAGTCACATACACCATCACCCTCACCGTTCTGTTGAACACAAAACAAATGTATAACATTTCTGTCCTTCAAGAGTTTGAAAGAGCTCCAGAACTATATTATAAGCTTCTAGCTGATGCCCGCGACTTCGTCCGTATGATTGATGTTTTTTTGGTTCCTGCGGGAACTCTTTAATTTTCCGGGATAAAATATAAGCCTTTATGTTATTCCAGACTATAATTTATCTCTGTGCCAAATATGATCAAGATCCGTTCAATCATTCTGACGTGATTGAGTAACAAACATCCATCCATCCGTCCAAACTTTCGCATTTATAATATTGGTATAAATAATATGAACTTACAAGTTGATGAAAGTGTTCAACAGTGGAAAACTATCTCACCTGGAGATGCATTCTCATATGTTGCATGTGTGCTTGGTCATGGACAAACTCCTCCAAACAAATTGTACATTGGAAGGTCATACTTTCGTACTTTAGCAGATCCTGAACAAAATCATTATCTTTGATATTATTGTCATCTTCATGTATCACTTCCATGTCTCCATCAACCGACATAGAGTCATCACTTCCTTCAGTTTTCACTACACCTCTGTGATGAGTTTCTTCTAATTCTGTCTGTTTGTCTTCTGAGGGGTGTTCTATTATGTGTAAGTCACAGTGGTCAGGTCCTAGCGTTGTCAACACCATATTGCTCTTTAGTTGGTGTTTTGTGCGGTTTATCATTTTTATATGATGTCTTGTTATCTGTTGAGACACAAATTAATTAATATTCAACACACATAGTACATGGACAGAGAAAGAATACATGTTAATGTGGGCAATTCTGTTTCTCACAATCTCTAATTTAAATCTAAATGACAATTTTAAATCTAGTTCTGTCCCTTTCGGCAGGGAGTATTATAAAGGGTTAGCAATATTTTTAATTTAGACCAGCGAAGTATAATAATAACGGACGCGGCAGGAGCGAAAAAGACAGTCTAAGTGACCAGCGGAGTGCCACAGGGCTCCATTCTCGGCCCTACACTGTGGAACATCCTCTATGACGGAGTTTTCAGACTGAACCTAGGCGAAGAAGCCCACATCGTTGGGTTTGCAGATGACCTGGCTCTGGTTGTAGCTGCCAGATCGGAGCATTCACTCATGGAAAAAACTAACAGAGCAATGATGAAAATAAAAGACTGGATGGGTAGTAAAGAACTTAAGCTAGCGCCTGGGAAAACGGAGGCAATTATGCTGAGTGGTAGAAAGAGACATGGACCGATTACTTTGTACATAGAGGGTGTGCCAATAAAGCCAGGCGACAAAGTTAAATACCTTGGGGTGTGGTTGGATCGGAGCCTGAAATTCGATAAACATGTTGTGGAAACCGCCGCGAAGGCAGAAAAATTAGCAACCGCTTTGAGCCAGCTAATGCCCAGAAAAGGTGGACCAAGAGCTAGCAATAGAAAGATCATCATCTGTTGCGCACTCGGTCATGCTTTACGGCGCACCAGTGTGGGGCCACGCACTCCAAATGGCCAAATACAATAATATGCTTGGCAGAATACAGCGTCGGCTGGCCATTCGAATCTGTAGGGCATACCGGACAATATCTAAAGAAGCAGTCTTGGTAATAGCGGGGTTAATACCCATAGATAGATTGGTAACAGAAAGAACAAGGCTCTTCAAAAGAGTTGATCAAAAATCCCCGGAGGAAGAGCGACAGAGGACCCTACAAGAGTGGGGAAAAGAGTGAAAGGAAAAAGGGAAAGGCCAATGGACTAGAGACCTAATACAGGACCTCCCAAAGTGGCTGAATAGGAAGCATGGCGAAGTCGACAAATTAATGACACAAGCACTCAGCTGACATGGCGTGTTTAATACGTACCTAAATGCAATTGGCAAGGCACCCAGCGATGACTGCCCCTATTGTGGTGAGATGGATACGCCGAACCATGCTATCTTCGAATGCAAAGAGTTTGAAGCGGAAAGAGAAAATGCGCGCGGCGGCGGAGAGCCTATGGCAATAAACAACTTGGTGCCGAGGATGCTGGACAACAAAGAGGGATGGGATAAATGTGCAAAATTCCTTCAAACAGTTATAGGACGACGAGTAAAAGATGAGCTGGAAAGGCAAAAAATCGACCAAGCCTAACCTGACAGCCTCCCTCCTGAAGTCATGCATATTGCGCTACCGGGACGGACGGCCGGAGATGGGAGGAGGTTTTAGTCCGTAGGGCACTATTACGGTGCAGTCGGACATGTCACCAACTGGCTGGCATCCATGATTATTTCCTCCTCCCCGAGAAAAAAAAAATTTAATTTAATTTTAGAGACATAGATTAAGGACTAATTCTAAATCTATGTTCAGAGATTGTGCAATACAGAATACAATGTACGAAATACTCACTAATTCATGTTTTTCAACTAAGTCCATCATCAGTGCACGCGCTCTCAAGCTCTTGTCTCTTAAGCTACTAAAGTTTATCAATCTCTGAGCACATTGTATGCAAACTGTTTGTTTTAAATTTCCTTGATCATGCGGCTGTAACGAAATGTAATTCAAGTATTCAAACACTCCTATCAAATAAACAGTTGTTATCCCTACACTGTTTACATGTTTGGCTGCATTTGACAGTGTACAGAGGTCAGAGAGCAGGTTTAATTCAGGGATATAAAACTATCCTGTGTCTAACTATCCAAGATATATCTCTACATACAACAAACAAAAAAGAATCATGTACAACAAACCTCTAACTGAAAGTTTAATTGTGGAAACCTGCCCATTAGGTAGAAAGAACTATGAATTATAAATTAACGACTTACAGGATGTCCGGTTAACTTTTCATATGCTTCTTCCAATTCGTGTTTACTCATTAGATACAGCTTGCTTTCAGTGTCTAGGCATATCATGCAAACCTGTAAATATACTACCAGTTACTAATACATACAATGCTGCAATGTGGTATGTGAGAAAACTTTAGACCATTGCTTAATTCCTTTCTCAGGCACACTTGACCTGATAACTTTTGATTTGCTTAGTAACAATATATAACATGACATAATGAGTTAGGTACCTGCACTGTTGAAGGAATAGCACCAGTAACAATCTGCCTTGAGCCACTTTCTGTTTCATAAATGTCATCATTGAGAAAATGTTGCGAGCAGACCACAGCAGAGTCTGGCAGGTGACTGTCTTGTTTGCCGAGGGCTCTGAGCCAAGCGGCACGGAGATGCGCTTCTCTGGGGAAGCTGGAAGTTACCACTCATGTTAGACACAAGCAAACAAACTTACCTATATCAGAGTGATTTATGTTTTACACAGTATAACTACCAGTTTCAGTAACACTACAAGTTTACACATAACTACACTTTGATAACCCCTTGAAAGCTCTTGCTTTACTGCGAGCATGCTGCAGGCAGCTGACTGATCTATACTACGGACCGGTGTTTGTGATAATTCAACTTTTTGCCTACGGCTTGCCACTTGAGAGCCTATCTAATGTACCTATAGTCCGTTCAGTATAGATAGTGTCGGTACACCCGCAGGGGCTGCAGACACTTATTATTTTGCTTTTATTTTATTACCAGATGATTCCCGCGACTTCGTCTGCGTGGATTAAGATTTTTTGATTCCCACGGGAACTCTTTAATTTGCCGGGATAAAAAGTAGCCTATGTCCTTCCCCGGGATACAATCTAACCCTGTACCAAATTCATCAAAATTGGTTGAACAGATGGGCCGTGAAAGCGTAGCAGACAGACAGACAGACACACTTTCGCATTTTTAATATTAGTAGGATTTTGCTTTTGTGTACTGTGTTTGTTAGCTAAATGTTTTTCTATTCTAAGCATCGATATATATATGTAGGTACTAGATGGGCCCTTTCATAAAAAAAGGCGGGCATCAGACTTGCTGAGCCCGTTCCACACCTGTCATAAGCCTGTCTTTGTCCGCGTCGTAGCGCTGTCGCGATCGCTCGTCGTGTAGATAATTTGTTATTATTATAGATAACATCTAAAGTCTAATTAGTATGGCACTGTATAATTTTTATTTTAAGGTAAGTGTTTTAATTCACAATTATACATTTCCAAAAAAGTTATTTAATCTTCCTATTTTAATATTTTTATCCATTACACAATCATTTAATTTCCGCGGCAAACAGTATGATATTTTTTTTTAATAACTGGCCTTACGGTTTCTATGACTATGACCTATATATTGTCTATGACCGAGTCATACGTTTTCAAGCTGTAATCAATGACTAAATTCTTCTTCTTCTTTTTTTAGTGGCTTATCTATGGCATTAATATGTTGCAAGCAAGTTCCCGATTTTCAGACTAGATGACGTTATAAATAAGCCCACATTATTTGTTCGACAGGGCCCGCCTATGTAAATTAAGGTCATTGATTCTAAGAATAAAAAATATTCTATTTTATTTATTCTTATGGTTATTGTAATGAAATACGAATATAAATAATAAACACAAGTAAGGTAGAAAAAATAATTTTAATGAAAAAGGTAAAAAGTACACATAAACGATAGGTAACAAGGACGAAAAAACATTTTATGTTAGCAGATAGCAGAGTCAATAAAAATCACCTTTCACCGCGGCGGTTCGATGTAATATGCGTAATTATTCTCCTATAACTGTACGGCTGAGTAGGCGGCGAGGTTTGATGCCACGGCGGTGCCTTTAACAAAATGCGGCACTTGCTGAGGCGGACCAGGCAAAGACGACCGTATCTAAACGAACAGACTTACTCACCCATAAAAACTTATGCCCTTCCCTTCCGCCTCTGATGTTAATACATTGTCCGAAGTATTTTCGCAGAAAGGCACATAACACCGCATTTTCAATGCCTATTTAGTTTTTTATCGAGAGTCGAGTCTCAAGCTCGACATAATATATTGCAGACAATTTATTAAGCGACTTTATTTTAATAAATTCAAAATCAATAAGTTCTTCCCTGCAGGGCGACCGCGTATCTCGCGTATCTTTTCTCTGGTTAACTTGTCTCTGTCTTTTGCATCAATAATTGTTACATCGCAATCGCCAATCACCTCTGATTGGTTAACGCTCTTCCACTATTGGACAAAATCAATTGACGCATCAAGAATACCATAAATTCAGCTAATCACAACAATTGATACTGTAACAATGATTGATGCAGAAGATACGCGGTCGCTCTGCGGGTCTTTCCTTTCGCCTTTTTGCGGCCAACAGCAGGCCTACCGCGTATCTTTTGTCGCAATATCACAAATATCCGGCTCAGCTTTAGTATATACTCCCCGCGGAGTTGGACGTTCATATTTTTTTTACAGAAAGACCTTGATGTGGTAAGCCTAGCACTAAAATATTATACCTACTCCGAATTCTAATACTTTTTGAGAAATATTTTTTTTCAAATTCGCAAATTTAACCACTTTTCACTATTTCTTACGACATTTGCCATAGATTACAGACTCATTGACGTTTAGTTGACGTCTCGTCTCAGTTGTCGTACTTAAGCTTCGATTTACGTATTTTAATCCGTTCCAAACATAAAAAGTAATACAAAATGATAATAATCGAGTAATAATCATATTCACACCATAAAAACTGTCTGTCATTGCTTATTAGGCATATTACTTGCATATTAGTATATATTTTCTGTACATGGACGTTTTTTATAATCATTCGAATAAAACTTCGAGTTTTACGTGTACCTACCGATTTTTTTGAAAAACGGAACGCGTGCGTTGGCGCCGTCCTTATTAGTTTCCTTCACATGTTTCCTTATTCATTGGGTTCATACGACATCTTACTTCATAAAGTCAAATTCAAAAGTCACTTCAAGGTGACACTAATTTTCAGCAATTATTTTTATCGATAGTTACTGCATCAATGTCAAAATCTTTTTTGTCCTCAACGATCCTTTACGGACAGTCTCAATGATGCACGAAGCCAAAACCATGTTTTGACATTGATGCAGTCCTTTATTGATTGATGCAAAAGATACGCGGTCGCCCTGCAGATTTAGTAACATGATGAAAAAACAAGTTACTTTTTATTTTTCAAAGATTCAATTTGATAAGGTTATTTTTTTATAAAATAAAATGAAAAATTAACGTTAAATATTTTTTTAAGGTATGGTTTTCTTATTTCCTGTAGTGTAGTGATTGCGCCATTGTGACGTCGCTGCGTCACAGTTATCCTATATGTTACTTGTCTCTGGTCACAGTGACTCAGTGCTTTTTCTGGTCGGTGGTGTATATACACTCTATTGTGCTTGTTTTCCCCAGTTTTCCCGGAGGCAAATGATTTTGTCTCAGTACTGTACAATCAATTTATTATAACAAAAAGATTAGAATTCAAATGTGGCAAATTTAAAATCGAAAAGAACAAAACTCGAAAGCGACCTCAAACCTAAAACGTAGTGGTTATATTCTCTTTGCTCAAACCAATCCCTCGCGAGCAGGTTGGGCGTGCAGTGTAATTTATGCCGTATCATTGACGAGAGAGTTTATTTCGCTATGAACATTTAAAAATAGTCATTGACCTTCATGCAATGCAGCGCGCGGTAGCGTCACGTGTGATTTAAATAGTAGGTACAATACGTTACGTCTAGAGAATTACTATTTTTTCGCTTTTAAATACAACTAGCAGATGCCCGCGACTTCGCCCGCGTGATGTTTTTTTTAATTCCCACAGGAACTCCCTAATTTTTCGGGATAATATATAATAATAATAATAATAAATAAATAATCCTTTATTCAGCCAACAAAAAAATTACATCTATATGTACATGGAGTGCCACAGCTCTCATGGAACCAAGGCGACAACCAAGATTTAAGCCAACCTTGGTTCCACGAGACCCGGGCACTCACTTAAGGTGGATGACAAAGGGTCTGCCCGCGAAATTCAAATTTAATTTGGTTTTTCACAATTTGTAAACTAATACGACAAAGTAGGCTTATGGCGTTCAAATTGAGAGCCTAGGAATATCATCTTCACAGGTTTATATAAAAATCTTTACTTGAAAGTGTCCAGTTTAAGAAATTAGTCAAAATAATGAGTTTGACGTGAGTTACTCACAAATTAGTCGAAAACCAAATTAAATTTGAATTTCGCGGGCAGACCCTTGTAGATATATTTATTGACTAAACGATATAATTATAAAATATAATAAACTGTGAACTGAGAACTAAATTGATATAGCCTATGACACTCACAAATTTAATAATGTGGCTTTCTATTGGTACCAGAATTTTCAAAATCGGTTCAGTAACTAGATCCAGAGATTACACCCTACAAAGTCATAAACTCACACACTTTACCTCTTTATAATATTAGGTCTTTATCATTTCAAATTAAAAAAAGTTTGTAATGGCTCTGTATTCTAAATTCAAATTAATTTTGTTTTAAAACCATGACATTCTTTTTACAAACTCAGTCTTTTGTTTTTTGATTAGCGTTGTATTTTCATTACATTTCAACATTTTTCGTCATAATGGATTCTTTAAAAATTCGTGTAATTATGGAATATGAGTTCCGTCGTGGCACCAACGCGACACAAACGGCACGTACCTAACATCAAAAACGTTTACGGAGAGAACTGTACAAACGAACGCACAACCCGTTATTGGTTTTTCCGGTTGCGTTCTGGAAATTTTGACTTGAAAAATGAAGCTCGTGCTCGTCCGGAGACTTTGGTCAATAATAATGAATTAAAGGCGATCGTGGAAGCTGACGAAACTCAATCTACAGCTGAGCTAGCAGCAGCTTTTGATGTAAGCATCAAAACAATATTGATCCATTTGCGACAAATTGGCAAGGTAAAAAAGCTTGATAGATGGGTGCCCCTCGACCATAACGCATCGCCAGCGCAACGTAAGCGTCGAGACCTGCCTTGCGCTGCTCAACAGGCAAAGAAATGAAGGAATTTTCAAACGAATTGTTACCTACGACGAAAAATGGATTCTGTTCGATAATCGAAAGCGCTCAGCAAGTTAGTTAGATCCTGGTTCAGCACCAAAGCAATGCCCTAAACCAAAAATGACCACTAAAAAGGTGATGGTCACTGTTCGGTGGTCTAGTGCGGGTGTGATTCACCACAGCTTTTTACAAAACGGCATGAGCATTACTGCAGATGTGTACTGTGAAGAACTGGAGAGAATGATGGAGAAGCTTGCACATCTGCAACCAGCTTTGGTCAATCGGTCGTCCCCACTGCTCCTTCACGACAACGCGCGACCCCATACTCCGCAACAGACAGTCTCCAAGCTGCAAGAGTTGGGGTTGGAAGCTCTCCCTCATCCGCCATACTCACCAGACCTTGCACCTACCGACTATTACTTTTTCCAAAATTTAGACTTTTTAGTGGGTAAAAAATTTTGCCTTTGAAGAGTTTGTTGCCTCCCGTCCAGCTGATTTTTACAAGAAGGGCATCAATATGTTGCCAATGCGTTGACAAAGATGCGTCGATTGCATGGGTGATTACTTCAATTAACAGAAATAAAAAAGTTTGAAAAAATAAGTACTTTCACTTATTCCATACATAACGGCAATTTCATAGGAAAAGACTAAAGACCTATTAATATTAGTACAGACATGAGTCACTACATGTAGCACAGATTTAATAAGCAACTACCCACTGTCTCACAACTCATTCTTACTTTTTAGATGTTCTCCGAGCCAAGTGTTGAGAGAGAAAGAAAACAATGCAAATGTCCTCAACGTGCAACCAACGCTAAATTTGTAAGTGGTTATGTTATTAAATAGGGTCAAGTGTGTGGGTATGCGCGTGTGTGTATGTGTCAACGTGTGCATGGTGTGATAGCTTATATTATTCTGTGTGTTTAAAATATATTTATGACTTGTAATCGAATTTCAGATCCGAACCCGGAACATCTGGAGCTATGATTCCTTTTGAAGCAGATTCATCATCTACTTTGTAAGTTTAATGTTGATCTGAATTTATCACTATAACAGTTTAACTTTGTGAGGGTCTTTTCATTCTGTGTGTTTGTGATTGATGAAAACAACAAATATTATTAAGAGTTGTATAAGATTATCTGTGGTAATTTTGACAGGCAATAGTGTCTATGTGGTTTTGTCTTTTCAAAATAAGGATAGCTTCCTTTTCCGATTGTCCCTTGGTAAAGAGCGAAGTCAATAATTAAACGTGTTCTCAATCAAGAAGTATTTTATTTTACATAATAGCCAACCACCTAAATAATTCAAGAGGTTATGGGCCCAGTGTACGCTCATCCCCCATTGAGAATATTTGGTTGCCTATTATTGGAAAATACGGTGTGGTAAAGCATCATAGAAGAGACACGTGGCGCGTGGTCAAGCGTGCTCAAAATGGAAGCAATCAACATTAACGCCATCAACGACTTAAAACTTCGTGACCCAGCACATTGGGCGGCGTGGAAGTTCCAGGTCAAGGTTCTTCTTAGGGCGGCAGGTGTCTTTGGCATCGTGGACGGTTCCAGTCCGAGGCCGGAAGAGGCCAAAGAAGAGTTTGCAGCGTGGGCAGACAGCGATGCAAAGGCGCAAAACATTATTGTTGGCAGGTTAGCAGAAAAAACAATATCACAAGTACTTAGTTGTACAAATGCAAAGCAAATTTGGTACAGGTTGCACACTGTTTGAACAAAAAGGGAATCTTTCAGTCCATATTGCTCAAGAAAAGTTTTATAATTTACAATTCACTGAAAAAGACACAGTAGCAAACTTTTTGGGGCGTTTCGAGGAGATCTTAGCTACCTTAGAGTCACTAGGTGTTAAGATTCCATCGAGCATGGCAGTCACGAAAATAACATCATCACTGCCAGCACCTTACAAGCACTTTGTCTCTGCCTGGGAGTCTGTTCCTGTACCTGTAGATAGGCAAATAAGAAGAATTATCCTCTAGGCTTTTGGTAGAGGAGTTGCGAATGAAGAATAGTACGAGTTTGTCCTCAGAGGCTTTTAAAGCAGTGAAGATAGGAAGAAAGTGTTTTAAGTGTGGTGTTGAAGGTCATTATAAAAGTGAGTGTGTTAAAGGTCAATCTACATCAGGTTATATATTTAAACTATTTGGATGTGTAATTTTGTGGAATAGCAAGAAACAATTGTGTATAAGTCTCTTTTCAACAGAATCTGAGTATATTGCATTGAGTTAATGTATTATGGAAGCAAACTGGTTAAAGAATCTGTTGAATGAGTTTTATATTAAGTGTAATAGTATAACTATCTATGAGGACAATCAGTCAGTAATTAAATTAGCATATAATTCTGAAAATATCAAAAGATTAAAACATATTGATATAAAATATAAATACATTGTTGAACAAGTAAATAAGGGATTAATCTCATTATACTATATATAGCTCAATTACCACTGATTCACTCACTCACTGACTGACTCACTCATTGACATAATTGTTCTCCTAGAAAGAGACAGAAAACTATATAATGATGTACGGGAGATGTGTTCGGGTGTGGGAGTCGAGTAGGGAAAAATTATGACATTTCGGAAAAACAAGATGGCGGCCGACGTGATTCTTGCAACTCTTTTGTTTTCCAACCGATTTCGTTACAACTCGCAACGATTGAAGAAACTAGGAAACGATTTATAAAAAAAGTGGAAAAAATTGGAAAAACAAGATGGCGGCCGAGCTGTAGTGTTTTGAAATTTTTGATTTTTCGACCCCGAACCGCGGCGCCACAGATCGTAAACGGCGTGGTCGAGCGTAATATTTTTTTCTCTTTTCGCCTACAACTATCCTGTATTTTGACAGAACGGGAGTGGTTTTTAAAAATTCAAGATGGCGGCTATCGCGGCGGCCGTTCGGTCTGAGGTACGAAAAAACGCAATTTTAAACTTCAAATTTCTCACAGTTGGCAACGTCGGAGCGTTTCAACTTCTAGAGGGCGATTGTGTGTACAGACTCGAACTATGGATTGGGGAAAAAATATTACCCCATTTCTCGGGAAATTTTCAAGATTTACCCCAAAAATTAAAAAATCGAAATACGTATTTTTTGCAAAGTTCGAGTATGAGCGACTACGTATCCCACTTGTACAAATGACATTTAGGTATTTCCGTCGCCGAGGTCTGGCAACACTGGAATTTATCAAAGTAAAAGTGATTTTCGACATGGTCTCTTTTCAGGAGCTATCATTTCGGCTGGGTGCGAGCGAGATGAAAAATTGAAACGTCATCAGGAGCGGTATATCCTGTAGTTCACGGGAAAATTATGAAACTGTGTAAAATGCTTCTGTGAAACGAGGTGGCGGCCATTTTGTATTCTTTTTGTGTTTTTGAAAATTTTGATCATGATTTTGAGGCAGTTGGCAACATTTGGGAAAGTTGACATGTATGGATCGGTTGTGTATCTCGACCGGCAGTATCGAGATATCTAAACAGTGTTGCCATATTTAGGGTAGTTTTCGAGATTTTCCCCCAAAATGTCCTACTGAAAAATTTTGTATGAAAAATTTTATTTTCATTGATAGCTTCGTATAGAAGTCTGAAAATATAACTTGAAGGAAAAATGGAGACAGCTGATGATTGAGGATTTCGGAGACGGGTAAAGGGCACGGCCAAGGTATTGAAGGTAGGTGGGGGGTCCTCGAACTAATGTCACTCGGAACCTCATCCAACAGACAAAGAGCAAAAAAAAAATTCAAAATGGCGGATTTAAGATGGCTGCCTTACAAATTTGTTTGGTGTCTGTCTCAGAAAGTATAAAAGATGGAAGAGTGGTTTCTTGGCAAAAGATGATCAAGACCTGGAGGTCTACTTGATGAACAGGAAAAAAATTCAAGATGGCGGAATTTATTTTTCCATAGAAAATATATGGCCAATATTGAAGAATACTACAAGACTGTGTAAAACTATGCAAGATTTTGATACGGTTCCGTTTTACCCACGACGGGGCTCCCTGCGATTACAAAACAAGAAACTGGTACTAAAATTTTAAAAAATCGCCATTTTGAAATTCTTTGTTAATTGACCGATTTCGTTTAAAATCGATATTGAGGACTCTCTGGGGTTACAAAACAGGAAACTGATACCAAAGTTTTAAAAATCAGCGCCATTTTGAAATTCTTTGTTAAAGGACCGATTTCGTTCAAAATCGATATTCAGGGCTCCCTCTGATCACAAAACAGGAAACTGATGCCTAAGTTTAAAAAAATCAACGCCATTTTTAATAATTTTGCTATAATCATAATAAATGTCTGTACTACTTGTAAGTCAAACCACAACCCGTGAGCTGCTTTAGCAGCTCGCGCACAGGGCGAAACACTAGTTATTATACTATATATAGCTCGATTACCACTCACTCACTCACTCACTCATTGACATAATTGTTCTCCTAGAAAGAGACAGAAAACGATATAATGATGTACGGGAGATGTGTTCGGGTGCGGGATTCGAGTAAGGAAAAATTATGACATTTCGGAAAAACAAGATGGCGGCCGACGTTATTCTTGCAACTCTTTTGTTTTCCAACCGATTTCGTTTAAACTCGCAACTATTGAAGAAATTAGTAAACGATTAATAGAAAAAGTGGAAAAAAATGGAAAAACAAGATGGCGGCCGAGCTGTAGCGTTTTGAAAATTTTGATTTTTCGACCCCGAACCGCGTTGCCACAGATCCGAAACGGCGTGGTCGAGCGTAATATTTTTTTCTGTTTTCGCCTACAACTATCCTGTATTTTGACAGAACGGGAGAGGTTTTTTAAAATTCAAGATGGCGGCTGTCCCGGCGGCCGTTTGGTCTGAGGTACGAAAAAACGCAATTTTAAAATTCAATTTTCTCACAGTTGGCAACGTCGGAGCGTTTCGACTTCTATGGGGCGATTGTGTGTACCGACTCGAAGAATGGATTGCAGAAAAAAATTTACCCCATTTCTCGGGAAATTTTCAAGATTTACCCCAAAAATAAAAAAATCGAAATACGTATTTTTTGCAAAGTTCGAGTACGAGCGACCACATGTCCCACTTGTACGAATGATGTTTGGGTATTTCTGTCGCCGAGGTCTGGCAACACTGGAATTTATCAAAGTAAAAGTGATTTTCGACATGGTCTCTTTTCAGGAGCTATCATTTCGGCTGGGTGCGAGCGAGATGAAAAATTGAAACGTCATCAGCAGCGGTATATCCTGTAGTTCATGGGAAAATTATGAAACTATGTCAAATGTTTCTGTGAAACGAGGTGGCGGCCATTTTGTATTATTTTTGTGTTTTTGAAAATTTCGATCATGATTTTGAGGCAGTTGGCAACATTTGGGAAAGTTGACATGTATGGATCGATTGTGTAGCTCGACCGGCAGTATCGAGATATCTAAACAGTGTTGCCACATTTGGGGTAATTTTCGAGATTTTCCCCAAAAATGTCCTGCTGTAAAATTTTGTATGAAAAGTTTTTTTTTCACTGATGCCTTCGTATAGAAGTAAGAAAATATAACTTGAAGAAAAATATGGAGACAGCTGATGATTGAGGATTTTGGAGACGGGTAAAGGGCACGGCCAAGGTATTGAAGGTAGGTGGGGGATCCTCGAACTAATGTCACTCGGAACCTCATCCAATAGACAGAGAGCAAAAAAAAAATTCAAAATGGCGGATTTAAGATGGCTGCCATACAAATTTGTTTGATTTCCATCTCAGAAAGTATACAAGATGGAAGAGTGGTTTCTTGGCAAAAGATGATCAGGACCTGAAGATCTACTTGATGAACAGGAAAAAAATTCAAGATGGCGGAATTTATTTTTCCTTAGAAAATATATGGCCAATATTGAAGAATACTACAAGACTGTGTAAAACTATGCAAGATTTTGATACGGTTCCGTTTTACCCACGACGGGACTCCCTGCGATTACAAAACAGGAAACTGGTACTAATATTTAAAAAAATCGCCATTTTGAAATTCTTTGTTAACTGACCGATTTCGTTAAAAATCGATATTGAGGACTCCCTGGGGTTACAAAACAGGAAACTGAAACGTAAATTTTAAAAAATCAGCGCCATTTTGAAATTCTTTGTTAATTGACCGATTTCGTTCAAAATCGATATTTAGGGCTCCCTGGGATTTCAATACAGGAAACTGTTACCAAAGTTTAAAAAAATCAGCGCCATTTTGAAATTCTTTGTTAATTGACCGATTTCGTTCAAAATCGATATTGAGGACTCCCTGGGGTTACAAAACAGGAAACTAAAACCAAAATTTTAAAAAATCAGTGCCATTTTGAAATTCTTTGTTAATGGACCGATTTCGTTCAAAATCGATATTCAGGGCTCCCTGGGGTTACAAAACAGGAAACTGATACCAAAATTATAAAAAATCAGTGCCATTTTGAAATTCTTTGTTAATGGACCGATTTCGTTCAAAATCGATATTCAGGGCTCCCTCTGATCACAAAACAGGAAACTCATACCAAAGTTTAAAAAAATCAACGCCATTTTTAATAATTTTGCAATAATCATAATAAATGTCTGTACTACTTGTAAGTCAAACCACAACCCGTGAGCTGCTTTAGCAGCTCGCGCACAGGGCGAAACACTAGTTATACTATATATAGCTCGATTACCACTGACTCACTCACTGACTCATTGACATAATTGTTCTCCTAGAAAGAGACAGAAAACGATACAATGATGTACGGGAGAAGTGTTCGGGTGTGGGAGTCGAGTAGGGAAAAATTATGACATTTCGGAAAAACAAGATGGCGGCCGACGTGATTCTTGCAGCTCTTTTGTTTTCCAACCGATTTCGTTACAAATCGCAAAGATTGAAGAAATTAGGAAACGATCAATAGAAAGAGTGGAAAAAATTGGAAAAACAAGATGGCGGCCGAGCTGTAGTGTTTTGAAATTTTTGATTTTTCGATCCCGAACCGCGGCGCCACAGATCCGAAACGGCGCGGTCGAGAATAATATTTTTTTCTTTTTTCGCCTACAATTATCCTGTATTTTGACAGAACGGGAGTGGCTTTAAAAAATTCAAGATGGCGGCTGTCGCGGCGGCCGTTTGGTCTGAGGTACGAAAAAACGCAATTTTAAAATTCAATTTTCTCCCAGTTGGCAACGTCGGAGCGTTTCGACTTCTAAGGGGCGATTGTGTGTACCGACTCGAAGAATGGATTGTTGAAAAAAATTTACCCCATTTCTCGGGAAGTTTTCAAGATTTTCCTCAAAAATTAAAAAATTGAAATACGTATTTTTTGCAAAGTTCGAGTACGAGCGACCACGTGTCCCACTTGTACGAATGATGTTTGGGTATTTCCGTCGCCGAGGTCTGGCAACACTGGGATTTATCAAAGTAAAAGTGATTTTCGACATGGTCTCTTTTCAGGAGCAATCATTTCGGCTGGGTGCGAGCGAGATGAAAAGTTAAAACGTCATCAGGAGCGGTATATCCTGTAGTTTACGGGAAAATTATGAAACTATGTAAAATGTTTCTGTGAGACGAGGTGGCGGCCATTTTGTATTATTTTTGTGTTTTTGAAAATTTCGATCACGATTTTCAGGCAGTTGGCAACAATTGGGAAAGTTGACATGTATGGATCGATTGTGTAGCTCGACCGGCAGTATCGAGATATCTAAACAGTGTTGCCACATTTGGGGTAGTTTTCGAGATTTTCCCCAAAAATGTCCTCCTGTAAAATTTTGTATGAAAATTTTTTTTTTCACTGATGGCTTCGTATAGAAGTAAGAAAATAAAACTTGAAGAAAAATATGGAGATAGCTGATGATTGAGGATTTCGGAGACGGGTATAGGGCACGGCCAAGGTATTGAAGATAGGTGGGGTGTCCTCGAACTAATGTGACTCGGGACCTCATCCAATAGACAAAGAGCAAAAAAAAAATTCAAAATGGCGGATTTAAGATGGCTGCCATACAAATTTGTTTGATTTCCATCTCAGAAAGTATACAAGATGGAAGTGTGGTTTCTCGGCAAGAGATGATCAGGACCTCAAGGTCTACTTGATGAACAGGAAAAAAATTCAAGATGGCGGAATTTATTTTTCCATAGAAAATATATGGCCAACATTGAAGAACACTATAAGTTTGTGTAGAACTATGCAAGATTTTGTTACGGTTCCGTTTAACCCACTACGGGGCTCCCTGCGATTACAAAACAGGAAACTGGTACTAAAATTTAAAAAAATCGCCATTTTGAAATTCTTTGTGCACCGATTTCATTCAAAATCGATATTTAGGGCTCCCTGGGATTTCAATACAGGAAACTGTTACCAAAGTTTTAAAAAATCAGCGCCATTTTGAAATTCTTTGTTAATGGACCGATTTCGTTCAAAATCGATATTTAGGGCTCCCTGGGATTTCAATACAGGAAACTGTTACCAAAGTTTTAAAAAATTAGCGCCATTTTGAAATTCTTTGTTAATTGACCGATTTCGTTTAATCGATTAAACCGATTTTTCACTGATGGCTTCGTATAGAAGTAAGAAAATAAAACTTGAAGAAAAATATGGAGACAGCTGATGATTGAGGATTTCGGAGACGGGTATAGGGCACGGCCAAGGTATTGAAGATAGGTGGGGGGTCCTCAAACTAATGTCACTCGGAACCACATCTAATTTGCGATGAGTTTAAAAAAAACTCGAAAATGGTGGATTCAAGATGGCCGCCATACATATTTCGTCAGTGTCAATCTCGGAGAGTATAAGAGATGGAATTGTAGTTTCTTGGCAAGAGATGATCAGGACGAGGAGGTCTATTTAGCGAAATGAAAAAAAATTCAAGATGGCGGAATATTTTTTTTCATACCAAATTATATGGCGATTAGGAACTTTATAAGGACTGGGTACTTCTAACGAATATTTGGGAGAAAAATGTGAAGCGAGTTGATGATTGAGGACTTCGTGTAGAAGTCAGGAAATATAACTTTAACAAAAATATGGAGACAGCTGATGATTGAGGATTTCGGAGACGGGTAAAGGGCACGGCCAAGGTATTGAAGATAGGTGGGGGGTCCTCGAACTAATTGCACTCGGAACCTCATCCAATAGACAAAGAGCAAAAAAAAAAATTCAAAATGGCGGATTTAAGATGGCTGCCATACAAATTTGTTTGGTGTCTATCTCAGAAAGTATAAAAGATGGAAGAGTGGTTTCTGGGCAAAAGATGATCAGGACCTGAAGGTCTACTTGATGAACAGGAAAAAAATTCAAGATGGCGGAATTTACTTCTCCATAGAAAATATATGGCAATTAGGAACTTTATAAGGACTGGGTACTTATGGTTCCCTCATTTTAACGAATCTTTGGGAGCAAAAATGTGAAGCGAGTTGATGATTGAAGATTTCGGAGACGGGTGAAGAGCACGGCCAGGGTATTGTAGAAAGAGGTGGTGTGTACGACCAAATGCATGAAAAAAAAAAACATAAATCCCGTCCAATTGTTCTACTAAATAGGCAGAAAATGATACAATTATGTATTTGAGATGTGTTCGGGCGCAGGATGGGAGTAGGGAAAAATTATGACATTTCGGAAAAACAATATGGCGGCCGACGTGATTCTTGCAACTCTTTTGTTTTCCAACCGATTTCGTTACAACTCGCAATTATTGAAGAAATTAGTAAACGGTAAATAGCAAAAGTGGAAATTTTTTGAAAACAAGATGGCGGCCGACGTGATTCTTGCAACTCTTTTGTTTTCCAACCGATTTCGTTACAACTCGCAAAGATTGAAGAAATTAGTAAACGATCAATAGAAAAAGTGGAAAAAATTGGAAAAACAACATGGCGGCCCAGCTATAGTGCTTTAAAATTTTTGATTTTGCGACCTCAAACCGCGGCATCACAGATCTGAAACGGGGTAGTTCATGTATAGGAGATATTGTATTGATAATGGCATTCCGAACCAGTGGTAGATTCACTTGACGATTCAAAAGTACTTGTAAAAGTTTATTTGAATAAAGAATATTTGATTTGATTTGATTTGATTTGATTTATTATTATTTTAGAAAAATGTCGGATTTGCTGAAGTTAACCGATCGAAGCATTGTAGATATCTAAGGGGGTGCTCGACCAAATGTCATTAGAAACTTCATCCAATAGACAATGAGCTGAAAAAAAAATCAAAATGGCAGATTTAAGATGGCTGCCATGCAAATTTATTTGGTGTCTATCTCAGAAAGTATAAAAGATGGAAGAGAGGTTTCTTGGCTTGGAGATGATCAGGATCTGAAGGTCTACTTGATGAACAGGAAAAAAATTCAAGATGGCGGAATTTATTTTTCTATAGAAAATATATGGCAAATAATGAAGAGACTACAAGTGTAGAACTATGCACGACGGAGCTCCCTGGGTTTACAAAACAGGAAACATACAAAATTTAAAAAAATCAGCGCCATTTTGAATTAATTTGTTATTTTACCGATTTCGTTCAAAATCCATATTTAGGGCTCCCTGGGATTACAAAACAGGAAACTGATACCAAAGTTTTTAAAAATCAGCGCCATTTTGAAATTCTTTGTTAATTGACCGATTTCGTTCCAAATCGATATTTAGGACTTCCTGGGATTACAAAACAGGAAACTGACACCAAAGTTTTAAAAATCAGCGCCATTTTGAAATAATTTGTTATTTTACCGATTTCGTTCAAAATCGATATTTAGGGCTCCCTGGGGTTACAAAACAGGAAACTGTTATGAAAATTTAAAAAAACCAGCGCCATTTTAAAATTCTTGGATAATTGACCGATTTCGTTCAAAATCGATATTTAGGGCTCCCTGGGATTACAAAACAGGAAACTTATACCAAAATAAAATAAAAAGGCGCTATTTTGAGATTCTTAGATAATTGACCGATTTCGTTCAAAATCGATATTTAGGGCTCCCTGGGATTACAAAACAGGGAACTGATGCCAAAGTTTAAAAAAAAACAGCGCCATTTTGAAATTCTTTGTTAATAATACTTGTAAGTCAAACCACAACCCGTGAGCTGCTTTAGCAGCTCGCGCACAGGGCGAAACACTAGTTATTATACTATATATAGCTCAATTACCACTGACTCACTCACTGACTCACTCATTGACATAATTGTTCTCCTAGAAAGAGACAGAAAACGATACAATGATGTACGGGAGATGTGTTCGGGTGCGGGAGTCGAGTAGGGAAAAATTATGACATTTCGGAAAAACAAGATGGCGGCCGACGTGACTCTTGCAACTCTTTTGTTTTCCAACCGATTTCGTTACAACTCGCAACGATTGAAGAAACTAAGAAACGATTTATAGAAAGAGTGGAAAAAATTGGAAAAACAAGATGGCGGCCGAGCTGTAGTGTTTTGAAATTTTTGATTTTTCGACCCCGAACCGCGGCGCCACAGATCCGAAACGGCGTGGTCGAGCGTAATATTTTTTTCTGTTTTCGCCTACAACTATCCTGTATTTTGACAGAACGGGAGTGGTTTTTGAAAATTCAAGATGGCGGCTGTCGCGGCGGCCGTTCGGTCTGAGGTACGAAAAAACGCAATTTTAAAATTCAATTTTCTCACAGTTGGCAACGTCGGAGCGTTTCGACTTCTATGGGGCGATTGTGTGTACCGACTCGAAGAATGGATTGGAGAAAAAAAATTACCCCATTTCTTGGGAAATTTTCAAGATTTACCCCAAAAATTAAAAAATTGAAATACGTATTTTTTGCAAAGTTTGAGTATGAGCGACCACGTGTCCCACTTGTACGAATGACGTTTGGGTGTTTTTGTCGCCGAGGTCTGGCAACACTGGAATTTATCAAAGTAAAAGTGATTTTCGACATGGTCTTTTTTCAGGAGCAATCATTTCGGCTGGGTGCGAGCGAGATGAAAAATTGAAACGTCGTCAGGAGCGGTATAACCTGTAGTTCACGGGAAAATTATGAAACTGTGTAAAATGTTTCTGTGAAACGAGGTGGCGGCCATTTTGTATTCCTTTTGTATTTTTGAAAATTTCAATCACGATTTTGAGGCAGTTGGCAAAATTTGGGAAAGTAGATATGTATGGATCGATTGTGTAATTCGACCGGCAGTATCGAGATATCTAAACAGTGTTGCCACATTTGGGGTAGTTTTCGAGATTTTCCCCAAAAATGTCCTCCTGTAAAATTATGTATGAAAAATTGTTTTTTCACTGATGGCTTCGTATAGAAGTCAGAAAATATAACTTGAAAAAAAATATGAAGACAGCTGATGATTGAGGATTTCGGAGACGGGTAAAGGGCACGGCCAAGGTATTGAAGATAGGTGGGAGGTCCTCGAACTAATGTCACTCGGAACCTCATCCAATTGGCGATGAGTTAAAAAAAAACTCGAAAATGGTGGATTCAAGATGGCCGCCATACAAATTTCGTCAGTGTCTATCTCAGAGAATATAAGAGATGGAACTGTAGTTTCTTGGCAAGAGATGATCAAGACGAGGAGGTCTATTTAGCGAAATGAAAAAAAATTCAAGATGGCGGAATATTTTTTTTCATACCAAATTATATGGCGATTAGGAACTTTTATAAGGACTGGGTACTTCTAACGAATATTTGGGAGAAAAATGTGAAGCGAGTTGATGATTGAGGATATCGGAGACGGGTGAAGAGCACGGCCAGGATATTGTAGAAAGAGGGGGTGTGTTCGACCATATGCATGAAAAAAAACAAACATAAAACTACCAACATACCCGCATAATTGTTCTACTAAAAAAAGGCAGAAAACGATACAATGATGTATGGGAGATGTATTCGGGCGCGGGATGGGAGTAGGGAAAAATTATGACCTTTTGGAAAAACAAGATGGCGGCCGACGTGATTCTTGCAACTCTTTTGTTTTCCAACCGATTTCGTTACAACTCGTAATGATTAAAGGAATTAGTAAGCGAACAATACAAAATGTAGAAAAAATTGTAAAAACAAGATGGCGGCCGAGCTGTAGTATTTTCAAATTTTTGATTTTTCGACCCCGAACCGCAGCGCTACAGATCCGAAACGGGGTAGTTCATGTACTGGTAATACGTTCGGGTGCGGGATGGGATTAGGGAAAAATTATGACATTTCGGAAAAACAAGATGGCGGCTGACGTGCTTTTTGTAACTTTTTTATTTTCCAACAGATTTCGTTACAACTCGCAATGATTGAAGAAATTAGTAAACGATCACTACAAAAAATTGGAAAAACAAGATGGCGGCCGAGCTGTAGTGTTTTGAAATTTTTGATTTTTCGAGCGAGATGAAAAATTGCAACGTCATCAGAAGCGGTATATCCTGTAGTTCATGGGAAAATTATGAAACTGTGTGAAATGTTTCTGTGAAACGAGGTGGCGGCCATTTTGTATTCTTTTTGTGTTTTTGAACATTTCGATCACGATTTTGAGGCAGTTGGCAACATTTGGGAAAGTTGACATGTAGATATCGACTGTGTAACTCGACCGGCAGTATCGAGATATCTAAACAGTGTTGCCACATTTGGTGTAGTTTTCGAGATTTTCCCCAAAAATGTCGTCCTGTAAAATTTTGAATGAAATAATTTTTTTTCACTGATGGCTTCGTGTAGAAGTCAGAAAATATAACTTAAACAAAAATATGGGGACAGCTGATGATTGAGGATTTCGGAGACGGGTAAAGGGCACGGCCAAGGTATTGAAGATAGGTGGGGGGTCCTCGAACTAATGTCACTCGGAACCTCATCCAATAGACAAAGAGCAAAAAAAAAATTCAAAATGGCGGATTTAAGATGGCTGCCATACAAATTTGTTTGATTTCCATCTCAGAAAGTATACAAGATGGAAGAGTGGTTTCTTGGCAAAAGATGATCAGGACCTGGAGGTCTACTTGATGAACAGGAAAAAAATTCAAGATGGCGGAATTTATTTCTCCATAGAAAATATATGGCCAATATTGAAGAATACTACAAGACTGTGTAGAACTATTATTAGGACTCTCTGGGGTTACAAAACAGGAAACTGAAACCAAAATTTAAAAAAATTAGCGCCATTTTGAAATTCTTTGTTAATGGACCGTTTTCGTACATAATCGATATTTAGGGCTCCCTGGGATTTCAATACAGGAAATTGTTACCAAAGTTTTAAAAAATCAGCGCCATTTTGAAATTCTTTGTTAATTGACCGATTTCATTCAAATTCGATATCTGAGGATCCCTCATATCCCAAAAAATCCCGAACCGCGGCGCCACAGATCCGAAACGGCGTCGTCGAGCGTAATATTTTTTTCTCTTTTCGCCTACAACTATCCTGTATTTTGACAGAACGGGAGTGGTTTTTAAAAATTCAAGATGGCGGCTGTCGCGGCGGCCGTTCGGTCTGAGGTACGAAAAAACGCAATTTTAAACTTCAAATTTGTCACAGTTGGCAACGTCGGAGCGTTTCGACTTCTATGGGGCGATTGTGTGTACAGACTCGAACTATGGATTGGGGAAAAAAAATTACCCCATTTCTATGGAAATTTTTACGATTTACCCTAAAAATTAGAAAATCGAAATACGTATTTTTTGCAAAATTCGAGTATGAGCGACCACGTGTCCCACTTGTACGAATGACATTTGGGTATTTTCGTCACCGAGGTCTGGCAACACTGGAATTTATCAAAGAAAAAGCGATTTTCGACATGGTCTTTTTTCAGAAGCTATCATTTCGGCTGGGTGCGAGCGAGATGAAAAATTGAAACGTCATCAGGAGCGGTATATCCTGTAGCTCACGGAAAAATTATGAAACTGTGTAAAATGTTTCTGTGAGACGAGGTGGCGGCCATTTTGTATTCTTTTTGTGTTTTTGAAAATTTCGATCACGATTTTGAGGCAGTTGGCAACATTTCGGAAAGTTGACATGTAGGGATCGATTGTGTAACTCGACCGGCTGTATCGAGATATCTAAACAGTGTTGCCACATTTGCGTTAGTTTTCGAGATTTTCCCCAAAAACATCCTCCTGTAAAATTTTGTATGAAAATTTTTTTTTCACTGATGGCTTCGTATAGAAGTAAGAAAATATAACTTGAAAAAAAATGTGGAGACAGCTGATGATTGAGGATTTCGGAGACGGGAAAAGGGCACGGCCAAGGTATTGAAGATAGGTGGGGGGTCCTCGAACTAATGTCACTCGGAACCTCATCCATTAGACAAAGAGTAAAAAAAAATTCAAAATGGTGGATTTAAGATGGCTGCCATACAAATTTGTTTGGTGTCTGTCTCAGAAAGTATAAAAGATGGAAGAGTGGTTTCTTGGAAAAAGGTGATCAGGACCTGAAGGTCTCCTTGATGAATAGGAAAAAAATTCAAGATGGCAGAATTTATTTTTCCATAGAAAATATATGGCCAATATTGAAGAATACTACAAGACTGTAAAACTATGCAAGATTTTGATACGGTTCCATTTTACCCACGACGGGGCTCCCTGCGATTACAAAACAGGAAACTGGTACTAAAATTTTAAAAAATCAGCGCCATTTTGAAATTCTTTGTTAATGGACCGATTTCGTTCAAAATCGATATTTAGGGCTCCCTGGGATTTCAATACAGGAAACTGTTACCAAAGTTTTAAAAAATCAGCGCCATTTTGAAATTCTTTGTTAATTGACCTATTTCGTTCAAATTCGATATTGAGGACTCCCTGGGGTTACAAAACAGGAAACTGTAACCAAAATTTTAAAAAATCAGCGCCATTTTGAAATTCTATGTTAATGGACCGAATTCGTTCAAAATCGTATAGTAAAGTCTGTACTACTTGTAAGTCAAACCACAACCCGTGAGCTGCTTTAGCAGCTCGCGCACAGGGCGAAACACTAGTTATACTATATATAGCTCAATTACCACTGATTCACTGACTCACTGACTGACTCATTGACATAATTGTTCTCCTAGAAAGAGACAGAAAACGATATAATGATGTACGGGAGATGTGTTCGGGTGCGCGAGTCGAGTAGGGAAAAATTATGACATTTCGGAAAAACAAGATGGCGGCCGACGTGATTCTTGCAGCTCACTTGTTTTCCAACCGATTTTGTTTAAACTCGCAACTATTGAAGAAATTAGTAAACAATCAATAGAAAAAGTGGAAAAAATTGGAAAAACAAGATGGCGGCCGAGCTGTACTGTTTTGAAATTTTTGATTTTTCGACCCCGAACCGCGGCGCCACAGATCCGAAACGGCGTGGTCGAGCGTAATATTTTTTTCTCTTTTCGCCTACAACTATCCTGTATTTTGACAGAACGGGAGTGGTTTTTAGAAATTCAAGATGGCGGCTGTCGCGGCGGCCGTTCGGTCTGAGGTACGAAAAACAGCAATTTTAAAATTCAATTTTCTCACAGTTGGCAACGTCGGAGCGTTTTGACTTGTAAAAGGCGATTGTGTGTACCGTCTCGAAAAATGGATTGGGGAAAAAAAATTACCCCATTTCTAGGGAAATTTTCAAGATTTACCCCAAAAATTAAAAAATCGAAATACGTATTTTTTGCAAAGTTCGAGTATGAGCAACCACGTGTCTTACTTGTACAAATGACATTTGGATATTTTCGTCGCCGAGGTCTGGCAACACTGGAATTTATCAGAGTAAAAGTGATTTTCGACATGGTCTTTTTTCAGGAGCAATTATTTCGGCTGGGTGCGAGCGAGATGAAAAATTGAAACGTCATCAGGAGCGGTATATCCTGTAGTTCACGGGAAAATTATGAAACTATGTAAAATGCTTCTGTGAAACGAGGTGGCGGCCATTTTGTATTCTTTTTGTGTTTTTGAAAATTTCGATCACGATTTTGAGGCAGTTGGCAACATTTGGGAAAGTTGACGTGTAGGGATCGACTGTGTAACTCGACCGGCAGTATCGAAATATCTAAACAGTGTTGCCACATTTGGGGTAGTTTTCGAGATTTTCCCCAAAAATGTCCTCCTGTAAAATTTTGTACGAAAAAATTTTTTTTCACTGATGGCTTCATATAGAAGTCAGAAAATATAACTTGAAAAAAATATGGAGACAGCTGATGATTGAGGATTTCGGAGACGGGTAAAGGGCACGGCCAAGGTATTGAAGATAGATGGGGGGTCCACGAACTAATGTCACTCGGAACCTCATTCAATAGACAAAGAGCAAAAAAAAAATTCAAAATGGCGGATTTAAGATGGCTGCCATACAAATTTGTTTGGTGTCTATCTCAGAAAGTATAAAAGATGGAAGAGTGGTTTCTTGGCAAGAGATGATCAGGACCTGAAGGTCTACTTGACAAACAGGAAAAAAATTCAAGATGGCGGAATTTATTTTTCCATAGAAAATATATGGCCAATATTGAAGAATACCTACTACAAGACTGTGTAAAACTATGCAAGATTTTGATACGGTTCCGTTTTACCCGCGACGGGGCTCCCTGCGATTACAAAACAAAAAACTGGTACTAAAATTTAAAAAAATCGCCATTTTGAAATTCTTTGTTAATTGACCGATTTCGTTTATAATCGATATTGAGGACTCCCTGGGGTTACAAAACAGGAAACTGATACCAAAATTTTAAAAAATCAGCGCCATTTTGAAATTCTTTGTTAATGGACCGATTTCGTTCAAAATCGATATTTAGGGCTCCCTGGGATTTCAATACAGGAAACTGTTACCAAAATTTAAAAAAATCAGCGCCATTTAGAATTTCTTTGTTAATAGACCGATTTCGTTCAAAAATCGATATTCAGGGCTCCCTGGGATCACAAAACATGAAACTGATACCAAAGTTTAAAAAATCAACGCCATTTTATATAATTTTGCTATAACCATAATAAATGAATTCAGTTTAGTAAAGTCTGTACTACTTGTAAGTCAAACCACAACCCGTGAGCTGCTTTAGCAGCTCGCGCACAGGGCGAAACACTAGTTATACTATATATAGCTCGATTACCACTGACTCACTCACTGACTCACTCATTGACATAATTGTTCTCCTAGAAAGAGACAGAAAACGATACAATGATGTACGGGAGATGTGTTCGGGTGCGGGAGTCGAGTAGGGAAAAATTATGACATTTCGGAAAAACAAGATGGCGGCCGACGTGATTCTTACAACTCTTTTGTTTTCCAACCGATTTCGTTTAAACTCGCAACTATTAAAGAAATTAGTAAACGATTAATAGAAAAAGTGGAAAAAATTGGAAAAACAAGATGGCGGCCGAGCTGTAGTGTTTTGAAATTTTTGATTTTTCGACCCCGAACCGCGGCGCCACAGATCCGAAACGGCGTGGTCGAGCATGATATTTTTTTCTCTTTTCGCCTACAATTATCCTGTATTTTGACAGAATGGGAGTGGTTTTTAAAAATTCAAGATGGCGGCTGTCGCGGCGGCCGTTCGGTCTGAGGTACGAAAAAACGCAATTTTAAAATTCAATTTTCTCACAGTTGGCAACGTCGGAGCGTTTCGACTTCTATGGGGCGATTGTGTGTACCGACTCGAAGAATGGATTGGGAAAAAAAAATTACCCAATTTCTAGGGAAATTTTCAAGATTTACCCCAAAAATTAAAAAATCGAAATACGTATTTTTTGCAAAGTTCGAGTACGAGCGACCACGTGTCCCACTTGTACGAATGACGTTTGGGTATTTCCGTCGCCGAGGTCTGGCAACACTGGAATTTATCAAAGTAAAAGTGATTTTTGACATGGTCTCTTTTCTGGAGCAATCATTTCGGCTGGGTGCGAGCGAGATGAAAAATTGAAACGTCATCAGGAGCGGTTTATCCTGTAGTTTACGGGAAAATTATGAAACTATGTAAAATTTTTCTGTGAATCGAGGTGGCGGCCATTTTGTATTCTTTTTGTGTTTTTGAAAATTTCGATCACGATTTTGAGGCAGTTGGCAACATTTTGGAAAGTTGACATGTATGGATCGATTGTGTAGCTCGACCGGCAGTATCGAGATATCTAAACAGTGTTGCCACATTTGGGGTACTTTTCGAGATTTTCCCCAAAAATGTCCTCCTGTAAAATTTTGTATGAAAAATTTTTTTTTCATGATGGCTTCGTATAGAAGTCAGAAAATATAAGTTGAAAAAAATATGGAGACAGCTGATGATTGAGGATTTCGGAGACGGGTAAAAGGCACGGCCAAGGTATTGAAGATAGGTGGGGGGTCCTCGAACTAATGTCACTCGGAACCTCATTCAATAGACAAAGAGCAAAAAAAAATTCAAAATGGCGGATTTAAGATGGCTGCCATACAAATTTGTTTGATTTCCATCTCAGAAAGTATAAAAGATGGAAGAGTGGTTTCTTGGCAAAAGATAATCAGGACCTGAAGGTCTACTTGACGAACAGGTAAAAAATTCAAGATGGCGGATTTTATTTTTCCATAGAAAATATATGGCCAATATTGAAGAATACTACAAGACTGTGTAGAACTATGCAAGATTTTGATACGGTTCCGTTTAACCCACGTCGGGGCTCCCTGCGATTACAAACCAGGAAACTGGTACTAAAATTTAAAAAAAACCTGCGCCATTTTGAAGTTATTTGTTAATTGACCGATTTCGTTCAAAATCGATATTTAGGACTCCCTGGGGTTACAAAACAGGAAACTGATACCATAATTTTAAATAATCAGCGCCATTTTGAAATTCTTTTTTAATTGACTGATTTCGTTCAAAATCGATATTAAGGGCTCCCTGGGATTTCAATACAGGAAACTGTTACCAAAGTTTTAAAAAATTAGCGTCATTTTGAAATTCTTTGTTAATTGACCGATTTCGTTCAAAATCGTATAGTAAAGTTTGTACTACTTGTAAGTCAAACCACAACCCGTGAGCTGCTTTAGCAGCTCGCGCACAGGGCGAAACACTAGTTATATTATACTATATATAGCTCAATTACCACTGATTCACTGACTCACTGACTGACTCATTGACATAATTGTTCTCCTAGAAAGAGACAGAAAACGATATAATGATGTACGGGAGATGTGTTCGGGTGCGCGAGTCGAGTAGGGAAAAATTATGATATTTCGGAAAAACAAGATGGCGGCCGACGTGATTCTTGCAACTCTTTTGTTTTTCAACCGATTTCGTTACAACTCGCAACGATTGAAGAAACTAGGAAACGATTTATAGAAAAAGTGGAAAAAATTGGAAAAACAAGATGGCGGCCGAGCTGTAGTGTTTTGAAATTTTTGATTTTTCGACCCCGAACCGCGGCGCCACAGATCCGAAACGGCGTGGTCGAGCGTAATATTTTTTTCTCTTTTCGCCTACAAATATCCTGTATTTTGACAGAAAGGGAGTGATTTTTAAAAATTCAAGATGGCGGCTGTCGCGGCGGCCGTTCGGTCTGAGGCACGAAAAAATGCAATTTTAAAATTCAATTTTCTCACCGTTGGCAACGTCAGAGCGTTTCGACTTCTAGGGGGCGATTGTGTGTACCGTCTCGAAGAATGGATTGGGGAAAAAAAATTACCCCATTTCTAGGGAAATTTTCAAGATTTTCCCCAAAAATTAAAAAATCGAAATACGTATTTTTTGCAAAGTTCGAGTACGAGCGACCACGTGTCCCACTTGTACGAATGATGTTTGGGTATTTCCGTCGCCGAGGTCTGGCAACACTGGAATTTATCAAAGTAAAAGTGATTTTCGACATGGTCTTTTTTCAGGAGCAATCATTTCGGCTGGGTGCGAGCGAGATGAAAAATTGAAACGTCATCAGGAGCGGTATATCCTGTACTTTACGGGAAAATTATGAAACTATGTAAAATGCTTCTGTGAAACGAGGTGGCGGCCATTTTGTATTCTTTTTGTGTTTTTGAAAATTTCGATCATGATTTTGAGGCAGTTGGCAACATTTGGGAAAGTTGACATGTAGGGATCGATTGTGTAGCTCGACTGGCAGTATCGAGATATCTAAACAGTGTTGCCACATTTGGGGAAGTTTTCGAGATTTACCCCAAAAATGTCCTCCTGTAAAATTTTGTATGAAAATATTTTTTTTCACTGATGGCTCCGTATAGAAGTCAGAAAATATAACTTGAAAAAAAATATGGAGACAGCTGATGATTGAGGATTTCGGAGACGGGTAAAGGGCACGGCCAAGGTATTGAAGATAGGTGGGGGGTCCTCGAACTAATGTCACTCGGAACCTCATCCAATAGGCAAAGAGCAAAAAAAAACTTCAAAATGGCGGATGAAAGATGGCTGCCATACAAATTTGTTTGGTGTCTATCTCAGAAAGTATAAAAGATGGAAGAGTGGTTTCTTGACAAAAGATGATCAGGACCTGAAGGTCTACTTGATGAACAGGAAAAAAATTCAAGATGGCGGAATTTATTTTTCCATAGAAAATATATGGCCAATATTGAAGAATACTACGACTGTGTAGAACTATGCAAGATTTTGATACGGTTCCGTTTTACCCACGACGGGGCTCCCTGCGATTACAAAGCAGGAAACTGGTACTTAAATTTAAAAAAATCAGCGCCATTTTGAAATTCTTTGTTAATTGACCGATTTCGATCAAAATCGATATTTAAGACTCCCTGGAGTTACATAACAGGAAACTGAAACCAAAGTATTTAAAAAATCAGCGCCATTTTGAAATTCTTTGTTAATGGACCGATTTCGTTCAAAATCGATATTCAGGGCTCCCTCTGATCACAAACAGGAAACACATACCAAAGTTTAAAAAAATCAACGCCATTTTTAATAATTTTGCTATAATCATAATAAATGTCTGTACTACTTGTAAGTCAAACCACAACCCGTGAGCTGCTTTAGCAGCTCGCGCACAGGGCGAAACACTAGTTATACTATATATAGCTCGATTACCACTGACTCACTCACTGACTCATTGACATAATTGTTCTCCTAGAAAGAGACAGAAAACGATACAATGATGTACGGGAGATGTGTTCGGGTGCGGGAGTCGAGTAGGGAAAAATTATGACATTTCGGAAAAACAAGATGGCGGCCGACGTGATTCTTGCAGCTCTCTTGTTTTCCAACCGATTTCGTTTAAACTTGCAATTATTGAAGAAATTAGTAAACGGTCAATAGAAAAAGTGGAAAAAATTGGAAAAACAAGATGGCGGCCGAGCTGTAGTGTTTTGAAATTTTTGATTTTTCGACCCCGAACCGCGGCGCCACAGATCCGAAACGGCGTGGTCGAGCATAATATTTTTTTCTTTTTTCGCCTACAAATATCCTGTATTTTGACAAAACGGGAGTGGTTTTTAAAAATTCAAGATGGCGGCTGTCCCGGCGGCCGTTTGGTCTGAGGTACGAAAAAACGCAATTTTAAAATTCAATTTTCTTACAGTTGGCAACGTCGGAGCGTTTCGACTTCTATAAGCGATTGTGTGTACCGACTCGAAGAATGGATTGGGGAAAAAAATTTACCCCATTTCTCGGGAAATTTTCAAGATTTTCCCCAAAAATAAAAAAATCGAAATACGTATTTTTTGCAAAGTTCGAGTACGAGCGACCACGTGTCCCACTTGTACGAATGACGTTTGGGTATTTCCGTCGCCGAGGTCTGGCAACACTGGAATTTATCAAAGTAAAAGTGATTTTCGACATGGTCTCTTTTCAGGAGCTATCATTTCGGCTGGGTGCCATTTTGTATTATTTTTGTGTTTTTGAAAATTTCGATCATGATTTTGAGGCAGTTGGCAACATTTGGGAAAGTTGACATGTATGGATCGATTGTGTAG
Source organism: Erebia aethiops (assembly GCA_923060345.2). Classification (NCBI taxonomy): domain Eukaryota; kingdom Metazoa; phylum Arthropoda; class Insecta; order Lepidoptera; family Nymphalidae; genus Erebia; species Erebia aethiops. Next base: position 2,263,646 of record OV281084.1, on the reverse strand, counting down.
CTCGACCGGCAGTATCGAGATATCTAAACAGTGTTGCCACATTATGGGTAGTTTGCGAGATTTTCCCCAAAAATGTCCTCCTGTAAAATTTTGTATGAAAATTTTTTTTTTCACTGATGACTTCGTGCAGAAGTCAGGAAATATAACTTTATCAAAAATATGGAGACAGCTGATGATTGAGGATTTCGGAGACGGGTAAAGGGCACGGCCAAGGTATTGAAGATAGGTGGGAGGTCCTCGAACTAATGTCACTCGGAACCTCATCCAATTGGCGATGAGTTTAAAAAAAACTCGAAAATGGTGGATTCAAGATGGCCGCCATACAAATTTCGTCAGTGTCTATCTCAGAGAATATAAGAGATGGAACTGTAGTTTCTTGGCAAGAGATGATCAGGACGAGGAGGTCTATTTAGCGAAATGAAAAAAAATTCAAGATGGCGGAATATTTTTTTTCGTACCAAATTATATGGCGATTAGGAACTTTATAAGGACTGGGTACTTCTAACGAATATTTGGGAGAAAAATGTGAAGCGAGTTGATGATTGAGGATATCGGAGACGGGTGAAGAGCACGGCCAGGATATTGTAGAAAGAGGGGGTGTGTTCGACCATATGCATGAAAAAAAACAAACATAAAACTACCAACATACCCGCATAATTGTTCTACTAAAAAAAGGCAGAAAACGATACAATGATGTATGGGAGATGTATTCGGGCGCGGGATGGGAGTAGGGAAAAATTATGACCTTTTGGAAAAACAAGATGGCGGCCGACGTGATTCTTGCAACTCTTTTGTTTTCCAACCGATTTCGTTACAACTCGTAATGATTAAAGGAATTAGTAAGCGAACAATACAAAATGTAGAAAAAATTGTAAAAACAAGATGGCGGCCGAGCTGTAGTATTTTCAAATTTTTGATTTTTCTACCCCGAACCGCAGCGCTACAGATCCGAAACGGGGTAGTTCATGTACTGGTAATGCGTTCGGGTGCGGGATGGGATTAGGGAAAAATTATGACATTTCGGCAAAACAAGATGGCGGCTGACGTGCTTTTTGTAAATTTTTATTTTCCAACCGATTTCGTTACAACTCGCAATGATTGAAGAAATTAGTAAACGATCACTACAAAAAAGTAGAAAAAATTGGAAAAACAAGATGGCGGCCGAGCTGTAGTGTTTTGAAATTTTTGATTTTTCGAGCGAGATGAAAAATTGCAACGTCATCAGAGGCGGTATATCCTGTAGTTCATGGGAAAATTATGAAACTGTGTGAAATGTTTCTGTGAAACGAGGTGGCGGCCATTTTGTATTCTTTTTGTGTTTTTGAACATTTCGATCACGATTTTGAGGCAGTTGGCAACATTTGGGAAAGTTGACATGTAGATATCGACTGTGTAACTCGACCGGCAGTATCGAGATATCTAAACAGTGTTGCCACATTTGGGGTAGTTTTCGAGATTTTCCCCAAAAATGTCGTCCTGTAAAATTTTGAATGAAATAATTTTTTTTCACTGATGGCTTCGTGTAGAAGTCAGAAAATATAACTTAATCAAAAATATGGGGACAGCTGATGATTGAGGATTTCGGAGACGGGTAAAGGGCACGGCCAAGGTATTGAAGATAGGTGGGGGGTCCTCGAACTAATGTCACTCGGAACCTCATCCAATAGACAAAGAGCAAAAAAAAAATTCAAAATGGCGGATTTAAGATGGCTGCCATACAAATTTGTTTGATTTCCATCTCAGAAAGTATACAAGATGGAAGAGTGGTTTCTTGGCAAAAGATGATCAGGACCTGGAGGTCTACTTGATGAACAGGAAAAAAATTCAAGATGGCGGAATTTATTTCTCCATAGAAAATATATGGCCAATATTGAAGAATACTACAAGACTAGAACTATGCAAGATTTTGATACGGTTCCGTTTTACCCACGACGGGGCTCCCTGTGATTACAAAACAGGAAACTGGTACTAAAATGTAAAAAAATCAGCGCCATTTTGAAATTCTTTGTTAATGGACCGAATTCGTTCAAAATCGATATTTAGGACTCCCTGGGGTTACAAAACAGGACACTGAAACCAAAATTTTAAAAAATCAGCGCCATTTTGAAATTCTTTGTTAATGGACCGATTTCGTTCAAAATCGATATTTAGGGCTCCCTGGGATTTCAATACAGGAAACTGTTACCAAAGTTTAAAAAAATCAGCGCCATTTTGAAATTCTTTGTTAATTGACCGATTTCATTCAAATTCGATAACTGAGGATCCCTAATATCCCAAAAACCACAACCCGTGAGCTGCTTTAGCAGCTCGCGCACAGGGCGAAAAACTAGTTATTATTATACTATATATAGCTCGATTACCACTCACTGATTCACTGACTCACTGACTCATTGACATAATTGTTCTCCTAGAAAGAGACAGAAAACGATACTATGATGTACGGGAGATGTGTTCGGGTGCGGGAGTCGAGTAGGGAAAAATTATGACATTTCGGAAAAACAAGATGGCGGCCGACGTGATTCTTGCAACTCTTTTGTTTTCCAACCGATTTCGTTTAAACTCGCAACTATTAAAGAAATAAGTAAACAATTAATAGAAAAAGTGGAAAAAATTGGAAAAACAAGATGGCGGCCGAGCTGTAGTGTTTTGAAATTTTTGATTTTTCGACCCCGAACCGCGGCGCCACAGATCCGAAACGGCGTGGTCGTGCATAATATTTCTTTCTCTTTTCGACTACAACTACCCTGTATTTTGACAGAACGGGAGCAATTTTTCAAAATTCAATATGGCAGCTGTCGCGGCGGCCGTTCGGTCTGAGGTACGAAAAAACGCAATTTTAAAATTCATTTTTCTCACAGTAGGCAACGTCGGAGCGTTTCGACTTGTATGGGGCGATTGTGTGTACCGACTCGAAGAATGGATTGGGGAAAAAAATTTACCCCATTTCTCGGGAAATTTTCAAGATTTTCCCCAAAAATTAAAAAATCGAAATACGTATTTTTTGCAAAGTTCGAGTATGAGCAACTACGTGTCCCACTTGTACGAATGATGTTTGGGTATTTCCGTCGCCGAGGTCTGGCAACACTGGAATTTATCAAAGTAAAAGTGATTTTCGACATGGTCTCTTTTCAGGAGCTATCATTTCGGCTGGGTGCGAGCGAGATGAAAAATTGAAACGTCATCAGGAGCGGTATATCCTGTAGTTCATGGGAAAATTATGAAACTATGTCAAATGTTTCTGTGAAATGAGGTGGCGGCCATTTTGTATTATTTTTGTGTTTTTGAAAATTTCGATCATGATTTTGAGGCAGTTGGCAACATTTGGGAAAGTTGACATGTATGGATCGATTGTGTAGCTCGACCGGCAGTATCGAGATATCTAAACAGTGTTGCCACATTATGGGTAGTTTGCGAGATTTTCCCCAAAAATGTCCTCCTGTAAAATTTTGTATGAAAATTTTTTTTTTCACTGATGGCTTCGTGCAGAAGTCAGGAAATATAACTTTAACAAAAATATGGAGACAGCTGATGATTGAGGATTTCGGAGACGGGTAAAGGGCACGGCCAAGGTATTGAAGATAGGTGGGAGGTCCTCGAACTAATGTCACTCGGAACCTCATCCAATTGGCGATGAGTTTAAAAAAAACTCGAAAATGGTGGATTCAAGATGGCCGCCATACAAATTTCGTCAGTGTCTATCTCAGAGAATATAAGAGATGGAACTGTAGTTTCTTGGCAAGAGATGATCAGGACGAGGAGTTCTATTTAGCGAAATGAAAAAAAATTCAAGATGGCGGAATATTTTTTTTCATACCAAATTATATGGCGATTAGGAACTTTATAAGGACTAGGTACTTCTAACGAATATTTGGGAGAAAAATGTGAAGCGAGTTGATGATTGAGGATATCGGAGACGGGTGAAGAGCACGGCCAGGATATTGTAGAAAGAGGGGGTGTGTTCGACCATATGCATGAAAAAAAACAAACATAAAACTACCAACATACCCGCATAATTGTTCTACTAAAAAAAAGGCAGAACACGATACAATGATGTATGGGAGATGTATTCGGGCGCGGGATGGGAGTAGGGAAAAATTATGACCTTTTGGAAAAACAAGATGGCGGCCGACGTGATTCTTGCAACTCTTTTGTTTTCCAACCGATTTCGTTACAACTCGTAATGATTAAAGGAATTAGTAAGCGAACAATACAAAATGTAGAAAAAATTGTAAAAACAAGATGGCGGCCGAGCTGTAGTATTTTCAAATTTTTGATTTTTCGACCCCGAACCGCAGCGCTACAGATCCGAAACGGGGTAGTTCATGTACTGGTAATACGTTCGGGTGCGGGATGGGATTAGGGAAAAATTATGACATTTCGGAAAAATAAGATGGCGGCTGACGTGCTTTTTGTAACTTTTTTATTTTCCAACCGATTTCGTTACAACTCGCAATGATTGAAGAAATTAGTAAACGATCACTACAAAAAAGTAGAAAAAATTGGAAAAACAAGATGGCGGCCGAGCTGTAGTGTTTTGAAATTTTTGATTTTTCGAGCGAGATGAAAAATTGCAACGTCATCAGAGGCGGTATATCCTGTAGTTCATGGGAAAATTATGAAACTGTGTGAAATGTGTCTGTGAAACGAGGTGGCGGCCATTTTGTATTCTTTTTGTGTTTTTGAACATTTCGATCACGATTTTGAGGCAGTTGGCAACATTTGGGAAAGTTGACATGTAGATATCGACTGTGTAACTCGACCGGCAGTATCGAGATATCTAAACAGTGTTGCCACATTTGGGGTAGTTTTCGAGATTTTCCCCAAAAATGTCGTCCTGTAAAATTTTGAATGAAATAATTTTTTTTCACTGATGGCTTCGTGTAGAAGTCAGAAAATATAACTTAAACAAAAATATGGGGACAGCTGATGATTGAGGATTTCGGAGACGGGTAAAGGGCACGGCCAAGGTATTGAAGATAGGTGGGGGGTCCTCGAACTAATGTCACTCGGAACCTCATCCAATAGACAAAGAGCAAAAAAAAAATTCAAAATGGCGGATTTAAGATGGCTGCCATACAAATTTGTTTGATTTCCATCTCAGAAAGTATACAAGATGGAAGAGTGGTTTCTTGGCAAAAGATGATCAGGACCTGGAGGTCTACTTGATGAACAGGAAAAAAATTCAAGATGGCGGAATTTATTTCTCCATAGAAAATATATGGCCAATATTGAAGAATACTACAAGACTAGAACTATGCAAGATTTTGATACGGTTCCGTTTTACCCACGACGGGGCTCCCTGTGATTACAAAACAGGAAACTGGTACTAAAATTTAAAAAAATCAGCGCCATTTTGAAATTCTTTGTTAATGGACCGAATTCGTTCAAAATCGATATTTAGGACTCCCTGGGGTTACAAAACAGGAAACTGAAACCAAAATTTTTAAAAATCAGCGCCATTTTGAAATTCTTTGTTAATGGACCGATTTCGTTCAAAATCGATATTTAGGGCTCCCTGGGATTTCAATACAGGAAACTATTACCAAAATTTTTAAAAATCAGCGCCATTTTGAAATTTTTTATTAATTGACTGATTTCGTTCAAAATCGATATTCAGGGCTCCCTGGGATCACAAAACAGGAAACTGATACCAATGTTTAAAAAAATCAACGTTATTTTGAAATTCTTTGTTAATGGACCGATTTCGTTCAAAATCGATATTTAGGGCTCCCTGGGATTTCAATACAGGAAACTATTACCAAAATTTTTAAAAATCAGCGCCATTTTGAAATTTTTTATTAATTGACCGATTTCGTTCAAAATCGCTATTTAGGACTCCCTGGGGTTACAAAACAGGAAACTGATACCAAAATTTTAACAAATCAGCGTCATTTTGAAATTCTTTGTTAATGGGCCGATTTCGTTCAAATTCGATAACTGAGGATCCCTAATATCCCAAAAACCACAACCCGTGAGCTGCTTTAGCAGCTCGCGCACAGGGCGAAACACTAGTTATTATACTATATATAGCTCAATTACCACTGATTCACTGACTCACTGACTGACTCATTGACATAATTGTTCTCCTAGAAAGAGACAGAAAACGATATAATGATGTACGGGAGATGTGTTCGGGTGCGGAAGTCGAGTAGGGAAAAATTATGACATTTCGGAAAAACAAGATGGCGGCCGACGTGATTCTTGCAACTCTTTTGTTTTCCAACCGATTTCGTTACAACTCGCAACGATTGAAGAAATTAGTAAACGATTAATAGAAAAAGTGGAAAAAATTGGAAAAACAAGATGGCGGCCGAGCTGTAGTGTTTTGAAATTTTTGATTTTTCGACCCCTAACCGCGGCGCCACAGATCCGAAACGGCGTGGTCGAGCGTAATATTTTTTTCTCTTTTCGCCTACAACTATCCTGTATTTTGACAGAACGGGAGTGGTTTTTAAAAATTCAAGATGGCGGCTGTCGCGGGGGCCGTTCGGTCTGAGGTACGAAAAAACGCAATTTTAAAATTCAATTTTCTCACAGTTGGCAACGTCGGAGCGTTTCGACTTGTACAGTGCGATTGTGTGTACAGATTCAAACTATGGATTGGGGAAAAAAAATTACCCCATTTCTCGGGAAATTTTCAAGATTTACCCCAAAAATTAAAAAATCGAAATACGTATTTTATGCAAAGTTCGAGTATGAGCGACCACGTGTCCCACTTGTACTAATGACATTTGGGTATTTTCGTCGCCGAGATCTGGCAACACTGGAATTTATCAAAGTAAAAGTGATTTTCGACATGGTCTCTTTTCAGGAGCTATCATTTCGGCTGGGTGCGAGCGAGATGAAAAATTGAAACGTCATCAGGAGCGGTATATCCTGTAGTTCACGGGAAAATTATGAAACTATGTAAAATGTTTCTTTGAAACGAGTTGGCGGCCATTTTGTATTATTTTTGTGTTTTTGAAAATTTCGATCATGATTTTGAGGCAGTTGGCAACATTTGGGAAAGTTGACATGTATGGATAGATTGTGTAGCTCGACCGGCAGTATCGAGATATCTAAACAGTGTTGCCACATTTGGGGTAGTTTTCGAGATTTTCCCCAAAAATGTCCTCCTGTAAAATTTTGTATGAAAATATTTTTTTTTACTAATGGCTTCGTATAGAAGTCAGAAAATATAACACGAAGAAAAATTTGGAGACTGCTGATGATTGAGGATTTCGGAGACGGGTAAAGGGCACGGCCACGGTATTGAAGATAGGTGGGGGGTCCTCGAACTAATGTCACTCGGAACCTCATCCAATTGACAAAGAGCAAAAAAAAAATTCAAAATGGGGGATTTAAAATGGCTGCCATACAGATTTGTTTGGTGTCTATCTCAGAAAGTATAAAAGATGGAAGAGTGGTTTCTTGACAAAAGATGATCAGGACCTGAAGGTCTACTTGATGAACAGGAAAAAAATTCAAGATGGCGGAATTTATTTTTCCATAGAAAATATATGGCCAATATTGAAGAATACTACGACTGTGTAGAACTATGCAAGATTTTGATACGGTTCCGTTTTACCCACGACGGGGCTCCCTGCGATTACAAAGCAGGAAACTGGTACTAAAATTTAAAAAAATCAGCGCCATTTTGAAATTCTTTGTTAATTGACCGATTTCGATCAAAATCGATATTTTAGACTCCCTGGAGTTACAAAACAGGAAACTGAAACCAAAGTATTAAAAAATCAGCGCCATTTTGAAATTCTTTGTTAATAGACCGATTTCGTTCAAAATCGATATTCAGGGCTCCCTCTGATCACAAAACAGGAAACTGATGCCAAAGTTTAAAAAAATCAACGCCATTTTTAATAATTTTGCTATAACCATAATAAATGTCTGTACTACTTTTAAGTCAAACCACAACCCGTGAGCTGCTTTAGCAGCTCGCGCACAGGGCGAAACACTAGTTGAAATATATAAGTACTTCAGATAATATTGCAGATCTCCTAACTAAACCATTGGGTAAAACAATGTTTGAAAAATTTAAGAATAATATTTTAATTTAAATAAACTAGTGGTTCGCCCCGAACTAAGACCTCGCGGCGCCATCTATTGACATAAATGTGAAGTTCTGTTAAAAATACTGAAGCTCATTAAAAATTAAATAATTCCGTTTCCTTACAATATTTATCTAATTTTAGTATTTGTTGTTCAAGTACAGGATATAATTGAAATAATTGATCAAGTTTCAGGCTCATCCTTTCAGAAAATTTAGAGTTCTGAGGTCATCTTTGGACGTTAGAAAATCACCACTTTGAAAGCCCCCCATTTCGTCAATTTTGGGGGAAAAATTAAAAAAAATATATTTTTGGACTCTATTTCTAATTATCTTTAAAATGATATACCGCAACCCTATGTAACTTTATAAAAAATATTTTACTTCGCATTCGCTTCTATGAGAGCCCCCCTGAAATAAAGATTTTTATTATTTTTTAAGCCATATTCGGCGGGAGGCCATTGGTTTACATATTATATTTAAAGCTGAAGTAATTGCGTTCAGTAATTCAGAAGTTATAATGCTCTGACAGACGGACGGACGGACGGACGGACGGACGGACAAGTGCCAATTCACCCAAGTAGACTCAGAGACCTTCGCTTCGCTCGGTCAATTAGCACATAATAACACTGCTCTGCTTCTGCTTTAGTTAATAGTTAAATATAAAAGAATATTGTTTTAACTACGTACCTATATTGTTTTAGAGTAATTAAGATAATAAGTTGTTCTGTACCTAGTTTGTTCGAGTAATGTTTATTTGTAAATTAAAATCAGTACTGTGCATGTAGTACCACAATATAGTATGTTATGTATTCTGTGGTACAGTGATAGAGTAAAGTGTAAACTGTACAGTCACAGATAGTCAAGTTATGTAATAAGTTTTAGTTAGTATTTTGTATCAGCGATAATAATGTTTTTTTGATTTGTATTGTTAAGCGCTGATAGGTAAATATTTGTTGAGGGGGGGGTGATGAAAACAACAAATATTATTAAGAGTTGTATAAGATTATCTGTGGTAATTTTGACAGGCAATAGTGTCTGTGGTTTTGTCTTTTAAAAATAAGGATAGCTTCCTTTTCTGATTGTCCCTTGGTAAAGAGCGGAGTCAATAATTAAACGTGTTCTCAATCAAGAAGTATTTTATTTTCCATAATAGCCAACCACCTAAATAATTCAAGAGTGATTGTATTCATATTTAATCTTAATGATGTGTCACGTATATAACTGTTATTAACGCGTGTTATTAACTTTCAGAGCCGAACCTGGACCATCTAGTGCAGTTACAGCACCTTGCCAAAATAATACTTCCTTTGAGAGTCATTCGCCCAGCTTGTAAATATTATTTTTATTATTTTAGATACTAGTCGACTCCTTACAAGACTCTCTATTCATGGAATTATGTATTTGCAGGGATGTGGAAATGGAAAGTGAAACGGAACAAAGCGCGGATTTAGATGGAAATAGAATAGTGAACATTGCTCATATTTTTCATCAAATACAAAATATAAATCATGCCCCTTTTGGGTGTGGATTTGCGAGTTTAGAATTTATTAAAGAACACAGGAATGGATTCTATTCAGAATTCTATTTTAAATGTAAAATGTGCAAGAAAAATGAAATAATTAGTCAAAACAATCAAAATAGTGAAAATATTAAAATGAATAATATTCCAATAAATTTAAATATCATCGAAGGCATTTGTCAAACTGGGAATGGTTGGTCTCAACTCGATGAGTTGTGTGCTAGTATTAATGTACCCAATATGTCCAAAGGAAAAAGTTACAATAAACTGGCTGAAATTAAAAAAGACAGCTCTACAATTGATGCTAGAGGCAACCCCTCCACATACTTGTTTCAAAAATTGGTCTGGACCAACAACAGAAATGGAATCGGCGGCCATCGTAGACGGGTTTAAAGTTAGCATCGAAATGCATGGTCTTAAATATACCAAACTAATTAGTGACAGGGACAGTAGTGTTACCAATGCTCTCAGGAACGCTATGGTCTACGGTCCCGACGTTCATATTAGAAAAGTGGAGTGTTTAAACCATTTATTACGGAATAATATTAATAAACTCCGAAAAATTCAAAAAAAAAAGAAAATAAAGACGGTCCGGTGCCTATAATTCTACGCAGAGCAGTTTTAGATAGACTGCGACGCATGCGTTATGCAAATACTGGTGCCGTTCAACACGCGAGACAACTTGACGTAACACTAGAGGAAAACTTAGAGAAGGAAGATATCTGAAACGGGCCGTGTCGGATATATTCGGATTATATGACTGTTGTAAAGGCTATTATTGTAAACAACAAACCGAAGAAAATTTAGTTCCTCAGTTAAAATCTAGCGGCATGTGAAACGATTTGTTTGAACATCTTGGATGGATTTTGCAGAATGCCGAAAGCCTTATGATGAATGAGACAAACAACCCAGCAGAACGTTTTAGTTCAATTGTTGCTCAATTCCTTGCAGACAAAAGGGTTAATTTTTCTCTTCGAGGCACATAAGACGCGAGGTGTTTCTCAGCAGTTGGGCACTATAATACTAAAGATTGTAGTTTCCTCCATCGAGTGCAGAAAAAAATTTGTCCAGAACGCTCACAAGTGTATACAGAAAAATACATCACTAAAAAGGCCGGGCAGCTGAAACCAGAACGAAAAATAAGGACCGCGAATAAAATGCTCGGAGTTAAGAGAGCGAAGCGCTCAGGCTCTTCAGAAACAGCAGATCAACACTACGGTGAGGTCGAAGGAGAACCCGATTGAACCAAGATGTGTTTGAAAAAAAGAAGCAAGAATTTCTGACCTCGTTAAATAAGAATCTTGACGAGGTAAAAAATATTGAAAGAGAAACAGTCGCACAAGCGATTTCAGATATATGGATCACAGAGCGAAAAAAACGCATAACTGCGTCTCTATTTGGTCAAATAATCAAAATGAAAGCGACAACTCCATGTACTTCTATTTCAAAAACAATGTTGTACTCAACATTTACGGGCAACGATGCGACGAGGTATGGAAAAGGCACACGAAGCTTCAGCTATAACAGATTTTGAAAAGTTACTCAACGTGTCCGTTACTCCGTGTGGCTTATTCATAGATAAAGAGAAACCATTCCTCGGTGCGTCTCCAGACAATCTTTTAGGAACTGATGGTACCTATTATAGAAGTAAAATGTCCAGCTTGAGCATCAACACTTACACCAATTAACGCAATAAGGAATAAAAAAATTGTTTACTGTATTGAAACAGCAAATGGCATAAAACTTTAAAAAACCCACAATTATTATTATCAAGTGCAAGGACAACTGAAAATGAGTAAACGAAAATACTGTTATTTTATTCTATGGACTCCAAAAGGAATAGTACCTATTCGAGAAAATAGAAATTGATCCCACTTTTTGGACGCAAGAAAAGATGACCAAATTCGAAGATTTTTATTATAAATGATTTTTACCTGAGTTGGTAGACCCGCGATTCCCTCGTAAGTTACCGTTTATGACAGGTTTTAGACTTTTAAACACTGTAGATACAATAATTACCAAAATTACAACATAGTTATTTCAAACTTAATTCAATTTAAACTGTAACATATTAGATGTTACATTGTATTATGTAATTGATAGAATTGTAGGGTCACCACATGATAATTGATGGCGTTCTCTAATTCCACGATGTAATAATGACAGAGCCCGAACAAAGTACATACCTCAGCCAATCAAGTGATAGACGAGTGATATTTACTAACGTGCACACGATGTTCTAAATTCAATGTACTTTATCCGATATACCGAGATGGTGGGATGAAAATAATATTATGTTAACCCCGGCTGAGTTTGTTGTGGGCTCTTCTCAGACCAGGGCGCGTTTGGAACCCTCGTAGCGTTAGTTTAAGATGTCGTACTGATTATCCCCATTATATGTTATGTGTTATAAATAACCGGACGTCAATAAGTGTAGTATACCTACCTAAATTGAATAAACGTTCTTTGACTTTACATAATCTGGACACACCCTAACTTACGGCATTTTTCGAGGTTTGATTGTACACTCATAATAGGTAGGTGTACCTGGAATTTCGATTTTTTTTTTTGTTTTTTCCACCAAATTACAAAAATACTAATAGGAATAATACGCAACGCACACCAGCAGAACCGAGTCGCGGAATGTTTTTGATAGGTAACTAGATACGAAACTTTATTTACATTGACATAGCGTGTCCTCCGCGTTTTTCTTTTTTCAGTTTACCGATTATTTACCAAAAATAAAGCATGTATTTACAATTCGTTCTTGTCTCATTTAATCTCAGTTTTTCTCGCTCTAATTTTTTGTGGTTGTGCAATAGTTCCGCACTGTTCTGAAAGAAGAGGTTGTCTCGCTCTCTAAGTTCAAAACGCTCCCACACGAGACAGACTATATTTAGGCCGCGCCCACCACTGAGTTGGTGGCTGCTAACCGGCACCTTAAGATACCGTTACTGATTATCACCGTTATATTTTATATTTTACTAGCTGATTCCCGCGGCTTCGTCCGCGTGGAATGAGCTTTTCGTAAGAAACGTTTTCGTTCGACCGTTTTTTCTCCGTCTTACATTGCAAATCCGACAAAATAATATTGCGGCTATAAATTAAGATGTAAGCTATCCTATCTTTCAAGTTGGTCAAACTGCACACGGTGTGCAAATTTAATTTAAAATCGGTTAAGTAGTTTAGGAGTCCATCGCGGACAAACAACGTGACACGTGATTTATATATATTTAGTTAAGTAACTTGACGTCAATAAGTGTAGTGTACCTACCTAAATTGAATAAACACTATTTGAGTTTGAGTTTGCTTATAAAGTTATAACATCTGAACAAGTACGGTTCAGAACTCTACCGAGGTAGTTCCATGCTTCTACTGGGACGGTCATATTTCGTAGTTCACTTACTGTTAACTGTTGGCTATGCACATGCCTAGCTTTTAGCAGTGCCATATCAACAACACACAACTGCCATTTCTCGACCGCGCGGATAGGAGCATGCCTGAGAACATTGAACGCCTAATAACAACTGGCGTGGATGGAAAGAGAAGTAGAGGAACGAGACTGTCAGTATGGTTGTAGTCACCTGCAGCAACATGCAAGCCTCTCTTTAGAAGGCACAGGATCACGCTGCCTGGCGAGCCCTAACAAGAGAGCGGACGCAGAGGATCACGACCCTCGGTCATGAGGAACGAAAACCTGGAGTGTCATTATATGAGCACTGCATTAGTGCTGGTCAATACAGCTCATATTGCAATGACACAGAGCAAGTGTCCGCTTAAACTTAAGTTGACTTGCGAGACCTTTACATAGAATGGAACTTAGAACATATTATCAGTGTGCGTGTTAGAAGCTTGAGCGGCTTATCAGTGAGTTCTCGTGTGTTTCACTAACTGACTATTACGTAAACATTTGTAATTACAAATTTTACAAGTAAACGACTTTTCACCCATGTGCCTCATTAATTCACGATTACTGGCAAATTTGCTATCGCATTTTTTACATAAATATGGCTTTTCACCAGTGTGAGTTCTCATGTGCGACACTAAATGACTATTTTGTGCAAATTTGCTATCACAAATCTTACACGAATATGGTTTTTCACCAGTGTGAGTTCTCATGTGCGTAACTAAATTACTTTTAATTGTACATTTGTAATTGCATATCTTGCAAGAATATGGCTTTTCGCCCGTGTGAGTTCTCACGTGATTTACTAAATAAGTATTTCGAGCAAATTTGCTATCGCATATCTTACATAAATATGGCTTTTCACCAGTGTGATTTCTCATGTGACTTACTAAATGACTATTTCGAGCATATTTGTTATCGCATATCTTACATAAATATGGCTTTTCACCAGTGTGAGTTCTCATGTGACTTACTAAATGACTATTACTGACAAATTTGCTATCGCATATCTCACATAAATATGGCTTTTCACCAATGTGAGTTCTCATATGCCTCACTAATTCACTATTACTGACAAATTTGCTATCGCATATCTCACATAAATATGGCTTCTCACCCGTGTGAGTTCTCATGTGCAATATTAAATCTCGATTATGTGAACATTTATGAGTGTGAGTCTTCATGTGCTTAATCAAGAGACTTTTTTGTTTAAACATTTTTCGACAAATGTCACAGACGAACGAAATTTTCTCAGAATGTGTACTACTTTGAGTTGAATTATTACATTGTAAACTAACTATATTATTTAAACAATCAGTTTTACTTAGTAAAGCTTTAGATAAGATTACTTTTACAGTATCTGTATCAGTAATAGAAGACCTATGGGCATTTTGTGCCTTCATCAGTGACCCGTCTTGACTTGGAACAACTTTCATAATATCATATAATTTGACAAAACAATGTTGTATTTTGTATCGGCAACTGATGTTTGTATCAGCTTCTTCAGTTGGTGGAACTTCTATTTCATCTTTTATTGCAAGACTTGTGGACAGAGGAGCAACTGTAACCAAACATTTGACCTATTTAAGTTGTTCTTTTTGATAAAAGTGTAAAATTTAAAATGCTAAGTAACGCAGTATCTCACCTGTGGTCTGAGCCGCTTGTGCACAAGGGCCGGGGTCCGCCTGCCTGTGAAATATATCAGAATGTATGTAGAGTGTACTGGGGAGCCGCCAGCCAGTATGTAGCTCAGTGGCGTGCACAGGGTTTGGGCTTAGGGTAAGCATTAGGGTACTCATATATGTCATACATTAGGTACAAAATAAGACGCAAGAAAAACAAAACAAACTGTTAGTGTGAACACAGCCAGTTAAAAGAATCATACCTACTCGATTTACTTTTCCACCTTTTTTTTGTGAGAATATCAATTACTTAATGTATACAAAGGTACACACCTTCCTTTGCGAATAATATCAAATTTTGCATTACAGGGAAAGGAAATAAAGCTTTGTCTAAGTACCTTTTACACACAGCGCCTATACAGATTTCGCACGAATACTCTTCCATTTTCCAAGTAATAATGAAGTGCGTTCTATGAATAAACCTTTACACAAACTTTGCAATCATAAATCCGATTGGTTTTTTAATTACTTATTCCCGCAAAAATATTATAATTCACAAATTAAATCAAAACACTGTGAACTGACACGAAAGTAAACAACGCGACAATATGAATAATATGTGCATAGACAACTGACAAGTAATACGAGAATACAAATATGGCGTAAAAAAGTTTGTAAGGTCTATAATTATTAGAGTCAAAATTCACTTTTAATAATTTTTTAAGATCTAAAACCGTACTTAAATTAACGGAAAAAATGTGGATAAATTAATTTAATTAAAATAAGTTTATAATTATAAGAAATCAAGAGTACTTATTTGGATTATAGAAAATAACACGAAAATAAAACCTTCATTTGTTTTAACTTTCGACGCGCGCGGTTTTGAAAATTCAATAGACGGCAGACGCTTACGGCGGCGGCTTGTGATTGGTC
This sequence comes from Erebia aethiops, assembly GCA_923060345.2. Classification (NCBI taxonomy): domain Eukaryota; kingdom Metazoa; phylum Arthropoda; class Insecta; order Lepidoptera; family Nymphalidae; genus Erebia; species Erebia aethiops. The sequence continues at coordinate 2,248,119 of OV281084.1, read as the reverse complement.
AAGGGTGAACCCTGGTGATTGACCAATCACAAGCCAAGAAGCTCTGCCTCTTATACGCGTCATTCATTTATGATTCTACTTGGAATCGCGATGTAATGACGCGAGTAGAGTAAAGATATCTGCCTACGATGACGCGCAAAAGAAGCAGATAGTTCGTAAGCTTTTCGGCTTCGCGCGATCTCTTCTAACGATAGATGGCGTTCATCGGTTGTCACTTATCTGACGCGAGTTACGCCGTGCGGGAACTAGATGTAGGTAGTTATTTGAAGGAGTGGGCTTAGAATGAATTTTATTTTCAATATTTTGTAAGGGGTATAATTTACTAAGGTAGTAGCTGTACTGCATATAGCAGGTTAGAGAGGAGGAAAGGGTATCACTATTAATGTAACTGTAACTTGAACTAAACGTTATTGGTACTGGCAGGTATACTGACTTGTTCTCAGTGACGAGTGAAGAGTGTGAAGAGCTAGAGCTCACAGCTGTATGAGGCTTGCATACTTGTGACGTGTCACATTCACCATCACCCTCACCGTTCTGCTAAACACAAAACAAATGTATAACATTTCTGTCCTTCAAGAGTTTGAAAGAGCTCCAGAACTATATTATAAGCTACTAGCTAATGATTGAGGTTTTTTGGTCCCGCCGGAACTCTTTAATTTTCTGGGTTAAAAAGTAGTCTTTATGTTATTCCAGACTATCTATCTCTGTGCCAAATTTGATCAAGATTCATTCAATCGTTCTGACGTGATTGAGTAACAAACATCCATCCATCCATCCAAACTTTCGTATTTATAATATTGGTATAAATAATATGAACTAACAAGTTGAAGAAAGTGTTCAACAGTGGGAAACTATCTCACCTGGAGATGCATGCTCATATGTTGCATGTGCGCTTGGTCACGGACAAACTCCTCCAAACAAATTGTACATTGGAAGGTCATACTTTCGTACTTTAGCAGATCCTGAACAAAATCATTATCATTGATATTATTGTCATCTTCATGTTTCACTTCCATGTCTCCATCAACCGACATAGAGTCATCACTTCCTTCAGTTTTCACTACACCTCTGTGATGAGTTTCTTCTAATTCTGTCTGTTTGTCTTCTGAGGGGTGTTCTAGTATGTGTAAGTCACAGTGGTCAGGTCCTAGCGTTGTCAACACCATATTACTCTTTAGTTGGTGTTTTGTGCGGTTTATCATTTTTATATGTCGTCTTGTTATCTGTTGAGACACAAGTTAAATATTCAACACACATAGTACACGGACAGAGAAAGAATGCATGTTATTGTATTAAATACTCACTAATTCATGTTTTTCCACTAAGTCCATCATCAGTGCACGCGCTCTCAAGCTCTTGTCTCTAAATCTACTAAAGTTTATCAATCTCTGAGCACATTGTATGCAAACTGTTTGTTTTAAATTTCCTTGATCATGTGGCTGTAACAAAATGTATTTAAAGTATTCAAACATTCCTATCTTGTCCTAACAAACAGTTTTAACTCTAGGATATAACTTCACTAAGCATGGCTTTATTCTGTATGTGTACTTATTGTACATAACTGTAGATCATAAATTAACGACTTACAGGATGTCCGGTTAACTTTTCATATGCTTCTTCGAATTTATGTTTACTCATTAGAAACAGCTTGCTTTCAGTGTCTAGGCATATCATGCAAACCTGTAAATATACTACCAGTTACTAATACATACAATGCTGCAATGTGGTATGTGAGAAAACTTTAGATCCAATATATCATGTCTTAGCTACTTTCTCAGGCACACTTAACCTTAAAAACAACATCGACTGATGCTGCCCTTGTACTGGCGAATCTAATTCCAGCTTCTGGCTAGGGAAAGATCAGAAAGCTATGGACTTAAGCGGCCAGAAGAAAGAAGATCTATTCGGGAAAGGACACTTGCTAGATGGCAGGAAGAATGGGACAAGTCCACAAATGGGAGATGGACGCACAGACTCATTGGGGACATAAAGACCTGGGTTACCAGAAAACATAGAACACTGACTTTCCGCATGACATAGTGCTTCACGGGGCATGGGGTTTTTATGGAATAGGAATACACAGAGCGCATAAGGAAAAGGGCTAATGGCAAATGTATGTACTGCATACACCCAACTGATATGCCGAGCATACGTTGTTCCATTGCCCTCAGTTTGAAGAAAGAAAGGTGAGCCTCATATGTACAATGCTGGAGACCAAAAGAAACTGGGTAGTAGTCCAAGGATTTATAGAAGAGATAATGAAAATAAAGGAGAAGGATGAAAGGGACGGATGTGGATGAGGCTGGCTGAGGCAGTAATGGTAGGCCTTCAAGGCGGGGACATCACTGCTTGCAGAAAGGAGGGGTTTTTAGCCGGTAGGAGTCCGGCACTATCCGATTCAGAGTCGGATGTCCATGAGGATTTTCCCCTCCTACAGGAAAAAAAAAAGGCACACTTAACCTGATAACTTTTGATTTGCTTACTAACAGTATATATAACATGACATAATGAGTTACCTGCACTGTTGAAGGAATAGCCCCAGTACCAATCTGCTTTGAGCCACTTTCTGTTTCATAAATGTCATCATTGAGAAAATGCTGTGAGCAGACCACAGCAGAGTCTGGTAGGTGACTGTCTCGTTTGCCGAGGGCTCTGAGCCAAGCGGCACGGAGATGCGCTTCACTGGGGAAACTGGAAGTTACCACTCATGTTATATATGTCACCGTAAGATTGTAAAATCCGTTAGATTATAATCTAACGGTTTCTATCCCGCTATATTATAAACTGTCGAAAGATTGTGAACTGTTCAATGTTCTGAAATTAATAAATTAATTTATGAAATATTTATTGTTTTTACGTTTTCTTGTCTCTTTCTTGTACAGATCACTAAATTCAGAATTATTAGTTAAATGCAGTTTAATTCAGAGTAAATGTAAGTGTCACCATACAATTACTCTGCATTCAACTCGCACGCGAACTATAGGTTAGGTTAGGGTTTGATATGAATATACAGGTAGTGCCTGGCCGCAGGCCGGGCACTTAGGTTCTATCGGGTTAATATACCTAATTACAATTTACCGAAAAATAACGCGTTAAATTGTAAGCAGTATGTTACAGTTCACAATCTGTCGACAGTTTATAATCTATCGAGATAAAAAACGTTATATTATAATCTAACGGTTTTTACAATCTTATGGTGACATATACAAGCAAACGAACTTATATCAGAGTGATTTATGTTTTACACAGTATAACTACCAGTTCCAGTAACACTACAAGTTTACACATACACTTTGATAACCCCTTGAAAGCTCTTGCGTTGCTGCGAGCATGCTGCAGGCAGCTGACTGTTTAACTGATTACTGCTCAGACCAGCAGTCTTTGATAATGAAGGCACTAGAAGTTTAATTTGCTATAAACTGCAACACTAGGTAGCTATGTGGTACAGTGTGTATCTTGCACATAAAGCCCGCGATAGATCTACCTATTGTCGCGGATTCAGTAAATTTAACTTCTAGTTCCTTAATTATCATGGACTTCCGCAAAATAACGCCTGCTTCTATACAATGTTTAGTCTTTTAATTCAACCATAACATTCTGCAGTTTAACTACCTATTATAGTGAGATTTTGACTACGGATAGGCCTACAACTTGCGAGTCAATCTAAGTAATATACCTACTCATCCAAGGAACATATTATTTACTTGTACCTACTCACCCGTGAAAACTTATGCCCTTCCCTTCCGCCTTTGATGTGGATACATTGTGCGAAGTATTTTCGCAGAAAGGCACATAACACCGCATTTTCAATGCCTATTTAGTTTTTTGACCGATGCCGATCCTAAGCGAAGGTCTACTTGAGTGAATTTTGCACTTAAAATAATCGTCCGTCCGTCCGTCTGTCAGAGCCTAGAGCCATATATTGTACATATTTATCTATGGCCATATAGCAGTTGAGTCATAGTTGAGTATATAGTTTATTATCTAGGCTTAGGCAGAGGCTTATAGCCACCTTTTACTAACTCTGGTGTCGACTTCTGGTCGGTGATAATTTTAATTCTAGCGATTTTGTTCACCCGTCACCGACCAGAAAAAAAAGATTTTTTGTTTTTTGTCAGATTCATTTTTTTTTAATTACCTGGTTTATCGGCTCTGGATTCCAGTCTTTCTGAGATTCAGATTCAATTCAATGATCACCAGAGACAAGTAACCAGAGATGATGATCACCGACCAGAAAGAAGTCAATGATCAGAGACAAGTAACTAATAGTTAGTTGACTAATTAACCAAAAAAATAATATAGGTATATGAAACGCAAGTTTATTAGTTTGAATATACCTAGTAATTTAATTAATACCTTAAAGTCAGTAATTTAAATTTGTGTATTTACTTAATTATAAATAAAAATCGTTAATTGACCGAGCGAAGCGAAGGTCTCTGAGTCTACTTGGGTGAATTGGCACTTGTCCGTCCGTCCGTCCGTCCGTCCGTCCGTCTGTCAGAGCATTATAACTTCTGAATTACTGAACGCAATTACTTCAGCTTTAAATATAATATGTAAACCAATGGCCTCCCGCCGAATATGGCTTAAAAAATAATAAAAATCTTTATTTTCTCTAGGGGCTTTAGGGGGGCTCTCATAGAAGCGAATGCGAAGTAAAATATTTTTTATAAAGTTACATAGGGTTGCGGTAAATCATTTTAAAGATAATTAGGAATAGAGTCCAAAAATATTTTTTTTTAATTTTTCCCCCAAAATTGACGAAATGGGGGGCTTTCAAAGTGGTGATTTTCTAACGTCCAAAGATGACCTCAGAACTCTAAATTTTCTGAAAGGATGAGCCTGAAACTTGATCAATTATTTCAATTATATCCTGTACTTGAACAACAAATACTAAAATTAGATAAATATTGTAAGGAAACGGAATTATTTAATTTTTAATGAGCTTCAGTATTTTTAACAGAACTTCACATTTATGTCAATAGATGGCGCCGCGAGGTCTTAGTTCGGGGCGAACCACTAGTTTTACTAATAGTACCTTTGGTTTATGATATTGATACCCCTATATTCGATGTACTCTGTGGTACTCAGATCTGTGGTACAATGCGACCAAGACAACTAGAAAGACATTAGAAAGAGGTATTATATTACGTCACGCGGGTTTCAGGTGCCGAGTTCGCTTGGTCGCGACATACGTATAGTCTATGGTCGCGACTCGCGATACAATTCAAAGCCCCACACCGGCAGCCATTTTGGCTTTAAAAACAGCGAATGGTTTCCGCCATTGTAAAATGAGGCGTAGTGTTTGTTAAAAACACATTATTCAGGCATGAGGACATAAGTTTTTGTGAATATATAAAGTGCTAAATAATAAAAAAATGGAGGACGAATACATGGACGCGCAGGACTCTGGAATGAACGATTCGGCGAATCGCGGTAGTGATGGAAACGATTCTATGAGTGATGTGTCCAAAGATTTCGGTGATCAGTCCGGCTATGATGATAGTTACGACGATGATGATGGATTTCGGAGCGGCCGCGGTGGTCGCGGGAACTTCAGGTAACCAAATTTACATACACTATATTTTTTAAACTACACAAAAACGAATATGCTTCCCATGAGCTTGGTATAGGTATACTGGTATTATACCATGCGAAAGTGTGTTTGTTTGTTGGTTTGTCCTTCAATCACGTAGCAATAAAGCTACGGATCGAAGCGATTCTTTTCATGGGTATACTTGAACAGTGGCTTAGGTTACTTTTGATCCCTCAAAATTCAGGACACTTTCTTAAATTATAAAGTAGCGCTTGGTTGCAATCAGACCTGCTTGCAAGTGGTGCTGCAGCTTAAGGTGCAGCCCGTGTTCCCATGGGAATTAAAATACTTATTCCATGCGGATGAAGTTGCGGGCATCAGCGGGTGAACAATATTTTAAACAGATTTCAATAACTTCTGATGAATTAATTATTAGCATAGAACCTTGAATATTTGAAGTACAAAATAATCACAAGGGTGGTGCGCCACTGTTCTTTTTTGTACACATACTATCAATTTACTTTATGTTGAATATATTGATTTTTTACACATTGTGGCCAATTCTGTATAACACTCTCTAAACTAAACTAAATTGACAGCTTTAAATCTAGTTCTGTCCCTTTCTGCATGGGGAGTATTATGGAAGGGTTAGCAATATTTTTAATGTTGGCATTTTAGTTTAGTTTTGATAATGAGCGCTACAAAGTCAACCCCGCTGGCTCTTTAAAATAGCTTGTTACACGCCTTGTTGACTCAGATTCATGTTAACTTTTATGAATACTTATCTAGAAGTAAGTTGTTTTATTACAGCATTTATAAGTCTACTAAGAACATTTATTTATTGTTGTTTGATGCCCGCGACGACATCCGTGTGGATTGAGGTTTTTTGAACTCCTTAGTTTTCCGGGATTAAAAGTAGTCTATTCCAGACTATAATCTATGTCTGTGCCAAATTTCAGCCAGATCCGTTCAGCCGTTGACGCGTGATTGAGTAACAAACATCCATACATCCATCCATCCATCCATACATCCATCCATCCATCCATCCAAACTTTCACATTTATAATATTAGTAAGATTTGTTTATAGATAACAGCTTTCATGTACATGCCTTACTTGCATTATTATTGTTAATGGTTTTTTTATAAAAAGGAAGAAGTTAACAATTTGGCACATTTTATATGAGATACTAGATGCCTGCATTAAGTTTTTTTTTATCCACTACAAGCTTGACTGCGATCTCACCTGATGGTAAGTGATGATGCAGTCTAAGATAATAGCGGGCTAACCTGTTTTATTTATTCCTGCTGGGACTCCTGATGCAAAATAGGATGCAATGTATGTCTATACCAAATTAAATCAAAATCGCATGAAAAGATGGGCCGTGTAAGCGTAGCAGACAGACAGGCACAGGCCAATTTTGTTGTACACCATCTATAAACTAAACTAAAAGAGCACACGTTAAGCTGTTGGTCCTGCACCTGCACTCTCTCTGGTTGTGTCTGATCTTCTGTCCCATCGGGCTATGAGAGCAAAAGAACACAGAGTGCACCTGTGTATGTGTGTGTATATACTTGAGCACTATAATATCTTCCACGCAGATGGCTAATCACTGTGGAGATTGGCTGACGTGGTTAAAATTTGATCGGGAGGACATTATTACTATTGTTTAGTTTAGAGATTGTGTTTTAAAACAGAATTGGCCACATTTTCGCATTTATATTATTATAAGTATGGATAAAATCTTATCTTATCTTATCTTACTTATTATTATTATTATTATTATTATTTATAATAGGCTAGGCAGCTTTCGCTGATGCGCCTATATCAAATCTTGTGCTTTGTCTTTAATTTTTTGTCTACTTCTTATCTTACTTCTTACTAATATTATAAATGCGAAAGTTTGGATGTATGGATGTATGGATGTATGGATGGATGTTTGTTACTCAATCACGCCCCAACAGCTGAACGGATCTGGATGAAATTTGGCACAGAGATAGATTATAGTCTGGAATAACACATAGGCTACTTTTTATCCCGGAAAATTAAAGAATTCCCGCGGGAACCACAAAACCTCGATCCACGCGTACGAAGTCGCGGGCATTAGCTAGTAATGTTATAAGTCCTTGCAAAGTACCACCTACCCTGTATTTTTAAGCGCTGGCCACATTTTTTTTTCTTACGACTATAAAGCCTCATTTAGCATGGCAGCCTTATTTTATACTACTATCTAAGTAGTAAGCTAACTAAGCCTATGGGCTAATAGGTTATATTATGTTAATAGTCTACGCAATAAAGCTAGTGGACCCCAACAATAATTCCTCAGGCAACAAAACTGTACAGCATGATAAAGTATCATGAGTTAAACTTATATTATAATTAATATCACACAAAAAATCTAAAAGGAAGTAAGATTTTTTATGCTATACCCAATTGTTAAAGCAGGAAGGTATATTATCATTGCGTAAATTCAGTTTAGATTTGATAATAAAATCTGTTTAAATATCGATGTTCTGCATGATTATTTCATTTGATTTTTCGGTTTTGAGTGTAAATATACTGCCTACTATTATTTTCAAAAGGAATTGAGAAAATATTCAGTCGTAAATATTAAGTTTTAGGTATAAATACCTAACTTCCGTGTGTTTTTTTTTGTATATATTTTTTAAAGTTTTTGTTCATGCCATACTACAACCCTGCCAAGTTTCAAAGATTGAGGATTTAATGCGGGGGTCTCCATACAACGAATCGCGTATTTTTTATCCACTACAACTTAGCCCTTTACCGCAATTTCTACATCTTATTTATAATCTGTCTGTCTTTAGTTAATTCTAATAGCGCTGGCCATGTGTGTATAGTGTTATGTAATATATGTTTTCAAAAACTGCTCGAATTTAGTTGATGTAACAATTTCTATCTGCCCTTGCACATACGGAAAGTAAAGATTTATTTGCTAAATATCACTCCCTATAATGATGAAGGGAAACATGAGACCTGAGAGTCAGTGTTTTAATAGCCAAAGCCTCCAACCATACAAAAATATTATATATGTAAGTGATATTCATTCACAACTAGTTTCACCAATATTAACTGCAAAATATGCTTTTTTACGGCGAAGTATATTATGTATTAGTATTTGTTGTGTATTGTAATAAATGTGACATTTATGTAATGAAGATATTTCATTTCATCAATTAAAATGAATAATAACCTGGATACAAATTTTCTAACTATACTACAGCAGAACTTGATGTGGACTGAAATATAATGAAACAAAATGTTGCCACATGTATTCGACTTGGCTTAAGTTGAACAAATATTAGTTGAACAAGGGTTACTTATCTGCGACAAGTTTACATTCATAATAAAAACAAAGATTCAACATCAAATTCAGTTATAGTATACACTATACACATAGTTATAAACTTGAAAAGGAATGGTTTTTTAAACACATTTTCTTTCTTTATTAGCAAACGCCCGGGGCTCCTATCTGAATTTTGAAAAATCCAGCCTAGTTCCTTGTCTACATTATAGAAGGAAGATCCGTGCAAAATTTTCAGCTTTCTCGGCCTGGGCTATGGTCATACGTTGGATAATTCTGGAAATTGGTCTAATTCAATCTTTTGGCAGAAGCCATTTGCATAGTACTGCTTCAGTCTAGTCCTTCACTATTGCTAATACACCTCTCATCTGTCAAAATTGTCATCAAATATCCATAATTATCACTTTATCTGCAGTAGGGGACGCGGCCGGGGTCCTCCGCCCGGTTGGATGAACGGACCGCCTCCCATGCGCTTCCGAGGCCGGGGCTACGGGCCTGGGGGCCCGCCGATGCGAGGCCGCGGCTTCTTCCGCGGGCGAGGGGGCCCCCGGTTCGGGCCCAACAACGGCCCCAGCTACGACAACAATTGGGGTCCGATGGGCCCCCCACCGCCGGGCATGATGGGCGGGCCCCCGCCGTTCGGGCCCCCGCCCGGCATGATGCCGCCTGGGGGCCCGATGGGCCCTCCGCCCAATATGATGGGACAGCCACCTCCTTTCGGACCTCCGGGCATGCCTCCACCGAACATGGTGAGTATATAGTTGAATTTTAGGCTATAGAATGATTTTTTTGGTTCAGTCTATCCGTTATCTCTATTTATCTCTAGTTACTTCACTCGTTACGTCAAAAGTAGAGATAAAAGTAATATTTCTTATATTATTTTATATAGGCTGTAGTACTCCCACATTAACAGAGTTTCTCCCAACAGCCAGCGCCAGAGGTGTGGGTGGAGACGAAGTCAGAGGACGGTCAATCCTACTACTACCACTCGAGGACCCGCGAGACGACGTGGACGAGGCCGCAGGAGAGCCCCACCTGCAAGGTCATCACGCAGGCCGAGATGGAGAGCATGGCCGCAGCCGGTGAGTCCCCCAACACTGACAATATGGCCCCTCACACTAATTATGATGATAATAATTATCTAAAATAATAATAGTTTAAAAAAAACTAAAAAACACGCTTTTGACTCAGACACTCCGGGTCTCAGGAAAACAAAAACCGCTAATCCTGATTATCCTAGTAAGGATAACGGGTCAAACTGTTTAAAATATTGAATTGTCATCGGTCCTTAATAAGTATGCCAAATTTCGAGTTAATCCGACGTTTTAAAGGGGGTCAAAATCATGTTCAAAGATTCCGTTACATACTAACATACATACGTCTGAAGCTAATAAAAAGCGTGTAAAATAATATTATAAAGAGGAAAGATTTTTTGTTTGCTTGCTTGTAATGGATAAACTCAAGAACTACTCAACCAATTTCAAGTTACTCACAATTCACTCATTTTTATAGAACTAATTTATCAGCGAGTAACATAGGCTATATTTTATTTTGAAATTAATTAGAGATCCCTACGAAAATTGAAATAATGTGAATTAAGTTAGAAAAAATTGTCTTATCCGAGAGCTTCCGTGGCATGCGCTGCGTAAATAGTAAAAGTTATACGAAAGCAATGTATGGTGGTATTATTGTTCCTATCAAAAAGTTCTAATAAACAGTATCTAGCATATCTAACTTTTTGCCTCACAATAACCATTTTTATGATTTTCTTTGACCTAAAACAGACATTTGGTTAGTTATACGGCCGCCAAACTGTATCCAAGTTTGGTTTTTTGTGCTCCTTGTGGTTTACAAGTTTATCATTCATTAATTCCTTAGGTCAAATGCCGCCCGGCATGGGAGGCGGGCAATCGATGCCCATGGGCGGTCCCATGGGCGGGCCGATGGGCGGGCCGCCCATGGGCATGATGCCCAACGGAATGATGGGCATGATGCCCCCGGGCGTGGGGCCGGCGGGCCCGGCGCCCGGCGGCGTGCCGCCCTACATGACGCAGCCGCCGCCCTGGGTCAAAGGTAAATTATGTATTTTTGTAGTGAAAACTTCTTTAGCCGCGTCGAGCACTTTTTGATAGGGGGTAAAAATTGTGGAAACGCGTGACTGACACCTCGCGTTGTTACGAAGACAAAAGGTCTTAACTATAAATATAGTACATTCATAATTAAACCCTCAGATTTAAGGTTTAAATTTAATTATTTTTTATTAGAAAAAAAATTAAATAATTAAAAAAAAAGGACATGACCAGAAACTGCCCTCCGATTCGACACAATGTGCAGGATTTCTTTTGTGACAGTAAGGTTTAAAAATTATAATGGATTTATTATTCCGAATAAGTTCAATGTTAAAATGTGTAAAAAATATGTCTATTGTTTAAATCTTGAGCGTCCGCTTCCTCTTTTTCCTTTTTAACTCCAGTTTGACGTTCCATTTTATCCATGCCTAATAATAATCTTGTAATCCTACATGAATAGCATTTAAGTACCTTAAGTTGCTATATTATATAAAGGGAATGTATGTTTTGTTAATAATTGTTTTTATTTGTTGACAAGCCTCAATAAAACGTGTAATTGATCGAACAAAGCATTCTTAAATAACCACTGCGTTTATAGGAATGTTCTTTGACATTGCATCTGTCTGCTATCTGTGGTCGAATAGTTGAACTCGCTAACCAAAACGTCTAACGCCATCTAGTGTGTGAAAGCAGCAGTACAATGTAAAGTGATTAATAAAAGAATTACATAACTCTTGCAAATATAGGTTTATTATTCCAGTATTATCCTCATCCCTGCTCAAATAATGCAAAGATTATTTTTTTCCTAAACAACTTGGTCGAATAGTTGGAAATAATTGTTAAGACTCGCTAACCACAACATCTACTAAACTTTTTTATTTGATAACTATAAATTATAACAATTACAACATTAAAAAAATCTTTGCTGCACATTGATTTTTGACACCTAGGCAAGCTCCCATAGTTACCCTGGTCAAGTCATTTAAGGGGCTCCCTTCAAAATTTGATCTAAAATACCTGTTATTCAACTTGATTCAGCTGGTTCAAATGACTTCATAAAATTCTGAAAAAAATATAATTATGTGCTACTTTCGTAAATCATCTTCAATTTTGTGCAATTATTTTTTTCAAAATATTATTTTTTGAATTTAATACAAACTGTGCCAAAAAAGTGTTTTTTCACTAATAATGCCATATAACTTTTATAGCTTTGCAATTTAATTTCGATATCCCAACAAAGTTATAGCGTATTTATTTGTTTTTGTGAAATTATAGTGCAATGTGTCCCTGTCGCACCCGCATACTGTGTTCGCAAGAGTGAGGAGAGGAAATTCTCAAGGTCGTTGGCGTGGGTACAAGCCTTAAATATTCGTTTTCACTTCTATCTGCAGTCCCTATGACTGCCAATTTTTTGATTATCACCATGTCAGGGTTGATTATCACCATCACGTGTTATACTTTAAAGAAGAAAATTATAACATTAGTATGATCTTGTTTACAGAGCAAATGCAGCAAGCGAAGATGATAGAAAAGCAGGAAAGCCCTCAAGACGACGAGTCCCCACCTGGAGTGCCGTCTCCAACGTCCCAGCCATCGTCCCAGGGCTCCATGCAAGCCTCAACGCAGTCCTATGTGCAGTCCATGCCGCAGCCCAACATGCAAGGCATGGGCCAGGGTATGCAGCCCCCCTCCATGACGCAGCCCCCAGGTATTTGGAGTTCCATCATCATTTGGGCATTTTTTTATCCACCACAAGATAGCCCTTGACTGCAATCTCTGATGGTAAGTGATGATGCCGTCTAAGATGGTCAGGCTAACACACATCCCTATTCGTTTTCTACACTTCATCTTACCAGAACGCCAAATCGCTTGGCGGCACGTCATTGCCGGTAGGGTGGTAACTAGCCACGGCCGAAGCCTCCCACCAGGCCCGACCAGGGAAAATTCAGAAATCGGACCTTGATATTAAGGGTTTTTCTGACTAGCCCGGAGTTAGGAAGTTGGCGGTGTTTCACCCCTGTTCCTCGGAGAGCACGTTAAGCCGTCGGTCCCGGTCATTATCACTAACTGATAATACTTAGTCGTTAAAGCCCGCCAACCCGCATTGGAGCAGCGAGGTGGGTGTAAGCTCTAATTCCCTCTCTCCTATGAGAGTGGAGGCCTGTGCCCAGCAGTGGGACGTTAATAGGTTGTAGTGGTAAATGATTAATTTCAATGTTAAATATAATTAATAATTTAAATGTTCGGTTTTTCAGTGTCGATGGCTGGCCCTGGCCCTGCAGGCCTCGGTGGTCCCCCGGGAATGGGGGGACCGATGGGCCCTGGGGCGGTGCCCGGACTCGGCGGCCCCGGACCTGATTTAGGTGGCCAGCGCCCCGGCATGGGAGCCCCGGGGCTCGGTCTCGGGCCCCCGGGCATGGGGGGCCCAGGCATGGGAGGCCCAGGCATGGGGGGCCCGGGCATGGGGATGGGGAATCCGGGTAACGGCCCCGGTGGAGGTGGCGCCTGGGGCCAGTGGGGATGGGCCCCACCGGGTTTGGCAGCCGCTGTACCTGACGCAGGTTAGTTTAAATGTATACTTCTTTTTACACAACTGCCCAAAACAAGGAGTGTAATGTTTTCAGAATCATAACTTCTAAATGCCTGAACAAAGGATGTATGGGATATCGTTAGAATCCTTATATTATCATCCTGAGTGACACTGGGTACGAATTTTTTGAAAAAACTTAAAATACATATTATAAAATTAAATAGAGTTCCTTCAGTCGAGATCGCGCGTATCAGCTAGTAAATGATAATAAATGTTGCGCAGGCGCCGCCAACCAGCTTCCGCCGGCGCAACTAGGCGCTCCGCTGGCCGCCAGCGAAGCGCCGGCCGCAGATCAGCCCTCTGCGACGCCGCAGCAACAACAACCGCAACAGCAGCAGCAATCGAAGAAGGACGAGACCGTGAGTGATGCACTACAATGTACACTAGCTTAGATTGTTTATAGTCCCGCAAACTTGTCCGACCTGGTGGCCAAAATTGGAACTAATTTTTGATACTGTTTAGCTACCATCTTAGACTGCATCATCACTTACCATCAGGTGAGATCGCAGTCAAGGGCTAGCTTGTAGTGGATTAAAATTAAAATAAAAAAGTTTTTGTTTTTGGAACGAAGTTCCTTATTGGACGATGCGGAGGGGTACCCTAGCCGGCAAAAAACGTCCGTAACGAAAATGCGTAATGCGAGTAATATTTTTTTTACGAAGACAAAATGTCTTAAATTTAAATATATGTACTACATTCGAAATTAAACTATAATGATTTAGGGTTAAGGTTTAATTTTTTTTTTATTACCAAAACATTTGGATATTTTATATCAGACTCATAACTGGGGCCGCTTTTGCACTGCGGTGGCATAGGCACCGTGTATATATATAAAAATTAAATATAAACCTTAACACTGAGGCATTATAGTTTAATTTCGAGTGTAGTATATTTATATTTAAGACCTTTTGTCTCCGTTAGAACACGAGCATGTCGATGTCCACATTTTTATCCCCAACCGGCTGTTCAACGCGGCTTAAGAAGTTTTCACTTCAAAAATCATAATAAAAAAATATTTTCTTTTTACTTCGACTAGAACTGAAATTAATATTTTTGTAATTAATAACTTCGTTCCTACTGGTGTCCCACCACACCACACGTTTTTTTTGTAAGAAATTATATTTCTAGTTCGTTCGTTTCGCTTTTATATAACAGATAATCCCGCCGGAGTTGTCGGCGGCGGCGGCCGAGTGGACGACGCACCGCGCGCCCGACGGCCGCCCCTACTACCACCACGCGGCGAGCCGCCAGAGCGTCTGGGAGAAGCCCCGCCCGCTCAGGGACCTGGAAGGTGAATACACGGGAGGAACCGGCGACAAACGAGCCGGTTGCTCTTTTGAAACAATTTAGTGTCCGACCGAAACTGGTTTTTGCGACCGAAACCGAAACCGAATTTCGGCAACAGTCTCAGTTTCGGCCGAAACCGAGATTACATGGATCATGTTTTGAGGGAAAAATAGAAAACGTTATTATAATCAGTCATTTTTTTATCTTTAAATGTTATATCACGTAATAAAACTTACCAAATTCAAAATGAATCACACGAAAACTCATAACAAACAAAACAAACTGCAAACACAACAGTCCCGCACGTGGACGCGGTGAAATGTCTTCGTCACTTACTCGCTTGGATGGAATTTAACGAGCCGAACATGAAGGATCACAGCGCGAGAACTCCCGAATGCAGTTTCGGTTTCGGCAGGTTTGCCGCCAAAACTGAAACTCGTTTTTTTGCCGAAACTCGACCGAAACCGATCTTTCGGTCGGACACTAAAAAAATTAATTTACAATTTCATTAATGTGTAGATACATAAGTAACCGCTGTCCTTAGCATTGCTGGAGACAAATCCATGCTCTTTTATCATTTACGTAATCTTCAACAGTATACTAAGCTTTTTTCATAAGCATACTTTTAATAGACTTATTAAACTTGCGTGAAGGCAAGTTTAAAATAGATCGTGGAATCTTACTTAATATTATAAATGCGAAAGTTTGGATGTATGGATGTCGGTATGGATGTTTGTTACTCAATCACGCCCCAACAGCTGAACGGATCTGGATGAAATTTGGCACAGAGATAGATTATAGTCTGGAATAGCACATAGGCTACTTTTTATCCCGGAAAATTAAAGAGTTCCCGCGGGAACCACAAAACCTCGTACCACGCGTACGAAGTCGCGGGCATCAGCTAGTTTTGTTATAAAATAGAATGCTCATTCCCATGAACTACCTTCGGACTTTCTTGAGGCGGAGCGATGGAGTCACGAGCGTATTGCGGCCTCTAGTTTGCCTATCATGCAGATCGCATAAAGTTCAACTTCTTTGATTATCATGGACTTCCGCTAAGTAACGCCTGCTTCTATCGCATAATCCACTATTACCAACGCCAGCGATGGGTCCGAGAATAGATCAAATAAGTGATTGTAGACTTCATTGTTGCAGACCTGCAGGCGAAAATCGCCGCCGAGAAGGGCGAAGTGCCCATCAAGAGGGACAGAATGGAGGTTGACAACAGCAAAATTGAAGGTAACGTTCACTTCAACATTGTCTTCTATCTGACCAGTCTGAAATTCTTTATATCGTGCAGATAATTTATATCTTTATATTAGACGGGTCAACACAAAATTTGACTTTGACTTTATCGCATAAAATTTCGATATTTTAGGTCCTAATTACACGAAAAAAAAATGTATGACATGAAAAAGTTTGCTTTTGTATTTAGGAGATTTTGTATTTATCAGCATCATATTTATCCGTTCGCGACGACATTTTAAGTTTTTCTAGACTTGTACAAAACAGCTGATCGTTGTTTATCACTCGAGCGCGATGGCGCTATGTGAACGTAAAAACCCAACTATGATCGCGCGGTATTTTTGAATGTAATAAAATTAATTAAAAAATTAAAAAATGAGTATTATTACTATAACTATCACAAGAGCTAACTTTATACCAAAAAAGGTATTTACTTTTCGTTTTTGTGCATAATTAACCGAAAAATCATAAAATAAACTTTAGGACATTTTTTCTGTAGTCGTGTTATAAACGTACGTAAAGTCAAATTGTATCTTTTGATTTTCTTTGTTTTGCTTTCAAATAATTAGTTTAAAAAAACGCGTGGTGTCGTGGGACACCAGATAGGTACGAAGTTCCTTATGACGTAAATATTAATTTCAAGTTCTAGTCGAGGTAAAAAGAAAATGATTATTCAGGTATATTTTTTTTATCGATAAAAATCAAAAACATAAACCTTAACACTAAGGCATTAAAGTTTAATTTCGAATGTAGTGTATTTATATTTGTCTTCGTAACAACGCGAGCATGTTTTCACTTCAAAATCTTACGCATTTTCGTTACAGACGTTTTTGCCGGCTAGGGTACCCCTCCGCATCGTCTCATAAGGAACTTTCGTTCCAAAAACTTGTCCTTATAATATCTTTGTCTGCTTTTGATTTTTCTGCTTTGGCAGATTATAGCGACATCTAAAATATTCATTCATTAAATTTATTCAACGATCTCAATTTACATAGACGGGCCCTGTCAAACAAAGAATGTGGGCGTATTTTTAGCAACGCCATCTAGTCTGAAAAGCGGGAACTTGCTTGCAACATCTTGAATGAAAGCTTGAAAACGTATGACTCGGTCATAGATAATATAGGTCATAGCCGTAAGGCCAGTTATTAAAAAAAAACATACAGTTTGCCGCGGAAATTAAATGATTGCGTAATGGATAAAAATATTAAAGTGGAAGATTAAATAACGTTTTTTTGGAAATGTATAATTGTGAATTGAAACACTTACCTTAAAATTAAAATTATACAGTGCCAAACTAATTAAACTTTAGATGTTAACTTAATAATAACAAATTATCTGCACGACGAATGATCGTGACAGCGCTACGACGGGAACAAAGACAGGTGCGGAACGTGTTCAGTAACTCGGACGCCCGGCGTTTTTCTATGAAAGGGCCCATCTAGTGCCTACATATATATCGATGAATTTATTATTCTTCATTAAATACCCAATTACATAATTTTCACCATACGTCCGTTCTCTCATCCAGTTATAGACGTGGACGCGCACGCGGAGGCGGCAGCTGCTGCAGAGGCGGAGCGGGAGCGGGAGCGGGAGCGGCTCGAACGCGAGCAGGCCGAGCGGGAGCGGCTCGAGAAGGAGAAGGCAGAGAAGGAGAAAGCGGAGAAGGAGAAGGCGGAGAAGGAAAAGGCCAAGACGGACAAGAGCAGGCCCGTGTCCAGCACGCCCATATCTGGGACCCCTTGGTTAGTGGTTCAAATTCAAAGTATGTTTCTTCAAAATTGGTACCTACACTGAACGTCAAGTATACAAAGTATAAGACCTGATGGTGATCATTTACAACGGTATCTTAAAACTAAAGCTACGGAAGTACCAATCGCGCCCTGGTCTGAGAAAAGACTATTTTTTATTCAAGTAGATTCTTAACAAGTGCTTTTGAATAATCGAGTGAATCTACCACTGGTTCGGAATGCCCTTCCTACCGAGAAGAGACAGCAAGAATTAAAAAAAAAAGTTTTTTGAGGCGGAGCGAGGGAGTCGCGAGGCAGTGTTGACGTTGCGCGTTGTCCGCAGATGCGTGGTGTGGACGGGCGCGTGTTTTATAACCTAATGGTCATTTATATGTCATGCGTATTTTATTCACCAGAGCAACCCATGTTTCCGGAAATTTATTTACTCCTGCGACGTTACGGTTTTTTAAGTAGACGCGGGCAGCTATCTTATTTCTCTAGCCTTTTTACTCTTTATAGTAATGGAATTTCCAAAAAATTTAGTTTTTTGAGGCGGAGCGAGGGAGTCGCGAGGCAGTAACGACGTTGCGTGTGGTTCCGCAGGTGCGTGGTGTGGACGGGCGACGGGCGCGTGTTCTTCTACAACCCGACGGCGCGGCTGTCGGTGTGGGAGCGGCCGGCGCAGCTCGCGGGCCGCGCGGACGTCGACCACGCCGTGTCGCAGCCGCCGCACGCCAAGGACGCCGCGGTGGGTGACGAGCTTGATATGAGCTTTATATATATATATATATACTAGCGAATGCCCGCGACTTCGTACGCGTGGATCGAGGTTTTGTGGTTCCCGCGGGAACTCTTTAATTTTCCGGGATAAAAAGTAGCCTATGTGCTATTCCAGACTATAATCTATCTCTGTGCCAAATTTCATCCAGATCCGTTCAGCTGTTGGGGCGTGATTGAGTAACAAACATCCATCCATACATCCAGACATCCATACATCCAAACTTTCGCATTTATAATATTAGTAATAAGATAAGATATATATATATATATAGTACCATTTAATTCAGATGAATATCTTAGAAGATATCATAGAAATAAGGTGGGGCGGGGCGTGCTATCGATATCGCAGTGCTAAGTGCCCACTGCCAACTGGGTA
Organism: Erebia aethiops; assembly: GCA_923060345.2. NCBI lineage: Eukaryota > Metazoa > Arthropoda > Insecta > Lepidoptera > Nymphalidae > Erebia > Erebia aethiops. Next base: position 2,229,185 of record OV281084.1, on the reverse strand, counting down.
TGAACTATTATGATTAAGTGCTACCCGTGCGAAGCCGGGGCGGACCGCTAGTAGTTTCTGATTAGTGCTTTCGAATACCGGTATTAATACCGGAAACTTTTTTTTCAATACCGGGATCCCGGTGTTTGGAAAAACTTAAAATTAGATAGATTGTTTTTAACTTAAAACTGGTCTTTACTGTACTATAACAGTTTTTCCATAAAAAATATTTTTTCACCACATTAACTCTAAAAGTGCACTTTTCTGCTTAAATTCAATAAAAAAACTCGTAAAAATACATAGTTTAGTCAAAACACTAATTAATTAAAAATTCAATAGATATTTTTTAAAAGAAACTAAATCATAATAAAATATTGCATTGGATAAAAAACAGATTTCTGAACGAGTCAATGAAATAGAAATGCCAAGCCACAGGGTTCTAAATTAAAACACTATTTTTTCCCTCTGAGTGATCAAAAATGACTTTTCTTCACTGGTTTTAAACAATAAAGGTACTCTTATTGAGCTAATGCTCAATAAGAGTACCTTTATTGCTGTAAGCACATTAGTGCTTAAGATACAAGTTTTAAACTTAGCCGGATAAAACCAGTGGCATGGACCAAGGAATATATGCAAAAGTCACTATTTCGTTTATAGTATGGGTATCCCGGTATTAGACATTTCAATACAGGTATTGAAAATGGACGAAAAAATTCCGGGATCCCGGTATTAGCCAATACCGGGATCCCGGTATTGGAAGCCCTATTTATAATATTAAAGTGTGATGTGATTCATTAGCAGCGCAAGGAGCCGGTGGCGGCGGCGGCGGCGGCGGTGGTGGCGGCGAAGAGCGCCAACGGCGAGTTGAAGCGAAGCGCCGACTCTGACTCGACAGACTCGGAGCCCGAGCCCGCCAAGAAGCCCAAGCCGGAGGAGCGTAAGTAAAGCTGCGTTTTATTTTTAAAAAATACGACTTGACTTACTGAAATACATGTAACGTTCCCACTTAACGCTATTCGGGCCGTTCACTAGATATGGCCGCTCAAATAGTGATTAATCATTTTTTGTAATCACGACACGTTTTTGAGCGGCCATATCTAGCGAACGCCCGATGAATAGCGTCAGTTTTTATACTGTTCATGTAGATAATGCGCATACTTTAATATTGTACGACAATCAGCCTTCCTAGTTATTGTTCATTTTTGTAAACCATACCACGTCTTTGAGCGATGATAAGTCGTCAGATCCCCAGCCGCATGCGGGCAGACCATCACTATTTTAACCAGAGGAGAGCCCTACATCCATCGAATACTGAATCAGCCTTCCTGGTGATAGTAACCAAAAGTACAGCTATCTCTTAGTCTAGTCTATATTAAAACCATCCGTAATTTTGTTATTTTATATTAAAACCATCTGTAATTTTGTAAATTTATATTAAAACCATCTGTAATTTTGTTGTTTTATATTCAAACCATATGTAAATTTGTTATTTTATATTAAAACCATCTGTAATTTTGTTATTTTATACTAAAACCATCTGTAATTTTGCTGTTGTATATTAAAATCATCCGTAATTTTGTGATTGCAAATTAAAACCATCTATAATTTTATTGTTGTATATTAAAATCATCTGTAATTTTGTTGTTATATATTAAAATCATCCGTAATTTTGTTGTTTTATATAAAAACCATCCATAATTTGGTTATTGCATATTAATACCATCTGTAATTTTGTATTGCAGCGGTGGGCCGCAAGAAGACAGCGCAGGCGATCGACATCGGCAAGGAGGCGGCGATGGAGGCGGAGTCCCGTGCTGCACGCGAGCGCGCTGTCGTGCCGTTCGAGCAGCGCGTCAGGGCGTTCCTGGAGATGCTGCACGAGTCCGACGTCAGCGCCTTCTCGCCCTGGGAGAAGGAGCTGCACAAGATCGTGTTCGACAGCCGCTACCTACTGCTGGACTCCAAAGAGCGCAAGCAGGTGCGTACACGCGACGTCGCGTGAACATAACTTATGTTCTCACTCTCACTCTCTGCGTCGTATTCCTCATTACTGAGGGTCGTGACCCCATTCCATTAATCACATAATGGTAGGAGTTTTCTTGGGATATTAATGCGGTGGGTTCCCACGTCCATCCGCGTACGACTCTACTAAGAGCATTTAAACTCTTAGGTTTGTTACGATTATTGTCAGATGTTAGTGATAATAACCGGGACCGACGGCTTAACGTGCTCTCCGAGGCACGGAGGAAACGAAAAGGCCAAATTTCATCCTCGCAAGTTCGATCACCCATCCAGTTACTGACTTGGGTCAACGTTGCTTAGCAATCGCAATCGATTGATATGCGTTGTCACAACTAGTTCTTACAAACGACCTCAATTTACACAGACGGGCCCTGTCAAACAAAGAATATAGACTTATTTTACTAACGCCGTTAAGTCTGAAAAGCTGGACAGCGCTATGGCGGGGACAAGGGTCAAGGACAGACTTATAGGACAGACTTATACAGGTGAGGGGCCTGTACCACACTTTTTTCAACGAAAGGGCCGATCTAGTACCTGCATATATATCGATTGTACTTACAGGGTGTCCAACGACACCATACAGCTTTTTATTATCTGTCCAATCACTTATTTTACTTTTGACAGCTCGAGTCAATGATGTTCTAATGCGATACCGATTCGATTTTTGATAACAATCGACTCTCTTTATGAAAAAGTTTTTATCGATTTGACTCATTGATTTTTTTTTTCAAAAGAGCAACCGCTGATTTTCTTGCTGGCTCTTCTCATTAGGAATAACATTCTGAACCAGTGGTAGATTTACTCAACGATGTAAAAGTAATTTTTTAATTAAAAAAAAAAGAAAGAAGTATGGATGTTAGTGATAATAACCTTAGTTGTTAGTGATGTTGGCGAGTGGAACATAGACGTGATGTGTGTTTACAGGTGTTCGACAAATACGTCCGCGAGCGCGCCGAGGAGGAGCGCAAAGAGAAGAAGAACAGACTGCAGCAGAAGAAGCTCGCGTTCAGAGCTCTGATGGACGAGGCCAAACTGCACTCCAAGTAAGCTTTTCCCACTACCACTACAGCCCAGTAACGTCCCACTGCTGGGCAAAAATGCTTCGGTTCTCAATTAATGTCATCATCAGAAAATCATTGTCTAATGCTTTAATAATTATTGTAGGTTTTTGTTGGGTATTTCCCTTATTCATAATTACGTAAATAAGTGGTGTTTGGTTAGATTGTTAATATGTTAATACTAATATTATGAATACGAATTTCTGCTACGCTTTCACGCCAATGTTTTCAACCACCACCACAGCCCATTAACGTCCCACTCCCACCACGCTGCTCCAATGCGGGTTGGCAAGCTTTAACGACTATTATCATGTTAGTGATAATAACCGGGACCGACGGCTTAACGTGCTCTCCGCGGCACGGGGGTGAAACACACGCCTTTTGACAAGCTCTGTGGCGCTGTTGTCTTAACGTGCGGAGGTCTCGGGTTCGATCCCCGGCAGGGTCAATTTGGGAATTTATAATTTCTGAATTTTCCCTGGTCTGGCCTGGTGGGAGGCTTCGGCCGTGGCTAGTTACCACCCTACCAGCAAAGACGTTCCGGTACGATGTCGTGTATAAACCGAATAGGTGTATGGGTTTAAGGCGCTGTGTGTGGTCAGGGGGGGGGTCTCCAAAGCAGTGTATCCATTAAATGGTGGCATATGGAAGATTGAAAAAAATATATGATGTTTTCAAGACCTTAACTCAGATATTGTTTTATCCCAAAACACGATTTAAACAACTTCGCTGCATAAAAAATAAATTCAAACATACCTCTTATTTCAGTTTTCAAATCAACACATCTCCAAATTGAAAACCTCAATTTACTTGAAAAATATATCATTAAATTCCAAATTCTAAATGACATCCATTGATTTATTAATATTTATTAAAATGTACACATATTTTCTGTTTTCCATTGTATTCCGGTTTTTCGAGAAGCGCTAGCTCATTTTCACCTCCGCCAGTGTTCGAAAGAACTTCACAGACGATGGATCTGTGCTCCTTTGCTCCAGCGTTTAAATCGATATTTTAAAATGGTTTTCAAACATAACATGAATAAGACTAATGTTTATTCAACATGAATTGACAGAAGACGTGGATATTACAACTTTCGTGAGCTATCTTCTTTTATATAACTAAAAATACATAATCAAATAAAGTATGAATATGTGTTCTCTGACCAAACTTTTGACAGCTCGAAATAATGATGCCGTAATGCGCTATCCATTCGATTTTTGACAACAATCGACTTCATTTACGAAGAAGTTTTAATCGATTTGACACATTGATATTACAACTTTTTGTATTGTTTTATAAACATACCCAGGCGTCTAAATGTCTTTTTTATGTATTAAAATAAATATTTTTGGTGAAGCAATGCTGTAAATGTATATTTTATTATTTGGCAACATCAATAAGGTAGGTCATAGAAACCATCCAACGCCAAAGATGACGCTACTTAAATGACAATCAAGTGAGCTTGTGTTGCAGCTTCGTAATTATTTTGAAAACTATTTTCAAAATTAAAATCGTACTAGTAATTACTAGATTGACATACGAGTTGCGAAATATCGCATAAAAAGGCACGTCGCTTCACTATTTAAAAAAAAAAACTCCTGCTGGTTGTAACAATGACGTCTTTTAATATTTCCAAGAAGTAGGTAAGTTGTCAAACATCCAATTACTGTCAGAGGGTTCACTGCCATCGCTTAAAGCAGTATTACTTAAAAATGTCAGTTTTATGTCACGTACCTTGAAGGTCCTAAAATAAGGATTATAATTCTAAAAACACGAACGTAAACAATATTAAAACAATACGGATTTAAGCGATAGTAGTATGCCTCCAGTGCAATTTTTGATATGAATGGAAAATAACAAAACAGTGGTAAGACAGAAAGGAAAACTGAAAATCAAGCATTGCCACTTCAGCTTGCTACTGCCTACTCGTCCGCTCTCATTGGACCAGACCGACCAGATAATATTATTATTATATCGAAAGCTTGCTGAGTAAGGACCTAGTAGTGTCTCAAATACTTCAAATAAGTGCCTATTGCAAGTTTTATTACTAATTGATTGGATATTAGATACCCTTAGGGTTTCGTTTCTGGGACCCGGGAGTTAGAAATTTCCGGGAAATACGTCGTTGGTTTTTTTTGTGATTTCCCGTTTTTGTGTACAGAGTATTTTTTTAACTTATCTCTTGAGAAATATTTGAGAACAAGTTGATCTCTTAACTTGTTTATTATAATTCTCCCTGACTACTAGGGCATGCATTCGGTGCTGTGTTTGAGTACCGGGAAATTTTGGACCGATATTGGCACGGAACCGGGAATTCCCGGGACTTTCGATACTTTCGATACTACCTTAAATTATCACAAAAACACGGCTAAGACATTACAGAAAGTATGAAATAGACCAAATATTACTGTTCATTAGGCGTTATACAAAAATTTATCGCATAATATTTCACACAGGAATATACTGAATATTACTATTCATTAGGCATTATACAAAAATTTATCGCATAATATTTCACACAGGACTGTAAATTCATGATTTTTTCATGTACTTGTACCATAACTCGCTTCGTTACAAATTTCAAAGTTTTATTGTAGTTCATAGGTTTTACAGAGATTGCGTCTTGTATGAAAATACACTTTGAAAAGTTGAAATTTTTTTAATCGTGATACGCTCATATGTAACTACTTTTATAGCAATTAGAAGCCAGTGCAAATATAAATTTACTACATCAAGCAGTTTATGAGAAACTAGCCTTGAGGCTTGGATACACGGACAACAAAGTGATCCTTTACGGGTCTTTTTTTATAGACAGGCGTACGTAGTAACCTCACCTCAAAGAATTACAAATGTTAATCTAAATCAACAATATTTTCCAACCCATACTCAGTATTCCCAAGAGAATCTCGTGAAGATGTTACTCTCTCCTATTCTGTGCCGTTTTTTGGTTTTGCCGCACGCTGATTTGGTCTCTACAATTATATTGGATATGGTACCTCTTAGTATTTTTGGTATCCATTCACCGTCCTCCCCGTACGTATGGAGGATCCTAGGATCGAGGACCCTAGGATTTTCTAAAGACGTTTCCTATCAGCCATAAAGAGCCTCGTTACTGCTACGTTACTGTCCAGGATTCACATCCATACATAAAGATTGGACTGTTCACAGTCTTGGTTTTTACATAACATTGTATGGAGAACTCCTGAGCATCTTAGGGAATTATGGATACGGATATCCATATTTTCTTTCCCTCTGCTATTGGTATAATTGACAGTGGAGTCAAAAATCAAAATTTAGTAGCCTCGGGCTTATGAGGTATATTTTATATTACAGTCTATCAATATTTTCCTGTCAATCTTCATGTGAAATTTATGAAAGTAACGATACAATTAACAGAATATAGCATAATCTACTGTAATTTATTATGGCTGAACAAATTTTATTCCAGTGACAGATCCATCAATTCATTGATCTTCAAAAAAGCTCTTCTCTGCTGGTAAATAATACTTACCAGAAAGACTAACATACGAAGCTGTACGAAGTGGCAGTAAAATAATCATTATAGCCAAAGTAAAAATAGGGGTTTTTAAACTAATACCTCGAATTTGTGAGCATAAAATACAGTATAGTGAATTAAATTATTGTTACATGCAGAAATATCCACACTTAATTAGAGAAGAATCGACAGAATGTATGATGTACTTCGAGTCTCAAAAGTATCAAAAGTACCGGTTTTATGGTGTGGAGAACCGGGACTGAAAATTATTCAGAAGTACCGGGAATTTTTGGTACCAGGAATTATCGGGAGCATGCCCTATTGACTAGGTACCTCACTCGCGCAGTGCTGAGCACTATTGTCTTAACGTGGGATGTACCGGGTTTAATCCCCAGCAGAGTGAATTTGGGAATTGGGCGTATTTTTGTAAAATTGTACATGAAATAAAATCGATGTTTTTTTTTCATCATGTTTTGTTATTTTATTGATAAATTTGTGTTTCTTAGTTATTTATCTTTATGAGCAGTAGCACTGTTTACAAATATTATGTTAAATTATAGTAAAAAAAACAATCATTTTAAAATTAAGTGATCGAGAATTATTCCATTGAGTAACTAAACTTTATCTCACAAAAGGCACTTAAAAAAACAACTTTAGATAAGATTCACAGAAGTGTTTTACTAGTCTTACCAATCATGCCAATCACAAAAATAATACAGCAAACATAAAATAACAGAAACACTATCAAAATTTGATAATTTTAGTTCTTTTGACTAACGTAAAGGCAAATTTATGTCATAATTTATTATATAACTTCTGAAATAGACAATGCTTTTTATTTTTGTTTTTGCAAGTAAGTTAGTTTACGATAAAAAATATACATTTAAATATAACATAACAATAACTTATATTAATGATAAATTGTCAATATTATAAGTATTTATGCAATACTAGCCGATGCCCGCGACTTCGTACGCGTGGATCGAAGTTTTGTGGTTCCCGCGAGAACTCTTTAATTTTTCGGGATAAAAAGTAGCCTTTGTGCTATTCCAGACTACAATCTATATCTGTGCCGAATTTCGGCCAGATCCGTTCAGCCGTTGGGGCGTGATTGAGTAACAAACATCCATACATCCATTCATACATCCATACATCCATCTGTCCAAACTTTTTGGAGGATTTTTTGAGAGGACAATTTGTCAGTGGAACCTTGACAATTACTCAAAGGAAAAGTAAGGGCACTGATCACAATGTTAAGAATTATTGTACTTTCTTACCATAAAACTATAATAGTCGTAGTAGGTACTTTTGAGTATTTTAAACTCTTTATTCTTTATTTTGTACTTAAATTATGTAAAATGTCGTCTATAAAATATAAGTAGAACTTCCAACCAATGTATAGTATGTTAAATCACATTGTAAGAATGATTATAAGTAACAATTTTTTTTTTGCGTTTTATCTTCTTCGATTCTCCCTTTCTGATATTTTATCTCACCTCGGATATTTTTCTTGTTTTACGATTTTACGAGCTCCAAGTGTTATTTTCTTATATATTATTGTTTGAACTTTTAAGAGTCCCTCTATAATTTCTCTATATGCCGCCTTGTTATTTCACCAGATGTCAGCGCCATTGTTACACCTGAATAATTTAATATATACAATACTCGTTTCCAATGCAAAACTCGGGGCCGTAAAAGCTAAACCGTGTACAAACCTTTAGAAATCCATTGAGTACCAATTTGTTCAATTGACTGACAATTTCGAAAGAGTTACTTAAAGGACCGTAATGAATTCGCGGCAACAATATTTTCTTGCATTGTATTTCAAGAATTTAAATATTCTGAATTTTCTCTGTTCTGGCCTGGTAGGAGGCTTCAGCCGTGGCTAGTTACCAATTACCACCCTACCGCCAAAGACGTGCAGCCAAGCTATTTAGCGTTCCGGTAGGATGTCGTGTAGAAACCGATTAGGGATATGGACTAGGGTTTAATATAACTGCCATACCCCAAACAGGTTAGCCCGCTACCATCTTAGACTGCATCATCACTTACCATCAGGTGAGATCGCAGTCAAGGGCTAACTTGTATTTAATTAAAAAAAAACTGGATATAAGGTACATAAAAGTAGCAATAACTATTTTTTAAAAAATCCCGATTCTCGGGAATTCCCGGGAATCGGCCAATTTTATTCCCGTTTCCTTGAGTTGAAAATTTGCCGTTCCCGAGATTTATTTTTAATTTTGATTGAGTGGGATTTTTAAAAAGTTAATTTGTTTAGTTTCACCCAACCTAAGTCCAGTTAATTAATATAATAGGTTTTGCTTCGGACATAATATTGTCAATCAAACTTATAATTTTAGAGTACGGAAACAACGTACAAATTTGAAATTTTACATAAATTGGCTAATTTGCGGTTTTGGCTCTTACGAAGTTCTACCATATAGATAATTCTGTATGTAAAGATAAAAAATCATAACACCAAAATTGTATGATTTTCTTCGTTTTTTATTTTTGAGTATTTATCAAACACTGTAAATAATACTATATGTCTGCAAAAGACTAGAAATTGATTTCAATGATCAATTTCCAACATCTTTTTGCTATTTAAATTTTTGAAATAACATCTGTATTTCTTGTTTCTGACAAAAAATGAATATCAGACTCTTAGTCGGTAAGTACATTGTATATACGTATGATATTGATTTATACCACAATTATACTTGTAATTAACTCACGTAAGTAGTTTATGTAAATAAGATACTTATGTAACTCTAGATGATGCCCTCGACTTCGTCCACATGGATTAAGATTTTTTGACTCCCGCGGTAACTGTTTAATTTTCCAGGATAATGGTTCCGGGTAGCCTATGTCCTTCTCCGGGATGTAATCTATCTTTGTACCAAATTTCATCAAAATCGTTTGAGTAGTTGGGCCGTGCAAGCGTAGCAGACAGACAGACACACTTTCGCATTTATTATATTTTGTATGGATATTAGTATGCTGGGCTAACTAATGCCCGCGACTTCGTCCGCGTGGTTGAAGTTTTTTTTATTCCCGCGGGAACTCCTTAATTTTTCGGGATAAAAAGTCACTCTCCCTCAACTATACCCACGCCAAAAATAACGTCGAACCATTGCTCCGTTGCGGCGTGATTGACGGGCAATTCAATTAACAATCACACTTTCGCATTTATAATATTAAGTATTAAAATGGATTTGCACACGATATGCGATTTACAATAGGTATTTTGTCAATTACCTACTCATGTAAGAGACTTTGGTACGTGATTTACTCACTTACGTTATTCTATCAATTTCACAAATTTTGAGTTACCGTGTTTTGTCATCCGAGGGCATCCGTGACATGCTATGACAAGCGCGCGAAAATAAAGAAAACCGCGACGGGAGCGCCACCCGGCCGAAGTGGGCATAACTGGCGTGAGGGGTGACGACTGAGGAGAGCCAACCTCTCGATTTGTGTTTTGATTTTAAGAGCTGACAGCGCCTTAATATAACTGCCATGCCCCTAACAGGTTAGCCCGCTACCATCTTAGACTGCATCATCACTTACCATCAGGTGTAGATCGTTGTCAAGGGCTAGCTTGTAGTGGATAAAAAAAATCTAACTCCGGGCTAGTGCTGAGAATTTCATTCACTCCACCAGATCGTCATTCACCGACTTCTCCAGCAAGTTCAGTCGCGACGAGCGCTTCAAGAGCATCGAGAAGATGCGCGACAGAGAGACGTACTTCAACGAGTACATCGCTGAAGTGAGGAAGAAGGAGAAGGAGGAGAAAGACAAGAAGAGGGAACAGGTGAGTGCGGCGGCGGCGCTCAGTTGGCGCGCTCAACTGTTTATACGTGTTATTTAGTTTCAGTGTACCCTGTACCTTTACCCTGTACCTTAAACTTATCTACAACTCCCTCTCTCTCTCTGCGCTATTTTCCTCATTACTGAGGATTACTGAGGGGTCGCGACCCGTTTACATTAATCTAATAATGGTAGGAGTTTTCTTGGTATAATAATGCGGTGGGATCCCCCGTCCTACCGCATACGGCTGACTAAAGAGTATTTAAACTTTAAGGTTTTTGTAACGATTATTATCAGATATTAGTGATATAACCGGGACTGACGGCTTAATGTGCTCTCCAAGGCACGGAGGAAACGAAAAGGCCAATTTCCAAATCCGGTCACCTATCCAGTTACCGACTTGGGTCAACGTTGCTTTACAATCGCAGTCGACTGATATGCGTTGTCACTAGGCCATTCGTCCCTCAACTAATCTACAACACATCGATATATATGTAGGTACTAGATGGGTCTTTGCGTAGAAAATTTGGGCGTCCGACTTGTGGTGCATGCCCCTCACCTTTATAAGTCTGTCCTTGTCCCCGCCATAGCGCTGTCCCGTTCTTCAGACTAGATGGCACTAGTGAAATAAGTCCACATTCTTTGTTTGACAGGGCCCGTCTATGTAATTTGAGGTCGCCATCTAGTCTGAAAAGCGGGAACTTGCTTGCAAGAAATGCGCCATCTTGAATTACGTATGACTCGGTCATAGATAATATAGGTCATAGTCATTGAAGCCGTAAGGAAAAAGTAAAAGTCAAAGTAAAAAAAATATCATACAGTTTGCCGCGGAAATTAAATTGCGTAATGGATTGAAATATTAAATAGGAAGATGAAATAACGTTTTTTTGGAAATGTATAATTGTGAAACACTTACCTTATAATAAAAATTATACAGTGCCAAACTAATTAGACTTTAGATGTTAACTTAATAATAACAAATTATCGTGACAGCACTACGACGGGGACAAAGACAGGCTTATGACAAGTGAGGAACGTGCTCAGCAAGTCGGAGGCCCGACTTTTTCTATGAAAGGGCCCATTTAGTACCTACATATATATCGATGACCAATAGTGAAGAAAGACTATGTTACGTTATGAGTGTTGAAGGTACAGCGTACCTTGGACCTTAAGTAAAATTTCTTATTGGCATATCATCTCGGTCTAGTCAGTATATTTTGGGCCAAAGATAGTCTACGAGATATTACACTACCATTCAATTTAATTGAGTTTAATCTAGTCATATATAACGTGAGATGGCACGAGCTTCAATGTTATTTATTAATGTTACAATGTGCACCTTTGAGATGAATTTGTATTTGGTTATGTTAGAATGCAAATGAATTATATGATCAGGCGCAGAAAGGAAATATGAATAATAACTCCAAACGCTTGCATTAGTATATAAATATATTATTTTTTTTTAAACTATATATTACCAAAAATATACTTAATTTAAGTTTTTAAGCATTTTTTTTGTGCTGTCTTTTTGAATATTACGTTCAGTTAAATTTTTTCACTCACTTTACAGATATTCATTCATTTTGAATTCAGGTTCGATTCCTGATTTAATGTATATATTTATATTTTTTATAAAATTTAAAAAAAAATGCTGAACGGGTTCGATCCCCGAAGCTGGCGATTCTATAGCAATGCGAATTTTAGCATTAGTTTTGATTTTATTATACTTACATAAGATTTAATGTCTAAGAAGTTCAATTAATATTAAAATTCTGAACATTTTTATCTTATTATATTTTTGATATAATCGTACGTGTATTTTACAAGATATTAATGATTATATTAATCTTTTATTGCAAAAAAAATACTTTTTTATTCTGAAAATTACGATAATTATACCAAAAATATAATACTTTTTTTAATAGTATTTTGTGCTTTGAAAAAAAACTGAGTAATATCACATATTTTATAACCTGAAAGTACACCTGAAAAACGTGACATATATTTTTTTTCAAAACGCAATATGCTATTTTGCTGTATTTGTCATTATAGCTGATTTTTTCCCTTTTATCAAGCAACAGAGTTTGATGATTATGCCGTAGAAAAAATAACACTTTATCGAGTCATTTTGTTTAATTTATAAAACACCATTTTAGTGGCCAAAAGTCATCGCAAATTCTTATAAAGCGTGTTTTGAAAAAACATCATACTAATTTAATTAATTTTTTAGTCTGTTACCACCCCACCGGCAAAGACGTACCGCCCAGCGATTTAGCGTTCCGGTACGTTGCCGTGTGGAAACCCATCAGGGGTATGAGTTCAATATAACTGCCGTACCCCTAACAGGTTAGCCCGCTACCATCTTAGACGGCATCATCGCTTACCACCAGGTGATATCGCAGTCAAGGGCTAACTTGTAGTGGAATAAAATAATAATAATATATAATATAGGATTTGTTTTTGATGTTGAGTCTGTCAACCGATTTAGCCGATGACAATGATGTGTTGGCATAACGGCAAAGTCACGTAAACGCATGACGTCACAGCAGGGCTGCGCGGCCGGGCGCGGACGGAGGGGACCTCTACGGCGGTGGGGGGTGCTCACCTGACGATACGCCTGTACGGTCACAGTTCACGTTCACACTTTACGTTTCCAAAACAGATTTTTGGATAATTTCTCTAGGGGCGACTTAAAATTAACTCAACTCAAACAATTATTATAAATACTCGTATTCATTACAAGAAGTTGAAATGATAAGAGTTCGCAATTGAAAGGGGAAAAAAAATGTCTGCGAATCACTAGAATTGAGACAGGAAATGATTGTTGCAGCGTTGCGAAAATTATGGGTTGACGTATCGTCAGTTATCAGACGGAAGTAACGCTACGTCACGTCACTTCTATGCTTCTGCCTTGAATAGCAGCTAAATATATCAAATGTTTATGGGCTATCTTTTTTGTTTACGACAAAAACCTTTCGCTGACTAAAAATAAGTCGTGCGCTTACTGCATATTCAGTCTATTGTTGAGAAACGGTATATATGTATATATATACCGTAAAGAGTTACAAAAGGTGACCGGTCTCTTTTTTTAAAGATAAAAACCTTTCGCTGACTCATTGAAAATAATTTCTGAGTTCGCTTACTGTTCACCATTATGATTGTCTCATTTTTTTTATTTTAGCGATCAGTTATGCAACCGCCATGAGATGCATATTTAGTCTATCATTGAGATTATATATACGAAAGAGTTACAAAAAGTGGCTAATCTCTTTTTTTTAATATAAAAAACTTTCGCTGACTCATTAAGAGGAATTCTCCCGGAGATTTCTCCATACAAAAACATTTGTCTGTTTCCTCTGTGGATAATTACAATATTGAAAATATTCTTGCACCATAAAATCTACATGTATCCGTGCCATGCCCCTATGTTTTCCTTTTTTCGATAAATTAATAATTTTAAGAACATGGAACCTTCACAACCTGCAAAAAATGGCCCAGTTTTCGTGCCATCATCAGACATCCCGCAAATAAATTTGACGGATATAATAAAAAAAAGAAAAACATACCGACATAGCCTGAGCCCTTGTTAAATTATTCGTAAAAACAGAATTAAAATCGGTTCAGTTTTGAAAGTGGAAACAGAAAAATACGAGAGCGAGAATTCTACTGTTTTTCATAGGTATAATCGGTCCAAGCTGCAGTTGTCCCTATCGGGTTGTATCGGCCTCTATTCGGGGAGGTTAAATACGTATACACACACACATATGTACATAGTTAGTGAGTTCAAGCGTAGTCGATATAATTAAACTATCGATAATCTAGTGTTGTTTATCGACATCGATATTTAACTTTTTACTTATTCTGTGAGCATATAGTCCATAACTCCATACCCAATAATAGCCAGTCGGCAGTGGGCAGCACATGTCAGGTTTTTTTTTATCCACTACAAGTTAGCTCTTGACTGCGATCTCACCTGATGGTAGGTGATGATGCAGTCTAAGATGATAGCGGGCTAACCTGTTAGGGGCATGGCAGTTATATTAACACTGCGATATCTCCGCACTGCCGGCCGCCCCCTATTTCTATTGCGCGTTAATTTATTTCTTGACTGCCTCGTTGGTCTAGTGGTTAACATATTCGACTGCGGCCGACGAGGGTTCGATTCCCGGGTCGGGCCATAACAAGTACTGGGTTTTTCTGACAAGAAATTCTCAGTACTAGCCCGGAGTAAGGAAGATGGCGGTGTTTTACCCCCGTGCCTCCAAGAGCATGTAAAGCCATCGGTCCTGCGCCTGATCTCTCTCCGGTCCTGTCGGATTTTCCGTCCTATCGGGCTATGAGAGTAAAGGAACAGAGAGTGCTCCAGTGTATGCGCCCACACTTGTGCACTATAATTATCTCCTGCGCAGATGGCTCTTAGGAGATAGGCCGCCGTGGCCGAAATTCGGTTGAGAGGACATTATAGCAATCCTGAAACGCTGTGGTCATATTGTGGGAGGTTCCGGCCCCGGGTACGATTCGGGGACGACATGGTCCACTTGGGAATTTATCATTTTTAAATTTTCTGTGTTCTGATCTGGTAGGAGGGTTCAGCCGTGGCTAGTAACCACCCTACCGACAAAGACGTACCTCCAAGTGATTTAGCGTTACGGTAGATGCGTGTAGATACGTCATGCCGTGTAGAAACCGATAAGGGTATGGGTTTAATATAACTAACCCTAACGAGTTAGCCTGCTACCATCTTAGACTGTATCATCGTTCTCTATAATGGCTCCGATAGTTCCTTAGTTAAGATGATTGTGAAATGGTGATAGTGAAAAAAAAATCCTGGCTGAGTTTGTTGTGGGCTCTTCTCAGACCAGGGCGCGTTTGGACTTTGGAACCCTCGTAACTTTAGTTTAAGATGTCGTACTGATTATCACCATTATATTATGTTATATGTTATAAATAACCGGACGTCAATAAGTATAGTTTATATTGAATAAACGTTTTTTGACTTTGACTTTGTCTAACATCAGGTAAGATCGCAGTCAAGAGCTAACTTGTAGTAGAATAAAAAAACATATAAAATAGTTCCCAACTGAGTAAATGACCTCCCTGGCGCAGTGGTGTGAGGTGTGCTGTCATGTAAGCGCAAGGTCACGGGTTCAATTCCCGGCAGGTTCAATTTGGAAGTTTATATATCTGAATTTTCTCAGTTCTGGTCTTGTGGCAGGCTTCGGCCGTGACTAGTTACCACCCTAACGGCAAAGACGTACTGCCGAACGATTAGGCGTTCCGGTAGCAACTAACCGATGAAGGCTACTTAGGGCTTTAATGTTACTAACTGCTTTATGCCTGACAGGTTAGTCCGATACCATCTTAGACTACATCATCACTTACCGTCAGCTAAGATCGCACTCTAAGGCTAGATGACTGTTAGTGCATTAAAAACATTAACAAGTTTGTAATGAAACGCGCATAGCTGATTCAATACTGATTTATTATTTTAAGTACCCACATTAGGAATATATTTTACATTGTTATTATACCACAAAGTTATAAAATTAAAAATTTTAAAAAACCCACGACGAATTGCAGAGCTCCATTGAAACAACAATTAGAACTTAGCAAAATATAAAATAATATCTAAAACACAAAACTGCATATTTGCCGGCTCAGTAGTTATTTTGACCAGCGTGGTGGACTATGACCAAACCCTTCTCATTCCGAGATAAAACTTGTGCTTAGTAATGAGTAGAGGTGTCAAATAGTGTTAAATTTTAATATTTTGCTAAAAATTGTTAAAAAAAATGTGATCACTTAAGGAGTTCCTGTGTGTTCCTTGTCAAGACAAATCAAGAGTCCAAATACGGAGGATTAACGATGAGAACTTAAGGAGTTCCCATGACCACCTTCTGGCTCCATCATGAGACCCTGGGCAGCATCTAGGTACAAAGCGCTAGTCAAGATAAATCAAAAGAGTCCAAACACGACGGGTTTACGATAAGAAATTCAGGAGTTCCTATGGCCACCTCCTGGCTCCATCATGAGACCATGGGCAGCATCTAGGTACAAAATGCTAGTCAAGACAAATCAATAAAGTCTAAACACGACGGGTTTACGATGAGAACTTAAGGAGTTCCTATGACCACTTACCAAATCACGATTGCAGCATTGTCTATGGTCCTAAAACCTGGAACCTTCTCACAAGCTATACATATCTAATGCAAAAAACCTCATCTCAATCGGCCCAGTACTTTTTGAGAAAAATGGTAACATATTGAAAAATTAAAATCATAGACTACAGCTCAGCTTGGTTGTCTATGGTCCTAAAATATATCTAAGTACCTTCTCACAAGCTATACATATCTAATGCAAAAAACCGTATCTTAATCGGCCCAGTACTTTTTGAGAAAAATGGTAACATATTGAAAAATTAAAATCATAGACTACAGCTCAGCTTGTTTGTCTATAGTCCTAAAATATATCTAAGTACCTTCTCACAAGATATACATATCTAATGCAAAAAACCGCATCTTAATCGGCTCAGTACTTTTTGAGAAAAATTGTAACATATTGAAAAATTAAAATCATAGACTACAGCTCAGCTTGGTTGTCTATGGTCCTAAAATATATCTAAGAACCTTCTCACAAGCTATACATATCCAATGCAAAAAACCGCATCTCAATCGGCCCAGTACTTTTTGAGAAAAATGGTAACATATTGAAAAATTAAAATCATATACTACAGCTCAGCTTGGTTGTCTATGGTCCTAAAATATATCTAAGAACCTTCTCACAAGCTATACATATCTAATGCAAAAAACCGCATATTAATCGGTCCAGTAGTTTTCCAGAAAAACGATAACAAAAAAGGGCACAAACAAACAAACAAACAAACAAACATACAAACAAACAAACACACAACCTCTTAGGGCAAACACATATACCGTCTCCGTTTCGTCGAGGGTAAAAAAGAATCAAAAACAGAGAAATAAGTCAAATAAGTCCAGGGTCAGAGTTATTAGATAGCAAAAAATATACGAAACACAAAACACATCTAGGTATATCATTTTGCCGACTGCGAGTAGCTCAAACACATATTTTAATTTTATTTAGGAACTCGTTCGAGCGAGCGGCGTGCGTACGCATACATGCGCATTGAATAAGCGTTCGGTCTTCTCCCGGAGCAGCGCGACGGCAATATACCTACCTGAATACCTACTCTCAACTTTGCCCGTTCATTCGCATTGCTCTTAAAAATAAACCCTGCGCGTTCTACTATCCACCATTATTATTGTTTAATTTTTTTTAGCGATCAGTTATACATTCTCCATGAGATGCATATTTAGTCTAATGTTGAGAAACGGTATATATATACGAAAGAGTTGCAAAAAGTGACCGATACACGAATCGTCACGTGAACACCCCTACGGACGAGAAGAACATAAGGTTAGAATTAATTTTAAGCAAATTCACGTCAAAAGTATATATTATATACCTACTGTATACAGGATGTTTTATTTTAAAGTGGCCCTAAAAGACGTAGTTTTTTTTTTGGTGACCTTAAAACACTCTTTTGTGGCCTTAAAAGATTGAGATGGTTAAACTTTGATTAAAAATGCAAAATTAAAGAAATATATAATATATTGCAGCATAGAATATTTAAGAATATACTAAAGCATTTGATTAATAAAAAAAAACTGTGATAACTGACAACGGTTTCGTATAAGAATTTATTGAAAATTTCAAGTTACGTTTTTAACAGATCTACAAAATATGATGAATATCATTTGGATATCTTCACATATTTTTATTTTATTACATTCTGGACATACAAATTTGTATTCATGTCCTAATAAAAAAAAGTTTAACTACTATTTCATACCCTGCTAGTCTTGTGGAAAACAAAACTTACAGAATTTATCGCAGTAATATAATATTCAAAAAATTTAATATAAGTAATTAAAATAAATGAAAACATTGTAAAAAAGGTCACTAAAGGCAGTTTTCAGGTTTAGTTTTCATCAATCGCATATTTCAAGTTTAAACATCCTGTATATGCAAAAATAATTCGTACAGACTATTATCAAAATTAAAGTCAATGAATTAATCATTATAAGTAAACCCGTCTACGACAAGGCGTTCGATTTAATATTATTTAAAAATAATTAATACATTTTTTTGAAGTTATTCCACCGTTTAAAGATATTCGTAAAAGGGTTAAACGTTATGTTGTTTGTGTTGGCTACAAATTAAAATATTTTGCCCAAAGGAAATTTAATTTTTAGCCAGTTATTTAATTATTTTTGGATATCCCAAATATAGTAGTTAAAAATAAACTCCGATGAAAGACTTTGCAAGTATGTCTGTCACAGCGGCTTATTTCAACAGTGGTGAACCTTCAAAATTAAAAAAAAAGTGCGTGTGCAATTTACACACGGCAGAAGTGAAACTTCAGAAATTGTATTGTGAATATGTTTGTCTCTTTTTGGTGCCGCTTTTTCGTTTAATTTCATCGAATTTTCAAATCACATCGATTCTAAAGAAGTTTAACTTCAAAAAAAAAATTTAAAATATTCAGTTACTTGGTTAGTCTTACTTCTCAACAACTAATACTTCCTTACCAAAAAAATATCAGAATGAGATAGAGAGAGATTTTATCAGACTTTACTTTAGACATCTTAAAACTTTTTTTATAAGACAGTTAGTTTTTTTAAAGGGTGGATTAACACTAATAAGATTTTTTTAAAGAATGCAATATTTTTAAACAGGCAAATTTAAATCTTTCATGTCCCTAACAGATGAGCTCGCTACCGTCTGACAGTGTATCATCACCATCTCTATACTAAAATGACAGCTCTATTTATAAAACTACTAAATGATGCCCTAAGATTCTTGGATTCCCGCGGGAACACTTTGACATTCCGGGATAAGACATTCCGGGATAAAAAGTATCCTATATCCTTCCCCGGGATGCAAACTATCCCTGGATCCCGTTCAGAAAGGGCTAGCACTAGGTTTGGAGCTGTCATTTTAGTTAAGATAGAGAACAGAATTGGCCACATTTTTAATATTATGGAAGAAAATTCAAAGTTTCAATAAATGCAATTCAAATGATGCAGCAGTATTAATGTTATCATGCACCTGGGTGAACCGGGTTAGATTCCCGGTCGATAAACTTTTTTTCTTGATTGACTCAAGTCTAGCTTTGAAGAGTTATTACCTACATTTAAATGCATATTTCGATACAATAACATACTAACCTGTTTAGGCAAGCGCGCTCTAACCTAGACCATAACCTTGCTTTCCATAACGCCTGATTGAGGTCAAGAGCAATCCTGAAATTAAAAAAAAGAATACTGGAAAGTACGCAGTCTTCACAGGGTTAATTTAACAATGCAAATAACCTCCTCAACTTTTGCTCAACGACTTAAAAATTCTGATAATAGAAAATTTTCGTTTTTCATACAAAAATAGACCTACTTAATGTAATATTTGCTTTCAAAAAAGAGCACATGCTGAGTTTCTCGCCGGTTCTTCTCAGTAGAAACTATTTTTCGATCCGGTGGTAGAGTCAAAATATGACGTTACCTAAGAGACACATTTATTATTGCAGCCAAGCGCTAGTCTATAATAGTAGTTTATACACCAAGGGGATAAAGCACTGTTTTATGTCACGGGCGCTACATTGAATCCTGAACGTAACGAAGGACTCCAAATTTAACTCCCGAGCGCAGCGAGGGTGTTATAAGTTAATTCCCGACCAAAGGGAGGGAATTAAGATTGAGTCCTGAGTGCAGTGAGGGATTCAAGCGCCCAAGAAAAAAACTGCTTTATCCCGGTGGTGTATACTCTACTTTATACTTCTACCATAACAGTAAAACAAACTGTAACGGTTAGATATTTATTGCAAATCATAGTAAGTAGGATACATAGGTCTAGTAAATAATAAAAAGAAAAGACAAATTAAAAGTGAATGTTCACGTTCGATAGAGTCACATTTGTCCATTTGTCATTTTGCTTTTCATGCTGCCAGTGTTTATGCAGGTACACATACTCCTTGGTTTAAAAACTTTTATGTCAAATGGTACGATCGTTTGGTCGACCAGTCTGGAGCCTAGACTCTGTTGTTTACAGTATGGGGTTGGTCAACTAGTTGGGCGATCGATCTTCTAGTTTACGGCCCTAGGGCATGAAGACTGACTTTAGACCCGCAAAAGTATGATTAAAACAGTAGTAAAGGTATGGTAGAAGTATAAATAAATAAATAAACTTGTACGCCCTCAGCGTCTATCAAAAAAATCAGAGCCTCTGACATTTATATTTCTTATACATTGAATGTTTGCTATGAAAATGTTATTTTTATTTCATAGCGAACCCTCAATATGTCAGTGGTCTTTTTTAATGACCATAAAGTTTATAATACTTATTCAGTTAGTATACTACTTTTGCGGTAGTATTATAATATTATAGAAAAGTTACCTATAAAAGGTATTTAGTATTTTTAAATTATCCCTGTACAACTTCTAATAACTCTTACTGCGTGAAGGCCTTTGAAATGTGAAAGGAAATCTTTTTTTTTTTTGGTTTGCCTCGTCGTATTCGGGTTCATGGTAATTTTGACGTAATATTCACCCCAAAAAAACTTACCACTGGTAAGTAGGAAACATATAATTTTATATAAAAAAATCCCCCAGAAAGCTTTACAATAATGAAGTCACAAGTTGCATGCCCAAACAGAAATGTTGCCAGGTAATAAAAAAGAAAACGGTGAAGGGTTGCCATACGGAATAATTTAATTGCGAAAGTAAAATGCAGTTTTTTAAATTGAAAATGTAATTGTAAATAGTAAAGCTCAAGAGTAAAAGTAAATTCAATGACTCGTGTCGCAAATATAATAATAGACTTCACTACCTAATTTATTTCTTTTCCAGGTTTTTATTTTTATTTCTTTCGAAATGGTTTACAAAGAAGTTTTTTTTTTAAATCTTAATTTTAAAAAAGAACATGAAAAAAGAGTTATTCTCCAAGCTACTCAAAAACTACTGAACGGATTACTTGATTTTAAAAGAGAATATTTAAAAAAATATTTAACGATAGAGATACAATAATAAAGATGATAAAAACTTCTTTGTGGACTGACAATTATTATGATAAATACAAAAAGCACAAGAAAAAGTATACGAGATAGTAGAATTAAATATATAAATTATATAAAATCAAGTTGAAAGTCAGATTTTTATTCTTGCCTTTGTAAAGTTTATCAGAGATCAAATTAAAAATTTTGCAGAACCAAAGACAATGTAAACTCAATTATTAGCTTTAAATCAGTCTTACGGGTGGAGAGTCAATTTGTCTTTAATACCTACCTTAAGGACGAATCGGATAAATTACAAGAAGATATCATTACGTCATACAGTGTAATATCTTCTAAATATATAAATGGAACCTTTCTGACTGATCTATCAATGCACAGCTCAAATCACTGGACGGTTAGGGATTAAATTTTCATGCAATAGCTACTATGACGTAGACATTCGTTAAGAAACGATTTTTGGAAAAATTGGGGTTTGAAATTTGTGTAGTCGACGCGGGCAAAGTCGCGGGCATGAGCTAGTATATAAATAAACCGGCCAAGTGCTAGTACTTCGACGAAATGTTCGAAAGGTTTGGAGTATGGAACCCTTAAACCGAGATCCGGCGCAAAAGTATCTACTGCTACAGTTACAGTAGTACTGCGAAAGTTTGGATGGATGGATGGGTGTTCGTTACTAAGTCCGCCAGAACGATCCGCCAGACTGAACGGATCTAGATGAAATGTGACACCGAGATAGATTATAGTCTGGAATAACACATAGGCTACTTTTTGTCCCGGGAAATTAAAGAGTTCCCGCGGGAACCAAAAAACCTCGTTCCACGCGGACGAAGTTACGAGCATCAGCTAGTCACATATAAAAATAAAAGTGTAACTATAATTACAATTAAATATCAGTAGTAAGTATTCATCGCCATTCTTCTTACGAGTACTTCCTTGATTTTGGTAGCTAACATTTTTTTACCTGGAGAAGTTTCGATGGCGCCAATATAAAAGTAACTTAACACAAAACAAAGTTTGACTTTCTATATTTAACAACAGAGCGGTAGAGGTGTGTAGGTAGTACAGCTTGAAACAATTTTCTTAAAGATGGCGGATTCAAAATGGCCTCTGAAAATAGGCGGCCATTTTTAACATGCAGTTAACGTTATCCGAAAAAAGTTTTTCTACAAAAATGTAATTTTAATATAGGCGCCTTCGAAAATGCTCCAGGCAAAAATAATTTGTTAGCAATCAAAATCAAAAAGTTATAATTATGTATATGACTAGCTTTTGCACGCAGCTTCGCTCACGTTTAATTTGATTTTCATACAAAATTCAAACCCCTATTTTACGCCCTTAGGGGTTGAATTTTCTAAAATCCTTTCTTAGCGGATGCCTACGTCATAAAAACTATCCAGTCCAGTGGTTTGAGCTGTGTGTTGATAGATCAGTACGTCAGTCAGTCAGTCAAACAGTCAGTTACCTTTTTCTTTTTATATATTTAAAGAATGCAAGGTCTTCTTCATGCGTCGTTCCCTCAGCTTTGAGGATCGTGACACCCCTTCGATAGCACTCTTTTCACGATGCTCTTCCACTTTCCTCTGTTTCCCGCCGCGTGGATGGCCTCGCAGATCGGCGTGTCGACTGCTTCCTTGATTTGGTCTGACCAACGTCTCGGGCTACGTCCGCGGGGTCTCTTTCCTCCGATCTTACCAGTGACCATAAGTTTCTCAATTGTACTGGCATTCTTCCGTGCAATGTGGCCGAAGTACTCGAGGGTCCTCCGCAGGCAGATGTTGGAAAGCCTCATTTTCACTTTTAGTTTATTTAATATTGAGACGTTGGTTCTATGCTCTGTCCATGATATGTTGAGCATACGTCTCCAACACCACATTTCAAAGGCGTCTATTCTTTTCCTATCGGCGGCCTTAAGAGTCCAAGTCTCAGCTCCATAGAGAAAAATAGAAAATACTAGACTATGGACTAGGCGCATTTTCGTCCATTGGGATATGTTTTTATCCCTCCATATCCTAGACAGCTGAGACATGGCGCTTTTCGCCATTCCGATGCGACTGCGGACTTCCTGTTCGCATCCACCTTTGTTACTTATATTGGAGCCTAAGTAAACAAAATCTTCTACTATTTCCAGACCTGTAGCGCCTCTGAGGTCTAGTTTGCCTGTTCTATCCACCACCATGACTTTAGTTTTAGATTTATTGATGGAGAGTCCCAGTGCGTTGCTAACGGTCTCTAGCTTTCCCAAAAAAGCTGCCATTTCATTTTCATCAGATGCTATCAGGGTTGTATCGTCAGCGTATCGCAAGTTTGTTAATCTTACGCCTCCGATGCTAACTCCTCCGTTCCAGTCCGCTAGCACCTCTCGCATGATGAACTCTCCGTAGATGTTAAAAAGAACGGGGGATAGTATACAACCCTGGCGTACACCTTTTGCGAAGCAAAATGGCGCTGACGTGCTGCCATTAACCCTAACAACCCCAGAGCTGTTGCAATAGAGGGAATGTAAAAGAGCTACCAGATGCCTTGGGACCCCCAGCTCTAGAAGCACTCTCCATAAATGCTGCCAGTCCACGCAGTCAAAGGCTTTGCAAGGTTTTTATGCAAGGTCTAAAGACGTATTAAAAAATTGCAAAATTTTGTATTAAAACTCACGCAGTACACCCGTAAGGCTGGCGCTTGCACCAATAAGTTAGGTAGTTTGTAAGAAAATAAAACGAAAATGGAGGTGCTAAAATTGTCATATTACAATGATATCATTGTTGAAATTTTTAAGTGTACCCTCTAGATTCCTAGTCTAGAGCCCTATTCTAGCGATGACCGATTCGCTGTGTGAACTTTAAACTGTACACTCTAAGTCTAGAGTCTAAAGCTCTAGTGATAACCGGTTCGCCGTGTGTCGCGTGGAGTAATGCTGTCTTAGAGCAGCCAATTTAAATCATTTTATTTTTGTATTTAAAAGGTTTTATTTAGAACGTTTATTATACTATCCCGTGGGAGGCTTGTCGTAAAGTCGAATGCTTCCATACAAACTTTGGAAGTACTAAAAGTATATCTATACTAATCTATATATATAAAAATGAAACCCGTTTTCCTTGGTCACGGCATCACGCGTGAATGGCTGGACCGATTTCACTAATTCTTTTTTTGTTGTATTTGTTATTATTAGGAGAAGGTTCTTACGGAAAAAAATATTAAGAAAATCTCTCAGAAATATTGAAAAATATACATTTAATTTTGCATACTAAGGCGGTACGAAGTTCGCCGGGTCAGCTAGTATTATAAATAATGCGAAAGTTTGGATGGATGGATGTTTGTAACGATCCGCCAGACTGAACGGATCTAGATTAAATTTGGCACAGAGATAGATTATAGTCTGGAATAACACATGGCTACTTTTTATCCCGGAAAATTAAAGAGTTCTCGCGGGAACAAAAAAAACTCAATTCATGCGGACGCAGTCGCGGGCATCAGCTAGTCGTTTATAGTTTTAAGATGTACGATTTAGTAAGCGAAAAAGTCGGTCTTATTTCTGCTGTACTCCGAGTTAAAATATTAAGTTTTGCCTTAAAATTTCGGCATTCATGTTTCATGTCACCTAACTAGGAATAATTTAGGTGCCTCAAAGGCACAAGTGAATAGGCATCTTCTAGGCAAGCGAGCTCCAACCTAGACCTCATCATTGCTTTATATAGGCATGACTGAAGTCAAGTAGGCTATTCTGCAGTAAAAAAATAGCAGCCCCTTCTATTATCTAATTCAGTGGCTATGAAAAAGTGTCATTAATTTCTTGACAGCCACTGGGTTAGAGAACAGGGCTTCAGATCGCAGTAAGTAACTAGTATGTTGTCGATTAAATATTTTAAATTAATACAATTAACGCCTAATCGATAAAATCGTCCTTCTTTTTAAAATTGCAGTTTAAATCTCTTTCAAAACTTAAAGTATTCGAGATAAAAAAATGCAGTATAGGGCAAGACTTTAGTATTTGACTTAGTTACACCTCCACTTTCGTTCAACACTAATCAAACAATTATATTTCAGGCACTAATAACCGTTTTGTTCCACAGCCACTAATCTGAAACCATCTTCTTTTCAGCGTCTAATGTACATTTCTTTTTCAGCAATTTTAGCAGTTGAAAGCGCTTTTTTATCATAGAGTTTTGTGTGGTTTGGTTGTTGGGTTGCCGGGGGGTTATGCTCTGCGAAAAACCAAATTATTGTAAATTTCGTTCCAGAATCGAATCAGGTGGTAATACATGAAATTAGTCATATTGATACTTAAATAAATAATCACGCTTATAATACTATTTATTTATTTTTTAATACTTTATTACACACACACACACAGGAAATGTGTTTCAATTAATAAACATAGGCAAAACTTTGCATGCAAAGGCGGTCTTATCACTTAGAGCGATCTCTCACAGACAACCTTTGGAACCGAGACGAGCAAGGGGAAAGAACGGAATGGTGAAAAATACTATGGTCTGTCTTGAATTAAATCAAAAGTTTGTTGCTCAAAATCTGTATTACCAACTTAGTGATCTTCATAAATAAGTTGTGTGCATTAATTTTGAGAGTAGTTACAAAAGTGTGTAATCTGTAGGACTCTTCTATTATTTACATAATCTTCATAAAAGTATATTAAGCTTTTTTTAGGAGCTTACTTGGTGTAAATGGTTGTGGCAAAACGAAACTGTGGATGGCTTTGTTTATTTTTTATCTATTTTTAATGACATTGTCGTCATCATTGCAACCGATCACCGGCCCATCGTCATTACAACAAATTAGAAGTCAACCCTAAATCTACGCACTCAAAGAATAACGCGATGGAAAGGGAAAATTGTACTTAAATAGGTATTTACATATATTACTTTCAATCGCAACGCTCTGCGAGGTGAATTGGTCTTTATTACGATGTTATCAGAGTCGCTGTTTATTAAAACGTCTTCGCGGTGTAAGACTTCTGTACCTGTGCCGAGAGTTCACAAACAAAACCTAAACCAACCCGTTCCCAGCGACCAAGCCACACGCCTCAAGCCCGTTAACGCGCCAATCACAGCACAGCACTAACTCGCACACCCTCTTTTAGGCGAAGTTGGAGTTCATTGCCCTCCTCAAAGAGAAGGGGGTGGACCGCCACTCCCGTTGGGTCGATACGAAGAAGAAAATAGACTCTGACGCGCGGTACAAAGCTGTGGAGAGCAGCAACATGCGAGAAGACTACTTCCGCGAGTACTGCAAGATCGTTAAAGAAGAGAGGAAGAAGGAGAAAGACGGGAAGGAGAAGGGTGAGTTCGTTTTATCTCTTTTACTCACTCTGCCACAAAATTTTGGAATAATATCCCCCCTCCAATAAGGAATTTAAAAAGCAAAGTTTCGTTCAAATTCAAATTGAAATTTTAATTTTATGGTTAATGCTTGCACTGAACATACATTATGCTGAGCCTGGGTTTTTTTCGGGTTGTGCCATACGTGATGCAGTTCATCCATGCGCCTCTTCGTTGTTGTTTAGATTCTAGATCTTGTTTAGATCGTTGAGGCGCAGGGATGATCTACCTGTTTAGGTGTGGCACCAATTTGGAAATAAATATTTTTTCTTTTACTTTCTTTCTTTATCTTCTGCTATAAAAAGTGACGACGAAACTTTACAGTATGACAAAATATCATGAGTTAAACGTGTTTTAATATAAAAAAATGTAAGGTATATTGTAAAAAATTTAGGTAAATTTAGGTATTACCACCCAATTGTTAACGCAGGAAGGTACATTATCTTTTTATATTTCGGGTTTGAGTGTAAATATGACTACCTACTATGTATGTATTATTTAAAAAATATTCAGTTTAAGGTATAAATACTCGTACTTTCATAACGTTTTTTTTTTTTCTCTCTTTATTGGAATACATACAGAGTCTTACATTACAAATAACAACTTAAATACAGTTTGCACTAATTAAATATAAATGTAGTGGTTATTGCGGGAGTAATTTTGTTATTAAAAGTGTTAGTAAATTTAGAAAAGAAAAATAAAACAAAAATAAATAGTAAAGTAAAGGAGACTGAACAAACACAGGCCATGCTTGTGTCAGAAGATAATTATTTTCATAATTTAAGTTTAATTTTTTAATTCAGTTTGGCACAAAAAACAAAGTGCTGCCTATCCCGAGATTTTTTCATCATTTTAAAAGTACTCCAATTGTATTTGTAAAACCAGACTCCATTTTTATCCGTAGACATACCTTGTGATGTTATTGTTGAAATCGATGAAATAAAAACGGGCGGTAATCGACTTTTAATCGATTAAAAACTATCATTTTCATAGTATTATAAAAAAATATCGATATTTATTTGCAAACCATTTTGATAGAATCGACTCAACTCGGTGCTAGTTGAAACACTTGCAGGTTAGTTGTCTGTGGTTTTTGCTTACTGACATTTTTGCTATTTTCGACAGCAAAGGTGATTCGAATTTAGATATTTTATTCCCATGCCGTTGTCTTGTACGTCGAGTTGAGATAAAGTATATTATTTCCTCCGTATGCGCTAAAACTTCTCTAATGTTGCAGCTTGCGTTTTCATGATTGATTTACAGTTGGCGTTAGGTTTTATTTTAATCTTGCTAGATATTTATTTCTCATTTCCTTAAAATAAAAATATTGTAAGTAGAAATATTTGTAACTGAAATAAAATCAATATTGGTTTGAACAATAGTTTTCTTTTTCCTTAAACAATGCAATGTACAAGATTGTAATAATCTTTCTAATACCTACCTAAAAAAGGACCTACCTTTTATATAAGTAAGTACCTACCTGTGCAGTGTGCATGTTTTCTTTGTAAAAACGCAATGTTTTGGTAGTTTCGTTGTACTAATTTTATTTTTGCAGTTCTTGCTATCAATAGCCCAACTACAGTTTAAATAATAGTTACTTACTCAACCTAGTAATGTCTCAGTAATTATTAACGAAGCATATATTCCAGAGCTAGGGACCTAGTACACTAGTTCGAATAGCTGGTAGGCTTCTGGTAGGTATAGGTAAGCGTTGTCTATTAGCAAGGTCAAAGTAATACTCACTGGTACTGTTAAAGACATTATTTAAAAATATAAATACAATGGCACCTTATATATCTTCAAATATTGATTCATTGGCAATAACTATTTACTGGTTTTACCATAGGCAGCAGTAGAATCGTCCTGGTGAAGTGTGGTACCTACTACCATACCTAACCTAACCTTTTACATAAAATTGTTTTTCTCAAAAACTGGGAGGAATAAATTAAAAATTGTTTTTGTTTATGAAAGTAGGGTTATCAAACTTTATTTTAAGCAAACTTTTATCGAGACACAAAAATATTTGTTACTAGCCCAAACTCCATATAGTTTTGCTCAGTCTCCTTTAAACTTATTTAGGTACTTTTATATATTTAAATTATACAGACTAATATGTCCTTCATGTAGTTTTTTTAAATTCTAAAACGTATTTTCTAATGCTGTGCTGAAATAGGTTTAATTGTACATATTTTTTATTGAAAGTGTTACCTGCTCTGATTATGAATCTATTTTGGCCATAGTTCGTTTTGGTTTGAGCTAGGCTAAATGTTTTGCCACTACGTTTTGATAGTCTAGGTACAAAGTAATTAATTCTCCCTAACAAATAGGGAGAATCAATTAAACCATGTATAATTTTGGATCTTTTTGTTTATGTTTTGGTTCAAACCATACTACAACCCAGTCAAGTTTCAACGACTGAGGATTTAATGCGGTCGTCTCCATACAACAAACCTTTTTTTTTCCTAGACTAAAAAGGAAAGCATCGTCGGGAGACCTATATGCCCGTAATGTTCACGAAGGTGTGTGACGTCTGCCAATCAGCGTGGTGGACTATGGCCAACTCCACCTCATTCCGAGTGGAGACTCGTGGTCAGCAGTGATCCGGCAATGTTAATGGGCTGTAATGATGATGATGATGATAATGTTTCAGAACGCGACCGAGGCAGCAAGAAGGAGAAGAAAGACAAGGAACGCGAAAAGGACAAGGACAAAGACAAGGAAAAGGAAAAGGACAAGGAGCGCGACAAGGACAGCAAGAAAGACAAGAAGAAAGAGAAGGCCGGTGACGTAAGTGCTTACAATACCCTTTTTTAGCGTTTACAACGTGTGTCATATTTGTGAAAAGATATCAAGGAATATACTAAATTACGTTTACGTTACTAAATTCAAGTTTCAAGTTATCTTTAAAATTAAAATCGCCTTGACAAGCCTGCGCCTAGGTCAGATAATAGCTTGGAGTAGGTGGGGTTGTGTAAAGTCATTTGCTAGTTTAGTTTATCATAATTTGCACGTGACATAAATTGATTTTATGTCCTTATTTCCTACGCGATTATAAATAAATTTGGATCTTCGGAGCTACTGCAAGGCCATCAATCAAGGGTGTAATTTAATCTGAATTATACAACATAATGATCACAATTATACATGTCATAATTGAGCAAATTATGCAGTGTATAATTGTACTAAATTTTATACAAGGAATTGGTAAAAGATTTTGAATAGAACGCGTAAGCAGCACATCTCGATGTTTTTAAATTATACAGCGACATTGCGGCACGTTTTGATAGTGTTTTAAATTGCACAGAGCATTTGCGGCCAATTAATTAATTCTAAACTGTTCTTAAATACATATCAAAAATTGCGTAAACGGCAGGATTTGAACCTGAAAACGTCTCTCTGGGAATCGCGCCCGGAACGCCTTTGACCGCCAGGTTCACTTACCCGTCTGTGTCGAAATTTGAGATAGGCCATAATTATAGAATAGTTTAGAAACTTCCCTAGTGTGTAAACACTAATAAAAAATACTTAATTATTAAATTAATTTATTAATTCTATACACGTATACGTATCGGGTGTTTCTTCGCGGTGCCAGCGTTTTCTTTTACAGGAGACTGTCATAATCTGCGGGGGTCTTTGCCCCGCGCGAAAATTAAAAAAATGTGTGTAAAAAAAAGAAAATTTAAAAAAAGTGTGTGGTTTTGCAGTGCGTTGTTGTTGTTTTTGTTTAACCTGCGGACGGGACAACCGGAGGAACGGGTGAGGATTTAACGGTTTAGCGAACCTACATCGGACATTAGACATCCCGCAGAATTATGACAGGCAAACCGTGGTCACATCTAACGGATTATTATTGTTTTATAATGTTAAACGTGTGCGCGAACCCGCGGGCGAAGCGAGTGCAACCAGGTAATGGTGATGTCGAACTGTTGGTGGCCATTTTGTTTTCACGTTAGATGTGGCCACGGCTGGGCGTCCTGTGAAACTGTGCGATGCGATCATTTTTCTTCTTTTTTTTGTAGATTTTGTTCCCCTTCTTTCATTTTTTTTTTGGTTCTAGCATGTTCTTGATGATATAACCGGAATTTGCTTATTATTCTTAACTTTCTTATTTGATTTAGTCTGATTTCTACACATTAACTTATAAATTAAAGTAGTCTTATTTCTGAATTTATAGACGAAGATTATAAAGTTAACTTCATATTTTTGTTTAACTTCAGTTTTATTGCCGTCTACATTTCAAGATTAAAATGTTCTATTCAATTTTGTTTTGCAAAATAGAAATTGAAATATACAATTCACGTTATTTAGATACTAACAAATGTAATCCCTTGAAATACCAACTGACTGTCTAGAATATACAATTATACAGTCTATAATATACAATTATGCAGACTATAATTTCTTATTACACACACATAATACATTATCCATTATTTTTTTATTTGAGTGTACTGTCCGATGCAGGTACGCATTTAATATAAAAAACTACCTTTACTAATAAACGTTGGTTAGCATGTGAAAAGTCAAACACCGATTTCTCTCTGTCAGTCATCAGTATTTTGGCTTTGGAAAAAAGACATCATTGTGGCCTAACCCTCGTATTTACTAAGGGACAAATGTCCCGGGACAGGTATCGCTACATACAATTTATATGGAACAAGATGATGCCCGCGACTTCGTCCATGTGGATTAAGTTTTTCTAAGTTCCCGCGGGAACTACTTAATTTTCCGCAATAAAAAGTAGTATATGTCCTTCCCTGGGACACAACCTACTTCTGTATCAAATCGTTGAAATAGGTTGTAAAGATGGGTCGTGAAAGTGTAGCAGACAAACCAACAGACACACTTTCGCATTTATATTAGTACTAGTTGATGCCAGCGACTTCGCCCGCGTGGATTGAAGTATTTTGATTCCCGCGGGAACTCTTTAATTTTCCGGGATTAAATTTAGCCTATGTCCTTCCACGGGATGTAACCTATCTCTGTACTAAATTTCATCGAAATCGGTTGAAAAGCTGGGTCGTGAAAGTGTAGCCGCACACAGACTGCCACACTTTCGCATTTATAATATTAGTATGGATCGATTGAGCGCTTAACAATACCATACAAATCAGTAGTTAACGTTGACGCGATCGAATGGAAAGAAAAACTCCTAAGGTCTTGTTTTCACAACTTGTTTTTTGTTTTTTCTTGTTTTATAACTGCCATGCCCCTAACAGGTTAGCCCGCTACCATCTTAGACTGCATCATCACTTACCATCAGGTGTGATCGCAGTCAAGGGCTAACTTGTAGTTGATTAATAAAAAAAAACGACTGCTTACCAACGTCTATTAGTTAGTACTGTAGATTTTCAACTAAAGCAACCTCTATAAAACTCCGTTTGTCCCGCAGAAACAAGCGGAGCAGGCGACGGAGGACGAGACGAAACAACCAACACCGCCACCGGACCAGTGGGCCGACATACTGGGCATCCCCGGGGAAGAGGACTCCAAGTCCTCAAAATCCTCCAAAGAAAAAAGGGAACAGTCCTCAGAACCGAGCGATGCGGTATCCCCGACACCGGAAAAGGAGATACGCTCACCGAAACAGCTCAGGTCCTCGAAAAAAGACCAGCCCGCGGAGAAAAAATCGCCCGTAAAACCATCGGAGAAGAAATCCCCAATAAAATCCCCGCCGAAGAAACGCCGCCAGGAGTTCAAGTCCCCCGAACCGGAGGCCGAGAAGAAGGGAAAGAAGAAGGCGGAGAAGACTGAGAAGAAGAAACGGAAGAAATCCGAGAAGGAATAGTGTTTACTGTACGTGTTCTGCAAACGCTGATTCGCAGATTCGCGGCGCAGATCACTGCGCGACCGGGACAATTAGGTGTTCATTTGTACACGCGTAGTTATTCGATGTGGTTTTTGTTGTGTTTTCGATTACGGTTGAAACGCATTTGTAACCACGCCACGCGGCGTTTTTTCGACTGCCCGCGTTTTCGCGACTCGGATCGTTCAGCGATCATTATTTTTATTTTATCAGGGGCCTTACTAGAGTTGTTCAAAACTGCTATAAAACCATAGCACGCTACATGCTATAAACTATAAATTTCTAGCATGCTTTTGAATATGCTATGCT
Source organism: Erebia aethiops (assembly GCA_923060345.2). NCBI lineage: Eukaryota > Metazoa > Arthropoda > Insecta > Lepidoptera > Nymphalidae > Erebia > Erebia aethiops. Next base: position 2,196,292 of record OV281084.1, on the reverse strand, counting down.
ATAACACGTGAGCGTTTTATAAATGAGTGATGACGTGACGTGGATAGTTACCACCCTACCGGCAAAGACGTGCCGCCAAGCGATTTAGCGTTCCGGTACGATGCCGTTTAGAAACCAAATAGGGGTATGGGTTTAATATTACTGCCCCTAACAGGTTAGCCCGCTACCATCTTAGACTGCATCATCACTTACCATCAGGTGAGATCGCAGTCACGGACTTACTTATAGTGGATTGAACTAGTGGTTCGCCCCGAACTGAGACCTCGCGGCGCCATCTATTGACATCATTGTGAACTTCTGTTAAAAATACTGAAGCTCAATAAAAATTAAATAATTTCGTTTCCTTATAATATTTATCTAATTTTAGTATTTGTTGTTCAAGTACAGGATATAATTCAAATAATTGATCAAGTTCCAGGCTCAGCCATTCAGAAAATTTAGAGTTCTGAGGTCAACTTTGGACGTTAGAAAATCTCCACTTTGAAAGGCCCCCATTTCGTCAATTTTAGGGAAAAATTAAAAAAAAATGTTTTTGTACTCTAATCGTATACTTCGCATTCGCTTCTATGAGAGCCCCCCTGAAATATACTTTTATAACTTTTCAAGCCATATTCGGCTGGAGGCAATTGGTGTTCATATTATTATATTTAAAGCTGAAGTAATTACGTTCAGTAATTCAGAAGGTATAATGCTCTGACAGACGCTAAAGTGCTAAAAAGTACGCTCACGGCAGCGCGTTACGCGAGACTAACGGTCGGCAGCCGGGCGCCGCTACGGGCGCTACTAGTGCTACGAACTACGAAGAAACGCGTGCGATCGCCCGGTATTCGTAGCACCGTAGCGTCAATTCAATCAATTCCCGTCCTTGTCAATTAAGTAATTAATCCTTTACATGATAGTAAGATTTTTCAATGAGTTAACGTTTTACATTAACTTTGAACTTATTCAGACACATCTTCAACATGTTTTCTGGGTTCATGTTTTAGAATCGATTTATAAGCCCAAGGTATGAAAATGTATAATGTATGGGAGTAAAATCAAACTTTCTCCGTTACGTTACGTTATGTACATAAAACTTGTGTATGTTTCCATGGTAACACTTTTCGTTCGTAAAGACTAAACTCAGGTCGTGCGTCGGAGCTGACACGCAATTTTTTCCGAGTAATAATAATTCTCTCTCTCTCTCTTTCTCTCTGCATAGTATACCTCATTGCTACAGGCTCCACTGAGAACAAAATGAACTTCACTGCTGGATCCCAGTGGATTGAGGATAGTATTACACAACTGCTCAAACAAAGGAGTGTAATGTTTTCAGGGTTCATGTATGTGAGTTCCTTTAGTCCACCATAACTTCTAAATGCCTGAACAGATTTGAATGTAAAGGTATCGCTAGAATACTCACATTATATATTTAACTGCTATGCCCCTAACAGGCTAGCCCGCTACCATCTTAAACGGCATCATTATTGACTGAGATCACAGTTAAGGGGTAATAAGAATAATAGAATTTAAAAAAAAATAGATAAGTATGATTTAATGTCAGTCAAAACGCATGGCGTGCAGTGAATGTGTTTCTACCGTCATTTTAGGTTGTTTTATATTGTATGCAAGAGGGTAGTTGGATATCGTTTGCGTAAATGGTACTACTTTCTTCTTGACAATTTCGCTATTAAAGGGTATGTTCCGATATACACTGCGAGCACTGAAGTGCTCTTACTGGAGAGATATTCGTTCCGTTATGGACTGACAGTATACTGCCGCAGTATCCTAGGGAAATATATGACGTCATAAATCGTCGCCATTTCTGTACTGTGAGCACTGGCGTTTACGAGGTAAGGTGCTCTCAGTGCTGACTGCGTTCCGTTTTAAACAGTAACCAGTATAGCTAACTATAAAGGAACGGCTTCGCAGTATACTTAATTGACGTCACACCTTACAGTGCTCGCAGTGCATATCGGAACATACCCTAAATTTCACTGTGATTTTTTTATTGTTATATCCGTTGCTATAATCCACCACAGTAGACAAATCTATGTGGTACGGTGTGTATCTTGCACTTGATTGTAAAGACTATCGTGCATTGTCGAGTCAACATCTCCTGAAGATGCTCCGGTGTAAGTTTGAGAATAATTTGGGAGATTTGTGTGGTGAGGTCAGAGGTGTTGTGCCGGTGCGAATTGCTGGCCTACTGGGCGGTGAATGTCGCAAGCTGCAAGTGGTATTTGGTGTTAACTCTTCCGCTATGTTGGTCGACTGTAGTGTATTTTTATACTGTGGTAATGCCAACTTTATTCGAAAAAACATTTGTAAATATAACATTTCATATCTTCAATATTCATTGGCGAGGTGCGATGCTTAGGCTGGGCGTAAATTGTTATTGATGGTTTGAGGGTTCCGTACGGATATATTTTACAAGTGAAACTTCTTTAGAAACGATTTGAAAATTCGATGAAACGAAAAGGTGAAACGAAAAAGCGACACCAAAAAGTGACAAATAGGATTTAGCCTGCGAGAGAATGAGATAGCATACAAGTTACAAGACCAATAGATGGCGCTGTAAAAGCGCTTGCTAAAACAATGATAATGAGATAAATATAACATTTTAAGCACAATGGAGCTGTCCATTGTGCTTAAAGTGTTATATTTATCTCATTCTCTCGTAGGCTACTTTTCTGAAGTTTAACTTCTGTCGTATATGAATGGCACACATACTATACAAATTATATAGTACATGTAGAAAAATAAAAATAACGGACAGGGCAGCTGAACGGAAACAAATGTGAACATTTCATAGGTTGTCGTATGGTTTTACGTCAAGGTAAGCAGTGCGTTTATGCCTCTATGATCTGCAAGCCACTATTAGACCAATGTGCGCCCAGCCTAAAGCAATATGTATGTAAATACATATACAAATCGTGGATCAGTCCAACTACCCGGTTTAAAATAGTATATTTAGTAAGACCATTTGAAAGTGCTGATACAGCATGATTATTATAATATTCCAATATCAATATTGAATATTAATAAATATTTTATTATTGACTCGTTTTATAGTAAATGTAAGCTGTAATAAATGTACATAATATTTAGAGCTTATTGGTTTGATGGCCAAACTGTGTGCAAGGACTTTTGACATTTTTACAGTTATTGTCTAATAGATCTGTCAAAATATCGAATTTTTCACCAGTTGGTGAGTTTAATTGGCGATTGAAAAATTAGTTAGCGAAATATGTATAAAATAGGATTACAAATAACAATTTTGACTCGACAAGCTTCGCAAGGGCAGTTCTAAGCGTATTGATGTACTTATATATTATGGAAAGTAAATTTAGTTTGATTACTAATATTTTGAATCTCAAGTGAAATAGTCTCTAGAATCCTACACAATTGTTTTGGGTAACCGATTTTTGTAGTGTGATGCACCGACAACTCATGTAGGGTTACTTTAGAACTCTTATCTTCTGTACTGGGTTTCTTTTCAGTGCTTAGACGTATTCGTTCGTTGTACATAAGATCCCTAGAAGTATAATATATGAGATGATCCATTTTTCATAAGATTCAAAATATGCGATCAAGCTGTATTGATAACAGTTAAATGTATCAGCATTTTCAGGTCTCAAGATTCTGATACGATAATGATGTAACTATAATCTAAGAAACACATACGAATTATGACAGATATCAAGATTTTGACTGTATGGCAATATTTAATATTGAATATCATTTTGACATACTCAAATCAATAGTGTACATTTATATATTAAATAATAATTAGAATTACAAGAAATAAAAGTATTAAATATTGAATTGACGTTGAAATATTTCCACTTCTGTAAATATACCTTGAAATTACATTTAAAATCTGTAAATAATGGGTAATAGAAAAGTTTACGATGTTTGACAATTTATTTTTCTAATAGCGTAAATTCATACTAAATAGGTACATAGTGAATCAATGTCATATTTGTGTAGTTTTGAAAGTAAAAAGTCAATATAAGGCGACACCTTCCCCTAACTTTCCGTGTCTTTCGCAGATTCTAACATTTTCAATGATTGTAGAAGTTTGACAATTATGCCCAAACTGTCTAGTTTTTGGTGTTGACAAAAAAATATTTACGCCATTTTTCTCTGTCAAAAACAAGTTATATAACAATAAAAATATGTATATCTTAAATGACCGTAATTTTATTGTCAAATGCGTGGCTTGGCCACATTTTTTAAAAGTATACTGACACGTGTATACAATCATTAAAAAATAGCTAAAATGTGTAATGGAGTTAAAACTTACACAACTTTTAGAACGTTATGAAATAAGTATTTGTGGTCACTATTAAATATTGCTCTACGTACTTTATACCTCCTGTATATGAAACCACGATTTGGACTTTGTAAATAATAAAATATTGACGAGAAAAAAATGTAAATTTTCAAAACTACTTTAGTACTACATACTAAGTAATTAGTAATTAGTTTTAATGTTATAGTATTCTTAAATAGTTTTAAAAGTAAATTAAAATTAAAATAAGTTTGCTAACTTAAGTGTTTGAGTTTTTTTTCTATACAAGTATATAACTTTTAATATCTGAATGTTTGCAATACAATGAAATTCTTTAAACTTTTGGTGTTCAAACAGTTTAATAACTAATACAATCCATAGTAATATATAAATGCGGGTGTATGTCTGTCTGTCTGGTTTTACGGCCCATCTGTTCAACCGAGTTTGCAGAACTTTGTCACAGAGATAGGTTGTATCTCAGGGAAGGACATGACTCTTTATCACGGAAAATCAAAGAGTACCCACTATTTTCCAAAACTAGCAGATGCCCGCGACTTCGTGCGCTTGAAATAAGTTTCTTAAATTCCCACGGGAACTCCTTAATTTTTATAAAACACTCACAAATAATGCGGCTTTCTATTGGTACCAGAATTTTCAAAATCTGTTCAATAAATCCAGAGATTACCCCCTACAACCTCACAAACTTTACCTCTTTATAATGTTAGTATAGATTTGAGTCAAATCAGATTTTTTCAAACTTCAAAACGCGCGCTGATTATAAGATTTTGTATGAAATACTGAATTGTGACGTCATCAAAAGTCAGCGCACATATTTTTTACATTCATCGATAATTTAAAATGGTTATCAAACAAAGTTAACAGGAGACGTGTATATTACGTCCTTTTGGCAGTTCTTCACTAAAAATAAGTTATTTTTGACATCTAGGTCCCCAATATCCCAATAGGAATGATTGGCATCATGTCGAAAATAAATAATTTCTATCTGATTATTAAATAGAGAGTCTTCCAAAACACCTAAAATTATTCACATCCTTGGTTAGTTTTAAGTTTGTTATCCATTCTAAAATATAGATAAAAGAAAAAAATTTGACGTTGAAATTTGAAGACGTCACTATTGTGAACTTTATACAACTTCCATACTAGAAGCACGTTATTAAGTTTGATAGAGTTGCTGATTTGATTGTCATCATCCCTATTCCTAAACCCACGCCCACACGTGGACGAAGTCGTGGGCATCAATGATTATAGTTAGAAAAATAAGATTAGAAACAGTAGAAGAACCTACAATACTCCTATACATTTTTTGTAAATAGTTTTTCTATTTTTTTTCTGAATAACTTTAGTTGGAGACGTTTCAAATGATTGTGTATTAAAATATATTATAGTATTGACTGTTGTGTTTTATTTTCGTCTTTTCCCTGTGTGTATCGGAATTTGAAATTGATTCTTTAATTGGTGGAAGAAACAAACGGGACGTGGATGAAAAGTACATTATTATAATATTAAAAGTCGCCAAGCGATTTAGCGTTCCGGTACGAGGCCGCGTAGAAATCAATTAGGGGTATGGGTTTAAAATAACAGGTTAGCCCGTTATCTTAGACTGCGTCATCAGTTACAGGCATAAAAAATAGTTCCAAATTTGGCCACCGGGCCAGATAAGTTTTTGGGACTTTAGACTCGATTAATACACAGACCTAGTGGGAACTTACATTAACTTTTACTTATATTAAAACGGATTTGAGAATCAGGGAAGACTAATGATTAGGCCTTCACCTAACTAATAATATAGGACTAATATTAGTGAAATGCATAATCACCTATTTGGTTAAAAAGGTACCACCACTAACTAACGCCGCGCCGCGTGGCGCGTATACACTTTGACATGTATCCAATATCCATACTGATATTATAAATGCTAAAGTGTGTCTGTCTGTCTGCAACGCTTTCCCGGCCCATCTTTTCAAGTTCAACCGATTTTGCTGAAATTTGGTATAGTAGTAAGTTATATCCCAGGGAAGGACATAGACTACTTGTTATCCCTAAAAATTAAGGAGTTCCCGCGGGAATCAAAAACCCTTAATCCACGCGGACGAAGTCGCGGGCATCATCTAGTATGGTCTATGGAATTAATGAAAGGGACATGATAGTTCGCCAAACTTAGATAAGTTTATATCCCAATATTGGGACTAATTTTTGTGCCGGTTTAGTTTCTTATTTTTTTTCACTAGCTGATGTCCGCGTGGATTGAGGTTTTTTGGTACCCGCGGGAACTCTTTAATTTTCCGGCATAAAAAGTAGCCTATGTGTTATTCCAGATAATCTCTGTGACAAACATCCAGATCCGTTCAGCCTATCTGACGTGATTGAGTCACAAACATCCATCCAAACTTTCGCATTTATAATATTAGTGTATAGATAGATACCAGTGACGCTGTGTGGGACTATAGCACATCTCTAGTGGAAAAGTACCTTAATCCAGGCGACGAAACACCGCGGCGTCTAGAAATCCCTGCAAGATACGTACATTAGGCATTAGGTACCTACTATTAAGTAAACTGTTTATTTCAATTTGTGCCTCACAAGAAAAACTATATTAATTAAACATGAAATAAAATAAAGAAAAAGGATACAAAAGGCGGCCTTATCGTTAATTAGCGATTTCTTCCAGGCAACCTTAAGGTGGCTCCGGAGGACAAATTGCCCATACAAACGCAATACCAAAATAATTTGTAATTCGAGAACATTTCCACCATATTATCCGGTTATTAAGATTGAACTTGTATTTAATTAGGTCCCTGGACTATTTTTTCAAAATACTTTCCCAAAATTAAATGTAAGCACATTGTGTTTTGCATGTTTTAACGACATGTCAAGTTACAGAATAACAACACGAAGTTAAAAACACAACAATTTACATCATTTTTGGTGTTCACGGAACAAGACTAAATGTATAACAAATTCTGTACGCTCATATTGCTATCGCGCTTGCACGCGATCATGTGTCATGAGCCAAATAGAGATAGGCAATATATCGGCAAATTTATATTTGCTGTTCGAATAGAGTTGCGAGCGGCGTTCCCTGGCTTCTTAAGGTTAGGAGAATGCGAGGAAAACAAAATGCAGGTGGCTCAAAATTGTCCTACGAAAAACTACATAATACATATAATAAAATAAAATGTACCTGTGGTTCGCACGTAATCCAATAGATGGCACTACTAGTAGCGTACGAAGAGCCTAAATCGCGATTACGAAGTTTTCTCTGAATTACGCTATATATACCTATGCGACCTCCAAAAGATGAACGGTCGGACCAGACGTATTGTCACGGTCGAGTTATATCACCTGCTCCCGTGCATGCCCAACATAATTCACATAATTTTATGTCCAAAAAGTAAAAGAAGTTGTAAAATAAAGATTTATTATTTTAATTTAATAAATTATTTGTTAAAAATGTAATTTGATGTTCATAGATATTAGGTAGACACTGGGGCTGATTCTGTATAACACAATCTCTAAACTAAACTAAAATGGCAACTCTAAATTTAGTTCTGTCCCTTTCCGTAGGAAGTATTATGAAAGGGTAAACAATATTTGTAATGCTCTAATTTCAGTTTAGTTTAGAGATTGTGCACTACATAATCAGCCCCATTGGTGCCGATTTTGTAGTGAACAATCTCTAAAATGACAGCACTTAAAATATTGCTAACCTTTTCTTAATAATTCCGTGTGGAAAGGGACATAACTAGATTTAACGCTGTAATTTTAAGCTAGTTTAGGGAATATGTTATACAGAATTGGCCAAACTGTCTCCATTAACACAGTTTTTACTATCACAGGAAGCAGGGTTTGAAAGAAAAATTTGTATGCTTTTTTATGACTAAAGATTTATTTTTATTTATTTATTCTCAGGAGCCGGTGCCCGAGGCCTCGGGAGCCGAGGAAGCGGCGCCGGAAGAGAACGAGAGCGAGGCGGCGAAGGAGCGAGAGGCGAGAGCGCAGGCTTCCATCAAGGAGCGAGAGAGACAGGTGCAGCGCGCCCTGGCCACCAGCCTGCGAGACAGGGACAAGGAGCGAGAGTACCACAAGCGGGACGAGGCCGTGCAGGTACGTGTGCGCTTGCTTCGCTCGCGGCATTATAACCGAGTACTTGTTTAGCGGTAACATGAAAATTTGAAAATTATATAATATGCCAGTGACAAATTTCTGATCTCTCATGAGATTATTAAATTCTCCCGCTGCACGAGGTCTATCTATTATCAAATGCAAACACTGGATAAGCACTCCATTATTATCTTATCTTACTTCTTACTTCTTATCTTACTAATATTATAAATGCGAAAGTTTGGATGTATGGATGGATGTTTGTTACTCAATCACGCCCCAACAGCTGAACGGATCTGGATGAAATTTGGCACAGAGATAGATTATAGTCTGGAATAGCACATAGGCTACTTTTTATCCCGGAAAATTAAAGAGTTCCCGCGGGAACCACAAAACCTCGATCCACGCGTACGAAGTCGCGGGCATTCGCTACTTTATTCCATAATAATCACACAGACACGCTAGCCATTTTGACATTACACACCGATCTCCCGCCAAGCGCCTCGAATTGTGCTGTCACTGTCGAGAGCTCTAGAGGTAGTAAAACCATAGATTTAATCTGTCAATGTCATTTTAACACTATAGAGGCTATGTATAGCTTACACAGGTTTTTATTATTTAAAAGTAATAACTTAAATGCCGATTTTCACAATCAACACAGGACTTGAAATTTAATTGTCCAAATCCGAACAAGCCACTGCGCATGCGCATATGCGAGGCGGAGACCAACGAGGCGGGAAAAAATGCAAATTGTTTAAACATCGGTCGCAAATTATCATCTGAGCTCTAGCGGTACTTTGTAGCACTTCAACGCGCTGCTGGCCGACCTAGTGCGGAACCCCGACCTGACGTGGCGCGAGGCGAAGAAGCAGCTGAAGAAGGACCACCGCTACAGCCTCGCTGACGAGCTCGCCAAGGACGACAAGGTGACACTGAAAACATTGTTAACCACCACCACCACTTACAGCCCATTAACGTCCCACTGCTGGGCACAGGCCTCCACTCTCGTAGGAGAGAGGCAATTAGAGCTTACACCCACCACGCTGCTCCAATGCGGCTTGGCGAGCATTGTTAAAACCATAGGCTAAATACAGAATAACAGCATTATGGTTACTCTTTGTACCCACAACATTAAGCTGAGTTAGGACCCTTTTGTTGGCACGACACATTCTAGACGATAATTAAGTTAAGTTAGATTTTAAGTACTTTTGTGATTTTAATGTTTACTATGTGTTGGTTCAACAAATGAATCATATTCTATTCTATTCTAAATATTTCATTTTATTTACTTATTTGCTAAAGCAGGTTTGAAGTGAAACTTTTTTAGAATCGTTGTAATTTGAAAATTCGATCAAACGAACAAACGACACTAAAAAGGGACAAACATATTCATAATAGGATTTAGCCTGCGAAAAACAATTCACTAATACTCATTACAAATGAGACTTTACAGACTTAACGCTAGCCGAAATGCGGCGCGTAAGGAGGTATAAAGTAAAGTTAACACCATCATTATCAATGCCTTCAGATAATGCGCGAAACACTACACGTTGTAACAGTTTGCCCGCACAAGTGTAAATTTTTTTAAAGCTTTATTTTCAATCACGAATTCCGTCTTTTGAATCACGAATTCCGTGTTGTCAGGAGCGGCTGTTCAGCCAGCACACGGGCGCGCTGTCGAGCAAGCGGCGCGACAAGCTGCGCGCGCTGCTCGGCGAGCTGGGCGTGGGCTGCACGGCGCACTGGCGCGACGTGCGCAAGCTGCTCGCGGAGCACGCCGCCGCGCCGCAGTACCGCAGCGCGCCGCAGGTACATTCATGGGTTTTTTTTAATATTATTTTGAAAAACATACAGTAACATAACACACAGCGCGCCGCAGGTACATTCATGGTTTTTTTTGAAGTTTTTTTTTTTTCCACTATAAGCTAGCCCTTGACTGCGATCTCGCCTGATGGTAAGTGATGATGCAATCTAAGATGGTAGCGGGCTAACCTGTTAGGGGCATGGCAGTTATATTAAACCCATACCCCTACGGTTTCTACACGGATCCTACCGAAACGCTAAATCGCTTGGCGGTAGGGCGGTAACTAGCCACGGCCGAAGCCTCCCACCAGGCCAGACCAGGGAAAATTCAGAAATTATACATTCCTAAATTGACCCTGCCGGGGATCGAACCCGGGACCTTCGCACGTTAAGGCAACAGCGCTACACACTGCGCCACGGAGGTCGTCAATCGGAGGTTATACTTCTTTTTGCGCGTTAGGGAAAAATTATCATTGAATTTTACGTTGCGCGCGCACACCGACACCCAAATTCGACACCCTGAAGTTAGTTGGTCAAGTTATAAGTCTTGCAGAAAAAGGCCTACCAACAAAATAAAAATAAATATATTTATTCTATGTTTGATGAGAACTGATAACTACATTCAACATATTTATTATTTGCTATCAAAAAGTATAAATTCTTGCGTGCGTGCATAAGTACACACACTTTTTTTAGGAAACGTTCCTACATTTCTCTAAAAAAAGTGTGTGTGCCAACTTTTGCCACTTATGAAATGAAGGACTCTACCACCGGTTCGGAAAGCAGATTCTACTGAGAATAACCGGCAAGGAACAGCAAATGCTCATTTTTCGAGTTAAGTACCTCAAGAGAACAGTAAAACAGTTTTTTTGCATTTTATAATGTAACCCACAGATGGAGCGAGAGTTCCGTGACTACCAGCGCGACAAGCAGAGCGCCGCAAAGACCGCGCTCCGGCAGCTGCTGCTCGAGACGCGCTCCATCACGCACCGCTCCATGGCCGCCGTGCGCGAGAGCCCGGCCGCGATGACCTCCATACAAGACATGCTGAAACACGACGCGAGGTGAGATGTCCCGGGTAAACTTAACGCATCGCTCCAAGGATCTTGTGTAAACATAACGCATCGCTCCATGGAGCTCATGTGTAAAGATAACTCATCGATACATGAGCCTCGTGTGTAAATATAACGCATCGCTCCATGGACCTCATGTGTAAACATAACGCATCGCTCCATGGAGCTCATGTGTAAAGATAACTCATCGATACATGTGCCTCGTATGTAAACATAACGCATCGCTCCATGGACCTCATGTGTAAACATAACTCATAGATACATGAGCCTCGTGTGTAAACATAACGCATTGCTCCAAGGATCTTGTGTAAACATAACGCATCGCTCCATGGACCTCATGTGTAAACATAACTCATCGGTACATGAGCCTCGTGTGTAAACTCGTGCATCACCACTTGCATGCCAAGTCTGATTGCAGCCAAGCGCTAGCCTATATATTTGAAAACAAAAAAAAATTACACATTGCTCCAAGGATCTTGTGTAAACATAACGCATCGCTCCATGGACCTCATGTGTAAACATAACTCATCGATACATGAGCTTCGTGTGTAAACATAACGCATCGCTTCGTGAATCTTGTGTAAACATAACGCATTGTTTCATGAGCCTCGTGTGTAAACATAACGCATGTTTCTATGAACCTCGTGTGTAAACATAACGCATCGCTCCATGAACTTAGTGTGTAAAAATAACGCATCCAAGAATCTTGTGTACATTGTATGTGCGTGTCTTGTGTGTTGTGAAATATAACGTATCATTTCATGAGCCTCGTGTAAATCTATCCATTTCATATTTTTATGACGTCATGGACACTTAAGGCCCTGTGTAGCGTAAAAGCGTTAAAAGCAGTGTATCCATCAAACGGTGACATAATGTATGCTTGTAAAAATAATGTGCTGTTTTCAAGACCTTTGAGCAGCCATTGACGCATCTCAAAACAAAATTTAAAAAAAATCTCTGCATTGAAATTTATTTTAGACATTCCTCTTAATTTACCTTTTAAAGCAATTTTTGTCCTTATGTTAACAATACACAATGTTACCAATAATTAGCTCTAGAAATATAAGAAAACTTTATATTTCTAAATCAAACACATTGTCGGATTCATTTGTATTGAAAAGTAAATATTATTTTTTTTACAAATTATTTCATGCATTTTTTGCGACATGCGCTTGCTCGATTTCACCCCCGCGCGCCTGTGTTTTTCATCTCGTGAGCTCACAGAGCCTTAAATCGGAATAGTTTCGATGATACTCTATTTGCAGGTACACGGCGTTGGATCACATTCCCGAGGAGAGGCAGCAGATCACCACCGCATACCTCGAGGAGCTGGAGAAGAAGGGCCCCCCGCCGCCCCCCACCGCCACCGAGCCCAGCAGGCGCTCCAAACAGTGACAGGTACTCGTACATACATGCATATACATAGATAGATAGAAGGAGTATGGGTTTAATATAACTGCCATGCCCCTAATAGGTTAGCCCGTTACCATCTTAGACTGCATCATCACTTACCATCAGGTGAGATCGCAGTCAAGGGCTAACTTGTAGTGGATATATTTAAAAAAAAAAAGATACTGTGGCCAATACGGATGATGACAACTCAATCAAACCACCAAATCTTTATCAAACTTAAAAACGCACTTCTAATACTGGAAATTGTTTGCATCATAATTATAAATCATAATCATAAATCATTTATTTTGCAAAAATTGTGGGTAAAACAGCTGTATAGGCAAACAATTCCCGAACACAATCTACTGTCGGAGACAATGTGCAAAAATTATATTATATTACTAAATTTAAAATTATTAACAATGACTTTACAATATGAAATTTCAATTAAAAATGTGCCTGGTATATAAAAAAAAATTAGCCATTTTTTTTAAAATGTCAAATCAATATGTCAATTCACTAATATGTCAAATCAATAGATAAATAAATAATTCTTACATCAGCTTTATCAAATTTAGTTATTAAAATGTTAAAGTTTATTCAATTATATAATAATCGTTAAGATATTCACTCACACTATAATAACTTTTTCACAGTTCACAGCAATTCACAGTTGTGACGTCATCAAATTTCAACACATTTTTTTTTCTTTTATCTATGTTTTAAAATGGTTATCAAACTTAAAACTAACCGAGGATGTGAATTTTAGGTATTTTGGAAGGCCCTCTATTTAATAATCAGTTAGAAATAATTTATTTTTGATAGAGGCATCACCCTAATGGGTATTTGATTACTATTTCAAATAAAATATTTTGAGTGATTATTAATTGAATAAAGGATCTTCCAAAAGTAATATCCACTTCCCCTGCTAGTTTCGTGTTGAATAACCATTTTAAAAAGTCGAACTTTGATGACGTCACAATTCAAAATTTTACACAAAATCCCATACTAACGCGTTTTGACTCATCTCTATAATAGATCTCTACCAGTGACTCTTGGCATTATTGTGTGGTGGTACTGGTTTTTTAATAATTTTTTTCTGTTCGCAGTCGGCCCCGGGCACGCGCGTCTCCGTCGCGCCGGCGCCCGTGATTAAAGTATCCTTAAATATAAATTTGTGATAAATTAAACAATCTTTTAGTAAAAATTACGCCTTTTATTGTTATCCCCCCATTTAGGATACCAACAGTTTATATCCATATACTTCTTAATAATCTAGTGTATATGTCACCGTAAAATTGTAAAAACCATTAGATTATAATCTAAGTAGCGAGATTGTAAACTGACGACAGATTACAATTTAACGCATTATTTTTCTGTAGATTGTTATCTGTTAGGTATATTAAATTGATAAAACCTACCTGATTATTTATGTCGAACCCTAACTTGCCCTAACCTAACCTACAAGAAAGAGACAAGAAAACGTAAATACAACGAACATTTCAAAAATTGACACTCAGAACACTGAACGGTTCACAATCTTTCGACAGTTTACAATCTATCGAGATAAAAAGCGTTAGATTACAATCTAAAGGTTTTTACAATTTTATGATGACATAATATACATATATATTGTTAGGATCAAATGGCAAGGAAGCTTGGCAATGATTTGCTCTAATAGCTCTGATATTTCCTTAGTTAAGATGATTTGTGAAATGGTGATAATGAAAAAAACCCGGCTGAGTTTGTTGTGGGCTCTTCTCAGAACAGGGCGCGTTTGGAACCCTCGTAGCTTTAGTTTTAAGATACCGGTACTGATTATCACCATTATATTTTATAAATAACTGGTCGTCAATATGTGTAGTGTACCTACCTATATTGAATAAACATTATTAACTAGACTCACAGATGTATCGATTATAGTCTATAATGGGCATTTATCTCTTTAATCTACGACCTGCGTGGTCTACGGTGACACTACTGGTCTATGGTACTCTGTAACGGAGTGCGGCCGTGTTTAGGATTTTGAAAGATAATAAACGGTTTAGTAACTTTCAAAATCCCACCTTCCCACGGTTCAAAATGGTTTAGTCTAAACCATCGCGGACGAAGTCATGGGAATCATGTAGTAGTAGGGAATATTGTAGTAATACAAGTAAATAATAAAATTTAGTATCAGAAACATTGCAAATACTTTAAGGAAATTTACATATTTATTTAATAAGTTAACCAGAAATTAATCTCGCAGTTAGGCAGACATTTTTCCTCTACCGAGAAATCTATATAAATCATAATATACAGGGTGGACAAAACTAACCGGCCAAAGGAGGAAAAGCACTTTTTCACACCACATGCTCGACAATGCCGAATTATATGTCATGTAAACCTTACCGAAAGCAAGACATTATATCTCTTGACTTTAGCCGGGTTATAATGTTCTATTGAATTTCATTATAACCCGCTGGTCAATAATGTGATTTTCACTTTCATAATTCTTATTGCAGTGTCGATAAAGTCTAATTTCGCTAGACAGAATGTGTTCTCAGCGGGCGCGGCCAACTCGATTTTCTAAAACCGAAGCCGTGGCCCACTAGATTCGCACTGAGACGAACTTCATTTGTTTGTCAAATCGAGTAGGCCACGCCAGCTGAAAGAAGTGGCTATATAGGCCGTGGCCCACTAGATTCGCACTGAGACGAACTTCGTTTGTTTGTCAAATCGAGTAGGCCACGCCAGCTGGAAGAATGTGCTATAGCCGTAGCTAGTAGTACCTTTAGAAGATTCTATCACAACTCAAATAAACTCTAGCTCAAACGTACCAAACTCGATACACGTACCAAATAAAAATATAACGTTAACTTTCCATAATTGGACTAATGTCTCCAATATCAATTTGCACTTTTAATTTGCTGTAATAAACACTATCTACTAAGCCTGGTTTTTATTGTCTCGCATAAAGTGAGAAAAGTAGAGTATACACCACGGGGATAAAACTGTTTTTTTCTTGGGCGCTTGAATCCCTCACTGCACTCAGGACTCAATATTAATTCCCTCGCTTTGCTCGGGAATTAACTTATAACACCCTCGCTGCGCTCGGGAGTTAAATTTGGAGTCCTTCGTTACGTTCAGGATTCAATGTAGCGCCCGTGACATAAAACAGTGCTTTATCCCCTTGGTGTATAATCTACTATAAATAGATATTATGAAACACTCAAGGGCAAAATCCCTTTTTTGCTTCCGTCCCTCAAAAGGAAAAAACTTAACCCTTAAAGGATCACTTTGTTGTCCGTCCGTCTGTCTATCAAGACCTTTCTTCTCAGGAACGTATGGGAGGTATCAAGCTGACATTCATATCAAATACTCAGGTCAGTAGGTACTCAGGTCTACTCTCCCTCGGAAATAAAATCAAACTTCTAAGCCATCGCAATCAAAAGATACAGCCGTTTATGCTGCAAATTTTTGACACTCGCAAGGGAATCAAAACCTACAGGGTAGGTACTTCCCGTGAACTCAGAATCTTGAAATTTGGTACGAAGCAACGTCTTATAGCACAGATAAAGGAAAAATTTTGAAAATCATAATTTTTTAGTTACATCATATAATAAAAATATATTTAATAATTTTAAACTTACTAATGTTATGGATTTCATTTAGCAATAAAAAATACCATAACTTTTACTTAGATACCTACAGGTTTGTACGGAACCCTCGGTGCTCGAATCCGACTCGCACTTGGCTGGTTTTTTTAACAACTTATTGAAGTGAAAACTTCTTTAGCCGCGTCGAGCACTTTTTGGTAGGGGGTAAACTTGTGGATTCGCGTCACCGACACCGACATGCTTGCGTTGTTATGAATAAATTATATAAATTGTTGTTACCTAATGCTTAATTTAGACCTACTTTCCTACTAACTAGAGAGCGGATTGCAGGTCGAAGCGTATTAAAGCGCGCTTTTTATATACTACCTAAGTAATAGCAATATTATGTTGCAAAGTAGGTACATAATTAAACTTAATTAGAGACTATTTTCTATTTCGATACTTTTAGAAACGAAGCATCGCCTTGCTTCACCTTTGCCGCGGATTTCCTTGAGTTTAAGCAGATGTAACCTATGTACCTACCTATTTAACTAGATATTATGAAGGTATGTAAGTAATTAAATTTAAAAATCTAGCGTAAATAGCGTATGGCGTAAAAATTACTGATTGAAGGAAACCAAAATATTATAATTTGTCATAAAAACTTTATTTGATAACCAAAATATGACTAGGTCAATCACAAAATAAATTTAAATGAATAATAACAATGACAGGTATGTACAGTACAGGTATAATATAATTAAGCTCTACGTTAGATACTTTAGGTATGAGAAATTAATTAATCGTTGAGTCTTATTTACCTATTCAGCGAGTTCAACTGATTTAAAAAAATTCTAATAACGAAATAGAATTTCGTTCATTGAGTAGAATGTATTTAACTCGAAAAATATAGAACTACTCAGATAAATCCTTACAAAGTTTGTGGAAAGTTGAAATGACGGAAGAATAAGGAAAATTGAGAGTTATTGAGCGAAAACAGTCGTTAGTTTTCGACTTGCTTTAAAAACGGACTCTACATTTAAAAATTACTAAACATTATAAAAAACAATAAATTCCAGAATTGCGAGATTGTTCTAAACTATTGAAGATACTTTAAAGAGAAAAAAGTTAAGAGATTATAGACCGCCGAAGAAGTGTTCGAATTTGGCGCCAATTCCATAGTCAGGTTTTCCACGTCCGAGTTCAGCCTGCGAGACGGTACCACCCGCTGAGATGCGTGTGTTCTTATCCAGGTTCCATACTTTGGAGAAGTCAGCCTGTGCCTGTAAAAATACATATTAATATTATCTATGAGAAAGTGTCTCTGTCCATTTGTATGCTACCCTTTAAAAGCCAATCTTTATCCAAATTACAGCCAATCTCAATCCAAATTACATCAAAATTTGTTAAAAGTTGTAGACATGGCCTTTTATCCCGGGAAATTAGAAGTTAAAAAAAATCTTAACCACGCGGTATCATCTTATCTTATCTTCTATATATATAAAAATGAAACCCGTTTTCCTTGGTCACGGCATCACGCGTGAATGCAGCTGGACCGATTTCACTACTTCTTTTTTTGTTGTATTTTTTATTATTAGGAGAAGGTTCTTACGGAAAAAAATATTAAGAAAATCTCTCAGAAATATTGAAAAATATACATTTAATTTTGCATACTAAGGCGGTACGAAGTTCGCTGGGTCAGCTAGTCTAGTTTATAAACTTTAAACTTTCCTGAGACTTGTGTCTCTAAACATCCTTTTCAATCTAGGAAGATGGTTTTTTGTTTGTTTTGTTATGTTACTATATTATACGCAGCCGTAGCGTTTTTCTATTTGAGTGATTATCTACATGCACACAATGCAGGAAGTCTTTATGAGAACGCGCCGCATAAGATTATTTCCACATTCAGAAAATTGGTACAGTCAGTTTACAGTCCATCAGGTTGCAACATTCTGTGTGTGCACAAACATACCTCTGAAAGTATCCAAAGAATTTAACAAACTTACGCCGGTCGGTCCATGGATCTGCTTGATCAATTCCAAGTTAGCTTCAGCGTTTTTGGCAGCGTTGTTCCAGTTGAGTTTACCACCCAAAGAGCTGCTGTCACCATTGGGTCCTAGCACTCGGGCGCCGTATGCCTCACCAGTGAGTTTGCCTCTCTCGTCGTTGAAGAAGTCTTTCTTATATCCTGCTTTACCCTGTAGGACATGGGAATAGTAATTAATAACCCTTAGTCCCAATTCATTTTTAACCGACTTCCAAAAAAGGAGGAGGTTATCAATTCGGCGCGTATGTTTTTTTTTTTTTTTTTTGTATGTTTGTTACGCGATTTCTCCGCCAATTATGAACCGATTTTGATAATTCTTTTTTTGTTTGGTAGGTCATACTTCAGAGGTGGTCCCATTTTAATTTGGTGAAGATCTGATGAATATCTCCGGAGATGGAGAACGGAACTCCTCAATGGATAAGAGTAAATTGCTCGCGATCAGTGTGATAGTTTTGTAAACAGTATGTTTTAACCATGCATAGCATATCTTTTTTTTTTTTAGGGTTCCGTACCAAAATGGTAAAAATGGAACCCTTATTACTTTCTCTTTCCGTCTGTCACAGTCGACTATTTCAGTAACTATTAACTATTGACATGAAATTTGGAATAGTTGTATATATAATAGTGGCCCAATATCATGGAAATCAAAAAAATTGAAAATTATTTTTAGTTTAATTAAAAAAGTGGGGAAAATCAGGGGTATGAAATTTCAAAGTAGGATAACTATACCAAGTGGGGTATCATATGGACTTTGTACTTGACTTGTCTAAGTTAGACAAGTCGACGAGTAACGATTAAACGACGTTATTCTTAATAACGCTAAGTTTTTACTAGCGTTCTGGTTACATCCTGTATTTTAAAACAATGGGGCCACTAAAAATTGGGAAATAAAAAATTTTCAAAAAAAAAATAAAAACTGACTTCAAAAACCACAAACACTAAAAAGTAAAAAATAATTTAATTTATTATGTATAAAAGAGTTAATGTAGTTCTATAATAACATTTTTTGGAGTCGGTGCCAATGTGGAGTCACGTCAACAATAATGAAGAGTAGGTAGACGGTTCATGCGGCTAATTGGTACCGACTCCAAAAAATGTTATTATAGAACTACATTGACTCTTTTATACATAATAAATTAAATTATTTTGTACTTTTTAGTGTTTGTGGTTTTTGAAGTCGGTTTTTTATTTTTTTTTTGAAAATTTTGTTAAATGTGATAATCATCATCTCAAGACACTAATAAGCACGGATCCTCCTCTCACAATGAAAAGGATTTGGCCTTAGTCTCCCATGTAGTTAAGCCAAGTGCGGATTGGCAGATTACACACAACTTCAAGTATACTATTTGGCAAGTTTGCCCTATGATGTTTTCCTTCACCGTTAAATCAAACTTAAGAAAAAAACTTAGTGAGAACTCTGCTCACATAACTACAGCATTTTATCAAGAATATTGCATAACAAATTTTAGAAAATAAATACTTTTGTAAATAAACCGGGATTATATTTTACTCACAAATAGACTGCCATCGTCTTTGTCGCCAAGAGTACCGAAGACTTTTCCGTCTCCAACTTTCTTGTCCCACGTGACGTCACGGGGATGACGGACTTGCTTGACGAACTGGTACTCATTTGGATAACTGGAAGTTAATAATAAATATAGATATTTTCCTTTCTGAAATGGTACGCGTTATTATACTTCACTCCCGAGTTCTATAAAGTACCTAATGGTCAGAAAAGAAAAAATCTAGACCTAGAGGTGCTGCTTTTTATAAATAAAGTAGGACTTTAGTTGTGTGCCTTCACAATATTACAATTTCTTCATAAATTATTACACTAAATAATTAGACTTGTTCTTTTGTTGTCTGCTGCATTTTTATGTCGTGTAGTTGTGTACAGGTCCCGCTTGAACAGGAAGCCTCCTGTCCAAGCGGTTTCGGACACTGCTTATATCAAATTCATGCGAGTTATAGAAGTTATAGCATGTTCGAAAGTATCAAAATAATTCTTCTTTCTTACTTCTCTTTATAGTGCGGTGGCTGCGACACTTGCGCGTACACACACGCCAATAACGCGAATCCAATGATGAGTGCTGGCTGCATGGTGATGATCTGAAAATAGAATATTAGTACATTGTTCACTGAGAGGAGAGAGTGAACGTGACTAATTAATATAAATTTATAATTATTTTATTAATTTAAATAACTAAATTTTATTTTGAAGGAACTAGAAGTTTATTTCGCTTTAATCCGCGACAATATGAAAATCTATGTGGTACAGTGTGTATCCCGCACTTATAGCCCGCGATATTCACCACACCACAGAAATGCTCCGGTATCGGAATAAAACATACGTTGAGATGTAATTAATTGGAATTTAAAAAAGTAATAAACTCACCGAAATAATTAGAACAACTGGGCTCCTGATTCCACAACGCTAAGTCAAGATCTGTTGCTTCGTAAATGAATCTCTGAGTATTTATATCAAAGATCACTCATAGGGTTAAGTCCCTTACTGGCTTTAAAAGGGGAATAAAGAGCTTATTTCTTTATAAGTCAAAACAAAGTAACCTTTTTCCTCATTTGTGTTTTTCAGTACGTCAATAAAAACGGGGCATTTCCTTATCAATGCAAACTAATAGGTAGGTATTTTACTGCTGGAAGAGTACTTTTTACATCATTTACGACCTCTCTGGCGCGGTTGTGAGCGCTGATGTCTTACAAGCGGGAGGTCCCGGGTTCAATCCCCGGCAGGGTCACTTTGGGAATTTATAAATATAGAATTTTCTCTGGGGTTGCCGAGTGTGGGTTTAGTCAAACCTAGGTACTGGTTTTAAGTAGTCCGATACCATCTTAGACCGCATTATCACTTACCACCAAATGAGATCTCTAGGAGGGGCCTGACACTTAATAGCTAAGTTATATAATATAACAAAAAAAAAATACTTCATTTAATTTAGTGAACTGAACTGATATCAGTGGCTCTATCTGTTTGCTTGTTTCTTCTTTACACCTCAACTACTCTTCTATTTTTCCAAATGAAATGTGGGCATTCTTCCTTAGCTCCTCAACTTTATTTAAAGAAGAAAGAATTCAATTGCAAAATTTCAAGTTTCTACATCCAGTGATATAAGTTGTTAGTCAGTGAGATTCCTCTAAATATAAGTAAGTACTTACAAAGAATAGGTATTTGAATTTTAATTTATAACGGTCTCTAATAACTTGGCGTGCTCTCAGAGGCAGGGTGATGCTTCAGCCAATTTAATTGTCATTCCAGCTTAAGGTGCCTTATACCTACTTTCCATTCTCGGCATCATAGAAGCCTTCTATGATGCCGAGAATGGAAAGTAGAAGGTAATACTTGGCTTTTTGAAACAGAGAAATCTTAGCGTGTTAAAATTGTGTAAAAATTTGTTTTCTCAAAAATCCTGGTAAGTATTCAAACCACATTAATAATGGAATTAAAAACATGACTGCATTATCATTGTATGGTGCTGTTTTGAAAATGGCGCTATGCAGCCACCATATTGAATCATTTCAAAAACTTATAGCCTGTGGCATTGAAATAGAATGATAAAAAAATTCTACATCAATGGCCTGTGGGGATTATTTTAAGAATCTAACCATATTCAAATCATTTCAAAATCAGTTCAGGTATTTAGAATTTATGGTGAATTATAAAAACAACAACAACAATAAATTATAACGTGATTAATTTCGTTTTAGCAACCATTATTAAATAAGCAGTGACATTAAGTACATTCGTCAACAAATTCTATAATATTTCTGTGCAATATCAAAGTTTCTGTGTGGAATTACTCGTGTATAATCAATCGATTAATAACGCGAAGTCGAGGAGCGCGGAGTAAGATTTACACAAATCAAAAAAGAGAAGTCGAAATGTTAAAATTGCTAATAACATTATCAATTATTTTTATCGTCGGTGTTATCGACTGTAATATTCATAACAATTATGTCAACGACTGGGCATACATTGGAGGTTTAGTACCTGAAAGTCGACGTGTATATTATTGTCTAGAAGGTATGCATTGGAATAGAATATCCAGAGAATGTGATTCCTGTCCAGAAGGTACAAAATGGTTAAATATTTTGGAAAAATGCATAATAAGATTAGCACGTCCTTAATGAAGATAATCAAACGACGTTTTTTGCATTTCTTAGGTTATAATTAGGGTTGTTACGGAACTTCGCCTCCGCCTCCGTAAGTGCGAAACTTCCGCAAGAAATCGTACCTCCGCTTCCGCACCCGCCTCCGCCATTCTTTTTGCGGAGTTGTAACGGAGGTTTATTTACGTTGACTTTGTATGCAAGAGGTACAAATCGAAGCAGGTGACGTCAGTTACACCATTACAACAAGCAAAAAGGTAACTGTCCTTAGAAGAATCCTAAAAAAACATTCTTCGCATCCTAAAGCACAGAAAATTTACGATATGATCGGAGATAAATCCGCGGAGGTAAACCCCTTCACCTCCGCATCCGCCTCTGCTTCCGCTAAGAACGCCTCCGTTACAACCCTAGTTATACTTATGTAATAAACAGATAAACAAGAAATTATTTTAAACTAGATATGATGCCCGCGACTCTGTACGCGTTGAATTGAATAATTTATAATGATTTTTTTAATCGTAGGTAATGAGAAAATTATATTTTTTATAGTAAAGTTTAAATGTGTGATTTATTATTTACCACATTAAATTTTAATAATCAAGCAAACTAAGTATGTGTTATTATTTCAATCATTTGACTTATATAGTACTAGCGAATGCCCGCGACTAATTCGTACGCGTGGATCGAGGTTTTGTGGTTCCCGCGGGAACTCTTTAATTTTCCGGGATAAAAAGTAGCCTATGTGCTATTCCAGACTATAATCTATCTCTGTGCCAAATTTCATCCAGATCCGTTCAGCTGTTGGGGCGTGATTGAGTAACAAACATCCATACCGACATCCAGACATCCATACATCCAAACTTTCGCATTTATAATAAGTATTATGTAAGATTACTCGTACCATAGTAGGTAAAACGAGATGACATGTACAATTTATTTTATTCTATGTACTCAAATGAAAAATGGAATGTATTGAAACTAATGTACCTAATGAATAATGATATCATCCTCAGACATATTGGGGCATCCACTGTTGGACATATAGGCCTCTTTAATATTGAAATATTATAATTTATAATTAATTAAGTTTTGGTAGTACTTACTAACTTAATTTGCCATAATAGGTACATTCATTTGGTTTTGATTTATAAATCGAACACCACCACCACTACAGACCATTAACGTCCCACTGCTGGGCACAGGCCTCCACTCTCATAGGAGAGAGGGAATTAGAACTTACACCCACCACGCTGCTCCAATGCGGGTTGGCGGGCTTTAACGACTATTATCATGTTAGTGATAATAACCACGACCGACGGGTAAATCGTGTTCTCTGGGTTAATACTGAGAATTTCTAATCAGGAATACCCAATACTGCCATGCCCCTAACATGTTAGCCCGCTACCATCTTAGACTGCATCATCACTTACCATCAGGTGAGATCGCAGTCAAGGGCTAGCTTGTAGTGGATAAAAAAACTCAATTATGGCCCGACCTGGGACTCGCACCCGGGACCTCCTCGGCCGCAGTCGAACATCCCAACCACTAGACCAACGAGGCAGATTTATAAATGTTTCGCCATGTTTTTGTTTTACATTCAGATTACATTATTTAATTATTTATTTTACACTTTATTTGTACACCACAACACAAAAAGGAAAAATAATAATTAAGGAACACAAATACACAGAAGGAAGTAGAATACAAAAAGGTGGCCTTATCGCTTAGCAGCGATCTCTGCCAGGCAACCTTAGGATCAGGAGAAGTTAAGGAGATTATCTTCACAGTTATTCCAATACGATTAAGTAAGTAGTTAATGAAGTTTCAATTTAGGTAATCTCGGTTAGCTTAATATTATTATACAAATGCATAAAATATAATAACCTATTAACAAAAAAAATCACCTACCTACGAAGTATAACTGATTGTCTAGGTGTCTACATTGTCAGTTCACTCAGAGACCAACAAAAGATATGAATCTTTTCGGCTATAATCTAAACTCTAGCTCATCGACCATTTAACCAAATAAAGCTAGTCTGGACCCCAACAATAATTCCTCAGGCGACGAAACTTCACAGTATGATATAGATAGTATCATGAGTTAAAAACGTATTTTATAAATATCCAAAATCCGAGCCTTGCGTCAACTTTGCTTATCCTTGTTATACCTACCCGCCCGACTTCAACATAGTGGGTAGAAATAATAATA
The DNA here is from genome assembly GCA_923060345.2 of Erebia aethiops. Taxonomy (NCBI): domain Eukaryota; kingdom Metazoa; phylum Arthropoda; class Insecta; order Lepidoptera; family Nymphalidae; genus Erebia; species Erebia aethiops. The sequence continues at coordinate 2,171,667 of OV281084.1, read as the reverse complement.
TGTAAATATATCCAATTATTTTTTGCTTTTTAGTTTTTTAAGGCGTTTTTTTTTATTTAAAAATAATTTTATTGTTTGCTTTTTAGTGCTGTAAATATAAAATAGGTTCTCGAAAGGTAGACAGACCTGTACCTAATATCTGGGTTCGTGTCCTTATAAAATTTAAGTTCCTTTGATTTCCCCAGGATTCCATCATCAGACCTAATGACCATGGGACCACCTGGAAAGTATACCCTTTCAAAAAAAAAAAAAATTTCCAAATCGGTCCAGGCGTCTTCGAGTAATCGGGGAACATACATACGAATTGAGAATCTCCTCCTTTTTTTGAAGTCGGTTAAAAATATGCAATGCCTGGTTAAAAACCTACTGTTTACTAAGCTATTACACTGATCGCGAGCAATAATGTACTCTTATCCGTTGAGGAGTTCCATTATCTGTCTTCGAAGATCTTCATCAGATCTTCAAACCTTGATACCCTTTCAAACAAAAAAAGAATTTTCAAAATCGGTCCAGGCGTCTTCGAATAATCGGGGAACATACATTAAAAAAAAAAGTTTCCGACCGATCGACGGGATTTTTGGCATAGGTATAGTCGAGGACCTGGAGAGTGACATAGGGTACTTTTTATCCCGGAAAGTTAAGGGGTTCCCGCGGGAATTGAAAAACTTATTCCACGCGGACAAAGTCGCGGGCGTCAGCTAGTGAGTAAATAAAACACGAAAAATAATCAAAATAAAGCTATAATTCTTATTTGGCAATATTAGGTACATAAATACTGAATTTGTGAAAGAAAAATTAAAACTTGTAATCTAAGTGATATCTCTGACGTAGGTTATTAAATATAATTAATTTCTAAAGGCTAGCGTCCACTAGTAGGTATAGGCTCTCCGAGTCGAATCAAAGTTCAAACCGAATCGCATTATATTACACTTTACAGTCTCACCAACTTACCTGGCCCGGTGGCCAAAATTAGAATTAATTTTAACGCCTGCTTAGTTTTACTTTTTATCATTTTAATTTTGACTAGCCGATGCCCGCGCCTTCGTCCACGTGGATTGTTGTTTTTTTTTTGGTTTCCGTACTTGAACTCTTTAATTTTCTGGGATAAAAAGTAGCCTATGATGTTATTCCAGACTATAAATGTTTTCATATTCCAGTGTTTATTTACGACATTACATTAGAAAACCTCTAAAATTATCAGTGCTGCTCTACTATATTATGTATATTATACATATAAACCTTCCTCTTGAATCACTCTATCTATTTAAATCAAATTAAAAACCAACCGAGGATGTGAATTTTATGTATTTTGGAAGACCCATGTAATCAGTAAGAAATAATTTATGTTTGAAATTTTAAATATGAAACTCAGTCGATGAGCAGTGTGTGTGCGGAAGAAGTCGTCTATACGCATTATGGAACAAATGTGATTCGGTTCGATTCAACGCGACTCGGCTGTAGTGGACTCGGGGCTTAAAAGTCAAGATCCTGTGCAGTCAGCTTGATGCGTCGCGACGGTAGCTCCCACACTCGCACCGTGCCGCAGTCGTCGCCTGCAGCAATGCGGCACGACCTGGAAGGAAAAACACTAAATCCATAACTTTTTTTAAGGTTAGGTCATCGATACGTTCAAGTAAGTCACACCGTGATTTTTCACCCCTTCACCCAACAATTGGACCCCTCCTCTCTAGCGTGACGTCACGTACCTTTCAATTTTACATCTAGAAATTATTAAATTAAAACAGCACTTCCAAAATTAGTTTTATATCCATTACAGATACTGATATAGAGTTGGAAATATTTTTAAGTTTTTCGTTTAAATATGGCATTTTAACACTTGACCTTTTTTTTTTTTTTTTTATCCACTACAAGCTAGCCCTTGACTACGATCTCACCTGATGGTAAGTGATGATGCAGTCTAAGATGGTAGCGGGCTAACCTGTTAGGGGCATGGCAGTTATATTAAACCCATACCCCTTCGGTTTCTACACGGCATCGTACCGGAACGCTAAATCGCTTGGCGGCACGTCTTTGCCGGTAGGGTGGTAACTAGCCACGGCCGAAGCCTCCCACCAGGCCAGACCAGGGAAAATTCAGAAACTATAAATTCCCAAATTGACCCTGCCGGGGATCGAACCCAGGACCTCCGCACGTTAAGGCAACAGCGCTACACACTGCGCCACGGAGGTCGTCAAGTCAAGTCGTCACCTACAATTGACGGTCCGCGTTCATAGCTAAGTCCATTTCTATGGAGTCGTCTCGTCTCTCGTTTCCATCGCTCAACTTGTACAGCGTGTGTAACGCAAGCGCGCATCCCACACACCCACTATTGCACTTGCGAGGCAGCGCACCTTTCGCGTGGCGTATGACGTCGCGTCGCTTCTGCTGCTCACCTAGGACAACGGGTAACGCAAGCGCAGCGAGCGCGCAGTGTACTCACCCGCTATGGCTGACGGCGAGACAGCGCACGTCCGCACGCCCGCTCAGCCCGCCGACTGCGAGCGCGCGGCCGCCGCACACGTCGTATATCCTGAGCAGCTCCCCCCCACCCCCCGCCAGCCCCACCACCACGCACGGTGGTGACAGCCAGCTCATACACGACACAGCCGCGTCCAGGTGCACCACCTGCAATAGAGGATCATCCATCACCCAAAAGCTAGTGCAGCGGTTACCACAGTGCAAACTGGATGGCGCTAATTGACCGAGCGAAGCGAAGGTCTCTGAGTCTACTTGGGTGAATTGGCACTTGTCCGTCCGTCCGTCCGTCCGTCTGTCAGAGCATTATAACTTCTAAATTACCGAACGCAATTACTTCAGCTTTAAATATAATATGTAAACCAATGGCCTCCCGCCGAATATGGCTTAAAAAATAATAAAATAATAAATAATAAAAATCTTTATTTCAGGGGTGCTCTCATAGAAGCGAATGCGAAGTAAAATATTTTTTTTAAAGTTACATAGGGTTGCGGTATATCATTTTAAAGATAATAAGGAAAGGAGTCCAAAAGTATTTTTATTTTAATTTTTCCCCCAAAATTGACGAAATGGGGGGCTTTCAAAGTGGAGATTTTCTAACGTCCAAAGATGACCTCAGAACTCTAAATTTTCTGAAAGGATGAGCCTGAAACTTGATCAATTATTTCAATTATATCCTGTACTTGAACAACAAATACTAAAATTAGATAAATATTGTAAGAAAACGGAATTATTTAATTTTTAATGAGCTTCAGTATTTTTAACAGAACTTCACATTTATGTCAATAGATGGCGCCGCGAGGTCTCAGTTCGGGGCGAACCACTAGTTGTATCTATATATATAAAAATGAAACCCGTTTTCCTTGGTCACGGCATCACGCGTGAATGGCTGGACCGATTTCACTAATTCTTTTTTTGTTGTATTTGTTATTATTAGGAGAAGGTTCTTACGGAAAAAAATATTAAGAAAATCTCTCAGAAATATTGAAAAATATACATTTAATTTTGCATACTAAGGCGGTACGAAGTTCGCCGGGTCAGCTAGTTCGAAATAAAATCGACTGAAAACTTATAAGTTGCCATACAAGCCTGAATCACGATAGGTATCGAAGTTTTCTGAGAATAGAGCTACATAGACCGTTCTGCAAACTTATCGTTGGTCGGACAAGAAGGGTCCCCGGGTACAACACGCCCGGAGGAAGATCTTCATATTGGTGTGGACGAGTACACATCACTCACTCGTCCCACAATAGTTACCTCTGGTGCTCTGGACGCATGATATCGACCTCGCCTTGCCCCTCTAGCCGCGAACTGTGGCAATTTCGCCATCATACTAATATTATAAATGCGAAAGTGTGTTTGTTTCTTGGTTGGTCCTTCAATCACGCCCCAACAGAGCAACGGATCGACGGGATTTTTGGCATGGATATCTATAGTAGAGGACCTGGAGAGTGACATAGGCTACTTTTTATCCCGGAAAATTGAGGAGTTCCCGCGGGAATCAAAAAAACTTAACGCGGACGAAGTCGCAGGCATCAACTAGTTAGCAATAAAAATAGAGTTATATATAAAATGCACTATTGTAAACCCCCTTAGAGATTACCACAGCTTGCAATATAATGTTAAATTTTGCTATAGAAGAACAGACCTGAGAAAAACGAAATAAAAGATAAAGATAAAGAAAAAATTAACGATTACATCCATCCAAACTTTCGCATTTATAACATTAGTATTACACTGATTAATAGATAGGTCGTTTTCCAAAACAATACCTAAAAATTCACATTATCGGTTAGTTTCAACTTTGAATAACTTTTTTAAACTGCACATTCAAGTAAAAAAGTGCGTTAAAACTGTCGTCACAACGATGTATTTCATACAAACTTCCATACTGAGAGTTGTTGAATCCCTATTAGTATAGGATAAGTTAGGAATTCCAGCACATACCCTCAGCGGAGAGCCCTGCGCTATATCATAGACCCTCAGCTCGGAGTCCATAGACAGCGAGACAAAGACCCCCGGGCGCTGCGCGTTGAATGCCACATCCAGCACACAGGTGGCGTGCCCCTCCAGCGCGTCGTATGCGGGGTCGACTGCCGCCGAGGGGTCGCTAGCCCGCGGGGGTTGCAGCTTGCAGAGGAATAGTTTGCCGGTTTTAGACCTGTTGACATCAATTTATATCCCTGTTGATGAAGTTCACTCAATTGAAGTCAAAAATTGAGAACAGAAGTCGGTTAAAAATCGCGAATACTACTAAAATATAAATAATAATAATACTACTAATACTAAACTTTTTACTATCAGGAAACGACTACCAGTATAGTGTAGTTTAGTTAATATTAACTTTTTATTGAGACAGACATCAGCCTGTATTCGTCCACTGCTGGACATAGATAGGCCTTTTGGAGAGCGCGCCACCACACACATGATTAACAAGGTATATTTTGTGAACATTGTCATGGTCTTATAATTCGGTTGATAATTTTTTCAGCCCCCGTAACGCAATCTACGGTCTATATGGGCTGCAAATTACAAACACAAGCCTATGTTTTTAATAGTCCAGTGCTTTGGTCTGCAAAATTGTGATGTAATTTTGTAAAAAAAATGTATAGGCAATAAATAGAAATATAAATAAATATGAATGCGAAAGTGTGACATGTCCATCTATTCAACTCATTTTGATGAATTTTATAGACCTATGTCTATAAAATTCATTGTATCCACCACCACCACCACTACAGCCTATTAACGTCCCACTGCTGGGCACAGGCCTCCACTCGCATAGGAGAGAGGGAATTAGAGCTTAGACCCACCACGCTGCTCCAATGCGGGTTGGCGGGATTTATTATCATGTTAGTGATAATAACCGGGACCGACAACTTAACGTGCTCTCCGAGGCACGGGGGTGAAGCACCGCCAACTTCCAACTCCGGGCTGGCAGTGAGAATTTCTGAATTGAAAAACCCAATACCAATTTTTTTTTGCCCGGCCGGGAATCGAACCCAGGACCTCGTGATCCGCAGTCGACTATGCTAACTGCTAGACCAACGAGGCAGTAAAATTCATTGTATCATAGGAGTTAATTTAAGAGTACCTGCGGGATTTAAATAAACTTTATTAACGCTAAACATACCCCACTACGAACACGTCGTCAGGCGCCTTCTCGTCAACGGGGCGCAGCGGAGAACTCCTTATAAAGTCAAAGCAGGTGATGTCGGGTGTAGAACCACGTGTGGTATTCACGGCATAGCAGACGATGCTCTCAAACACGCGCGCGTTGGCGTTGGCCTGCCACGCCACCAGCGAGCCGTCCGCACCCGCAGAGATGAGCACCTGGGGCGTCGTCACAGTCATCATCCTCAAAGACTCAACCTAATTAACCTCAACTTTATCTGGGCCCATAACCTATTGTAGTTAATACCATATCCATACTATATCTGGGCCCATAACCTGTAGAAACTTTCTTTTAAGTGGGAAGAGTCTCTGAAGTTAGCCGCGAGTCTAGACTGTAGGTAGGTAGGTACGCGCAGGTTATTCAACTAAACCGTCCCGCTGATACTCCAGCGCATAAAAACGCACGATGTTCGTTAATATTGATGTGAAGTCATAAAGTTTGAATCGGACTGTAAAAGTAAATGTTTACATGGTCATTTCCCAAGTTACCTAACCTAGAGATGAGCACCTGGGGAACCAGCGGAGACAGCGTCGATAGTGATAGTGTGATATGAAAAAAGTGTGTGTGTGTGCAATTCACACACGACAGAAGTGAAACTTCAGAAAAGTAGCCTTCGAGAGAATGAAACAAATATAACTTGTGTTCTTTCTTATTCTTTCGTAGGCTAAAGCCTGAATCCTATTATGAACATATTACCTATGTCTCTTTTTAGTGTCGCATTTTCGTTTCATCGAATTTTAAAATCACAATGATTTTATAGAAGTTTCACTTCAAAAAACTAAACAGGCATAAAAATTCTCCACCGGTCTGGTCAGTTGGTCTGGTGGGAGGCTTCGGCCATGGCGAGTTACCACCCTACCGGCAAAGACATACCGTCAAAGTAGAAACCGAGGGGTATGGGTATGGGTTTAATATGATTGCCATACCCCTAACAGATTAGGTCGGTACCATCTTAGACTGCATCATCACTTACCATCAGGTGAGATCGCAGTCAAGAGCTGACTTGTAGTAAAGTGAATAAAAAAAAAGTTGGTGGGACTATACTGTTGCAGTCCCATCAACTTTTACATTTTACATCTGTATGTTTTTTAAACTGTCACCTGGTCTGCCGCGCCCCGACGCCTGCCCCGGCTGGTGATCTGCATGGTGAGCAGCGCGTTGGCGAGCGTGGCATCTGCCCACCGCAGCGCTGCCACGCGCCGCGACGCGTGGCAGCCGCCGGGCGACGCGAGCTGCGTGCCGTCGTCGAGCGAGTCGCCTCTGAGGTTACAGAGCACCACCTCGCCTGATGACGTTCCTGTCCACGCGAACTACCTTTATCTAAGTCATGTACTTAACTATACTTACTAGGGTTGTAACGAAGGCGTACTTAGCGGAAGCAGAGGTGGATGCGAAGGTGTACCGGTGAATTTCTCCGTTCACATCGTCCATTTTCTGTGCTTTAGGATGCGATAAATCCCACTTTTTTTTTGATAATTCTTCTAAGGACTTTTTGCTATATTGTATTGTGTAACTGACGTCACCTGCTTCGATTTGTACCTCTCGCATTGCATTGAAACGTAGGTAAATAAACCTCCGTTACAACTCAGCAAAAAAATGGCGGAGGCGGATGCGGAAGCGGAGGTACGATTTCTTGCCAAAGTTCCGCACTTACGGAAGCGGAGGCGAGGTTCCGTTACAACCCTAATACTTACTAATCCTACTAATATTATAAATGCGAAAGTTTGGATGGATGGATGTTTGTTACTCAATCACGCCCCAACGGCTGAACAGATCTGGATGCAGAGCACACAGAGATTATAGTCTGTAATAACACAGGCTATGTTTCATCCCGGAAAATTAAAGAGTTCCCGCGGGAACCAAAAAACCTCAATCCACACGGACGAAGTTGCGTCTATCAGCTATTATTTATTAGTATAATTAATTCTAGGTATACGATAATTAAGTAAGATTTTAAGTAAGTACTTTTGTATTGTATATTTACTACGAGTATTCAGCAAATAAATAAATAATTTATTGACCATAAAGAAGAAAAAACATATTCTATTCTATTCTATGAATATCTACTAACCATAGGCCAGTAGAGCGGCCACAGTGGGGTGGTACACTAGCACAGACACGCAGTTCTTCTCAGTAATATCCATTGTGTGCACGAATCTGTATAACAGTGAATTGGGATGTTGCACTCAAAAATAAACTTTTTTTTATCCACTACAAGTTAGCCCTTGACTGCGATCTCACTTGATGGTAACTGATGATACAGTCTAAGATAGTTGCGGGCTAACCTGTTAGGGGCATGGCAGCTGTTAAATTAAACTGAAAAACTTATTCAGTTTCTACACGGCATAGTACCAGAACACTAAATCGCTTGGCGGCACGTCTTTTCCGGTAGGGTGGTAACTAGCCACGGCCGAAGCCTCCCACAGGGCCAGAGCAGAGAAAATTCAGAAATTAAAAATTCCCAAATTGATCCCTGCCGGGAATCGAACCGCCACAGTAAAGACAACACCATCGTGCATTGTCGAGTCAACATCTCAGGAGGATGCTCCGGTGTCGGAGTGAAACGTACGCTGAGAATAATTTGGAAAATTTGTGTGGTGTGGTGTTTGTTGCTTATTTCTGGCCTACTGGGCGGTTACATAGATTTATACATAGATTTTTACATAGATTTGTACATAGATTTGTACATAGATTTTTACATAGATTTGTACATAGATTTGTACATAGATTTTTACATAGATTTGTACATAGATTTGTCTATGTGTGGCGGATGTATAGCAAATTAAACTTCTAGTTCCTTCATTAAGTATCATGTACTTCCGCAAAGTAACTATCTATTTCTATTCTATTTCTATTCTATTTCTATTCTATTTCTATTCTATTTCTATTCTATTTCTATTCTATTTCTATTCTATTTCTATTCTATTTCTATTCTATTTCTATTCTATTTCTATTCTATTTCTATTCTATTTCTATTCTATTTCTATTCTATTTCTATTCTATTTCTATTCTATTTCTATTCTATTTCTATTCTATTTCTATTCTATTTCTATTCTATTTCTATTCTATTTCTATTCTATTTCTATTCTATTTCTATTCTATTTCTATTCTATTTCTATTCTATTTCTATTCTATTTCTATTCTATTTCTATTCTATTTCTATTCTATTTCTATTCTATTTCTATTCTATTTCTATTCTATTTCTATTCTATTTCTATTCTATTTCTATTCTATTTCTATTCTATTTCTATTCTATTTCTATTCTATTTCTATTCTATTTCTATTCTATTTCTATTCTATTTCTATTCTATTTCTATTTCTATTCTATTTCTATTCTATTTCTATTCTATTTCTATTCTATTTCTATTCTATTTCTATTCTATTTTTTTTCTATATTCTATTATATATTCTATCCAATACTTAAATGCATCAGCCAGCGCAAAACTCTATGGAATGTGAAAACGCACTTGTCCTCGCTGCGCTTGAGCGTGTAGCACCGCACGACGCCGGAGTGTTGGCACCAGGCGTCGTGCTGCGCGCGCCCCACAGACACGGCCAGCGAGTTGCCGGCACTACTCCACGCGACACACAGCACCGACGACTGGTGGTCGCCCGACCCGTCCGGCTTCACTTTGATCTCCTGCGAACATCGATATATATTATGTAGGTACTAGATGGGCCTTTTCATAGAAAAAACCATAAACCGACCAAGTGCGAGTCACACTCGCGCACCGAGGGTTCCGTACAAACCTGTAGGTATATATAAGTAAACGTTATGGTTTTTTTATTGCTAAATGAAATCCATAACATTAGTAAGTTTGAAATTATTAAAAATATTTTTATTATATGAAGTAAGTAACTAAAAATTTTTGCTTTTCGCAATTTTTCCTTTATCTGTGCTATAAGACGTTGCTTCGTACCAAATTTCAAGATTCTGAGTTCACTGAAAGTAGGTACTCTCTAGGTTTTGATTCCCTTGCGAGTGTCGAAAAAAGCAGCATAAACGGCTGTATCTTTTAGAAGTTTGATTTTTTCACAGCTCCAAGAGACAGTAGACCTGAGTATTTGATATGAATTTCAGCTTGATACCTCCATGCATTCCTGATAAAAAAGATCTTGAGTCTTGACACACATGAGACGGACGGACAACAAATAATCCTATAAGGGTTCCGTTTTTTCTTTTCGAGGTACGGAACCCTAAAAATTGGGCGTCCGACCTGTAGATACTCGTGTGCCTGTAGGGCGTGCTCTACATCTGTATAGCCGTGTCCAAGTCCTAGGCATAGAAACACTTTAAGAATGCGCGAGAGCGATCTAAGTAAACTTGAAAGTAGGGCTTCAGTCAACCTGCATCAGTTTAGCGGTGAACACGTCCTCTTCGTCCTCGTCTGAGGAGTTGCGCGTCAGCTCGCGGTCGTTCTGCTCCAGCTGTTCCATCATGGCCGGCGTCACGCGACGCAGGAACTCGTTCAGCCCTGGGGTTCATGAATACTTGTGTCACCCACTAGCTGATGCCAGACTTTTTATCCAGGAAAATTAAAGAGTTACCCGAGAGATAAACCCGAAAAACCTCAATTCACGCGGACGAAGTCGCTAGTTATTAATATAACAGTATTAATTTAACAGTAAGTACTCATTCTTACCCACCTACACACAGACACACTCTTGCACCATAAGTAAGTTTAAATAAGTACCTATACTTATTTAAAAAATGTAGGTATAACTTAGTAATCCTACTATTTGGCCTTTTGCCCGCGACTTCGGCCGCGTGGAATTAAGATCTTGCAATTCCGATACAACTTTCATCCCCTATTTTAACCCTTTGGGGGGTGGAATTTTCAAAAACTTTGAAACACGTATTTCTTTATTTTTAACCTAAAACCAAGTTTCATGTATATAACTTGAGAAATGACGGACTTTCAATACAAACCTTCAGCCATAATTCAACCCCTGAGAATTTTCAAAAATCTTTTCTTAGTGGATGCCTACGTCATAAAAGCTATCCAGTCCAGTGGTTTGAGCTGTGCGTTGATCTTGATAGATCAGACAGTCGGTCACTTACCTTTTCCTATTTTAATTATAGTATTTTAAAACGCTGTTGATTGATTAAAGAGAAATAAACAAAATCATCATATCATATCATACTAATATTATAAATGCGAAAGTGTGTTTGTTTGTTGGTTTATTGGATTGTCCTTCAATCGCGCCGCAACGGAGCAACGGATCGACGTGATTTTTGGCATGGGTATAGTTGAGGACCTGGAGAGTGACATAGGCTACTTTTTATCCCGGAAAATTGAGGGTTTCCGCGGGAATCAAAAAACTTTAACCACGCGAAGTCGCGGGCATCATTTAGTAGGTATAATATACCTGGTGGTGGGTACTCTTTCAAGACGTCGTCCTCCGCGTTCAAATCATCCGGATGCACCATACAACCGATGTCCTTAGACAGGCTGGTTTGGGAGCCGGTGCCGCTTTCGCCGAACTCCGTGGTTTGAGAAGCGCTGCTCGTATTCTGCCGAGTATCCCGGGATACGCAGTCAAAACCAACTGCTTCGCTATCGAAACCGGTCAAATTCGACATTTTAGCTTATAATCTTAACTGTAAGTTAATCTGATTGGCAAATCACAATTTTCCTGGTATACTAAATTTTTTTGTTGACATACGACAGTTTTTTGTTTATTTGTTAATGGTTGTCATGGTGACAGAGTTTTGACTGAAATTCTCTGTGGATTTTTACTTTTTAATAAAGAAGTAACCCATGGATGTAGGAAGAGTAACCCCCATAGTTTTAATATATTTACTACTAGCGATCCGCCCCTGCTTCGCACGGGTAGCACTAATAATCATAACTTATGATTATTGGTGACACTGGCTATATTGGGTATAGACTTATGATTCATAAGTCTATACCCAATATAGCCAGGCAGGTTTTACAATATTACATTGCAAAAGTACGCCCTGCCCTCATTACACCTGACACCACCAATTTTTAACAGAATATTAAAATTTAACACTATTTGACACCTCTACTCAATACTAAGCACAAGTGTTATCTCGGAATGAGAAGGGTTTGGCCATAGTCCACCACGCTGGTCAAAAAAACTACTGAGCCGGCAAATATGCAGTTTTTTGTTTTAGATATTATTTTATATGTATATACATTTGCAAAGTTCTAATTGTTGTTTCAAAGGTCATAATGGAACTCTGCAGTTCGTCGTGCGTTTTTTTTAATTTTTAATTTTATTACTTGTTGGATAAAAGGTTCTTGCTGATAAAAACAAAACAGGTATAAAAATTAGTTCCAATTTTGGCCACCAGGTCAGATAAGTTCGTTATTAGTTCGTCGTTTAGTCGTATTAGTTAGTCAGGTACAGAAATAAATATTCTCGTATAAAAACCAGAAACCAACATTTTTTATATTCTCAATATAATTCATCATACATAATGCAACATTATAATATAATACAATTTTGAAATATCTAATACTAAAAACTGACATTTTAATTAAAAGGCGTAGAGCGGCGAGAGCAATCGTATGTTTTTTCTTAAATTAACTTTCAATGTTTGTTTAGGTCAAATCTTGCATCAGTTATCCCCAACCGATGTTGCGTACACGTTTAGTTTGGATGGCAAATGCATGGTAAGCTAAGTGACGTCATTCTAAATCCAATATGGCGGCCTTCCAAAGATGGCGGACTAGTTAATTTTAAAGCAACCCCTATGATAATAAGTATTGATATCAATTAAAAGGGGTTGCTGAGAAGAATACGAAAAAAAAAACACGTCACACTAAATTTAATATGTCGGACGATAAAAGCTTGTTTGTAAAAATGTTTTAATGATTTAAGACTTATTTACTTATTTGTAGCTTGGTCCAGTTTGTCTGTCCAAATGTCACAGGCCACAGCCATTAAAAAAAAGTGTGTGTGTAGCAAATAATAAATATCTTCAATATAGTTATCAAGTTCTCACCCAACATACAGTAAATGTATTTATTTTTATTTTGTTGGTAGGCCTTTTTCTTTGGGTGTCGGTGTGCGCGCGCATCGTAAAAATTCACTCTGATAATTTTTCCCTAGCGCGCCAAAAGAAGTATAACGTAAAAAAAAATGAAGAAATTGATGTTGAATCTTGGAATATTGCAAAATTAACCTATCGTTACATGAGCCACATATCTTTTAAATTTTTGAAGTAAAACTTCTTTAGAATCTTTGTGATTTGAAAATTCGATGAAACGAAAAAGTTAAATTTATGTCATACTCTCGTAAGCTACTTTTCTGAAGTTTCACTTCTGCCGTGCGTGAACTGCACACACACACTTTATTTTTATATCTAGCAACCCTAGATAAGCAACTTCCGATACCACAATAAAATTATGTGATTGCGAATAGGGAATATGCATGTATTTTTTTTATTTTTTTAAACTATTCTATAAGTGATTATATAACCGGAAAAAAATATAACACTTGCAAAATTTTATTAAATAAGCTAAAAAATAATAATTAAAACTACTATCATTTTCGGACGACTTAAACGCCCCCATTTTGGCGCGCTCGTTGTGACGTCACCGTGCACATGAATAAATTAACAACGAAGTGTTTGAGTGAAGTAAAGCGTAAAAGATTAACTTATTGTGATGGAAGAGCACCCAAAAGCTTATTATAATTAATGTATTGTCCCTATGTGCAAAAATAATATTAAAACTGCACCTGACAAGATATATTTTCATATGCCCAAAGATACAAATACATACCTAGGTATAAGGAAAAAGTGGTGTAAGGTCAATGAATATAATATCATTGTGTAAGGTGATGAGGAGAGAAAATGTATCGTGCTTGAGTACCTAGTTTATATCGTTGTGAAGATTATTTCGACGTGAGTATTAAATATGTATGTACCTACCTACCTACCAAAAATCTTTTTCATTAGGAATCGCAAACAATTTAAACAATAAACTAACCTAAAAAATTAATTACATGTTCATAAAACTATTCTGATTCCCAATTATTAATGTTACAAAATATATTATGGTTTTCATTGGTCAACAGCTGACTACGAGTGTAGATTTTGATCACAAAACGTTATAAGTTTATAACTAGGTTTTTTTGTTTGCACTGTTTAAAGTTCTATTGGAAAAGAATTTCTCAGTTGCCTTGACGAAAACAACCTAGTTTGTTAAAGTTCATAAAGATGTTCTCAACATTTAACGTTCCTAATACCTACATATTATCTTTGATTTTATATTATAATACTAGCGCCCGCGATTTCGTCCGCGCGGTTTTGGGTTCCCGCGAGAACTCTTTAATTTATAGTTTACTACCAATAGTTGTCGAGTCTTTTTTCACAAGAAATCACTGCTTTCAGTTGATAATTCCCAAAAACACTAATAATTTATCATAAACAGCGGCAAAACAATGCGAATAACCTTCAATAATCATACAAAACAAACGACCTGTTAGCAGTCAACTCAGACTACAGAGTGGATGGTGACGTCATGTTTCGTTCCGCCAATAGCGTTGCGTTTTAGAAATTTGAGCGGGAACTTGAAAAATACTACTTTTAAATAATTAAATTTATTAATAGAAACACGATAATTTGTAAAAATAATCATCTGTATATATTTCTTTAGCAATAAAGATTACACATAATTTTTTTTGTCCATTTCTAAATCACATGCATATTCCCCATTGTGAATGTAAAAGGTAAACTACGAAAGGCATTGTGGCAATAGTGTAAAATAGTAAAAAATTATAATTTTAGTGTGATAGAAACAACCAATGCGTGTGAAAACGATGTTTATGTGATGAATAGGCATGATGACTGATTTTGAAAAATGGCCAGATTATGTTCGGAAGTATCTACTAATTTGAAAAAATATATTATTTCAGCATAAAATAAGGTTTGGGAGATAAAATTGGCATTTGAAAATTAAATTTTAAAATTCACGCCAATACGCTCCCCGGTGTCATGGCGTCGTTTGTTTGTGACATCACTATTTTACCAATGTACTCTGTGCAGTGTGCAGTAAACAATAGTGTGATTATCAAAGCTCGAAAACAAACAATTGTGACCTCATTCGCTTCTTGGTGTTTAATCCATTATGGCGGATTGCTGTATTTTATGAAAATAAATAGCAATCTCACTCGAAATAGAAAAATAAATACGTTTTTTATAAAGATAATTTTTTTATAAAGATAAATTCATAATTTCATTGATTCTTGGTTACTGTCATCATGCCTAATTACGTCATAGTATAATATGACGCGTGGCGTCTCTACGTAGAACAATAGAGACCGTACGTGCATGCTTCGAAACATGGCGATTCATACATGAACATTATTTATACGAAGACCATCCCATAAAATTTATTGGTTGTTTGTAAAATAAATCTAAATAAGTAGGTACATTATTATTTTATTGAATGCGATTTTTTTAGGACTTTAGCATAAGGCTTTTTTATAAGGCTATTATATCAATTTGTAACAATATTATAACATTTTTATAAATTACACAAAAATAAAAAAAAAAAACTTACTAAAATGTTAATTGGGATACAACACTTGTGTCACTTAACCAAACCACCAAAACCAAAACCAACCATTAACCAACTTAAACAATATAGCCAAAATAAAAAAAACCTAACTTAATAACTAAAGAATATACCCTATCAAAATTTAAAAAAATTACATGATAAGTAATTATAGAACATCGATTTCTTATTATGATATACACAATAACCAATCAAAATTAAACAACGCATAATTTTAAAATAAGTTAGTAATTAATATATTAATAAATATGTTCTTCTTATAAACTAAGTGTTCTTAACTATATAATTTATCTAGTGAATGATCAGAGTGGATTAATTAAGGTACTGGTAACACTGGAGCAATACAAAACTATCTAATTTTTTTATTTTGCTGCATTTAGCCACAGACATAATAGTGCATTTAGCACTCTTTTTTATTAACTGGCTTTACGGCTCTGGGTTCCAGGCTCCAGCCCTCGAGCCATCTATCAGCTTTCAGTAGACAGACTATATTACAATTTGCGACGTTGTGAGTTTTTCGTGGTTACATTTATGTAAAGCAACGTGAACATAAAAAGAACAGTTTATATTTTAATAAAGTAATATTCAATCGGAATCAACATTAATTGATAGAGTCTGTTTAATATTTGACACCAATAATTGCTATTATTACTTTTGAAGAGTTGGACTGTCTCTCACATTTTTTTGATTCATCGATGATTCTTTCACAGTGTTGTTTATACTATTTTTCAATTACCTTGCAATTTACCCATGTAAACTGACTTATTGAACAGACTCTATCCGGATATACCCAACCAATATTTTTTTATTTTCAGTTTTCACATGTTTTCACTTTTCACTAGACTGACTTAATTAAAATTTGCGACAGGGTGAAATTTTCGTGGTTACATTTTTGTAAATCAACGTGAAAAAGAACAGTTTATATATTTTTATTTTAATACAAAATCGAAAACAAAGTTGATGTGATAAAGATTTAAAAAATGTAAAAAAAATTTAAATGTTATTTTTTAATTTTCGTACATAAAATGCAACCAAAAAAGATTTATTAAATTTTATCACGCATTGTTTGTCAAAGTGTACTTTGAAAAAATTTAAATCAATTTATGTTTGCAGTATAAATATATTTGTGTATATAAACGATTTTATTTATTTATTTAACTTTATAAGGCATGCTCTTAGCTCAGTCCATCCAGTCGTCGCCGCCGAAATCGGTGCTGCTATCGGCGATGTGAACCTGTAACGGGAAATTAAAATAAAGAAAAATTAAATTAAAAAAAAATTAAATAAAAAAAAAATTAAATAAATAAAGAATAAATATATTGATTGCCAACAAGGCTTGGTCATTTTTTACTTTGGTCTCCACACTAGGGGACCTGTATCGCGTTAGTAAGTCTAAGTCTGAGCACTAGTTGAGATCAGTCCACATTATGAATGCCTACAAGTAATACATAAGAAATAAATAAATTAACCTATACTAATATTATAAATGCGAAACTTCGGATGTATGGATGAATGGATGGATGTTTTTTACCCAATCACACCAGAACGGCTGAACGGATCTGGACGAAATTTGGCACAGAGATAGATTATAGTCTGGAATAAAACATAGGCTACTTTTTATCCGTGAAAATTTGTCAAAAATGTTTGCATATCTACTTCTATGGGCATCGTATTAGAAGTAAAATGTAATTCGTGAGTTTGACGACAATGGCTCCCATAGAAAACTGTCTGTAATACGCGTTCTAATACTTTTCTTATTTCTATGCAGTTACAACACAAAACCAAGAAACAAGAAGGTAAATTCGGTATAACCCCCGTTTTTTTAATTTCCCTGTTCCGTGTGTAACTTGGACGCATATTCGCCTTGCCCGTTAACCGCGAACTGACACAGTTTAGCCATTAATTATGATATTGTGTTGTACAGTGATCGAACTTTTCATACACTAGTGTCAATAATTTCTCAACTTATTCAATTGGAAAGAGCACAAAGATCCCTGCTTAAAGTAATGTATTTCAGACCCTACAGATACCCGACTCACAGTTTATACACAGCAGCCAAATTACTAACTATCAGACAACTTTACATCTTACAAACTAAAGCTAGGGTTCACCGCACTACTGAATATAATCACTCCAAAACAGAAGACCAAAACGTAGACGTATCCATGCAGTCATTAACACTGTCTCAAGTAATAAGACCCAATTTGCTGCAAGACAATATCAAAACCAATCATTTTATCTATACAATAAAATAAATAGAATCTTAAACATAATATATGATATGCAACTATTCCCACTTAAAAAAATGGTTGAATAACTTAAACTACGACGATACCGAAAATCTCTTAAAATCACAAATTTAATTTGGTAGGTACTGAGATAATTGGATTCACTCGATCCAAACACACACACACACACACACACACACACACACACACACACACACACACACATAAATGCACACTCACACACACATATACACATACAGAGCAATGCATGCCAACTTTATAGTTTTATTAATTTTAAATTATCTTTTCATTGTTAAAAATATTGCTATTTGTTTGAATACCGAGGAGGAAGAGCGGGGATCCTGAGATACAGGTTTTTTTAATAAACTTACTTCAGGGTTCCCGACAAAATTGTGAAATGACGAGTATTTTTATCAATAAACTAGCTGACACGGCGAACTTCGTACCGCCTTAGTATGCAAAATTAAATGTATATTTTTCAATATTTCTGAGAGATTTTCTTAATATTTTTTTCCGTAAAAACCTTCTCCTAATAATAACAAATACAACAAAAAAAGAATTAGTGAAATCGGTCCAGCCATTCACGCGTGATGCCGTGACCAAGGAAAACGGGTTTCATTTTCATTTTCAACTAGCTGACCCGGCGAACTTCGTACCGCCTTAGTATGCAAAATTAAATATATATTTTTCAATATTTCTGAGAGATTTTCTTAATATTTTTTTCCGAAAGAACCTTCTCCTAATAATAACAAATACAACAAAAAATGAATTAGTGAAATCGGTCCAGCCATTCACGCGTGATGCCGTGACCAAGGAAAACGGGTTTCATTTTTATATATATAAGAAGAAGAAGATAATTGGATAGTAAAATGACAAGGCGCTCTCCCCTCGCCCCGCAAAAGTTATTCGAACGTGATTTCATACATTTTTCTCACGTTTCCTATCCCTTGTTTATTTCATCCAAGGTGTGTAACTGCGCGTGTGTGTGTGTGTATATAGTACCCACCTCGTCCGTAGGGCTGTTGCTACTGAAGCCGCCGCCCAGGGCGTACCCGGCCAACCCACCCGCCGCCATGGCGCCCACGCCCAGTCCCACCGCTGCGCCCGTGCCCAGCCCACGCCTCTGATTCTGCTCCTGGTACTGACCTCCGTATCCGGGCTACATCAGGGGTTGAGTCAAGTCAAAAAAATGATAAAAAAGCTCTATTTAAAAATTATTATATTCATTAATCAAAATCAAATATTTTTTATTCAAGTAGACTTTTGCTAGTGCTTTTGAATAGTCGAACGAATCTACCACTGGTTCGGAATGCCGTTCCTACTGAGAAGAACCAGATAGAAACTCGGTGATTGCTCTTTTGAAAAAAAAAGAAAAATATTTACAACAGTATAATTTTAAGTACTTCTTTCTTTTTCTTTTTTTTGTAATGCAAGTAATTCTATCATTTTTTTAATTATTGTCTTTGAAAACCATTGATGTAGAATTTTAGTAATACTTAAAATGTTGGATTTTTACCAATAAGGTAAGCACCTCATAATAAGTACCTACCTAATTAATTTGGTAAAATCATTTTGTAATTCAATTCAAAATCATTTTGTACCGATTCAATTCAAAGTTCTTTATTCGGTTAACTTACCGCTCCTGTGCTAAAACCTGAAACAAAAAACAAAAGATTACATAAAAATACTATACGGTCCGTTTCTAACTCTACGACTTTTGACTTTTTGACGACCTCCGTGGCGCAGTGTGTAGCGCTTCGATCCCCTGCAAGGTCAATTTGGGAATTCATAATTTCTGAATTTTCCCTGGTCTGGCCTGGTGGGAGGCTTCGGCCGTGGCTAGTTACCACCCTACCGGTAACGTGCCGCCAAGCGATTGAGCGTTCCGGTACGATGCCGTGTAGAAACCGAAGGGGTGTGGGTTTAATATAACTGCCATGCCCCTAACAGTTTAGCCCGCTACCATCTTAAACCGCATCATCACTTACCATCAGGTGTGATCTCAGTCAAGGGCTAGCTTGTAGTGAAAAAAAAAAAAAGACTTCTCGGAACATCGTGCGTATCGATGTCTCGAATACAGTATATTCGCAACATCGAATTAGGTATCAGCGGGACAGTTGCAGTTGACTGTACATACGCGATCCTCCACTCGGTGCTAATTTCCGAGACGTCATAAACTTTGAATCGGACTGTACCTACAGTTTACAGATTGTATCTAAGTAATTATTTATTTGTTCAAAAAGCTTTAATTGTCTAAGCAAATCGTAATCATTTCACAGCTTAAAACGTATTACTTGCTTTTTTAGTTATTAGTTGTCTTATATTTGTTACCTTGTCTTATTAAAGTTATTAGTAAGAGGTCCCTTAATGTAAAAAATGGCTGACATGCACCCAGTAACGACGACGTATTTCTTCTTCTTAGCTAGATATGTAGGTACAGCAACAATGCAATCGCCATGAGAAAATCATCGTCCATATTCGTTGACAGAATAACCGAATTCAGAGACTGTCTCCCAACATCTGAGCCTTGTTATTCCGAACGGAAAAAACGTATGTGTGTGAAGTATGTTCGGAATCCCGATTCAGAATATCATACTAATCCATACTAATATTATAAATGCGAAAATGTGTCTGTCTGCTACGCTTTCACGGCCTATCTGCTCAACCGATTTTGGTGAAATTTGGAACATGGATAGTTTGTGTCCCGGGGAAGGATATAGGCTTTTTATCCCGGAAAATTAAAGAGTTCCCGCGGGAATCAAAATCTTAATCCACGCGGACAAACTCGCGGGCATCAGCTAGTAATGCAATATTGACGACCTCCATAACGTAGCCGCGAGCGCTGTTGTCTTATAAGTGAGAGATCCAGGGTTCGAACCCCAGCAGAGTCAATTTGGGAAGCCATAATTTCTTGTCTGGTTGAAGGCTTCGGCAATGGCTAATTAGTTACCCTTCTACCGGCAAAGAAGTGCCGCCAAGTAATCAAGCGTTCTACGCGTTTAAAAACCGATTTTGGGTATGGGTCTAATATAACTACCAGGTTAGCCCGCTGCCATCTTAGACTGCATCATCACGCGAAGTCGAATTTCGTAAATAAAATAAAATATATTCAATACATATTTTTTATTAACCATCACAAACAAGAATATAATTAATACAAATGCAAAATATGTACTAATGGAGAAATGCAAAAATGAGACATAAATCACGTAAATATGACTAAAATGAAAGATTAAATGACTACCAAACTAAAACAGATAGAAATTAAAAAACAATCTAATGAAAATAAGATTCATTTTTGTGCTTAATTTATATGAAAACTAGCATTTCTTGTGCATGAAAATGTTTATTATAAAGAGAAACTAAATCAGAAATGTGATGCGTTAGACACTGCTTTGTTATTTTTCTTATAAAAATTCGTATTTATTTTGTAACATCCATAAGCTTGTAAACATTTATACATAATTATTACATTGGTTATAATATAATTTTCAACATTTAATAAAATGTATAAGCAATATTTTCAATATACAATAGTTATTATTAGTTTTATCGATTCATAAGACATTCACTTTCTAAAAATATTTTTATAATACTTAAAAAAGCAATTTGGAAATCTAGTAATCGAAAAAAATACAAATTATAACAATATTAGATCTGTACTACCACAGATTGGAAATTAAAATTAAAAAAAAAAGAGATTAAATATAAATCTTTGATTAATTCGCCTTACGAGATTTTACAAGGCACCTGCAAAGAAAAATAATATTAAGAAACATGGCCAGATTTAGTTAAAAAATAATTAAATTAATTAGTTTTTGAACGACGTAACATTAAATTCAAAACTAATTTTGATTTTAGAGTACTTATATATTTTTAAATTAAAAATAAAATACAACTGATCAAAATATAAAACTTTGTAAATAGAGTCTGATTCCAAATCATTTCAAAGGCGTATTAGAAACAAACAAAAATGTCACCTCTATACATTAATTAATTTCCAAAGTTAAATCAACATGAGCTTAGGATTTAGTTTAACTCGCAAATCGATTCAGTTTAGTTAGCAAATCGATTCAATATTTTGCGCCATGAAAAGGACATACAGAAAATTTTACTTAAACAAGTAAAATAAGTAAGGCAAGTGGATTAAAAAGACAGAATTTGACAGTATTTCAAAATTTAACTAAATCAATTAAAAAGGTTCAATGTATCTTTGCCTTAATATTTTTGTAACTATATATTTTTTCTAAATAAGTTTAAAAACAATATACAAAATAATACCTGCACATTTTTGGGAACTTGTCCTAGCACTCGACTAAGCATCAGTAAAAGCCTGCAAAAAAAAGAAAAAGTATTGAAAATGTATCGCTGAAAAAAAAGCAGTATAATATTGTAAAAAAAACAAAAAAAACACATGCATACATCACTAAAATGAAAAAAAGAAAGCCACAACCAATAAGCACGGGTTACTAATGTTAGTATTCAGCAAAAAGCAAACTATCCATAGCATTACCTAACCCCAGAAACCCTAAAAAAGTTTTTATAAAATGGAGATGTCATGAGAGTAAATTTAATATTTATGTCACCGTAAGATTGCAAAAACCGTTACATTTTAATCTAACTAGCGAAATTGTAAACTGTCGAACCGTTCAATGTTCTGAGTGTCAATTTTTGAAATATTCATTGTATTTACGTTTTCTTGTCTCTTTCTTGTAGGTTAGGTTAGGGTTCGACATAAAATAACCAGGTAGTGCCCGGCCGCATTAATATACCTAACAGATTATAATCTACCGAAAAATAATGCGTTAAATTGTAATCTGTCGACAGTTTACAATTTCGCTAGTTAGATTACAATGTAACGGTTTTTGCAATCTTACGGTGACATTTACAAGTGATTTTGAACCGTTTTGCTCTTTAAAAAAATCTTATTACTTTATTCTCTCTGCGTCATATTCCTCATTGCTGAGGGTCGTTACCATATTCCATTAACCACAATGGCAGGGGTTTTCTTGGGATAATAATGCGATGGGTTCCCATGTCCTTCCGCATACGATGGCCTTTCTGAGGAACCGAAACGGCCAAATTCGCTCACCCATCCAGTTACCGACTTAGGCCAAAGTTGCTTAACAATCCGTTGACGCAACTAGGCCACTCGTCCCTATTACTTCAAGGGCCCACAATGAAAAGATTTTCGTTTTAGGAGCTTTTAATAGCAAAACTATACAATAAATTTGATATTTCAAAATTTTTTTTCAGTAATTAGTCAGTTTTTTGTTATATATCGTAACTTTTTTTTAAAGAATTAGCCCACCAACCCGCATCGGCGGAGCGAGTGGAGGCCTGTGCCCAGCAGTGGGACGTTGATGGGCTGTAGTAGAATACCAATTTGATTTTTGCCAACATTGCCTACACTAAATAAAATGAATAATTATATACTTGAAATATTTTCGATAAGTTTTTTTTTTTTATCCACTACAAGTTAGCCCTTGACTGCGATCTCACCTGATGGTAATTGATGATGCAGTCTAAGATGGTAGCGGGCTAAACTGTCAGGGGCATGGCAGTTATATTAAACCCATACCCCTATTCGATTTCTACACGGCATCGCACCGGAACGCTTAATCGCTTGGCAGCACGTCTTTGGCGGTAGGGTGGTAACTAGCCACAGCCGAAGCCTCCCACTAAGCCAGACCAGGGAAAATTCAGAACTTATAAATTCCTAAATTGAGCCTGCTGGGGATCGAACCCGGGACCTCCGCACGTTAAGACAACAGCGCTCAACACTGCGCCACGGAGGTCGTCAAAAAATAAGTTATGGCGTCTTAAACCATGTCAAAAAATAGTGTACGAAATAAATTGCTGAAGCTAGTATAATTGCCGCGGTGCATATAATTTTGTCAGTGCATATGTGTGTGCCAATTCCCAACATATAAAACATACTAAAAAACAAAAAATACATATATATTAACCAATGTACCAAAACTAGAGTAATAATAAAAACAAACGTAGTACAACATAGAAATTATTATTATTTATAATGTAACATTATATACATTACAAAATATATACTCACCTACATTTATTGCAATTTAATTAAAAATATACATAACAATTCTTTTTTTATTCGTATTTTTTTTCACACAGTCCCTCAATTTTCAGTCCTACATTGGTTATGAAATGGACACATACAAAACGCACATTATTTATAGAAATATTTATGTAAAACTGTAATTGCATGCACTTAAAATAATCCATATCCATACTAATATTATAAATGCGAAAGTGTTTCTGTCTGTCTGTCTGTCTGTCTGTCTGTCTGTCTGCTACGCTTTCCCGGCCCATCTTTTCAACCGATTTTGCTGAAATTTGGTACAGGGGTAGATGGTATCCCGGGGAAGGACATAGGCTACTTTTTATCCCGGAAAATTAGGGAGTTCCCGCGGGAATCAAAAATCTAATCCACGCGGACGAAGTCGCGGGAATCATCTAGTACATAATAATTATATCCTTTCCCGGGATGCAACCTATCTATACACCAAATTTTATCACAATCGGTTGAATAGATGGGCCGTGACCATGTGACAGACATTCTTATTTATAACATTAGTACATTTATTTACATTCTAACCCAATACCACTTAGAATTCAGTATTTGACAATAGTCAAATCAGCAACATTTTTCCAAACCTCAAAACGCATGCTTAGTATGGGATTTTGTATGAAATACTGAATTGTGACGTCATCAAAGTTCGACGCACTTTATTCAACATAAAACTAACAGGGGACGTGGATATTACTTATGGGAAATCCTCTATTTAATAATCACAAAAAAATAATTAGTCAAACACCCAAAAACCTATAATCATTATAAACGAATTAGAAAATGATTTTCTGTTAATGACGTTAATTGATAGAACCGAAGTTTTAGTTGACGGTAAAATATGTGCTAAATAGTGACCGCCAGCATCTTCGCTTTTGTGGGAATCTCGGAAAAACTCGTTCCCGTGGGGATTTCGAAAAATTTACCTTATTCCTTGACGACATTATAAATTAATTAATGATAGAATGATTGATGATATTATATTTTGCTAAAAAAGGTAATTTTGTTTTGTAGAACTGTCCCTTCTATAAGAAAACCTAGATAAATCATCTAGGTTACGCCATAATCCACCCCGCTGGGCTAGTGGCGTGCACAGAAAGGGATTGAACCCAGGACCCTACGGTTGGTATCAATTAGATACTGTTTCTATATACTGCCCCCCGATTGTGTAAGGAAATCGAAATTATCAAACGGATAATTCGACCAGTTTAAGGAGTTCACAGATGTCTGCACGTCAAAAAGCATGTAAGAACTCCATAAACAGTTTGAGTATACGTTTTGAGCTGTCAAATGAGTACAATAGGCATGATGCCAGTAACCAAGAATCAATGAAATTATGAATTTATCTAATGAAATAGGATTCATGGATTATAAAAAACGTATTTATTTTTCTATTTCGAGTGAGATTGCTATTTATTTTGATAAAATAAAATTATAAAATACAGCAATCCGCCATATTGGTTAAAACACCAAGAAGCGAATGACGTCACAATGGTTTGTTTTCGAGCTTTGACAATCACACTATTGCTTACTGCACACTGCACAGATTACATTGGTAAAAATAATTGTGACGTCACAAACGACGCCATGACACTGGGGAGCGTTTTGGCGTGAATTTAAAAAATTAAATTTCAAATGCCAATATTATCTACCAAACCTTATTTTTCTGCTGAAATAAGATATTTTTTCGAAATAGTCGATACTTCCGAACATATTCTGACCATTTTTCAAAATCAGTCATCATACCTATTACACAATTGGGCCTCTGGTTGGTCGATAATGATATTACTTTTATCAAAACTAATATTATAAATGCGAAAGTTTGGACGGATGGTTGTCACTCAATCACGCCAGAACGGCTGAACTGATCTGAATGAAATTTGGCGCAGAGAAAAATTATAATCTGGAGTAACACTTGGGCTACTTTTTGTCCCAGAAAATTTAAGAGTTCACGCGGGAAACAAAAAACCTCAGTCAACGCGGCCGAAGTCGCGGGCATCAGCTAGTGCCTCTATAATTTTCACGCCACTGGCTGGGTAAGTGGGGATTGGAAAACTTCACACATATCTGAGAACATAATTGAGAACTCTCCAGCATGCAGGATTCTTTCAGGTCTTTTTAAAGCAATATGAGGTCTAGGTTGGAGCGCGCTTGCCTAGAAGATGCCTATTCACTCTTGCCGCCTATTCACTTTTGCCATGAATGCCCTTGCCTTGAAGGTACTTAAGTTATATGTGTTAGGAAACACGTGATATATATTTAATTGCTTATTTTATCATAATTAACACTAATTATACCTTCAATTACCCTACACATGCAGTTAAGTCCACAAGCATTAACCCAAATAGTGTATTTAGTTAAAACACATTCTTGTATTTACATATTACAATATCCATTTACAATTTTCAACTCGACATCTAAAACCAATATTTCAAGCATAATTATTTGAGAATATTATTTACAAGGCATCCAAGCTTAAAAAACCACAGTATACACTATACACTCACAGTGTCAAAAATATTTGACATTACCTATTGCGACGATGTGGATAATTCGAAGCAATTTTTTGAAGGAACTGTATTTATCTGATTTGATATAACTACGTTGGCCATAACACAACATTTTGCGCGTTACTTTACAGCGTAATCTACAGTTAGTGCGTTAATACGGTTCACTTTACCAACGATATAAGTTAGGAACAGTTTGGGTGGTAGAGGCTTACCTTGCGGTGCTCCGTAACCGGGCGCTCCGTAGGTCGGCGGGGCTCCGTAAGCTTGGGGAGCGTAGTGGGGTGCTTCGCTCTGGAAAGACAGATAATTTAAATCTTTTTAATCTCCTTATGAAAACCGGTACCAACGCTGCACAACGCTGAGACGTATAGATCAATTTTTCAGATCAGTGACACAATAATTATTAGTAGTTGTAAGTTCAGTGCCGTTAGATTAAGAGCTATTTTATTTATTTTTATTATTTTTGTACAAAATATTGTCTTAAAACTAATAGAAAAAGGATGACCAAGGTAAAGCTTATCCCTAATAATTTCATTGTAAGGTGAAACTGTTAAGTGGTATAGGTCTAGGTACAAAAATAATATTATTTTAACATATTTTTTTGGTTATGGATGAAAATCTTACTAGCGCAATCTAATTCTATACAGTGCCATCTAGCGACATCTGGTTTTAACTTTGTATCCTTCGTCTTCTTTGCCTAAAGAGTATACAGGGTGTGTTAATTCAACTCACCATATACATCTGTGTGGGCGGCGGAGGCTGTGCACCCTCGAAGCCCACGAACTGGACCATGACGTCACCGTCTATGGTGAAGTGCGAGATGCGCTGGTAGGGCAGCCGGTGGGGGAACTCGCAGAAGTGTTGCCCGTTCACCGCCACCTGGGGGCGGGGCGGGTGAGAAACACATGGTTGATGTTATCAGCTGAACATTACACTAATGTCCATTATAGTGTGTCGCGTGGAGTAGCCAATTTAAATAAAAAATACTTTAGTTTTAGATGTCGTACTGATTATCACCATTATACTGTTACTCGTATATGTTATGTTATGTTATAACCGGACGTCAATAAGTGTAGTATACCTACCTAAATTGAATAAACGTTCTTTGACTTTGACTTTGAAATATTGGATAGAAGCAGGCGTTATTTCGCGGAAGTCCGTGATAACGAATAGACTAAGAGACTAACTGCACTTTTTTGTAACTATCGCTTGAAAAGCTGATTCAGTAATAGGTGGGTGTTACACTCTCCACTGATGATGGTAGTGAAAGTCTGCCCGCATGCTGATGTGCCTTTAACTATATGGCCGTTCAAAGACGTGTTATCGTTACCAAAAATGAACCATAATTAGAAAAGTTGATTCTTGTACAGTATTAAAGTATACGCAATACCTATGTAAACAGTATAAGAACTGACGCTATTCATCGGTCTTTTCACTAGATATCACCTCTCAAAGACGTTATGCTAAGGACAGCAGTTACTTATGTACACATTGATGTAATAATTGTCAGAGCAACCACCTAGTTTCTTGGTGGTTCTTCTCAGTAGGAATAGCATTCCGAACCAGTGGTAGTTTCACTTGACAAAGTACTTGTAAAAGTTTATTTGAATAAAAAAAACATTTGATTTTGATTTTGATATGAACATTGAACATACATACTGTAAAAAATATTAGCAATTCACACCACAGAAATGCCCCAAAATCACTCTCAACGTACATTTCACTCTGATACCGGAGCATCTTCAGGAGATGTTGACGACACGATCATCACTTCAAATAGCGAATTAAACTTCTACATTGTGGTCCATCATTGTGGTTTAAATTACCAAATCTTGTTTGATAAGTCTTGTTAGAAAATCCGCCTAGATGGTCTAGCGGTTAGTGTGTTCGACTGCGGCCGACGAGGTCACGGGTCGGGATATAATTAAGTATTGGGTTTTTCTGACTAGAAATTCTCAGTACCGGAGTTAGGAAGTTGTTGGTGGAATGTTGGGTCTTAGCTCTAATTCCTTTTCTCCTGTGAGAGTGGAGGCCTGTGCCCAGCAGTGGGACTTTAATAAGGCTGTAGTGATGGTGCCTGATAACACAGCCTACCTTCAGCGACTGCGGCTCGCACAGTACCAACGCTTCGAACTGCTCTCCGCGCGACAGCGGCATACCACCGCTGGTCTCCTCGACGCCCCAGCTCATGGCTGACAGGTGGTTCCTCACAATGCACATCTCAACGAAGCGGAAGTTGAGGTGAAGGGCGATGTCGTCCCGGGGGTCTGTGTTGGGGCCGCATTGCAGGTTGATGGCGAATCTAGACAACAAACAATCAATGAATATTTATTAAAATTCAGAATTCAAAATGATTTTTATTCAAATAAACTTTTACAAGTACTTTTGAATCGTCAAGTGAATCTACCACTGGTTCGGAATGCCATTCCTACCGAGAAGAACCAGCAAGAAACTCGGCGGTTGCTCTTAAATTAAATGAAGGAACTAGCAGTTTCATTCGCTAAATCCGCCACAGTAGGTAAATCTATGTGGTACAGTGTGTGTCTTGCACTTGTAGCTTGCGATATTCACTACACCCTTTTTTTTTTTATTGCGTGATAGGTTTGTGCTTGACAACAATCATCGGCCGACCGTTTAACTCGCGTTTCGCCTGCGCGATAAGAAGGGAGCGGGGGCGGGTAACGCTACACACGGAGTCAATAATCCAAAGATTTATCTCGAGATAGACATTGTTGGTAAAGAATAAAATAGTAAGTATAACCTACCCATCCGCTAACATCTCCCCCCGCTCCCTTCTTACCGCGCAGGCGATACGCTAGTTAAACGGTCGGCCTATAGTGCAAAGCAATGATGAGGTCTAGGTAGGAACGCGCTTGCCTAGAAGATGCCTATTCACTCTTGCCTTGAAGGTACTTAAGTTATTAGTGGCAGGAAACACGTGCGCTGGGAGGGTGTTCCACACTGTAGCGGTTCGTATCATAAACGTCGAGCAGAAACGCTTAACACCACAGAAACTTCCAAATTATTCTCAACTTATGTTTCACTACGACACTGGAGCATCTTCAAGATACTTTAAATGTATTCAAATTAGCTGATGTCCATGACTTTGTCCCCGTGGTTAAAGTTTTTTTGATTCCCGCTGGAACTTCTAAATTTTTCTGGATAAAAAGTAGCCTATGTCACTCTCCGGGTCCTCAACTATACCCATGCTATAATCACGTCGATCCGTTGCTCCATGGCTGCGTGACTGACGGACAAACCAATAAACAAACACACTTTCGCATTTATAATATTAAGTATGATACAATAAAAAATGAAATAGAGTGTTACCTCTGAGCGCCGGGCGGGATGCTGCCCTGGAAGCGAATCATGCGGCCCGGGAACATGCCCCCAGGGATGGAGTGTACGCACGGGATGACCTGACAAGAGACAAAACATTTATTTTTACACCCTCCTCGGCACAGTGGCAGTTGAGCCCACTCTGGAGGTGCTGAAATGGTGCACACACGTAGCTACGAGGCGAGCCTAACCAGCAGGGCTAGGATGTGCGCGTAGAGATATATCTCTCTACTTTTGTCGCTCTCTTTTCTCTTTCTGATCCATATTGATAGACAGAGAAAAGAGAGCGACAAAATTAGAGAAACATATCTCTACGTGCGCATGCTAGCCATACTGGTGTTTGTTAGGCCATAAGAAGTTTTAAACTAGTATTTTGTAAGCTAACATAAGATAACTATTTTTGTAATTAACTTTTTAATTAGATAAAATGAAAAAAATATTGATTTTGATAAACTGACCACTGTATTGTCTAGATTTCCAGATTGTTTCTAGTATTTTTTTTTCTACACAAAAATACTAGAAACAATCTTTAAACTTTCTTAGCGGAAAATTAGTTTAGTTAAATATTCATCTGATTATTAAGTACCTTATCTATATACTATATAAAAATGA
Source organism: Erebia aethiops (assembly GCA_923060345.2). Lineage (NCBI taxonomy): Eukaryota > Metazoa > Arthropoda > Insecta > Lepidoptera > Nymphalidae > Erebia > Erebia aethiops. The sequence goes on along the minus strand of OV281084.1, from coordinate 2,141,653 downwards.
AACCTTGGTCACTGCATCACGCGTGAATGGCTGGACCGATTTCACTAATTCATTTTTTGTTGTATTTGTTAATAATAACAGAACAGTTAAGAAGGTTCTTACGGAAAAAAATATTAAGAAAATCTCTCAGAAATATTGGAAAATATACATTTAATTTTGCATACTAAGGCGGTACGAAGTTCGCCGGGTCAGCTAGTTATAAAATAAAAAAATGAGCAATCATGTCTCTTTGGCACAAACTATAAGCTGAAAAGAATCCCAATAGATAAAATGTCTTGTTTGTATCCCCCCCATTTTAAGACTATTCTTAGATTCTAGGTAAAAATACTTTGGCCTGTGTATTGACCTAATCTCATTAGTTACTGAGTCCAAACTGTTTGGAGCTATACTACCTAAGACTATTTTAAAGAGTTTATATATATGAGACCTTTTCACGACTCATGGTTCGAATTGAATTTGAGGACATTTGGTAAAAACTTGCATAAAAGGAAGCAAAAACTATACCTATAATTTATACTTTAGCTTTTAATATAATTCTTTATTGGCATATAATATGACAATCACTTATTAAGACTGTCGTCTTACTTTTTAAAAATAAATTCCACCATTTGTTTAATGATTTTTATTATGGTAGTGATGATTTATTCAAAAGGTCAAAAGTACCATAAGTACCTAAGTAACCTCAAAATAAATATTTAGACGTGATATTTAGCTGCAATTCACAAATGATCCCTTTCTGCAACAATGTTTTAACAAAATTATTTTACAAACTACCTCTTAGATACCTACAACTCACATTGATAATTACATTATATTTACTTAGTACATTACGTATACGCGTGCCCGTTAGCGAAGCGATGCCCTTGGCGACGCCAAATACACAAAACACAGCCTTTGTACATTAAATTCAATAGAAATTGTGAAATTTTCGTTTCACTTACCGGGCTATAGATTGGGGTTGCTGCCATCTTTTAACACTGTTTTCTTACTTTTAAACGATTTGAATACGATTTCAGGTGACTGTACAACGATTTTAAGGTAATTGCGCTTAGAATAAGCGGTTACGCCTAGATTGCTTGTAAAATATTGTTTCCAAATTGATTCACTACTTTTTTAACAATGCGTCATACGTCATATGAGTATGACGGATGCGGATCACGAAATTCGACACATCCCGAAAACACAAAAACACCATTGCCAATGTTGCCGTCTTTGTATCAAAATGTCCACTAAATTACATTTACATGTTGTGGTATCTGCGACAGGGCAAAAGGGCTCAATTTTTTATCAATAAAAAAAAAATATATGTACACAGACTACACCTAAAATTTCAATATGCTTAAGCTCGTTAAACTATGCTTTATGCTATGTTGAGATTTTTGAGGCGTTCTACTTTCATTCTGTTTACCAAAATTATGTAATTAAATTATATGTATTGACTTGTCAATATATAATAATAATTTTGGTTCAGTAATCGTTAATTCAAACTTATAAACAAAATAAAATTATTGCTGACCTGAGTAGAGGTTTATGGAAATAAAAAATTCTAAATGTTCTAAATCTTAATCAAAATAACAATAACTTTTATGTTAAACCGCCCTTGTACACTTTGTTTTCTGTACTTGTTTACTTTATATCTTTATGTTTGTGTCAATAAATAATAATTAATCTATCTATCTAATATTTCCTTTAAAATAAGGAAAAGTTTGTTACAACATATAATCAGATAAAGCTAGAATCCAGAGCGGCACAAATTGTTTAAAAAAAATGAAATGTTGCCATTTTTAGAAAAAAAAATTATCTAAATAAATTAGGGAAACATAGTCAATTTTTTTCAGAAAATATTTTCGAAATAATCATTGCTCTTTAGTTGAGCATTTTAATCTAAAAACGTATATATTTGGATGTTTTACTTCATTAAATTTATTCTAAAACTAGCTGATGCCCACGGCTTCGTCCGCGCCCAATGTGGTTTTTGGTTCCCGCGGGATCTCTTTAACTTTACGGGATAAAAAGTAGCCTATGTGTTATTCCAGACCATAATCTATCTCTGTACCAAATTCAATCCATACATTTATCCATCCATCCATCCAAACGTTCGCATTTATTAATTTTATAATATTAGATGAAATACAATCTGGAATCAAGAAAATGGAAATAGGGACTTCTATTCAAAATATTGGCAACTCAGGAATGACATATATTATTTCTATTGATCAATGTCCGACGTCCATCGTATTCGTAAATAATGATTGAATAATTGGAATAAACGCGTCCAATTTGCCCTAATTAGATTTGCGTGTTACACCAGACGATTAAAGAACAACTCGTCTGTCCATCGTGTGACTGTATAGTGTTTGAAAACTCTCCAAAATGACGATCGAAGGGAATAAAGACGAAGCGGAAAAGTGCATAGAGCTTGCGCAAAACGCATTTGCAGCAGGAAATATTGAGAAGGCCGAGCGTTTTTTGCTCAAAGCGGAAAGATTATACCCAACAGCTCGCGCTAAAGAGCTTCTGACGAGGGTAAGAGCTGGCGCATCGGGTGCATCGAAGAAAAATAACACCCCTCCTGGAACACCTAGTTCTGAGGATCTACGACGCAGGAAGAATCCAAACCACCAGCCTACTCAAAGAGAATACACCCAAGAACAATTAGAAGCAGTACGAAGGGTCAAAACTAAGTGCAAAGACTACTATGAGGTTTTATGTATGTACGAAAATAGATTTGTTTATTATCCCAAGGACGTTGGTATTGAATGTCGTGTTAAAATACGATTTACTTTCATCACACGTTCAATTGCGTGATGAAACTTCTTTGTAGTGTTTCAAAATGGCTTTTTAGCATATTTATTTTGACATAATCAAGGTTAGGGTCTTTAATTTATGTGAAAAAACAGAGTCAAATGACTGGTGCCTATTCACTCTTACAGTAGCAGCACAATATGATGGCTCTCACAATAGTGATGACTAATTCGACCAAATACCCAAGTATTAGTAGTAGTAGTAATTTATAAAATTATTGTTTCCCAGGTGTGACTAAAGAAGCTACGGACTCGGACATCAAGAAAGCATACAAGAAGTTAGCCCTCCAGCTCCATCCCGACAAGAACCATGCACCGGGAGCTGCTGAAGCTTTCAAGGTATGAACAGCTGACCCATCTCCGCTGTGTAGTTCTGAAGACTTATCAACCCTCAACCCACACCCTTGAAAAAATTCAAGAATCTAATTCAATCTTTTGAATTGTCGGGTGAATCTACCACTGGTTCGGAATGTTATTCCTACTGTGAAGAACCAGCAAGAAACTTGGACCTAAAACTCCCAACGTCTTTGCTGCCGGCCCTTATTTCTCTTCCCATCCGTTGGGTACCACTGTGTCACTAGGCGACTTCATTTTCCATGGTGGGTCGCAACTCTCGTAATATGTGACCAGTCTACCTTCACTTCAGCTGATTAGAGATTTAAATTAACGCTAAACGGTTAACAGTTAACAGTTGAAAATGCTAGTAAACAATCTTTACTCCTGTGCACTAGGGAGTGAAAAAAAATTGTTTTTTTACTACCATTTACAACCATTAACCGTTTAACTGTTTAGCGATAATATAATACAGCTGATACATCATTTTTAGTATGTCTGTGACGCTTTTTACTCCAACCATACTCATCTTGAGGTACGGAACCCGAAAAATTAACTTGTAATATTGTAGGCGGTGGGCAACGCAGCCGCTATACTCACGGACCCAGAGAAGCGCAAACAATACGACATACGTGGGGACGAGCCGCAACACACCACCACACACACACACCACCAGTTCTATGCGCGCGGGTTCGAGTCTGACCTCACCGCTGAGGAACTATTCAACATGTTCTTTGGAGGCGCTGGTGAGTGACGTTTAAATCTACCCCTGATTGTATAAGAAAATCGTATTGTTATGAGAGCTATTATGATAGCTGTACTTTTGGTAACTATCGCTAGAAAGGCTGATTCAGTATTTGGTGGGTCCTAGGCTCTCCGCTGATGAGAAAACTGACAGTCTGCCTTCATGCGACTCAGAATCTGATTACTTATCGCCGCACAAAGACGTTTTATGGTTACCAAAAATGAACAATATTAGTAAGGCTGATTCTTGCGCAGTTAAAATTGTACATCCACCAAATAATTCCTGGTGATAGTTACCAAAAGTGCAGCTATCTCTTAGTCTAACAGGGGAGAGATTCAAAAATTAAAAAAAAACCAAATTAATTTATTTGTTGAAATAGGCACTTATGTAAGATGGTACATTTTTTTATCTGGCATATTTCGCTTTTATAAAATAGATGATATTATGCCAACAATACAGACGTTTATAATAATTATAAAAATTTATTAAATGAAAAAATTTCACACACTAACTTTACACTACAGAACCTAAACTTATTTATCTGACATGCATTTCGCGCTCGCTTCGCTCACACCGCTTATCCCCCGCAGCGTTCCCCGGCGCCGGCCCCACGGTGTACGCGCGGCGGCGCGCGCGAGAGCCCGAACAGCGCGACAACAACGCGGGCCTAATGCAGATGCTGCCGGTCCTCGTGCTGGTACTGCTCTCCATGATGTCGGGCTTCTTCATCAGCGAGCCGGTGTACAGCCTCACGCCCACGCCCAAGTACCCCGTGCCCAGGGAGACCGCCAACTTGAAGGTGAGTGATCACAGTCGACTGTTATCGCATCCTCATAAAATTTTATAGGAAAATGGCCACGCAATGATGGGCAATGAGTTTAATTTTGTAGAAAAGTGGCCACGCGATGACGGCTAGTGTATATATTTTTGTAGGAAAGTGGCCACGCGATGACAGATAGAGCCAAATAATTGTGTAGGAAAGTAGCCATGTGATGGCGGGTAGTACGTTGAATTTAATGGAAAAGTGGCCCTGCTATGACCTGTAGCGAGTTAAATTTGTGAATTGCCGCGTGAATTTTGTTGATGAGTTACATTCTGTTTGTTCGCAGGTGCCGTATTACGTGAAGGAGAACTTCCATACTGACTACCAGGGATCGTTGCGACGACTCGAGATGGCCATCGAGGAAGAATACATAGGTGAGAACAAATACACCATTATAGCGTTTAAAACATTAACCGTACTTGTTGAAATAAAACACTACACTAAGGGCCTGTTTTACAATCGTCAAGTAAAGTGACAAATTTGGTTTGGAATTTTAACAGGATTCCTGTCAAAAGTCAAAATATTATATTATTGATATACTAGCTAGTTTAGCTATTCCGGAACAAAAAGTAGCCTACAGAGTAAATTTCATCCAGATCCGTTCTGGCGTGATTGAGTAACAAACAAACATCCATCCATCCATCCATCCATCCATCCGAACTTTCGCATTTATAATATTATTATAGATTTATTCATAAAAAAACTTACATATGTACTGGTTTTTTTTTTCAAAAGGAAAATGAAAGCTCAATTTTAGCTGAATTTTAATTATATTTTTTTTATTTAAACTTAAACTTTTTAAATTCCAGTGGGTCTCCGTCACGCATGCCAGCGCGAGCGCAACTACCGCGACAGCGTCGCGTGGAAGGCGCGCAACTTTGGCGACACGAGGCACCATGCAGACGCGCAGCGCTTGCGCATGCCATCCTGCGAGAAACTGCAGCAGTACCAGCGATAGATCGCATTAAACTCTACCCTCCGCGCTTGTTGTTTCCTTTCCCATCCTTAAATCCATGTTCTATCTCTATAACACACGATTATAATCGAAACCAAACGAAAATAATCCATACCACACGATTGTGACTCATACCACTCAATTATAATCCAAACCAAACTACTGTAATCCATACCAAACTATAAAATTCTAGACCAAACTTTGGAGACCCGAGGCAGCGCTTATGCATGCCTTCCTGCGATAAACTTCAGCAGCACCAGCGATAGATCGCATTAAACACTACCCTCCTGCGCTTTTGTTTCCTTTCCCATCCTGAAATCCGTGTGCGTGTTCTATCGCTATAACACACGATTATCGAAACCAAACGAAAATAATCCATACCACACGACTGAGACTCATTATGCGCGTGACACACACAAATATAATTCAAACCAAAGAGCATAAAGAACCAGGCCAAACGACAGTAATCCTCTTGCGCTTTCGTTTCCTTTTCCAGCCCTAAATCCATATTCTATCATAATACCAGGTGCAAATATGTTGAATATCATTGACAAAGTGAAAATATCTGACGATAATCTCATATCATTGTCATAGACATTGGTTATCATATGAGATATCGTCACTCGTCAGACATTCCAAAATGTCAACATACTTTACAGTCCCACAAACTTATCTGGCCCGGTGGTCAAAATTAGAACTAATTTTTATGCCTGTTAAGTTTTTTTTTAATATACTACACTACTCGTAGCGACGCTGTCACCGGGTCAGTAAGTTTTATTATGGGCCATTCTAACATAAATAAGCAAAATAATTGAATAGCATTTAACTTATTGGATGTTGCTGACCACGGAATAGAGAATCTGCTTATTACTAAGCATAGACTTACAATATTTACTACCGTAAGTTGCTAATGTCTAGCCTACTCTTGCTGAAAAGTCTAAAAATATTGCTATCTGCAAGGAAAATAGTGAAATGTAAATCTAGATATTGGCATAATGTGTAGTAAAATATTTCTAGATTATTAAAATGTAAATCACCATTTAGCTTTTTACACGATAATAGAATATTGAACTGTATATGAGTAGGAATCTGCAAAATCACTAGTTTTTTAGGTATTTTGTTTTTAATTTTTGACTTAATACTAAGTTCTAGCATTTTGAACATCTCGTTTAAAATGCTAGAACCCATAGCTGTAACACCATAGGTAAAAAAATTCGATACAGGCTTAGATACTCTTTTAACTTTTACTGTTCTGAGTTCTAGGCCTTTTGAGCTTGATAATAGGGTCTGTTTTATTGATAAGTACAGCTTAAAAGGTAGGTAATACCACAAACTTATCTGACCCGGTGACAGCGTCGCTTTTTGTGTGAGTCTTCCCCGATTGCCCCGTGAGGGACAAAAAAATTAAACTAAACAAGCATAATATTATAAAGTAGTTCCAATTTTGGCCACCGGGCTAGATAAGTTGGTAGGACTATAAACATCTATTATTTTCTTTTATGTTCAGCATTTTTGGTATCTAATGTTAGAAACGGCTCATTTCATTTCTTGAACGATTTCTTTTGAGCAAGTTTTTGAGAAATTTTGGTAGGTATTGGGTAACATAGAAGAGAGCAACCTATAAAGTTTTTTTTTTCATAGTATAATATAGTGGATATTTTTTATGATTATGGCTGTAGATGAACATAGAAGAAAAAGAGGGTTGAGAAAAACATATTATACTATAGGTACTGCTTAGGATTGAGACAAATATTTGAACCGATTTATAATTCATGAATAAAAACAATAGTAATCACTTAAATTGTTGACTGAAACTGAACTATTCGCATTTGGGTCAGAAACCTTTTTTCAAAGTTGCCGTGTATTTAAAAGTGCAATTATTCCCGTTGTAATGAGGTGTTTTGGGTGTTTTAATAATTCTTTTTTATTTTATAGTCCCACAAATTTATCTGACCCGTTGACAGCGTCCCTATAGTTTATATGAAAATTAATAAGATACAAACAAGAACTAAACAGTCATAAAAAATTGTTCCAATTTTAACCACTGGGTCAGATAAGTTTGCTGTGGCTTGGCCATAAACTTGGCCAAAATTCATTTGGCCAATTAATCAGATGTGTTACAAATAAAATATTTGAGTAACATAAACTGAACGAAAAGAACTACAATTATTAATTTTGTTTATTGTTTGTTATTTTGTTTCAATATAATTTTATTAGAGTTTTAGTGGACTAGATGGTTTAGTAGGTATATTCCCACAAACTTATCTAACCTGGTGACGGCGTCGTTAGTAAATTATGAAAAATAAAATAAAAAAAAAACTTATCATATTGCATAAAAATTAGTTCCAATTTTGGCCACCAGGTCAGATAAGTTTGACGGAGAGTACCAAAAACTAATATTTACATAAAACTATAGCTAAACTAAACGATTTTGGTATTATGTTTCTACAAATCATTGAACTAAATGACATATGTCTGTAATACGATATTTTTCTCACTGTAAAGACCGGTTCTTAGTTAATGTCGGTTTATTAATGCGGGCACGTAGATAGTGAGGGCGTGGGTAAAGGCGGGAAAGAAAGGTATTCCAAAATGAATAAGCATTTTTTAAATTTGTTTATCCTCAAGCATGGTAAGAGGAGGTACTATGTTACAGGTATTTCCTACCTCCATGGCCTCGAGTTGCTGTATTACTCAAAGCGTATTACAAAAACAGTGCCGTTTTGTAATATGGCGGATTTTACCTTGTCTCTGTACATTAATTTACGATTTGACGTCGACATTTATACAGTGTTGCCAGTGTTTTAAAATCCGACACTTTGCCAATAGACCATAGACAAAGCCTCAATATTTAAAAATGTTTAGAATTCATCGTTTTATGTAGAACAAGTCATATAAATAGATAATTCGGTTGATGATATTATCTTATGTTATATAATAAAGTTATTTATTCCTGAAAGCATTATTTTGATACCAAAATACCTACCTAGCTTCATGACTTGAAGCCCGCGACTTCGGATTGGGGTTTTGAGAAGGTTCCCGCGGTAACTCTAATTTTCCGGGATAAAACGTAGCCTATTTGTTATTCTAGACTATAATCTCTGTGCCAAATTCCATCCAGATTCGTTCAGCCGTTCTGAAGTGATTGAGTAACAAACATTCATCCATCCATATAAACTTTCAATGAGCTATTGAACACCAATCTCATATGTAAACTGAGGTTACTGATTAAAACTTCGGGTATCGTAAAAACACGTAAGTAATGGTAAAATATGTATATTTAATTAATCATGATTAGTATTATTTATTAATCAATACAATATTTCTATATCGAGGAGGGGCGCGGAGACTTCTCCGCCTCGCCCGCGCTCTCTGAGTCACTCTCCGCGAGACACTGAGTTCCGCGTACATCTACTAACAATGTCAAGGTGATGAATAAATAAATGAGGGCAACCAATAACAATATGAGGGTAACTGATACAAAATGACTAATGAGGTTAATGAATAAAAACTCGTAAAATTTGCTAAAAATATATATATTTCTTACAGTTATAATCAGTTTTATTACCATTTAATAATCAATCTGTGTGACGGCCACGGGAGAGATCGGAGAGTTGTGTGGACATCTCTACTAACAATGTCAGGGTGATGAATAAACTAGTGGTTCGCCCCGAACTAAGACCTCGCGGCGCCATCTATTGACATAAATGTGAAGTTCTGTTAAAAATACTGAAGCTCATTAAAAATTAAATAATTCCGTTTCCTTACAATATCTATCTAATTTTAGTATTTGTTGTTCAAGTACAGGATATAATTGAAATAATTGATCAAGTTTCAGGCTCATCCTTTCAGAAAATTTAGAGTTCTGAGGTCATCTTTGGACGTTAGAAAATCACCACTTTGAAAGCCCCCCATTTCGTCAATTTTGGGGGAAAAATTAAAAAAAAATATTTTTGGACTCTATTCCTTATTATCTTTAAAATGATATACCGCAACCCTATGTAACTATATAAAAAATATTTTACTTCGCATTCGCTTCTATGAGAGCCCCCCTGAAATAAAGATTTTTATTATTTTTTAAGCCATATTCGGCGGGAGGCCATTGGTTTACATATTATATTTAAAGCTGAAGTAATTGCGTTCAGTAATTCAGAAGTTATAATGCTCTGACAGACGGACGGACGGACGGACGGACGGACGGACAAGTGCCAATTCACCCAAGTAGACTCAGAGACCTTCACTTCGCTCGGTCAATAAATGAGGGCAACCAATAACAATATGAGGGTAACTGATACAAAATGAGGTTAATGAATAAAAACTCGTAAAATTTGCTAAAAATATTTATATTTCTTTAAAAAGATCTCAGTACAACTTTTACATATCGTGCAGTACGGATAATGTCAGTCTATGTGTGGGCCACGTGTACACGAGAGGTAGGGAGGGGCGCGGAGACTTCTCCGCCTCGCCCTCGCTCTCGGAGTCACTCTCCGCGAGACGGGAGAGATCGGAGAGATCCGCGGACATCTTTACTAACAATATGAGGGTGATGAATTAATAAAATATGAAGGTAACCGATAAAATATGAGAGTAACTGATACAAACTGAGGTAAATGGATAAAAATTCGTAAAAAGTGCTAAAAATATGTATATTTCTTACAATGATAATCAGTGTTATTACAATTTAATAATCAATACAATATTTCCATATCGTGCAATACAGATAGCGTCAGTCTGTGTGTCGGCCACGTGTATACAAGGGGTAGGGATGGGCGCGGAGACTTCTCCGCCTCGCCCTCGCTCTCGGAGTCACTCTCCGCGAGACGGGAGAGATCGGAGAGTTGCGCGGACATCTCTAACGCCAGGTCCGGTGGTATCAGAATCTGTAAAGAAACATTCAGCATTTACAGCCCTTCATACTTATGTGACCCGGTGGCAAAAATTGGAACTAATTTTTATGACTGCTTAGTTTTTGTTTTTATTTTTTGTGACGACCTCCGTGGCGCAGTGTGTAGCGCTGTTGCCTTAACGTGCGGAGGTCCCGGGTTCGATCCCCGGCAGGGTCAATTTGGGAATTTATAATTTCTGAATTTTCCCAGGTCTGGCCTGGTGGGAGGCTTCGGCCGTGGCTAGTTACCACCCTACCGGCAAAGACGTGCCGCCAAGCGATTTAGCGTTCCGGTACGATGCCGTGTAGAAACCGAAGGGGTATGTGTTTAATATAACTGCCATGCCCCTAACAGGTTAGCGAAAGTCTGTCTGGTACGCTTTAACGGCCCATCTTTTCAACCGGGTATATGACTTTTGACGTATTTTTTGTTCAAGACTGTAGAACGCCTACTTATTATTTCCAGCCTGCAGTGTCCCATTGTTGGACAAAGGCAACTACTTTGGCAGTTGGGCAAAGTACTTGAATAAAAAATATTTGATTTTGATTTAATGGGTAGGTTACATCAATAAATAATTCAAAGAAGCTTATTCCACGCAGACGAAGTCACGAGCATCGGCTAGTTAGTTACATGTAAATCGATTGACTGCCTCGTTGGTTTAGAGGTTAGCAGTCGACTGTGGATCACGAGGTTCTCGAGGGTTCGATTCCCGGTATTCCCGGTCGGGCATAAAAATTGTTAGGTATTTGTGACTAGAAATTCTCAGTAATAGCTCGGAGTTAGGAAGCGGTGCTTCACCCCCGTGCCTCGGAGAGCACGTTAAGCCGTCGGTCCCGGTTATTATCACTAAATTGATAATAGTCGTTAAAGCCCGCCAACCCGCATTGGAGCAGCGTGGTGGGTGTAAGCTCTAATTCCTTCTCTCCTACGAGAGTGGAGGCCTGTGCCCAGCAGTGGGACGTTATTGGGCTGTAGTGGTGGTGGATGTACTAGCCTGCAGCCATTCGCCCCTGGTGGCATAGGGGCGCTGTGACGTCACTAGGGCTCCGCCCACACTTGGGGGCAGTATAGTGACGGCGCGCGGACCCTGCCGCCATGTGAAGTGACGCTCGTGGAGCACTCGACCGCTAAAGGAAACATATTTAATTAAAAAATGAAAAAAAAATGTTTTATTTATTTATTTATTTATACATTCTGTACCAGTAACTTAAAAATAAAACATAAACATTGAAAGGACATGCACAAGGACAACTTATCTCTTGAAGAGATTTCTTCCAGATGCCCCAGAATGTGAGAATAGTGAAACATGTAAGTTAAAACTGTGTAGGTACTTATTAAAGAAACGAAAACTTTCCGATTTAAATACATTAAAATAAAAATAATACAGAATTAAATAATGTTTAACAAGATGTTATAAACTTAAACAACAGGTACATATACGTATATCATACTATACACATAATACTAGTGGTTCGCCCCGAACTAAGACCTCGCGGCGCCATCTATTGACATAAATGTGAAGTTCTGTTAAAAATACTGAAGCTCATTAAAAATTAAATAATTCCGTTTCCTTACAATATTTATCTAATTTTAGTATTTGTTGTTCAAGTACAGGATATAATTGAAATAATTGATCAAGTTTCAGGCTCATCCTTTCAGAAAATTTAGAGTTCTGAGGTCATCTTTGGACGTTAGAAAATCACCACTTTGAAAGCCCCCCATTTCGTCAATTTTGGGGGAAAAATTAAAAAAAAAATATTTTTGGACTCTATTCCTAATTATCTTTAAAATGATATACCGCAACCCTATGTAACTTTATAAAAAATATTTTACTTCGCATTCGCTTCTATGAGAGCCCCCCTGAAATAAAGATTTTTATTATTTTTTAAGCCATATTCGGCGGGAGGCCATTGGTTTACATATTATATTTAAAGCTGAAGTAATTGCGTTCAGTAATTCAGAAGTTATAATGCTCTGACAGACGGACGGACGGACGGACGGACGGACGGACGGACGGACGGACAAGTGCCAATTCACCCAAGTAGACTCAGAGACCTTCGCTTCGCTCGGTCAATAATATATATACATAAATATAATATATATATATATTATATACAAGCATACTATAGCTACCATATCTACATAAATACAATTATAATAGCTAATCATATAAAGTTGAAAGAAAGTGCTGCTTCAGTCTGGATTTAAATGCACCCACGGATGGACTCTCGCGGATATTCCCTGGAAGGGAATTCCAGAGACACGCTGCAACCACTGCAAACGACTTTGCGTAGAATATGGTGTTGCACGTGGGCACTTCGTGTTTTAACCGTTACACATGCACGCAACGGTCTTACTCGGAGAGGAGCATCCTGAAAACGCTCGCGTAAATATGGAGGGGAAGAGAATTTTAAAATTTTAAAAAGTAATGTCAGAATATGAACATTCCGGCGAAAGCGAATAGTTCAAATAGTTTTTTTAATTTTATAATTTGAGTTTACCTCCTTTAGAATCGATTTTCATAAACCTATGAAAGTATGCAAATTTATGGGGAGCAAAATCAAACTTTCTCCGTTACGTTATCGACTCTTATGTTTCCATGGTAACACTTGTTTATGTTCCCATGACTGTGTAATGTATTTTGATAAATATAATAAATATAAATAAATGTATATATTACTGAAAGCATGCTGCTTTCAGTAATATAAAAAGTGCATTTACCGTCATTTACTAATCTAAAGTACGGCCATTTTAAGCGCGGACAAAATGTAAACAATCAAACGAGAGGTCGTTCGCCTAATGAAGGGGTAAACAACACTTTGGTCTTCTGTAAAAAATAATATAATCTATCGGCTCCTTGTACGGAGTCTATCTTTTTATTCTTGTATTGTAATTGATTCATTTGTAATCAACTTTAAAAAAAGGAGGAGGTATAAGCAATTTGACCCAGATGTACTTATGTATGTATTGAGGTACCTACCGTCAAGGGCTACGTTTACGTATTTATTAATATGTTTGAAGATAAAGCCCGGAATTTTTGATCTTAGAAACTAATCACTCGTAGCCGTTGTAGTTTAGTAAACACAAACAGTAGCTATTTTTCAGTCATTAGTAGCAGAATTCTGTTTAGTTTTGCTTCCAATCTGAGCAACTCTGTGATTTGGAAAGTCGATAGATATGATTATTATATTATGTTTAATTCAAAGGCAAAGAAAATAAACAAATGAAGTAATTATTCATGTTTTTATTAATTTTTTTTTCACAAATACTTAAGGTTCACGTAGCAATTGTGTAATTATTCGCAACATTAATGGATCGTTGATTACTGAACTACTAAGTACATAATAATATATTTACATACGTTAGTACTACTATAGTACATTATGAATCATGATGTTACGACGCGTAAAATGTTACTTACAACTATGTTTCGGTGGTGAGACGTCACGACTTTTATTATGAAATCCACTGTCGACCACGTAAGCGCGTCTATTCATATGCGCGAAAGAGACACGTTATAGTTTTGGCGTAGTTAGTTAGTTTCGTGAGGGTTTCATAGTGAAGGTGCGTCAATGAACTTTTGTCCGTGCTTAAAATGGCCGTACTATATATTATATTTTATAATCATTCGCAAAGAGTAAACTATAGTCGTGCTTCGGAGATGACACACACAATTCTTTTTTTTATAATTTTATTATAGTCCTTCTCACACCAGGCAACTTTCTAAATTTACTTAAATAAATTATTATCCATACTGCGAAAGTGTGTCCCTTTTAAAAATAGGTTTTATCCCTGGGACATAGGCTATGCCCGCGACTCCGTCCGCGTGGATTAAGGTTTTTTTGATTCCCGCGGGAACTCTTTAATTTTCCGGAATAAAAAGTAGCCTAGGTCCATCCCCGGGATACAACCTATCCCTGTACCAAATTTCATCAAAATCGGTTGAACAGATGGGCCGTGGAAGCGTAGCAGACAGACAGACACACTTTCGAATTTCAAATATTAGTATGAATTCCGAAAGAATTCCGCGTCATGTTCACGTCATCCATGTAGGTATGTATGCCCTTACAAACAAAACGTGAGCGAAGTTGCGGGCAAAAGCTAGTACAAATAGTAAACGTCAACACTCACTCGATGGCAAGTGGTAGCAAACTGGCTCCCTCCGCGTTCAGCATCAGATGCACTCCGTCCAAGTACTCTATCTCTTCTCCGCCGCGCCACGAGCCCTGCAATATACGAGAAAAAATAACTCTTAAATGATTAAAAATATTTTTGAAATCATGCTTTTATCGTCGGCCATATTGAATTCGGTGTGACGTCATTTTATATTTAAACATATGCCGTTGCGATTTGAACTTAAAATCCACCACCACTTCATAAAAAAACCTAAGGTAAGTCTGAATGAATGGATTTTGATTTTTTATCCCGGAAAATTAAAGAGTTCCCGCGGGAAACAAAAAACCATACAGACAGACAGACAGACAGACAGACAAAAACTAAATAAAAATCTGTTTTGGGCTCAGTATGATAGTAAAGTATGCCCCAATTAAAATTTTCAGAATATATTAAATGTACAGAAATCTTCCAGTTACAGTTTTATTAAAAGTATAGATAGATTTTATTTTTATAAGTAGGTAATTATTTTTGAAAAAAACATTAAAATCGCAAAGTAAAAATAAAACAATGAATAAACTTCGTTACTTTCTACCAATCTAGCTAAATCCGGTTCAATATTGGTGAGTTGCCGTTTGTTGATTTTCAAACGGTTTCTTTGTTTTATCAAAATACTTTAAATTACCACACTGAAAGCCTTTGTCGACTTTAGAAAGATGATCAAAAAGTTTTATAAAAGTACAACAATGGTATCTTACTAAAATATTAGTTATTCTTTTAACAAGTATATTGAGATTCAAATAAAAAATTGTGTTAATTAATAGAGGTCGTTTTGAGACCACGTCGACCCCATAACCAGTTTTCGTTCATGTCGACCCCTGGGAAACCGATATCGACCCCAAGGGGTCGGTATCGACCACTTCCCAGTAATCAGTATATTCCCTCATCCCTGGGCTAAATGTTAAGTATCATTAACTTCTGGAGAAGAAGTATGATATTCCAAAAATGCCAAATTTCATCAAAATCAGTTGACTGTTTGTTGACACAGTCGAACTATATACGAATGCTCAATGAGCAAGCTCTAGCGCGAGTCAATACACTTGTGCTGCCATCTATCGGCGCGCTAGTGAACTGGTGAACTGTATGTAAAATTATTTTATCCATACTAGAAGAGAAAATAATACATATTATATACAATACAATCTTATTAATATTATAAATGCGAAAGTTTGGATGGATGTATGGATGTTTGTAACTCAATCACGCACCAACGGCTGATTAAAAAAAGTGATAGATAAAAAATACTTCGTCCGCGTGGATTAGGTGTTTTTTTATTCCCGTGGGAACTCTAAATTTCCGGGATAAAAAGTAGCCTATGTCCTTCCCTGGGATACATCATACAATCTACCCCTGTACAGGATTTCATGAAAATCGTTTTTTTTTAATTTATTTATTTCAAATGGACACAACAATTTTTTACAAAATATAAATCTCGCCAAACTGGTGGGCCAGTTTGTTGGAGTTGGAGTTGAACGGATGAGCCGTGAAAGCGTAGCAGACAGACAGACGCACTTTCAATCAATCATTTATTCAATTTAGGTACACTGTAGGTACACATATTGACGTCAGTTACTTACATATAAAACATGACGGTGATAATTAATTGTGGTATCTTAAAACTAAAGCTACGAGGGTTCCAAACGCGCCCTGGTCTGAGAAGAGCCCACAACAAACTCAGCCGGGTTTTTCGAAGTGAAAACTTCTTTAGGCGCGTTCAGCACTTTTTGGTCACAAAAAATGTGTATTCACGTCGCGAACACATAAATATACTACATTCGATATTAAAGTTTAATGCCTTAGTGTTAAGGTTTATGTATTTTAATAATGTTAATTTAAAAAAAAAATGTTCTTTTTCACTTCTATCGGCAGTCCCTATGAGTCCAAATTTTTTTTTTTTCATTTTCGCCATCTCACTAATCATCTTGACTGAGGAACTATCAGAGCCATTAGAGCAAGTCATTGCTTTTTTTTTAAATCCACTACAAGTTAGCCCTTGACTGCGATCTCACCTGATGGTAAGTGATGATGCAGTCTAAGCTCTAATGGCTCTTTCGCGTTTATAATATTAGTAAGGATCCACTGACCTGCATCAGTTCGGGAATCTGTGGCAGAGCTCGTTCGATGCTCGACATCTCAAAACTGTCCGTTGACATATTGTGACCTGATAACAAAGAAAAAGGTTCATTTTGGATCTAGTCTTGTGTACCGTTCTTAAAATAAGGGATCATTATTACTACATATTTGTCATTACCGGAGGTTCTCAATTCAGCGCGTATCTTTTTTAAAAAAATATATAAAGTATCGATTATAAATGATAAATGATGATAAATGATTTATTTATTTCACATAGGATAACTTGTGTCACTTATGATACGTCAAGACTCTACCACCGGTTCGGAAAGATGATTCTACTGACAAGAGCCGGCTATATGTATAAATAATAATAAAATAATACAATTATGATAATACTAATAATTAACAATTAATACAATTAATTAATTATTATGTTGGTAATGATAATGGTGGTGATGAGAAAGTATGTATTTACCCTCAGTGCCCCGGTCGCTCATACTGCTGAGTCCCCGCTGTAGGGTCTCTTTGATCTGTCTCTCCACGCTCGGAGATAGGGAGCTTGATTGTTCATCAGAACTCTGAAAACACATATTCACGTATTTATATCGTAATGCAAGACTTCGGCTAACAAGTTAGCTATTTTGAATTCATCATTTCAACTCATCACCAGCTCTGGCTTATACCAGGTTGATGATGATAGCGGTGATGGAAATTAATCCGTACTATATCCACCACCACCACCACTACAGCCCATTAACGTCCCACTGCTGGGCACAGGCCTCCACTCTCATAGGAGAGAGGGAAACTGCCTCGTTGGTCTAGCGGTTAGCATAGTCGACTGCGGATCACGAAGTCCTGGGTTCGATTCCCGGTCGGGCATAAAAAATTGTTAGGTATTGGGTTTTTCAATTAAGAAATTCTCAGTACCAGCCCGGAGTTGGAAGTTGGTGGTGTTTCACCCCCGTGCCTCGGAGAGCACGTTAAGCCGTCGGTCCCGGCTATTATCACTAACATGATGAACGACTATTCGTTAAAGCCCGCCAACCCGCATTGGAGCAGCGTGGTGGGTCTAAGCTCTAATTCCGTACTATATATTATTATAAAATATATCTTAATGATTCTTTCATATTTTTGTTTTATTTTATCTTAATTTTCATATTAAATTTAAAACAAAAAAGGAAACTTCTCCATTGGTGATAGTGACGCTGCTGATGGCAATGAGTAAATGATCATAATGATGGTAATGAGAGTTGAGTGTTACCGGGTGCCTCTGCCAGCGCACTCTGGCGGAGACGCCGGCGAGGTGCGCGGCGCGCCGGGTGTGAGAGCCCAAGCGAGCCGACGCCCGGCGCTGCGCGCGGGTTACCAGCCAACTGCCGCCGCATCTGGAGTACCAAAACAACACCCTTAATTCCTCGTTGGTCTATTGGTTAGCATGTTCGACTGCGGCCGACGAGGTCCCGGGTTCGAGTCCCGGGTCGGGCCATAATAATTAGTATTGGATTTTTCTGGCAATAAATTATCAGTACTGGAATTACTAACATTAATTATTCAGATTTTAAACTAACAAAGTGAGCCCTAGTTGCTACAAATAAAGAGAATTTATTTATTTATTATTAGGAAGTTGCCGGTGTTTCACCCCCGTGCCTCGGACAGTACGTAAAGCCGTCTATCTTGGGCCTGATCTCTCTCCGGTCGTGTCGGATTTTCCGTCCCATCGGGCACGTTATAGTGCACAAATGTGTGTGCACACTTGTGCATTATAATGCTCATCTAGAGAAATAAGCCATCTGTGCGGGAGATATTAGTAGCCATTTAAGCCGCCGTGGCCGAAATTCGGTCAGGAGGACATTAATGAAAACACACAGTAACATAACAGTAAGAAAATTTTGGCATCCAAAAATTTAAGAGATATTAAGTTCAAAAACCGTGATCAAAATAGTGAATTTTATAGGAAGCAGATGCCTCACAGACAATTGGGGCATTTTTTTATTACTCACAAAAAAATTGTCTGGCCGGTTAACGAACCCTAATTTACGAAATGGCACTTCACGAATTTGAGTTTGAGACCCCTGATCTAGGTACCTTATAAAAATTAAAACCTCACCTCGGGTCTTCGCTCAACGCTTTCAGCACTTGGAACCCGGAGCCCCTCTGTGCGGCTCTCAGCTCCCTACTGGTGCACCCCACCATCTATAACATAACAAATACCACTTATCACGCATAAGAACAAATAGGACACTTATAAGCACAAATAGGACATTTTAAGTGCAAACTGTACATTTCTAAGCACAAATTAGACATTTTAAGTACAAATAAGACGTTATAGGTGCAAATCGAACACTTTAAAGCACAAATTAGACAATTGTTCGTCATTCATACTAAACAGATAGATTTAAAATAAGTAAATTATCATGCTTTATTTTGTGAACTTTAATGACAAAACTTCGTCGATCTCTTTGTCAGCCCTAACGCAGACTACGGTCTATTTGGGCTGCAATTTACAAACGCCAGCCTGTGTTTTTAGTCTAGTGCTTTGGTCTGCAAAATTGTGGTGTAATTTTAGATATTTTAGAAAAAAAATTAAAAAAAAAAAAAATTGGACACGTTTAAGTGTGGAAATGTCACCTGCACAAACGCGACGGCGCCGTGGGGCGTGTCCACAACGCTCAGCTGAGGATCGTCCGCGACCAGAAGGTGGCGCACGCGCGACTGCGAGCCGTCAAGCGCAGCGTGCCAAGTCACGTGGTCGCCCGCACAGAACTTGTTGCCTGCAAATTGCAATCACACGTGCAATAACACTCAAATCAAAACAAATATTTATTATCTTTATTGAAGTGCCTGGTTTTTTTTTACCACTACAAGCTAGCCCTTGACTGCGATCTCACCTGATGGTAAGTGATGATGCAGTCTAAGATGGTAGCGGGCTAACCGGTTAGGGGCATGGCAGTTATATTAAACCCTTCGGTTACTACACGGCATCGTACCGGAACGCTAAATAGCTTGGCGGCACGTTTTTCCCGGTAGGGTGGTAACTAGCCACGGCCGAAGCCTCCCACCAGGCCAGACCAGGGAAAATTCAGAACTTAAATTCCCAAATTGACTCTGCCGGGGATCGAACCCGGGACCTCCACACGTTACGGCAACAGCGCCACACACTGCGCCACGGAGGTCGTCAAAACTGGTGGGAGGCTTCGGCCGTGGCTAGTTACCACCCCACTGGCAAAGACGTGCCGCCAAGCGATTTAGCGTTCCGGTACGATGCCGTGTAGTAACCGAAGGGTTTAATATAACTGCCATGCCCCTAACCGGTTAGCCCGCTACCATCTTAGACAGCATCATCACTTACCATCAGGTGAGATCGCAGTCAAGGGCTAGCTTGTAATGGATTGGAAAAAAAAAAGTATCAACTTCTTTAGGCGCGTTGAGCACATTTTGGTAGGGGGTAAAAACTAAAAATGTGGAACACCCGAGACCGACACTGTACTTCTTAAAACTAACGGTCAGTAAATTAAATGCCTTAGTTGTAAGGTTTATAATTATACTAGACAATGCCCGCGACTTCGTCCGCGTGGATTAAGATTTTTGATTCCCGCAGGAACTCTTTAATTTTCCGGGATAAAAATTAGTCTATGTCCTTCCCCGGGATATCATCTACCCCTCTACCAAATTTCATCAAAATCGGGTGAAGAGACAGTTTTTTTTATTCCCGCGGGAACTCTTTAATTTTCCGGGATAAAAAGTAGCCTATGTCCTTCCCCGGAATACCATCTATCCCTGTACCAAATTTCAGCAAAATCGGTGGAAAAGATGGGCCGGGAAAGCGTAGCAGACAGACAGACAGACAGACAGAAACACTTTCGCATTTATAATATTAGTATGGATTTGAAATTTATTTAATTAGAAAAAATAAAGTAAAATATTTTCGTTTTCACTTATATCAGCATATCGTCTCTAGCCAACTTTTTTTATGAATCATTATTTACAATAACATTACAATAATAAATTAATTTAACTAAATTATATTATACAAGATACATTTAATCTATCGTAGCTTTAGTTTTAAGATACCGTTACCCATTCTCACCATCATGCTTAAGATTCAAGATTCAAGTAATTTATTAAATATAGGTACACTGTAGGTACACTTATTTTCGTCTAAAAATTACTTACTTAAAAAGCATGATGGTGATAATGGGTAACGTTAAAACTAAAGCTACGAGGCTTTTTAAGTGAGTAATTTTTAGACGACAATAAGTGTACCTACAGTGTACCTATATTGAATAAATGACTTGACTTTACTATCCCATAAGTTCTGTCCCATAAGTCATTTGGGATGAGTGAGAGAGTGTGTGTGTAGTGATGGTGGGTGTATTACAATAGGTGAGTGGATGTATTACAATAGGTGAGTGGGTGTATTACAATAGGTGAGTGGGTGTATTACAATAGGTGAGTGGGTGTATTACAATAGGTGAGTGGGTGTATTACAATAGGCGAGTGGGTGTATTACAATAGGTGAGTGGGTGTATTACAATAGGTGAGTGGGTGTATTACAATAGGTGAGTGGGTGTTAGAGGCTGGATGGCTCACCAGTAGTGAATATGTATCGCGCTAGCTGCTGCAGTAAGGCGGCCGGCCACAGGGGAGGCTCCCTAGCTTCACTTGCTAACCTGAAGGTTAGTTCCAGCCCATAACCCGAACATCTCTCTATGGGATCTGGTTCAGGATGTACTCGGCCGTCTCCGTGGAGGTCTGACAGACCAAAACTGGAAGACATGTTTTTTTTTTATCCACTACAAGCAAGTCCTTGACTGCGATAGGGTGGTAACTAGCCACGGCCGAAGCCTCCCACCAGGCCAGACCAGGGAAAATTCAGAAATTATAAATTCCCAAATTGACCCTCCCGGGGAGCGAACCCAGGACCTCCGCACGTTAAGGCAACAGCGCTACACATTGCGCCACGGAGGTCGTCACCTCCGTGCAAGGACCTTGCCTCCGTGGTATCAGATGTCAATTGGAAGCAACTGAATCTGTTACATTTTCTAGGATAAAAAGAAGCATATATTTTTCCCTGGTATACAATGTAGCCCTGTAAAAAATTTTGTATACTCAGACAGGCAGACACACTTTCGCATTTATAGGTATATTTTTTTTTGTAATAACATTACAATAGAACTTATAGTCTTTACCTAGCCTTATCTAATTACTTTACAAATCATGACCACTTGAAATTCTGGCGAAGCTGCTGCATTTAACAGCCAAACTGATTCTTTGCCCAAAAATAAGTTATGAAGATTATACCTGTGCCCCTGTGGCATACTTAAAAGCCAACATCTGGGAATTGAATTGAAGATTTTTAGTATTTTCTGTCTTTTCTAAATTCAATACATACCTTATGTAATGCCAGTGTGATGGAATGTTCTCTTCAGGTTTCCCAGGGTTCCAATACATACTAATGTAGTCTAAAGGATCTTGACCACCTAACCTGAAAGGCAGAATAAAAACTACTGAACAAAAATACAAACTAAAAGTAGTTTGATATAGTTCACTATTGGGCATGTCTTTGCATATCTATATTCTATACTAATATTTATTATAAATGTGAAAGTTTGGATGGATGGATGGATATTTGTTAATCAATCACTCCAGAACAGCTGACCGGATCTGCATGAAATTTGATGAATTAGTAGTTTTATCCCAGAATATTAAAGAATTGGTAGAATGTATAAGGCTCTCAAACTGTAATTATGTCAACTTTATAATATCACCTCATTCTCATGAATAAATTATTATTTATTTATTTATCACGTGACGTTGAGTGAACAGCCAAATTGAAAAGCAATCACGGAAGTAGAGTGTTAGCAATCAAAGTGGTAAATCATTAACCCTTACCAATATTTCAGCCTAGTGGTAACTTGCAGAGGATTAGGTTGGTCAGGATATACTTTGGTACAAGCTTCATATAAAGATTTCAGCCCGACTGGCATCAGACGATCTGAAACATTATAATTATTATTATTATTTATAGTAGGCTAGGCAGCTTTCGCTGATGCGCCTATATCAAATCTTGTGCTTTGTCTTTAAGTGTTTATCCAGTCTGTTCTTGAAATGATTCACAGAGGTTGACATCACCACATCCTCGGGCAGTTTGATCCAAATAAGCACTACTTTGTTGCCCATAAAGTGTTTAAAGGGATTTGATGATGCCAATCTATGACGCAGCTTTCGATCGTGTCCTCTTAGGACTTAGACCAACATTAGACAACATATAATACCAACATTTTATAAAAAGAATGAAGACACACTGGCTAAGAATGTTGGCAGAATTCACACACCTGTGAGAACATCCATCCATAGTTATATTACAAATGTGAAAGTGTTTCTGTCTGTCTGCTACGCTTTCACTGCTCATCTGTTCAACCGATTTTGATGAAATTTGGTATTAGGACAGTTTGAATCCCAAGGAAGGACATAAGGTCATAAGGCTAAACCTTAATCCACTCGGACTAAGCCTTGACTTAGTCCGCGTGGATTGAGGTGGATGACAAGGATCTGCCCGCGAAATTCAAATTTAATTTGGTTTTTCACAATTTGCAAATTATTGACTAATTTGTGAGTAACTCACGTCAAACTCATTATTTTGACTAATTTCTTAAACTGGACACTTTCAAGTAAAGATTTTTATATAAACCTGTGAAGATGATATTCCTAGGCTCGCAATTTGAATGCCATAAGCCTACTTTGTTGTATTAATTTACAAATTGTGAAAAACCAAATTAAATTTGAATTTCGCGGGCAGACCCTTGTCATGCACCTTAAGGTTTAGCCTAATTTAATTAGCCTAGCATCATCTAATTATGAATAACTCCTGGGCATACAAGTTTCCTCACAATGTTTTACTTTACTGTTAAGGCTCATGAGAGGAGACTAATGCAAAGTAGAAGGTTGAAAATAATTTATTTATTTATTTATTATATCTCCCAACTTATATCTATCATTACAGGTATAACCTAATGCGATAGATTAAGACATGCCTAATACTACAAAAATATTTAGAATAAAATAGATTAACTTCACAATAAAACATACCTAGCATATGAAATTAACTTAATACAAATTTATCCGTTTTTATGAACTCGCTCAGTGAGCAGCTGAAGAGGTCCCTCTGTTCAGCCACTGTGTTGAGCGTTTATTTACTTATTATTAAGAGTTAAAATGATAATAGTCGTTAAAGCCCTCCAACCCGCATTGGAGCAGTATGGTGGGCCTAAGCTCTCTCCTATGAGAGTGGAGGCCTGTGCCCAGCAGTGGGACGATAATGGGCTGTAGGAGTGGCAAGAGTTATAATTAAAACCAGGTTCCAGTGCGATGCCGCATAGTAAAATGAAATCCGTTGGCTTTAGGTTTGCCGCTGAAGGGAGGGGGCGCGCAGATGTAGCCGCATTCCTAAAGCAAACGAATTATAAATAATAAGCATAGTAGCAGTATTTTCGGGTAGTATACAAACCAATTATGGGTATGAGTTTAAAAAACTGCCATACCCCTCCTAAGCCAGCCTGCATCACCAAGATCGCAGTCAAGGAATAATTTCTCAGCCTCTAATCACCTGTTTCATTGCTAGATTCTCCCGTAGAGCCCGTGTTTCGAGCTGGTATGGGAGAAACATCGGAGCTGGTCGGCTGCGCTTGCGCAACGAAAGACAGAGCACTGTTCTGCACCACACCGCTCGGCACTCCTGAACTTGTACCGGACATTATTTATCGTAGCTCGTTTTGTTGAGATGAAGTTCTAAATTAGATACACGACCACAAAATTAAGCGTGAGCTGAGCAGCTGTAGTCTATGATTTTAATTTTTCAATAATAAGTTACCATTTTTCTCAAAAAGTACTGGGCCGATTGAGATGCGGTTTTATGCTTAGGTATAGCCATATATTCAATGTACTCTGTGGGCATATTCTGTGGGTATAGCTTGTGAAATGTGAGGATTCAGGATATATTTTAGGACCATAGACAACCAAGCTGAGCTGTAGTCTATGATTTATTTGGCTCAGCTTTAGTATACTCCCCGCGGAGTTGGACGTTCATATTTTTTTTACAGAAAGACCTTGATGTGGTAAGCCTTGCACTAAAATATTTTACACCGAATTCTAATACTTTTCGAGAAATATTTTTTTGAAATTCGCAAAGGACTTGTCCAAAATTGGGCCTTGAACATGAACCAAGATGATTTTAATACACGTGAATAGAGATCCTAAAATATGGCTTATAGCATAATTTACACATTTTTAGAGGACCCCAATTTCTAGAAAAATATTATTTTATTTTGTTGCTTTTTTAGATCTTTGTCTGAATCTTATCAATTAATAAAAAAAAACAGCAAAAAAATAACTTGATTGTCTTTTTCACGTATGTCATTGTCAAATGTCAACTGTCAGTTTTGTTTATCTTATTATTTTATTAGTGATTTATTGTTGGTTATTTATTATTTTACGAATGATTGAAATACTCAATTATTATTTATTAATCTTATAATATGTCGGACGGACGACATCAAGACAGTCGCAGGGAGTCGTTGGATCCAGGCGGCGCAAGATCGTGGCTTGTGGAGGACCCCACAGGAGACCTATGTCCAGCAGTGGACGTCCATCGGTTGACGACGACGACGACGAATCTTATAATATTGTATGCACTATGTAGTGGAAAATGGGTAGTTTCTCGAAATTGAATATTAATAATCACAACTAATGTGCATAACCAAAGGACGGGAAAAAGGAAAAGAGGTTGCCCATGTCAGATGACTATGCCCACGGGCAAACTGAATAAATAAAACAGTGTATTTACTAGTGTCTTAATTTATTTAATCTATTTGTAAGAAAATATGATTAACAACAATTTGTGTATATACCATGTACAAATTCAGTAATAAAGGCTTATATTATTTTTATAATGTGCTATAATAATATAATATATATATATAAAAAATAATATTGATATATCAAAATATGTATGATATATTTTGTTTTTTTTATAAATGCAGGTAATCTCAATCTTTCTGAGTTACCACACTCTGGAACAAAACAATCCGAAGTTCGCTGGTAACCATCCAAATTGATATTTCTCTACTCATTCTGGTTCGGCCTGTTCCATCCAGTTCTGAGCTAGGGGCACTGACAGGCTCAGAGCTAGGAGCACTGACAGGTTCAATCATTCAATCAATAGGGCTAGATCCTCTTTCAACATCTTGAGTACTTGGTTGTGCCACTAGTTGCTGAACTTGGCGATGAGTGCTTTGCCAGCAGGCATTACAAGTTCGAGCATTTGCAGGGACCTAAAATGGAATTTATGTTTAATCTTGATATCTTGATATTAAAGTAAAGAAAATAATACAATCACTATGAACAAAGCGATCACATAATAAAAAATAAAGCACTCTAGAACAAATCCACGAAAGTTAAACTGATCACAGATTTACCCAGAGGGAAAAACATTATAGAGTACATGATTAGCATAGTATATAATATATATGAATATACCTGACGGGAGTTGATGTTGGCCATAATTTGAGCTCTTTCAGGATGTCCCCCTAGTAAGGAGCATGAGTTTCTGCCTGATCTATGGATGGACATCCCACAAGAAATGCAAATTGCTTCATGACCAAATTGTTGCCCACCAATGTAACCCTCATTCCTGTTGTTTAATTCTATTACAAAAGGTTTATGCATGGCAAATTCGATCTTCATCAGAACTTACCTAAAAAACAAATTAATAATAATAAAAAAGAGAAACATATTTTATTGTTTTATTAGGTCTTTAAGGCTTAAACTTAAATCAGTTCTTTTTAAAGCCTGTTTCAACCCCTTTTTAAGGTCCAACACTGAGCAAAGGTCTGTTCTCAGAATAAGATGGACTCAACCATAGCTCACAACACTGGCCAATTTTGGTTTAGCAGACTTCACACACCTTTGATGTTTCCTCAGGATGCTTTCCTTCACCGCTAATCAAGTGGTATTTAGTTGCCACAAACACATAAAGCAAGTCCCACTGGGCTATCACTGCTTTTTAAAAGTACATACTTTAAAAACACGTAAAAAATGATGAATTACTACTACACTTACATTGAGGTTGTAAATGCGCAAGGTGGTCTACCTTGGTCTACCTTGCGCACTTACAATTTTAAATTGGAGTGTAAATAAACAATTCTTTGCGTTATGCCAATTCACTGAAAAATGAAAATCACAAAAACACAATTCAATCACTCAATGGTGAATGCGAAGACTCAAAGAGTATGTAATCACTACGTTCTAGGTGAATGGACACAAAAGTCTCTGGCAAAAGTGACAACTGACAATGGCGCATTTTGAATTTTTGAACTTTGGTCTTTGGCAGGTCAAAATGACATTAAAGTGACAGTAACAGCAGATCGACCGGCTAAAAATGACAGCTACAGTGCAACGATCGCAATCACCTCTGATTGGTTATCACTCTTCCACTATTGGACAAAATCCATTGACGCAGCAAGAATGCCATAAATTCCACCAATCACAACAATTGATACTGTAAACAATGATTGACGCAGAATTTATGCGGTCGCCCTGCATGTACCAGATTTGATAGATCTATAAATTAGAAAAAGTTTTAATGTTGCCATCGATCGAAAAATATTTTCTACAAACGATATTTTTCATAATTAATTTTTAAAAAAACGGGGTTTTCTAAAATTATTATTTAAATGGCCTTTAATGTTAAATTTTTTCCTCTTTCACGTGATGGCAGTTTGGTTCTGGTTCATTGACATTCAGAATAAAAAACCACCCTCCATACTGAACTTGGACATGTCATTTCACCACTTTTCACTATTTTTTACGACATTTGCCACAGATTTGCCATAGATTACAGACTCATTGACGTTTAGTTGACGTCTCAGTTGTCGTACTCAAGTTTCGTTTTACGTATTTTAATCCGTTCCAAACATAAAAAGTAATACAAAATGATAATAATCATATTCAAACCATAAAAACTGTCTATCATTGCATTTAATAGGCATATTAGTATATATTTTCTGTACATGGACGTTTTTTATAATCATTCGACTAAAACATCGAGTTTTATGTCTACCGATTATTGGCAAAACGGAACGCGTGCGTTGGCGCCAAAGTGTCCAAATGATATTATTGAATTCAAATTTACGAGTCATCGTTTTATGCGCTTTTCAGTTTCTAAAAAAACGTTTAGAGGTTATAGGTATAATTAACTAAAAAGGTGCTAAGGTAGGTTATTATATGTATAATTAGGTACTTGAGCGTATGATACACAAAACCGAATCGGCACACCCCGACTCCACGCAGTCTTGTCTGCCCTACCCCTAGAGTGTTTTTTTTAAGCGCGAAGCCAGAAGCTCGCGTAGGAGGTCCTGAATGAAGCGAGCCTGCGAGGCCAAGTGGAGCGAAGGGGGGAGGTGGCGAGCGAAGCGAGCCGGCGACCTCCGCAGCGAAATGAAGGTCGAGTAGGCGAAGCTTCATTCAGGGGCGACGAAGCGAGTCTTCTGGCGTAGCCCATTCCAATTACGAAATTAGACTTTCTCTCCCCTTCCAAGCTACTTTTACCCATTCTCCGTCATAACTATCAGAGTTAAGCAGGAATTTCGGTAAAACTAACCTCAAAATTTTAAAAAATTAATATCTCGGAAACTAATAAAATTCGGAACGTCTTACTTGGAGGGGGGGTATATCCCCCTCCCCCCCTCCCCTTCCCCCCCTTCCCTTCCCCCTCCGTCGCGGGGAGTATACTAAAGCCCAACCATTTATTTTTCTCAAAAAGTACTGGGCCGATTGAGATGCGGTTTTTTGCATTAGATATGTATAGCTTGTGAGAAGGTTCTTAGATATATTTTAGGAGTATAGAAAACCAAGCTGAGCTGTAGTCTATGATTTAAATTTTTCAATATGTTACTATTTGTCTCAAAAAGTACTGGGCCGATTGAGATGAGGTTTTTTGCATTAGATATGTATAGCTCGAGAGAAGGTTCCAGGTTCTAGGACCATAGACAGTCAAGTAGAGCTGCAATTGTGATTTGGTAAGTGGTCATATTAACTCCTTAAGTTCTCGTCGTAAGCCCGTGTTTGGACTCTTTTGATTTGTCTTGACTAGCATTTTGTACCTAGATGCTGCCCAGGGTCTCATGATGGAGCCAGGAGGTAGTCATGGAAACTCCTTAAGTTCTCATCGTAAACCGGTTGTATTTGGGCTCTTTTGATTTGTCTTGACGAGCGCTTTGTACCTAGATGCTGCCCAGGGTCTCATGATGGAGCCAGGAGGTGGTCATGGGAACTCCTTAAGTTCTCATCGTAACCCGTCGTATTTGGACTCTTTTGATTTGTCTTGACTACCACTTTGTGCCTAGATGCTGCCTAGGCTCTTATGATGGAGCCAGGACACCTCCTGGCTCCATCATAAGAGCCAGAGCAAATAGCGTGGGAAAAGGGTAAGAAGAAAAAGAAGATTAATTAGAACGGCTCCAACCATGTTCCAACGGTTTTGCTAGTTCTAAACATTGGTCTTTACGAATGCTAAATCTATGGTTCTAAAAGTTTCTTTTGATTTCTTGACCTTGCATTCTATCTTTTTGAGCATTTGACAATTACGCCCAAATGGGTAATATACGGTTAATATTCCATTTTAGTTTGTGTTCTTTGACAAGTGTGATTTTATAATAGAACGAAAAATATTGCGGCCGGCGCCAGCCAAGACCAACGACTAAGGAATCCTTATTCATTGGACAAGACAGAGACAAGTTAACCATGTCAACTGATTGTCAAGTGATTGTCAATTTGACATTCAATTTCAAACCAAGCTTACCAAGCAAAAAGTGTGGACCACCAAACCGCAGTACCAAAGGCCATAGATAAGAGAAGAAGAAGAAGAAGCAAAAAGTCAAAATAATTTTATGAAAATATTTTCGTCCGGGCTTGATCTTTATTCTTTATCTCTATTTTAATAACAAACTTGACGGGAACTATAAATAACTGCGTTGCTCACGCGTCTGGCCGTTCATTTGAGTGCAGTGCCGATAAAATAAAGGAGTGCTTGTGGTTACAATTTAAGTTTTTACGACCACATAATGCGGTATATATTCCTTACGGCTGTATTTAGTACAGTTTTCGCGTACGAAAAAGACATGACTTTTACCGTGCAAGCGGGAAAAATGGACTGTTTCTTCCAGAAAGTTTTAGTAAACGAAATAATTGATATAGAATATCAGGTACCTGTGTGATAATTATTAAATTATTTCAATGTATTAACCGGCGTATTTACTAGTGCAAAGAAACTAATATTGTATATTGAATATAGGGGATTGTAATCCTACTTGCGAGGCAATGGTCTCAAGACATAAGTACCTACAAAGTATTTCAAAATTACGAAACAAAAAATTTAGTAAATATTTTAAAACAAATGTTAGCTAGCAAGTTAAACCATTGTAGAGGTTATCCCAACTTGCTTTCAAAACACAAATACAATTATGAACAAAAAATTAAAGCTGAACTTGGGCAATAAATGTCCCATCCATCCAGTTAGTAGCTTGGGTCAATATTGCTTTACCACCACAGTATGTAAAATTCCTGTCTCAGAAATATTGTAAAGCCGTCGGTGCTAAGCCAATGCAGGACAATGGAGGAACAATTTGTTACAAAGATACACCCAAGGTCATGAAATTTACGAAAATTTTACTATACATGGAAGTTGCATCCCAGGCAAGGACAAAGGCTTCTTTTTATCCTGGAAAATCAGAGTTCCCATTGGTTTTTGAAGTGAAACTTCTTTAGAATAGTTGTGATTTGAAAATTCAATGAAATGAAAAAGCGACACCAAAAAGAGACAAACATATTCATAATAGGATTTAGCCGGCGAGAGAACAAGATAGAATACAAGTTATATTTATCTTATTCTCTCATAGACTACTTTTCTGAAGTTTCACTTCTGCTGTATGTGAATTGCACACACACTTTTTTTTAAAACCTTAGTCCACACAGATCTATTATCATGTAGTATTTGCTTAATAAGTAAAAGCAAAATTCAAAAATTGATAATATTGTTAGGAATGCAGAATTTGTATCATACATAGTTCGGCGTGCAGCAATCAAGTTTCTTGCATATTTTAATGTTTGCTGTGAATTCATTGATAAAATTAATTGCAAGGTGTTATCATAATATTTTAACAAGGTAACAAACAATTAAAATAGCTGTTAAAATATAATTGTATATAGTACATACTTGTTTTCTTTAGGTATAGATATATTTGTTGATATTAGGATTGATTGTTTTCTGCTGTTAGTAAGTTTTATTTTGCCAAATTATGCTGTGAACTGTTGGTTAAACAGTTGTTTTCATAGAAATAGTCCCGTTCACAATCGACTGCCAGTATGTTTGTTCCATCCACATGGAATAAAAATTTTTGATGTCCCTCTCCAGGTCCTCAACTTAAAATCACGTTGATCTGTCGCTCCAACCTAGACCTCATTGCTTTGTATTAAGCATGTCATCAAGTGCAAGACTATTCTGTAATCAAAAAGGAGGTACTGATCATAATAATTATCTTGTTACCAGGTAATAGACTCATCGCACGGTGATCTAGACATATCGTTCCAACTTATGGACCCCCTGGGTCGGTCCATAGTGGCGGACTACAAGAAACCAGACAACGCACATCGACACACATCTCTGGTCGAAGGAGATTATAAAATCTGCTTTGATAATACGTTCAGCACCTTCAGCGATAAGACTGTGAGTACATCTTCCTTCTGACAGGTAGTCGTATCATGTAAAACCTGCATCAATCATTAGTCTCATTATGAATGATGCCTAGTTATGTCAAAAATTAATAACAATAATTTTTACGTAATATAAGGGCTGTTTTTTGTCAGATCATGAAATCAAGACACAAATCATAGAGTAATATCTATACTTCTATACTAATATTATAAATGCGAAAGTTTGGATGGATGGATGGATGTTTGTTACTCAATCACGCTAGAACGGCTGAAGGGATCTGGATGAAATATGGCACAGAGATAGATTATAGTCTGGAATAACACATAGGCTACTTTTGATCCTGGAAGATTAAAGAGTTCCCGAAAAACCTCATTCCTCTCGGACAAAGTCAGGGGCATTCGCTAGTAGAGTAATAAAAACACAGATCCTGAAACTCTTGTGCCTAGAAAGCTGAAATTTTTCTTTTAATGAAGATGTCGCAGCTGAATTGTAAAATTAGACATATTACTTTTTTTTTGTTTTTTATGGCCCTAGATTCAAGTCCTTGGCTTTCTAAAAAAATACAAAAGTTATCTGGCATTCATTGCAGGTATTTTTCGATCTCATGATAGACACTGAAGGGCCAGAACTGAAGGATTATGATGATGAGAAGGAGTTGGAACTGGGTAAGGTTTTGGCACTTAAACTTTTTGTAAAAAAAATTACAATAATAAAAGTCAGGGATATTTTAATACTGAGTATATTTAATAGCAAATATTTTTAGAATATTTAGATAGTATACAATACAGTTACAATACAGTTGAGCAATTTAAAAAATTGATTTTTTTATTACCCAATGAAACAATTAGCGTAACACTGAAGGTCTAGCCCCACTACAGAGGCGCGGCACGTAGCAGCCAGGATTCTTAGTACAATAGGCATGATGACAGTAATCAATGAAATTATGAATTTATCTAATGAAATAGTAGATAGATAGATAGATAAATTCTTTATTGCCACACATAAAAAGAGAAAACTTAATTATAAACAAAAAGCAGAAAACAACGCGTGCGCAAGGGCGGTCTTATCACTAAAAGTGATCTCCTCCAGACAACCCATTTCTTAAGGAACTTTAAAAAGGAGCGGGAAAGTGCAACAATAATAATAAACATGCAACAATACTATACTACATAAACTATACATACTAATGGTACATAAATAACTAAATATAAATAAATATAAACATATAGCAGTACATAAACCTACATACAAACGAAAATACTTAAATATTCTATAGCATATTAGAAAGTATTCATGGATTATAAATGAATTTATTTTTCTATTCCGATTGAGATTGCTATTTATTTTGATAAAATAAAACTATAAAATACAGCAATCCGCCATAATGGATTAAACACCAAGAAACGAGTGACGTCACAAATTATTGTTTGTTTTCGAGCTTTGACAGTCACACTACATAATATGTTTACTGCACACTGCACAGAGTACATTGGTAAAACCAATACCATATAGTGAGGTCACAAACGACGCCATGACACCAGCGAGCGTTTTGGCGTGAATTTTAAAATTTAAATATAAATGCCAATTTTATCTACAAAACCTTATTCTTTCAAGAAAAAATTTTTTTTTCTAAATAGTAGATACTTCCGAACATAATCTGACCATTTTTCAAAATCAGTCATCATGCCTATTATGTCGTAGTACAATATCTCCGTGCCACATTGCTTATGTAGGCCCAGCTAAATACAAAACACAAATAATATTTGCCGCTACGTGCCGTGCATCTGTAGTGGGGCTAGATCTTCAAGCTGATGAATTCTGTGGGTGCTCTAAAATGACCTATTGTTCCAGGAAACTCAGCGGAGACCTACATGATGAGGGTGAAAGACATTTCGGACTCCGTCTCCAAGCTCAAAGACAACGTCTCCGCAGCTAGGAGACTCCAGGAGTTGTTGTCAGCTCACGAAGCCAGGGACAGGAATCTGGCCGAAGATATGTGTGACAGGTGAGCTTTATTGTCTCTGCCGCTAATTAATCTAATTGATTAAATAATCATACTAATATTATAAATGCGAAAGTCAGTTTGTTTGTTGGTTTGCCCTTCAATCACGGATCGACTTGATTTTTGGCATGGGTATAGCTGAGGACCTGGAGAATGACATAGGCTACTTTTTATCCCGGAAAATTGAGGAGATCCCTGATGATGATGGGAATTAAAAAATATATTCCATGTGGACGGAAGTCGCGGGCCATCCATCCATTCCATCCATTACAGCCTATTAACGTCCCACTGCTGGGCACAGGCCAGCACTCTCACAGGAGAGAGGGAATTAGAGCTTAGACCCACCACGCTGCTCCAATGCGGGTTGGCGGGCTTTAACGACTATTATCATGTTAGTGATAATAACCGGGACCGACGGCTTAACGTGCTCTCCGAGGCACGGGGGTAAGACACCGCCAACTTCCAACTCCGGGCTGGCACTGAGAATTTCTTAATTGAAAAACCCAATACCTAGCATTTTTATGCCCAACCGGGAATGGAACCCAGGACCTCGTGATCCGCAGTCAACTATGCTAACCGCTAGACCAACGAGGCAGTCGCGGACATCTGCTAGTAATAATATAATAATTTTAAGTAGTACATGTATTTACTGAACTCATTTACTTGTTTTTTTTTTTCAGAGTATTGAAGTGGTCTCTGGGTCAAATCATTCTGATGACGGTGGTTGGTATCACTCAGGTAAACTTATTTATCTATAAGTAATCATACTAATATTATAAATGCGAAAGTGTGTTTGTTTGTTGGTTTGTCCTTCCCGCGGGAATCAAAAAATTAAACCACGCGGACGATGTCGCGGGCATCAGCTAGTCAACAATAATTAGGTATTGGGTTTTTCTGGACTCACTTGTAAAGGAATTGAAATAATAACAAACATCTTTATTTTGCAGGTGTATTTCCTGAAAAGTTTATTCGAAGATCCGAACAATAGGAGTTTTCAAAAAATAGTTCCCAACTTTATGTCTCAGTGAGTGAGTGAGTGAGTTAGATTTCAATTTTCATTCCTTGCCTCCAAGGCAAGAACAATTCAGCAATAAAGGCAAGATCAAGGCAGGTGTCCTACAGTGGAATCTGTAGTCTTTTCTAGGGCTTTATTATAGTTTTCCATCAGGCATAGTTTTAAAAAAAGCCTTAAAAAAAGATAGGTACTTGCTGGATTCCATTTTTAGGGTCCCGTAAAGTTAAAACTAAACACACATTTCTAAATATAGTGTGGTCTATTTCCACAGGGAGTGATATAAAAGGGATAGCAATATTTATTTAGAGCTGTCATTGTGTTTATGTCACAAAGGCCATAAAGTCCTGGTGTATGTGTGTAGTTGAACATTTTGAAGTGAAGTTAGGTCAGTTTTGTAAACCAAAGAATTTATTTTGTAAGTTTTTAAGCGTTCACAACATTGTGTCAAATATTTTTTTATGTTACGTAAAGACAAAAAAGCTCCTGGGCATTGTTATGTAAAGATATTAGCTTTTTTATATAGTTTTTTCTACAAAAAAAAAAATTTTTGTAGAAAACTTGGTGGACTTTTGTCTGAGTACTTTTAGTACAAAATGTGGAGCTTTAAGTTGGAGGAGAATATCAGTAATAAAGAAAGATTGTTAACGTCCGTATAAATGAATTAAAAATTAGCTCAAATTTTGTAAATATTTGTACAAAAATAAAATAGTCTATGAATAAAAATGTTTTTTATTTTGCAAGCTTTTCGCTGAAACGCGCAAGGGTCAGTCTGGCTGTCTCATGTCTGTCTGTCAATTTGTTGCATGTGGGCTGTACATAAATTAATTATCTTTTCTCTGCTATTTCTATTACCGTAACTTTCTAGTAAAATAAAGGGGCACCCCATACAAGAAATGCGATATTATTTGAGCGCCTTGTGTATATTTTACGTAAGTATTTATAAATGTACGACGGTAGTCCGTGTGCTAGTTCGACTCGTTCTTGACCGGTTTTTCCCAGTTCTTTAATGTTGGTTTTTATACCGAAACGAGTCCTGCCCAACTTTAAGCAAATCCGACAGAATCGGAAGGTGTAACAAGCACTTCTTCTTCTTCTTCTTCTCTTATCTATGGCCTTTAGTACTGCGGTTTGGTGGTCCGTAGTAATTCCGCCAGTGTCAACGTTAACTTGGAGACAACAACGTGTGAAATGCTCGGTTCTTGAGATTCTTGAGACTTCTCCGTTATTAGATGTTAGACCCTGACATCACCAGGACAACACAAATATAATTTTTAATTTTATATACTTATATATATATAATTAATATAGTAGACAGTTAGTATAAATTATTAGAAGTGACTAAGAAAATTCAAAATGTCAATCACCAGGGCAACATTGGACATAGAAGTTAAAACATTTCCTACAGTTTAATATCATAACAGTTTATATAATTACATAAACATCTCAGGACTAAAGGGTCTGGGATAGAAAGGAGATATGGGAAATAGATTGGGCGAGGGATACTATGGGGTAGTATTTCGTACAAAGATGTGGGATATTTGGTGCAATTAAAAAATATATGCTCCACTGTGCCCTCATCCAGACCGCACTCACAAAGCGAGCTATCTCTCACCCGGATTTTATTTAGAAAGACTGGAGTACAAACGTGGCCCAGTCGTAGTCTACATAGCACAGATATTGTCCTCCTGTTCAGCTTTTTAAATTTAAAAAACCAAGGTTTGCTAGGAATATCAGGCTGGATATGTCTATAATGTTTAGCTGTATTTAATTGTGTATTTTTCCACCTTGAGTTCCAGTTTTTATACATGTAGTTTTTAGCCAGAGGGATGATATCTCTTGCAAATATTTTATTATATGTTGGGGACCCCGTTTGGGATGCTTGCTTAGCCCACATATCCGCCTGTTCATTCCCATGTATACCTTTATGTCCTGGTATCCAAGCTAATGCTATATCTAAGCCATTACAATGGCAGTGGTGGAGTGCCTCTTTAATATTTAGTATGATTTTAAAGTTCTGAACTTTATTTTTGAAAATATTACCTGTTATTGCTTGCAAGCAGCTCTTAGAGTCTGATAGAATCAAGACCTTATTCAAGCTGTGGGATTTAATGTATAGCAATGCTTCGAGAATGGCAATGGCTTCTCCAGTAAAAACTGATGTTTGAGGAGGACTTCTAAACAGGAGGACAATATTGTATTTGGGGATCCAAACTGCCGACCCAACATTATCATTCTCCATTAATTTAGACGCATCAGTGAAGACTAGCATCCATTCTTGCCAGTCTTGATCCAGAGTTTGGCATAGTTTCCTATTAGCTTCATTTTCGTTTTTGGAAATACCAAAATCTAGTCTTATATTAGGTTTGAAAATTAGAGCATCGAAATTACAGTCAAATAAAGGGAAAACAGGTGATTGAGCTATTTGTTGCGGCAATGCTTTACATCTTCTGTAGCTTTCTACTAATCTAGGAGGGTCTTTATTTGCCCAATAGTCGTCAGTGATGACCTTCTGGGCCAATGAGTCAAGGCAAGGAAGCAGTGGATGGGATTCCACTTGTATAAGCTTGAAAACAAACCGATCTGATAGATATTGTCTCCTTAAATCTAAAGGAGGTTCTACACATTCTGTCATCAAAGCTATTTTAGGGGAGGATTTCATAGCTCCCAGGATGATACGTAGACATTTTGCCTGGATTTTGTTGAGCCTCTCTAAGCCCTCTTTATTGCAAGGCTCAAAGATAAAGGACCCATAGTCAAAGTGGCTTCTAACTAAAGCATTATATAGCAGTTTCTGGCAGTATGGATGGGAACCCCACCACACACCAGAAAGAGCTCTCATTATATTGACGCCTTTTTCACACTTTTGAGCCACATGATTGAAATTGTGAGTACCTGTTAATTTTGAATCAAGTATAACACCCAAGAACTTCACTGTGGAGTCAACTTGGATTGTCTGACTCTCATATCTTATCTCTATATCTGGGATGGTTCTTTTCCTAGAGAAGACTACAGTTTTGCTTTTAGAGGGGGAGAGACTCAATCCATGATCCTCTAGCCATATGCTAAGTTGGTACATGGCAGAATTTAAATTTATTGCTGCATCTTGAATCGAGTTACTTGAGACATATAATGCCAGATCATCTGCATATTGCAGAGTGTCACAAAAGCTGTTCACGGCCAGTTCTAAATCATATGTATAAATATTATACAAAAGAGGGCTAAGTACAGATCCTTGTGGGAGCCCCTTCCATATAGTCCTAGGTGGCATGAGTTCGTCATTTATCCGTATTTTGATAGATCTAGCCATGTACAGATTTGCGACAAAGTGTACAATCCTCTCAGGAATACTCAGATTGAGCATTTTGCGCCTGAGTAGTGGAAGATTTACACTATCATAGGCAGCGGAGATGTCTAAAAAGACCCCTACCAAGTACTCTCCCCTTGAAAAAGCAAGGCGTATGTTGGTAGCCAACATGCCAAGACTGTCCATGGTGCTTCTACCCTTTCGGAAGCCAAATTGAGTTTTTCCCAGAATATCCCTGCTCTCCACAAACCACTCCAGTCTATTCTTAACCATGTGTTCCATCACCTTGCACAGAGTAGATGAAAGAGCAATGGGGCGGTATGAGTTCGGCTCTGAGGGATCCTTCCCCGGTTTTAAGATTGGCAACACCACTTGAGTTTTCCAGGACTCTGGTATGTTGCCTGACAAAAAAATTTTGTTTATTATTTGAAGAAAGTATTTCTTACCAAAAGTATTCAGATTTTTTATGAATGAGTAGGGGATGCCATCTTCCCCCGGTGAAGAGTCCCTCAGATCCCCTAGCACTGTTTGTAGTTCATCAATGGAAAAAGGTTCATCTAATCTGTGCAGAGATGTAGGTGAAATTGTTGTTGGGAAGTGTTCCAGGTCTGGAACAAAGGGTGGGGCTAGCTGCCTTTCGAACTTATATAACCATGGGGATGGATCATTGGAGGAGGGGGGTCCTGGATTCCTAGATCCTCTAAACCTTTATGCACTAACATAGTTTGTCATTTGATCTTTGATAACGTCAATGTCAAAATTTTTTCTGGTCGGTGGTCAAAATATAATTTAAACAAATGGTCTTTGTGGTGTTTTTTTTCTATTGAAATAAAACCTGGAATTTTTATTTATTGCTTCGCATAGTTAAAATTATCTCCTAATTTTTTACCTAATAAGAATTAACCAGGACTTTACATAATGAAAAGAATGTATAGATGTGTCCGGTGTGTTAAACTAAGTACTTTTCGGACTTGTTACTAGTGAAAATGCTACCAACGTTTCTATTATTATATCATATTACTACACGTAGAAGAAACCTTCGAAAAACCATGAAAAATGTAAAGAATGCTAGGAATAATCTCGATGTGGACGTCTGTAGGACCTGTCTGTCCATTGAGGGCCTTATTCCGATATTTTTCAATAAGGAATGCGAAAACAAACGTTCGGAAGATCTAAGACTTGTTACCGGCTTGGAGGTAAATATTTTTATGAAATTGTAATTTATGCTTCTCTAATGGCTGAGGGAAGTAACCTGTTCCTAATAATCACAATAGTTGAGGTTTTATTGGGATGATGATGATGATTTTTAGATGCGACAAATTCCATTCAAAAGTACTGTATTAACCCTTTCCTAACTGACGGTACCAATTTGTTCCAGTTGATTCCCCGTCCATTCTTTCGACAATACGATCGCGTTTTACGTATTTAACACTGACGATCCTTTCGAGTACCACCACGCTAGCCAATCACAGTGATTTATTTCAATTTTGCCTATTTACCGCCAGCAAGTGACACTTTCAAGTAGCGACCTGTTTCGGATTTGAGAACTGCGGATCGCTTCTGTTTTAGAAAACATTTAAAAATAGAATAAACGGGGTAAGTGTAATTGTTTTATATTATTTTATTAGATTGTAGTTTTAACTATACAATTAATATGGTTTTAGATTAAAATTTTAAATTTTAGTGCTGAAATAACGATAAAAATGTGCAAGGACTTATGAGTACCGTCAGTGACTTTGGTTGATTTTTTGATAACTAGATCGAATATATTATGATATTTGTTTACCTTATATTACAGATATTTATAATGGATATTTCAAAGAATACGGCTTTGATAGAAGCCTTACTTATCTTCTTTCTTCTTAAGATCTTCCAGATTGTTCTGAAACTTCAGATGTGGAATTGTCTGTCGAAGAAAACCTTCCCGAAGAACAACTACCCTCCCCTCAACCCTCAACTAGCAATTTTGATGAAAATTTTGAAGCAGGATTAGAAGAATTAGTGCATGTCATAAGACAGAAGATCCTAGTGCGGAAATAGACCAAGAGGTAATTGTATATTCTGTTCTCAACACTGTTCCACTACAGTTAACAGAAAAAGAATGGGGTAAACAGAAAGTTATTTATTATGATATTTTTACATCCATTGCTTTATTAGAAAAATTGAAAACAGAAGGAACTTATGCCTGTGAAACTATAAAGTCTAACCGTAAGGGTATTCCCAATAATCTGGTAGCTGACTCTAAACTGAAGCGAGGCCAATATGATTATAGATTTTCTAATTTGAATATTGCATATTATAAATTGAAGGACAACAAAATTGTACTTTTGGCTTCTAATTTTCATGGCAATGATGAAGCTACAGTATCGCGCAAAGAAAAAAACGGGTCTAAATCTACAATCACCTGTCCAAAGGCCATCAAAGACTACAACTCTTACATGGGGGGTGTTGATACAGCAGACAAATTGAGAGCACTGTACTGCGTGTACAGGAAGTCCCCAAAATGGTGGCACAAGTGGTTTTGGGGTATTCTAGATATATGACATTTGTAAATGCGTATATTATTCATGGACTCATAATGGAAAAGATACCTGTAAAAGACTTTAGGAGATCCATTGCGCAAGGGTTGATGTCTATGAAGAACATCAAAGATAGCAAGAAGAGAGGTTTATCAAGAGACTCTGTGCCTAGCCCTGGGCCATCTAAGAGGCGCAAAACTGGCTTGTCAACGTTGAAAGACGTTAGTTTAGGAAACCGCGGCGTACATTGGCCTACGTTTGTGCCAAATAGAGGGAGGTGTGAAGTATGCAGCATGAAGAAAGTTCAATCAAAGCCTCACTCAAAATGTTCACACTGCAATATATTTTTGTGCATAAATGAAAAAAAGAATTGTTTTGCAGAATACTACGATGATAACGTTTAATTACTCTTTAATTAAATTATTAATTCGAGCAAAAAAGAAGTACTTAATTTTCCTATTTTATTAATCATTTTGTGACTCAAAGTTCCTAACGGTACTTGTAAGTCTAGGTTATAAAAATAGTACTTAGATATTTAAAAAAAATCTGAAAAAAATAAATTAGATTTCTTTACTACCCCTTATCCATATAGAATCATAAAAACTTTGTTTTTCATTATTTTTGGTATATTCGCTAGGAAAGGGTTAAAAGTCTGGAATAACACATAGGCTACTTTTTATCCCGGACAATTAAAAAGTTCCCGCTAAAACCAAAAATCCTCAATCCACACGGACAATGTTGCAAATTGAGTAACAAAACCCATCCATCTATCCAAACTTTCGCATTTATAATATTAATATACTTAGATTGGCAAATTCTTTTGTTAAATATTTCAGATCAAACTCAACGATGGCTTATCACAGAAAATCTGCAACCAATGTGTTGGGAGGATGCAAGCGGCGCTACAATTTCGTCGGACCAGCAGAAAATCAGAGAAAACCTTACTCGAAATCTTATACGATAAATCCAAGAAGTACAAGCCTAAACCATCTAGAAGCATTAAGAAGTGTAAAGAAGAACTAGATACAGACATAGTAAATAATGCTGATGAAGATTTTGATTTTGATGTCAATGGCAAGATGGAGGATTTTAATGATGAGACTGATTTGTATAGTAATAATGAATACGAAGATTCTAAGGCTACTCCTGTTCAAATTGAGCAGGTGAAACAATTTTTTTTTTTCAGACTTTCATATAAGTTTATCAAGAAAGACTAAGATGCGTCAATGGACAATTTCTTAGTACATAAGATAAATTATAAGTTTAGCTTAAAGCAAAATTGCTCATTAGCCAATTAGTTAGGCTAGATCGTAGTCGACTTCCGTGGCGCAGTGTGTAGCGCTGTTGCCTTAACGTGCGGAGGTCTTGGGTTCGATCCCCGGCAGGGTCAATTTGGGAATTTATAATTTCTGAATTTTCCCTGGTCTGGCCTGGTGGGAGGCTTCGGCCGTGGCTAGTTACCAGCCTACCGGCAAAGACGTGCCGCCAAGCGATTTAGCGTTCCAGTAAGATGCCGTGTAGAAACCGAAGGGGTATGGGTTTAATATAACTGCCATGCCCCTAACAGGTCAGCCCGCTACCATCTTAGACTGCATCATCACTTACCACCAGGTGAGATCGTAGTCAAGGGCTAGCTTGTAGTGGATATTAAAAAAAAAAGTAAACTAAATATGTACCTCGCTGGTACTCAATAATGGGAAAAAAAAACTTTCATATACAGGCTCTCTGTCGTATTGTGAAGTATTGTTTATTGTTTATATGGTACATAAAAGTTCTCGGGCAAAGTTGTGAGCAACAAATTTTTCAAATAACTTAGAAATACAGATTTCTGCATGTAGTGAATTCTGTAACTTTTTCCCATTATTTCCAGAAAGTAACCCGCATTAGAAGAAAACGTGATATGATACCGAATGCCCCGTCGTACAAATGCAGCACATGCAGCAAGGAGTTCAGAATGAAGACGACATACAAAGCGCATCTGAGGTTCCACACCAACTATTGTGTTTGTGAGGTATGTGATAGATAGTTACACAGATAAATTGTATATTGCCACACAAACATAAATATATTTTTTATTTGAATTTTTCAAAGAAGTGTGATAGTACAACTTATGATATAGCATTAATAAATGCTATATCATAAGTTTAATCTTACTAATATTATAAATGCGAAAGTTTGGATGGATGTTTGTTACTCTTTCACGGCTGAACGGATCTGGATGAAATTTGGCACAGAGATAGATTACAGTCTGGAATAACACATAGGCTTTTTATCCCGGAAAATTAAAGAGTTCCCGCAGTGAATTAAAGAGAACCGAAAAACCTCAATCCACGCGGACTAAGTCGCGGGCATAAGCTAGTAAGTCATATTATTATAGAAACGTAGCATAAAATGATGATTTTGTTCCCATGAGGGTAGGCATGTTACATACAAACCCTCTAAAATAAATTTAAAATTCAAATGTTTTTTATTCAAATAAAATCTTTCAAGTACTTTTGAATCGTCGAGTGAATCTACCACTGGTTCGGAATGCCATTCCTACTGAGAAGAACCAGCAAGCATGGACCAGCAGTGGTTGCTCCTTTGAAAAAAATAATTTACAATTTCATCAATGTGTTACATAAACATTGCCGGAGTTAGTCAAATTCGGAAGCATACTTTTAATGGATTTCTTAAACTTGTTTAAATATTTAGTGATGAACATAAAATATTTCTAGACGTGCGGCAAAAGGTGTCGTAACAACAATCAGCTGCAAGAGCACAAGCGAGCCAGACACGGGCTGGGCCGCATACACAAGTGTGCGTACTGCGAATACAGCTCCGCTACCAAGGAGGCCCTCATTGTGAGTGATTTTTTTATTCCACTACAAGTGTTTCCTGCCACGTTCATTTTCAAGGCAAAAACAGCTGGTAAGAAACTTGGCATCCTCAACAAAGTCAAGCGGTACTTCACGCGGGAACAGCTTCTTATCCTGTACCAAGCACAAGTTCGATCGTGCATGGAGTACTGCAGCCATTTATGGGATGGCTCTGCCAAGTACCAGCTTGACGCATTGGATTCGGTGGATCGTCGCGCCAGGAGACTCATCGGCAACAAAGCACTGGTCAGTTCGAAGCTGCAAAGCTTAGAACATCGGCGCAAAGTTGCCTGTCTGTCGGTATTCTACAGGATATATTTCGGAGAGTGTGCTCAAGAACTATTCGATCTGGTTCCTCAGTCACCTTTTTATTATCGAACCGTAAGGCATCGACAAGGTTTGCACCCTTATGCAGTCGAAATTCCGCGGGCTCGTACGAAGCGATTTGCTTCCTCGTTTCTAATCCGAACCGCTAGGATATGGAATGCCCTTCCGGCTTCCGTTTTCCCCTCCTCTTTTAATATAGGTACCTTCAAATCAAGGGTGAATAGGCATGTTCTAGGCAAGCGCGCTCCACCTTAGGCTGCATCACCTCTTACATGCAAGTCTGATTGCAGCCAAGCACTAGCCTATATATTTAAAAAAAAACACGTATAACTTAGGTTTTTTTTAAATCCACTACAAGCTACCCCTTGACTGCGATCTTGAAAGGTACTTTCAAGGCAACAGTGAATAGACATGTTCTAGGCAAGCGCGTTCCAATCTATCGAGATAAAAAGCGTTAGCATGCAATGTGACGGTTTTCACAATTTTACGGTGACTTATACAAGTACAATCAATCAATCAATCAATATTTATTGATTTAAATTCGGTACACTGTACTCTTATTTAGTCTAATAATTAATAAAATATGATGGTGATTAAATCAAGTACGGTATCTTAAAACTAAAGCTACGAGGGTTAGAAACGCGCCCTGGTCTGAGAAGAGCCCACAACAAACTCAGCCGGTTTTTTTTTAAAATCAGATCCACGAGCGTCGCCACACTGGTGAACGGCCGTATATCTGTGACCACTGCGGCGCCACGTTCCACAGACGATCCAATCTGGTCCAACACATCGCCATACACCTGCCCGACAAGAACTTCCAGGTGTGTATAGCCGCCTTAATTGGGTATTTGACAACTAGTCAAATAAAAGGTGTGTTCCGATATAGACTGCACACTGTAAGGTGTGACGTCAATTTAGTATACTGCGAAGCCGTTCCTTTATAGTTAGCTATGCTGGTTACTGTTTAAAACGGAACGCAGTCAGCACTGAGAGCATCTTATCTCGAATACAGTGCTCACAGTACAGAAATGGCGACGACTTACGACGTCATATTTTGCCCTAGGATACTGCGGCAGTACCTATACTGTCAGTCCATAACGGAACGAATTTCTCCCCAGTAAGAGCACGGAACAGTGCTCGCAGTGTATATCGGAATATACCCCGAGTCTGTCAAACTTATCTGACCCGGTGGCCAAAATTGGAATTAATTTTTATG
This sequence comes from Erebia aethiops, assembly GCA_923060345.2. Lineage (NCBI taxonomy): Eukaryota > Metazoa > Arthropoda > Insecta > Lepidoptera > Nymphalidae > Erebia > Erebia aethiops. The sequence continues at coordinate 2,096,853 of OV281084.1, read as the reverse complement.
AATGTTGAGTTTTTTTTTTTTAAATTTAATTTTCATATCTACTATAGACGCTGTCATCGGATTTTTTTCATCGATAGAGTATGCACCGGAAGTTACAAAAGTTTGATTTAGTATTTTTTCAACTATTTCCAATAAATTCGCGATATCTCTTAGTTTATACGGTTGATTTGTTTGATTCTTTTTTTTAGAAGATAGAGGATGCTGTCGGCTTTGTTATTTCAAAACTTCATTCATTAATATATTATAGTTTTTGAACTAGATCCAAAAAACTAAAATTTTTTTGTTCGCCAGTGCGACATGTGCCCAAAGAAGCTGAAATCGCGCAAGTTCCTACAGATACACAAACACAACGCACACACAGGCAAGCGGTACGGCTATCTGTGCTCTGTGTGTGAGCACCGCTTCGAGAAGCCGAACAAAGTGCGCGCGCACGCTAGACGTGTGCACGCGCTCAACGACGACCAGATTGGGCCTATTGTTCGCGTGCAGCTGCTTTAGGGGTTGAATGTTAGGATGCAACTATCTGCATTTTGCAAAGCGATTTGCTTCCTCGTTCCTAATTCGAACCGCTAGTATATGGAATGCCCTTCCGGCTTCCGTTTACCCCTTCTTTTAATATTAACCTTCAAATTAAGAGTGAATAGGCATCTACGCAAGCGCGCTCCACCTTACGCTGCTTCACAACTTTCAGCAAGTCTAGAAATTTAATTAATAAAAAACTTGATTATTGTCTTTTAATAAACAAGTATAAATTTAAAAAATTAGACAGTGTGTCATTACTCATTAGACACCCCGTCAGAACATGATTTCTCTTCATATGCTATTTTTTTTGAAGAATCTGACATCTTGCTTTACGGCGTGGTACTTTTCATACAGAGCTACTAAAATCTACCTGGAAGCGTATAAAATGTACACCACTAACTAAAATAATTACAAACTATTACTCTCTCTCTCTCTCTCTCTCTCTCTCTCTCTCTCTCTCTCTCTCTCTCTCTCTCTCTCTCTCTATCTATACTAGACGGAGATTTGTCACGTACGATTTTTCCAGGCCAGATTCCCAAAAGAGCTGTATAATATACTCCAGACTAATAATAAACAAACATTTCTCTGATATGTGTTAATCCGAGTACATCAAATTAGATCAAAAATATATTAGAATATTTTTCTCTTTATTTCGAATGTAATTTTGACTCAATTGAACATTATGCACAGAATTATCGAACAAATATCTGTTTACTTTTCGAACCTTATATTTCGTTAGTGCATTGTAAAGTTATAGAATGGGGGTAGTTAACAATTGGCCAATCTGTTGCATCAAGGAAATGGTAAGGTAAGGACGCTAAAAGTTGACGTATAGGTACTTTATGATATACATTATTTTCGCGAATTACACTAGTTTTTTATTTTTTCAAGTTTATTGAAAGTATTTCTTAGTGGAGGTATTACTTGTATTGGGAACCTACATGCTAAATCTCAAAATTTGAGATCTTTAGTTTTAGCTGTACGTTTAACTTGATTTATTTCAATCCTTTTATACCAATTCAAAACTTTTTTAATCAAGGTGCTTTTAAGTTGTCGAGTGAATCTACCACTGGTTCGGAATGCCATTCCCACCGAGAAGAACCAGCAATAAACTCTTCGGTTGCTCTTTTGAAAAAATTAAATAAGCCTATATTAGTAATATGCACAGTTTAGTAATATATACAGATTATATTATTTTGGTACAAAATGCTTTGAAATATATATTACGGCTATACTCTTGACGATTCAAAAGCGCTTGTAAAAGTATATATTCGAATTTTAAAAAAAAACAAAGCATAATTATTTTGCTTTTTTCTGTTGTTAGTTTCCTTTTCGAGTGTAAAGAACACTAGTGGTTGACTTGACTAACATAGAAATTGTAGTTTTTAAAACAATGTGATATACCTACAATGTGAATGCATAAAGAGTGTTTTTATTTTTTCATAATTAATATAGCATTTTTTATATACGTCAACTAGTCACTAGTGTCTTTACCTTACTTTTTTTTTATTCTTTGATTTCCCGAGATAAATACAACCTAAGGTGCAATCATGTAAGGATCGCCGATCAAATCATTCTCATACGTTTAGGTATGTACGATACCCTAAACGTGATACACGAAATTGAAATCTAATTCAATGCAGTTATGGTTTATTTTACTTTGAAGCCGAGCTTTAACGATTTGATCGGCGATCCTTACATGATTGCACCTCTATTCTGTACCGAATTATTCCAGAATCGGTAAAATCAAATCATAATTATTTATTATCGGTTGACTATATGGGACGTTAAAACTAAGCGAACAGACAGACATACTTTTGCATTTATAATACTACTAGCCGATGCCCGCGACTTCTTCGCGTGGAATAAGTTTTAAATTCACACGGGAACTCCTTATTTTCCCGGATTAACAGTAGCGTATGTCACTCCCCAGGTCCTCAACTACGAGTATACCCATGCAAAAAATCACGTCGATCCGTTGCTTTGTTGCGACGTGATTGAAGGACAAACTGTTGGTTTGTCCTTCAATCACGTCGCAACAAAGCACATTTGCACCATACTACTATTTTAAATGCGATAGTGTGTTTGTTTGTTGATTTGTTGGTTTGAAGGACAAACTACAACAGAGCAACGGATCGACGTGATTTTTTGCATGGGTATAGTTGAGAACTTGGAGAGTGACATAGGCGAAGTCGCGGACGTCAGCTAGTTTATAATATTAGTATGAAAAGTAGGATTACTAAAAGTGAAAACCGTTTTTCCAGTGCGCCATATGCCTCAAGCGCGAGAAATCCCGCAAGTTACTACAAGTGCACGTATATAAGTGTCACAAAGAGAAACAATTTCGGTACATTTGCCCTGTATGCAAAGAGACGTTCGCTCGACCGAGCAACGTGAGACGGCATCTGACTAGAGCGCATTACGTGCCGCGGGAGCGACAAGGACAGATTGAGAGGTTTCAGGTATGCAGAGTACCTTATTTGGGTATTTGACAACAAGTCAAATCAGCATCTTTTTTCAAACGTCAAAACACATGCTTAATATGGGATGTTGTATGAAATATTGAACAATGTTGTCATCAAAATTATACGCACTTTTTTACTTCAATCGATAGTTTAAAATAGTTTTCGAACATAAAACTAACAGAGGACGTAGATATTACAAATTTTGGGAGATCCTCTATTTAATAATAATCACAAATAAATATTTTATTTGAATAGTTGTCATATACCCAATTATAAAGTTGTTACTGATAAAGGTTACAAACTTATCGGATCCGGCGACAGCGGCGCTAGTAGATATGAAAAATAAAATAAAATCATACGTTTGACAAACGAATACGATTACGTTTCCCAACAATCGGGGGGCAGATTAGTTTGACTGACTATACACTGTTTGTGGCAGAAGGAGTATCATAAATATACCGTACGTCAATTTTATCTGACCCGGTGGCCAATATTAGAACTAATTTTTATGCCTGTTTAGTTTTTAAAAAAAATTATTTTGCATATCTACTTGCGACGCCGTCACTGGGTCGATAAGTTTTTGGCTCTATATCATAGAATAGTTAAGCTCTGGAATCAAGGCCAGCCTGTAACCGAAAGAGATAGGTAATAATAACTTTGAAACACCTCCCAAACGTCATAATTTGGTTGGCACAATAGTATGTAATAGGCACAAAACACGTAGAAAGGGATAGAAAAAAACATATTTTTTCTCATTCTATCTTGTGTAATATCTCAATTCTGCAGCTCTTTCATGTGGGAGTGAAAACGAGATATGGCTTGGTCTATATACCTCTCTCTGTCTACGGACTATATAGTTGGTTCCGATAAAGTTTGTGGCAGAATGAGATGGCATAAGTCGCAAAACGACAAAGAGACAAACTTTTTTTTTCTTTTTTCAGATTAACTCACGGTCTCTGCCCCTTACTGTAGAAAAAGAAACCATTGAAGTAATTCCAATAGCGAAATGATTAGAATTTTAACTTTATTATTGACTCGCTGATGCTTGCGACTTTCTGTGTCCCGTGGAAAATCAAAAGAAAAAGTAGCCCACTACGTCAAAAAAATGTCTGCGCTGCGCCGATCCGTTACGGCGTGATAGAAGGACAAAGCAATAAATAAACTCTTTCGCTTAAGAAAGCCGCAAATTATATTTTAATTTGTATATTAAAGTAATAATTTTAAGTCTTAGTCAAAAATATATCTTTATAAGAGAACAATGCTGAATATTTTATTTTTAAAAATTGTTTAATCCTCAATTTTTAAGAAACAAAAGTACATAGAATGAAAAAAATTACATCACGTTGTTTTCAGCACACTGTTTAATATTTTAACAATAAAAAATGTTTTTTATCAGTGGTTTTTATTTAATTTTTATTTTCTTATTTCATTCAAAATTACATCAAAAGCACTTTTTGACGAAAATCGAGACTATTTAAGTTTTATATGAATATCGATCTTCTTTGATAGCTCTCTTTTGGAAAAGAGAAAATGGTAAGAAGTTATGTTATTTAAAAAAATCGGTCTAATGGTCACATGCATAGTGAGCAGACGCATCCCTTCTATTATTTTAGGATGGATTTATATTTCTTTATATTATTGGGACGTCTAGAAAACGTTTAAAAGCATAGTAGATCTATGCTTTTAAACGTTTGTCTATATGAGTGATGTCAAAAAGGGGTTTCTGTCAATGAATAAGGAATTAGCATGGAACTAATAAGTACTACGTTGTACGTAGTACTTATTAGTTCCATGGGAATTAGTTTCCTTAGTCATTGGTTTCTGTGGTACCAAAAAAAATCAACAAAATTTAGACTTGTCTTGTTGTCTATGGTGAATTGTTTAGCAAACAAAACTGACTCAGAAGGACTGGAATCCAGAGCCGTTAAACCAGTTAAATAAAAAATCAAACAAAACTGAAGTACCTAATAATTTTAAATTTTAATTTTTAGTAAGTTTTCCATTTTAATAAAATATAAAAGGGGTGCAAATTTTAAGAAATGTATCCTTGGAATTGCTGTAGGACATGTTTAAGTACCCAAAACCTGCACCCCATATTCAGAATTCCCGAACATAGTGATAAATATACGAAAGTCGTTCAAACAACCACCGGTGTCCAGGTAAAGTGGAATAAATTAAATTATTATACCATTATACTGAAATTAATTGGATAATAACACAAATTAAAGTTTTATCTTATTAGTTCTAAAATAATAGTGCAAAATAACCGCGGGATTGCGAAGTTATCGATGTTGTAACAAAAGTTTATTAAAATTCTAAACATAAAATGAAACTCGCTCTTAGGACCCATTTTTTTTCATTTCCCAAAAAATTACCAATGAAATTCGGATTCAGAACCTGTTTTGTCATTGTATTTTTTACTGAGCCAATTCAGGTTAAAATAAACTTGAAACTCGTAAAAGAATGATATAAGTATTTATTTAAATTTGTTCGCTTTAATCCCAGATTCAATTCCTGGCAGGGCAATTCAGGACTTCACAATTTCTCAACAACATTGGTGCATCTTGGTTTGGCAAGATAAATTTTGAAAAAGTCCAGAGCTTCTCATGAGAAAAGAACATTTTCTATTAAGCCGTTTCGGATGGTTATCCAGCTAGCTATTTCTGATATAACAAAATTATTTCTCGACTTACAGGTGGAATTAAATGATAATATGCCACAAGAAATATGCCTTAACTGCATCAATTTTATTAACGATTCAATAAAATTTAGACGGAAATGCGAAGAAGTTCAGAACATGTTACTCGAGAATAAATGCAACTATAATATAAAATTAGAAACCAAAAAACTCAAAACGGAAGACAGAAATCCTTCAATAGATATCACAGATTGTTACGATGATGATTTTAAGGACTTTGACGATAACATAACATTAGATACGTTACAGTTTCACGAAGTTCAAAATCAAAGTAGTAACAATAAAATACCTTTGAACACGGTTGAGGATTGTTTTGATACTAATGAAAAAATTAGGAACAACATTGAAAATCATGATCATATAGATTGTAACGAAAAAATCATCATTAATAATGAAATTGATGGTAAATTGGATGATAAAGTTATAGATATGGTAGAAAACCCAATACTATTTAATAAAAAGAGAAAATCAAGAGTCAAAATAGTGAAAAAGAGAGAGAAAAATGATGAAAGTTGCAATATTAAAGTGAAAGAGGAGATAGAATGTGAATTCTGTCACAAGATCTTAACATCAAAGCTGTCGTTAAGAAACCATTATAAGATACACACTGGTTTTGATATAGTTTGTGAGGTATGTACAACATTTAGGAACTGCCCCTTTGGTCTAGTAGTTACTATGTTCGACTGAGAGTTCCGGGTCGGGCCATAATTAGCCCGGAGTTAGGAAGTTGGTAGTGTTTCACCTCCGTGACTTATAGAGCACGTTAAGCTGTTGGTCTCTTGTTATTATCACTAACATGATAACTTGATAAGTCGTTAAAGCCCGCCAACCCACCAACCCGCATTGGAGCAGCATGGTGGGTGTAAGCCCTAATTCCCTCTCTCCGGACAGTGGAGGTCTGCGCCCAGCAGTGGAACGTTAATAGGTAGTAGTGGTAATGTAATACTAGACATTGTTATATAAAGAGTAATTCTGATCTTTCTTATCAAGTCATTAAAATTGAATATTGTTTGTTCCCAGCATTGCGGTAAGAAGTTCATAACCAGACGACTCTTACTCATGCACTGTCGAGCGAAGCACGGATACGAGAAGACTGACAAATGCTCCTACTGTGACTACAGAGCTTCAAATGCCGAGCAGGTCAAGGTGAGAAGCTAGTTCAATTCTATCGACAGTATATTGGCCTGTAACTTCTAAAATTAATCAATCAATCATACTAGTATAATTAAAGCGAAATTGTGTTACTCCACCCTGACAATTTCGCGGGCTTCAGCTAGTAATACAATACAATACAAAACCTTTTTATTCAAGTAGACTTTGAAAAGTGCTTTTGAATAGTCGAGTGAAACTACCACTGGGTCAGAATGCCAAAAAAGAAAATTAAATTGCAGAAGACTATCAGTGACTCCTCCGCTCCGCCTCAAAAAAGGCCGAGTCATTTGTGGGAACGGCGAAAATCTCACAATATATAATAATTGTGACTCTTTTAAGTATTATTTGAAGAAGTTATTTGCTTTCAAGTTTCTAGTAACTAGTTGTGAACATCAGATTAACTTTCGAAAGCTACTTGCAGTAGAATATCTATATATATAAAAATGAAACCCGTTTTCCTTGGTCACGGCATCACGCGTGAATGGCTGGACCGATTTCACTAATTCTTTTTTTGTTGTATTTGTCATTATTAGGAGAAGGTTCTTACGGAAAAAAATATTAAGAAAATCTCTCAGAAATATTGAAAAATATACATTTAATTTTGCATACTAAGGCGGTACGAAGTTCGCGGGGTCAGCTAGTCATAATATATTTCTTAACTCACTCAAGGGATAGAGTATTTACTTTTATTGAATAACCATTATTTTTATTCTCAGATACACGAGCGTCTTCACACGGGTGAGAAACCATTTGTGTGTAAAACATGCAGCGCAGGCTTCCATCGGAAAAGCAGTTATTTACAACACGTGGCCATACATCTGCCTGAGAAGACTGTACAGGTACTTCTCTCTCTCTCTCTCTCTCTTATCAATCCATTGCAGGCTCACTACTGATCTTGTGTTTATGGCAAAAGGTTATTGGTATCCATACTAATATTATAAATGCGAAAGTGGGTCTGTCTGTCTGCTACGCTTTCATGGCCCATCTGTTCAACCGATTTTGATTAAATTTGGTACAGGGATAGGCTTTATCCCGTTAAATTAAAGAGTTCCCGCGGGAGTCCACGCGGACGGAAACTAGCCACGATCGAAGTCTCGCCAGGCCAGACCAGAGAAAATTCAGAAATTATAAATTCTGTTTGAAATTCCTGAATTGAACCCACCGGGAATCGAACCCGGGACCTCATATTTATAAGACCACAGCTCTACTACGCGTCGTAATAATTTTACGTTTTCCACTTCCAGTGCGACCAATGCCCGGCAAGGTTCAAGTCTGTGACACTCATGAGAATCCACAAAAACCGCCACCGCCCCTCGCCGTACACGTTCAAATGTGGCGTGTGTAACAATAGCTTTGCGCGACGAAGGAACGTCGCGAGACATCTGCAGAGGGTACACGGGCTGACCCAGGACCACCATATACACAGGATTAGAATACATTGAAGCAATGAAAAGTGTATGTGTTGATTGAATACAATACATTGGAGCAATGAAGAATTAATACATTAGAGCAATGAAGATTTAATACATTGAAGCAATGAAGAGTGTAGTGTTGAGTGAAAAAAAAATGGGAGCAATGAAGAATTAATACATGCGAACAATGAAGATTGAAAATACATTGAAGCAATGAAAAATTTTATTGAAAAAAAAAAAAATACATTCTAGCAATGAATAATTAATCAATGCATTTGAGCAAAGATGCATTATGAAATTGAAAATGATGATAACAAAGGTCGAATTCATACATTGAAGAACAGACAAACAACAGGACAACTTTTTTCTCTGTGCAATATCATGCGATCAGTCTTCTGACTATGAGCAGATGTGTTAAACGTTGTGACTTTTTATAACTTTTCCCTTTGGAAAAGTCATATAGACTGAGCCTGGGTTTAAGGAATTATATATAATATAAATAATGAAAGATTTAATTCAACGAAAAATACATTGCAGAATTATAGAATGAATACGTTCGAGCAATGGAAAATTTAATTGAATGAAAAAATATATTGTAGCAATGAAACGTAACGCATGTGAGCAATGAAGAATTAATATGTAAACACGTTGAAAAATGAATACATTCGAGCAATAAGGAATTCATACATTCCAGCAATGAGGAATCGGTACATTAAATCAATGATAATCCAAAACATGAGACAATAACAAAGGTCTACATATACAGGATTTTAAATGCATTGAAGCAATGAAAAATGTTGAAAATAAGGAATAAATATGCATTGGAGCAATGAGGAATTATATTAAAAGCAGTGAAAAATTGAATAAAAAATACATTCCAGCAATAAAAGATTAATACATTAGAGCAATGAAATGATGTCAATTAAAAAACATTAACTATTTGAAAAATCAAATCAGTTTGTACGGCTGGGAAATAAATAACAAATGGAATAAAATAAAATAACTGTGTTCTTATCAAAAATAAACTTATTACGTCATAATCATTTCAGTCTTTTCATTGTCTCAACATAATACTGTTGTTCCTTAGACGAATAGAGATGATGCCTGTATCAAAAATAAATTATTTCTAACTAATTATTAAATAGAGGGATACTATTTTAAAATATAGTATAAAGAAAAAAGTGCATTGAAATTTGAAGACGTCACAACTGTGAATTTCATACAACTTCCATACTAGAAGTGCGTTTGTAAGTTTGATAAAGAGTTGCTGATTTGATTGAGTTGTCATCATCCCTGTTTAACCATGAGACGCGTGATATCTTCCATATTCGCCTTGCACCTCTAGCCGCGAACGGCGGCAGTTTCCACATTAATCATATTGTGTTGTCACAGTGATCGAATTTTTCATGCACTAGTGTCAATAATTGCGCAGAACAAGTAATAATTAACTAGTGGTTCGCCCCGAACTAAGACCTCGCGGCGCCATCTATTGACATAAATGTGAAGTTCTGTTAAAAATACTGAAGCTCATTAAAAATTAAATAATTCCGTTTCCTTACAATATTTATCTAATTTTAGTATTTGTTGTTCAAGTACAGGATATAATTGAAATAATTGATCAAGTTTCAGGCTCATCCTTTAAGAAAATTTAGAGTTCTGAGGTCATCTTTGAACGTTAGAAAATCACCACTTTCAAAGCCCCCCATTTCGTCAATTTTGGGGGAAAAATTTAAAAAAAAATATTTTTGGACTATTCCTAATTATCTTTAAAGTGATATACCGCAACCCTATGTAACTTTATAAAAAATATTTTACTTCGCATTCGCTTCTATGAGAGCCCCCCTGAAATAAAGATTTTTATTATTTTTTAAGCCATATTCGGCGGGAGGCCATTGGTTTACATATTATATTTAAAGCTGAAGTAATTGCGTTCAGTAATTCAGAAGTTATAATGCTCTGACAGACGGACGGACGGACAAGTGCCAATTCACCCAAGTAGACTCAGAGACCTTCGCTTCGCTCAGTCAATAAAAAAATAAAAATAAAAAACACGACTGCCCTGCCAAAAAATGAACTATAAAGTTATTTTTTTTGTGAATCACTGGATATTGAACTATAGTGTTATATATTTTTGGAATCTACTCATCATTTTCTAGATGATGATCATATAGTTAATCAAATTTTCGAATATTTTTTTTCAACATCAATTTCTTTTTAAATTTTAGCCTATGTCACCCGGAATAAGCTAAGGATTCTAACGATACCTCATTTATCAAAATCGGTTCAGGCGTATAGAAGTTATGGTGGAATATACAAACTCACCTACATACATACATGAACCCTGAAAACAATATACTCCTTTTTTTAGGCAGTCGTATAAAAATAACAATTCGCCCCGCAATTGTTAGTCGAACGTGATTTCATACATTTTTCTTACGTTTCTATCCCGTGTTCATTTCATCCAAGTATTATTATCTAGACCTTAATTCTATGCTACTTTTGATCCCGGAAAATTGAACCAAAAAAACCTCAACCCACGCATACAAAGTTGCAGGCATTTGCTATAGGCCGACCGTTTAACTCGCGTATCGCCTGCGCGGTAAGAAGGGAGCGGGGATACAAATTAATTAAATTTTTAAAGATACTTATTATTTTATTCTTTACCAACAATGTCTATCTCGAGATAAATCTTTGTATTGACTCCGTGTGTAGCTACCCGTCCCCGCTCCCTTCTTACCGCGCAGGCGATACGCGAGTTAAACGGTCGGCCTATAGTAAGTTTTTTAGTAGTAAATGAATAAACTAAACTATTTTTTCGACTAATTTTAACTACCTATCACTATCAGAATCTCTCTTCTTAATACTATCATTTTCATTTGTACAAATTCCATTCTTGTTAAGTGCATTATTAATATTAAGTATTTCACTATTAACTTCGCTGCTCAGTTTTTTTATTATATTATTTTGGCTGTTGCTTATAAAGTTTATATCACAGTTATTGTTTTGCTTGCTCAGTTTTATTTTTAATAAGTCTATTTCTAATTGTATCTTTTCTGTTTTCTTGTTGTAATATCTTGCGATCGCGAGGTTTCTTGCTATCACTGAGGAACTATTATTTGTATCTGGAAAAAAACAATTTTAAAATTAAATCCATACTAATATTGTAAATGCGAAAGTGTGTCTGTCTGTCTGCTACGCTTTCACGGCCCACCTGTTCAACCAATTTTGATGAAATTTGGAACAGGGATGGTTTGTATCCCGGAGAAGGTCATAGACTACTTTTTGACCCAGAAAAGAGTTCCCGCGAGAATCAAAAAATTTATCACAACCGATTTTGATGAAATTTGGTACAGGGATAGGTTGTATCTTGGGGAAGGACATAGGCTAGGAGTATCCCAGAAAATTCAAGAGTTCCCGCGGGAATCTAAAACCTTAATTCACACGGACGAAGTCGAGGGTCTAGTTTAAAATATAAGTTCTTTAAAAACCCTATATCCACGTGAAGTCACAAAAACCATCCAAGTTTTGACGACCTCCCTGGCGCAGTGTTGAGCGCTGTTGTCTTAACGTCAGAGGTCCCGGGTTCGATCCTCGACAGGGGATTTTAAAATTTATAATTTCTGAATTTTCTCTGGTCTAGTCTGGTGGGAGGCTTCGGTCGTGACTAGTTACCACCCTACCGGGTATCGTTAGAATCCTAACATCATTCCGAGTCATACTGGCTGTAATTTTTTTTAATATGGGGCTGTATGCCGCCATATTAAAAACTGTACCAGACAACACTAATGCAGATTTATTTTCTTTTAATCACTTAATTATTTTGTGAAGTAAAACTTCTTTAGAATCGTTGTGATTTGAAATTTCGATCAAATGAAAAGCGACACTAAAAAGAGACAAACATATTCATAATAGGATTTAGCCTGCGATAGAATGAGAAAGTATGCAAGATATATTTATCTCATTCTCTCGTAGGCTACTTTTCTGAAGTTTCACTTCTGCCGTGTGTGAATTGAACACACACACTTTCTTTCTGCCACTTTGTACTCATGATGGTAGTTTTTTTTTTTAAACTTATGTTTATTTGTTTAGAATAAGAGTTAAGTGCCTACCTGTGTTTGATTCATTATTCTGTACACATTCGTCAAGCAATGATTCATCCATAGAGATATTCGGTTTACTTTTCTGAGCTGGAATACAATAAAATAGAAACAAATTGTATTAAAACAGTAATAGCTAGACGATTCCCGCGACTTTGTCTGCGTGGATTGATATTTTTTTAATTCCTTAATTTTCCATAATAAAAAGTGTCCTTCCCCAGTATACGACCTATATCTGTACCAAATTTCATAGAAATCAGTTGAAAAGATTGAATATTAAAGACAGACAGCCACATTTTCGTATTTATAAAATTAATAGTTTTTTTTTAAATGAAATAATCAATAAATAAATCTTATCTTACTTAATATTACAAATGCGAAAGTTTGGATGGATGGATGGATGTTTGTTACTCAATCACGTGCCAACGGCTGATCGGATCTGGCTGAAATTTGGCACAGAGATAGATTATAGTCTGGAATAGCACATAGCCTATAATTAAAGAGTTCTTGTGGGAACCAAAAACCTCAAACCACACAGACGAAGTCGCGGGCAACCGATAGTATTATAAATGTTATTTTTTCAAAAGAGCAACCACCGAGTTTCTTGCTGGTTCTTCTCGGTAGGAACAGCATTCCGAACCAGTGGTAGAGTCATTCGACTATTCATAAGCACTTGTAAAAAGTCTATTTGAATAAAAAATATTTGAATTTGAATTTGAATGCGAAGCACCAAAGGAACCGCCAATGTGTTGCTGACTTTTGAGGTATTTGTTTATCCGCCCTTTGAAGAGCCCCATGTTATAATAATCATGATGTTATATTTGTCAACTATGCTAACCGCTAGACCATGGAGGCTCGTGCGGATCACGAGGTCCTGGGTTCAATTCCCAGTCGGGCATAAAAAATTAGTATTGGGTTTTTCAATTAAGAACTTCTCAGTGCCAGCCCGGAGTTGGAAGTTGGCGGTGTTTCACCCCTGTGCCTCGGAGAGCACGTTAAGCTGTCGGTCCCGGTTATTATCACTAACATGATAATAGTCGTTGAAGCCCGCCAACTCGCGTTGGAGCAGTGTGGTGGGTCTAAGCTCTAATTCCCTCTCTCCTATGAGAGTGGAGGCCTGTGCCCAGCAGTGGGACGTTAATAGGCTGTAGTGGTGGTGGTGGTGGTGGTTATATTTGTAATATTGTTATCGAAACCTTCAGCTTGTTGGTGGCCGCGTTGGTCTCCCTGCGACTGATGACGGGCCTCCTGCCAACCAGTTCTATCAGCAATGCTACTTCCTCCCTTGACATCGGCTTTTTGATTTTCTGTAATTATACATAAATTTGTAAAAATATTAAACTGAAACTCAAACCTCAAACAGCGACTAAACAGTACATTTATTCAAAACTAGATGATGCCTGGAACTTCGTTCACGTAAACTAGAAGTTTAATTTGCTATAATCCGATACATTAGGAGTATATACATCTTCAGGAGATTTTGACTCGACAATGCTTGATTGTCAACATCTCCTGAAGATGCTCCGGTATCGGAATGAAACCTAGTGAAACATTGAGAGTGGTTTGGAAGATTTCTGTGGTGTGGTGAATATTGCGGGCTATAAGTGCGGGATACACACTGTACCACATAGATTTGCCTATTGTCACAGATTATAGTGAATTAAACTTCTAGTTTCTTATTTATTCCTTATCCTTGTCCCTTACAACAAGTTTAAGAAACAGTTTAGCAACCTACTAATTCTTTAATAAATATTGTATTGTAAGGAAATAAATAAAGCTATTATTATGTAATTATAAGTATGTTATGTTTATGTAGCCTATTGAATTATCATAAAATCATAAGTGCACTATCCTGTTCCTTTTAAAGATTCATAATGGATGGGTTGTCTGGAGGCGATCACTTTTAATGATACAACCGCCCTTGCGCCCTTTGTTTAAACTTTATATCTTTATGTTTGTGTGGCAATAAAGAATTTATCTATCTACTAGCTAATGCCCGCGACTTCATCCGCGTGGTTTAAGTTTTTGGTTGGGCTATAGTATACTACCCGCGAGGAGGGGGGGAGGGGGAGGGGGGGGAGGAGGTATACCCCCCCTGTAAGCCAAACTCGTCGGAACCTAATAGTTTTCGAGATATTAATTTTTTAAAATTTCAAAATTTTGAGGTTAGTTTTACCGAATTCGGGCTTAAATACATACTTTAGAGGGGGAGGGGTAATGGGAGGAAGTGGTGACGCTAGGAAAACTCCTTAGGCTTCACCCTCTCCCTCTTACCCCCTCCAAGGCCCGGTCGACGGAGCCCCGCTTCGCGGGGCTCCTTATTTCTGGGTGGTATAAAAAGGAAATAACCACGAAGAGGATGGCGGGGTCTTTCAGACCCCGCCATCCTCTTCTAACCTAAACTATCCGAGTCGGAGTGCCCCCAGTCCCGAGCTCGCTTCGCTCGCTCTTCATTAGAGTCTAACACTTGCACTGGCGAAGCACTAACACACAAAGAGGTGAACGCAAGTGGCTCATTAGAGTCTCACTTGCACTTCTCTCGACGAAACGCTAGAAGATGGTGACGACGACAATGACGAGGCCTGAGGCTTCCAAGACGCCATAGCAGTCAAACGTAGTCAGCACAGAAAGGAGTACAAAAAATAAAAATGTTCTCAACTGAAAAGCGCGTAAAACGATGACTCGTAAATTTGAATTCAATGCGTAACATTTGGACACTTTGGCGCCACCGTACGCGTTCCGTTTTTCCAATAATCGGTATACATAAAACTCGATGTTTTATTCGAATGATTATAAAAAACGTCCATGTACGGAAAATAAATACTAATATGTCTATTAAAATGTAATGAAAAACATTTTTTATGGTTTGAATATGATTATTCTCGATTATTAACATTTTGTAATACTTTTGATGTTTGGAACGGATTATAACACGTAAAACGAAACTTTAGTACGCCAACAAAACGTCAATGAGTCTGTAATCTATGGCAAATGTCGTACGAAATAGTGAAAAGTGGTGGAAAATTTGCAATTTTCAAAAAATTATTTCTCGAAAAGTATTAGAATTCGACGTAAAATATTTTAGTGCAAGGCTTACCACATCAAGGTCTTTCTGTAAAAAAAATATGAACGTCCAACTCAGCGGGTAGTATACTATAGCTGAGCCGTACCTATGATCTAGTCAAGGGCAAGGATTATCGTAGATACTAAATCTCTGAGGTAAGCATAGGTAGGTAAATCTTTATAGTTTAAAGTCGGGGGGGTCTGAATAAAGTGCATCGCAATATTGGGTCGCCAATACAGTACCTAGAGACGCCAATGTCTTGTTGGTAGCTGTGGAAAACAGTACATATTTATTTTCTAACAATGTGTTCTCTTACCAAAGGGGTGCCCATTTTGAATTCAAATGGATGTTTTGGATTTGATTTATTTATTATTGACCGAGCGAAGCGAAGGTCTTTGACCGAGCGAAGCGAAGGTCTCTGAGTCTACTTGGGTGAATTGGCACTTGTCCGTCCGTCCGTCCGTCCGTCCGTCCGTCCGTCCGTCCGTCTGTCAGAGCATTATAACTTCTGAATTACTGAACGTAATTACTTCAGCTTTAAATATAATATGTAAACCAATGGCCTCCCGCCGAATATGGCTTAAAAAATAATAAAAATCTTTATTTCAGGGGGGCTCTCATAGAAGCGAATGCGAAGTAAAATATTTTTTATAAAGTTACATAGGGTTGCGGTATATCATTTTAAAGATAATTAAGAATAGAGTCCAAAAAATTTTTTTTTTAATTTTTCCCCCAAAATTGACGAAATGGGGGGCTTTCAAAGTGGTGATTTTCTAACGTCCAAAGATGACCTCAGAACTCTAAATTTTCTGAAAGGATGAGCCTGAAACTTGATCAATTATTTCAATTATATCCTGTACTTGAACAACAAATACTAAAATTAGATAAATATTGTATAGAAACGGAATTATTTAATTTTTAATGAGCTTCAGTATTTTTAACAGAACTTCACATTTATGTCAATAGATGGCGCCGCGAGGTCTTAGTTCGGGGCGAACCACTAGTTTACTGTTCTGTCCAAAACTTTTTTCAGAAATGAGAAGAAAATACAAAAACCTCGCAAAAACCATTTTTTTTAAATACCTCTAAAAAAACTGTCACAACCATAGATTAATCAGTACCCTCAGAAATCTGTCTACGCTCTACGGACAACAAAGACAATAGATTCGTCCGCCGAGTTCCGCTGAGTTCCGCCATGTTGTGAAACTGAAAAGTAAGTGACAGCTCTGTAACGTTCTAACGTAACTCGTAACGATACTCCGTAAAATTACCTATTAGTTTTATTAGTAAATAACTACGTCATATTTTGGGAACAGTCAACAGTTACTTTTGTTCAAACTATGGCTGAGGTTATATGGACTCTATTTGATAAGAGCACAATAGAAATTAAAGGAAACGACAGGAAAGTGCAATGTATTCTGTGCGAGAACATGGTGAAGTATACCATAATAGCGGATCTGAAACAGCATCTTATTAAGCACCATTCGAATTATATTAACGTACTAGAGTTCCAAACCAGACCGCGTAATCGAGTTTCACCTTCGTGGAATCACTTTACCCCCACAGAGGTAAAATACTTCGCCGAATGTAATCACTGCAAGAAAATCTTCTCGTATAGAACGACTACAGCCAATTTGAAGAAGCATTTAAGTCGGGCCCATCCCGAGATCGATTTGAAAAATGAAAATTCTTCAAAATGTGACGACTCTGAAGATGGACTTTCGGATGACGAAGAAAACAGTGAGTACCTAGATTACTTTAAAATAATTTGATTACTTTCACCTAAAAAAGGTAGGTATAGGTACTGTGACACATTGACTGTAATTATACCGAAATAATACCGTGACTGCACAATCCCGTTCCATACGCCCATTCCTGTGCTACTGTGACAGCGTTTCAAACACTATGGTCTTTATAAAAATAGCTTTAGGATAGAGCTCAGATTAAAAAGGATAGAGCTATTTTTTTATAAATCTGAGTTTTAAACTAACTTTGAAACTCACAATTTATAAAGGGTGTATTCCAGATTAAGTAACATTATTATTTTATTTAACATGATTCTAGGTGTGATATATATGATATTGAATTGTGCTGTGATGAACGAAAAATTATTTTTAATTTTATTTGAAACTAGCTGCCAAATTTAATTCAGATCCGTTTGGCGTGATTGAGTAACAAACATCCATCCATCAATCCAAACTTTCGCATTTATAAGTAATATAGATTGAAACATTTTATATAACTAGGTACCTATCTTTCGAGATTTCAAAGTTCGATAAGATACGGACATAGGACTCCGAAAATCAAAGATGGATATATTTGATCTTCGGAGATACCAGATTTTTAAAAACCTGAATCCACGCGAATGAAGTTGCGGGCATCATCTTGTACCTAATATACCTACATAATATTATATTATAAGCTTCGCATCGCTTATTTTTAAAGTTGATAGAAGTAAGGACAATTTTGACGATGTAAACAATGCAATAGCACACGTAGGTACGTACCTATCACACTGGTTTACTTACTGTAAAAAATTTGTTACTGAATGCAAAAAAAACCAAGTGCTTAGTTTGTTTTACCTTATGTAAAGAATATCGATAAATCAATAATGTTAAATGGGGACACACTAAAAATGGAGATCTCCTCAGTTTTCTTGGAGGTGATATTGGATAATAAGCTTCAGTAGGGCGCTCATATAGAGACACTAGCGGGAAAACTTAGCTCGGCTGCTTTTGCTGTCAGGAAAATTAGACAGTTCACCGATATTGAAAGGGCTAGACTTGTCTACTTTGCCTACTTCCACAGTGTCATGTCGTACGGCATTTTATTGTGGGGCAGAGCAGCTGATATCCAAACAATTTTACATTGCAGAATAGAGCCATCCGTTCTATTTATAAACTCGGATCACGCGAATCACTTCGTGAAAAATTTAAAGACATTGGCGTATACCAATGTACCGTAAGTAGGCACCGTAAGTATTTACGGTGCCTTCACAATACATTTACAATAACATAGTCTTTGTCAGGTGGAACATTAATCTTTATAAGCAAATAAGTGATACTCACAATCGATTTACTACAAACCGCCATAAGCTTGTTACAGCGTCATATCGTGTGCGCAAGGTGCAGAAATCCTTTGTGGGGTACGCTTTTATATCATGGTTCCCAAAGAGTTTCTAGATTTGCCATTACATAAATTAAAAGACTGTTAAACAGCATTTGTTAAGTCGAGGTTATTACACTATCGATGATTTTCTGAATGACAAAGTTGCATGGAAGCAACCGGGCTCGCATCCAGTGACCCACAAGTCAGTGTAATACTAATTGTAACGTAATGTATGTGTTGTATTGTTACTTATTGTAACCTATTTCTTTTTAAGAAAAGAGCAACTGCTGAGTTTCTTGCCGACTCTTCTCAGTAGAAGCAGCTTTCCGAACCGGTGGTAGAGTCTTGACGTATCATAAGTGTCACAAGTTGTCCTACATGAAATAAATAAATCATTTATCATTTATCATTAAGAATGCTTAATTAACTGTGAATAAGTATGTAGTTAAACAAATTATCTATCTATATGTGAGGTGAATAACTTATTATTAATGGTATTACGCTTGTGTAATACTATTATTACTAAAACATAATGACGTGTTACATTATGTAGTGTGGATCGACCCTAAAGTGTTCACTTGGTTGATACACATTGCTGGCGTTAATAGTTATGCAATAATGAACCTTAAAACCCATTCACAAGGCTCTATTTAATTGATGATAAGTTAATCTTTTTGACGCTCTTGTTTCACAATCCTTTTTTTAAAGGTACGATATTTAATTAATTAGGCCTTTTAAAAGTAATTTTTACATAATATTATCATAGCCTATAAATATACGAAATACAAAACAGTTGAGAATCTGCGGAACTAATTATTTTGCACATAGAACATAGGTAGACCAGTAGGGTACTAGGTAGTCAATACGTAGATTAGTCGTTTGGGTATGTAGGCGCGACGAACGTAGGTAAATCCAATTATAAAGCAAAGGTGCCTCCCGACTGTATATTTTATTGTCGCACGCTGTGGTATTATTATTAAACCAGCACGCCCCTTGGCAACGAGTTTGATAATATAATATACTAGGTAGTGTGCGAGTGAGAGGCAATGATCAGCGCCGTCCGCCGCCATTTCGTTTCGGAGCGAAATATCCTCACAAACTGAACAGCTGCAGTCATCGCGTGGTAGCGGTTGCTTTAACCCGCGACGTGATAACGTTGTAGTTCTTACAAGCTTACGTTTCGTCTTGAATCTTGACAATAACGCTTGTTATTTACGCATTATAACTAAAAATATACTTAGCGTAACAAAATAGGTTAGAGTTGTGAATGTTATTTAATAATTTATAACTTCGTTAAAATTAACAGTCCCATACGAGCTATCGATATATTGTTTTTTATCGTAACGTTCCAAGCGTCGTCGTGCTTTTTTTATGACTATTTGGTTATTATTGATTGAACTAGCTGTGTCTCCGCATTTTTCTTGCCAAGCTTGGAACCATCTACATTACAGACACTTAAATACAATTTTTTACTATTTTATACAAATTACTTGAGTATTCTAATATTAATTGGGTGGGTTTCTTTTACTTGACTGTTGAGAATTGAGATATAATTATCTAGAGTAATTTAAAATATAAGTATTCGAACTTATATTAATTATTGACAGTGAGATTTGACTTACTTATGTCATTATATTCGTCCAGGTTATAATGACTGTAATTTGTGAATAAGTGTGAATTAAGTACAGAAGGTCTAAAATGTCAACTTATTATGTCGAGATAGCAATTTGGGAATTCTTCGAAAAATGCGACGGTACCAAGAAAAGAGCAAACTGCAATCGTTGTTTTAGTACTTTGTCGTACGAAACTGATTTTACCAACCTGAGAACTCATTTGAGGACAAAACATAAGTCAGAGTATAGAAAATTTATAAAAATGAGAAGTCGTCTCGAGTTACAACTTAGAAAAAATTCTACTCTGGCTGAACTAGAGCGCAACAAAGTCCCTAGTGATGATTTAATTTGGAAATCTTTTGAGAAGTCAAATGATGAGAGCCCTACAGCTGTTTGCAATTTATGCGGCACCTCGTTCCCTTACAGCTCTACAATAGATGATTTAAGAAGACATTTAATGTTTCAACACGTCACAGAATATGATAAAATTGTGAATTCGACAGATCAGCCCGAGTCCGCTGATTCATCTGAAAATTCAACGCATGATGACGATGAAGAAGAAGACGCCACGGCTGTAAGAAATGGGAATGAAAATGAAAAAAATGGCAATGCATGTCCCATTAAATTTGAAAATGAAGAACTTGAGGATGTATATAATAGTCTTTCAACACCAGATGAAAAAAAGGAAATGAATGATCATAATAATGATCTACACATATGGAACTTTTTTAAAAAGTCCATTGATGATGAAGGAATTGCCACTTGCAATGATTGTGGTGACGAGTTGGTCTGCAAGATATCAATAGCAAATTTAGAAGAACATTTGAGGGTGAGACACATTTCGAAATACAATAATTATATAATTATCACGAAACAGCTCGACCCACCGACGAAGGTGCATAAAAATCTAAAACCGGACGATGAAAATGCGAAACAACTCGAAACTCAAAGTAGTTCTGATGAACCAATATGGAAATATTTTGAAAATACTGACAGAAACAGAACAGCGAATTGTAATAAATGTAGCAGAACCTTGTCCTACAAAACTTCGATGGCTAATTTAGAAAAGCATTTGAAGGCAAGACACAAATCTGATTTTATCAATTACACAAAATTGAAAAAAAAACTTGAAAACACTATACCTGAAGATTCTGCGTCTGAGATTGAAGAAACTGAAAATCTGTGCAATAGTCCTGAGATATCTGAAACAAAAGAATCTCCATATGAAAATCCATCTGCGAAGACTAAAAGTAATGAAATCACGCCTCTTATTAATGGAATATTATGGAATTTTTTTGAAAAGTCCAACTACAGTAAAAAAGTTGCTAAATGTAATTATTGTAGTAAAAAATTGTCCTACAAAACTTCAGTAACCAATTTGAAAGCGCATCTGAGATTGAAACATCTTGCCGAATATGACATTTTTGTTAGTTTGTCAAAAGCTCTCGACTCAGCCGCAGATGAAAATGAAAAAATGCCTGTAACGACTGCAAAAGAGCAAATAAACATGCGTCCAACATACTCGCGAATATGGAAATGCTTTGAAAGGACCGACCCTGTCAACAGGATTGCAACTTGTAATGATTGCAGTACCAAGCTCTCTTACAGAAGCACAACTTTTAGTTTGAAGAAACACTTGAGATCCTTTCACAATGAGAGATATAAAAAGATTTTTAACCTTAAAGAACCTCGTTCGACGAGAAAACGTCGCCGAACTCCTTCGATGTCTGATAGAAGTACAACCTCGGAGTCAGAAATCTATAATGGTGGAGCGTCAGATACAGGTACGTGATTACCCACAAACTTATCTGACCCGGTGGCAAAAACTGGAATTAGGATTTATATTAGATTAGAACATGTCTTGGATCATGTGAGTAAAATTGCTAAAGTAACAATTTTACTCTCAATGACAGTTTGATGTCACGTACCTTGACGTTTCTAAAATAGGGATTATACCTAATTCTAAAACACAAAATTCAACAATAATGAAACAATAATATGGCTTTAAGCGTGGGCAGTATGCCCCCGTTCAGTTTTTGTTTTAATTTTATTGGAACGAAGTTCCTTATGGGACGATGCGGAGGGTACCCTAGGCGGCAAAAAACGTCCGTAACGAAAATGCGTGAAGTAAGAGTTTTATGTAGTTTATTCGAAATTAACCCTTAACTCTAAAGCATTAAAATTTAATTTCGAATGTAGTATATTTTTATTTAAGACCTTTTGTCTTCGTAATAAAACGTCCATAATGAAAATGCGTGGAGTAAGATTTTATATATATGGTTTATTCGAAATGAAACCTTAATAATAAAGTATTAAAGTTTAATTTCGAAAACGATTAGAACTTGAAATTAATATTTATGTAATAAGGAACTTCGCTCCTATCTGGTGTCCCACGACACCACACGTTTTTTATTTTATTTAAATAGATAGCGACGCTGTCTCCGGGTCAGATAAGTTTGTCAGCTGTACACGGCAGGACTTTATGTATGTATGCGTCGGTAATATACGAGTACAATTTGTACACGCGTCCAATGATACAACAGTACCTATCAAACATAATTACAATCTCAATGATCGTGATTGACTGAAATTATAGTAGGTATTTTATCGCGTTGATATAGACATTAGGCACCTACCTAGTTCCTATCTAAAGATATCAACACCAATGTGTCATTGAAATAGAATCTGATAAGTTTCTACTTAATTGTGCAATGACTGTACTATTGGGAAACCCATATTATGACGAAGTCATGTTTTTTTTAGGATTCCGTAGTCCGTATCCAAGGGGTGCCAAATAGTACCCTATTAGTAAGTCTCCTTTGTCTGTCAGCAGGCTGTACGTCGTGGACCTTAATAGCTTGACTGTTGAAATTTTAACAGAGTGTACATTGCCGCTAACAACAAATAATACAAATCAAATTGTATTGAATTGCAGTCTTGATTGTAGCGGGCTAACCTGTTAGGGGTATCGCAGTTATATTAAACCCATACCCCTATTCGGCGTTTTTTGCTATATCTCTTGATCCGTAATATGTAGTTACGTTACCTACTTACTTAAAATATGTAATTTCCAAGAGTGAGCAATAGCATACTGTCATATCAACAAATAATGAAAATAAATTGAAGTTAAGTAAGTAAGAATTAAAGGGGGGGTCCCCATACAATACACTTGTATAGTCCCAGAAACTTAACTGGCCCGGTGACAGCGTCGCTAGTAGAATGTTAATGATTTATTTATTTCACGTAGGACAACTTGTGTCACTTATAATACGTTAAGACTCTACCACCGGTTCGGAAAACTGATTCTACTGAGAATAGCCGGCAAGAAACTTAGCAGTTGCATTTTTCTTCAAAAAGAAAATGTTACAATAAGTAAATTATACAACACAATATACATTAGGTACATAACAATTATTACACTGACTTGTGGGTCACTGGATGCGAGGCCGGTTGCTTCCATGCAACTTTATCATTAAGAAAATCATCGAAAGTATAATAACCTCGACTTAACAAATGCTGTTTAACACAGTCTCCAAATTACAGATATAAAAATTAAAGTAAAACCAAAAACTAAACATGCATAAAAATTTGTTCCAATTTTGTCCACCGGGCCAAATATGTTTGTGGTACTGTATTTAAATATGTAGTACATAGTAATAATTCTTGTACAGAACCCTTCGTGTTCGAGTCCAACTCACACTTGGTCAATGTTTTTTTTTAAATAATGCCAAATGAGCGTGACGCACAAACGTGTTCTACACACATGTAGCGACTATGTGCGTCACCGTGACGAAACGTGTACTGACGTCACTAGGCCACCCGTCCCTTTAGTTATGAAGTTACATTTGTGTGTTTGTATGCAATATTTATGTTACATAAATTACATTAAAGCTTATACATTGCAAGTTTAATAAAAGCTCGACGTAAAAGCAACGATGGCTGATCTACTCAAAACACAGATGACAAACCAAGATAAGTTTAGAGGGACAGTTAACAGCGTTATTGCTCTCAGCCTCTCACTCATAACTCTGTCTTGTACGTTTGAGAAGCCGTATAATTCTAGGTTCAGAGCTAGTTGTTAAAAAATGTTGAAAAAAATGAAAAATTATAATACTCTTTTACGGCGTTTAGACGGAAAGCACATAATAAAACAGTTTTTTTTTAAATACACAATTATCATTGATTGATATTTTTAATATTCATTTATTGCTTTTTTCTCAACTTTTCATTTAAATACTCGTTTGTTTCATTAAATCTTTGAAAATGTAAGGTTACGTTATGAATACCTTGATATGGCGGTTTATACTTTATACATTCACTCACTCAGTGCTATGCAGAATCTAATTTGAAAACTGACAAACATGTTGAGACTTTACAAATAAATTAGCCACATAATAAAGTTTTTGTAAAATTATTTCATTTCATTTACATTGTAAAAAAATCATTATGTATAAAAGTATCTGATTCCGGTTGGTCTAAAAATATCGTTTTTTTATTTAAAAAAATATACGGAACATTCCCACCAACTCTTGCTGTTTGCCAGCAAGCTAGGCGCATGTACATCGTCACTGCTCTCACACATATCTCTGTCCCTTTCGTTTTGATATCGGAACCGCTCGGAACGAACGAATCAATGTCGGTCGACGGTCACGTTGTCTTTGCCACTTTTGGGC
This sequence comes from Erebia aethiops, assembly GCA_923060345.2. Taxonomy (NCBI): domain Eukaryota; kingdom Metazoa; phylum Arthropoda; class Insecta; order Lepidoptera; family Nymphalidae; genus Erebia; species Erebia aethiops. The sequence continues at coordinate 2,072,049 of OV281084.1, read as the reverse complement.
TTTGCAAATTGCTCTGGCAGTCGAGTCACCATTTTGTTGTTGCTGCGTTAAATTGTTAATGAATGTTGTAAGTGTTATATACTAGTTAGTGTTTTGTTACAAAAATTGTGTTAGAAGTGCGTCTATTACAATAATAAATTAGTGTGCATAAAGTTAAGCAGAAGTTAACGGTTTAAACGAAAAGCATATAATAAAACAGGTTTTAATAGGTAGTATTTTTTTTAAATAGCATTCCAACACTTTGGTTGAAAATAGCTACATTGCTTGTTATTTTCAATCATCATCATTGCTTTTTTTCAACTTTTATATAAAATTAAGATATTAAATGATCCTGTCATTTATTGCAATAAATAAAGTAGGTATGTTTTATGTATTTATTTACATGACGCAAGTATAATATGGCATGGCGCTGATCTATTCTTTTGACTACATAAATTAATATAGGTAAGTAGGTACTAGCTGATGCCCGCGATTTTGTCCGCGTGAATACCTAAGTTTTTTGATTCCCGAGTGTTTTCTTTTATTATAGACTTTTTGTAGTGAACCTAAATAGTGTTTTTGTATCTAAACTTTTTTTTGCAATATCTGTGTTAAAATGCCTCGCAGCTCAAATAATCAAATTTGGAACTATTTTAAAAGAAACCAAGTGACCAAGCTAGGTAAATGTAATTTTTGCCAAAAGTTGATATCATATAAATCAACGGTAACAAATCTCAAGCAACATTTGAAGGTGAAACATAATCCTGCATATCGAGATCTCCTCCTTGCAAAATCTTCACAGCCAGGTAACTTTTTAATCTCTTTCTTTTTGGTTTAGCTTTAGAATAGGGATGATGGCTATACCTATCAAAAATAAATTATTTCTAACTGATTATTAAATAGAGGGTCTTCCAAAAGACCTAAATTTGACATCCTCGGTTAGTTTTAAGTTTGATAACCATTTTAAAATATAGATTAAAGAAAAAAAGTGCGTTGAAATTTGATGACGTCAGAAGAAGAAGTGCGTATAAGTTTGATACAGAGTTGCTTATTTGATTGAGTTGTCATCATTCCTATTCTGTGCTATTGGGTATTTGACAAGTCAAATCAGCAACTTTTTTCAAACGTCAAAACGCGGCAGGTACCTATACAGTAAACACCGTCAGTGTTACTGTAGGTATATTCAATCAAAGAAAAAGGGAAATCAAAGAAATCCTAGGTATAATCTCGTACTTCTAGACTAATTATATAAATATGTTGGTAGGTAGGTATTCTCTAGGTAGGCATAAACTACCTATTTGACCCGGTGGTCAAAATTGGATTTTTCTATTAGTACCTATTTAATAGTGTACAGATTAGTTTATTAGTGTATCTACTGTTTAGTTTTTGTTTTTATTTTATTTTTAACAGATCTTACTAGCGACGCTGTCACCGGGTCAAATAAGTTAGTGGGACTTTATCTAGGTAAGTAGTTACTTACATCGTTTGTATTTTAGGGGGGATAATCTCCAGAACTAGTAGGTACGATCCCATTCTGAAGTCTTTCACAGATAGGAGCTTACATTTTATAAGTATACTACAGTATTTTGAGTGCTATAGTATAGCAATAAAATTATACCACGCGGCCGAAGTCGCGGGCTAAAGTATAACGTGTTTTAGTTATTCGGTTATTCCGTGGTACGTGACTCCTTGCAGGAATATCACGCCATTAAAGCTACGTCACAGATGAAATACAAAGAATTATCACCCTTCTGTATAGTATGATACGTTCTAAAGTAGCTTGCATATTTTTATTGTTTACTTTTTTAATGCGTTCTAAAATGGTGTACGTATTGATTGGTTCGTTCGAATTTGATACTTATTTGCTTCTAATAAGGTCGTTCATTGATTATAATGTAGTGTTGGTTTGAACAAAATGGCCGTCGCACAGTGGTGTAACGTGGGAAAACTGTAGCACAAAAAAATATTCTAATAATAGAACTGTTACTTGTTAGTATGTCGTTATTAAAATAATATGTATTGTATTAGAAATAGAATATACTTAGATATTATAGTGTATAGATGAACCTAAACGTTATTATGTTAGCTTTAAAAACGATGGACTGATTTGTGGGTCTCCTCAAAGTTTTTTCCAGTAAATCTGGCTGTCTTTCTGTTTGTCAGTCATCAGACTTCATACTTATTCTATAATTGCGAAAGTGTTTGTTTGTTCAATTGTTCTTGAATCACGCTGCAACTGAGAAACGGGTCGACGTGACTTTTTGCGTGAGGACCCGTAAAGTGTTATAGGGATGGAAGTGGGAACAGGCTACTTTTTATCCCGGGAAATTAGGGAGTTGCCATGGGAATTAAAAAGTTATTCTACCGATAGGATTGCTGATACCGATTCTGAATATGGGTTTGAAATTTTTATATGCCATACTAGCTGATGCCCGCGACTTCGTCCGCGTGGATCGAGGTTTTGTGGTTCCCGCGGGAACTCTTTAATTTTCCGGGATAAAAAGTAGCCTATGTGTTATTCCAGACTATAATCTATCTCTGTGCCAAATTTCATCCAGATCCGTTCAGCTGTTGGGGCGTGATTGAGGAACAAACATCCATCCATATATCCAAACTTTCGCATTTATAATATTATAAGTATAAGTATAAGTAAGATAAGATAAGAAGTAAGATTATCACTTCAGCTTAGGCCGCTGCCCGCTAACAGTCTATTCACTGCTCTGTTAAATGGTGACAAACTTAGGATACCTAATCTCGAAATATTTTATATTGTTATAAAAGTTAGCTTTTTTATTAACAGGGGACCTCAAGGTCTCTTTTTAAAATGCCCCCAACATCATTACTCGTTTGTTCACAATAGCATGACTCGTATTGTTACAAGGGGTGATATTACTACAATACCAGTAGAAGCAGTTTCTCTACATTTATGAATTAACTGGAGTAAAATAATTTATAAGAGTCACCAATTCACCACTGTACAATTTAACATTAAGGCTGAAAACGGAATTGGAAACCAAAGGATGTTTTATAAGAGCAAAGGTACAAGTTATAAAAGCTCTTTTTTTCCGGGATAACAAATAATTTGTACGTCCCCGGGATGGAATATATGTTTGTGCCCACCTACCAAGCGTCAAAATCGGTCAAGCGGATAAAGAAACAATTTATAGACTTTCGCATTTTTCTAAGTGTAGAAGTTTCATTTCATTTATTTATTTGTGAACTAGCGACCCGCCCCGGCTTTGCACGGCTGATACTAAATAGCCCCCCGACCAGTACCGCCGCAACCTGTTAAATCTGTAATATCTTCAAAAATATTCATTCATGCTGTAAAGGGCCATATTGATCTATATTAAATGCACAATATATTTAAGGTACCTACTTAATTGGATAAGGATTAATGCTGTATTGCTTAAAACCGCTTCATAAATAAGCCATTATTTCTCGTAAAAAGTAAAGGATAAAAAATGGTTATTGTGGGTTATCCCTAAGAGATATCGCGGACTTTTTGTAGACCTTTTTAAGATGTACAATACTGTAGTACATTATTTTGATCTATCTCGTAGGGCTCAGCCAGCGTTTGCAATGTAAGCGCAAAAAAGTGTTTATTAACGACATCACATTAGAAACCTCCAAAATTATCAGTGTTTCTCTACTATAAAAAAACTAAATGTGTCGAGTTTGCATTGCCGAATGCCAGATCCACAAGTGATATTAAACTAATGGTAAATAACGACATGTTGAAAATAGAAGATACTACTGTGTTCCTGGGGGTGACCTTAGACGCAAAGCTTCAATGGGGCACCCATATATCAACACTTGCTGGCAAGCTTAGTTCTGCTGCTTACGCTGTCAGAAAGATTCGACAGTTAACTGACATCGAAACTGCCAGGATCGTATATTTTGCTTATTTCCATAGCATTATGTCTTACGGAATCTTACTGTGGGGTAAAGCGGCAGATATTCAAAAAATTTTTGTACTACAAAAAAGGGCAATACGAGCAATTTATAATTTAAAACCGCGTGATTCACTTAGAGAGAAATTTAAAGAAATTGGTATTCTAACAGTAGCCTCGCAATATATTTACAGTAATATAATTTTTGTAAAACAACACATCCATAATTATAAAAAAAAATGCGATCTGCACGATAGGCCAACTAGAGGCCGTAATAAGCTCGTGACTCCATCGCTCCGCCTCAAAAAAGTCAGAAGGTCATTCGTGGGAATGGGCATTATTTTCTATAACAAAGTTCCACAACCTATTTTGGACTTGCCAATAAATAAATTTAAGAAATCCATTAAAAGTATGCTCCTGAAAAAAGCTTATTATACTGTTGAAGATTATGTAAATGATAGAGGAGCATGGATTTGATCGCTCCAGCAATGCTGGGGACAGCGGTTACTGATTATAAATTAGTGTTTGAATATTAGTATTCAATTCGATGCTTTGATACGGGTAGACTGGGTATGTCACGCTCTCTTTAAACATTTCTGTGGTGGTGTCGTGTGGTGCGGGTTGTTACGTTCCCTCAAATATGGTCGAGCGAAGCAATGGCTGGATCATGCGTCATGCTCGTGAACGGGTGCCACCGGCGGGAATGGGGCTACTTTCTGTCTGCCCGTCTTTGACATGAATTGAATAAACAAATTTAAGAAATCCATTAAAAGTATGCTCCTGAAAAAAGCTTATTATACTGTTGAAGATTATGTAAATGATAGAGGAGCATGGATTTGATCGCTCCAGCAATGCTAGGGACAGCGGTTACTTATGTACACATTGATATAGTAATTGTAAATGAATTATTTAAAAAGAGCAACCACCGAGTTTCTTGCTGGTTCTTCTCGGTAGGAATGGCATTCCGAACCAGTGGTAGATTCACTTGACGATTCAAAAGTACTTGTAAAAGTTTATTTGAATAAAAAAAAGATTTGATTTGATTTGATTTGATATATTATGCATGTATTATACATATAAACCTTCCTATTGAAAACTATCTATTAAAAAAAACTGCATCAAAATCCGTTGCGTAGTTTTAAAGATAGGGATTAAGATAAGATTGCATATATAGGGACAGACAGCGGGAAGCGACTTTGTTTTATACTATGTAGTGATACATAAACCATAAAACTTAGGCATTAAAGTTTAATTACGAATGCATATACTTATAATTAAGACCTTTTGTCTCCGTAACAACGCGAAGTGTCAGTCACGGTTTTCACAGCACTTTTAAATATAAACCTTAAAACTAAATTATTAAAGTTTAATTACGAATGTACTATATGTATACCTAAAACCCTTTGTCTTAAGAAGAACACGGAAGAGCAAGGTCACGCGTGACCGACACCGTTCCACATTTTTACCCCCTACCAATATTTTGGTCTCAATACATTGCTATGATGATATGATCACAATTATTCAACAATAGACCACACTGTGCACCCGAGTCCGACCTATACAGCACACCCGTACGCACCCGTACAATGTTTTCGTCGTAAGAGCGGCAACCTCGCACGCCTGGAGGCTGCCATATTGATCAATTCTATATATGGACTCCACTTTACCTGGACCGGGGTATCCTTTGGAGTTCTGCCTGTTTTATATTCGTCTGCGATTTCTGAATGCTTAATAGATCACCTGTTATGACTTACGCGAGCTATTTACGAGATAAAAACAGGTTTCAAAACAGGATATTTTAATTTTCGATCTAAGATCATGGCGTAATCACTAGGTGGGTAGGTATATAGGTACTTAATTATCTTCTACCTAGCCAGACTAAACATATGTTTCCTGTAAAATGTAAATTTTACATTTCTAAGTAGGTACCTAGATAGGTAGGTAGGTAGGTGCCTAATGCCTACTGCCTAAGAGCCTACCTAGGCTTAAAATAAATAAAAATCTATTTTAGACGATAAATAATATGGATATTAGATAGGTAGGTACCTAGGTGCCTATTAAATATTTACCCTCCTACATACTGTACCCACAGCTTCAGGATAACGGGAATTTTAAGTAAAAATCAGCAATACAACAACACTTTTTATATTTTTACACCAATTTTACAATTATTCTTACGAGTACGAGTCCTACGTCGTTCGCCATTACTAATTAGTAATTACCATCATTCCCGGGTAAAATAACAAAAGACGATCTCTCCCCTCTGATTGGTCGATATTCGCATAGCCTATAATCAGTAACTTGTTGGCGCCAAATTATTATACTATATATAGCTCAATTACCACTCACTCACTCACTCACTCATTGACATAATTGTTCTCCTAGAAAGAGACAGAAAACGATACAATGATGTACGGGAGATGTGTTCGGGTGCGGGAGTCGAGTAGGGAAAAATTATGACATTTCGGAAAAACAAGATGGCGGCCGACGTGATTCTTGCAACTCTTTTGTTTTCCAACCGATTTCGTTACAACTCGCAACGATTGAAGAAACTAGGAAACGATCAATAGAAAGAGTGGAAAAAATTGGAAAAACAAGATGGCGGCCGAGCTGTAGTGTTTTGAAATTTTTGATTTTTCGACCCCGAACCGCGACGCCACAGATCCGAAACGGCGTGGTCGAGCGTAACATTTTTTTCTGTTTTCGCCTACAAATGTCCTGTATTTTGACAGAATGGCAGTGGTTTTAAAAAATTCAAGATGGCGGCTGTCGCGGCGGCCATTGGGTTTGAGGTACGAAAAAACGCAATTTTAAACTTCAAATTTCTCACAGTTGGCAACGTCGGAGCGTTTCGACTTCTAAGGGACGATTGTGTGTACCGACTCGAAGAATGGATTGGGGAAAAAAAATTACCCCATTTCTCGGGAAATTTTCAAGATTTACCCCAAAAATTAAAAAATCGAAATACGTATTTTTTGCAAAATTCGAGTACAAGCGACCACGTGTCCCACTTGTACGAATGATGTTTGGGTATTTCCGTCGCCGAGGTCTGGCAACACTGGAATTTATCAAAGTAAAAGTGATTTTCGACATGGTCTCTTTTCAGGAGCTATCATTTCGGCTGGGTGCGAGCGAGATGAAAAATTTAAACGTCATCAGGAGCGGTATATCCTGTAGTTCATGGGAAAATTATGAAACTATGTCAAATGTTTCTGTGAAACGAGGTGGCGGCCATTTTGTATTATTTTTGTGTTTTTGAAAATTTCGATCATGATTTTGAGGCAGTTGGCAACATTTGGGAAAGTTGACATGTATGGATCGATTGTGTAGCTCGACCGGCAGTATCGAGATATCTAAACAGTGTTGCCACATTATGGGTAGTTTTTGAGATTTTCCCCAAAAATGTCCTCCTGTAAAATTTTGTATGAAAATTTTTTTTTTTCACTGATGGCTTCGTGTAGAAGTCAGGAAATTGGACTTTAAGAAAAATATGGAAGCAACTGATGATTGAGGATTTCGGAGACGGGTAAAGGGCACGGCCAAGGTATTGAAGATAGGTGGGGGGTCCTCGAACTAATGTAACTCAGAACCTCATCCAATAGACAAAGAGCAAAAAAAAAATTCAAAATGGCGGATTTAAGATGGCTGCCATACAAATTTGTTTGGTGTCTATCTCAGAAAGTATAAAAGTTGGAAGAGTGGTTTCTTGGCAAATGATGATCAAGACCTGAAAGTCTACTTGATGAACAGGAAAAAAATTCAAGATGGCGGAATTTATTTCTCCATAGAAAATATATGGCCAATATTGAAGAATACTACAAGACTGTGTAAAACTATGCAAGATTTTGATACGGTTCCATTTTACCCACGACGGGGCTCCCTGCGATTACAAAACAAGAAACTGGTACTAAAATTAAAAAAAATCGCCATTTTGAAATTCTTTGTTAATTGACCGATTTCGTTCAAAATCGATATTTAGGACTCCTTGGGGTTACAAAACAGGAAACTGATACCAAAATTTTAAAAAATCGGCGCCATTTTGACTGACTGACTCACTCATTGACATAATTGTTCTCCTAGAAAGAGACAGAAAACGATACAATGATGTACGGGAGATGTGTTCGGGTGCGGGAGTCGAGTAGGGAAAAATTATGACATTTCGGAAAAACAAGATGGCGGCCGACGTGATTCTTGCAACTCTTTTGTTTTCAAACCGATTTCGTTTAAACTCGCAAGGATTGAAGAAACTAGGAAACGATCAATAGAATGAGTGGAAAAAATTGGAAAAACAAGATGGCGGCCGAGATGTAGTGTTTTGAAATTTTTGATTTTTCGACCCCGAACCGCGGCGCCACAGATCTGAAACGGCGTGGTCGAGCGTAATATTTTTTTCTCTTTTCGCCTACAGCTATCCTGTATTTTGACAGAACGGGAGTGGTTTTTAAAAATTCAAGATGGCGGCTGTCGCGGCGGCCGTTCGGTCTGAGGTACGAAAAAACGCAATTTTAAAATTCAATTTTCTCACAGTTGGCAAAGTCGGAGCGTTTCGACTTGTACGGGGCGATTGTGTGTACTAACTCGAAGAATGGATTGGGGAAAAAAAATTACCCCATTTCTCGGGAAATTTTCAAGATTTACCCCAAAAATAAAAAAATCGAAATACGTATTTTTTGCAAAGTTCGAGTATGAGCGACCACGTGTCCCACTTGTACGAATGACGTTTGGGTGTTTTCGTCGCCGAGGTCTGGCAACACTGGAATTTATCAAAGTAAAAGTGATTTTCGACATGATCTTTTTTCAGGAGCAAGCATTTCGGCTGGGTGCGAGCGAGATGAAAAATTGAAACGTCATCAGGAGCCGTATATCCTGTAGTTTACGGGAAAATTATGAAACTATGTAAAATGCTTCTGTGAAACGAGGTGGCGGCCATTTTGTATTCTTTTTGTGTTTTTGAAAATTTCGATCACGATTTTGAGGCAGTTGGCAACATTTGGGAAAGTTGACATGTAGGGATCGATTGTGTAGCTCGACCGGCAGTATCGAGATATCTAAACAGTGTTGCCACATTTGGGGTAGTTTTCGAGATTTTCCCCAAAAATGTCCTCCTGTAAAATATTGTATGAAAAATTTTTTTTTCACTGATGGCTTCGTATAGAAGTCAGAAAATATAACTTGAAAAAAAAATATGGAGACACCTGATGATTGAGGATTTCGGAGACGGGTAAAGGGAACGGCCAAGGTATTGAAGATAGGTGGGAGGTCCTCGAACTAATGTCACTCGGAACCTCATCCAATAGACAAAGAGCAAAAAAAAATTCAAAATGGCGGATTTAAGATGTCTGCCACACAAACTAGTTATACTATATATAGCTCGATTACCACTGACTGACTCACTCACTGACTGACTCATTGACATAATTGTTCTCCTAGAAAGAGACAGAAAATGATAGAATGATGTACGGGAGATGTGTTCGGGTGCGGGAGTCGAGTAGGGAAAAATTATGACATTTCGGAAAAACAAGATGGCGGCCGACGTGATTCTTGCAACTCTTTTGTTTTCCAACCGATTTCGTTTAAACTCGCAACTATTGAAGAAATTAGTAAACGATTAATAGAAAAAGTGGAAAAAATTCAAAAACCAAGATGGCGGCCGAGCTGTAGCGTTTTGAAAATTTTGATTTTTCGACCCCGAACCGCGTTGCCACAGATCCGAAACGGCGTGGTCTAGCGTAATATTTTTTTCTCTTTTCGCCTACAACTATCCTGTATTTTGACAGAACGGGAGTGGTTTTTAAAAATTCAAGATGGCGGCTGTCGGCGCGGCCGTTCGGTCTGAGGTACGAAAAAACGCAATTTTAAACTTCAAATTTCTCACAGTTGGCAATGTCGGAGCGTTTCGACTTCTAGGCGGCGATTGTGTGTACAGACTCGAACTATGGATTGAGGAAAAAAAATTACCCCATTTCTCGGGAAATTTTCAAGATTTACCCCAAAAATAAAAAAATCGAAATACGTATTTTTTGCAAAGTTCGAGTATGAGCAACCACGTGTCCCACTTGTACGAATGACGTTTGGGTATTTTCATCGCCGCGGTCTGGCAACACTGGAATTTATCAAAGTATAATTGATTTTCGACATGGTCTCTTTTCAGGAGCTATCATTTCGGCTGGGTGCGAGCGAGATGAAAAATTGAAACGTCATCAGGAGCGGTATATCCTGTAGTTCACGGAAAAATTATGAAACTGTGTAAAATGGTTCTGTGAAACGAGGTGGCGGCCATTTTGTATTGTTTTTGTGTTTTTGAAATTTTCGATCACGATTTTGAGGCAGTTGGCAACATTTCGGAAAGTTGACATGTAGGGATCGATTGTGTAACTCGACCGGCTGTATCGAGATATCTAAACAGTGTTGCCACATTTGCGTTAGTTTTCGAGATTTTCCCCAAAAACATCCTCCTGTAAAATTTTGTATGAAAATTTTTTTTTCACTGATGGCTTCGTATAGAAGTAAGAAAATATAACTTGAAAAAAAATATGGAGACAGCTGATGATTGAGGATTTTGGAGACGGGTAAAGGGCACGGCCAAGGTATTGAAGATAGGTGGGGGGTCCTCGAACTAATGTCACTCGGAACCTCATCCAATTGACAAAGAGCAAAAAAAAATTCAAAATGGCGGATTTAAGATGGCTGCCATACAAATTTGTTTGGTGTCTATCTCAGAAAGTATAAAAGATGGAAGAGTGGTTTCTTGGCGAAAGATGATCAGGACCTGAAGGTCTTCTTGATGAATAGGAAAAAAATTCAAGATGGCGGATTTTATTTTTCCATAGAAAATATATGGCCAATATTGAAGAATACTACAAGACTGTAGAACTATGCAAGATTTTGATACGGTTCCGTTTTACCCACGACGGGGCTCCCTGGGATTTCAATACAGGAAACTGTTACCATAGTTTTAAAAAATCAGCGCCATTTTGAACTTCTTTGTTAATGGACCGATTTCGTTCAAAATCGATATTGAGGACTCCCTGGAATTACAAAACAGGAAACTGATACCAAAATTTTAAAATATCAGCGCCATTTTGAAATTCTTTGTTAATGGACCGATTTTGTTCAAAATCGATATTTAGGGCTCCCTGGGATTTCAATACAGGAAACTGTTACCAAAATTTAAAAAAATCAGCGCCATTTTGAATTTCTTTGTAAATGGACCGAATTCGTTCAAAATCGATATTCAGGGCTCCCTCTGATCATCAAACAGGAAACTGATGCCAAAGTTTAAAAAAATCAACGCCATTTTTAATAATTTTGCTATAATCATAATAAATGTCTGTACTACTTTTAAGTCAAACCACAACCCGTGAGCTGCTTTAGCAGCTCGCGCACAGGGCGAAACACTAGTTATACTATATATAGCTCGATTACCACTGACTGACTCACTCACTGACTGACTCATTGACATAATTGTTCTCCTAGAAAGAGACAGAAAATGATAGAATGATGTACGGGAGATGTGTTCGGGTGCGGGAGTCGAGTAGGGAAAAATTATGACATTTCGGAAAAACAAGATGGCGGCCGACGTGATTCTTGCAACTCTTTTGTTTTCCAACCGATTTCGTTTAAACTCGCAACTATTGAAGAAATTAGTAAACGATTAATAGAAAAAGTGGAAAAAATTCAAAAACCAAGATGGCGGCCGAGCTGTAGCGTTTTGAAAATTTTGATTTTTCGACCCCGAACCGCGTTGCCACAGATCCGAAACGGCGTGGTCTAGCGTAATATTTTTTTCTCTTTTCGCCTACAACTATCCTGTATTTTGACAGAACGGGAGTGGTTTTTAAAAATTCAAGATGGCGGCTGTCGGCGCGGCCGTTCGGTCTGAGGTACGAAAAAACGCAATTTTAAACTTCAAATTTCTCACAGTTGGCAATGTCGGAGCGTTTCGACTTCTAGGCGGCGATTGTGTGTACAGACTCGAACTATGGATTGAGGAAAAAAAATTACCCCATTTCTCGGGAAATTTTCAAGATTTACCCCAAAAATAAAAAAATCGAAATACGTATTTTTTGCAAAGTTCGAGTATGAGCAACCACGTGTCCCACTTGTACGAATGACGTTTGGGTATTTTCATCGCCGCGGTCTGGCAACACTGGAATTTATCAAAGTATAATTGATTTTCGACATGGTCTCTTTTCAGGAGCTATCATTTCGGCTGGGTGCGAGCGAGATGAAAAATTGAAACGTCATCAGGAGCGGTATATCCTGTAGTTCACGGAAAAATTATGAAACTGTGTAAAATGGTTCTGTGAAACGAGGTGGCGGCCATTTTGTATTGTTTTTGTGTTTTTGAAATTTTCGATCACGATTTTGAGGCAGTTGGCAACATTTCGGAAAGTTGACATGTAGGGATCGATTGTGTAACTCGACCGGCTGTATCGAGATATCTAAACAGTGTTGCCACATTTGCGTTAGTTTTCGAGATTTTCCCCAAAAACATCCTCCTGTAAAATTTTGTATGAAAATTTTTTTTTCACTGATGGCTTCGTATAGAAGTAAGAAAATATAACTTGAAAAAAAATATGGAGACAGCTGATGATTGAGGATTTTGGAGACGGGTAAAGGGCACGGCCAAGGTATTGAAGATAGGTGGGGGGTCCTCGAACTAATGTCACTCGGAACCTCATCCAATTGACAAAGAGCAAAAAAAAATTCAAAATGGCGGATTTAAGATGGCTGCCATACAAATTTGTTTGGTGTCTATCTCAGAAAGTATAAAAGATGGAAGAGTGGTTTCTTGGCGAAAGATGATCAGGACCTGAAGGTCTTCTTGATGAATAGGAAAAAAATTCAAGATGGCGGATTTTATTTTTCCATAGAAAATATATGGCCAATATTGAAGAATACTACAAGACTGTAGAACTATGCAAGATTTTGATACGGTTCCGTTTTACCCACGACGGGGCTCCCTGGGATTTCAATACAGGAAACTGTTACCATAGTTTTAAAAAATCAGCGCCATTTTGAACTTCTTTGTTAATGGACCGATTTCGTTCAAAATCGATATTGAGGACTCCCTGGAATTACAAAACAGGAAACTGATACCAAAATTTTAAAATATCAGCGCCATTTTGAAATTCTTTGTTAATGGACCGATTTTGTTCAAAATCGATATTTAGGGCTCCCTGGGATTTCAATACAGGAAACTGTTACCAAAATTTAAAAAAATCAGCGCCATTTTGAATTTCTTTGTAAATGGACCGAATTCGTTCAAAATCGATATTCAGGGCTCCCTCTGATCATCAAACAGGAAACTGATGCCAAAGTTTAAAAAAATCAACGCCATTTTTAATAATTTTGCTATAATCATAATAAATGTCTGTACTACTTTTAAGTCAAACCACAACCCGTGAGCTGCTTTAGCAGCTCGCGCACAGGGCGAAACACTAGTTATACTATATATAGCTCGATTACCACTCACTGATTCACTGACTCACTGACTCATTGACATAATTGTTCTCCTAGAAAGAGACAGAAAACGATATAATGATGTACGGGAGATGTGTTCGGGTGCGGGAGTCGAGTAGGGAAAAATTATGACATTTCGGAAAAACAAGATGGCGGCCGACGTGATTCTTGCAGCTCTTTTGTTTTCCAACCGATTTCATTACAACTCGCAACGATTGAAGGAACTAGGAAACGATTTATAGAAAAAGTGGAAAAAATTGGAAAAACAAGATGGCGGCCGAGCTGTAGTGTTTTGAAATTTTTGATTTTTCGACCCCGAACCGCGGCGCCACAGATCCGAAACGGCGTGGTCGAGCGTAATATTTTTTTCTCTTTTCGCCTACAACTATCCTGTATTTTGACAGAACGGGAGTGGTTTTTAAAAATTCAAGATGGCGGCTGTCCCGGCGGCCGTTTGGTCTGAGGTACGAAAAAACGCAATTTTAAAATTCAATTTTCTCACAGTTGGCAACGTCGGAGCGTTTCGACTTCTATGGGGCGATTGTGTGTACCGACTCGAAGAATGGATTGGGGAAAAAAATTTACCCCATTTCTCGGGAAATTTTCAAGATTTTCCCCAAAAATAAAAAAATCGAAATACGTATTTTTTGCAAAGTTCGAGTACGAGCGACCACGTGTCCCACTTGTACGAATGACGTTTGGGTATTTCCGTCGCCGAGGTCTGGCAACACTGGAATTTATCAAAGTAAAAGTGATTTTCGACATGGTCTCTTTTCAGGAGCTATCATTTCGGCTGGGTGCGAGCGAGATGAAAAATTGAAACGTCATCAGGAGCGGTATATCCTGTTGTTCATGGGAAAATTATGAAACTATGTCAAATGCTTCTGTGAAACGAGGTGGCGGCCATTTTGTATTATTTTTGTGTTTTTGAAAATTTCGATCATGATTTTGAGGCAGTTGGCAACATTTGGGAAAGTTGACATGTATGGATCGATTGTGTAGCTCGACCGGCAGTATCGAGATATCTAAACAGTGTTGCCACATTTGGGGTAGTTTTCGAGATTTTCCCCAAAAATGTCCTCCTGTAAAATTTTGTACGAAAATTTTTTTTTTCACTGATGGCTTCGTGTAGAAGTGAGGAAATGTAACTTTAACAAAAATATGGAGACACCTGATGATTGAAGATTTCGGAGACGGGTAAAGGGCACGGCCAAGGTATTGAAGATAGGTGGGGGGTCCTCGAACTAATGTCACTCGGAACCTCATCCAATTGACAAAGAGCAAAAAAAAAAATTCAAAATGGCGGATTTAAGATGGCTGCCATACAAATTTGTTTGGTGTCTATCTCGGAGAGTATAAGAGATGGAAGTGTGGTTTCTTGGCAAGAGATGATCAGGACGAGGAGTTCTATTTAGCAAAATGAAAATAAAATTCAAGATGGCGGAATATTTTTTTTTCATACCAAATTATATGGCCATTAGGAACTTTATGGGGACTGGGTACTTATGGTTCCCTCATTCTAACGAATCTTTGGGGGCAAAAATGTGAAGCGAGTTGATGATTGAGGATTTTGAAGAAAGAGGTGTGTTCGACCAAATGCATGAAAAAAAAAAACATAAAACTACCAACATGCCCGCATAATTGTTCTCTTAGAAAGAGACAGAAAACGATCCAATGATGTATGGGAGATGTGTTAAGGTGCGGGATTCGAGTAGGGAAAAATTATGACATTTCGGAAAAACAAGATGGCGGCCGACGTGATTCTTGCAACTCTTTTGTTTTCCAACCGATTTCGTTACAACTCGCAATTATTGACGAAATTAGTAAACGATATATACAAAAAGTGGAAAAAATAGAAAAACAAGATGGCGGTCAAAGTGATTCTTGCAACTCTTTTGTTTTCCAACCGATTTCGTTACATCTTGCAATTATTGAAGAAATTAGTAAACGATCAATAGAAAAATTGAAAAAATTGGAAAAACAAGATGGCGGCTGAGCTGCAGTATTTACAAATTTTTGATTTTTCAACCCCGACCCGCGGCGCCACAGATCCGAAACGGGGTAGTTCATGTATTGGAGATATGTTCGGCTGCGGGACAGGAGCAGGGAAAAATTATGACATTTCGGAAAAACAAGATGGCAGCCGACGTGCTTTTTGTAACTTTTTTTTTTCCAACCGATTTTGTTACAACTCGCAATGATTGAAGAAATTAGTAAACGATCAATAGGAAAAGTGGAAAAAATTGGAAAACCAAGATGGCGGCTGACGTGACTCTTGCAACTCTTTTGTTTTCCAACCGATTTCGTTACAACTCGCAATTATTGAAGAAATTAGTAAACGATCAATAGAAAAAGTGGAAAAAACTGAAAAACAAGATTGCGGCCGAGCTGCAGTAATTTCAAATTTTTGATTTTTCAACTCCGATCCGCGGCGCCACAGATCCGAAACAGGATAGTTCATGTATAGGAGATATGTTCGAGTGCGTGATGGGAGTGGGGAAAAATTATGACATTTCGGAAAAACAAGATAGCGGCCGATTAGCCGAAATGAACCGATCGAAGCATTCAAGATAGGTGCTCGATCAAATGTCATTCGAAACCTCAGCCAATAGACCGTGAGCTGAAAAAAAATTCAAAATGGCGGATTTAGGATGGCTGCCATACAAATTTATTTGGTGTCTATCTCAGAAAGTATAAAAGATGGAAGAATAATATCTTGGCAAAAGATGATAAGGACCTGAAGTTCAACTTGATGAACAGTAAAAAAATTCAAGATGGCGGAATTTATTTTCCATAGAAAATATAATTATGGCGAATATTGAAGAGACTACAAGTGTAGAAAGAACTATGCAAAATTTTGATACGTTTCTTCCGTTTTACCCTGGGATTACAAAACAGGAAACTGTTACCGAAATTTTATAAAATCAGCGCCATTTTGAAATTCTTTGTTAATTGACCGATTTTGTTCAAAATCGATATTTAGGACTTCCTGGGATCACAAAATAGAAAACTGATAACCAAGTTTTAAAAATCAGCGCCAATTTGCAAATTCTTTGTTAATCGACCGATTTCGTTCAAAATTGATATTTAGGGCTCCCTGGGATTAAAAAACAGAAAACTGATACCAAAGTTTTAAAAAATCTGCGACATTTTTAAATTCTTTGTTAATTGGCCAATTTCGTTCGAAATCGATATTCAGGGCTCCCTGGGATCACAAAATAGAAAACTGATACCAAAGTTTTAGAAAATCAGCGCCATTTTGAAATTCTTTGTTAATCGATCGATTTCGTTCAAAATCGATATTTAGGGCTCCCTGGGATTACAAAACAGAAAACTGATATCCATGTTTTTAAAATCAGCGCCATTTTGAAATTCTTTGTTAATTGACCGATTTCGTTCAAAATCGATATTTAGGACTCCCTGAAGTTACAAAACAGGAAACTGTTACCAAAATTTTCAAAAAACCAGCGCCATTTTGAAATTCTTTGTTAATGGACCGATTTCGTTCAAAATCGATATTTAGGGCTCCCTGGAATTTCAATACAGGTAACTGTTACCAAAGTTTTAAAAAATCAGCGCCATTTTGAAATTCTTTGTTAATTGACCGAATTCGTTCAAAATCGTATAGTAAAGTCTGTACTACTTGTAAGTCAAACCACAACCCGTGAGCTGCTTTAGCAGCTCGCGCACAGGGCGAAACACTAGTTATACTATATATAGCTCAATTACCACTCACTCACTGACTGACTCACTCATTGACATAATTGTTCTCCTAGAAAGAGACAGAAAACGATACCATGATGTACGGGAGATGTGTTCGGGTGCGGGAGTCAAGTAGGGAAAAATTATGACATTTCGGAAAAACAAGATGGCGGCCGACGTGATTCTCGCAACTCTTTTGTTTTCCAACCGATTTTGTTACAACTCGCAACGATTGAAGAAACTAGGAAACGATTTATAGAAAAAGTGGAAAAAATTGGAAAAACAAGATGGCGGCCGAGCTGTAGTGTTTTGAAATTTTTGATTTTTCGACCCCGAACCGCGGCGCCACAGATCCGAAACGGCGTGGTCGAGCGTAATATTTTTTTCTATTTTCGCCTACAACTATCCTGTATTTTGACAAAACGGGAGTGGTTTTTAAAAATTCAAGATGGCGGCTGTCGCGGTGGCCGTTCGGTCTGAGGTACGAAAAAACGCAATTTTAAACTTCAAATTTGTCACAGTTGGCAACGTCGGAGCGTTTCGACTTGTACGGGGCGATTGTGTGTACAGACTCGAACTATGGATTGGGAAAAAAAAATTACCCCATTTCTCGGGAAATTTACACGATTTACCCCAAAAATTAAAAAATCGAAATACGTATTTTTTGGAAACTTCGAGTATGAGCGACTACGTGTCCCACTTGTACGAATGACATTTGGGTATTTTCGTCACCGAGGTCTGGCAACACTGGAATTTATCAAAGTAAAAGTGATTTTCGACATGGTCTTTTTTCAGGCGCTATCATTTCGGCTGGGTGCGAGCGAGATGAAAAATAGAAACGTCATCAGAAGCGGTATATCCTGCAGTTCACGGGAAAATTATGAAACTATGTAAAATGCTTCTGTGAAACGAGGTGGCGGCCATTTTGTATTCTTTTTGTGTTTTTGAAAATTTCGATCACGATTTTGAGGCATTTGGCACCATTTGGGAAAGTTGACATGTAGGGATCGATTGTGTAACTCGACCGGCAGTATAGAGATATCTAAACAGTGTTGCCACATTTGGGGTAGTTTTCGAGATTCTCCCCAAAAATGTCCTCCTGTAAAATTTTGTATGAAAAATTTTTTTTTCACTGATGGTTTCGTATATAAGTCAGAAAATACAACTTTAACAAAAATATGGAGACAGCTGATGATTGAGGATTTCGGAGACGGGTAAAGGGCACGGCCAAGGTATTGAAGATAGGTGGGGGGTCCTCGAACTAATGTCACTCGGAACCGCATCCAATTTGCGATGAGTTTAAAAAAAACTCGAAAATGGTGGATTCAAGATGGCCGCCATACAAATTTCGTCAGTGTCTATCTCGGAGAGTGTAAGAGATGGAAGTGTGGTTTCTTGGCAAGAGATGATCAGGACGAGGAGGTCTATTTAGAGAAATGAAAAAAAATTCAAAATGGCGGAATTTTTTTTTTCATACCAAATTATATGGCGATTAGGAACTTTATAAGGACTGGGTACTTATGGTTCCCTCATTCTAACGAATCTTTGGGGGCAAAAATGTAAAACGAGTTGATGATTGAGGATTTTGAAGAAAGAGGTGTGTTCGACCAAATGCATGAAAAAAAAAAAAACATAAAACTACCAACATGCCCGCATAATTGTTCTCTTAGAAAGAGACAGAAAACGATCCAATGATGTATGGGAGATGTGTTAAGGTGCGGGATTCGAGAAGGGAAAAATTATGACATTTCGGAAAAATAAGATGGCGGCCGACGTGATTCTTGCAACTCTTTTGTTTTCCAACCGATTTCGTTACAACTCGCAATTATTGAAGAAATTAGTAAACGATATATTATACAAAAAGTGGAAAAAAAAAGGAAAAACAAGATGGCGGTCAACGTGATTCTTGCAACTCTTTTGTTTTCCAACCGATTTCGTTACATCTTGCAATTATTGAAGAAATTAGTAAACGATCAATAGAAAAATTGAAAAAAATTGGAAAAACAAGATGGCGGCTGAGCTGCAGTATTTTCAAATTTTTGATTTTTCAACCCCGATCCGCGGCGCCACAGATCCGAAACGGGGTAGTTCATGTATTGGAGATATGTTCAGCTGCGGGACAGGAGCAGGGAAAAATTATGACATTTCGGAAAAACAAGATGGCAGCCGACGTGCTTTTTGTAACTTTTTTGTTTTCCAACCGATTTTGTTACAAGGCGCAACGATTGAAGAAATTAGTAAACGATCAATAGAAAAAGTGGAAAAAATAGGAAAAACAAGATGGCGGCCGACGTGATTCTTGCAACTCTTGTTTTCCAACCGATTTCGTTACAACTCGCAATTTTTGAAGAATACCAATTTCTTTAGTCAATATAAAAAGTAGAAAAAATTGGAAGATCAAGATGGCGGCCGAGCTGTAGTGTTTTCAAATTTTTGATTTTTCGACCTCGAACCGCGGTGCCACAGATCCGAAACGGGGTAGTTCATGTATGGGAGATAATATGTTCGGCTGCGGGACAGGAGCAGGGAAAAATTATGATATTTCGGAAAAACAAGATGGCAGCCGACGTGCTTTTTGTAACTCTTGTGTTTTCCAACCGATTTCGTTACAAGTCGCAATGATTGAAGAGATTAGAAAACGACATATAGAAAAAGTGGAAAAATAGGAAAAACAAAATGGCGGCTGACATGATTCTTGCAACTCTTTTTTTTTCTAACTGATTTCGTTACAACACGCAATTATTGATGAAATTAGTAAACGATCAATAGAAAAAGTGGAAAAAACTGAAAAACAAGATGGCGGCCGAGCTGCAGTAATTTCAAATTTTTGATTTTTCGACTCCGATCCGCGGCGCCACAGATCCGAAACAGGATAGTTCATGTATAGGAGATATGTTCGAGTGCGGGATGGGAGTGGCGAAAAATTATGACATTTTTGAAAAACAAGATGGCGGCCGATTAGCCGAAATGAACCGATCGAAGCATTCAAGATAGGTGCTCGATCAAATGTCATTCGAAACCTCAGCCAATAGACCGTGAGCTGAAAAAAAATTCAAAATGGCGGATTTAAGATGGCTGCCATACAAATTTATTTGGTGTCTTTCTCAGAAAGTATAAAAGATGGAAGTGTAATATCTTGGCAAAAGATGATAAGGACCTGAAGGTCAACTTGATGAAAAGGAAAAAATTCAAGATGGCGGAATTTATTTTTCCGTAGAAAATATAATTATGGCGAATATTGAAGAGACTACAAGTGTAGAAAGAACTATGCAAAATTTTGATACGTTTCCGTTTTTCCCTGGGATTACAAAACAGGAAACTGTTACCAAAATTTTATAAAATCAGCGCCATTTTGAAATTCTTTGTTTTAATTGACCGATTTTGTTCAAAATCGATATTTAGGACTTCCTGGGATCACAAAATAGAAAACTGATAACCAAGTTTTAAAAATCAGCGCCAATTTGCAAATTCTTTGTTAATCGACCGATTTCGTTCAAAATTGATATTTAGGGCTCCCTTGGATTACAAAACAGAAAACTGATACCAAAGTTTAAAAAATCTGCGACATTTTTAAATTCTTTGTTAATTGGCCAATTTCGTTCGAAATCGATATTTAGGGCTCCCTGGGATCACAAAATAGAAAACTGATACCCATGTTTTTAAAATCAGCGCCAATTTGAAATTCTTTGTTAATTGACCGATTTCGTTCAAAATCGATATTTAAGACTCCCTGAAGTTACAAAACAAGAAACTGTTACCAAAATTTTCAAAAAACCAGCGCCATTTTGAAATTCTTTGTTAATGGACCGATTTCGTTCAAAATCGATATTTAGGGCTCCCTGGGATTTCAATACAGGAAACTGTTACCAAAGTTTTAAAAAATCGGCGCCATTTTGAAATTCTTTGTTAATTGACCGATTTCGTTCAAAATCGATATTTAGGACTCCCTGGGGTTACGAAACAAGAAACTGATACCAAAATTTTAAAAAATCAGCGCCATTTTGAAATTCTTTGTTAATGGACCGATTTCGTTAAAAATCGATATTCAGGGCTCCCTGGGATCACAAAACAGGAAACTGATACCAAAGTTTAAAAAAATCAACGCCATTTTTAATAATTTTGCTTTAACCATAATAAATGAATTCAGTTTAGTACAGTAAAGTCTGTACTACTTGTAAGTCAAACCACAACCCGTGAGCTGCTTTAGCAGCTCGCGCACAGGGCGAAACACTAGTTATACTATATATAGCTCAATTACCACTGACTGACTCACTCACTCATTGACATAATTGTTCTCCTAGAAAGAGACAGAAAACGATATAATGATGTACGGGAGATGTGTTCGGGTGCGGGAGTCGAGTAGGGAAAAATTATGACATTTCGGAAAAACAAGATGGCGGCCGACGTGATTCTTGCAGCTCTTTTGTTTTCCAACCGATTTCGTTACAAATCGCAAAGATTGAAGAAACTAGGAAACGATTTATAGAACGAGTAGAAAAAAGTGGAAAAACAAGATGGCGGCCGAGCTGTAGTGTTTTGAAATTTTTGATTTTTCGACCCCGAACCGCGGCGCCACAGATCCGAAACGGCGCGGTCGAGAATAATATTTTTTTTCTCTTTTCGCCTACAAATATCCTGCATTTTGACAGAACGGGAGTGGTTTTAAAAAATTCAAGATGGCGGCTGTCGCGGCGGCCGTTCGGTCTGAGGTACGAAAAAAGGCAATTTTAAAATTCAATTTTCTCCCAGTTGGCAACGTCGGAGCGTTTCGACTTGTACGAGGCGATTGTGTGTACAGACTCGAGGTATCGATTGCGGAAAAAAAATTACCCCATTTCTCGGGAAATTTTCAAGATTTTCCCCAAAAATTAAAAAATCTAAATACGTATTTTTTGCAAAGTTCGAGTACGAGCGACCACGTGTCCCACTTGTACGAATGATGTTTGGGTATTTCCGTCGCCGAGGTCTGGCAACACTGGAATTTATCAAAGTAAAAGTGATTTTCGACATGGTCTCTTTTCAGGGGCTATCATTTCGGCTGGGTGCGAGCGAGATGAAAAATTGTAACGTCATCAGGAGCGGTATATCCTGTAGTTCATGGGAAAATTATGAAACTATGTCAAATGTTTCTGTGAAACGAGGTGGCGGCCATTTTGTATTATTTTTGTGTTTTATAAAATTTCGATCACGATTTTGAGGCAGTTGGCAACATTTGGGAAAGTTGACATGTATGGATCGGTTGTGTAGCTCAACCGGCAGTATCGAGATATCTAAACAGTGTTGCCACATTATGGGTAGTTTTCGAGATTTTCCCCAAAAATGTCCTCCTGTAAAATTTTATATGAAAATTTTTTTTTCACTGATGGCTTCGTGTAGAAGTCAGGAAATATAACTTTAACAAAAATATGGAGACAGCTGATGATTGAGGATTTCGGAGACGGGTAAAGGGCACGGCCAAGGTATTGAAGATAGGTGGGGAGTCCTCGAACTAATGTCACTCGGAACCTCATCCAATTGACAAAGAGCAAAAAAAAAATTCAAAATGGCGGATTTAAGATGGCTGCCATACAAATTTGTTTGGTGTCTATCTCAGAAAGTATAAAAGATGGAAGAGTGGTTTCTTGACAAAAGATGATCAGGACCTGAAGGTCTACTTGAAGAACAGGAAAAAAATTCAAGATGGCGGAATTTATTTTTCCATAGAAAATATTATATGGCCAATATTGAAGAATACTACAAGACTTTTTGATACAGTTCCGTTTTACCCACGGGCTCCCTGCGATTACAAAACAGGAAACTGGTACTAAAATTTTAAAAAATCAGCGCCATTTTGAAATTCTTTGTTAATTGACCGATTTCGTTTAAAATCGATATTGAGGACTCTCTGGGGTTACAAAACAGGAAACTGAAACCAAAATTTAAAAAAATCAGCGCCATTTTGAAATTCTTTGTTAATGGACCGATTTCGTTGAAAATCGATATTTAGGACTCCCTGGGGTAACAAAACAGGAAACTGATACCAAAATTTTAAAAAATTAGCGCCATTTTGAAATTCTTTGTTAATGGACCGATTTCTTTTAAAATCAATACTCAGGGCTCCCGGGGATCACGAAACAGGAAGCTGATACCAAAGTTTAAAAAAATCAACGCCATTTTTAATAATTTTGCTATAACCATAATAAATGAATTCAGTTTAGTACAGTAAAGTCTGTACTACTTGTAAGTCAAACCACAACCCGTGAGCTGCTTTAGCAGCTCGCGCACAGGGCGAAACACTAGTTCAAAATATACAGTTTATACGAACTTATTTTTGTAATAAAATATTAATAATGAAAACTTTAATAATATTTGATACAGGATATTTATAAAATAATAAAACAACAATTTAAATAATGCTAAACGATAGCACATGCAAGTATTAATTAATTATTATGTAATAATATGATTAGAAATTAGTAACCTCATAGACCGCTCCTGATGGCGGTCACCTAAAATGTGCCTTAAATGATAAGTGGGCTTACAATACCTAGTAGTTAGTACCTACCTAAGCAGTGACCCTCCCTCGGGCCCCTTTTACTATTTTAATTCAAATTCAAATGCTTTTTATTAAAAGATACTTTTTACTAGTGCTTAGGTAGGTATGAACAGTCGAATGTATTTACCACAGCTGGTTCGGAATGCCGATATAATAAAATACAAGTAAGTAGGTACCTAGGTACCTACCTAGGATCTCTTTAGTCTTTACCCTGTTTTATGATTTTTTTTAATTCACGAACCAAATAGGTACCTATAGGTTATACCGACCTAGGTACCTACCTAATAAACGACACGGTCTATATTCGATACCTAAGTCACACCTAAGTGGTCTATTTATACCTAGGTACCTACCTACTTAGCCAAACGTATTTATTAAAATCAATTAAATATTAATTAGGTAGGTAGTAGGTGCTTACTTATTATAATAATTATTAGTAACGGCTAATAATTATAATTATGTCCCTCCCACCTCTCTGATGGCGCAGTGTTGAGCGCTGTTGTCTTGACGTGTGAGGTCCCGGGTTCGATACCCGGCAGGGTCAATTTGGGAATTATAATTCCTGAAATTTCTCTGCACTGGTCTGGTGGGAGGCTTCGGCCGCGGCTAGTTACCACCCTAGCGGCAAAGACGTACCGCCAAGCGATTTAGCGTTCCGGTACGATGCCGTGAACAAACCTTATAATAGGGGTACCTCTCGGGTACCGTATGAGTTTAATGTAACTTTAATACCCTTAACAGGTAACAGGTTAGCCCGCTACCATATTTGCATCATCTCTCACTGTCAGGGTGAGATCGCAGAATAAATGAATCATAGATTTAGTATTGGGCTCGCGCGCTTCACCCGCTATGAAATAAATAAAATGAAGCTCCTAAATTAGGTAGTTATTTTTTTTTAATAATTTTTTTTATACTAGGTACACTACAGCTAGGGTTGCCACAATTTTTTTCGCAATTAAAGTACATAGGATAATAAACGTATGAAAAAAAAAGTACATAGTGTCAAAATAAAGTACAATTTTTTTTCTTTGTTTTTATGTTTAATAATTTTTTTATTGCTTTTCGTTTATTTTTGTTTCGTGGTATCATTTTTTTGACGCATTTTTACTGTGTAACATATTATTCACTATCTATTTGATCCGTTTCACTATCAAAATTACGTTTTGTAGGTGTGTAAACGAAACGATAGTGCTTTGTTTACTGAAGTTGTCCTTGTCCATTATTTACTCTAACGTAAATCTATAAAACCGATCAATCGTATTCTTTCTCTTTGCACTCCAACCGCTTTACACAAAACAAACAAATAATAAAAACCCCAAAAAAAGAGATAAAAAAGAAGTTTTAAGAATGACATTGATAATGTTGACATTTGAGGGTAGGTTGCGTTCAAAAATTATCAACAACGAGCGTTCAAGTGGCGCTGGCGACCTATAGATTCGGCACCAAACGATAACTTTCCGTTTTACGCAAAAATGCTTACGACCTTTTTTCATCCCAGAGAAATCAAATCATGCGAAATAAAGTATTTTCGCGTACTTTATTGTTCTCATAAAGTATAGAGTATAATTACCAGAAATAACGTACAATACTTTATTATAAAGTACGGGTGGCAACCCAAGTCCACAGCCCGTCCATTGGGATGTTTACGCGCACGGAGCGGCAACGTCGCCTTTCTCTTCAACGCGCGGGTTCTCGAGCACTCTTCGAGTCTCGAGTCTCGACAATTTGGTTGACTGCTGAATTGATTTTATAATAGGTATATTTCGTAAGCGATTCCAGTTATAATATACGTATCTAATGTACCTACTGCTATTTAGCTACCTGCTTGTTGACCGAGCGAAGCGAAGGTCTCTGAGTCTACTTGAGTTAATTTGCACTTGTCCGTCCGTCCGTCCGTCTGTCAGAGCATTATAACTTCTGAATTACTGAACGTAATTACTTCAGCTTTAAATATAATATGTAAACCAATGGCCTCCAGCCGAATATGGCTTAAAAAGTTATAAAAATCTTTATTTCAGGGGGCCTCTCATAGAA
This sequence comes from Erebia aethiops, assembly GCA_923060345.2. Classification (NCBI taxonomy): domain Eukaryota; kingdom Metazoa; phylum Arthropoda; class Insecta; order Lepidoptera; family Nymphalidae; genus Erebia; species Erebia aethiops. Next base: position 2,046,441 of record OV281084.1, on the reverse strand, counting down.
GGGAATGCGAAGTAAATTATTTTTTATAGCGTAACATAGGGTTGCGGTATGTAGGTACCTACCTATATCATTTTAAAGATAATTAGGAATAGGGACCAAAAATTTATACTTATGTAGATAGGTACCTCGTACCTACTACCTAAGTACTTAGTTACTTACCTATCCGTATCCTATATTATTCGGGGTAGGTGGATGCTTACATAAAATAAATCTGAAATAGGTAGGTAGGTAGTTAAGTAGGTACCTAAACAAACCTACACAGAGGTAGGTAGTACCTCTACATACAGTACATTAATAAGTAAACCTATAGGTAGGTACCTATCTATAGGTTTAACTTATTAATGTACTTACCTACTTACATACATAAATTAGAAATTCCAACTAGGTACCTACCTACTACCTACCTAGCCTTTAGTTCCTACTTCCCTGTAAACAATAGATACCCTAGAGGACTTAGGTAGTAGCTAGGTAGGTAATAGGTTAGGTACCTACTGTGGTAAATTACCTACAATAAATCTATACCTACTCTGTCTATACTAATATTATAAAATATGCGAAAGTTTGTATGGATGGATGGATGTTTGTTACTCAGTCACGCCAGAACGGCTGAACGGATTTGGCTGAAATTTGGCACAGAGATAGATTATAGTCTGGAATAGCACATAGGCTTTTATCCTGGAAAATTTTAAAGAGTTCATTCCCGTGAGGAATTATAAAACTTATTCCACGTGGACAAAGTCGCGGGCATCAGCTAGTGTTTCTTATACCTATTTTGCCTTTTTTACTTTTATCAATGTACCTACCTACCTACATGTCACCGTAAGATTGTAAAAACCGTTAGATTGTAATCTAACTAGTAATATTGTAAACTGTCGAAAAATTGTGAACTGTTCAATGTTCTGAGTGTAAATTTTTGAAATATTCATTGTAGGCCTATTTACGTTTTCTTGTCTCTCTTGTAGGTGAGATTAGATAATCAGTTAATCGGTTTACTATACATAACAGATTACAATCTACCGAAAAATAATACGTTAAATTGTAATCTGTCGACAGTTTACAATTTCGCTAGTTAGATTACTATCTAACGGTTTTTACAATCTTACGGTGACACACACCACACACGTAGATTTTATAATACAACAAAAATTATCACTGTGTAGTGAATGGATTGTACCTAGGTACTTAGGTAGGTATGTAGATATTTATTTATTGATCAACGGAAGACCTATTAATATCCGCTTCCTTGTACGCGGCAACTCTCAAGGACGGAAGGAACTTGCGACAGTTGGTCCTACTAGGCATATGATGTTGTGAAAATCATATTTAACACAACGGAAGGAAAATATAGGTAGGTACATTAAAACTAATAAATCAGTGTTTTTTTTAAATCCATCTATTAATGACTGAGAAATTAATTATTTAAAAGTTTAATTATTTAATGTACCTACACCGATGGCTGTATCTTCAGTATCTTACTCGAGTGAGAAATTTTGTGACTTTTAATACCTAGACGAGATTTAATACTTCAAAATTATCTTCACACACAAATTAAGTGCTTTTAATTCAAGTTAAGTCCATTTAAGTATTTCTTTTATTCGGCTTAAGTCGGTTCATAGGGAATTACGAGTATGACGTCACGCCTCCCGTCTTGCAAGCGCAACTTTAAAGTTCCATAACTTTTTCATTTGTTGAGATATTTTAATGATTCTTTAATATTTTTGTTTTATTTTGTCTTAATTTTCATAATAAATAGAAAAAAATGGTAAACTTCTCCATTCCGATTTTGATGAAAGGTACAGGGATAGATTATATCCCGTGGAAGGACATAGGCTTCTTTTTATCCCGGAAAATTCAAGAGTTCCCGCCGGAATCCAAAAAAATATCTATTCAACCGATTTTGATGAAACTTGGTACAGGGATAGGTAAGTTGTAACTTGTACCCCGTGGAAGGACACTAAGGCTACTTTTAATACCGGAAAATTCCAGGGTTCCCGCGGGAATCAAAAAAACTTAATCCACGCGAACGAAGTCGAGGCATCATCTAGTAATTCTAGTAGAAAAATTCCATTAATAATATTTAAAAATCCCAATAAATATTAAGTCTGATTACTAAATTCATATCGACAAAAATATCTAGATTCTAGAAACATACCCACATGATTACTACGCATTTACAAATTAAAAACAAAATAAATTATTATCTAAAGTACCTAATATTATAATTAAAGTTGATCGTTCCGAAATACCTATCGCCACGAGCAAAACATAATCTAGGGTTGACGCTTTAAAATTCTCTGTCGCTTTACTCAACCAAAGAAATTACTCTTTCTAAGGAAGTAGCTTTAGTTATGTTGTGCCAAGACAGGAAGATCAATACAGATTAATATTTTAATTTTCATTTTTCCGAACCGGTGGTAGAGTCTGACAAGTGACACATCACACAAGTTGTCCTACGTAAACTAAATAAATCATTCTTTGAATCATTCGTGACGTAGAAGCGTCTAGACTCTTGAAAAAATTCCTAATACTTTTGCTGGCTCTTCCTAGTAGCAGAGATAAGTTAAGGAATGACATTCCGAGACAGTGGTAGATTCACTTGGCAATTAAAAAGCACTAAAAAATAACATTTGAATTGAATTAAATAAGAGTTTGTGACTTGCATCCTATAGTCAAATAATGACTGTTTCTAAAATGGTATTTTGCTGTAAACAGTACGTGTGGCAACCCTAACAAAGACTCCGATTATTGTAAATTAAAAACATACGCCAAATGTGCAAATAAGTGTCACGTGGCTTCCAAAAACACATGTTTACACTTTAGGTACTGTATCTATTAACTACATAGAAAAAATAAGTGATTAACTACATAATATGTAGTACACACATTCGTACCTATATTGTTATAAAAATATTGGCCCGATTCGTCCTAAACTCTGGTTCTCAATTCGGCGTGTATATTTTTTTATTTTTTTTAAAAAATGTATGTCGGTACATATCTCCGTGGTTTCTGAACCGATTTGAATTTTTTTCTATCAGTCGTTAGAGGATGCTCTCGAGGTGGTCCCATAAAAAATATTGACTCCAAATTTTCAACCCTGACACTAAAAAGTTAAAAATAACTATTTTGAAGTCGGGCGTATCAGGCTCGCCCGACTTCAACATAGTGGGTAGAAATTAGAATTATTTTTTACTTTACAGTGGCGTTCGGAGTCGGTTTTTTGGAAAGAATTTTTGTATGTTATAGTTTTGGGTCCTATTGCGTCGTGTTCCTCATTAGTGAGGGTCGTGACTCGTGACCCCTTTCCATTAATCACATAATGGTAGGAGTTTTCTTGGGATAATAATACTAAGAGTATTTACTATTTAAACATCAGAAAATAACCAGGACCGACGGTTTACCGTGCTCTCCGAGGCACGGAGGAAACGAAAAGGCCAAATTTGAAACTCCAAATTTGGTCACCCATCCAGTTACCGACTTGGGTCAACGTTGCTTAACAATCGCAATTAATAGCCCAGGCTACTTGTGCAAGCTATGTATGGGAACCCTAAAATAAAAAATGTAAAGCTGATTTTTGGCACAAGCGTTCCTTGGGGTCTGAGAAGTACTTCTTAAAAATTCCCCCCCTCTAGGCCGCGGGCTTAACCCCCCATCCCCCCAAACGTCTCCCCAACCGCAGTTTTTTGTAATTTTCTCAAAAAATATTAGTGCTAGAAAAAAACCATCTATGGCGAAAATAATCAACATTAAATAATCTACCATATGGCATTTAAATCATTATGATCGGATAAATAGTTTTGCAAATATGCCGGCTTATTTGACGCATTTGTTTTTTTTTTTTTTAAATCGTGTAAGTTTCTTGTGATTTGCACAAAATGTATAAGAGCTAGGAAAAAAACGACAAGAACAAAATGAAAGTTCATAAAATCTTCTACAAAATGCTTTTTATTTCATTTCAATCGACCGAATACTTTCGGAAATATGACGATCGAAAACGTGCATGACAGAAAAATATTTTGCAATAATTTTGACTTTGTACCTACCATGTACCTACACATTCTATTTGATAATGATCGATGCTATATTACAATAAATTAATAGTAGGTAATAATCATGATATCTTTATCTACAAAACAACACCACACTCAGTAAATAATATACTAAATATTATTATTTATATTCGTTCAAAGTTCTAACAAAGACAAGGCGTCCCGACGGCCGAAGAATAACGAATAGGATTGCAAAGGAAATGCGGGTGGAATGACATGGTTCGTGTGCAAATGTTACCATTGATGGGGAAGAAGGTGATGATGACGACCATGATGATGTGCTTTAATAATACCTACTAATATTAATAATATAAAAATGAAACCCGTTTTCCTTGGTCACGGCATCACGCGTGAATGGCTGGACCGATTTCACTAATTCTTTTTTTGTTGTATTTGTTATTATTAGGAGAAGGTTCTTAAGGAAAAAAATATTAAGAAAATCTCTCAGAAATATTGAAAAATGTACATTTAATTTTGCATACTAAGGCGGTACGAAGTTCGCCGGGTCAGCTAGTATAATAATAAATACCTACGTCTCGAAGTCCTTTCAACTATATGTAGGTATGCAATTATGCATTTATCTAAAAACATGTAAATGAACCACCAACATCCAACAGCTATCTGGGGGGAGGGGGGTTGTGGGAGTGGGGAGAAAAGAGGACATCATTTGCGCCTAAAATCAAAAATACGTTATTTATTTAGAGGTTAATTTCTATTTATTCCATAGTACTATGCTAAGTCTACATGATTACCACCGGTTCTTACACAACAGCAAGGTATATTTCGAAAACTATTTGTCCTATCAAAATAAACTAAACACTATTTTATAGGTAAATTAATAATCTTTGTACTAAGTCCTGACAGCTTTTTTCCTAACTCTAATACTTTTTCTTTAAATTACAATAAACATTTACGGATTTTACAAAGGTTTAGTGTTTTATTCCAGTTAGGCAGCCATATTTCCGAAACTATTAGTTCTATAAAAAAAAACTAAAAATTGTTTTGAAGATAATTTAATGAAATTCATTTTTGCTTCTTATGTTTTTTTTCCTAGTTCTAGTAGTTTCTGTGAAAATTCAAAAATATACCAACGGCTGTCGAAAAAAAAAAAAAAACTTGGAATATAGGTTGCCATATTTCTCGAACTATTGGTCCTATCTAAATTCACCATAAGACTTTTTTGTGGGTAATTTAGTGAAATTAATTACTCTTCCGAGGATTTTTTCCAGCTTTAATAGTTTTTGTGGAAATTGCAAATAACATAGGATTCTAGCAATTTTTTTATTTTTTTTCGTACACTATACATGGATATATATTCGAAATTATTAGTCCTATCTTTATGAACTATTTTTTGTTAATAAGTGGTTAAATGGTGTTTATTTTTACTTCTGGGAGTTTTTTGCCTAGCTCTAATAGTTTTCTAGAAATTACAGAAAACATATAAAATTTTGAAAAATTTTGCTTTTATGTTAACTATGACAGGTATATTTTCGAAATTATTAGTGCTATCAAAATTACCTAAATACTATTTTGTAGGTAATTTAACTATGTTTCTTACTGTTTCAATCAGTTTTTCCTAACTCTGTTATTTTTTTTTGAAAATTAAAAACAACGTACACGATATTTGCATATTATTTTCTTTATCTTACACAATAGGTAGGCATATCTCCAAAACTATTACTCTTATAAAAATAAACTAAATATCATTTTATAGCTAATTTAATAGCCTTTCATTTTGCTTCAGACAATATTTTTGTAGCTCTATCAGTTTTTATGGAAATTACAAGAAACTACATTACAAAAAGCCATACATGCAAAATATTTTCTTTTCATGCACAAAGGGTTAACATATCTCCGAAACTATTAGTCTTATGGAAATGAACTAAAATATTATTTTGTAGATAATTTAATGAAGATAATTTTCACCATAGAAAGTTTTTTTCTAGCACTAATATTTTTTGAGAAAATTACAAAAAACTGCGGTTGGGGAGACGTTTGGGGGGGTGGGGGGTTAAGCCCGCGGCCTAGGGGGGGGGGGAATTTTTAAGAGGTACTTCTCAGACCCCAAGGAACACTTGTGCCAAAAATCAGCTTTACATTTTTTATTTTAGGGTCAATGTTTATTAGTCCCGTACTATAACTGATATGCGTTGTCACAGCTAGGCCACTCGTCCCTCACTAAATTATCATAAATATTTGACATTATTATAATATGTCAATAATCAATATGACTAGATGATGCCCACGACTTCGTCCGCGTGGTTTAAGTTTTTTTGATTCCCGCGGGAACTCCTTAATTTTCCGGGATAAAAAGTAGCCTATGTCACTCTCCAGTCTCCAGATCCTCAACTATACCCATGCCAAAAATCATGTTGATCCGTTCCTTCGTTGCGGCGTGATTGAAGGACACTCCAACAAACAAACACACTTTCACATTATAATATTATTAGTATGATTAATAGCTTAGGCCCAATTTAGTTATGTTTTTCGCTATATTACCTTGAGCATCGGTGGTTCAGTGGTAGAATGCTCGCCTGCCACGCGGGCGGCCCGGGTTCGATTCCCGGCCTTTTTTGCTTTTTGTCAAATAAAATTCGTTATTAAAACTTATTATAATTAGTAGTATTGTATTACTATAACGTAGTGATTACATTCTCTCTGGTATTACTAAGGATATATCTGAAAATAAAGATATTACTCAAAATGACAGTTTATTACTGTTATTATTTGTAAGTTGTGCTGTGTCATTTTTTTTTCTTTTTTTTTTGAATTGTTTAGTGTAACTGGCTTGTCCGTACTAATTGACCGAGCGAAGCGAAGGTCTCTGAGTCTACTTGGGTGAATTGGCACTTGTCCGTCCGTCCGTCCGTCCGTCTGTCAGAGCATTATAACTTATGAATTACTGAACGCAATTACTTCAGCTTTAAATATAATATGTAAACCAATGGCCTCCCGCCGAATATGGCTTAAAAAATAATAAAAATCTTTATTTCAGGGGGGCTCTCATAGAAGGGAATGCGAAGTAAATTATTTTTTATAGCGTAGGTAACATAGGGTTGCGGTATGTAGGTACCTACCTATATCATTTTAAAGATAATTAGGAATAGGGTCCAAAAATTTATACTTATGTAGATAGGTACCTCGTACCTATCTACATAAGTACTTAGTTACTTACCTATCCGTATCCTATATTATTCGGGGTAGGTGGATGCTTACATAAAATAAATCTGAAATAGGTAGGTAGGTAGTTAAGTAGGTACCTAAACAAACCTACACAGAGGTAGGTAGTACCTCTACATACAGTACATTAATAAGTAAACCTATAGGTAGGTACCTATCTATAGGTTTAACTTATTAATGTACCTACTTACATACATAAATTAGAAATTCCAACTAGGTACCTACCTACTACCTACCTAGCCTTTAGTTCCTACTTCCCTGTAAACAATAGATACCCTAGACGACTTAGGTAGTAGCTAGGTAGGTAATAGGTTAGGTACCTATTACCTACCTAGCTACTGTGGTAAATTACCTACAGTAAATCTATACCTACTCTGTCTATAAATATTATAAAATATGCGAAAGTTTGTATGGATGGATGGATGTTTGTTACCTACTCAGTCACGCCAGAACGGCTGAACGGATTTGGCTGAAATTTGGCACAGAGATAGATTATAGTCTGGAATAGCACATAGGCTTTTATTCTGGAAAATTTTAAAGAGTTAATTCCCGTGAGGAATTATAAAACTTATTCCACGCGGACAAAGTCGCGGGCATCAGCTAGTGTTTCTTATACCTATTTTGCCTTTTTTACTTTTATCAATGTACCTACCTACATGTCACCGTAAGATTGTAAAAACCGTTAGATTGTAATCTAACTAGTAATATTGTAAACTGTCGACAAATTGTGAACTGTTCAATGTTCTGAGTGTAAATTTTTGAAATATTCATTGTAGGTCTATTTACGTTTTCTTGTCTCTCTTGTAGGTGAGATTAGATAATCAGTTAATCGGTTTACTATACATAACAGATTACAATCTACCGAAAAATAATACGTTAAATTGTAATCTGTCGACAGTTTACAATTTCGCTAGTTAGATTACAATCTAACGGTTTTTACAATCTTACGGTGACACACACCACACACGTAGATTTTATAATACAACAAAAATTATCACTGTGTAGTGAATGGATTGTACCTAGGTACTTAGGTAGGTATGTAGATATTTATTTATTGATCAACGGAAGACCTATTAATATCCGCTTCCTTGTACGCGGCAACTCTCAAGGACGGAAGGAACTTGCGACAGTTGGTCCTACTAGGCATATGATGTTGTGAAAATCATATTTAACACAACGGAAGGAAAATATAGGTAGGTACATTAAAACTAATAAATCAGTGTTTTTTTTAAATCCATCTATTAATGACTGAGAAATTAATTATTTAAAAGTTTAATTATTTAATGTACCTACACCGATGGCTGTATCTTCAGTATCTTACTCGAGTGAGAAATTTTGTGACTTTTAATACCTAGACGAGATTTAATACTTCAAAATTATCTTCACACACAAATTAAGTGCTTTTAATTCAAGTTAAGTCCATTTAAGTATTTCTTTTCTTCGGCTTAAGTCGGTTCATAGGGAATTACGAGTATGACGTCACGCCTCCCGTCTTGCAAGCGCAACTTTAAAGTTCCATAACTTTTTCATTTGTTGAGATATTTTAATGATTCTTTCATATTTTTGTTTTATTTTGTCTTAATTTTCATAATAAATAGAAAAAAATGGTAAACTTCTCCATTCCGATTTTGATGAAAGGTACAGGGATCAATGACCTTCTATACACGAAGGTCATTGACAGGGATAGATTGTATCCCGTGGAAGGACATAGGCTTCTTTTTATCCCGGAAAATTCAAGAGTTCCCGCCGGAATCCAAAAAAATATCTATTCAACCGATTTTGATGAAACTTGGTACAGGGATAGGTAAGTTGTAACTTGTACCCCGTGGAAGGACACTAAGGCTACTTTTAATACCGGAAAATTCCAGGGTTCCCGCGGGAATCAAAAAAACTTAATCCACGCGAACGAAGTCGAGGCATCATCTAGTAATTCTAGTAGAAAAATTCCATTAATAGTATTTAAAAATCCCAATAAATATTAAGTCTGATTACTAAATTCATATCGACAAAAATATCTAGATTCTAGAAACATACCCACATGATTACTACGCATTTACAAATTAAAAACAAAATAAATTATTATCTAAAGTACCTATGATATTATAATTAAAGTTGATCGTTCCGAAATATCGCCACGAGCAAAACATAATCTAGGGTTGACGCTTTAAAATTCTCTGTCGCTTTACTCAACCAAAGAAATTACTCTTTCTAAGGAAGTAGCTTTAGTTATGTTGTGCCAAGACAGGAAGATCAATACAGATTAATATTTTAATTTTCACCTTTCCGAACCGGTGGTAGAGTCTGACAAGTGACACATCACACAAGTTGTCCTACGTAAACTAAATAAATCATTCTTTGAATCATTCGTGACGTAGAAGCGTCTAGACTCTTGAAAAAATTCCGAATACTTTTGCTGGCTCTTCCTAGTAGCAGAGATAAGTTAAGGAATGACATTCCGAGACAGTGGTAGATTCATTTGGCGATTCAAAAGCACTAAAAAATAACATTTGTACTGAATTAAATAAGAGTTTGTGACTTGCATCCTATTGTGTTCAAATAATGACTGTTTCTAAAATGGTGTTTTGCTGTAAACTACGTGTGGCAACCCTAACAAAGACTCCGATTATTGTAAATTAAAAACATACGCCAAATGTGCAAATAAGAGTCACGTGGCTTCCAAAAACACATGTTTACACTTTAGGTACTGTATCTATTAACTACATAGAAAAAATAAGTGATTAACTACATAATATGTAGTACACACATTCGTACCTATATTGTTATAAGAATATTGGCCCGATTCGTCCTAAACTCTGGTTCTCAATTCGGCGTGTATATTTTTTTAATTTTTTAAAAAAAATGTATGTCGGTGCATATCTCCGTGGTTTCTGAACCGATTTGATTTTTTTTTCAATCAGTCGTTAGAGGATGCTCTCGAGGTGGTCCCATGAAAAATTCTGACTCCAAATTTTCAACCCTGACACTAAATAGTTAAAAATAACTATGTTGTAGTCGGGCAGGTATAACAAGGATAACAAAGTTGACGCATCAGGCGTGTGCATCAGGCTCGCCCGACTTCAACATACCTACCTACGTCATAGTTGTACTATGCCTACGTACTACGTAGTACAGAATAATTATTTTTTACTTTACAGTGGCGTTCGGAGTCGGTTTTTTGGAAAGAATTTTTGTATGTTATAGTTTTGGGTCCTATTGCGTCGTGTTCCTCATTACTGAGGGTCGTGACCCCTTTCCATTAATCACATAATGGTAGGAGTTTTCTTGGGATAATAATGCGGTGGGTCCCACGTCCTTCCGCACACGACTCGACTAAGAGTATTTACTATTTAAACACCAGAAAATAACCAGGACCGACGGCTTACCGTGCTCTCCGAGGCACGGAGGAAACGAAAAGGCCAAATTTGAAACTCCAAATTTGGTCACCCATCCAGTTACCGACTTGGGTCAACGTTGCTTAACAATCGCAATTATGCGTTGTCACAGCTAGGCCACTCGTCCCTCACTAAATTATCATAAATATTTGACATTATTATAATATGTCAATAATCAATATGACTAGATGATGCCCACGACTTCGTCCGCGTGGTTTAAGTTTTTTTGATTCCCGCGGGAACTCCTTAATTTTCCGGGATAAAAAGTAGCCTATGTCACTCTCCAGTCTCCAGATCCTCAACTATACCCATGCCAAAAATCATGTTGATCCGTTCCTTCGTTGCGGCGTGATTGAAGGACACTCCAACAAACAAACACACTTTCACATTATAATATTATTAGTATGATTAATAGCTTAGGCCCAATTTAGTTATGTTTTTCGCTATATTACCTTGAGCATCGGTGGTTCAGTGGTAGAAGGCGGCCCGGGTTCGATTCCCGGCCGATGCAATCCGATTTTGCTTTTTGTCAAATAAAATTCGTTATTAAAATTTATTATAATTAGTAGTATTGTATTACTATAACGTAGTGATTACATTCTCTCTGGTATTACTAAGGATATATCTGAAAATAAAGATATTACTCAAAATGACAGTTTATTACTGTTATTATTTGTAAGTTGTGCTGTGTCATTTTTTTTTCTTTTTTTTTTGAATTGTTTAGTGTAACTGGCTTGTCCGTACTAATTGACCGAGCGAAGCGAAGGTCTCTGAGTCTACTTGGGTGAATTGGCACTTGTCCGTCCGTCCGTCCGTCCGTCCGTCCGTCTGTCAGAGCATTATAACTTATGAATTACTGAACGCAATTACTTCAGCTTTAAATATAATATGTAAACCAATGGCCTCCCGCCGAATATGGCTTAAAAAATAATAAAAATCTTTATTTCAGGGGGGCTCTCATAGAAGCGAATGCGAAGTAAAATATTTTTTATAAAGTTACATAGGGTTGCGGTATATCATTTTAAAGATAATTAGGAATAGGGTCCAAAAATATTTTTATTTAAATTTTTCCCCCAAAATTGACGAAATGGGGGGCTTTCAAAATGTAGATTTTCTAACGTCCAAAGATGACCTCAGAACTCCAAATTTTCTGAAAGGATGAGCCTGAAACTTGATCAATTATTTCAATTATATTCTGTACTTGAACAACAAATACTAAAAGTAGATAAATATTGTGAGGAAACGGAATTATTTAATTTTTAATGAGCTTCAGTATTTTTATCAGAACTTCACATTCATGTCAATAGATGGCGCCGCGAGGTCTAAGTTCGGGGCGAACCACTAGTTAGGTAAATAAATAAATAATAATAATGTAACGTACCTACTACCTACTTACCTTGACGTTCCTATAATATTAAAATTCTAAAACACGAAATAATGAAATAATAAATAATGAAACAGTATGGTTTGCGTTGGCTGTATGGGCCGTGATTGTCCCTGAAGTAATATTTTGACTCTACCACCGGTTCGGAAAGAGATTCTACTGAGAAGAGCCGGCAAGAAACTCAACAGTTGCTCTTTATAATCAGAATTGCATCATAATGTAGTTTCATAATATAAAAGTCTGAAACGACGACGACTTAAACTCACGTAATATAGGTAGAACCTACCTATTACCTATACCCTACCTATTCTACCTACCTAACTACCTACTCCACTCTCCAATATCTGCCCCCCGATTGTGTACGGCACTGTAAGGAAATCGTAACCGTTCGTCAAACGGATAATTTGACCTGTTTAAGGAGTTCATAAATGCCTGCACGTCAAAAAGCATGTATGAAGTGAACTATGGAGTTCATACATGCTTTGTATTTGACCTGTACGATTTGCATAGACAATGGAGAAGTTTACCATTTTTTTAAATATTAATATGAAAATTAAGACTAAATAAAACAAAAATATGAAAGAATCATTAAAATATCTCAACAAATGAAAAAGTTACGGAACTTTACAGTTGCGCGTGCACATCTTGCAAGACGGGAGAGGTGACTTCGTAATTCCCTAACAACATACTTTATAAAGCCGAATAAATGAAATAAATAGACTTAACGTGACTTAATTGAATTAATTTGTGTGTGAAGATAATTTTGAAGTTTTATATCTCAGCTAGGTATTAAAACTTACTTACTCACATCTCACTCGAGTAAGATACAGCAATCGGTGTACATTAAATAATTATTAAACTTTTAAATCGTCATTTCCAATTTCTCAGTCATTTATTGATGGATTGTAAAAAAAACACTGATTTATTAGTTTTAATCTATATTTTACTTCCGTTGTGTTAAAATATGATATTCACAACATCATGAAACTTCTCCATTGGGCCTAAGAGTTAAGGTGGTAAAACCAAAGATTATGTATTCTGTGACTAATTGACTATAGTAGTAATAACGCAGACTCGCCCACACTTCTGTAAATAGAATTGAGATAAAATTACAACATGATTCAAGCTTAGATACTTTCGTAAACTCAAATGGTTAGGTACGTATTAGGGCGCAAGTCATGTGCCCAAAAATAGCTGTTGGCGAGAAAGCGTGAGTGATCTTTATTATCTTGTTTACGTAGTAAGAAGTTATTTTAGGTGGTAATATTTTAGACTGTTTTACGTTTTTTCGGTTTTGATTGTAAACACGTTGGTGTTGGAAACAGGTTTTTAGTTCCAGTAGTTTCCGATGTAAACAAGTTTACATCTATCTATTCTAAATTAAATAGCTATTGTAAATGCGAAAGTTTGGATGTATGTATGTTTGTTACTCAATCACGCCAGAACGGCTGAACGGATCTGGATGAAAATTTGTACAGAGATATAACACATCTTACTTTTTTCCCGGAAAATTAAAGAGTTCCCGCGGGAACCAAAAAAAACCTCAATCCACGAGGAAGAAGTCGCAGGCATTAGTTAGTTTTTAAATATAAAGCCCTCTTGTTTTTTTTTTGACTAATCTAGTTCCACCGACCTCCCTTTCGTCCCAACGTCATTCTAAGACCTAAGCCGAGGTCCGAGCCTCACAGGAGGCGCCCTTAGGAAGGCGTTGTCTCCCCCGATGTCATCCCTGGTTCGAGTCCCGGGTCGGGCCGTAACTTTTTCTGACTAGAAATTCTCAGTACTAGCCCGGAGTTAGGAAGTTGGTGATGTTTCACCCCCGTGCCGAGCATGTTAAGCCGTCGGTCCTGGTTATTATCACTAACGTGATAATAGTCGTTAAAGCCCGCCAAGCCAACACGCATTGGAGCAGCGTGGTGGATCTGAGCTCTAATTCCCTCTCTTCTATGAGAGTGGAAGCCTGTGCCACGCTGTGTGATGTTAATGGGCTGTGCCTGTAGTGGACCCGTCTGTGCCAAAACATAATTATTGCTAAAGAGATAGGAAAACCCATATATGGGGAAACCGTGTTTATTTTTTCAATAATCCCAAAGTATGATCGTGATTCGTGACGCAAAAGCGTGTTCTACCTAAGGTTATATTTCACGTAACGACTTTATTGTATATGCGTCACTGTGACGAAACGTGTGACGTCACATATCACAACACACGTGTCAAAACTGACCAAAATCCAAATAAAACCCTATTAGGACAATTATTAGGTTTATCTCTTTTCCTCTTATGATTGCAGTAACTCGAGAGAAGGAGGGAGGAGAAAGGATAGAATGCTAACGTCATCCTAGTAGCATAGCTAGTAGCATCTATATGTCACCGTAAGATTGTAAAAACCGTTAGATTGTAATCTAACTAGCGATATTGTAAACTGTGGACAGATTAAAATTTAACGCATAATTTTTCGGTAGATTGTAATCTGTTAGGTATATTATCCCGATAAAACCTAATTATTTATGTCGAACCCTAACCTAACCTACGAGAAAGAGACAAGAAAACGTAAATACAATGAATATTTCAAAAATTGACACTCATTACATTGAACAGTTCACAATCTGTCGACAGTTTACAATATCGCTAGTTAGATTACAATCTAACGGTTTTTACAATCTTACGGTGACATATACATATAGTACCTACCATTATTATTACAAAGTACATACTGTACTTACCTTTTTATACGAATATTCATATTATCATCTATCATGATTAATTCGGTTTGAATTTCTTAACCCCACATCACAACCTGTCATTCATACTTCTTCGTAATGAAATCCTTACATTCAGTTCGGAATTCAAATATGTAGGTACTTATCTTTTTATCGAATAAAATGAAATACCTGCTTGATACTCGTAACAACTAACAATCACTATCGATAAAAGATACGATATATTATAGAACGGTACGATAACAATGCTCGAAGCAATATTAAATTTATCAAAGTTAGTTTACCAACGGTTTGGAAAGTTGTAGAAGCTGTAGAGCTAGAGAAGAAAAAAAATGTGTGTGTGCAATTCGCACAAGGCAGGCGTGAAACTTTATAAAAGTAGCCTACGAAAGAACGAGATAAATTTAACTTGTATTTCTATCTCATTCTCTCGCCGGCTAAATCCTAAATATAATAATGTTTGTCTCTTTTTGTTCAAGTGAGGCCTAGGATTTTTCTCAGGAAACACATTG
The DNA here is from genome assembly GCA_923060345.2 of Erebia aethiops. NCBI lineage: Eukaryota > Metazoa > Arthropoda > Insecta > Lepidoptera > Nymphalidae > Erebia > Erebia aethiops. The sequence continues at coordinate 2,031,207 of OV281084.1, read as the reverse complement.
TTTTAATAATAATTAATTTATTGTTCAACCATAATATTCAATTTATAATAATTTTTCAATATTAGACAGAAACAAACAAACAAACTATGACAAACCAATAATAAAAAAAATCGAATTTTCAAATCACAACGATTTTAAAGAAGTTTCACTTCAAAAATATTACACAGAAGATTTCCACAATCTCTTGCCAGCCAGGCGGCTATACATATCGTATCACTATCAGCGTAACTGCTCTCACACATAACTCTGTCCCTTTCGTTTGAATATCGGTGCCCCTCGGAACGGAATCGATGTCAGTATAACCTTGTCCGTGCCAGTAGCTATTTTGTTGTCGCTACGATAAAAGTGCAGTTACAATTATTATTAGTGCAATAAAATAGTGTTTTGTTAGGTAAAAGAATTGTGTTAGAAGTGACTCTATAACCTACGATATATTATTAGTGTGCATTGAGTTACTTTTCATAAGTTTGAAGTATACAGTGTTGCGTTCTAAGCGCATTTGAGTCGAAAGTAATTTTACATTTCATAATTTGAATATCGCTAGGGCAGAATACAATAATATGTAATAGGTACTAGTTACAATATCGCAATAAAATCGTGATACCGATAATAATTATCGATAGGTATATAAAAGTTATTGATAATATATCAAAATATAGACTTACCTATCGATATTAGTAATTGTTTATATGTATAAATGTGTAGGCTAGAAATCCATACTAATACGTAGTTTAATATCAAATCAATTATTATTGCTATCAGTGTAATAGCATAATAAAACTATGTAGGTATAAAACTAGCTGATGCCCGCGACCTCGTCCGCGTGGAATAAGTATTTTCAATACCTACTCAGGGAAATTTCCGGGATAAAAAGTAGCCTATCTCACTCTCCATGTCCTCTACTATACCCATGCCAAAAATCACATCGATCCGTTGCTCCTTTGCGGCATGATTGAAGGTCAAGGACAAACCAACAAACAAACACACTTTCGCATTTATAATATTAAGTATGATATAAATGAAAATTGTAGTAAAACTCATATATTATCAATATCAAACTCAAAAGTTGATTGAAGGGGTTATTTATTTTTATTAAAACTTAAAATGGTCAGACCGAAAACTAGTGTTGTATGGAATTACTTCGATGAAAATACCAAAGATAAAGGATTGTGCCGTTTGTGCGGAATCTTTGTTCCTACTACATTGAAAAATACCACGAGCCTTCGAAGCCATTTAAAACACAAGCACCCCAATGAATACGATGAGCTAAGTAGTATTGAAGCTGCAAATAGAATTACAAATGAAAATGCCGCAAAAGTTACGACTGTAACGTGCAAGGTTCCTCGAAAGTACACCACACCGGATGTTGTGGTGAAGAAGTTAACTGGTGAAAGTATATCCTCCGGTAGATGTTACGAGGCGCTAGCTGCAGAGGTTATGAGGGACGTTGAATGTGGTGAGGACTCAGAGTAAAATACCTGCTATATTAACTCTGTGGGTTAGGGACCGAGGGATAATAAATTCGAAGGTAGAGAATAGTACAATTACCTATGGTAAGTGTACTATTCTCTACGTCTTCTGTATGTAAGTGTGTAATGTTGGTGATTACCGCTGAGGCGCCATTGAGATAGCCGAGGACGGTAATCATCAATACACATTACACACGTGTATTATACGACTTTTTTCAAAACATTTGTGAACAAAATAATACTAAAAAATAATTTTATTTAGTAGATAAAATAAAATAAAAAGCTATTTAAACTCACTTGTGAATAATCATAATACTAAAAAATAATTTTATTTAGTGGATAAAATAAAATAAAAACTCTATAAGTTCTATAACTCACTTGTCAATAATACCTAGTAATGAAAAAGTCACAGTTTGATTATAGGTGTCATTATGTGCCTAATTGCGGTGAAATTAGAGCCACTTTATGAGCAAGTGTGTTGAAAAATATATTTATTTCACGTTGTTCAACTTATTCCTACCCATTTAGGTTATTACCACCTACCACTAACATAGACAGGGTAATAAAAAACAACCTTTGATTGGCTAAACACTCTTTATAATTAGGTATTGGTTAAAAAAACACATAACAGAGAAGGCTAAAATTATTTTATTGTTTTTAAATTGAAAAGTGTCGGTATGCACATAATTTCTTCAGAAAATGCTGGTAGATATGTCACCGTAAGATTGCAAAATCCGTTAGATTATAATCTAACGGTTTCCATCCCGCGAGATTATAAACTGTCGTAAGATTGTGAACCGTTCAATGTTCTGAGTATTAATTTATGAAATATTTATTGTTTTTACGTTTCCTTGTCTCTTTCTTGTACAGTAAACAGTTCGCGCGCGAGTTGAATGCAGAATAAATGTAAGTGTCACCATACATTTACTCTGCATTCAACTCGCGCGCGAACTATAGGTTAGGTTAGGGTTTGACATGAATATTCAGGTAGTGCCCGGCCGCAGACCGGGCACTTAGATTCTATCGGGTTAATATACCTAATATATATTACAATTTACCGAAAAATAACGCGTTAAATTTATTATTATATTATGCTAAAGACAGAATTTGAACGTTCTATAAATATTAAATACTAGATGATGCCCGCGACTCCATCCGTCTGGACAAGGGTTTGGATCAATCCCAGAAAATCAAAGAGTTGCCGTGGGAATCAAAGAACTCATCACAATAATCATGATTGTGATTTCTTTGTTAGTTCTGCGGAGCGCGAACTGTAGTCGGGCTTTTATTTAAATGCAGAAAACTGACGTTTAATAAGCGTATTTATTATTATCGTTTACATATTATTTTAGCAAACGTCAGTTATCTGCGTCTAATTAAAAGTCAGAGTGTAACAATGAAATCGGGACACAAGTGGGAACCTCCAAGTTTTCTTCGATTTTATTTCTCTGTAAATCTGATACATGCAGTAGCTTTTATTAAAACTTCTAGAATCTAGAGGCTGAGAAGAACGTGCTGAAGAATTTTAACTTGTTTTGATTATTAGCACTCCATATTCTCTGTCAAAAATAAAAAATACTAGTGAAAGAATTACTTCGAAACGTCAATTAGTTTCCGATTTAGAAGTAATAGTACATTGTTACCCTAGGGATGAAAGTAACTTATTTAGTCCCGAGACGGGGTTTGGCGCCCGAGCGTAGCGAGGGGGCCTATAGTTCGAGGGACTAAATAAGTCTTTATCCCGAGGTAAACACTGTGCTTTTCATTACGAATATCCTTCCTCTGCGTATATTGGTAAAACCTACTATGATAGACAAGGACACACTGGGATTTTTTTGGGGGCCCTACTCAATGAAATAAATCTATGGGTAGAAATTTCGTGCGAGGAGGACACCACTTGTAATTTGATACTTTTTTTTATTTCTTTTTTTGTTTTTTTTAAATATATATGGAAAAGAATCTTTGTATCGTGTCTTAATACTCTGAAATGACTAACCATAGACAAAACCACGAATTTAGAACAAAGATACGGGTAATATTTTATGTTTTACAAAGATTCTATTTTTAAAAACCGGATAATTTTTTTATTTTTTTTTTGCTATTTTTCTGTGTTAACCATAAAGAAGAGCGATTACCTTTTAAACTTTAATCTATAGCTATAGTTCATAACGATTTGAATGACATACTTTGTTTACATAGCTTTAGTACGTAATAAGAGATATGTTTATTTATATTGCGCCGGGCGGCCGGCGGCTTCGACACCTGTTAAAATGGGCTCGCAGGGGCGCGCGAATTTAATATTTAATATACGCAGAGGAAGGGTTATAAATGTGACAACTAGTTTTTTTTAATTATTTGACAGCTGTCAGTTGAAAACGATTCTCCCTAGGGCTGAAAAGTATTACTTTCAACCCGCTTCTCAGGCAACTTCAGACCTACTTTCCGTGCATGAGTAATGAAAAACAAGTTGTAACCGCACGACGCGGGCTGCCGGTGAGGTGTGACGTCATCGCAGAACACGCTCTGTCTGGCTCACTCAGTCCGCTCGCGGTCGCGCGCCCGTGCCGTCGAAATTACACATAACCGCTGGCGACTTGATACTAAGCGGGCCGCGGCGCGTTGTGACATGACGTCACAAGCGGTCACGTGACTGGTAGCGGGACTCGATATTTTTCGAAACTTTGAATGCCTATAAAATCAAAATTACTAGGTATTTTTGACTGCAACAAAAACTAGTGTATTTATATACATACAGGCTTTACTGAGACAAAATTTCAAGCGATTTGGCATTAACATTCTTCATTGCGTAATCATTTGACAGCTTATAAAACGTAAACTCGAACTGGGTAAGGAGTCAGTCTTCAACGCATATATATAATGGGCGGCGGCGGTAATCTCTTACCATAAGATGGCCCGCCTGCACGTTATATTTAAAAAAAGGAGTTCACACGTGCTTTTTGATGTGCAGGCATCTATGAACTCCTTAAACAGGTCGAATTATACGTTTGACAAACGATTACCATTTTCTTACACATTCGGGGAGGGCTGATTTGTTCTTAATGTGTTGTTTTAGACGACGATGAGCCAGACCGCACTCAAGAGACGGAGGCAGACGACGTGTGGAGCTACTTCGAGAAGATCCCATCCAACAGAGCGCGATGCGTCCTCTGCAAAGAGACCTTCAACAGACACCTCCCATTCCTCACCAAGCACATGAATGATAAGCATCGGAAGGTCGCCTTGGTATGGATCAGACATCTTTTATTTTTTGTTTCAACACTCATATTCATTTTTACACATCCATCTTAACTTTTGTCTTCTTTTCCTTCAATATACATGTGTCACCGTAAAATTGTAAATACTGTTAGATTATAATCTATCTCGCAAGATTGTGAACCATTTAATTGTCGGAGTGTCAATTTTTGAAATATTTATTGTATTTACGTTTTCTCGTTTTTCCTCGTCTTAGTTAGGTTAGGGTTAGACAATAGACATAAATATTAAGGTTTATTAGGTTCTATCGGGTTAAATAATGCGTTAAATTGTACCTACGAGCAGTTTACGGTTCACAATCTTTCGACAGTTTCCCGTTCACGCGAATTGGATTATAATCTAACGGTATTTACAATAAGCATGACAGTAACCAAGAATCAATGAAATTATGAATTATCTAATTTAATAGGATTCATGGATTATAAAAAAAGTATTTATTTTTCTATTTCGAGTGAGATTGCTATTTATTTTGATAAAATAAAACTAAAAAATACAGCAATCCGCTATAAACACCAAGAAGCGAATGACGTCACAATTGTTTGTTTCGTAGAAAAAAATTGGGCCAACCTTTAGAGCGCGCTCCTAACCTGTATAGCCCTGTCCTTGTCCCCGCCATAGCGCTGTTCCGCTTTTCAGACTAGATGGCGTTAGTAAAAATTAAAATAGGTCCATTCTTTGTTTGACAGGGCCCGTCTATGTAAATTGAGGTCGTTGGCTATTAGCCCAAGATTAGCCCTTATCTTTTCTGTCACTTGCACTGGCGCTACTTTCTTTCCCATATTCATTCCTCATCTCATCCGTTCTTGTCAAACCACACCACTCATCGTACTCTTTAATCTTTCAACAGTTCCTTTTACCGCCTTACCTTCTGAACCATATTATAATGCAGGTTATGATAGATCTAATAAAAAGTAGAAATAAATGCTTTTGTTTTTGGATCATTAAAATTAATTTTCTCCAGCAGGACCTACCAAGCGATTCAGACGATGACCGGAATTGTTACTCAGAAGTAGTTTATTTAGAAGAAGAACAACCACCAAGCGTTGAAACTAAACCAAAATTGACGAAGAAAACTCCGGAAGCTAAGAGACTTAAGCTCAACCCTAAATTTGAATACTTAAACAAACTAAAAAAGGTTGAAAGACCCTCAACAAACGAAGAAGTAGACGATGAAATTGAAAACTTCGGACGTTATGTTATTGGCCTACTGAAAAAAATGCCTAAAGACATTAGCACACAGCTACAAATGGATATAATAAGCATGATAATGACAGCTAAACTGAAACTCGAAACTTCGACAACGGAATCAGTCAACGTCAGTATGAGCAACGTCCATGACGCCATAGTCGTTACGCCCAGTAACGTTATCGTAACAACGCCGAGTAACGTTATTCATACCACTCAAAATAACGAAAGCCTTCCAACACTAGTGCTTGGTGTTGAAAATGAAAGTTAGTTTTTATGTTTGTATATTTAGTTATTTTTAAAAATAAAGTGGAGTTAACGTTATCGTGACAACGCCGAGTAACGTTATTCATACCACTCAAAATAACGAAAGCCTTCCAACACTACTGCTTGGTGTTGAAAATGAAAGCTAAGTTTTTATAAGACTGTACATATTTATTAAGGTTTTTTTTAAAAATAAAATATAAGATTTAAAAGAGTATTTTATTGTACTTTAATTTATATACTAGCTGATGTCCACAGGGAATACTAAAACTTGTTTTTTTTTAATTAAAAAGTTCCCAGGTCCTCAACTATTCCCATGCCAAACATCACGTCGATCCTTTGCGGCGTGATTGACGGACAAACCAACAAACAAACACACTTTTACACGTGTAATATTAGTATGATACTAGGCGAAATACCTAGTACCATTCTACCTTGGTAGAATGTATTGAGACTCGAACTGTAATTATATTAACTTTTTGAATAAAAATTTGCATTACCCTACCTTTTTATTCAGATAATGTAAATGATATATTATAAATCATACTATATTATATAAGTACTAGACTAATTTTAAAGTCGAAATAAAAGGGTGGAGTTAGAAACAAATTTAGTCACAAATACAAACCCTTTTTTTGAAGTCAGTTTAAAAAAATGGAGTCTTGTGATTAATTAGTTAAATCTCCACTTTTCAATTTCAACTCACAGATAGGTACTATTAGATTGCTGTCAGGTTTCGGCTCAAGACACATTGGGGCAGAGTTGAGACAAAATTACATGTCTTTTCTCAACTGTTCTTTATCACTTATCTGTTTACAAAATTCAATTCAGTCAATTTTCATGCTTACAAAATTATGTAAATATTTACTGAGGTCATGAATAGGGCTGCAGGATGATTGGATTAGGCGTATTTAGTAGGCAGTTGCATAGTTTCTGCTCTGTACCAATGTGCCTTAAACCTAATTTATACATTCAAACTAGAATAGGATGGTCAACGATTCAACTACTTCAGTAAATAAGGAAATATTTCACATTAACAATTATTTTATATTATAGAACTATCTCAGAATATACTTCAAGTTGTGACGTCACAATATGAATGAAAGTCAGTCCTATTCTCAATTTGAACACATTTTTGGTTCCATTTCCACACCACCTATGAGGTATGAACCGCAGGCGCGTTTTTTTATAGAGGTGTCCCCAGGAGGCCTAATCCTCTCACTACACAATTAATTTACCAGATTTTGTTCTGGAGCAATGGTGACAACAAAAATAAAACACTAGATTTACAAACTCTCCTTTCCCTTCCAACTAAGAAAAAAACCTGTGCTAGACGTCAATAAAGTAGTACAACAGATGGTATTGGAACTGCCAATCATTCGGATTTCAGCCTCCCCACAAACCATTGAACTATTTAAGACTAATAGACGATATAAGTCATCACCATCACTCCATTACAATTTAAACTATTAACTTTAATTTTTAACATCCAAAAGAGAATTTACCAAATTGATAATTTAAATTTGACTTTGAAATAGTGTAAATACTTAAAATATTGTAAATTTATAAAATAGATGATAGAAACACAGCATTATACCCTTCTGCACACTATTTATGTCTTTACTTGCACCACTATTCAATTATCCCAATATTTATTTTGCATTTCGTACATATTTATGCAAATAAAGACAAATATACTGTGAGGGGCATGCTTTGCACCATTTAACTTTTTTTTTTTACAAAGAAATAAGTTGTTATTTATGGTTTGGATAACTAACACAACCAACAAATACTGTTGAGTGTTACACCTGGTGATAATAACTCAGTGGATTTATAATTAATGTAACGTTTGATGTTGACATCGAAAATCCATAAATCAATTCGGAATAAGTTTATGTGCAGATCGAAAATCAAATCTTACTATATGCTATGCAAAATATCATAAAAATCACTGTTAAACTTCTAATTTGTTACTGGGTATCATTAGGTAACCAAAAAAGATGCAGTTTTAAGAAATAGTGATTAAGTACCACTGATTAAGCATGGACATTAATTATGCAGTAATTTGTTGGACACTTTGCATTTGTATGACTAAATTGCATGTTCACTGAGTTATACAATAGGGTTATGTGACAACACCTGACAAGTCTAGATATTACAAATTGTGTTGATGTGTTCCTACCATAAACCTGACTAAAGCAAGGCTCAGACTGTCAATAAATAGCAATACTTTATACCTGATAGCTATTGTTGATTTATTAACAGTCAATTCCCAGCCTATTACAATAAAAATAAGACAAAATGAAACATTACAAAAAACCCCAAAGTTTTCAAAAGAAAATTCAAGTGCACGTCCCAATTAAAATCAAATATAAGAATCTTAAATAAATATAAGAATCTACATAACGGGTTCAAATTGAAAATTATTGGTAGCAATCCACTTATTATAAAAACCACAATTCTCCTTTTTATGAAGCTAGTAAAATAGAATGGGTTACGGGCAACTTCCCAATAGATTTTCAAAATTGAACCTTCATATAAACATCTTGGAATTTTACAGAAAGACATTTTCGATTCTCCTATCTTCAAATAATATATTACACTTGTATTTGATTTAGATTACTTTAAAAAAAATTGCAGGTATTCATAATTTATTGAATGGTCTTCTTAGCTGTATAAAGCATACGTAAACCTTACTTAAATGCCAACAGGTATCTAGTCTCCTGCTTAATTAACTTACTACTTGTCGTTACAAACATTATTGCATTTGTAAGTTAGATAACTCCATCCAAATGCTAACGTTACAGTTCTGAGTCTCAAGCGAACTACACTCAAAATTTCATTATGTCAGAAACATTTTTACTTTTATGAGTGAAGTTATCTGAAAGTGTTAGCATTTGAAAGTGTTCCAGCTTGAGTTAATCTGTGCCTGTTAGCATTTGAATAGGGCAATATAGATGTCTGTGACGAGACAATAAAACGTGTGATGGGCCACGAGAGCCCCGGGACAGGTGGGAAGAAGGACGGGGACAGGGAGGACACAGGAGGCTGCGAGCGACGCCCGATGCGCCTACATCTTCACTTAAAAGTATACTTTACAAACTAATATTATAAAAAACTTGTAAAATTCCAAATATTCTCGTTTCATTTTGTACATCACAGAAGCTCCCGCGGCAGCCGCAGCCGCCCGCAGCTTGAGATCAAATATACTCTCTATACAAACATATATAATCTTCCAATCGCTTCAACAGCACGGCTTTACGCCGCTTGTATCGTTTCAATTTTAAAATCTACAACTAGAATTAGGAACGCTGAGCCGGCGCTTGATTAATTATTTTTTTAAAGCTCTCTGCCAGCGAGGTGCTGTGCGGTGGAGGGTGCCGCTAGCCTTACGCTCCGAGACCCAGAGTTATGGTCTCCCGGGGTCTAAGGCCAGCGGTGAAGAAGGGACGCTCGCTGAAGCGCAGCTCGGCGTTTGCACAAATAAAAATACATTGGTCTCGAGTTAAATAAAACGATACGACTAGGGGGCCGAGCCCGCCCGGTGCGGCGAGCCTCGCGCACGACAAAATATAATATAACGCCTCATTTATAAAACAAAATGCAACGTTCTGTGCGGGTGCCTCGCACCGCGGCCGGCGCGGGCTGCCTCGCAGCCACCTCCCTCGCGAGGCAGACACGAAACTCAATACCTGTGAAGGGAGGTATCAGCGAGGTGGAGCCCTAATAAAAATCACAGGAGCGCCTCCGGTGCGAGGCGAGCGGCGAGGGTCGAGGCACCGGGCTCGCGCCGCTGCCGACCCGCCGTCGCGTCTCGCGCGGCTCCCGTTGTTTTTTTTTGTATTTTTCTCGTATTTTGAGGGAGACCGCGAGAGCGCGACCGCGGACAGGCGGCGGCGCGTCTGCACTTAACTACTAAAATTTTCACAAAATAATACCTAACGCCGGAATTTGGTCGACGCCGGGCGGAGTCCTGTCGGCGTCGAAATAAAAAACTTAGCACGAGTAAGACGGGCGCGCAGCCTCGCGCGACGACGCGGGGCTTCGCGCCCGGCAGTGGCTACTAACACTAGAGTCTAGAGTTAAGAGACGCTCACGTTGAGGAGTAGCTTTAGGGGCAGGGCGCGGTCCGGCTCTGGGCGGCAGCGGCCTTCTCTGCGCCAGTGGGTGGGCGGCGGAGGCAGCGCGGCCGCCGCGGGCGCTGCGCCCCATTTGCTGCCTGCGTAGCGCTGCCCGCGCGACAGTCCCGCTGGTACAGTCACTCTCACCACTCGCCTACGACCGCGAACCTGCGGCTGCCCTTGGTTCATCTCTCGGAGTTCTCACAGATCTAACAGTTAAAGACGGACAGTTTACTTATCAGTTTAAGAGTTGTACCACTGTAACGGCGTTCCCACGCCCGGAGCACGCTGGGTTGTTAATAACTTGTGTTTCTCAAGTTGTGCTTGTGACACAGTTCACTCGTGATCGCGCACGACGCTCGAACAAGATGGTGGCCACACGTCCACTCGACCCTGCAACCCGCCGTACGGCCTCGAACCGCTGTCTATCAACGCGGATGACACGTCGAAACACTTTACTGCTGCACTTTCACGTTATAACGTCGACGGTCGCACTGCTAGCTCCGGTGATGATCGATTATTTGAACTAAACATGGACGCCACCTTTCCATTATTCACACCTTCACCTCTCGATTTCGACTACGTGACGTCGATGGCGCTCGTGGTATATATAGCTTGATGGCGGCTGCGCGAGTTGCATGCGCAGTGGGGATTTAAGGCTGGACTATTCGTGACGCGACTGAAAAATATATTTTTTTTAAATCATAGGTAAGTCATTAGGTGTTTTTATGCCTGGAACAAGCCCTCTTGAAACTAAACGCACACAAAATTCAATTTTAAGATAAATCGACAAAACGTCTTTTAGCGAATGAAAGCTAAAAAACAATTATTTTTTTATCATAGTCAAGTCATTCAGTGTTTTTATCTGTCACAAGGCCCTCCCTCGAAACTTAAAAGTAAACACACACAAAATTCAATATTATGATAAGTCGACAAAACCTTTTTTAATCATAAAAATCTTAACCCATCAACTGCTATCACCACGAATCTCCTCAGAATGAGTTAAAAAATCAAAACCACACGAGCCAAATGAAAGGCATGTTATAGTATAGTAAAAAAGAGTAAATGCTGAGTTTGCAAGATAGGTTTCCGAACAGTAGTAGAATCAAAAATATGACGTAACATAAGAGACACCTATTTGTCCTTCATGTTATAAATATATTGAATTTGAGTGTATTGAATATTAATTTATTATTTGGTTGGTATAAAAAAATATCTTGGACTGCGACTCGCTTTAGCTTATAGCTTGATAGCCAGTGTCATTTTAAGTTTGACAGCTCCAGAGAACGCTGTACCTATTCAAAACAGGCATTCTATATAAAAAATGCGACCAATAATAATACGTGATGATAGACTTCTCCATACAAACGTTATGATGATTATTCCTACTTTCATTGAACTAAAATCTTGATCAAAATATTATAAGCCAGATATCGCTTTACCTCTCTATGTATTTGGTATAAATAGAGAGGTAAATCGATATTCGAAGCCCAAAATTAATATTTAAAGTGAAATCACATCAATTTATTTCAAATTTACGGCCCAAGAGCTATCTCTATTTTGTACTAATTATAAGACAAGTGATAACTTCGTGCGTAAATAAACTACATTAAAAGAAAGTAGAAAATAATAAAAGGAATCAATTATTTTCATGAAATAATTAAATATATTTAGTTTTAGATAGAAATTTCGATGATTGATGGAAGATTTATAGAAAATTTGAAATATTTTTGAAAATGAATCGGCGACAGCTATTCGATTTGGTGGCCATTATTCCATCCGATAAAGATGTGAGCAAGAATGTTGTAATATTATCATACTTAGTTGCTCTCAATGCGCGTATTATTAAGGAGTTTTAATCCAAAATACTTAAATTAAAGTCCACCTCCCCACCATCAGCATTCAGTGATCTATAATGTAAATTAAATTATTTTTTAATTCACAAAACACAAAGATTTGATTTGATGTTAGGATTTGATTAATTATGATATATTTGTTTGTAATCATTTCTTTCTCTTGCATTATATTTCCCATATTCCCATCCTCCCAGTTGTTGGTCTTGGCCCTTTCACCGAAAATTCTCATGTTCATGATGCGCCAAAAGATTCGGTTCTTGTGACATGAAGAGCATCGCGGATCTTGGTATTGAGAGCGGTGCAGATTTGATTATTGACCAACCCATTGGACTACTTCATCACGCCCACTTCCAATACATTTGCCAGCAATAACAATACTTTCAGTCCTTTAATCATTTTTATCTCACGACAACTACGTCGCGCAAATGTCTAGCCGCATATTACATAGGCAGCCTTACATACGTGCCCCGCCCCTATCGCCGCGTAGCGAGTTGCGTGAAAAAAAGAAACGAAAACAGCAAGGAGGTTGAGTTCATAACCCGACCATATTAAGCGACCTGAAATAACAAAGGTATGCAGTGCGTTACTATGACTCTACAATTTATCCGCATTATCTACAAATGGCTGACGCTCGAATTCGGATTTCATAAATAACTAGAAACACGATAACATGAATGTTTGTTTTCATAATAACATACGAGTTTAAATGTTATCGCTGTAGATTTTTATTATATTTTTCATATACTCGCTCTATTTACATGCCGTTATCGTTGGGCAGCGTTAATTGCGCATTTATATGAACCGTGCTATGCAACCCGATTGAGGAGGTAGGGTGTCGTAATTCATTCTGTACTGACGAAAACAAATGTTTTAATTTGGTCGCATTGGCGTACTACTTTGATGAAGTCTGTTTTGTTTTTATTCAGTCTCCATATTTAGAAAATTCTCGATGGAAGCGATGAATAAAAGCTAGCTAGTCTAAAATAGAGACCTTGTAGATATTCAGCTTATTTTAATAGGAAAATCAAAACATGAATATTTTACGTAGGTAACCTACCTAGTCATTAACTTGAATTATTTTGTTGGTCAATACTCAATACCTATTTACCGACTGTTATAATAGGTACCTAATTAAACTACTAACTACCTACGTAACGTACCTACCTACCTATTGAAGGGTCAAAGACATTTATCAATATTATTACGATTTACGTCGGGTAGGTATTTATGTTCTGACGACCTCCCTGGCACAGTGGTGTGTGCGCTGTGGCCTTGTAATATAAGGTTCGGTTCGATCCTCGTTAGGGTACCTAATTTAGGAATTTATAATTTCTAAAAATTTCTCTCTGGTCTGGACTCTGGTTTGGTGGGAAGCCGTGTAGGTAAGTAGGACCAAAGCCACCCCTACCATCTAAAACTGCTTCCACTTATCATCACTTACCACCAGGTGAGATCGTAGTTAAGGGCTAACTGTAGCAGAATACTTCCAAACTTATCACCTTTGAAACGCCCTTAAGTCTACCACTGAAAGATACAATTGTACGTAGAAAGTTAATCTAGGTATTGTACTATGTAGTAACTAGTAGGTACTAGGTAGGTCGATTCGGAAAGCATTTCCTTCTAGATCCAGTACCTACCCAAGGTAAGTAAAACGTGGTAATACCAAGCGGTAAACATGTAAACAGTAAACAGTAAACAGCAAAACATAGGCATTTTGCTAATGCTAAAATATAATGTACTACATGATGCCCGCGACTTCGTCCGCGTGGATTAAGTTTTCTATTCCCGCAGGAACTCCTTCATTTTCCGGAATAAACAGTAGCCTATGTCCTTCCCCGAGATTCGGTTGTAAAGATGGGCCGTAAAAGCGTAGCAGACAGGCAGACAGACAGACGGACGGACAGACAGACACACTTTCGCATTTATAATACATATTAGTGTGGATATTGGATATGGATTATCTGGTACAGCTAGTAGCTATTAGCTACGATGTACCATCAGACTAAGTTGTTTGTTAGTTTTTCCATCAATCACGCCGCAACGGAACAACGGATCGACGTGATTTTTGGCATGGGCACAGCGCATGGGCATAGTTGAGGACCTGGAGCCTGGAGAGTGACATAGGCGCAAAAATTAAGGAGTTTCGGCGGAAATAAAAAAAACTTAAACAACGCGGACGAAGTCACGGGCATCAGCTATATAAAATTATAAATTATCGTACAGGATCTCCTACGCATCTAAGAAATAATTCCAAATAATTCCCGCATCTATCTCTTTTACATTACGAGATATTTGCTTAGGAGAAAGCGAGACAGGTTTTACAAACAAAAATGCAAGAAATAGCTACACATAGCATGTTCTGCGATGTTCGTTAAAAGCAAGATTCTACATTAAAGAAAAGGACAGGTATTAGTATTCGAGGGATTTTTACTAAGAAAGTAAGACGCTATCTCGCTTTTACTTTAAATTGTATTGGTATAGTTCGTAGTCCATGTTACTGCTTATGGAATGCATCAGCTGTTCATGCATCATGGCTGTTCCCGTGGCGGCCATTTTGAGTGGGTGTTTTTCATGTGTTTTTTCAACCCACTTTTACAAAACAGGTTGTAGTGCACAGCTGAGCGTCCGGGATGTGGGCATACAAGATGTTTTTTTTGCTCACAACCTGATTTCGGTAAATACCTAAGATAGGGGCATACCTAATTACGTTTTTCGTTTAGTAGGAGAAATCTCGGCATATTATATTCATTATAAATACCTATTTACAATAACAAATATGTAACAGTTTTTTTATATACTTATATTAATTATTATTAATATCTTATGTATTTATAATAGTAGTTTATACACCAAGGGGATAAAGCACTGTTTTATGTCACGGGCGCTACATTGAATCCTGAACGTAACGAAGGACTCCAAATTTAACTTTGGTTTAAATTAATACTGAAATTTAAATTAAGATTGAGTCCTGAGTGCAGTGAGGGATTCAAGCGCCCAAGAAAAAAACTGCTTTATCCCGGTGGTGTATACTCTACTTTATACTTCTACCATAACAGTAAAACAAACTGTAACGGTTAGATATTTATTGCAAATCATAGTAAGTAGGATACATAGGTCTAGTAAATAATAAAAAGAAAAGGCAAATTAAAAGTGAATGTTCACGTTCGATAGAGTCACATTTGTCCATTTGTCATTTTGCTTTTCATGCTGCCAGTGTTTATGCAGGTACACATACTCCTTGGTTTAAAAACTTTTATGTCAAATGGTACGATCGTTTGGTCGACCAGTCTGGAGCCTAGACTCTGTTGTTTACAGTATGGGGTTGGTCAACTAGTTGGGCGATCGATCGACTAGTTTACGGCCCTAGGGCATGAAGACTGACTTTAGACCCGCAAAAGTATGATTAAAACAGTAGTAAAGGTATGGTAGAAGTATAAAACTTTTTTTAAACTTTCCTTCATACTTTAACAGGCTTAGGACTGTCTAGGTAACTTACTAGGCGTATTTAAAAGTTCATTGACTCTTTTTTTTTGTCTTTTTTTGTTTGTTTATTTTTTTTGTCTTTTTTTAATTGTTTTTGTTTTTTTTGGTTATTTCTTACAATGCATACTTAATTTAATTTATTAACATTTAAAAACACAATTTTACCCACTTTGGAAGTGGCGAGGTGTGTTCTCCTTTCATTTAAAATGTAACCGGCCTTTGAAAATGCCCGTTCACACGGCACCGAACTAACCACTAAGTTGCATTTCGTTTTAAATATTTTATATAAAACAGGATAAATATATTGGTGATTTTTCCACCATGTCAAGTGGCAAGCGTTTCTATTTATTAAGGACTCCTTGAAATACAGATTCAGCTCCTCTTGGGCCCTACTTTCCGCCGTCTTAGGAGCATTTGACGATGTCATTTTTGTATCAATTTTTCTCCAAATGTCAATATCGTCGACAGCACTGCTATTTACTCTTTCATCAACCACAGCTTTGTCATCGTCGGTGAAATAACTCTTCATTAGGGTTAACGTATAGCTCTTTGTTTTCTCTAATGACTGAGTGTCTTCGAAAGCCAGTTCTTTGAAGCGTGGATCCAATAGAGTGCATATGGCGATGTTTAAGTCATTTTGGATATTCCCAAGCCTTTGTGTCAATCCTTGTTTAAGATTTCCCAACAAATTTATAACAGGCGTGCATAAATTTGTTTTTCTAGAAAGGTCTTCGCAGATTGAAATAAGACTCGAAGTGAGCACCATCGCAGTACTTGCATTGAGATAATTTTCTCCGCTCATAACGTTGCTTACGTCGTGAAACGGTTTTAAAGTCATGCACAGTTGTTCAATACAAATCCATTCATCATTTGAGATGGATGGCAAGGATACATCCAGCGTGGCAACTGTTGCTCGGATGGCTTCTTTGAGGGAACGGAATCTTTCGAGCATTAAATATGTTGAATTCCATCTAGTTGAAATAGCTTTCGTTAAGGTTCTAGGTTGTTGCACATTTTGCTCGTGGAGCTGATATTTTATGAGTTCATCTTTTCCCATGTTACTTTTTTTAAAGTAAAAAACCGTTTTTGTTACTTTCTCTATAGTATCTTTCACTGCGTGTAAAGCATCTTGAACTACCAGGTGTAATTTGCGTTCAAAACAGCCAAAATGATTCCATTGTAATATGCGGCTTGCGCTGAGCATATTTTTATCATTATCAGTTACCAAAACGACAATTTTGTTTGATATTTCCCATTCTTCTACGATACTTCTTAGTTCATCTGCAATCCTTACTCCAGTGTGATTGCCACCAAGAAGGTCGCATTGCAATAAAACATTTTTTATTTCTAAATCATTTGAAAAGAAATGTGCTGTTACTTTCATGTATTTGTCTTTTGTTCTCGATGTCCAACAGTCAACTGTTAAACACACACTTTCTGCATGTCGTTTAACAAAATTCATCAAATATTTCCTTCTGTCTTCATAAAAGGCGGGCAGCAATGAAGAGGACAATGTTTGTCGGCTTGGTAGAACGTAGCTCGGGTTGAGCTCATGCACGAATTCTTTGAAGCCAATATCATCAACAATTGTAAAAGGTTGGCAGTCATACGCAATGAGCTTAACGAGTGCCTTATCAATTCCCTTTGTATTACTTGGTAGAATCTTCTTCGGCAAATCTGATGTCATCAAGCGTCGAACTTTATGAGATGGTTCATTCGATGATAATGTGTCACCACTGGTCGTAGTGCTAACGACACGATTTTGATTGCCGCTAGAATGTACTTTCGAGTCACTATGGCCTACGTCACCACCACCACCGATAGCAATTCCGTCATCAGCTCCCAAACTTTTATGACCGCTTACTATGCTATGTCCAATGGTTATTAACGTTGAAAACACGTCAGCGTGCTTAAGTTTCAAATGTGACTTTAGATTCGTTGTCGTCCCTTTGTACGAAATATTTATCTTGCAATACTTACACGTTGCAAGTTTTTTATTCAAATCCACCCCAGTAACTTTATCGAAGTGGTGCCAAAGTACTGAGAAACACTCTTTCGGCATTTTCTCAAACAAGCTTTAAAAAAAACACTTGTTATGAAATTAACAATATTTATATCCACTATGCGTTTTAAATAACAACTTAGAAGATTATCTTGTTATTGCTTCGTGACTCGATTCTTATTCGATATGAATAAGACTCGAGTCACGAAAATTACCTATTAAGTACCTAGTGTTAGGGACAATCCCTTTATCTATTCCGTGGGGACAATCCAGAAGTAGGTAAACACTTTTAATATAATTGTACTCTCATTTGGAACTTGCACGAATAAATGGTTAAACGTGTAGAGGTTCCACGAGAGATTTAATGGGTAATTAGATAAAAGTTGGCTAAAATTAAAGATAATATACATTTGATCCGCCCACGATTACTATCGTTAAGCTCTAAATCAAAATGCGATCTAAACACAAAAGTATTCAATAATTGCTGAGTCTGCCGGCAATATGGCGGATTTCAATATGGCGTCGGTATCCCCAGTTTAAAGCGAATGACATGAAACTAGTCAAATTAACTGTAGGGCGACCGCGTATCTTTTGCATCAATCATTGATACATCGCAATCACCTCTGATTGGTTAACACTCTTCCATTATTGGACGAAATCCATTGACGCAGCAAGAATACCATAAATTCAGCCAATCAGAGGTGATTGCGATGTATCAATGATTGATGCAAAAGATACGCGGTCGCCCTGCTGAGGTTATAAGAAACTAAAATAACAGTTACAAGAATCACAATACTAGGTTGTACATTGAAAATATTATCGATCCTCTTCTTAGTTGAAATAGAAAGTAGAAACGCATACTAACAATACACAAATAGGAAGACGGTCGCTAAAGTATCAATAAAGTAGAGTTACCATTCGTAACTCAATACGTTGGCATCAAAAGGTCCTTGGTTGGCAAGTAGGCATCGATTCAATCAAAACCTTAAAAAATTAGTGTGCACTTTTGTTGATATGACGGATGCGATTAAAAATTAATATCAGAATAACATTAACATCAAGTCTAATAAAATATTACAACAATATTACGTCAACCGTATAGCGTGTCACGCCGCTTTGAGATACGAATATACACTAGCAGCTTAGCTAGCTCATAGCTGTTTAATATTATGGTTGTAATTCGTGAATCGTAAGTATCCGGTTGAGTTCGGCCGCCGCGCCGTCGCGTCGGGCGTTCGCTTTTTGCTACTTGCTATGTTGTCTATATTTTTGTATACATAATAATATAATTCCATCCAGTTGAATTCGTTTCGCCTTTGCTTGCGCCTTCGTAGCGCCGACGGGCCACGGCTCTCACACATCACGACTCGTGTGGCTATTTATACTATATATAGCTCGATTACCACTCACTGACTCACTCACTCATTGACATAATTGTTCTCCTAGAAAGAGACAGAAAACGTTACAATGATGTACGGGAGATGTGTTCGGGTGCGGGAGTCGAGTAGGGAAAAATTATGACATTTCGGAAAAACAAGATGGCGGCCGACGTGATTCTTGCAACTCTTTTGTTTTCCAACCGATTTCGTTTAAACTCGCAAAGATTGAAGAAACCAGGAAACGATTAATAGAAAAAGTGGAAAAAATTGGAAAAACAAGATGGCGGCCGAGCTGTAGTGTTTTGAAAATTTTGATTTTTTGACCCCGAACCGTGGCGCCACAGATCCGAAACGGCGAGGTCAGGCGTAATATTTTTTTCTATTTTCGCCTACAATTATCCTCTAATTTGACAGAATGGGATTGGTTTTTAAAAATTCAAGATGGCGGCTGTCGCGGCGGCCGTTCGGTCTGAGGTACGAAAAAACGCAATTTTAAAATTCAATTTTCTCACAGTTGGCAACGTCGGAGCGTTTCGACTTCTATGGGGCGATTGTGTGTACCGACTTGAAGAATGGATTGGGGAAAAAAATTTACCCCATTTATCGGGAAATTTTCAAGATTTTCCCCAATAATTAAAAAATCGAAATACGTATTTTTGGCAAAGTTCGAGTACGAGCGACCACGTGTCCCACTTGTACAAATGATGTTTGGGTATTTCCGTCGCCGAGGTCTGGCAACACTCGAATTTATCAAAGTAAAAGTGATTTTCGACATGGTCTTTTTTCAGGAGCAATCATTTCGACTGGGTGCGAGCGAGATGAAAAATTGAAACGTCATCAGGAGCGGTATATCCTGTAGTTTACGGGAAAATTATGAAACTATGTACAATGCTTCTGTGAAACGAAGTGGCGGCCATTTTGTATTCTTTTTGTGTTTTTGAAAATTTTGATCACGATTTTGAGGCAGTTGGCAACATTTGGGAAAGTTGACATGTAGGGATCGACTGTGTAACTCGACCGGCAGTATCGAGATATCTAAACAGTGTTGCCACGCTTGGGGTAGTTTTCGAGATTTTCCCCAAAAATGTCCTCTTGTAAAATTTTTTTTGAAAAATTTTTTTTTCACTGATGGCTTCGTATAGAAGTCAGAAAATATAACTTGAAAAAAATATGGAGACAGCTGATGATTGAGGATTTCGGAGACGGGTAAAGGGCACGGCCAAGGTATTGAAGATAGGTGGGGGGTCCTCGAACTAATGTCACTCGGAACCTCATCCAATTGACAAAGAGCAAAAAAAAAATTCATAATGGGGGATTTAAAATGGCTGCCATACAAATTTGTTTGGTGTCTATCTCAGAAAGTATAAAAGATGGAAGAGTGGTTTCTTGACAAAAGATGATCAGGACCTGAAGGTCTACTTGATGAACAGGAAAAAAATTCAAGATGGCGGAATTTATTTTTCCATAGAAAATATATGGCCAATATTGAAGAATACCTACTACGACTGTGTAGAACTATGCAAGATTTTGATACGCTTCCGTTTTACCCACGACGGGGCTCCCTGCGATTACATAGCAGGAAACTGGTACTAAAATTTAAAAAAATCAGCGCCATTTTGAAATTCTTTGTTAATTGACCGATTTCGATCAAAATCGATATTTTAGACTCCCTGGAGTTACAAAACAGGAAACTGAAACCAAAGTATTAAAAAATCAGCGCCATTTTGAAATTCTTTGTTAATAGACCGATTTCGTTCAAAATCGATATTTAGGACTCCCTGGGGTTACAAAACAGGAAACTGTTACTAAAATTTAGAAAAATCAGCGCCATTTTGAAATTCTTTGTTAATTGACCGATTTCGTTCAAATTCGATAACTGAGGATCCCTAATATCCCAAAAACCACAACCCGTGAGCTGCTTTAGCAGCTCGCGCACAGGGCGAAACACTAGTTCTTTTTATATAGCTTATTAATAATGTTGATTTTTGTAATTATTAAATATACTAGATGATGCCCGCGACTTCGTCCGCTTGGGTTTTTTGATTCCCGCGATTCCTCCTATGTCCTGAATATGCACATCGGGTTTTTCAGTCTAGTAACTAGTTCCGAGTACTGTACATAGTAGTTAAGTAACTAGTAATTAGGTACTATTTAGGTACCTACTACGTACTGGTCGTATGGTATTGCCACAGAGTACGGATATATATACTCGTGTGGTATTGCCATATTATATTATAAGTTAGGTAAGAAAACCATACCTACTTTAAATAATACCTAATTCTTTTAAAATTGCCCTTTTTAAAAGTGTAATAGCCTTTTGTTTATAATAATCGCTCGTTATTGAAAACACCCGTGTCAAAAAACGATAAGTACAAAGTGAGTACCTAGCTATCTAGTGCGTAAGAATCTACATAGGTAATAAAGTTAAGCTCTAATGATATCTTAGAATCTTTTCGAACTAGCGAACGCCCGCGACTTTCGTGGTAATTTTAAATCTATACTTATTTTAATATTATAAATGTGAAAGTTTGGATGGATATATGTTACTCAATCACGCCTGAACGGCTGAACTAAGATAGATGAAATTTGGCACAGATATAGACTAAAAGTAGTTCGCCCCGAACTGAGCCTTGCGGCGCCATCTATTGACATCAATGTGAAGTTCTGTTAAAAATACTGAAGCTCGGTCGGTCAAAAATGTACTGGCTGGCTTGGCCGTTTCGTGATTGTAGCACAAACTATACCTCATGGATTTACATATTATGTCCTGTAATACCTAGTTCCACGTACATCAGCAACAACCTTTTTTTTCTATAGTCTAAGGCCACAACTCACAAATTCAGTAGTAACCGAATTTGTGACTGATTTTAATTTCGAAAAGTATCGTTTGTAGCGCTTTTGTGAATACATCACGAAATTGAGCTCTAGGTCATGCAATTACGGTTCATTTTACCTTGACGCTACTGTAATTGTATCTTCGATTATGATCAATCGAATTTCGACAAATAAAAAGCAATGCAAAAACTTAGACTAAGCATACAGGAGAATTAAACCAACAATAATTAGAATAGTCATTACATTACTTGATGGTTTTCTAAAGTTACCCACATCCGTAGCGTGAACAAACCAAATTTTCAGTTTCTGAACTCACTGTAAAGTCAAGTTAATGTCTAATGTCAATGTCAAAAGATGACTTTGACAGTTGCGTTTAACAACATTTCGAGTTGAGACGGGTTGATCGTAAATTGTAAAACTATTACAGAAATTACATAAAAACTAAAAGAAAAACATGTCCATCCAAAAGGATTTGCGGCAATTATTAAAACCCTACTACTGGGTGAACATTCTACTGAGTGTAACCTACATAGTGTGCAAAAGAACGGGTGTAATTTGCAACTTCCTATTCCCCGAGTCGGATTGTGAATTAGATAGTCGAGAAACGGAAATCCTGTTCTTCTTACTGATTGTTGTCATGCTGAGGACCCGGAAGGCGGGCAGCGTGACTATGGTCAACTATCTGTCTTCCTCCTTTGTCTATACTAAGATTGCGAACCTAATATTGTGGTTGTATGCAGACGTGAGGTTAGTGTGAATTGTATTCAATTCTGTGCATGCCTCCATTGGTCTAGTTATATATTAGTATAACCGCGTGTATTAAGTTTTTTGGATCCTGTGGGAACTCTTATATTCCGGGATGAAAAGTAGTCTATATCCTTCCCCGGGATGCATCCTTCTTCTTCTACCTACTGGGTAGGTGTCCGCACCTAAACAAATGAATTGCTAGTTTTACTAAAACTAGAAGCAAGCATTACAATTTTATTTTTATTTTTTGTATTACCATTATAGCAATCACTTTTCTTCTTGAATTAATGTGTTTATCACATATACTTAAGTGCTAAATTTTCAAATACATATGTGTTGTGTGGACACAGTCATAATTTTAATTTCTTTTAGTTATCCTTGTGTCTCATAAAATAAGTAATGCCATTGGTTTAACTCTCCATTTATCTGTCCATCCGTCCATCTTGTATTTGTACAAGGCATACAGCATTATACATTTTTCTCATAGTTCCATAACCGGTGCACTGGCGTCCATTAAATATTAAATTCGCGAGCCCATTTAACAGGTGTCGAATTTCGCGAGCGTCCATACTAGCGGAATCTGAAGTAGTCCGCTCCGCAGATGGCCCGTTTTGTTTTCGAGCGCTTATTCAGTCCGCACCGCAGGGCACCGGATAAATATCAGAGGATAACTGAGAGGTCCAGTGTGCATTTCCCAGGTTTTGCATTTCATAATTTTGTAATTGTCTCTGGTACTAGGATTCAGCCATGGCTATTTACCAACCTACTAGCAAAAACGATCCACCAAGCAATTAAGCATACTGGTACAATACAGTTTAGGAATCATTAGTTTAAATATTACTGCCATACACCTAACAGATTAGCCCAATACTGTCTTAGAATGCCTCATCACTTTCCATCTAGATGAGATTGAGTGATTTATTTATTCCATGTAAGACAACTTGTATCACTTAAGATGACATATAACCTTAAATGCTATGTGCACTTATAATCGTTTTACGTTTAAGAAATAGTAATAATGTGAATGTTCTTGTGTTTGTCATATATGTAAATTGTTAGTGTACTTAATAAATAAAATAAAATAAAAATAAGATAAGTCAAGACTCTACCACCAGTTTGGAAAGATGATTCTACTGAAAAGAGCCAGCTTCTTCTTCTCTTCTATTGGTTTGTCTTTCAATCACGCCGCAACGGAGCAATAGATCGACGTCATTTTTGGCATGGGAATAGTTGAGGACCTGGAGAGTGACATAGGCTACTTTTTATGTCGGAAAATGAAGGAGTTCCCGCGGAAATAAAAAGAACTTAAACCACGCGGACGGAGTGGCGGGCATCACCTAGTTTGTCATAAAAAGAAAAATATTACAATAGTGATGATGACAAACAACTCAATCAAATTAGCAACTCTTTATCCAACTTAAAAAAGTGCTTCTAGTGTGGAAGTTTGTATGAAATACATAGTTGTGACATCATCAAATTTCAACACCTTTTTTTTCTTTAATTGACAGTTTAAAAAATGATTACCAAACTTAAAACTGAGGATGTCAATTTTAGGTCTTTTGGAAGACCCTCTTTTTAATAAATTATCAGTAAGAAATAATTTATTTTTGACATAGACATCATTCCTATTGTAGGCTAACATTTAATGTAATAAAAAAAACTTGTAATTTCAGATACGGCCTGCCATTCGGAGCAATACTGATTCTGAGCTCGCTTCTCCTCCCGGAACCATCATATTCAGGTCCGGAATATGTCATCTACTTCCGAGGCCCGGAGACCTTGGATCAGGAGCTCAGTCACAACCCTGGCACCACTTGGCTGGTCTGTCTGTACGCGGCGTGGCATCCTGCTTGCGTTACCTTTGCTCCGGTATTCGCTGAGCTCTCTGCTAGTTATAGCTTGGATAACTTGAAGTTTGGCAAACTTGACGTGGGACGGTAAGTTAATTTTCAATATGAGCAACTTGCTCTTTATAATAATAATAGAATTTTCAAATGCTTTAAAAAGCGCCCAGTTTCTACCAGTCAGTCAGTCAGTCAGGACAAACGATTTTATATGTCTGCTGTATAGATAGATAACTTAATAAGTAAGGCATACTACAGGATTGATGATTATGAAAATGATACACAAGTTTGGATTACATCCATACTAATATTATAAATGCGAAAGTGTGTCAGTCTGTCTGTCTACTACGCTTTCATGGCCCACCTATCCAACCGATTTTGGTGAAATTTGGTATAGGGCTAGTATACACTGTGTAACAAAAACCCTGTGGTTCCTTTGAACTGCGTTATATCACGGGAAAGGACATATGCTACTTTTTATCCCGAAAAATTAAGGAGTTCCCGCGGTTGAAAAAACTTAGTCCACGCGGACTCGCGGGAATCATCTAGTAAAATAATATGTATACAGATAATCTGTTGTTTTGATCCTGTTTAATTTTTGAAATTCATAAGAGCTTTAAACAAGCCAAAAACAATAAAAAAATTACAAACTAAGGACATATTTCATGATAATCTTTTTCAGATACCCAGAGGCGGCCAAAAAGTTCCGTATACACGATGGGCCGACGAGCCGCCAGCTTCCGACCGTGCTGCTGATGGCGGACGGCAGAGAGAAGATGAGGCGACCCCAGCCCGACTCCAGCAGCAAACTGCAGAAGTATGTTTTTTTTTTTTTTTTTTTTATTCACTACAAGCTAGCCCTTGACTACGATCTCACCTGATGGTAAGTGATGATGCAGTCTAAGATGGTAGCGGGCTAACCTGTTAGGGGCATGGCAGTTATATTAAACCCATACCCCTTAGGTTTCTACACGGCATCATTTATGTATTTGCTGCTGGCTGAAATTCAGCCACGGAGGCCAATCTCTGGGTTACTCTTTAAGGGTAACTTCTGTATGATATATTGACCAACTTTTGTTCTGATAATTTTTGTTATAATCAACAATTTCAATTTCAATTTATTTATTTAAAACATGTAGGACATTTAGGTGTCTCTTATGTTACGTCATGTTTTGACTCTACCACCGGTTCGGAAAGCAGTTCTGCTGAGAAGAGCCGGCAAGAAACTCAGCAGTTGCTCTTTTTTTTTAAACAAGTTTTGTTCTACAACTTTTGTTCTACAGTTTTTAAAAATTCTGAAAAAATAATCCTTTTTCATTAATACTTAGCCCGCGACTTCGTCCGCGTGGACTAAGTTTTTTTCGATTCCCACGGGAACTCCTTAATTTACCGGGAAGAAAAGTCGCCTATGTCCTTCCCAGGGATAAAACCTATTCATGTACCAAGTTTCATCAAAATCGGGGCCGTGAAAGCGTAGCAGATAGGCACATTTTTGCATTTGTAATATTAGTATGGATTTTGATTTTTTCGTATATTTACTCATGTAACTGTTTTTTTGTTTTTACAGCTTGGCAATGATTTGTTCTAATGGCTCTGATAGTTCCTTAGACGATTTGTGAAATGGTGATAATGAAAAAAAAAACCCGGCTGAGTTTGTTGTGGGCTCTTCTCAGACCAGGGCGCGTTTGGAACCCTCGTAGCTTTAGTTTTAAGATACCGTTACTGATTAATTATTATCACCATTATATTTTATAAATAACTAGACGTCAATAAGTATAGTTTACCTACCTATATTGAATAAACATTATTTGATTTGATTTGATTTGATTTCAGGTTCCTCTTTTCGAAAGACAATATGAAAGCGACGTTTGATCTGGACGGAATCTACCAGGAGTGTAAAAAGAAACTGGCTGCCAAATCTAACAAAAAGACCGAATAGATCAAAGAAAACTATAATTTTCTCAGCTGGCTTAAAAACATTGATATATGTGTAGACATACTAGATGGGCCCTTCCATAGAAAAAATTTGGGCGTCCGACTTGTGGTGCGTGCCTCTCACCTGTATAAGCCTGTCCTTGTCCCAGCCATAGCGATGTCCTGCTCTTCAGTCTAGATGGCGTTAGTAAAATAAGTCCACATTCTTTGTTTGACAGGGCCCGTCTATGTAAATTGAGGTTGTTGCTAAAAAAAAAAATGGCGATGATGTGTTCATACAAATTTCAACCATATGTCGTAGTTCATAAGGCTGAGTTTAAGTTGTTGTCAAACAGACTAGAATTGCACTCCTTCCTTAGTTTATAAGTTACATATTTTATGTTTTTGAAATGAAATCGATTAAAATACATATATGTGTGTATACATGTTCTAGATGTGAATCAAATTAAAATAGACTAAAAAAAAATTTGTCTGTCGGCTCCAACGCACGACTGGAGTTTACTCTTTACGAACGATTATGAAATATATAGATTAGTAAATGAGGGTAGATGAACGCATTTTTTATATTACTGAAAGCATGCTTGATACATTTATTTAAATAATTATTATTTAATTTATACTCATCAAAATACATTAAAAAGTCATGGAAACATAAACAAGTGTTACCATGGAAACATAAAGTCGATAACGTAACGGAGAAAGCTTGATTTTACTCTGGTTTATGTAAAGTTTGCACAAAATCGGTCGAGCGGTTCTTCATTTATCACATTTTTAACACTTCAAAAAAAGGAGGAGGTTCTCAATTCGACTGTATGTTTTTTTTGTATGTTTGTTACGCGATTTCTCCGCCAATTATGAACCGATTTTGATAATTCTTTTTTTGTTTGGTAGGTCATACTTCAGAGGTGGTCCCATTTTAATTTGGTGAAGATCTGATGAATATCTCCGGAGATGGAGAACGGAACTCCTCAATGGATAAGATTAAATTGCTCGCGATCAGTGTGATAGTTTTGTAAACAGTATGTTTTTTGTAAACGATTTATACGTAGCGAAGCACGTACCGGGCCGCTAGTATTATATGAAAATTGATTCTAAAGGAGGTAAACTCCAAAAAAAAAAGCATTTCTTTTTATATTATATCAAACGCCATTTTTAGTTACGATTTAGTAGTCTGTTCAATAAGTCAGTTTACATGGGTAAATTACAAGTGTAATTGAAAAATAGCATAAAACAACACTGTGAAAGAATCATCGATGAATCAAATAAATGTGAGAAATACAGTGAGAAACTCTTCAAAAGTACCTGACAGCAATGGAGAAGTTTCATGATATCGTGAATATCATATTTAACACAGCGGAAGTAAAATATAGATTAAAACTAATAAATCAGTGTTTTTTTCAATCCATCAATAAATGACTGAGAAATTAATTAAGTATTTAAAAGTTTAATTATTTATTTAATGTACACTGATTGCTGTATCTTACTCGAGTGAGAAATTTTGTGAGTAAGTTTTAATACCTAGCCGTGATTTAATACTTCAAAATTATTTTCACACACAAATTAAGTGCTTTTATTTCAATTGAGTCAAGTTAAGTTCATTTATTTCTTTAATTCGGCTTTATAAAGTCGGTTGATAGGGTGGTGTGACGTCACGCCTCCCGACTTGCAAGCGCAACTTTAAAGTTCCATAACTTTTTCACCTGTTGAGATATGTTAATGATTCTTTCATATTTTTGTTTTATTTTGTCTTAATTTTCATAATAAATTTTAAAAAAATGGTAAACTTCTCCATTATTGGTGGACGTCAGAATGCGATTTTTTTTTAAATGTGAAACTTTAGATTCGTTGTGATTTGAAAATTCAACGAAACGAAAAAATTAAACGAATAATTATTCATCTAAAACAAAAACCGACTTCAAAACTATATACCCATAAGTACCAACTTAAACTAAAATTTAAAGAATAATGGGGCTGATTCTGTAGTGCACAATCTCTAAACTAAACTAAAATTACAGCATTACAAATATTGCTAACCCTTTCCTAATACTTCCTACGGAAAGGGACACAACTAGATTTACAGCTACCATTTTAGTTTAGTTTAGAGATTGTGTTATACAGAATCAGCCCCATTATCTGGGTAAGTATATATTTTGTTATTTGTTGATTTTCTCAAAAAGCGCTAAAAATATGCGATAAAATTTATATGGGACCACCTCTGAAGTATTATTTACCAAACAAAAAAAAGAATCAACAAAATTGATTCATAATTGGCGGAAGGATCGCCATACAAAAAAAAAATTATAGTCGAATTGAGAACCTCCTCTTTTTTTGAAGTCTGTTGAAAAGCAACACCAAAAAGAGACAAACATATTTGAGAGAACCAAAAAGAGAGGATGAAATAGAATTCAAGTTATATTTATCTCATTATCTCGTAGGCTACTTTTCTGAAGTATGTATCACTTCTGGCGTGTGTGAATTGCACACACACACTTTTTTTATTCCTATGTAAACTGATTGAACAGTCTCTAACGTGAAATTACCTAAAACAAATTAAGAATAAGCTTGTTTATTAAATACTTTTGTATAAACCAAATATTTTCTAAAGATCTGATTTTTTCTAGAAAGTAGGTAATTAGATTTTAGATAATTATTAGTTATTTTTACACTTATGTAGTTATGTTGTTATGTGTTCAAATAAAATTATTTTAGCGAGTACTACCAATTATCAATCTATTTATTGTTAAATCGTTAGTAGTCACTTTAAATATTAAATAAAAAAACCTACTTCAATAGTTATTTTATTTCAACTCCATTATAATTGAAATTATATATTTTACTAGCTGTTGCCCGCGACTTCGCGTTACATTTTTATCAGGCCGTCCGTTCTCAGTCATCAAAATTTCCACGCGAACGAAGTATATGTGATGAATATAAAAGGCGTCCATTTTGGTGCTGTAGTTCTGGGCTTAAGACTAATTTGGGACTGAGCTTCACTCAGCAAGCATAGCATTAAGTGTGAGATCTATAGAGCGAATTTTGACTTTGGTTATAGTACATAAGACTGTTAAAATGAGACAGATTTATGTTACTCACAAAACTAAGTCCATCTCGTTTTAACTCTAAGTAAAGTCTGAGCCAAGTCAAAGTAGATACGCTCTAGAGATCTAGAAGTTTTTCGGTGCGAGAACTCCTTAATTTCTCCGAAATAAAAAGTAGCCTATAAGGGGTCAGCCCTAAAGTGCGTGCTAAAGCTCAAATTTGGCATTATAACACTGAGATGTGTCAGATTTTGAAATGTGACGTCACGAACTTAGGACCCATCCCACCCCTTGTCACACTTGTGATTGTGAATCATCCATACATTTTGCATTTATTATTATTAGGTAGTAAGATTCCATGACAGTGATCTCTCCTCTCAAAAGAAACACTTTAAAGGGGTATGGCCATAGAAGGTCATTGGGGTATGGCAGATTAAATCTATCAAACTAAGAGACGATTTCTTCAACTCCGAGCGACGTTTAACCTACGAAGTTTGATGTTTTAACAGATGTTGTATAATCTAATTGGTATAGTGGTAGTATAATATGTGGTAGAGTCAAAACATGACGTAGCATAAGAGACACCTGTATGTCCTACATGTTTGAAATAAATTGAATTGAATTAATTCTTCGTGTCCTGGGATAATTTTCCGCACTTGGACGTAGGCATCCGCTGTGCGTTTTCGTTCGTTGTTCGGAGTCACAGAAATCAGCCGAAAACAAAATAAATGAAAATCAAAACGTGACTAGATTCCATTTTTATTCTTAAAAACAAATGTACAATAACAAAAATAAATAATAAAAACAAGTAAATTCATCAATTATTATAACCTAGCTTAGAACTAACTTTACATAGAACATAAATATTATATCCGATGGGAGTATACATAGAAAATAGGATACGTCTTAAGGTACGTTTCCACTTTCCACCAGAGATATAAGAGAGAGAAGCACCATCAGCTAAACTAGACTATAGTCTATGGCGCCTCTTACTTTTACCGCATAGCTTATAAAATATGCAATAAAAGTTCACAGTTATTAGCACGGAATGAGGAAGAAAAACTATAAGACCACCATCTCAAACACCATCTCCAGTATGTTGAGGAGTCGCAGAAAGAACCGGGGTTTCTCTTCATCCAACTTCTTTGGTGAGGACTTGTCTTTACGTGTATTGGTGTCTGAAACAATTAAAAAAAAATTACATCCATTGACGACCTCCATGGCGCAGTGTGTAGCGCTGTTGCCTTAACGTGCGGAGGTCCCCGGCAGGGTCAATTTGGGAATTTATAATTTCAGAATTTTCCCTGGTCTGGCCTGGTGGGAGGCTTCGGCCGTGGCTAGTTACCACCCTACCGGCAAAGACGTGCCGCCAAGCGATTTAGCGTTCCGGTACGATGCCGTGTACAAACCGAAGGGGTATGGGTTTAATATAACTGCCATGCCCCTAACAGGCTAGCCCGCTACCATCTTAGACTGCATCATCACTTACCATCAGGTGAGATCGCGGTCAAGGGCTAGCTTGTAGTGGATAAAAAAAAAACTTCCATACTAATATTATAGACTAGTCTATAATGAATACATATTTTAAGAAAAGGGAAAACAGGCGATGGACATGGATTTCACCTGACCAAAAAACAACAAACGAAATAGATTTCATACTAACAAGCCACCCCCAACTCCTCACAAACACAGAAGTACTCAACAATATAAAATTCCCCTCCGATCACAGACTTTTAAGAGCCTCCCTCGATTTAAAACAGCCACGAAAAGATAGGAAAAACTACAAACCTTCAGTTACAAATCTAAAAACTGACAATGAAATCAAAAGTTATATGAATAGCCTGCATTCACATCTAGAAAACAATTTTAAAGAGACTCTGAGCATCCAAAACTATTACAACACTTTAGAGGAATCCGTGGTACACAGTTTAAGCAAAAGTAACCAAGAGAGAAAACAACAAAAAATATTTAGTAAAGAAACTGAGGAACTAATAAAGAAACGCACTGAACTAATAAAAACAAAACCTAAAGATAATATCATAAGAAAAGAGCTAAGTGAAGTGTTCAAAACTACCAACAAATCTATTAGTCAAGACTATAAAAAGCACAGACAGGACATAATCACAAGAAACCTTACAAAGCATAGAAGTACAAAAAGAGCATTTAAAAACTTGAAACTACAAAAAACGTGGATACAGAAGTTAGAAGACAACACAAGGGAAACAAAAACGAGAAGAGAAATTATTAACCATGCTACACACTTTTACAGAGAAATGTACAAGAGACAGATACATAACGACACCCCACAAACACAAGATTATAGTAATTCTAAAACAGCAGTAAACCCAATTACTGAAAGAGAAGTGTATGACCACATTAGAAAGCTAAAAAATGAAAAAAGCCCAGGACCCGACGGTATAACTAACGAAGCTATTAAATTAGGGGCACCTGTTCTACTACACCATTTCACAAAGCTCTTCAACATGATACTAGATGATGAGATAGTGCCACAACAATGGTGCACTTCAGAAATAACACTTATTTATAAAAAAGGAAATCCATTGGATATAGGCAACTACAGGCCAATCAGTCTGATGGCAAGTACATATAAATTGTTCGCATCTATCATCCTAAGCAGAATAGCACCTACAATTGATGATTCACAACCAATAGAACAAGCAGGTTTCCGTTCGGGTTTTAGTACAACGGACCATCTACAGGCACTAGAACAAACAATGGAGAAGTACAAGGAATTTAACAAACCTCTATATCTAGCATTCATCGACTACAGTAAGGCTTTCGATACAATTAGTCATAACTCAATCTGGGAAGCACTGAAACTCTTCAACGTCGATAGAAAATACATAAACATTCTAAAGAACATATATGCTAACAGTACTAGTAAGGTAAAACTGGAAACAAGAGGTGATCCAATCAAGATTGAAAGAGGCGTGAGACAAGGAGACCCCATCTCACCAAAACTCTTCATAGCTGTTTTGGAAACCATCTTTAGGAAGCTGGACTGGGATCACAAAGGTATTAAAATAGGCAAGAGATACCTAAACCATCTAAGGTTCGCAGACGATATTGTCATATTGGCTGAAACACCAAACACACTACAGAAACTAATATGCTCATTAGCCAACGAAAGCTCCAAGATAGGTCTGGAAATGAATTCAAACAAGACTAGAGTAATGACGAATAGCTATGAAAAACCAATATGGGTCAAGGGTAAATGCATAGAATATGTTAAAACTTATACATATCTAGGAAAACAAGTGACATTTAGAAATACAAATAACGAAGAGGAAATACAAAGGAGAGTAAACATCACATGGCAAAAATATTGGTCACTAAAAGAAATCCTAAAAGGCCACTACTCCCTAAATCTCAAGAAAGTAGTAATGGACACATGTATACTACCCTGCCTATTATACGGCTGTCAAACATGGGTTTACACTAACAGAACTAAACAAAAAATTACAACTACCCAGAGAGCAATGGAGCGGAGCATACTAAGAATAAGAAAAATTCACAAAGTGCGAAGTACAAAAATTAGAGAAAAGACAATGCTGACAGATGCTCTAACACAAGCACTAACACTAAAGTGGCGATGGGCAGGACACATCGCAAGACTCACTGACGACAGATGGACGATACAAACTACTAACTGGAAAGGACCACCAGGGAAAAGAAAGGTTGGGAGACCATACAAACGGTGGGAGGACGACATAGCCCAGACTGCTGGCACAAACTGGCTGACCCTTGCCAAAGACCGGGAGCATTGGAAGCAGATGGAGGAGGCCTTTACCCGATATGGGACTACATCTCCAACAAATACTGCAACGAATAACAATACTAACTAGAATAAGACAAACACTAACACAACTAACACTTATTTCATCTAAAAAGTAGTTATATACAATTGTAAATATCATGAGATTAGAAATAAAAAGGCTTATTATTATTATTATATACTAATATTATAAATGCGAAAGTGTTTCTGTCTATCTGTCTGTCTGTCTGCTACGCTTTCCCGGCCCATCTTTTCAACCGATTTTGCTGAAATTTGGTACAGGGGTAGATGGTATCCCGGGGAAGGACATAGGCTTTTTATCCCGGAAAATTAAAGAGTTCCTGCGGGAATCAAAAATTTTAATCCACGCGGACGAAGTCGCGGGCATCATCTGGTCTAGTATATATTATTTTATAAATGCGAAAGTGTGTCTGTCTGTCTGCTACGCTTTCACGACCTATCTTTTCAACTGATTTTGATGAAATTTGGTATAGAGGTAGAATACATCCCAGGGAAGGACATAGGCTACTTTTTATCCCGGAAAATTTAGGAGTTCACCCGGGAATCAAAAAACTTAATCCACGCGGACGAAGCCGCGGGCATCATCTAGTACTTAAATAAATGCGAAAGTGTGTCTGTCTGCCTGTCTGCTACGCTTTCACAGCCCAGCTGTTCAACAGATTTTGATGAAATTTGGCATAGAGGTAGGTTACATCCCGGGGAAGGAAATAGGCTACATTTTATTCTGGAACATTGTACAAGAATTCCCGCAGGAATCAAAAAAATTGTCTCTTCAATGGATTTTGATGAAATTTGATATAGGAATAGTTTGTATCCCGGGAAAGGACAGAGGCTACTTATTATCCCGGAGAATTCAAGAGTTCCCGAGGGAACTAGAACCTCAAAACAAGACGAAGTTGCGGGAATCAACTAGTTTTGAAATATGTTGTAGTTTCATTTACCAGATTTCTCCGCACTGGCATGCGTGTATTCCACAGCCAGCGACTGTATCTTGGCTCCGTCAAGGAAGACTTGGATGCTATACTCTGATATGGAGTGCGACCAATCACCAAATACGCCTATACCTGCAGGGAAAAAGTATATCAATCAAAAAATACAGACTTAGTGCGTAGACTTAAAAGGACTAAGCCCTTCGAGTTAGTGTAGTGAAGTGAAAGTGTAGTGCTAAGTGCAATGCAAAGAACACAAGAACACAGTGTCTCGTAATAATATCTAGCGTAAACTAAGATAAGTCAATGGACCAATTCTTAGATATAATTTTATGGTATAAGTTTAGGTTAAAACAATGTTACTCATTAGCTTTATTTACTCATAGGCTAGATCGTAACTTTAGTAGGGTATTAACTTTTGTTAGTACTTTATATTAAAAAAAAAAAAAAAAATCCTATTATGAAATGAAATGATTTATTTATTTCACATAGGATAACTTGTGCCACTTATAATCGCATAAGTCATAAGAATCTACCACCTGTTTGGAAAGTTGATTCTACTGAGAAGAACCAGCAAGAACTATCTACGTTTTCTTCTCTTTGTTGTAGGTTAGGTTAGGGTTCCACATAAATAATCAAGTAGTGCAAGTGGTAGGCTTAGGTTTTATCCGGTTAATATACCTAAGTAACAGATTACAATGTACCGAAAAATAATGTGTTAAATTGTAATCTGTCGACAGTTTACAGTTTTGCTATTTAGATTGTAATCTAACGGTTTTTGCAGTCTTACGGTGACATATACATACCTATAGGTCTGGGAAAGTCGGGTGGTACGTTGACCAAATCATTCCCGCAGGTAGCTGAACTGAAGTTGTTCCTGTCAATCTCATAGCTCGGCCTGAAACATACAAACAAACATTAAAACTCGATAACATTGTACCTTTACTTTTTGAACTTATCAAGTTCAATTCTTGAATGGAATGCAGGAGACACGCTTTAGAGATGATAACTGGGAGGTTCTAAGTGTAAACAATAAATTCAAAGTCCTGACTGACTTATATATCAACACACAGCCTAAATAGCTGGTCATAGGACATGAAATTTGGAGGGTGTGTACTTTGTGAAGAGTAGGTATCTAGTTTTTTAAAATTCCAAACTCAAAGGATTGTAAAAGTCTGTTATTTTGCAAGTTATATCCATGAAACTTTGTATTTGAGCTACCAGTTTAAAATAAAATATGTGTGCCACCATTTTTGAAAATTCTACCCCCAAAGGGCTGAAATATGGGATGGAAGTTGGTATGAAAGTCCTTTATTTTTCAAAGTATTTTCACACAAATGAAGTCAGGCATCCGCTAGTCAAAATATATAAAAGGAAGAGGTGACAGAGTGGCTGATATGAAAGGTGACTGAATGCATAGTTCACGCTGAACTTTGGCATTAAGATAGCTTTTATGACGTAGGCATACACTAAAAAAAATTTTTGAAAATTTCAACCCCTATAGGGTTTTAAATAATAGTGGTTTGAATTTTGGATGAAAATGAAAGTTAAGGGCTCAACTCAAGGACGTAGGACTACATGTGCCACTTAAATGTACAAGTGTGGATTGGTAAACTTCAATATCCATTAATTACTTATAATGCTCATAATATAGTCCTGCAAAGTTAGTGTGTCGCTGGTTTAGAAAAATGCTTAGAGTGCTGTAAAGAAGCCAAATATAAGTAAATCGGCTATATTTCTGCTAAATTGACTACTAGACTACAGTTCTATCATCAAAAACTTGGTTAAATATCAGGAATATGCAAACAATCGCTAATGGAAAATCATACATGAAAACCCAGTTTACGAGCAAAAACAAGCAAAAAAATCATTTACACGGGTACTTACCGTACAGAATCCGAGACATAAAGGTCCGCATCACCGGTCAAAGAAGTCAATTCAATTAATAAGGGCCCCGTATGCCCTAATTGCCAATACGAAAAGTTGCCTGCACCAACACTCCCGACGACGGTATCTAAAAGCAGTTTGTCGGGCTCAATGTGCACGTAGTTCGACAGTAGCGATGACAGAGTCGATATACTTATTATTCCCAATAACAGTAATATGAATTCACGTCTCATTTTTCATTGAATTCTTCAGCAACAGAGACAAGTTGTTCAGCAAATTGCAAAAATTTAATTCTCTCCACCGAATTCTCTCATTCGACAAGTTTTTTGACACTGACAGATTTTGCTGTCAAATCGACAATTTAAGTTCGGAAACTGAAGGTGATAAAAGCTTTTGCCCGCGGTATCGTCTTAAATTCGCGATTCGTCTAAAATTCTTTAATTATCCTAGGGTGGAATCACACGAGTGGAATGCCACTCAATATTTTCGCATTATATATTGTACAAATTATTTTTAAAATTTGTTGGTTGTATTATATTACACATAATGCCACAATGCTCTCGCCAGTCGCCACGTGTGTTCAGAATATACATTACAATCTAACGGTTTTTGCAATTTTACGGTGACATAAATATACAAAAATAGGCAAAGCGAAAAACTGCAACCTGCATGCTCGAACTTCGAGGCAGTGGGTAGATCTGTGAAGTGCAATAAAAGACGAATACTTACCTTAGTGTTGAGCCGCTCAAGTGTTGAGCGCTGTTGTTGCCTTATTGTGGGAGGTCTCGGGTTCGATTCCCGGCAGGGTAAATTTGGGAATTTATATTTTCTGAATTTTCTCTGTTGTGCCCTGGTGGGAGGCTTCGGCCGTGGCTAGTTACCACCCTATACCGGCAAAGACGTAGATTCAGCGTTGCCGTGTAGAAACCGACTAGGGGTATGGGTTTAATATAACTGTCAAATCTCTAACAGGTACAGATTAGCCCGCTACCATCTAGACTGCATCATCGCTTAGGTGAGATCGCAGTAAAGGGCTAGCTTGTAGTGGAATAAAAAAAAATTAGAAGTCATAGGGCTGCCGATAGAAGTGAAAACGTTATTTTTTTTTTCTTTTTTAAGAAAGAAATTAATGGGGCTGATTCTGTATAACACAATCTCTAAACTAAACTAAAATGGCAGCTTTAAATGTAGTTCTGTCCCTTTCCGTAGGGAGTATTATGAAAGGGTTAGCAATATTTGTAATGCTCTAATTTTAGTTTAGTTTAGAGATTGTGCACTACAGAATCAGCCCCAATGTCATTAAAACATAAACCTTAACACTAAGGCGTTAAAGTTTATAGTAAGTCGGTCACGCGAGCATGATGGTCACGCGAATCTACATTTTTACCCCCTACCAAAAAGTGCTCAACGCGCCTAAAGAAGTAGGTACCTAGTAGGTACACTTCAATATTAAATTACCAAAAAGTGCTCCTAAAGAAGTTTTCACTTCAATAAAAAAAGTTTACTTGCAAAATAAATGTTTAATAATTCAGAGTTTACACTTCCTCTCAAGCAGAAACTTGGAAACATATTCGGAAATACTCCCTGGATCATTAGCTGGCACATCGTGGTTCCCCAAAACGATTCTAAACCTGTAGTTTTGATTCGGCCACACGCTTTCGTCCATTATGAACGGTACATGCCGGTAACAACCCTTGTATATGGAGTCGGTGGCTAAAATACATAATATCGGTACGTCTGTCTGAGTGTACATGTCCCTTAAATTCTCAGGCGTGAAGGGTAATACAAATTGGCTTTTCATTCGCTGATCGTATGTTAACCTAAAAAAAAACAATTGTTACATTACATTACAAAAAAATGGCAGTCATGGGACTGCCGATAGAAGTGAAAACAATTTTTTTTAATTAAAATAAAAACCTTAACACTAAGGCATTAAAGTTTAATTTCGAATGGAGTATATTTATATGTTCTCGAGCATGTCGGTCACGCGAATCTACATTTTTACCCACTACCAAAAAGTGCTCAACGCGCCTATAGAAGTTTTCACTTCAAAAACATACGTTTCATTACAAAACAAAACATGTTTCTCTCGGGTTTCGTTCGCAGTGTTATTCTACCCCACTCGCCCATTCTGCATGATTAATGGAATGGGGTCAAGACCCTCAGTAAAGAGGAATACGACGCAGAGAGAGGGTAAGGATGCTTTGTAAGCTTATACCGATATAATCCATTGCCAACCGGCTCCAAGAACCTTTCCACGTGGATTTCAGCAGCCCCTTCGGTGAGATCCTGTGCTTTAATCAACAACTGCTTTGCCTGAAAATTGAAATAGGTAAGTATAGGTGACGTCCATAGATTTAGGATCGCAGCGGAGACCAATCCTAAATATATGGTGACATCATTCTAAGTCCAATATGGCCTCTCAAAGGTAACCAACTAGTGATTGAAGTGAAACTTCTTTAGAATCGTTGTGATTTGAAAATTCGATGAAACGAGAAAGCGACAAACCACCAACAAGAGACAAACATAATATTCATAATAGGATTTAGCCTGCTAGTATGAGATAGAATACAAGTTACATTCTCGCGTAGGCTCCTTTTTGTTGTTTCACTTCTGCCGTGTGAGAAATGCACACAATATATATTTTTGTTTTTTATGCACCTCATGATATTGGTATCAATTAAAACGGCTAGGTACCTGAGAAGAACATTGATGTAGAATCATTCCATTTCAACGGAGAAGAATACAAAAAATAAAATGACGTCACACTAAATTCAATATGGCGGCGATAAAAGCTTCTTTTCAAAAATGTTTTAATGATTGAATAATTTTTGTCTTTATACCTGTTCATAAGTATATGTGGGCGCAGTTTCCTTGCCGCTCATGTGTTTCTTGTACCCCTTGTCAGTGTAATAGTCCCCATAAGCCTCTTTAAACCACGCGGCGAAGTCGGGGGGCGACACTGTTAGATATGGAGGTATCGGGTCCAATTCCACCATACACGTAAGACGACCGGGGTACGCCATGTTGAATAGCTTCCCTACAATGATAAATCGTAAACTTTATTGCATAGTATAGCTGGCACACAATTACAACAAAGGAATAAAATTAAACATTTTAAAAAACCCACGACGAACTGCAGCGCTCCTTTGTGGCTTATAACTTCGAAACAATAATTAGAACTTCTCAGAAGTTTATAACCCTACATATTACCTAAAAATAGTACCTAATCATGATCGGAGGCTATGGCTAGAAACCCTTTTCATTCCGATAGGCGCCGCCCTTCCCTAGCCTAGCGAGCCGGAAATGTGTGAAAATAATAGTAATTTTTTCCTCATCTGGTGACAGGGCTTTGGGACATGGGCCGGCCCATTTTTTGCGCAAAGGTTCAGCCTGGCTGTCCAGCGCGGAAATGCAGCCAGCATTCTTGCCACCATTCCACGCGGGCATGATTTATATAGTTTATAAATTATATTTAAAAAAAAATAGTTAATACACCAACTTGGATTACCTAGGTACTTACTAGCTCTGCGTACCTACTGATTTTGTGCTAAAATTCTGCCAGCTTAGAGACACCCTTCCCCGCTTTGACCCTGTAACCCCACAGCGTCGTCCCGGGGAAATTCATTGATTTTGCCGGAATGAAAAGTGGCCTATGTGACACTCCCAGGTCCTCAAATATGTAAAAATCGTTACGTTGCTCTGTTGCAACTTGATTGATGGACAAACCAACACAGAATTTATAAAAGAAGATAATGGATTAAGCGCGTTAGTCCACGAGGATTAAGATTTTTAAACTCCGCAGGAACTTCTTAATTTTCAGGCAACAAAAGTAGCCTATGCCCTAAATTGGTAAACAACCTATATACCGCTATACCAATTTTTATCAAAATTGGTTAAAAAAAAGTGTTGCAGACTGACACACTTTTGCATTTTTTATAATTGACTGAGCGAAGCGAAGGGAGCGAGTGAATTTGCACTTGTCCGTCCGTCCGTCTGACAGAGCCTTATAACTTCTCAATTACCTACTGAACTTAATTAACTACTTCAAATTTAAATATGATATGTAAACCGATGGCCTCCAGCCGAATATGGCTTAAAAAGTTATAAAATAAATAAATCTTTATTTGTTCAAAAATAAATAGTAGGTACAAAGTTTCTTAAATTACCCTTAAGTATAATACTATATAAAAAGTGGAGATTTTCTAACGTCCAAAGTTGACCTCAGAACTCTCAATTTTCTGAAAGACTGAGCCTGAAACTTGATCAATTATTGGAATTATATCCTGTACTCGAACAAAAAAAACTAAAATTAGATAAATATTATAAGGAAACGAAATTATTTAATTTTTAATGAGCTTCAGTATTTTTAACATGACATCTATTGACATTATTGTGAAGTTATTAGTTTAGTTTATTCGTTTGTGCTTACAAATAATAGACGTTAGCACTATCTTACGTGTATGGAGTGTTGTTTTTTTTTTCATTACACAACAATTTAGCCCTTGACTGCAATCTCACCTGATGGTAAGTGATGATGCACTCTAAGATGTTAGCGGGCTAACCTGTTAGGGGCATGGCAGTAATATTTAACCCATAACCCTATTCAGTTTCTACACGGCATCGTACCGGAACGCTGCATCGCTTGGCGGCACGTCTTTTGCCGGTAGGGTGGTAACTAGCCACGGCCGAAGCCTCCCACCAGACCAGACCAGGGAAAATTCAGAAATTATAAATTCCCAAATTGACCCTGCCGGGGATCGAACCCGGGACCTCCGCGCGTTATGACAATAGCGCTACACACTGCGCCACGGAGGTCGTCAAAAAAAAGGTCAAAAGGTCGAGTGTAGAATAGATGGAGTGTTATCTCTGCATATAAAAAATGCACCACATTGGGGGCGCCACATTAGCATTAAGATAAATTTAAAAGGAAACGCCAAATATTACTAGAGTAGGTTTGAGAAATAAACAAGGGAACAAAACATTCATCATTATTTTGTACAACGTAATATGTGGAAATTTTCAATAATTAACTATTTTAGTCGAATTCATACCATACCCTTTACTACACCAGCGCCACTGTGGTTTTTGAACTGTCATTTTCAGCAATCACTGGACACGTTTTCAACTTTTCTCCCATTATGAGATGTTACTCCTTCACAGTCTCCAATAACTCTTTAGCTCTTTTGCGTCTAATGTTAAAAGTTAACTATTACAATATATAGTTAAAACTATCTTATGGATACCGTGAAATCTCAGTTCGGGACGA
Organism: Erebia aethiops; assembly: GCA_923060345.2. Classification (NCBI taxonomy): domain Eukaryota; kingdom Metazoa; phylum Arthropoda; class Insecta; order Lepidoptera; family Nymphalidae; genus Erebia; species Erebia aethiops. The sequence continues at coordinate 1,989,874 of OV281084.1, read as the reverse complement.
ACCACTAGTATTAGTATGGTCTATGGATAAGTAACTTACCAATAGAACAGCCGAGAGAATGTCCAATGAAAGCAAATTTATCCCATTTATAGTTCTCTTGAACAATGACCACAGCCGGTATTAAATCATACGTGCTAAACCGAACGCCTCTCGGGAGATGGTCCGAGTAGCCGTTCCCCGGTAAATCTATGGCCACATAGAAGAAGTTGTCCGGTAACCCGGCCACTAGCGGTCGGAAAACCGCGCTGTGCTGCATGCGCCCGGGACAGAGGAATACCGGGGGATACGACTGTATGCCCCAGGTTAGGCCTGGATAAATTAAAAAAAGTTTTTTCGAAAAAGTAATATGTTGGCCATTGATGGTAGGTAAGCAAGTTATTTAACTTATAGCGATATCTTAATCTACACCAACACACCGACACACACACGCCACCTCACAATCCACAGAACAATGAACAACAACAGAGAATGAACAGAATCAGCCTCCACCGTAGGTACGGTGGAGGCTGATTCTGTTGTACACAGTCTCTAAACTAAAATGACATCTCTAAACCTAGTTCTATCCCTTTCCGCAAGGAGAATTATGAAAAGGATAGCAAAATATTTGACCGAGCGAAGTCTGTGTCTACTTGAGTGAATTTGCACTTGTCCGTCCGTCTGTCAGAGCCTTAAAACTTCTGAATTACTGAACGTAATTACTTCAAATTTAAATATAAATTATGTGAATCGATGGCCTCCAGCCGAATATGGCTTATTAAGTTATAAAAATCTTTATTTCAGGGGGGCTCTCATAGAAGCGAATGCGAAGTAAAAAATTTTTTATAGCGTTACATAGGTTGCGGTATATCATTTTAATATATAAATATGAATAGAGTCCAACATTTTTTTTTAATTTTTGCCCTAAAATTGACGAAATGGGGGGCTTTCAAAGTGGAGATTTTCGAACGTCCAAAGTTGACCTCAGAACTCTTAATTTTCTGAAAGGCAGAACCTGAAACTTGATCAATGATTTGAATTATATCCTGTACTTGAACAACAATAAATACTAAAATTAGATAAGTATTTTAAGGAAACGAAATTATTTTCAGTATTTTTAACAGAACTTCACAATGGTGTCAATAGATGGCGCTCAAGTTTATTCGTTTTATGGATACCGCGAGGCACAGAGTACATTGAATATGTTCGGGGCGAACCACTAGTTAAACTATCTTACTTTGGTTTGGTTTAGTATTATAGAGATTGTGTAAAACAGAATTAGCCCCATTATGATTTGATTTATGACAGAATAGTTAGTTGGTACTAGGTACCTACAGATAATATTGTCGTTTAACATGTTCGACTGCAGATGACGAGGTTCTGGGTTCGATCCCCGGGTCGGTCCAACATAAATGATTGGTAATGTCATAAATGATTAAATCTTTTTAAAAAAATATTAGCAATTATTGTCGTCACTTTGATTGCTGTTAAATAAATTCTTACGCCTTCATAATTTTTGATAGCAAACAACGTGACGTGGATAATTGCTAATATATTTTTACAGGTCACAATTTTGTTGTTTAGTGAAAGGCCCAGTGTATAGCGTCAGTTCTTGTACTGTTTATATAGGTATTGCATATAGGTACTTTAATAGTGTACAAGAATCAGCTTCTCTAATTATGGTTCATTTTTGGTAACGATAAGTGATAACACGTTTTTGGCCGGCCATAGGTATCTAGTGAATGGCCCATCAGCATGCGGTCAGACTTTCACTACCATCATCAGTGGAGAGTGTAGCACCCAACTTTTACTGAATCAGCTTTTCAAGCGATAGTTACAAAAAAGTGCAGTTAGTCTCTTAGCCTATTCGTTATCACGGACTTCCGCGAAATAACGCCTGCTTCTATCCAATATTTCAAAGTCAAAGTCAAAGAACGTTTTACTGAACTTTTACTGAATCAGCTTTTCTGGGGATGGTTACAAAAAGTGCAGCTATCTCTTATAATATAAGCCCTCTCTCCATAGAAATGACCTACCTGCTATACGTCCCCAAGGAGCGTTCATGGTTATTTCCTTTTCTTCTTTCTTAGGTATTTCCATTTTCGCGTAGGTTTACCTACTGTTGTTTGTGTGATCTGTGGTTTACTGCTAGGTACTGATAACGGATTATTTGAAATCTGGGAGAAAGAAAAAGATTCAGATAATTTTGCTTGCAAGCAAATAGAGTAACCAAATTCAAGCATGTCCGAAGACTTTTAAGGCTTAGATAAAACAAAAAAGTTTTAAGTTTCACATTTTTACAAGCTTATGGATTCTATGATCTGAAATAAAAGTTTGTTTAGGTCAAATCTTGCAACTGAATCTTAAAACAAATTTTGCATGAAACGTTTACTTTGAAAGACAAATGCATGAACTAGCTTATTGACGTCATTCTAAATCCAATATGGCAGACTTCCAAAATGTCGGACCAACTAAGACCTCCATGATATCAGGCCAGGGATATCAATTTAAAGTGTATGCTGAAAAGAATACGAAAAATAAAAATATGTTACACTGTATTCGATATGACGGATGAAAGAACCTTGATTTTTAATGATTTAAGTTATTTTATTATTGATAAGATAATGTTAGGTTAACTAGTGACAATTTTTTAAAAAATGTGTTTTTTCCAATCCAACTATACCTTCGCTAGATGCCATGGATGCCCGCGTGGATAAAGGTTTTTTTATTCTAGCGGGAACTGTTTAATTTTTCGGGATAAGAAGTAGGGTATCATAGATATACCACAGAGTAATATACTCGTGTGGATATACCTACTAAACACATCGATGATACAACTGAGGAAACCAGTTAAGACTCGGCAGCTATATATAGCGGCGGCCAAAAAGTAACCCTAATCTTATCACAATAATATAATATAATGTATTGTGACCATAATCTTATCACAATATAATATTAAGTAGTTATTGTGATAAGATTAGGGTTACCAGTAGGTATATTTAGTAATGCCATCATTAAGGGTCATCCTTAAAGTACGTCACACGTTAGGAGGGGCTCGAAGTATGACAAAGGGTGGGAGGGGTCCTAAGTTTCGTGACGTCACATTTCAAAATCTTATAGGTAGGTAGGTATGTTAAAATTAAGGTTAAGTTATGGGGATCTCACAAATGTGACAAGGACGGGGGAGGGGTCAAAAAGTCACGAAATTAGTGTGACGTACTTTTTTTTTTATACACTACAAGTTAGCCCTTGTCTGCGATCTCACCTGATGGTAAGTGATGATGCAGTCTAAGATCACCACTTGCATGCAAGTCTGATTGCAGCCAAGCGCTAGCCTACATATTAAAAAAAAAAAGAAAAGATGGTAGCGGGCTAACCTCGGTTTCTACACGGCATCGTACCGGCACGTCTTTCGCCGGTAGGGTGGTAACTAGCCACGGCCGAAGCCTCCCACCAGGCCAGACCAGGGAAAATTCAGAAATTATTAATTCCCAAATTGACCCTGCCGGGGATCGAACCCGGGACCTCCGCACGTTAAGACAACAGCGCTACACACTGCGCCACGGTGGTCGCTGCACTTACTTTATGGATGACTTCGTCGGCGTGGATTTTTATTAAATTCCTGCGGGAACACTTTAATTTTCCGAGATAATAAGTATGTACCTAGACCTACTCTTTGTCCCGGGATACAATCTAACTTTGTACAAAATCGGTTGAATAGATGAGTCCCCGTGAAAGCGTAGCAGACAGACAGACACACTTTCGTATATTTCGTCCGCGTGAAATCAGTTTTTTTCGGAATGAAAGGTAGCCTGTCCTTCGCCGGGATCAAAACTACCTCTATACCAAATCGGTTGAAATATTTCAGACACACTTTCGCCTTTATAATATTAGTATGGATTTTTAAACCATTTTGACGTCCTCCCTGGCCCAGTGGTGGAGCGCTGTCGTCTTATAAGTGGGAAGTCCCGGGTTCGATCCTCGGTAGGGGCAGGGTCTGGCCTGGTGGGAGGCTTCGGCCGTGACTAGTTACCACCCTACCGGCAAAGACGTGCCGCCAAGTAATGTAGCGTACCGGTACGATGCCGTGTAGAAACCGAAACCGGGGTTAGGGTTAAATATAACTGCTATACCTCAATCAGGATCAGGTTAGCCCGCTACCATCTGAGACTGCATCATCACTTACCATCAGGTGAGATCGCAGTCAAGGGCTAATTTGTAGTTGATTTAAAAAAAGGCATTTGTAATTATTTTTCGTTTTATTTCTGTTTTTAAAACATAACTGGGTATTTATACAGTAATAGAAAAAAAGCGTACAGCAGCAAAAAATAAATACCTAAACTTAAGTACTTAAAAGGTAGTAATACATCACATAAAGTTATTAAAAAATACATCAAAGTGGGCACTGTTTAAAAATAAGAAATATCATTAAGATAAATTATTTACATTTTATATTGTTTTATAAAATGTCTTTCTAATTATCTTTCATTATTTTGTAATTTGTTCTATGTAAGTATACAAATTTAACACAATTAAATAAAAAAAACATATTTACAATTTAATTACAAAACAATGGAGGAAATTTTCGTGAATAAAATAGGAATCATTATTTTATGTATCAGTTTTATGTCATCATAAACAATCAAATCAAATAATCAAATAAATATTATAAATGCGAATGCGAAAGTTTGGATGGATGTATGGATGTTTGTTACTCGATCCGCCCGAACGGCTGAACGGATCTGGATGAAAGAGAGATACAATAGGTATAGTCTGCAATAACATAGGCTACTTTTTATCCAGGAAATCTAAGGAGTTCCCGCGGGAACCAAAAATCTCAATCCACGCGGACGTAGCCGAGAGCATCAGCTAGTAATTAAATATAAATATTAATGAATTACTCTTTTGTTTCTCGCTAAAACTTAGAAACAGCTTGACCAATTTTGATGGAGTTTTTGTAGGCGTTCGAGTGGGTCCCGGATGTAGTTTTTTTTTTAATCCCATAGTAGGATGTAGTGCAGTATAGACGGGTATAGTGCACGGCAAACTTCTTGGGTATATGACCTTGGCTGCGCACAACCGAATGTTAGGTCCCTTTGGTGGTAAGTGCGGGGCGCGACGGCGGGGAGTATCGTATCGATCGCGTGATTTTGTAGATCGAGTAAGCGTACAGTCGACCTGTGCCTTTCGCGCCGTGTCTACGTCCCGCTGGCTCCCGAATACACTTGCGTGCAGTGAAATAGTGCTTTGTTATCATCTGTTGACGTTGTTATAATTATTTGTTGACTCTCTTGTTGTAATTATTTGTTGACACTTGTTGTTATAATTGTTTGTTGACTCTCTTGTTATATTTCTATTTGTTGAGTTTTTGTTGCCCATTATGCCTCGAAAATCTAACGTAGTATTAAAAAGGCAAGCTAGAAAAATGGTGTACGATGTATACTGCTTTATGAAGAAATACGGAAAAAGTGATACAGATACAATTAAACAGACTTCAGAGGCAACTAAAACGTCTGTTAATACTGTTAGACGTATTATTAAAGAAGTGAATGATTCCGACTTGCTCACCGTGTTCCGGACTCCGGGTAAGAAAAGATCTGGGCAGAGGAAAGTGACTGAAATCGATAGTTTCGACCAATCTGTAATTAAAAGATGTGTACATAATTACCACACTACCAACAAGGAACTCCCTACCGTGGAAAGACTCCGTCAAAAATTAAAAGAAGATATAGGATTTAATGGCTCGGAACGGAGCTTACGACGAATTTTGAAAGAGTTAGGTTTCAGGTGGAAAAGAACAGAAGACAATCGAAAGCTTTTAATTGAAAAAAGCAACATTCGGTTATTACGAATTGATTATCTCCAAAAAATAACTAAGTTTAGAGAAGAAGGAAGACCGATAGTATACACAGATGAATCTTATGTCGACTCGTCACATGCAAGTGGCAAGTCTTGGTCCGATAACTCAACTCAGGGTTTAAAAAAGCCAATTTCAAAAGGGCAGCGTGTAGTAATCGTTCATGCTGGCTCCGAAGCTGGATTTGTTCCCAATGCTCTTCTTTTATTTAAAGCTGGCACAAAATCTGGGGATTATCACGATAACATGAACTTTGTAAACTATGAAAAATGGCTGCGTTGTCAATTACTACCACATCTGCCACCAAATTCTGTTGTTGTAATTGATAACGCGTCATATCACAATAAGCAGACTGATCCCGCACCAACTTCAAATTCCAAGAAAGCAGATATGCAGAAATGGTTGCAAGAAAAAGGTATTCAGTACGATGAAAAAATGTTGAAACCCCAGCTATATAAGTTGATAAATACACATAAGGAACAGCACAAAAAATATGCAATTGATAAAATTTTATCAGAACACAACCATCCGTGCTCCACTTACCTCCGTACCATCCAGACCTCAACCCAAATGAAATGGCTTGGGCAGCCATTAAAGGGTATGTCAGTAGCAATAATGTTAGTTGGAACACTGACCAAGTAATAGAGCTTGTAAAGGAAAAGGCTGCGATAATGGGCGCTAGTGAATGGGGAAAATTATGCCAAAAAGTCAAAGAGATCGAGGCAGACTATATGAAAAGTGATCTTGTGGTAGATTTAGTCACTGACCAATTCATCATTCTTGCTCATGATGATAGCGACTCGGACGATGATAGTGAAAGTCAAGAGTCCGATCACGAAGAAGCAATGAGAAGCACCAGCGCCGCTTCAGCTGAACCACAACCTGGTACCAGCTCTAGTTTTGACTTAATGGAAGGAATATCATTTTTACCTCAATATTATTAGGTAAAAATTTTTTTTGCACGCATGTGTACAATGCGCGAACTTGCCTCCACTATATCACTTCATGCTCAAGAAGTTTGCCGGCTGTTATATATAAGTATCCATTGTAATTATTAAATTGTCACAACCAATAGAGAAACACTACAAAAAGAAAAAGTATGGCGTCATGCCATTTGCCGGATCAAATTACAGTAACTGGCTGAAACACTGAATCGCTGGCGAGATCTACCAGGAATGAAACACTCCAAAGCGCTAGTCAAATCCTTCAATAAGAAGGCCGCTGCAGCGGCACTAGCGCTTAGCAGGAAAAATTTGTGCATACTAGCGCGGGCATTGACGGGGCATTGCGGGCTGAACAGACATATGTTCAACCTAAAGCTCCGAGAAACTAGCGTATGATACGGCGGCGGTGTCAAAAAGTGGTCAAGAGGATTTTAATGAGGGTGTTGATGATGTTGATGGAGGACCTCATTATCCAATTTTCAGCTCCAGATCAAAACGGTTGGAGAGTTTTATAGACTGGCCTCGGAGTATGAGTCAACACCCATTTGAGCTCGCTGCCGCCGTATCATAGCGTATGATACGGCGGCGGTGTCAAAAAGTGGTCAAGAGGATTTTAATAAGGGTGTTGATGATGTTGATGGAGGACCTCAATATCCAATTTTCAGCTCCAGATCAAAACGGTTGGAGAGTTTTATAGACTGGCCTCGGAGTATGAGTCAACACCCATTTGAGCTCGCTGCCGCCGTATCATAGCGTATGATACGGCGGCGGTGTCAAAAAGTGGTCAAGAGGATTTTAATAAGGGTTTTGATGATGTGTAGGAAAGAACACAAAAACTCTCCATCGCGAATATCAAGTTTTTTTCGAATTGCACTATATAACATACAATTTACAAAGATGAATGGTCGGACCAATGGTCTCCCAGTACAACACCCGCTTGGAAGATGATCTTCGTAAACAGTCGAGCCATGTAATGTCACATGCTCCCGTAAACAGTTACGTATTTGAATCAGAAACTGAACAGAAGCCGGATTCAACCAAGGAGGCATAATGCATGGACATTTTGGTAAAATACATGAGTCACCTCACATGCGAGTTGTCAAGGAATGCCTAAGAAACTTTTGAAGAAACTTGATGACACTTTCGCAATAAAAGTAGCGTCACAGTTAATCACAAAACTCAAAAAAACCTTTGACTCAAAAATGTGCTGGAGTGCAAGGTCTTGAGAATAACTGCATTAGTGTTGACACGCTGGTCAGAGAATTAAAAGAATCGGGCGCACAACCCGGCGAGTGAAATTCGCTGGTATCTTTTACTAGCTATGCGTTCAAGGTTAGGTAAATAGTTCAGATATTCCCTTAGAATTTATAAAGAAACAGTTAAAAAGATTTGGAACTCCAGAGGAGAGTAATGCATTCCTGATGAAGCAAAGAAAATTAATAATTTTCCTTTTAATCGTTATAACTGAGAGAAAGGTGTTAAATATCATAATGGCGAGGCCCAGTAGGTAAAAGGAGAGTGTGAAGATAGAGGAAAAGACAAAAATGCAAAAGGATGGAGGAGGCTTTTACCTGCCGGGGACCACGCATCAAAACAAATCAAACTATTTCATAAACACAGTATAGAAATAAGAGATAAAGCCGACGTCACTGTAAAATCCGAAAATCCCAAGCACGTAACGGTACAACCATGTAAAAAAACGCACTCGACGCGTTTTTGCAGCCGACGACGGAGCGAATGAAAATTAGAATACCTCCATTCTGGCCGGACGGCCCCGAACTTTGGTTCGCACAAATTGAGGGTCAATTCGAGATCGCCGGAGTCGTGTCGGAAAACACGACGTAGTTTTACGACATCACGAGTAACCTGGATAGCCAGTATACAAAGGAAGTTAAGGATATTATAACATCGCCGCCGTAAACCAACCGATGATACACTTAACTTAAGAACGAGCTAATAAAGAGACTAACAGCGTCACGGGATCGGAAGATACAACAGCTCCTCGAACACGAAGAGCTAGGCAGCCGGAAACCTTCGCAATTTTTGCGGCACTTGAAAGGGTTGGCTGGATCTTCTGTCCCGGACGAGTTCATCAAGAGCATGTGGCGTAACGGGCTACCAACCAACATCCGTACTCTTATAGCATCCCAGCCAGCGGGACCTCTCGACGATTTAGCACACTTGGCCGATCGCGTCTGCGATATCATCTCGCCAGTGCCACAAGCTTCCGCCACCACTTCCGCCTCAGCACCACACACCAACTCTTGACGAAGTAAACAATTCTCTCAATAAAGTGGTACAGTGGTTTGAAGCTAATAACCTACTCCTCAATGGAAAAAAGACAAAGTGTATCAAATTTACATTACCTAATGTCAAACAGGTAAAAACCACTGTACAACTTGATCATGAGGAATTAGATTTAGTGGATACCGCTGTTTTTCTCGGAATAACGTTAGATGCTAAACTCCAATTGGGGCCATCACATTAATGACTTATCGAACAGGCTTAGTTCTGCTGCATAAGCGGTTAAAAAGATTCGCCAGTTAACAGATATAGAAACGGCGAGATTAGTTTATTTTAGTTACTTTCACAGCATTATGTCATATGGTATATTATTATGGGGTAATGCTGCTGATATTAATTCTGTTTTTGTGTTGCAGAAGAGGGCTGTTCGAGCCATATATAATATGGGACCAAGGCAGTCACTAAGAGATAAATTTAAAGAAATCAATATTATGACAGTGCACAACCAATATATATTTGAAAATTTAGTACACGTGCATAAGCACATTGATAAATTCAAGAAGAAAAGTGATTGTCATAATGTCAATACTAGACATAAAAATAAACTTGTAATGCCTGTTTCTAGGCTTAGTAAAACTAGCAATTCATTTGTTGGAAACAGTGTCCGCTTCTATAATAAGCTCCCAGAAGACATGTTGAAGATGTCTCTGAATAAGTTCAAAGTTATTTATTTATTTATTTATTTATTTAGATATCTTTATCAATTAATTAATGTAAAACGTAAACTCATTGAAAAATCTTATTACCATGTTAAGGACTACTTAAACGACAAGGAAGCCTGGCAATAATTTGCTCTAATGTCTCTGATAGTTCCTTAGTAAGAATATTTGGACGCTGTTATACAATACAGTGTCAACCCACAAAAAGTCGAAAATTGAGATTTGAATGCAGATCGCTTCTTTGAGTGATTTGCTACGTTTTTCAAAAAGGTTTTAAGCGGTTTGAATCATTTTAATAGCAAAAATTCAGGAAAAACTCTTGACACAAACCTCTAACTGTCATAGTAAATTTTGCAATAGTATTTCAAATACCATAACACACAATTGAACCATTAAAAGCGCCACCTGTTTGATGCCATAATGAGTTATGCGGGTTGAAATATTATTGCAAAATTCCAATGCGTTATTTTCAGATGTCAATTAATTTAGACGATATAAGTTAGTAATAGAAATTAATAGTTAGTAAAGTTTTAAATCGAGTTTTATCATAAATCGAGTGATAAAGTATTATATGGTTTAAGAAGTGACAGTATTATTGAAGGTAAGTCCAATAATCAATGTATTTCATAGGTTTCTGTGAAACTGTATTTTTGAGGTTACTTTGCCGGTAATTTCTGCGAAAAACCGATTATAAGGTATAAATTGTAGTAAATACGTTTTCTATACACGAAATTCCAAGTAGTCACTGAATTTATACAAAACTTTACCTATACAAGCAATAAAACTAAATATATTGCATGACATCTTATTACGAAACTATTAATTGGTTATTTACGTTAACTTGTAAAGGAATCATACAGCTTGACACATTATGGCAAAATGAACATAAAGTGTAACTTGTTTGCATTTTATTTTTAATAATCATTTAAAGTCCTTAACACATTTTAGCAAAATGGGAAACAAACGATCTAATCTTACAATTTTATGTTATTGTAGGTATATACTTACTTCGTGTGGGGGACAAAATCAAAGCATTAAAATGGTGCTCATGCTTTTACATATTCTCCATACTACAGAAAGGCTAAAAAAAATAACTATCCGATTTTTACAGCCAGGACACACATACCTCCCTAATGATTCTGAGTTTGGGGACGTTGAATGTGCTTTAAAGTCTCAGATTCGACTCTATACAGATGATGATTACATCAGGGTGATGGAAAATTGCAGAAGAAAAAACAAATTCACAGTCACTAGACTTAAAAAAGAAGACTTTGTTTCAGTGGCGCCTATCCTCAACCGAATCACAAATAGAAAAATTGATATAGAAAAACAAAAGATTTCGTGGATGACAACTTTTGAAATTGAGTTGCGTAAAGATGATCCCTTAAAACTTTTTATGAAGTCAAAATTTGAAGAAGACTTTAAAGTAATTGACATATCAAAAGCGCGTAAAGTGAGACCTAATTTTGAAATGAATTTACCTATCCTGTACCCAAATGGTCGTGAGCTCTCGAGTGCCAAAGTCAGTAACTTGAAGGAAATTATGAAGTTGATTCCATCTGACGCTAAACCATTCTACAATTTTTTGAGGAACGTTAGGTCAAGTGATTTTACAGATGATACAGAAGGCTTTGGAAATACAATTGATTTTGAAATTGAAGATATAGAACAAGATCAATAGATTTGATTTGGTTTAGTTCATTTCAAAAAACGTATTAGATCTCATATAAGTTGCTTTTATTAAAGCCATGGTAATTTTTTATTATTTTAAAATTACTGTTTTCAAAGTTTTAATGGATGGTTTATCCATTTTTATAGAATATTTATTTTCGTTGTTTGAAGTCAGTAAGACATTTTATTATATTTCGAAAAGATTTTTATTTTTGTATCAGATTTTTTCCCGGTAGGTAAGTATATAATTTAAAATAATGTTAACAATTACAAGCAAGTTTACAAAACTGTTGAGAATGAAACTAAAAGTTTTATAATTCTATATGTTTAATTAATTTTAAGAATTAGGTACATGCTGATACAATATATTGTGAAATATTTTAATATAGCATTATGTTTTTATTTTCAAGACTGCGAATAATTTTATGTTGTGTTGATTTTGATGTCACTACTTTTTAGGTTTTTTTTTTAGTTTTTTGTTTGAGATTTTTTTAGTTTATGAGTCGAGCAAGGTGTCAAGAATCAAGATAGGAGAAAACTGTTAAAAATATTAGGTTTTTTCTTTCTTTTAGTACATAACTAAATGATGTCCGCAACTTCATCCGCGTTATTTAGTTTTTTAAACCCGCGGGAACTCCTTAATTTTCCGGTATAAAAACTCTGTCTTTCCCGGTATGAAACTCTCTCTATATCAAATTTCATCAGAATCGGTTGCAAAGATGTGTCGTTAAAGCACAGACAGACAGACACACTTTCCAATTTATAATATTAGTATGGATAAAGATGAATAAATTTAAGACTGATTATGGTTTCTGTTAGTGTTTATTTTGTACTTAACAAATTTTAATAAAATAATAATTTGCAACTAAAATTTTGTTTTCATATAACATTTTTTTTAATGGTTGATCGTATTTTACAAAAAGAACAATACAGTTTTAAGTTCCATAACCTACAACAAGTTGATAATGAGTCAGCAATTTAAAGTTAAGCAATAGTGTGTTATGGATCTTGAAACTGTTTTTATAATAAAATGAGTGATACAGAATTTAGTTATAATGAAACTTGCATTTTTCTCGAAAACTATATAAATATCTTCAGTTTTTTATGTTAGAATAGTATATTTATGTTCATATATACATATTTGCTTAAATAAAAAATCTCAATTCAATTATTTTTTTAACAAATTGGTCAATATTAAGAGTGAAACTTCAAACTCGATTTACTCAAAATGGCCGACATGTGGGTTGACACTGTATTGTTTAACAGCGTCCATTTGTGAGATGGTGATAATAAAAATTAAAAAAACCCGGCTGAGTTTGTTGTGGGCTCTTCTCAGACCAGGGCGCGTTTGGAACCCTCGTAGCTTTAGTTTTAAGATACCGTTACCCATTATCACCATCATGCTTTTTAAGTACTTATGTAATTTTTTAGACGAAAATAAGTGTACCTACAGTGTACCTATATTTAATAAATAAATGACTATGACTATGACTCCACTCCCACAATGCACACGGAAACAGCAGACCGCCGCGCCGCTATGGCGTCACTACTTACTGATAAGAACAAACAGATTTCTCACAACTATTTACGCGCTCCCTTTCTAACACACACACGTTACACATATGATAGACTGAAACAGCGTGCTGCCGGCTTCTAGATCACTTACGTAAGTGAGCCAGAACCCCCCTTTTTAAGCTACTGGCGCGTGATTGAGTAACAAACATCCATACATCCGTCTAAACTTTCACATTTATAATATTATTAGTAAGATACTAGCTTTAGCCTGCGACTTCGTCTGCATGGACTACTCTTTCAGACCCCTATATCACCCGTTTAGGGGTGTAATTTTCAAAAATCCTTTCTTACCAGATGTATGACGTCATAATAGCTATCAGCATGTCAAATTTTAACCCCAGGACTAACGTCCAGTGGTTCGAGATTTGTGTTGATAGATAAGTCAGTCAGTCACATTTTCCTTTTATTTAATTAGATAAACAATGTATGACCTACCAGTGAGCTGAGAAAGAGCCGATTCCTTTAAGGGGTTAAAATTCATGTATATCAACTAACAGACATCCTGTTAGTTGATATATATGATTGAATGAATGAAATGACATGATCGAGGAAGGTCTCCAGCATAAATCTCCACAGGACACGGTCATATGCCGCTCGCTTGAGATCATCCAGTCCATCACACTTACACGCATTATATGATAGTCTCAACTAACTCTTTAACCTTCTTGACTTTCAGCAAACTCTGAGAATCAGGGTTATGTGCTTTGTCTATATGTCTCCTCAACTCGTGGCTTCTAACAAAACTTGATGCACACATTGTACATTGGAGCCTTATGCCCTTATTATGTCTTCGCTTAGCATGTTCAGACCTTCTAGAGGAAGAAATGAATTTCTCCCCACAATCGGCGCATTCGTACGGTTTCTCCCCTGTATGCCTTCGTCTATGGTACACGGCAGCCATTTTGGAAACTAATTTAGCACCACAGATATCACATTCGAAGTTCCTCACTCGCGTATGCACTACCGTATGTTCCGCTAACCGCGCTGGGGTATAAAACCTTTTTCCACACCACTGGCACTGATGAGGTCGTATATCCATATGGATCCATAAAATATGATTCTTCAACTGTGGTCGCGAATGATAGGTTTTATTGCAATAGTCACATGTAAACGTAGCGGGATCCCGAATGTTTGACCGACGACTTCTCGGTATGGTTTTCAAGTCTGGCTTAGCATCGGGTTCACATTTTTGTCTATGCTCCCTGTAACATCCCCGATTTGTGAACTGCACTCCGCACGCCCTACAAGTCCTAACATTATGCATCTGAGAATGAACTTCGAACGATGCGTGCCTTTGAAACGTACGTCCGCAGTCATTGCAAGTCAACTTCCCAGGGCCGTGACACTTCTTTTTATGTTTGCTCGTTTCTGGTTCCGTTTTGAACAGCAACGGGCATTCTGGACACAGAAACATGTCAGTTTTATGCACTTCTGCTAGGTGTTCTTTCATTTGCAGACCACGTATTAGCATTACACCACATAACCAGCACGCTTCTTTTTGCCCACTGTTACGTAGATGTACATTTAGGAAGTAAGGACTTGAAAAGCTTTTTCCGCAGTCCGTGCATTCGCATGAAGGCCCCGTTCTCGGGTTTCTCTGTTTTCTTTCAGTGGTCAAAGGTTTCCTCTTTAAACGATTCGATAAATGTTGCGCCAATTCTTTTGAACTACCCTCAAAATTGTTAACACTTTGGAGATCCAAATTTTCTTTGAAATTGGCGTAAAATGACTTCTGAGTTTTTAAAGGGATAATGCTTTCTAAAGAAGTAACGCAATTGGTCCATAGTTTTTGTGAATGATTGGCGAATGCACGGAACTCGTACGCACACGTAGCGATATGAGTACACGATATGCACAAAAGTTGAGGACAAAGTTGCTCCTCAGCTTGCCTCTGTAACAAGAGAAATGGTGCTTTAATCAAGGTTTTCACAATGTCACTATTTATCAGACATTTTATTGTTCGGATTTAGTAGTAAAGCAAGGAACAATATCTGTCCTCTTTATTTTGTCAGTATATGTGTCCTAGATTTAAAAAAAAAGGAGCTAACTTAACAGGTTAAAATGATGGAAAATTAAACAATCTTTGATTAGCAAATAACAGAACTAATCGAGTCGAAAAATAACATAACATCCTTATAAATAATCATGTCATAGACATTTTTATAATTTAAAAAAGCCATAGAAGTAAGTACTGCCAGAAGTATTAAGCAATAAGCCTATCTAAGGAAACCTATTTTATGCGTCCTGCTGAAACGCTTTTAATTTTTGGAAATACAAATAAATTATACAAAACTTTGCGGAGTAATTCGTTGAATTTAATTTTATTTATGTACGAGTACCTAACCTTAACTAAGACCTAGAAAAATATAATTACCACGAACTCCTTCCCGTTTCTTCTCCAAAACATTTTCGAAATTGGCTTGTAATATTATTTTACTTTATTATTAATGTCTGAATGTGCAGATTGTTTATGCTTTTTCAGTTCAAACGGCCGAATGAAACCCGCGCCACATTTTTCACAATTATGCAAATGACCGCCCCTATGCCTCCTTTTAATGTGGTCTAACCTCCTTGAAGATGATAAGAAGCTATCACCACATTCTTCACATTTGTAGGGCTTTTCTCCGGTGTGAATCCTTTGGTGCATGAGGAAACCGGTGACTGTACGCATTTTAGCACCACATTCGCACTGGTATATCTTCCGTTCCGTTTCGTGGACAATCTCATGAGCCTTGTGGTGATATTTCGTTGAACTACGCTTCCCACATATCTGACAGACAATAGGCAGCACATCCAAATGCTTTTGTATTACATGTATTCTTAAAGATGGTTTTTTGGAATACTTTCGACCGCAGTCATGACATTCGTATGTTCCTTCAACTTTGGTGTAATGTCCTGTATGCTTACAATGTTGTTTGTGGTAAACATAACATTTTCGATTCTCAAAACTTCTACCGCACTTCGAGCAGCTAAATAATGTGTGTGCGAACATATGAGCGCGCAGGGATCTCTCGTTTTTGAAACCGTGCTTACATACCCTGCATTGTGGGGAACTGATTCCGTGAAGTTCCTTATGAGTTTCCAAACTAGATTGATGGTCGAACAGTTGGTGACAAATCTTGCAAGCGTGGACAAATTTGTCGTGAACGTTTTCCAAATGTTTTGCCAACCTTTCCTTCGGTAAAATCTTGCCGCAAATTGTACAAGCGCCTTTGGGAGTGCTCATTAGATGCTGGTTCAAATATTGGGGCTGGTTAAATGGTTTAGCACACTGCCGACACTTGGTTTTTAGGCGATATTTTGGCGGTTTATTTAAAATGTTCTCCCGTTCCATATTCGATATGAGGATAATATCATTGAGTTTGTCCGTAGCTTCTTTTAAGGTATGAATCTTTAGTGCACTGCCTTTGAAGATTGTGCCTTCTTTGTTCAAGCTTATATAATACACAGAGTTATCTAGTTTCATAAATGGACTTTCTGCGCATTCAGTCAGAATTTTGGTAGCACGATTCCATTCTTGACCTGAACTGCTGCATAGCAATTTGAACTTCCACGCAATTAGTGCGCTGTCGGTGCATTCGCTGCATAGGCCTCCGGGCAGGTCGGTCTCCGCTAAGACCTGAAACCACGGCACCAATCAATCTTCATCCATCTTCAAATAGCATTACTATTGTAAATGTGCAATTTCTTCAACTGTTTCGCATAAACGTCTAGTTCTCGGTTTTCTAGAAAATGCCATGCTTGATATTGCATAGAAGTTGCGTTACTTTGCGGTAGTCATGATCATGGCGACCACAAAAGGGTCACAATATTATTATCAAATACACCTAAAATCGAAGCGTAGATCATGTATATTACATTCGTTTTTATTTCACTTCAATACATGCAGTATTTCGACGAGAAGTTTCAGCCCTTTTTTGAATTTCCGAGATTACGTGCGCTCATGCTATGACGTCACACCCCCGGTTACCTGCGACCGCGAACGGCGAGCCGCTTAGTCCGGTGCTTGCAATTTTGATTTTTATTGCGCAGCGGCTTGCGAACGAGAGCTCGACTGGCGAATCACCGGGGGTCTGACGTCATCAGCTAGTAAGCGCCCGCCCGCGTATTTAAAAACCTTCGGCCGGAAATACGCACTTTGATCGTAAATATCTCAGCCATTTTTTAAGATATGAAAAAAGTTAAAACACAGTTCTTCTCGTAATTTTTTGTAGATTTATTTGGCATGTAAAGTAAAAAACGTTTGTCAGACCCATTAAGGAACAAAAAGCTTAATCCACTATAGTCCGCCAAATGCCACGCTAGACTCTCAAATCACTATCATCTCATAGCTCGACCGTTGACAAATTGACAAATATCGAGCATATCGATTTTGTTCAAACTTTTGATCAATTGACTGGTATCATCGATCGGTACCTATATAGCATTGATCGACGATGCCGGTTGGCGGAATGGGATAAGTAGAACTAAAGGCAAAAGTTATCAACCGTGTATAAAAATTTCAATAAGTTCAACCATTTTAAAAGTATTTGATAGCTACGACATTTTTTCAAAAATAATAATTGTACAAGTTACTAATTTGGATAAGATAAAATATTTGGAAATCAGAAATAATTGTATTATATTTCTATCGTAGGAAGTGAAAACTTGTGAGGTGAAGTGGTAACACAGTAACAACAAATTCTTCAAAACAATACATAAGTCCAAAACAATCAAATGGGATATGAGTATTACAAAATCCATACTCATATTATTATTAATGCGAAAGGTCTGTATCTGTCTGCTACGCTTTCAACCAAGCTTTAGTTACTTGGACAAAAAACCTATAAGGAGTCGTGTTGGCGACAAAATGGATGTTACTGATGAGACAAAATCAAGACACCATTGTTAGGAACCTACGGCTATGATTTCTTGCAACTATTGCATCACGAAAACAGTTTATTTTTTCTCCTCACTGCCTGGTTCATTAAACACTTTTAACATGATAGTTTTCTCGGGTCTCCTATATGGGAAATTCACTTTCTGATGTGTCCTGCTATGGTGTAATAACCCGCGGCACGATCCAAACTTTTCGTGGCATTCTGCACACTCAAACGTTTGTGCTTCAACATATTCATTTACGTGTGCAGATTTCATGTGCTTTTTTAATTTGTACGGCTGTCGAAACTTCGCAGGGCATAGTTTACAAGCATGTTTTAGTAAATCACCGGCATCTTGATGTACTTTTCGCATATGCTCCGAACGTCTTGAGGAAGCACTGAAGGTCTCCTTACAAATCTGACAGGCATACGGCCTTTCCCCCGTATGCAACCTCAAATGCTGGACATAACCTAATTTACTTTTAAGAACAATTCCACAATGTTGGCATTTGAAGGACAAGTTTAATTCGTGCTTTTTTAAATGCTCCGTCATATGCGCCGTCGCTAGAAGCTTCCCACAATACGCACAAGGCGCATGTGTGTTTTTCATGTGCACAATTTGTATATGTGCTGTAACATACTTCTTTTTGGCGAATCGTTTACCGCAATAATCACAGATGCACACATTATCTGTGCTACCACGTACACCGACTTTAACATTTCTTTTGCTATTCAAGTTTTTGACTTCTACCCTCATTTTTGTTTTAATATTTTTGTCCAAATTACATTTCTTTACATGATACAAATAGCAGGTTTGGTTTTGGAATATTTTGTCACAGCTCGGGCAAGATTTCCGTCTGTGTACAGACATGTGAGCATTAAACGCTTGATGAGACTGGAACGTCTGTCCACAGTCTATGCAAGAACAAGCACCGTGTGCGTGAGCTTTATTTAGATGCTGGATATATTTATTTTTAGTCAGCAGTACAGCAGGGCATTTTTTACAGTCAAAAACTTCTATATTATGGACTTCATTAAGATGTGACACTAGTTCATCACGATTCATAATTTCGCAACATATATGACATGCCCGTGTCATATCAATAGATCCTCGTAAATGGTGATACAGTTTTAGGGGATTAAGAAACTTTTTATTGCAATTTGGACACTGTGGCATTTGGATAGATAGTCTTTCGGTTTTAATCAAGTATTTTTGTTCACTTTCTTCTTTTTTGGTCACCAATCTTTTATCTTTGACATCTTTAAGTTCACTTTCTCCTCTGCTTACTCTTTTCATCTCTAGTCCTTCATTTTCGTAAACACATTTAATTACACTATCTTCTTTTTCCACAATTTTTGTATCTAATATTACATTTTTGCCCCTTTTAGGTACTCCATCTTTTGTTTTCACCCTTCTTGCGACGAGTGTTTTATCTTCAATAACTTCTTTAATTTCATTTTCATTCCTTTCTCTTGTATCTAGAATATCATTATAATTATTACTTTGAACTTTACCATCACTTTTTACGTCTATCAAAGAGTTCATATTTATTTGAGTGGACAAATGTGTCCCTAGCCTCTCGGATGCTGTGTCTAGCATCAACTCATCTTCATCAATAACCAAAATCATCTGGTTATCGTCCATTATGACGAACAAAATCTTATCCTTCTCCGAAAACTGTGAGGGTAGATCGCACAAGAGTTGTAACGTCATGTGCCACTTTGAGGATGTTTCTCTGCACATGGCCCTGAAGTTGGCAGCGTTCACAGCGCATGCGGAGCATTCCACGCACACTCCGGCCGGCAGGTCACCGTCCAGCGGCACCTGGAACCAGGGCTCGAGTCAAACTGTCACCGTTTTTAATACGCTGTTATAAGCTTCACCAATAGCTAGCTTATGTGTAACTATTGTATAATGATGTGTTTACAATGTATATATATAAAAATCTTGTATGTCTAATTATAATCGTATCGATTTGAAACTTAGCAAAGGTATATAATACTGATGATAAAACAATAATTTGGTTCTTTCGAGCTGATCTGATGATGGAACCAGGGTGGATAGCAGAACTCTTCAATGGCTTCTAGTATACCCCTCGGATTTGGGCTCATTTAGTTTGTTGTAACGGTTCTTATAATGCATCCTGGAGATGAACACTGGAGCTCTTCAATGGTTACTAGTAAATCCCTCGAGTTTACTAGTAAGTCAGCTAGTGCCTGAACAAGCAAAGAATATCGCGGCCAAAAAGCTGCTGCTGTTCCTAGCAGCAAGAAGTATTGGCCAGGAACTATAGATGACGATCACAATAAATCAGCAACAGCCAAAGTGATAGCCTTTATTTAGAGCCCTGCATAGCCACATCCCCAAGATGAAAGAAGGAACCCCTAGAGGTTAGGCTCATTTGGTTTGTTTTGATGAGTCCCGTTTACATTATAAGTACAATAAGTAAAGCATGTTTTTAAGTATGTATTTTTTAACTAAGTATCTATACTAATATTATAAATGCGAAAGTTTGGATGGATGTATGGATGTTTGTTACTCAGTCACGCCCGAACGGCTGAACGGATTTAGATGAAATTTGGCACAGAGATAGATTATAGTCTGGAATAATACATAGGCTACTTTTCCGGTTAACGGCTGTAAGCGGTAGTAAGAAAAACAATGTTTTTTTTCACTCGCTAGTGCACACGAGTAAAGATTGTTTACTAATATTTTCAACCACTAACCGTTAACCGTTTAACCATTTAACGACATGCTAACACCTCTAATCCATCGAATATGGGCCTTTGAAAGTACTTTAGATACTGCAAGATATCATTACTAGATGGCATAAACAGTAGCATGGACTGGATTAAAATACATGCATATCTCAAATTTTGGCACTGACAGGTAAGTGAACCATGGCCTAGCGGACAAAGGCGATTCCCAGAGAGACGCAGGTGCAATCCTTCCGTTTCTGCATTTTTTATATGTATTTAAGAATAGTTTAGTTCTATAGTTGCTGACCAATAATACTTGCTGCCAACAACACAACAGCTTCTGCTTCCCTAGGTAGAGGCTATGTGCATTAGTGCAGGGCAGTAGCAAATGTTAGCTTTTGATTATTTACAAGGGTAAAGTAACCATAGATTATTAATTAAGTAACCATAATTTGAGATGTTTAGGTACAGGCACAGATAGTAGAGTTTGTCCTTCTGATGTTCAATTGAGATTTAGGCATATTTATTACCTATTTTTGTGTTAATATGTGTTTATGTAAGGATCTGTTTTACATTACTTATTTGGAAAAATGTTAGTAGAAAAGTGTGGGAAAAAGTATTGTTGCATTTGTCTAGAATAATTGTTGGAGCATAAAGTTGATGTTAATCTGAACGCCGAGGTTTTATTACAGACTAGCTGATGCCTGCGACTTTGTCCGCATGTTATAAGTTTTTTATTCCCGCGGGAACTCCTTAATTTTCCGGGATAAAAAGGAGCTTAAGTCACTCTCCAGGTCTTCAACTATACCCATGCCAAAAATCACGTCAATCCATTGCTCCGTGATTGAAGGGCAAACTTGAACAAAAAAAAAAAAGGACTTGACGTTGAACATATGTCTGTTCCTCGCAGTGCCTCGTCATTGCCCGCACTAGTGTGCACAAGTTTTTCCTACTTAGTGATAGTGCTATTTAGCACTTTGAACGAAGGAATAATGCCTTGAAAATGTGTGAATAGAATAGAAAATATCCATTTCTCTCACACCCCCCTAATTTTTGGCATTTCTTAGTAAATGAATAAATAATGATGGATTACTTACATATCCAGTAAAAGATACCTACCTTTAAATACATTAGCTTAAAAGATATAATCTATGTATCTACTACCTACACTACAAGTCTTTAAAATTAACTCTGCAACAAGGCTCTGCAACTTAAATAGACTCAAGACTGGTATGCCCCAGGCTTTATAATGTACATAGTGTACAACCAGCTTCGATCTACTTATAACCTAAATAAATGCAAATTTGAATATTCAAACCTATTATTAAACCCATATTTGAAAAATAATTTTTTTTAACTAATTTCTAAATGTTTTTATAATGATTATTATCCTAAGATTATCTGGAAATACAGAAAATTCACAACAAAAATGTTTTAAAGATTGAAACAGCGGCCATTTTGGAAATTACGCGTGTCGTTCCGTTCATCGCAGAACTTTGGTCAAAATCTTGTAAATACATAGGATATTATAAATTAATGGAAACTTACCTGAATTCCCGTGACGACTTCAAGCAGTTCAGATAACGTAACAGGCTTATCTCCTTCCATTATAACTGTATCACTCAAATATACTTGTCCTTCTGAAGTGTCCCCCATACAAATTCGGCACTTGTTAACCCCATCTCCACGTATGACGTGCGATACAAGAGCCTTCACATCAACCTGCCTGTTCATTTTCAGTGATTTCTGTATGGTGTTCACAGATGTAGTACTACATCTGTGATGGTGTTCTACAATTTTTAATAATGAAAATAACGTGCAGCTATTAAATATATGAGCGGTTCCATTTCTCAACAAAACAAAACCATAGAGTAATAGTTAATACCAGAAAAAGAGAAGCAGAGTAATACATCAAAAAGGAAATCAACGAATGAAATGTCAAAAAACACAGTTAAGTTGAGTGGTGGTTTTATGTCATAGACAACTTTTTAGAATATATCGATTAAGTCAAATCACTTAATATTATAATACTTTTCTTTTTCTTGTATTATAAAATAATACAATATTTTGTTTTTTGATATTTTAGATTTAATACAGGTATATATAATTATGTGTGTGTGTGTGTGTATGCGAATACAGATTCACACTTTAATTCCTACTTGACCCGCAGCCATGGCCTGACTTGAGAATCGAATCCTAAACTTTGTCATTCCCAGTCTTATAATATGCTAACCACTAGAGTAAGACTCAGTAAGAGTGAGGTAAGACCAACGATCTCAGTTTACAAAGAGAAGATGTTTAGCTCGTGTATATTTTATTAACCGACTTCCAAAAAAGGAGGAGGTTCTCAATTCGGCGTGTATTTTCAGCAACGCGTACGGGTAAACATTTGAATTTGAACCCACAAACTAAACCACTGGCTCGTCGGTTTGCGAGTGCATCACGTAATTATGAAATCTGCAAATAGAGATGCGTAAAGTTGACAAAATTATTTTGAAAAAAAAAACAATATAATATGTAAAAGTACAATATATTTTATTGAAGTTAGAGTAAGTATATATTAGACGGAACAATGTAACGAAGCTAAGAAATAAATTAAAATCTAAATTAAAAAAAACTAATTATATTAACAAAAAATACACGCCATCCAAGTGATCGTTAATGTGCATGGTGCCCAAAACACTGGCGCTATTACCTCGTTGAATGGCAAGGCTAAGCCGTTGGGCTAAATAAGCGCCAGCTCTTTGGTCACCAGAGGCGTGGATCAGTTTTTGGGACACGACATTTATAAAATTCTTATTATAATTTATTATTTTTGTAAAAGTAAAAATATTCACAATATTCAAAACGGCTTAATTATCGATGTTTTACATCGAACAATAATGAAATCGATAGATAACACTGGTAAGCACTACACGTCACAAACATGTCAAGTTATCCCAAAATTAATGTCATATGAGTTTGACACAATGTGGTTTGTGTCATAATTTCAATTTGTGAGTTGTGACTTGTGGACTGTGGTTATATTCTCTTTGGTCAGTTGTCTGTGGAATTGTTTTGGTTCGCAAATTCGAGATTTCAAGATGGTAAATAAATTCAATTTTAATGTATTGATCAATTGTTAATTCCTATATCAAATACCCTAAATTAGTTCTTAGGTATATGAATGCTTCAATCACAAACATATTTCAGTTAGAATCTACGTATTTTCAGCTTAAACTTAGCACAAAACTATAGGGCTATTTTAGGAAAAGTTTTATCGAAATTGTTATAATTGAATTTACTGACCAGGTGTTGTCACCTGGCTTAGTGTGGGTCTAGCAATTTTTTAAATATTCAGGTACAATAATAAAGCCCTTGATTATGATCTCACCTGGTGGTTAATGATGATGTAGTCTAAGATGGTAGTGGGCTTAACTTAGTAGTAGACTACCTACTATGTTAGTTAGGTCAGTTTAAATATCCTATTGATTTCTTGACATCATCTTTACAGTTAGGTGGTAATTACACATGGCCAATGCCTTCCACCACACCAGACCAGAAACAATTTAGAATTTATTAATACCCAAAATGGCTTTGCTCGGAATTGGAGCAGGGAGTTTGACTATTAAAACCACAGTGTCAATAATTAATATATAAAACTCAGAGAATAAAAGAACTTGTCACTCAACCAACAAAAGAGTTTTCTTTTATAGCTATGGTCCCACAAACTTTAAATCTGACCTGGTGACAATGTCACTATAGGCCGACCGTTTAACTCGCGTATCGCCTGCGTGGTAAGAAGGGAGCGGGGGGAGATGTTAGCTATGTTAAAATAAATCTTTGGATTATTGACTCCGTGTCTAGCGTTACCCGCCCCCGCTCCCTTCTTACCGCGCAGGCGATACGCGAGTTAAACGGTTCGGCCTATAGTATATATTCTTCGTATCCTGGGACTATTTTCCGCACTTGGACGCAGGTGTTTCACATAGAAACACTGGTACTATGTATTACTTAATTTTTTTTTCCTGTGTTTTATCGCACACACTTTTTTATTACTTAATACTTAATAAAAAAACACACTCACACTTTAACTTAATTCACACGGCAGAAGTGAAACTTCAGAAAAGTAGCCTACGAGTGAATGAGATAAATATAACTTGTATTCTATTCTTCTATCCTATTCTCTCATAGGCTAAAGCCTCCAAATATATTTTGTATCCTGTCTCATTCTCTCGCAGGCTAATTCCTATTATGAATATTATGTTTGTCTCTTCTTAGTGTCGCTTTTTCGATTCAATGAATTTTCAAATAAAGTTCAAAACAAAAACAAAACATGTTATCTTGGTGGGACTACACTTGTTTGATTTTTAAGCTGGTTATCTTGGTGGCTTTATAGAAGGATTAACTTCAACTGTGTGTAACATTTCAGCAACCGCAGATCCTAGTGCTGAAGGAGGGAACGGACCAGTCTCAGGGCCGGCCGCAGCTCATCTCCAATATAAATGCATGCCAGTTAGTCGTGGATGCCGTAAGTGTTTAACCTGCTTTATTCCTTACTAGCTGGTGCCCCCGCGTGGATTGAGATATTTATTTCACAGCTTTTCAAATTTCTATCCCCAAGGACATTAAATAGAGAGTTCAATCATGCCGCAAAATAGAGAGTTTGTCCTTCAATCACGCCGCAACAGAGCAACGGATCGACGTGGTTTTATGGGTATAGATGAGGACCTGGAGAATCATATAGATAGGCTTCTTTTATCCCGGAAAATGTGGGAATTAAAAAACTTATGCGACGAGAACGAAGTACGTACATTCGTACAAATAAAAAATTGAATTTCATGTATTATTTCGCGTTGGGTCAGGTTCGCACTACGCTGGGCCCGCGGGGCATGGACAAGCTCATTGTGGACCACAACGGCAAGGCTGTCATCTCCAATGACGGAGCTACCATCATGAAGGTAACGTCTCAATATCATTTTTAACCGACTTCCAAAAAAGGAGGAGGTTCTCAATTTGGCGTGTATTTTTTTAATGTGTGTCAGTGCATATCTCGGTGGTTTCTGAATCGATTTGAAAAAAAAATCAGTTGGAGGAAGCTCTCGAGGTGGTCCCTTAAAATTCTGACTCCCAAATCCTCAACCCTGGTCCCTGACACTAAAAAGTTAAAAATACAAATTCTATCCAAAAAACAGTCTTCCAGAGCCACTGTTTAAGTAAAAAATAATTTGAAGTCGGGCAGGTACAACAAAGATAAGCAAAGTTGACGCGTCAAGCTCGCCCGACTTCAATGTAGTGGGTAGAAATCAAAATTATTTTTTTACTTTATAGTGGCTTTGGAAGTCGGCTTTTTGGAAAGAATTTTTATAAAGAAAACACTCAATACTCCACCACCACTACTACAGCCCATTAACATCCCATAACTGGGCACAGGCCTAATAAACTGAATGAAGACTGAATAAAAAATAATTGAATTTAGAATTTTTAAATATAAAATTCAAAATTCAATTATTTTTTATTCAAATATACGTTTACAAGTGCCGATTCGAAACGTCAAGTGAATCTACCACTGGTTCGGAATTCCATTCCTACCGAGAAGAACCAGCAAGAAACTCCGTGGTTGCTATTTTGAAAACATCTCATAGGAGAGAGGGAATTAAAGCTTAGACCCGCCACGCTGCTCCAATGCGGGTTGGCGGGCTTTGACGACTATTATCATGTTAGTGATAATAACCAAGGCACAGGGGGCGAAGCACCGCCAACTTCCAACTCGGGGCTGGCAATGAGATTTTTTTTACTGAAAACTCAATACCTAACAATTTTTATGCCCGACCAGGAATCGAACCAGGACCTCGTGATCCGCAGTCGACCATGATAACTGCTAGACCAACGAGGCAATCTTCAATACTCAATTAATTTATAACATTTAGGACATTTTTTTTTTATCCACTACAAGTTAGCCTTTGACTGTGATCATACAGGTGTCTCTGTTACATCTTGTTTTGACTCTACCACTGGTTCAGAAAGAAGATTCTACTGAGAAGAGCCAGCAAGAAACTCAGACAGATAAAATAAACAGACTACATTAATACAGATAAAAACTGTAAAGCTCTGCTCGAAAATTTTAAAATCCAGGACATCCTTTTTGAAGACCTCCCTGGCACAGTGTTTAGCGTCGTTGTCTTAACGTGCGGAGGTTCCGGGTTCGATCCCGGAAGGGACAATTTGGAAATTGAAAATTTCTGAATTTTATTTTATATATAATTTTTTTACAGAAAATTGTGTACACTGTTTATAATGGATTGTGTACGGGAAAGTTTTAATAGCTGTTATGTCCCACAATTTTGCATTATAAATGATTTATTATGATTTAATTTTTTTTTGTTTTCAGCTCTTGGATATAGTCCATCCCGCTGCCAAAACACTGGTGGACATTGCAAAGTCACAAGATGCTGAGGTAATCAAATCAAATATAAATATTTTAAATGTGAAAGTTTGGATGGATGGATGGATGGATGTTTGTTAGTTACTCAATCACGCCCCAACGGCTGAACGGATCTGGATGAAATTTGGCACTGAGATAGATGATAGTCTGAAATAGCACATAGGCTACTTTTTATCCTGGAAAATTAAAGAATTCCCGCGGGAATCAAAAAACATTAATCCACGCGGATTTACGCGCGGATTTAATCTAGTAATTAATATAAATAAATGTATCGAGCATGCTTTCAGTAATATAAAAAGTGCATTCATTTACCCGCATTTACTGATCTATATATTTTATAATCATTCATAAAGAGGAAACTAAAGTCGTGTGCCGGAGATGACGCACACAATTTTTTGTTCTAAAATGATTATAAACACGGATCCAATTTCCTAATTTAAATTGAGGACACACAAATTATATGATTTAGTTGTATATATTAATTATCTTTAACGCTAAGTAAGAATAAATTACTAAAGTCGCACACTATACTTCTTCCAGGTCGGTGATGGTACCACATCGGTGGTTATCCTGGCCGGGGAGCTTCTGAAGAGGTTGAAGCCATTCGTTGAGGAAGGCAAGTATTGGAACTTACTTTTGTTGTAGATCTAGATGTTAACCGTGATTTCGCACTCATGGATAAAGGAACTCTTTAAGTTTCCGGGTTAAAATGTAGAATATGTATTTATTCAGGGTATAAGCTATCTCCGTTCCAAATTTCAGCCTGATCGGTCCAGTTGTTGTGGTTTGATGAATAACAATATTCAAACTTTCACATTTATAATATCCATATCCATACTTAATTTTATAAATGCGAAAGTGTTTGTCTGTCTGCTACGCTTTCACGGCCCAACGACTTAACCGATTTTGATGAAATTTGGTACAGAGATAGGTTACATCCCAGGGAAGAACATAGGCTAGTTTTGATCCCGGAAAATTGAAGAGTTCCCGCGGGAATCAAAAATCATCAAAGTCGTCGAAGTCGCGCGAATCTAGTGTATTAAATACTAGCTGATGCCCGCGAATTCGTCCGCGTCGATCGAGATTTTTTGGTTCCCACGGGGACTAGTATGTGTTATTCCAGACTATAATGTATCCCTATGCCAAATTTCATCCAGATCAGTTCAGACGTTCTGGCGTGAAAGAGTAACAAATATCCACACCTCTTCCTCATTCTCTCTAATGTTTGTCTCTTTTTGAAGTGAAAACTTCGCTAGGCGCGTTGAGCACTTTGTGGTAAGGGGTAAAAATGTGGAATACGCGAGACCGACACCGTTCTTCTTAAGACAAAAGGACTTAAGTATAAATAATATAGTACATTCATAATTAAACTGTAATGCCTTAGTTATATGGTTTATATTTCATATATTTTATTTTATTTTATTAGAAAAAAAATTGTATTCGTTTTCACTTCTATCGGCAGTCCCAGACTGCCAATTTTTTTTGGTGTACGCTTTTTCGTTTCATAGAATTTTCAAGTCTCGATTCTAAAGAAGTTTCACTGCAATGAGTTCGAGTTTGCTAAGTATGGCACTTGTTTGCAGGCGTACACCCGCGTATAATAGTGCGCGCGGTGCGAAACGCGGGCCAGCTCGCTGTGGACAAGCTCAAGGAGTTATCTGTCAAGATCGAGAACAAGTCCCCCGAGGAGCAGAGGTGAGGCACATCATCTTTATTATCATCATGAATTTGACTCTCACATCCGCATACAAAATAAATACATAAGAGGCCAAAAGATCTATAATAAACTTACGTAAATGAATAGAAATGAATAAACTTACATACACAAATACACAAATAAATAGTTGTAGGGGCGGAGGATTACACCCCGGCAGGGGAGACCAGACGGCCGGGGGTCAGGGGGACAGGTTGAGAAACCGGCGGACTATCCTAGCCGAGTCTAGCAGCACCGCTTTCTGCATCCTGGCTGCGAGCGAACATTATCATCATTATTATCATTATCATTATCTCCATTATCAGTATCTTTATTATCATTATATTAATTATCATTATCATTATTATATTCATTATCATCGTCATCTTCATTATCATCATCATCATCATCACCATCATCATTCGCGTATCGAGCGATTCGCATGACTCGACGATATTTGACAACTAGTCAAATCGGCAACTTTTTTTCAAACGTCAAAACTTGTTTTTATTAAATACTAGATGATGTTCGCGACTTCGTTCGCGTGTTTTATGTTCTTTGATCCCCGCGGGAACTCCTTAATTTTCCGGGATAAAAAGTACCCTACGTCCTTCCCCGGGATGTAAACTGTCCTTGTACCATATTTCATCAAAATCGGTTCAACAGATGATTTGTTTGGTTTACCGCGGAAACTCTTGAAATTTCCGGTATAAAAAGTAGCCTAATCCAGACTGTAATCTATCTATTTGCCAAATTTCATCCAGATCCGTTCAGCCGTCACTTACCATCAGGTGAGATCGCAGTCAAGCGCTAGCTTGTAGTGGATAATAAAAAAAGCCGTTCTGGCGTGATTGGGTAACAAACATCTAAACGTTCACATTTATAATATTTGTATAGACTTATTCTGGCGGATTATAGCGAATTAAAGTTCTACTTCTTTAATTATGATGGACATCAGCAAAGCCTGCTTCTATCACATAAAGCTTGAAGCTAGGGTAGGCATTAGTCAGTCAGAATACCTATTTACTGACTGTCATGATGAAAACTGAACATTGACGTAATTCCACCTGGGTAAGCAGTGCTTTTATGCCTCTATGAACTGCACGCCCCTGAAAATACGTATACAATGATTATAACAACGGATCCAATTACCGAATCCAAATGTGGAGAACCATATAAAATGAGTTTCCAAACCAACGAATAAAAGCTGCACCGGTTTTGATGAAACTCTTACGATATGATTTGTTGTCTTTTGCAGAGAATTGCTGCGCAAATGCGCGGTGACTGCCATGTCTTCAAAGTTGATTCATCAGCAGAAAGATCTCTTCTCCAAGATGGTGGTGGATGCTGTGCTCTCATTGGACGCTCCTCTACTTCCCTTGGATATGATTGGTAAGTGTATTGGTTCGATTCTTACTCCTTACTAATATTATAAATGTGAAAGTTTGGATGTATGGATGGATGGATCATGGATGTATGGATGTTTGTTACTCAATCACGCCCCAACAGCTGAACGGATTTGGATGAAATTTTACACAGAGATAGATTATAGTCTGGAATAGCACATAGGCTACTTTTTATCCCGGAAAACTAAAGAGTTCCCGCGGGAACCTAAAAACCTCAAACCACGCAGATGAAGTCGCGGGCATTCGCTAGTTTATAATATTAGTATAGATTTACATACAATTGAGTGTTTGACAACTATTCAAGTAAATTTTTTTTTCTGTGATTATTAAATACATGATCTCCCGAAAGTCGTAATGTCCACTTTCCCTGTTAGTTTTATCTTAAACTAGCTGATGCCCGCGACTTCGTACGCGTGGTTCGAGTTTTTTTGATTCCCGCGGGAATTCCTTAATTTTTCAGAATAAAAAGTAGCCTATGTCACTCTCAAGGTCCTCAACTATACCCATGCCAAAAATCACGTCGATCCGTTGCTCCGTTGCGGCGTGATTGAAGGACAAATCAATAAACCAACAAACAAACACACTTTCGCATTTATAATATTAGTATGACTATTTTAAACTGTCGATTAAAGTCAAAAGTGCGTCGAACTTTTATGACGTCACAATTCAATATTTCGTACAAAATCCCATACTAAGCACGCGTTTTGACGTTTGAAATACCCAATACCTAATTGCGACACTAAATGCGTAAAACTTCCAAGTGTATTCATAGCCTTTAACCGTTAGATTACAATCTAACGCTTTTTAGAATTTTACGATGACAACGTTCGTCCGGTGGCGCCACTTTACACCGTGGCGACAACATCAGTTTAATCGAATTTTCAAATCACAACGATTCTAAAAAAGTTTAACGTCAAAAAACGCCTATGATTAAAAAATTTGGATCCAATTTCTGAAACAGAAATAATGTAGATCAAAATGATAGTAGATATGAGGCAAATTTTCCTTTATTTTTTAATTTTTTAAAAGGCTTTTTTTTTAAATTAAATCCAAATAAATCATTCTCGCTACCAGGAATCAAGAAGGTAACAGGAGGTGCCTTAGAAGATTCCTTCTTGGTAGCCGGAGTGGCTTTCAAGAAGACGTTCTCTTACGCTGGATTTGAGATGCAACCAAAGAACTATGAGAACTGCAAGATTGCTCTGTTGAATATAGAGCTTGAGTTGAAAGCTGAGAGGGACAACGCTGAGGTGAGTGAAGCTGTGTCGTTGGTCTAGTCTAGTGGTTAATAGTACCTTATGGTACAAGTGTGTAATGTTGGTGATTACCGCTGAGGCGCCATTGAGACCCGAGCCGTTAGGTGAGCGTCCTAAGATAGCCGAGGACGGTAATCATCAATACACACGTGTATCATACGACGTTTTTCAACACTAAAAAAAAATAATACTAAAAAATAATTTTATTTAGTATAGATAAATTAAAATAAAAACTCTAACTCACTTGTGAATGAAAAAGTCACAGTTTGATTATAGGTGTCATTATGTGCCTAATTGCGGTGATATTAGAGCCACTTTATGAGCAAGTGTGTTGAAAAGGCCTATTACACTACACTTTTTCAAGGGACCCTGAACCTGAATCAGTGTGGTGTAATAAGATTTAGGGAGAAAGGGTCGTTATGGTCTGCCGTGCTCTGCCGACCGGGTAATGTAATACCAGTCAGGGTGCTAACCACCAAAGAGAGTTAGAGTTGAGTTGTGTGACACTAGAGTTGTTCAAAATTGCTATAAATCCATAGCACGTTACGGACTATCTTACTAATTTTATAAATGCGAAAGTTTGTATGGATGTTTGTTACTCAATCACGGCCCAACGGCTGAACGGATTTGGATGAAATTGGGCACAGAGATAGATTATAGTCTGGAATAGCACATAGGCTACTTTTTATCCCGGGAGTTCCTGCGGGAACCAAAAAACCTCAATCCACGCGGTCATCAGCTAGTAAACTAAAAAATTTTAGCTATATTCATAACGCCGTCGCGTCATGGCGGCTCCTCACATAGCACGTTACCCGCGCTATGGAACAATAGCGCGCTATGATATTGCACTACGTGTTAAATTACCCACTTCTAGTGGTTAGGGAGCTCATTCGTCGCACGACCAGCTCGCGCGAGCCCGTCAAAGGGTCTTCTCCGTTTGGCCCGTGAGGGCCAAGCGGGGGTACGGGCCTCGAGGCTGGGCCTCCTTACCCGGGCGGTAAGGAGGCCCAGACGTTAATTTAGTTAACTTTGTGCCACCTAGATGGCACCACTTGTACTTGTACAGAGTACAAGTGGCCAGATATGGACTATTTCCAACAAAATGGGTCGTACTTTCCAGGTGCGCGTGGACAACGTGAAAGAGTACCAGAAGGTGGTGGACGCAGAGTGGCAGATCCTGTACGACAAACTGGCGGCGCTGCACGCGAGCGGCGCCAACGTGGTGCTCAGCAAGCTGCCTATTGGCGACGTCGCCACGCAGTACTTTGCCGACCGGTGAGTCGTCATCATTGGGTGTATACGTGGTTGATATAATAATAATAATGTCCTCCCGACCGAATTTCGACCACGGCGGCCAATCTCCACAGAGATTAGCCATCTGCGCGGGAGATATTATAGTGCACAAGTGCGCACACACACACACACACACACACAGGTGCACTCTCTGTTCCTTTACTCTCATAGCCCGATGGGACGGAAGATCCGACACGACCGGAGAGAGATCAGGCGCAGGACCGACGGCTTAACGTGCTCTCCGAGGCACGGGGGTGCAACACCGCCAACTTCCTAACTCCGGGCTAGGACTGAGAATTTCTTGTCTTAAAAACCCAACACTTGTCCAGCCCGACCCGGGACTCGAACCCGAGACCTCGTCGGCCGCAGTCGAACATGCTAACCACTAGATAGTGATTGATATAGCACGTAGCGCAATAGCATAGTGTGCTATGTGAGAAGCCGCAATGACGCTACGCCACTATGAATATGAATGACACGTGCTAACCACTAGCTGGTTAAATTATTCCATTGCTGATAGCGTGCTATTTGAGGAGCTGCTATGACGCTACGGCGCTATGAATATCGCGTGATCGCGCGCAGCGCCTTAATAGGCTAATAATAAAAATAATAATAATATGCTAATGCACTAGAAGCGGCGTCTGCCTGCCGGTAGCGCGCTAGACGACGGGTAGTCTCGCGTGTTGTGAGCGATCTCCATCTTTGCTTTATCGAGCAGCTTTATCTAATAATTAAGTTTTAGACGATATAATATACCGTCGATATAGATCGCTAAATGTTAAAAGCACTCCTATTGGTGGATTTTTGACATACAATCGTAGCACATCTCCGGTGGAAAGGTACCCTAAAATCCCGGAGCGCGGTTGACAGTTGTTATTATCGTTTTGACAGTGACATGTTCTGCGCGGGCCGCGTGACAGACGAGGACCTGCGCCGCACACAGAGGGCGTGCGGGGGCGCCGTGCTGAGCTCGGTGCGCGACCTGAAGCCCGAGGCGCTGGGGCGGAGCGCCGCCTTCTGCGAGCGGCAGGTGGGCGGCGAGCGGTACAACATTTTCACTGGTGAGCTGGTTAAACCTCCTGTAGCTCTCTGCACTCCTGGTACCCTCAGGGTATATACCTGCTTGACTGTTCTCTTGATATTACATATGATTCCTTAAACTCTACACTTCTACCAGGGTTCCATATAGGAGTGGTACGACATAAATTCACTGATGAGTTTACCTCCTGTAGCTCTCTGCGCTCCTGGTACCCTCAGGGTGTATATACCTGCTGTCTTTGACGGTACTCGTGGTATTACATATAATTCCTATGACCTCTACCTACTAGGGTTTCCTTTAGGAATGCAACAACATAGATTTACTGGTGAGTTTACCTCCTGTAACTCTGCGGTCCTGGTACCCTTAGGGTGTATTTAGCTGCTGTCTTTGCCTGTACTCC
Source organism: Erebia aethiops (assembly GCA_923060345.2). Taxonomy (NCBI): domain Eukaryota; kingdom Metazoa; phylum Arthropoda; class Insecta; order Lepidoptera; family Nymphalidae; genus Erebia; species Erebia aethiops. The sequence continues at coordinate 1,955,818 of OV281084.1, read as the reverse complement.
TGTACATATAATTCCTATGAGCTTTACGCTTCTACCAGGGTTCCCTTTAGGAGATATTTAGTGGTGAGTTTACCTCATGTAGCTGTCTGCACTCCTGGTACCCTCATTGTGAATACACCTCCTGTATTTGACTGTTCTCCTGATATTACTTAAACTCCTTTGACTCAACACTTTTAGCAGGTTTCCATATAGGAGTGGTACAACATATTCACTGGTGAGTTAGTCGCCTCCTCTAGCTGTCTGCACTCCTGGTAACCCTCAGGGTGTACAGTCTGACAATGTTTACCACCTTTTCATAATCATATGGACAAGGCTGTGTTCTAAAGCACCTTCACATATCATGAAGTCGTAAACACTCACTCACAATTCACTCATCTTCACATGGATTTTCTCCAAGCAGACAGCAGTGGCTAGGGTTTACTTTGTACCTAAGTATAAATTAAAGAGTTTTACCTCAACCAGCCACAGTTCCACTACAAAACTCCCACACCTACACACCTCATTATTTTCCTTCCTTACTATTTAAGAGGAGTTCTCTATTTCAGAATAATATGTTCTTATCTTTAAAAATATACCCCAAAATTTAAACAAACCCATGCATTACATTTGTGTGATCAATGGAAAGGCCACCACCATAAGCAATGAGAATTACATTGCAAAGAGAGGATAATTTCTAACACATCTTCCCCATTTCACAGGTTTTGATAAAGAAAATACTTCTTCGGGTGAGATCCATATAATTATGTGCAGTATTATTTATAGAACTTTAGGTAGACCGCAAGATCGCGAAGAAAAGTAGGTTTTAGTCTTTTTCGTAATAAATATGTAATTAGTAATCATTTCAGTTTTCTATAACACTTCTGGTATATCATACCTCATTTTAACAGTACCATATTCGAATTAGAAACTAGAAACTTTGAAGTAGTTTTCTTTAATCGATAGTTTAAAATGATTATCAAACTTAAAACTAACAGAAGATGTGAATTTTAGGTCTTTTGAAAGACCCTCTATTTAATAATCTGTAAGAAATATATTATTTTTGACATAGGCATCATCCCTATTGCAATTGTGGAAAACATCCTGAGAGTGATTCAAAATGTTCTCGAAGGTGTGTGGAATCAGCCATCCCTTCTAGTCTACGCATTAAAAAAAGAACTATTTTTTTACTCAAATTAACGTACTAATAGTGCTTTTGAATCGTTGAGTGAATCAACCACTGGTTCAGAATGCCATACCTACCGAGAAAAACCAGCAAGAAACCCAGTGGTTGCTCTTTTGAGAAATCATTGATTAGTTCTAAGTATTGCTGGGGCGAGTCAAATCCACGCTTCAGGTTGAAATGATGATGAAATACGAAATATTAACGTCCCACTGCTGGGCACAGGCCTCCAATCTCATAGGAGAGAGGGAATTCGAGCTTAGACGCTGCTCCAATGCGGGCTTTAACGACTATTATCATGTTAGTCAATAACTGTTGACTAAATAGGTTAATACTCTTCATTCCAGGATGCCCTGCAGCCAAGACCTGCACCCTGATCCTCCGCGGAGGCGCTGAGCAGTTCCTGGAGGAGACCGAGCGCTCGCTCCACGACGCGATCATGATCGTGCGACGCACCATCAAGAATGACGCTGTCGTTGCCGGTGAGTTGACGTTCCTACAGGAAATAGGGCATTAACTACGACAGACAGACCGATTCTACGACAAACAGACAAGTTCCTACGACAAACAATCAAGTTCCTACGACAAACAGTCAAGTTCCTACGACAGACAGTCAAGTTCCTACGACAAACAGACAAGTTCCTACGACAAACAGTCAAGTTCCTACGACAAACAGCCAAGTTCCTATGACAAACAGCCAAGTTCCTACGACAAAACGACAAGTTCCTACGACAAACAGCCAAGTTCCTACGACTAACAGACAAGTTCCTACGACAAACAGACAAGTTCCTACGACAAACATACAAGTTCTTAAGACAAATAGATTCTAAGACAAACAGACCTATTTACGAAAAGACAGACCTATTCAACGACAAGCAAACATAGACACATTTATAAATGATGCAAGCCACTGATGACTGATCATCCTATATTTTAATTCATCCTTAAAAATAAAATATTTAATAAGCTACTTAACGTCTATCAATCAAATAATTTATTTGCATAGATTGCGTACGTACAATGGTGTTACATCCATACTTAACAATATTATAAATGCGAAAGTGTCTGTCCGTCTGCTACGCATTCTCGGCCCAACTACTCAACCGATATTGATGAAATTTCGTACATATATGGTTTACATCCCGGGGAAGGACCTATGCTTTTTTATCTTTTTATCCCGGAAAATTTAAGAGATCCCGCGGAAATTAAAAAACACCAACCCACGCGGACTATGTCGTTTGCATTAGCTAGTAATATGATATATAAAAGGTTTGGAGCTAAAATTTCATGATCTGGTTGTGTAATAGTACATTATGGTACAAGTGTCTAATGTTGGTAATTACCGCTGAGGCGCCATTGAGATAGCCGAGAACGGTAATCATCAATACACACGTGTCAGTGGCGAAATCTCTATAAATGTTAAAAAGCCGGGCTTGCCCAACAAAACAAACACCCAAACATACAAACTCAATATTAACTCAATAATTAATCGATCCGTTCAAACTACGTGTTTAAATTTCGCGCGTTCTACAATCAGTCAGTTCAATTATTGCTACCGACCGGTGGGCGCCGAGCGCTTGCGAACGTTTTACGAACAACCTAGTTGAGTGAGTGCCCTCTCACTCACTCTGTGGCTTTGTGAGTGAGAGGGGCTGTGGCTTTGATGGTCATACATATTGTCTCTAAAATCCGACATAAATTCCTTAAATAGTATAGCGCTGTCTATTGCTGTAATATGCTTGGCTTATATTAATACGTCTGATTTAAGAAGTCTCACGCGGAATCGTGATACGGACTAAACCTTCATAATTTAGTCGATTGGTTTTTTTGTTGTGACAGTGTTTATTGAAATAATATTATTTTTTGTACAAAATGAGTTCAGATTTAATCAATATTGTTCATTGTGACTAAGTATTTAAAGTGTGTGCAAATATTGATTGGCAAAAATAAGGTAAAATATATAACTTTTGAACAGAAAAATAACTCTTGTATATTCACCAAAATCTATTTTATTCCAGACCTACGTATATCGACCATCTATGTAGGTATTTCACAAACCTTGTAAAAGTCGAAAAAGGCAATTTAACAGATCCGCGTATAAAAATAAATGGATTTTTGGTTGTTCTCATACTAATAAGCTAATTGTTAGTGTTGCATACTTTTTATTCGTACAGTAAGTAGGTAAGTCAATGTACAGTCGTATTCCAAGCTTTTTTTCGTTGGAAATGATGATATAAATTATTTAACTGGTGCTATAAAAATGCATCAAAATTCCCAAAAACGGAATTTCGGAAATGAACGCTCTATACGTTGTTCTGTTCTTCTTTAACTTTTTTGTCCTGGCAAATGAAATTTCAAATCATTTAATTCTCACGTACCTACCTAGATCACAATGGTAGTGTACCATTGCTGACATATCTTATTTCTGTCAAGCAGTAACTTATGCCTTCTGGGTGCTTTGTTGAGCTCGTCACATCGACCATACAACCTACTGTATGGTCGATGGCTCGTCAAGACAACTTATGTAAAAGTAGACGGAAGAATACGATGGGCAGCGGCTGGCTTGCCTACGTTTGAACCCTACGGCACGCCACTGACACGTGTATAATACGACGTTATTCAACACACTAGTGAAGAAAATAATACTAAAAAATAATTTTATTTAGTAGATAAAATTAAAATAAAACTTTTTAACTCACTTCTGAATAATAGCAATGAAAAAGTCACAGATTGGTTATAGGTGTCATTATGTGCGGTGCATAATTGCGGTGAAATTAGAGCCACTTTATGAGCAAGTGTGTTGAAAATAATATTGTTCGACAGGTGGCGGGGCGATAGATATGGAACTGTCGAAGCATTTGCGCGACCACGCGAAGACGATCGCGGGCAAGGAGCAGTTGCTGATAGCGGCGGTCGCGCGAGCGTTCGAGGCGATCCCGCGACAGCTGTGCGACAACGCGGGCTTTGACGCGACCAATCTGCTCAACAAGCTGCGCCAGAAACACCACCAAGGTGACTATGAGCGAGTGTGTAGCATAGCGTGACGTCACCACACATCCAACATGGCGGACACAAAATATTTCTCTTGTATAGAGTATACAACGCGACCAGCCTGCTCAACAAGCTGAGCCAGAAACACCACCAAGGTGACTATGAGCGAGTGTGTAGCATAGCGTGACGTCACCACACATCCAACATGGCGGACACAAAATATTTCTCTTGTATAGAGTATAAAGCGCGACCAGCCTGCTCAACAAGCTGCGCCAGAAACACCACCAAGGTGACTTTTTATTGTATTTTATTGTGTGATAGGCTTGCGCTTGACGAAAATCATGCTTAGTGCAAAGCAATGATGAGGTCTAGGTAGGAACAACGCAAAGCAAAAAAGCAAAAACGCTTCGTGCGAGCAAATTGGACGTCAATCACATAAGGTTGCCAACGCTCACGGTTTGTCGCTGTGTGACTATGGACGATTGTATTATATTGTGACGTCAAGACACATTCAATATGGCGGACATCACATACACTATGGACGACTGGATGTATACTCTGGTCTGCCTAGTTGATCTAGTGCTTAGCATGTCTACTGCAGCCGACGAAGTCCCGGGTTCGAGTCCCGGGACAGGTCACAACAAGTATTGGGTTTTTCAGACATGAAATTCTCAGTACCCGCACGTAGTTAGGAAGTTGGCGGTGTTTCGCCCCCGTGCTTCGGAGAGCACGTTAAGCCGTCAGTCCTGCGCCTGATTTATCTCCGGACGTATCGGTTTTCCCATCCGGCTACGAGAGTAAAGGAACAGAGAGTGCACCTGTGTTTGCGCACACACTTGTGCACTATAATATCTCCCGAGCAGGCTAATCTCTCTGGAGATTGGCCGCCGAAAATTATATATATTAGGTGATGCCCTCCGGGAACTCCTCAATTTTCCGTATTAAAAAGTAGCCTATGTCATTCCCCGGGATACAAGTCAACCTATCCCTGTACTAAATTTCATCAAAATCGGTAAAGCGGTTGGGCTGTGAAAGCGTAGCAGACAGACAGACACACTTTCGCATTTATAATATCAGTATGGATTATTTTGTATACTCTGACGTCTTTTTAATTGGCCAGCCGCAATAGTTAACTAAAGCTGTACATAACGTGATGTTATTGCGCAGGCGAGGTGTGGTACGGTGTGGACATTCAGAAAGAGGACATAGCGGACAATTTCGTCGCGTGCGTGTGGGAGCCCGCAGTCGTGAAGATCAACGCCATCACGGCTGCGTGCGAGGCCGCCGCGCAGGTGAGCAGACTAACTATATTGAACTACTAGTAGTACTACTAGTAGTACTTACTGGTCGATATCGACCCCAAGGGGTCGAAATCGGTTTCCCAGGGGTCGACATAAACGAAAACTGATTTTGGGGGTCGACGAGGTCTAAAAATCTACTCCTATTTTGAAAGATTTTTTTTCATAAAAATTAATAAAATAATTACCTACTTAAGTAAGTCTTTTTACGTAATTTGTATTAAAAATTATTAATTACATTTGATATTTACTGAATGTATTTATTTTGTTAATATTTTGTGAGAAAATGATGTCAAGTTTACCTACTCACATAAACAACCGCGAAGTTTTTAAATTGGTAAGTATTTTGTATTACTAGGGGAAAAAACCAAGAGATAGGATTTTTAAAGTAATTTGGCTATGGGGGTCTGAGGTATCAGTTCATTTTGGAAAAGGGGTCTCCTGCCCAAAATTGTTTGGGGCTAGATGATGTACGCGACTTCGTCCGCGCGGATTAAGGTTTTTGGTTTCCCGCGGGCACTCTTCATTTTCCCAGGATATAAAGTAGCCTGTCCTTCCCCGGGATGCAAACTGCCCCTATACCAAATTTCGTCAAAATCGGTTCAACAGATGGGCCGTGAAAGCGTAGCAGACAGACACACTTTCGCATTTATAATTTTAGTATGGATTAACTTTTGAATGGAAAGCTTTAGATGGTCTTTACAAAAGATTAATATGGTCCGTTACTATACGTTCGCACTGCGTACACCTCCATATTATGATTTCTGGTGAATATGAATATGAAAAAAACCTATGGGACCTTGAAAACAGTAGTAGTAACTTTGATACTTCAACATGTGATGCTCGCGATTGTCCGCGTGGATAAAGTTTGATTCCCACGGAAACTCCTTAATTTTCCAGAATAAATTAGCCTATGTCCTTCCCCGGGGGATACCACCTATCCTTGTACCAAATTTTTTTGGTACAAGGATAGGTGGTATCCCCCGGAACAGGTTTTGACGACCTACGTGGCGCAGTGTGTAGCGCTGTTGCCTTAACGTGCGTAGGTACTGGGTTCGATCCCAGGGTCAATTTGGGAATTTATAATTTCTGAATTTTCCCTGGTCTGGCCTGGTGGGAGGCTTCGGCCGTGGCTAGTTACCACCCTACTGGCAAAGACGTGCCGCTAAGCGATTTAGCGTTCCGGTACGATGCCGTGTAGAAACAGAAGGGGTGTGGGTTTAATATAACTGCCATGCCCCTAACAGGTTAGCCCGCTACCATCTTAGACTGCATCATCACTTACCATCAGGTGAGATCGTAGTGAAGGGTTAGCTTGAAGTGGATAAAAAGAAAAGGTGGGAAGTAAAAGCGTAGCAGACAGACAGACACACCTTTGCAATATTAGTATGGATAACTGCCATAACTTCAAAAACAACGTTTTTCTTCAACAACACCTATAGCTCAATAAAGCAACAATTTTTTTTTTATTTACCTGGTTTAACGGCTCTGGATTCTAGTCCTTCTGAGTAAAGCAACTAAGTTGTTTTTGTTCCTCCACAGATCCTCTCCATCGACGAAACCATCAAGAACGTGAAAAGTGGTGGCGGCGATATGCCGGCGCCGGGCCGCGGCATGGGGCGCCCTCGTATGGGCTAATAGGCATTGCTTGCCCATACTTACTCTACGCTAACTGCTATGCCTGCGAAACACTCGCGCCGCCACTCCGCGAACGCCACGAAACACTGCGAAACACCGCGAAAGACCGCGAACGCTGTGAAACAAGTGCGTGTGTGTGAAGTGTGAAAATTTAGTGAAACATGAATGGAGTGATGCTTTAACTACAATCACAAAGTGTCTAAATTAAAAACGTGTAAATTGATTTTTATCAATATAATTTTCGCAGTTATATGCATTTTAAGAAAAGGAAACCTGCACAGACTGTGAGTTCTTCATAATGTTCTCGAAGGTGGGTAAAGTCAGCCATTCTGCACTTGGCGAGTTTGGTGCAACCAGTCTCATTCTGAGAGGAAAATTGAAAAATTAAGCATAGTTCACAAATATACCTCAACCCAGTGTACACTAGATTTGTTCGAGTCTTCTACAGTTAGACGTCCACTGCTGACATAGGTCCTAGGTGAGTGACAGAAGCGACGCCACGCAACTCGACGCGATACGACGCTTTAGAAAATGTCTTTGCGACAATGTAGGCCACATGAAGGGTCAGCTGTTATTAACGCGTATCGAGTCGCAGTGTCGCGTTTTTCGCCCATGTAGGTCAACAGGTCGCCATTTCATTATGTTGTGACCCCCCAATACCCAGGGCACTAAATTAAGCCTAGTTTGCAATGCAATATAGTGTCAAACTTGTAATTTTAATAGGAACGACTGCTTTTGGATTGTTATTATTAAATAACAATATTATTGCTTAACAACAATAGTACATTACTGTCCAGGCCGGAAATAAAGCAATTTACAGCCGTGTAATATAATATGAAGTATGATTTTTTTCTGAAGTGATTTTAATAGGACAAGGAGCTAGCAGAGGCCTTTTTAAGTAAATCACATACAAGAAAACATTTTCAATGCACTTACAGAAGCAGTAAACAGGGCTTGTAAGTTAAATTTACAGCCCTCGTGCTATTTTTTTATAGATCATCATGTATTTTGTTTTTTTATTTTTATAAGTCGACTTCTAGCATCATAAAACTGTTCATCATCATGAGCTGACATGAAACCTACATGTGTAAAATCTACTTACCGCTCTTATATCACAAACTACTATTATAGGAAATATTCACAAGTACTGTGATCTGTCACAGCTTCCTGTGCAATTTTGTAGCCATGACGTTACGCCCATAGACATTGGATTTTTTAGCTACGCTCAATAGACTGACAAAGCGTGGGAGCGAGAGGTATTTAGTTAATAAACACTGCCGCGAGCGAAAAAGAGATAGCGAAACAAAAGGCCAGTATGTCATTGTTTACGCGAGTAAGAGGCCATAGTGTCCCGGCCTTTTTCAAGTCGAGGTGAATTTTGTGTATTTAATTAATAATCTTAATATAATACGATTAAAACTTAAAATCTTTGTTCTGCCACCATGGTGTCCTGTTCAGTGAATGAATGTGACGTTACAAGACATAATAACCTGCATAAATACACGTTTCACAGGTAATTACTGAATATTTTTCTGAATTATTCATAATCATTATTTCGTCACTTGTTGTTTGAAAATGAGGCAAAATAACTATTGAAAGCTTAGATAACTTTTCATCAAATTACATTGCTAAATAAAGAATTTTTGGATATTTTGTGTAATACTTAAAAATTTTTGGTTACGATAGGGATTGACAAAGTGATGACGTCATAAGTATCGATAGTCGATAATCGTGTCTGCCGGTAGGTTTGGAGGATTTGGAGGGAGGTCATTAGCTATGACTTTAACTAACTCAATAAATATTGAGTTAGCACGAAAGTAATGAGATCCCCAAAAAAGCTCTATAAAGAACAGTGGGCAAAATTGTATGGACCCCGTCCCCAGTGGTGTAGCATCATGGGCTATGCGTAAAAAAATAGATATTAGTCTGAATAATAAATAATTGAATTAATGAGAAAACTAATGTATGAATGGACATTCTTTTTTCTTAATTATTTGTATGTATTAAAAGGATTATTAAAAGAGTTAAGTTAAGTGTGAAGACTGTGTAGGTACATAGTTTATTATCGGACCCAACAGCTCTATGTAATAATTCGTTAATTATTAAGAGAGACTATTCGAAAACACACAATAAGTATTTGATATATCCAGCTAATGATGTTGCATTGTGTTGTAACGCTGAAAAACTTTTTAGAGAAAACATGGTCATCTCATCAATAAATAATTTGTACCTAGCTGTAGCTTTGTTGCTATTTGTGTATTTGATTTTTTAAAATTAAAAGATAGTTATATTTTACTTCGTTAAACTAACTCATTAGAGTCCTATGATTTCACCAGTAAGACTATCCATAATACTATGCTAGAGTCAAGACAACACTATTTCACGCACACATTTACATTTCATTTGCATTTTTTGTAACACCGTAATCTGTCACTGTTGGTCTTGTACATTGTAAGTCTATGGTTACGCCTTCATTTGCGATAGTTTTGAAAAAAACTTTTTTGGTACAAGTTTGACATTTGTGTAACGTATAACCTAGGTCTTAATAACTTGATGTGCATAGTAATATAAACATTAGTCTTATTTAAATACACCAAGGGACCGGCTTTTCAGGGCTTTTAAAATAATAGCGCTTAAGTTAATTATTATTTTTAGTTATTTAATTAATGTATTTTAATTATTAACTAGCCTGCGACTCACTTGACTGCCTCGTTGGTCTAGCGGTTAGCATAGTCGACTGCGGATCACGAGGTACTGGGTTCGATTCTCGGTCGGGTATAAAAATTGTTAGGTAGGTATTGGGTTTTTCAATTAAGAAATTCTCAGAGCCAGCCCGGAGTTGGAAGTTGGCGGTGTTTCACCCCTGTGCCTCGGAGATTCATTCTCCAGGTCTTTAAAAAAACCAAAACCACACTGACAAAGTTTTTAAAGGATAGTAACTCAATGTAATATTGAAAATATTTAATAATAATAATATTAAAAGTATTAACTGAATCTTTGTTTTATTTTCGCCGGTTATCTATTAGCTTATTAAGGGTTAAATTCATTAATATTATGTTCCAATATGCACTGCGAGCACTGTAAGGTGTGACGTCAATTTAGTATACTGTGAAGCAATTTCTTTATAGTTAGCTATATTGGTTACTGTTTAAAAGGGAACGCAGGAGCATATGTTTTATCCATTGAAGGTTTGCTATGAATTGATGTTCTTTTTATTTTATACTAAACCTTCAATGGATCACAAAATATATGGCTTCCATTTTTTGATAGCTACCAACTGAGTTACAGAATAGGAGGCAATGTAACAACACAGACATTTCCAACGTCAAAAAGCAATAAACAAGATGTACTTCTTAATTGAAAAATAATTTATAAACACTATCATTCTTTAAATTATTTATTTACAACAAACATTACACATGAATGGATGTTATCTTACTAATATTATAACCGCGAAAGTGTGTTGGTTTGTCCTTAAATCACTGAGCAACGGATCGACGTGATTTATAGCATGAGTATAGTTGAGGACATAGGCTACTTTTTATCCCGGAAAATAAAGCAGTTCCCGCGGGAATAAAAAAAAGTTAAACCACGCGGACGAAGTCGCGGGCATCACCTAGTAATGTAATGTCAATGCTTCGTGAATTGACATTACCACACACATGATTATTTCTCCAACTTTCCAACTGATTTATTTAATTATTTTCTAAAGACAATAACATTTAACGCTAGCCAGATTATACATGCGAAAGTGTGTATGTTCGTCCTTCAATCACGCCGCAACGTATCGACAGATTAGAAGCTTGACATACGTGTTCTATCCCGGAAAATCTAGTTTCCACGGGATTTAAAAACCTATATCCACGCGGACAAAGGGGGGGCATCATCTAGTTTAACACACTGGCAATACGTTTTTTGTAATACTTTTAAAAAGGGATATACCATGTCACTCTCCAGGACCTTACCCATGCAAAAAATCACGTCGATCCGTTACTCTGTTGCGGGATAAACTGAAGAAAAATGAAAAAAATGAAGGAAAACCAACAAACACACACTTTCGCATTTATAATTTTAGTATGATTACTGATTAGAATATTACTTTACTATCAATATAAATAAATTAGAATATCAGATCTCACAATACCACACCCAATTATAGGTTTAATAATATTACTTAAAATTTATTTAATCTTATATTATAAAATATAATTTAACTATTTTTGGTTTCTGTCCATAAAATGAAATGTATAACATTTTAAATAGCTTGATTTGTAACAAATTCATCATAGTAGATATTTTTTTAGTATCTACTGTTGCAGTCTTCGTTTAAAGCCTAAAAATAAGTCCTTCAAATAATCACCTGAAGAAATCTACTTCTCACCAGTGTGAGATCTCCTATGTATTACCAAATTATGTTTCACTGCACATTTGAACTCGCACAAATCACAGCCGAAAGGCTTCTCACCAGTGTGAGTTCTCATGTGTATCACTAACTTACTTTTAGCCGAGCTTCTATACTCGCATAGCTCACACGAATACGGTCTTTCACCAGTGTGAGTTCTTGTGTGATTCACTAAATTATCTTTATGTGCAGTTTTGTACTCGCAAAATTTACAATTATACGGTTTCTCGCCAGTGTGAGTTTTCATGTGCCTCACTAGATGGCTTTTGTGTGCGAATTTGTAATCGCATACCTCGCATGAGAAAGGCTTCTCACCCGTGTGAGTTCTCATGTGATTCATCAAAGCGCTGTTCGAAACGCACTTATATTCGCATAGTTCGCATGAGAACCTCTTTTCACCGGTATGCGTCCTCAAGTGCTTCAACAAAGCCGTGTTTGATACACACTTGTACTCACAATAATCGCACGAATAAGGTTTCTCACCCGTGTGAGTTCTCAAATGGTTGACTAAAGCGCTGTTCGACACACTTTTATATTCACAATACTTGCACGCGAAGGGTTTCTCACCGGTGTGAATCCTCATGTGGCCCACTAAATTGCCTTTATATGAACTTTTGAATTCACAGAACTTACAAGAATAAGGTTTTTCGCCCGTGTGAGTCCTCATGTGATTCACTAGGCCGCTGTTTGTTACACATTTGTAATCGCAGTATTTACAGGCGAAGGGTTTCTCACCGGTGTGAGTTCTCATGTGGGTCGTGAAGTTGCTCGGATATCTACATTTGAACGGACAATATTGGCACGCGTATGGTTTGTTTACATCGTGAGGTTGCTTCGTGGGGAATACCTGCTGTTCACTTGTATTGGCTTCTTCATTTTGCGGCAATATCAGTCCAAAATTTGTCGCGAGACCTGCGGACAGACTAGACACTGAAACGAAATTTTTTGAGTATTTAAAATATATTAATAGATAAAATCATACTTAATATGAAATGCGAAAGAGTATTTGTTTCTTGGTTTGTCCTTCAATCACGCCGCAACGGATCGACGTGATTTTTGGCATTGGTATAGTTGAAGATCTGAAGAGTTAAGCCTAAACAGAGAAATTAATGCCATAAAAAGTATATTGCCAGTATGCAAAAAAAGTTTAAAAAAGCAGTATCTCACCTGTGGTCTGAGCCACTTGTGCACAAGGGCCGGGGTCCGCCTGCCTGTGAAATATATCAGAATGTATGTAGATTGTACTGGGGAGCCACTAGCCAGTATGTAGCTGTACTGCATATAGCAGGTTAGAGGAGGAAAGGGTATTGTGATACTAGTACAAGTGTATACTAACTGTAACTTGAACTAAACGTTATTGGTACTGGCAGGTATACTGACTTGTTCTCAGTGACGAGTGAAGAGTGTGAAGAGCTGGAGCTCACAGCTGTATGAGGCTTGCATACTTGTGACGAGTCACATTCACCATCACCATCACCGTTCTGCAAACAAAAAAAATATATAACATTTCTGTCCTTTGACAGTTTGATAGAGCCCCCCACAACAAACATATGAACTTAACAAGTTGATGAAAGTGTTTAGCCGGAGAAAACTATCTCACCTGAAGATGCACGCTCATATGTTGCATGTACGCATGTTCATGGATAAACTCCTCCAAACAAAGTGTACATTGGAAGGGAACACTTTCGTACTTTATGGGAGCTATAAAGTTATTTTCTGTTATATTGACTGCACTTCCAGTTGCTGTCTGATAATTGAAGTCTATATCAATTTCAATGTATTTCTCATCCGCATCTGGCTCTACTTTAGTTTTCACTTTGTTTTCGTTTTCTGTCGCAAGCTTCGCGTGCAGAGGAGCTCCTGAAACAATAGTTATTTTTGCTTGAAACTGTTAGGCTCAGTCTGAGAGAGACAATAACTACTACTGCTCTGACTAGTCGAGTCTGTGGCACGGCTGGTCTATTGTGCTCTGTAATTGCATGACAGATGGATCTATTAATTAGGGGTCATCCATAAAGTACGTCACTAGTGTGACGTACTCGAAAAAATCCTATGTCTATGGACGTACTTTATGGATGACGATGATTTCGTGATTTTTTGACCCCTCCCCTGCCTTGTCACAGTTGGTCACCACAGAGATCCCCCCTACCTAGTGTGACGTCACACATCTTGCAATTTTACATTTAGAAATCATTAAATCAAAACAGCACTTCCGAAATACAACAACATCAAATCAAAAATTTGAAAACATTAACAATACTTGGAAATATTTTTAAGTTTTTCGTTCATAATTCAAATTTGGCATTTTAACACTTGTATATGATTTTAAAATGTGACGTCACGAAACTTAGAACCCCTCCCAGTCCCATCCCTTGTCATACAATGTCACACTTCGTCGACCCCCCTTAACGTGTGACGTACTTTATAGATGACCCCTTAGTATGGTCTCCAGGCAACCATAGGCTAATATACTTAAAAAAATGATATGATGGATATGACATCAGATAAATATCGATTGAGTTGTCAAATGAAAGAGGAGAAAATTCTGAGTTCATGAAAATGAATATAGTACAATTGTAGAATATACCAAGCAACAGAAAAACAATTTTACAATATTATTGTTGTATTAGTTGGGGGATCAAAAATTTTTTGCTTGATAAGTGATACAATATCTCACCTGTGGTGTGAGCCGCTTGTGCACAAGGGCCGGGGTCCGCATGCCTGTGAAATATATCAGAATGTATGTAAAGTGTACTGGGGAGCCACTAGCCAGTATGTAGCTGTACTGCATATAGCAGGTTAGAGGAGGAAAGGGTATCATCATTAACGTAACTGCAACTTGAACTAAACGTTATTGGTACTGGCAGGTATACTGACTTGTTTTCAGTGATGAGTGAAGAGTGTGAAGCGCTAGAGCTCACAGCTGTATGAGGCTTGCACACTTGTGACGTGTCACTTACATCATCACCCTCACCGTTCTGCCAAACACAAAACAAATTTATAACATTTCTGTCATTTAATTTTGAGAGAGTATCTCGACAACTATACAAGGTATTATAAGAACTTATCAATTATGAAAGTGTATAATAATGGATAACTATCTCACCTGAAGATGCACGCTCATATGTTGCATGTACGCATGTTCATGGGCAAATTCCTCAAAACAAAGTGTACATTGGAAGGGAACACTTTCGTACTTTAACGGATCCCGAACAAAATCATTGACATTATTGTCTTCTTCATTTAACAATTCTACATTTTCATCAACAGACATTGTGTCATCGTTTTCTTCAGTTTTAACAACAATTCTATGTCCATTTGCATCTAATTCTGTCTGTTTGTCTTCTGAGGGGTGTTCTAGTATGTGTAAGTCACAGTGGTCAGGTCCTAGCGTTGTCAACACCATACTACTCTTTAGTTGGTGTTTTGTGCGGTTTATCATTTTTATATGTTGTCTTGTTATCTGTTGAGAAACAGGTTAAAAATTCAATATCAAGAGAGGGCGCCACCGTGGCCCGGTAAACATAAACTTTCAGTAGCTCCGTGTTATTTTACAATTTAAAAATATAAATACCGTTGCAATATTAGTTTAAGTGTTACAAATCAATAAATTATGTCTAAATATTTGCAGTGAAGTGAAAGAACTATAAAAATAATTGATAAAAAGCAATAAACCACGTCTGAAAACAGTGACTGTTTACTGTGCTGAAAACATATATTGATTAAGCAGATCAAAACAATCGTGTTCTAAGTTTACTATATTGTGTACAAAGTGCAATTAAAAACAAGTTCCCAACAAAAAACATGCCAAATACGGACTAAAAAACAAAATTGCAAAATAACTTTTAAAGGTGATCGTTATTATTCAAAACTTTGACAAGACGTGAAACTTTCCATGTGTCGCTATCGCCATCTACTGAACGCGAGCTGAACTGATATACTGGATCATCAAACCTGTCAAACTTCTCAATGATCACATAGTTCAATAGAATACCGATAGATGGAACCCACAGTTCAATCTTGAACATTGGACCGAATTCCGGAACCAAATTAAATTATTTTCGATATAAAACTACTAAATAAATAAATAAAATTAATACGTATATATAAAGATACACGAGGAAGCTATTTGGATTTAAAAAAAAAAAAAGGTAAAATTTTTGGAAAACTACACTGCAATTACAAAGAGGAACCAAACCACAATTTTCGCCGCTCAACGTAAGGAGACGTTGGTGTAGCGGTAACAAACAGGTCATCCACATAAAGCAACCGAGTTCAAATCTCAGTTGGAAACAGGATCTTGGATCTATGTAAATTTATATTTTGACACCAATATTAATTACAAAAAAAAAAAAAAACTTAAATATGTCTGCTAGATCAAAGCGACTTGTTACATGCTCGATGTGCACTCACACAATAAAAACTACAGAATATCTACAATGTGCTGGCTGCGAAAACTTACTCGACCTAAAATGTGCCAGCATTACTCTAAAACGATTCAATACGATGTCAACAAATAACAGAATGAAGTGGAAATGCCACAACTGTAGGAAAACCCAAAATAAGCAACCAGTAAAAAACTTAGGTTCACAAGAAACTTCTTCCACCAAATTAGATACTAGCGCTATTAGCAGATTGAAGTCTACAAAACTTAATGCATCTCTGGAAAATGTTACGTGCAGTTCAATGGAAGATTTGCACTATTCAACCTTAAAAGACGTCAGCACTTGCAGCCTCCCGGATCTGTCTACGACTGAAAACTCACAAGTTATAGACTTAAAACAAGAAATTACGACACTTTCCTGTCAATTAGAAAGTGCTCACGAAGAAATAGCCAAATTAAATATGGAAAACTCAAACTTAAAGAAGCTAATTCAAGAAAATGAAAAACAAATAAAAATTTACAAGTCATTACTAAACGACGGACTAACCTTTAGCAATTCAACACCCACGAGGTCGAATAAAAAGAAAGCTAAACTCACATCGACTACGAAAACTCCACAATCAACGCCAATACCCTCTAACATGGATAAGGAAAGTTTCTCCACACCGTCCTCTAACATAGACGATAGATCTTTCCCTACACCTTTAGAACCTATAACGACACATGAATTGAATAAATCCGAAAATGCTGAAAAAATACAGGAATCACAGGAAAAACATATAATAAACCACTCACTACCTGAAACAAAAAACCAAGAAAATAGTAAAATGACAAATAACAAGGCAAACAAAGAGAAAATTACAAAGCAAAATATTATGATACTAAGTGACAGTGAAATTAGCGTTGGTCTAGGTGAGAAAATGACGGACTATCTGAACTCCCTCAACAATACAAACTTTACCGTGACTTGCTTCACTAGGCAAAATGCATCCACAGACACTATTCTTGAAGATTGTATTACACTATCTTCGAAAATGACTTCAAAAGACTATGTTATCTTACTGGTTGGTCATAATGATAGTAATTGTAATATCATAATCAATAATGTATACTCTGCGATACGTGCACTAAATAACACTAACGTGATTTTATTTGGTGTTCACAAGAATAATTACCTCAACGAATATAAGTTAAATCATTCGCTAAGAACAATTGTGCATAACTTTAAACATGTAAAATATGTCAATTTGCCTCCAAACAACTTCAATCGTGAAATTTGCAAATCCTTATATTATGAAATAAATTGCAAAGAATATGAACGATTGTATCTAACGTCTATTATTATAGCAACCAAAAACTATCATAAGGGCCACCAAATCGCTACACAACCAAAGAAAGGGACAATACCTTACTTTTTTATGCAAATTACCAAAAATAAAGAAAAACACAGCACTACTAAATTACCGAATGCGCCCAAAGGTACGATTCCTTATTACTTCACTAAAATGAATAGTCGATCGATGAATAGTCATGCTAATACTAACAATAATACCAATCCAAACACGACTACATCAAATTTTCAAATAAATTCGGAATCCTCCATCAAAACATAGCCGGTGCGCTGAATAAATTAGACAGTATTAATCTCGCCCTTTCCGATCTCCAAGATAAATCCATTAATATTGATGTTGTTTGCATGTCTGAAACCTTTATGCTACCAGGGCATGAAACTAACCTCTGCATAGATGATTTTATTATAGCGTCTAGTTTCTCCAGAAAAAAAATTAAACGAGGCGGAGTTTGTATATTAACGCGAAATGGAATTGATACTGAGGACTTAACAAGCCTACATGAATACGCCCAGGAGCAATATTTTGAATGCTGCGGTATATTTATAAAAGATTTGAAAATTATAATAGTGTGCATATATAGGACTCCCCAATCAAATATAAAAATATTTCTCAACAAACTCGATAGACTGCTGTATGATTTAACGAATAAATTTAAAGAATGCAAATTAGTTATATGCGGAGATATGAATATAAACATATTAATTGATAACTCAATCTCAAAACTCTACAACGATATACTGGCTGGCTATAACATTGTCAATAAAATAAGAAAAGCTACTAGAACTACGTCGCGGAGCGAAACCTGTATTGATCATATCCTTACAAATATAAATAAATCGACAGGACAGCTACATAACTTATGCTTGTCTGACCATAACACTGCGCAAACTTTACACTTCAACTATAATAAAGATAAAATAGTCAACGTAAAATCAAAAACATACACATACAAAAGAGACTACTCAAAGGACAATGTTGATATCTTCGTAAATTGCATGCAAAGCCTATATTTTAAGGATGTTCTGGAAGAGCAAGATACAAATAAAGCATTTAATTTGCTGCATGATACTTTGCTACTTTTCCATGGACTTTGCTTTCCATTCATAAAAGTAACAATTAGGCACAAGAAAAATGGTATTAAGTGGATGACTAAAGGGCTTAAAGTTAGTACAAAACATAAACGCTTGCTATATTATGAAGCTTGCATTAAGCGTGATAAAAATAAGAACACCTATAAGAAATACGCCGCAGTTTTACGCCAGTGTATTTACTTCAGACAACGGGAATGTAACAAAAGATATATCAACAAAGCAAAAAATGTATGTAGCGCAACCTGGAATATTATTAAAAAAAATGTGGGACAAAACTATCAAAAACAAAACATTAAATTTCTAACTGACAAAGGTGCAAAAATAACTAATCCCGAGGAAATTTGTAACATATTGAATAAACATTATATAGCCACATCAAACATACAACATAAAAACTTCGACAATAGAGTTAAAAATATAACTTGTAGTTCAAATAACATGTATTGCAGTCCTACTGATCCTTATGAAATAAAAAAAATAATTATGAACCTTAAAAATACCAACTCCACCGGATATGATGAACTAAATACTTACTTACTAAAACGCTCTTGTATATTTTTGGCTAAACCAATAGCTCATATCGTAAATCTCTCGATAGAACAAGGCATATTCCCAGACAGACTAAAGTTATCAATCATAAAACCTTTGTATAAAAAAGGAAAGAAAGACGACGCAAATAACTATAGACCAATCGCCTTAATCCCGGTGCTATCAAAAATCTTTGAAAAAGTTATATACAAAAGAGTTTATAATTATGCTGAACATTTTAACATATTTACTAACGCACAGCATGGGTTTAGACAAAAGAGATCTACCATAACGGCTATGTTTGAGCTAGTCAAGATTGTGTTAGAATCAGTAGATAAAGGAAGACCCGTAACTGCTCTATTTCTAGATATGTCCAAGGCATTTGATCTTGTAAATCATGATAAGTTATTAAACAAGTTAGAACATTACGGAATTCGCGGACAAATACACCAATGGATTAAATCATATCTAGACAATAGAAGACAAAAAACAATAATTCAGAATCAGAATGGTAAAAACATCACTGTGTATGCGTCTGAGTATGAAAATAATAAATACGGTGTGCCTCAGGGTAGCATATTGGGTCCACTTCTATTTTTATTATATATCAACGACCTTTCAAGAAACATATCACACCCATCTATACTCTTTGCTGATGATACCACTATAATTGTTCCGTGTGAAAACATGCAGACACATGAGTATAACGTAAACAAATCATTGTCAGAAACGATTAATTGGTTAGGGAATAATAACTTAAGCGTAAACATAAGTAAAACTAAATGTATGCAATTTAAAACCAAAAGAGGACATTATAAGACATTGGATATAAAGTATAATAATGAATCAATTGACATTGTACATAATGCAAAATTTTTAGGTATTAACTTTGACGAACATTGTGACTGGAAAAAACATATAGAGGACATTTGTAATAAACTAAATAAATTTGTGTACCCTTTGCGTCGCTTAAGACGCACAGTATCTCTAGAAGCAGCACTAGTAGCATACCATGGCTACGTCATGTCTATTATGCGCTATGGAATTATAATATGGGGAAACTCAACTGATTTACAAAAACTTTTTGTGATTCAAAAAAAATGCATAAGGAGCATATATTTAAAAGGGCCAATTGATTCATGTAGACCGTTATTTAAAACGCACAAGCTCCTCACCCTGCCATGTCTATATATATATGAAATAGCAGTTTTTGTACATCGGCACATGGAGTATTTCAAGACCTTCTCGCAACTAAATAATTATAATATAACAAGAAACAAAAATCGACTATGCACTACTAACTATAATTTACAACAAACGTGTAAATCTCCGCATGCTATGTGTGTTAAAATTTATAATAAATTAGATAACAACCTAAAAAATCAAAATACAAGTAGCTTTAAAAGAAATCTCTTTCGTTGGTTGTGTGACAAGTCTTTTTATTCCGTATCAGATTTTTTTTTAAACAATTAATTGACATATTATTTATTTAAATTGACATAATGTAACTGTTGAATTTTTTATTTTTATATGGACTCTTTTTTTGTAGTAATCAAGATCTTATGTTCAGATCTCTTAATCTCATTAGAATAATTTTTAAATATAATACTATTCCTAGTGAGTACTTACATTAAATATTTGCATGCTAAATTATAGTAGAATATGAAGGACGCCTTAAAATTGTAAACATCTGTATGTATACTCATATTCAGCAAATAAATTTCATTATCATTATCATTATCATTATGTTACTCTAGTATGAAGGAGCAAGTTTTTGTATTAAGTATACTCACTAGTTTATGTTCGTCAATTAAGTCCATCATCAGTGCACGGGCTGTCAAGCTCTTGTCTCTGAATTTTCTAAAGTTTATCAACCCCTGAGCACATTGTACACAAAGTGTGTGTTTTAGGTTTACTCTGTCACACAACTAAAACAACATAAAAGTTAAGTATTCATACATTCACTAAAATAACCATAATGTTTACAGATTTATCAAAAGTAATTGACAGTACTGCAAGGTATGTTCAACACACACTGCAATACATAACAATTACAATAGAACATACATAATTAACAACTTACAGGATGTGCCGTTAACTTTTCATATGTTTCTTCCAATTTGTGTTTACTCATTAGAATCAGCTTGCTGTCAGTGTCTAGGCATATCATGCAAACCTGTAAATATACTGCTAGTTACTGCTACATTACTGTTTCCATACAATGCTACAATGTGATGAAAAAAGACAAATTCAGATTCAGAATTTATGTCTTAGCTTTTTCTTCCTCAGCCACACTTTATCTGATTTAGATATGACATATTTTGGATTTCCTTGCTTACAATACATAATTGAACATAAAATTATGAGATACCTGCACTGTTGAAGGAATGGCACCAGTAACAATTTGCCTTAAGCCACATTCTGTTTCATAAATGTCATCATTTAGGAAATGCTGCGAGCAGACCACAGCAGAGTCTGGCAGGTGACTGTCTTGTTTGCCGAGGGCTCTGAGCCAAGCAGCACGGAGATTCACTTCACTGGGGAAACTGGAAGTTACCATTTACGTTATACATATACCTACAAACGATAAAGTTACTGATATTATGTATAAATACAAAGTAACAGAAGAGATAGCGTCTGGTGTCAAACGATATTATTGTATTATATCACCCAGTGTCCATACATTTCGCTACATTAGAGCATACATTTCGCTACAATAAAGTTTCTTGCTGTGATAATTCTTCGTCTTGAATGAAAAAAATTAAGTTTATAACACCGAACAGAAAATAATATTAATATTTGTGAATGTTAGGATAAACTACTAGATATTAATTTACTTTATGAGTAAAGAGAAAGAGACACTTGCCTGTGAAAGGTAACGCAGTCCGATTGGGAGGTGTTTTCAGAAGTATTATTACAGGATGAAACACAACACCGCATTTTTAAATTTTGTTATATCGAGATAGCAATTGTTTGTTCTAATTGTATTAAAATTACATTAATTTATTTTGTTTGTAAAATCATTTTTTTATAAATTTATTTTACGGCCCTGGAGTAAATTCAGAACCAGTATATAGCCTAAAGCACAGAACACTTATACTCCTAGTCCAGAGACAAGTTGCTCACAGCAAAGAGAATATAAATTATAACCACTACGGCTCACAGATTAGTATAGAATACTAAGTATTATATAGCTATATCTGGTTAACTTGTCTCTGAGCTATATGTTACTTGTCTCTGGAGTATATTATTATCTATGTCAGAGACAAGTTAACCAGAGAATCTAAGTCACCGACCAGAAAAAGAAGATCTATGTAAATGTTCAGAACAGAGATTCAGAACCAGCCGAGCAGTCAGCAGAGACATCAGACAAGTAACTTTGGTTACTAGGAATAATTTAATCCTGAGCAAGGAACATATTTACTACGGATCCAGAGCCTATTGCTTGGCGCATTGCAGCGTTTTACCTATCCCTTTCGGTTAAACGCTGGCATTAATTCTAGAGGTTTAATAATTCTATGGGATCTCTGCTAGGAGTATAAACTTTTTAATCAGAGGTATAAACTGTGTTCTGTGCTCTGGATATATTTTTATTTATTTAACAGGTTTAACGGCTCTGGACCTCTAGATAAAGTCTATTTGACGAGGCAACGTAAAACATGTAAACAGATCGTCAGATCACGTGATTATAATTGTCGTTGCACAGTGCACTCATAGTGATGGAAACATTGACAGACTAGTTGTGACTGAACGATTGAATGAATACATTCTGAAATCGATTACCACATACAGTCGCATCTACGGAGCGAAGTAAACCATGTAAATAAAACATACCAGTCACGACATTTTAACTTCGCTAACAATATTTTCACTGTTGTATATATCACAAATCACTCACAAAGGTTTTATTTCCTGAAGTTTTAGTCATTTTAAGTTCATAATATACTCAAAAGTAATTCTTAAATTGAATTACTTTTTATAATATAGTCTTCAAAATCACAAGGTAATTTCATAATCATAGAATGTGGTAATCGATTTTCGATTTTTACAATCAATTAAACCCGCTCCTATCATTCAGTCTATGGTTCACTTTTCATGTCACATTCTATGGAATCCATATGGAATCATTCTATTTCTTTAAGTCAAACACCCAATAGGTCATTCTCAGTTAAAAAACCTAGAGAGGTCATTAGTCTTTGTTTTTATTTTGGGATTCTTGTTAATTATTTGATAAATTATTAGCTTCTTAGTGCTTGAATTGAATTACTTTTGAGTATATTATGAACTTTAAATGTTTTACTTCAGGAAATAAGACGTTCGTGAGTGATTTGTGATATGTAACAGTGAAAAATATTGTTAGCAAATTTGAAAAGTCGTGACTGGTATGTTTTGTTTACATCCTACTCTATGTTGTTTACGTTTTACGTTGCTATAATAGACTGTATCTTATCTCTGTGCACCACAGATCACACTGCACGGCTATCACCGACCAGAAAAAGAAGACTATGCACCAAAGACAAATAACCACAGAATACATATACTCCCATGTAACTTACTTACAGAGACCCAGAGTCCATGTTTTAAAATAACTTACTTTACGGCTCCCAACTCCCTTCCGTGCATGACAGAATAAGTATAAGGTCGATGACAAGGGTCTGCCCGCGAAATTCAAATTTAATTTGGTTTTTCACAATTTGTAAACTAATACGACAAAGTAGGCTTATGGCATTCAAATTGCGAGCGTAGGAATATCATCTTCACAGGTTTATATAAAAATCTTTACTTGAAAGTGTCCAGTTTAAGAAATTAGTCAAAATAATGAGTTTGACGTGAGTTACTCACAAATTAGTCATTAATTTGACTAATTTCTTAAACTGGGCACTTTCAAGTAAAGATTTTTATATAAACCTGTGAAGATGATATTCCTACGCTCGCAATTTGAATGCCATAAGCCTACTTTGTCGTATTAGTTTACAAATTGTGAAAAACCAAATTAAATTTGAATTTCGCGGGCAGACCCTTGTCATGCACTAGTGGTTCGCCCCGAACTAAGACCTCGCGGCGCCATCTATTGACATAAATGTGAAGTTCTGTTAAAAATACTGAAGCTCATTAAAAATTAAATAATTCCGTTTCCTTACAATATTTATCTAATTTTAGTATTTGTTGTTCAAGTACAGGATATAATTGAAATAATTGATCAAATTTCAGGCTCATCCTTTCAGAAAATTTCGAGTTCTGAGGTCATCTTTGGACGTTAGAAAATCACCACTTTGAAAGCCCCCCATTTCGTCAATTTTAGGGGAAAAATTTAAAAAAAAATATTTTTGGACTCTATTCCTAATTATCTTTAAAATGATATACCGCAACCCTATGTAACTTTATAAAAAATATTTTACTTCGCATTCGCTTCTATGAGAGCCCCCCTGAAATAAAGATTTTTATTATTTTTTAAGCCATATTCGGCGGGAGGCCATTGGTTTACATATTATATTTAAAGCTGAAGTAATTGCGTTCAGTAATTCAGAAGTTATAATGCTCTGACAGACGGACGGACGGACGGACGGACGGACGGACGGACGGACGGACAAGTGCCAATTCACTCAAGTAGACTCAGAGACCTTCGCTTCGCTCGGTCAATTATATTGGAGGTCTATGGTACTCTATAGTATTTTTTTAAATTCCTTCTTCATGGAAGGTAGAGGTAAGGAGTAACATCTCGGGAGAAAAGTTGAAAGTTTCCAGTGGTTGCTATAAATAACAGTTCAAAAACCTTCCAAAGTGGCGCTGAATGTATGAATGTAGCAATTGTACATGAACTGAAGTATGCAGAGCTAAAAAAAAATATTATTTTCGACTAAAGTAGTTAATTATTGCAAATTTCAACAACTTACGCAAAATAATGATGAATGTTTTCATTCCTTGTTTATTTCTCAAACCACTCTAATCATACTTGGCGTTTCCTTTTAAATTTACCCTGATGCTATGTGGCGCCCCCAATTTAATGCATTTCGATGGAAACTTTTTATATATAATATACAGAGATCTGAGACAGAGATGTTACTCCTTAGTTCTACCCTCCATATTGGTAACGATACGGAGAAATATAAGTTGGTATTGCAGTTTGCCGCAAAATTATAGATTTTTTAGTTGTGAATTTGTGATTATTACATTTATTTAAATGTACGTTTTATGGATCCTAATTAATCCATTTCAAATTTCGATGTCAATGGAGGCAGGTAAGTGAATGTGACTATTTATTATTTGATAAGTAATATCATCAAGTAAAAATAAAGATCTTGCTCGTAATAAGAAAATGTAACAAAAAGGCAAAGGCAATAATTAAAAATCATTATTTATTATATTTTCTCGCAATCGAAGTGAAAAGTAGTGTTTACCACGGGACTAAAAGCCATTCTACTCGATTCTATAGCATCTCTGAAATGGCTCATTTTAGTCCCTTGACGAACAATCTACTGTTAAGGTGCATGACAAGGGTCTGCCCGCGAAATTCAAATTTAATTTGGTTTTTCACTAATTTGTGAGTAACTCACGTCAAACTCATTATTTTGACTAATTTCTTAAACTGGACACTTTCAAGTAAAGATTTTTATATAAACCTGTGAAGATGATATTCCTAGGCTCGCAATTTGAATGCCATAAGCCTACTTTGTCGTATTAGTTTACAAATTGTGAAAAACCAAATTAAATTTGAATTTCGCGGGCAGACCCTTGTCATCCACCTTAAGGGTGTCCGCTCCAGAAATATTGATCAAAACATTATAAGAACAAATAGATTAAAGTCCCACATGTATCATGCCCTAACGAAATATACAACTTCATTCACATCAACTTCACGACTGTTATAAAAAACTGAATATACACTTAAAACTAAACCTAAACAGTAGACGGAGCGATAATGATTGGAATAACAAGAAAATAATAAGAGCTTGTGAATATACCTAGGTGATTTATTTTTACAATGGATAAAGGATACCTACTAATAATTTTATAATAAAACATAACTATAATAAAGCTAGGAATTATGCAAATATGTTAATTAATAAGACTAAAAACAGGAATACGAAGTCAGATTTCATTTTAAATAAGACAAAGCCCAAAAACCTATGGGACATTTTGAACAGTCTGACGGGCAAAATTAAATCATCTATTGATGAAGCCATAGAAAATTCTTTCGGTGGACACGAAATCATTTGTTAAGAAATTGCAAACAAATTTGCTTCCTCGTTTAGCAACAGCGAGTTAATAAACATTAACAAAGCTCCAGGAGTTGACAGGTCCTATCAAAACTTAATTAACGCTAGCATCATAACTGGTAAATACCCTCCCCTACTAAAAACTGGGATCGTTCGGCCAATACACAAGAAAGGCAGTAAGACTGAGTATGAAAATTACAGACCAATAACCATTCTACCTACCATCGATAAAATTGTAGACAAATATGTAAGCGGGCAAAATCATAAATATCATGAAAGTAAATGATATCCTAACGAACAACCAGTACGGATACCGACCACTTAAGAACACCATACAGTTGCTTTACTCATTCACAGATAGCCTATATAAACACCCAGACATTAAAAAGCACGTTCTTGTAGTTTTTATCGATTACAGTAAAGCGTTCGACACACTGAGACACGACAAACTACTTCAAAGTCTAAACGATAGTGGAGTGAAGGGTAAATTACTAGCTTGGTGCGAAAATTATCTCCAGGATAGAGCATATCGAGTAAGGGTTTGTACTTTGTAATAATGATAGTTACCCAGGCACAGCTCAAGGCTCGGTATTGGGCCCCCTACACTATTTGACCTATGTAAATAGTCTGTTTAATACAATAAATCAGTGTGAGATCTATCAGTTTGCGGACGACACTTGCCTAGTAGCCGCTGGAGACAGTGTAAAGGAGGCTCTTGAAAAGCTCCAAAGTGATTTTGATACTCTAAGTGGTCACACGACTTTGGATTAGTTTTTAACGCCGACAAAACCAAATTAATGTATATCAGTACCAGTCAATAATAGAAGTGATGTGACACCTAAATTAATAGCGCACACTCATCTTTGCCTGCATGCTCAAAAGAATGACGATCTTGGTGTTATAGTTATAACAGACGATCGACTTAACTGGAAGGAGCATATCAATCGTGCATGTGATAGTCTAAGAAGAATACTAGCAAAATTTTCTTTAATTAAATGTAAAATACCGTATAAAACACTTCACTTCACTTCACTTCACTTTAACAAATCTTTGGCAGAATCTATTATACATTATGGGTTGTCAAGTTATGGAAGAACATTCAGAACCCACCTTGAACGTATATTTTCACTCCAGTTGCGAATTCTTAAAGAAATTGTTCCATATAAAATAAAAACAACATACAAAGCAGATTACCGGAAATTGTTTGCATTCTGCAAAATACCTTTTTACGATAAAACTGAACAGACATTATTAAATGAATATTATTTTAGCGAAAACCTTAAAAAGTATCTAACTAATATTATAAATGCGAAAGTTTGGATGGATGATGTATGGATACCCAACCTAATTAATCAGCTACCGAAATCTCTTAGAGTCGTCATTACACACAAACCATAAAAATTAAATTAAAATACTTTTATTTGAGGCCTTCAAAGGATATATCTCAGGATACACTTACTCTATGCTCAGGATATATGTACTTTGGGATGTCTGGATAACTGATTGTCTCTGATAAGCTGGTATATACATATTCTAAGGTATATACTAATCTATGCATCTTCTCTATGAACTGGTCTGTGGTTATCACCTCAGATTAATAACACCTGGTCTGTGATCTGTGATTTATCTCTGCAATCGGGTTATTGTATATTATTCTTGAAATGGGTTTTGATCAGGAACTAGTAAGTCTACCAACAACATCTTTTATTTCTTCATTATCATCCGGAACTTCTTCGCGGCCTAATTCTCGACAAATTTGTGATATTCTTTCAATATCTATGTTGGATTCAAACTCTTTTTTCTTCTGTAATATTAGATCTACATTTTCATCGTATAATCTTATGAATTTCATATTTTCAAGAATATCTGCCTCCTCATGACGAAATGGAATATACAAAGTTACCATTTCTCTTTTATATTCGTTGAAATCAGTAGCCATATCATAATTGCGATAACGTATTACTCTCGGTTCATCACGTTTGACATACTCTCCTTTTTGATTTTTGTAGTACTTAGAAACTAATTGCGCGAGCGAAGTGTCTTCCAAATCTTCAGGTCTTTTTTCATATTTGTCGAACCAATTTTCTTTCCATATATCTGTGCAGTCATCGTCTAATTCACTCAATTCCTTCATAGGTTTTTTTATTCTTTGTCTTTCGATAGGCCATACAGTTGGTATATAGACAATACTGGTTGAACTTTTTGACATAGGCTCTCTCAACAAATACCAGGCAGCTTCTTGACTCGTCATCTCAGTTTGATTTAAAAGATTGATACTAATATTTTTAGTGTTTTCAAAAATCTCAAATTCTGGGTGTTCATCCATTATTTCAATTATTTTTCTTCGTAAATTGCTAACACCTCTATTCATTTTGTTGACGTACTCTACGACGAAAGCCGCGCACGAATACTCTTCTGTTATAAATTGAAAGTCTGTATTAGATTTAACAATGTTCAATATAAATGGATTAAAAGGATTGTACCATTTTTCATTAGGTTGACGCTTCGGAAAAACTTTTGGTCGATTGATTCCAGCGCGAATAATATCAACATATTCCTGATCTGAATGTATATTATTGTCTTCATAAAATGTTTGGAAATCAATGTATTCATAATTTTCCAAATTTTTCCTGAGATCATCATATTTTGCTTTATACTCTGTAAATCCATCTTCGGTGTCTTTCATTGGTGTCAAAATCATTGTTGTCTTAATTGGCACAAAAGGAGCTTCAAATCTACATTTTTTCATTCGTTTATCGCCTTTGTAACATGTAAAAGTATGCTTGTGTGTTTGTAATTTGATATTACCTGATGCCTCTGCTGCAGATACCGATATTAGAGAATCTATAAGATCGATTGCTTTACTGTAATCTTTTTCTAGTGCGTCTTCAGGAGCATTGTCGAGCCAAGCTAAAATGCGCGCTTGTGGACTACCCCGATGTTGAAATTCGATGATTT
Organism: Erebia aethiops; assembly: GCA_923060345.2. Lineage (NCBI taxonomy): Eukaryota > Metazoa > Arthropoda > Insecta > Lepidoptera > Nymphalidae > Erebia > Erebia aethiops. The sequence continues at coordinate 1,926,800 of OV281084.1, read as the reverse complement.
TGTAGTAATACAAAATTCTATATTTCTTGAAAGGACTAAATCTTTTTGATTGCAGTATTTTCATTAGGACATTGACCAACTTATTGAAATATATAGCACAAGTAACTGCGTCTTCATTAATAAGTGTACTCTTTTCTATAAAATGTAATGCTGTTGCATCTTCAACCGATATTTCAGAATTATTTTTTAAATTATGCAATAATTGTAGCAATTTCGGCCATCCTATTTCGTTAGCACTTATTGTAAAAAAAACTGTTGGCTTACCATATTGTCTAATCATTGCAAACAGGTCCTTAACCTTTTTTCTTTCTGACCAATAATATGCTGAATTCGGGATCGTGCGTAGAAAAGCCAAATTACTTTCAATACAACCTTGTACGTAATCTTCTGATTCTATTTGCTTTTTAGTGATAGTAGTGCCTTTTTCACCATGTTTGAATGAAATAGAAAGCGAATCTCGTATTCTTATTCTCATTATTTTCATGGCCAAGTATAACAAATGCTGAGGGGTAACTCCTCGTCTGTCAGATCGTCTGAGTTCACTAGTTGCCATCATAAAAGGTGTGACAGTAAGCCCATCACGAAAAGTTCTAAATTGACCCAGGTATATTTGCGGAAAAGATAATTCCTCTTCATTTTCATCGAATAATAGGCTAATGGGAACATTACCTTCTCCAGGAGTATTTCTTAAGTACATGTTGTCGTTCCACATTAATGTTTGTTGCTGTGCTATTAAGTTTTCATCGAGTTGTATATGTTCTGAAATGTGACTGTCACCATCTTCATCGAAGATGATTTCATCTTGTGCATCATCTTGGCTGTTTAAGAAGCTATCATCAATCGTAATTCCATAAGAAGTATAAAGAGGTGTATCTTTCAAGTGTCGCAACCACGTTTTTATTTTTCTTTTGTTGACTATACCATTAAGGTCGCTGGATTTGTGTATTTTCTTTCTTTTAATATGAACCGTAATGCTATGATCGTTATCTATATTTCTTGGTAATGAATGTACCATTGTATTTACTTCTATTGGAACATTTACCACCTGCCCATAGATTCCGGATTGACCATGAATATGTCGAAGTCTTCGAATTTGCATAAATGGAATTCTTGGAGATATAAGTCTTTCTGTTACCAAATCTAATGGAGAATTTTTTAGATTTTCCGGAAGTGGAGAATATTTAAATCCATTATATACCGAAAGTGGTGGAACACGATTCTTATTTATTGTTGTTAAGCAAGTTGAGCAAATTTTCACCTCAGCTAAATTAGCGTTACCGAGCATTGTTCTTATAAATTGAATATTGGGAGTCATATTGTTATTGACAAACATTTTCAAATCTTTTTTAAACCACAGTCTATCGCAAATGTCACAAACATGGCCAAAATCATTTTCAAGAAAATCCTTTTGAAATTCTCGGTGGGCACTGGAATCTTGTTGGAAAGAAGAGTATGTTTGTAAAGATAGAGAATTATTATTTTGAGCATCACGTGGAAGAATATTTTCAGGATTTGATACATAGTTTACCATTATTGGTTCATCTAATTGTGGAACATAATTAACTTGTGCAGGAATATCGTTTTGAACGTTTGCATCATAATCTGAATATGATTCTGGAATGTATAATTCATTTCGTATTGGTGGGCCAGCAGCGCCGGGTGTATGAGTTGGCGGGATATATGGCACATTTTTTGTTGACGGGCCTGGAATTTGTGAGGTATGTAAATTCTGACGTTCAGGAATAATTATTATATCCTCTTCAACTGTTATTGTTTGATGTTTAGAATTTCGCGAATCAATTGTTTGTTGTTTTTTTTTCTTTTCTCTATATCGCTGACACTTAAGTTTATTTTGGAGTTTTCGATGGGTATTATAATATTGTTGGAAAGTAGAGTATGTTTGTAAAGATAGGTTATGTTGAGAACACATGTTTTGAATATTATTTTGAGCATCACGTGGAAGAATATTTTGAGGATTTGATGCATAGTTTACCATTATTGGTTCATCTAATTGTGGAACATAATTAAATTGTGAAGGAATATCGTTTTGAACGTTAGCATCATAATCTGAATATGATTCTGGAATGTAAAATTCATTTCGTATTGGTGGGCCAGCAGCGTCGGGTGTATGAGTTGGTGGGATGTATAGCACATTTATTGTTGACGGGCATGGAATTTGTGAGGTATGGAAATCCTGACGTTCAGGAACATGCTTTGCAATTGTTTTTGAGGGTTGATCTGTCTGTAAATTAATCAAATTACTGGCTCTTTTCTTATCTCTATACCGTTTATTTTTTTGTTTGTTTCGTTCTCTACGACGTTTAATTATTATATCGTCTTCAATTGGTTGATGTTGTCTTTTTCTCTTTTCTCTATATCGCTGACACTTAAGTTTATTTTGGAGTTTTCTCTTTTTTACAATTTCATCAGATATTTCACCATGATTTTTATCATTATTAGAGGCAACCGCTCCTACCAATTTTTTTTCATTTTCTTGTCTTTTTTTTCTTTTACCACCGTCTGAAGACATCTTCAGGATCAAGGATCTAAACAAATATGGAAAATGGATATTTCAAAAAACACTAGGAATTATATTTATATTACAATATTTTTTCGTAAATGGAATTGAATGATACAAAATTATAAATAATCATTTTGCAACGATGACAACGAAACAAAAAACAACAAAATAGGACGGGGCCCAAGATTTTCCCCTACCAAAAAGTGCTCAACGCGGCTAAAGAGGTTTTCACATAAAAAAACTGTAACTTGAACTAAACGTTATTGGTACTGGCAGGTATACTGACTTGTTCTCAGTGATGAGTGAAGAGTGTGAAGAGCTAGAGCTCACAGCTGTATGAGGCTTGCATACTTGTGACGAGTCACATTCACCATCGCCGTTCTGCCAAACAGAAAACAAACTGTTCAGAACATTTCTGTCCTTTGACAGTTTGAGAGAGCCCCCACAACAAATATATGAACTTAACAAGTTGAAGAACGTGTTTAGGCGGAGAAAACTATCTCACCTGAAGATGCACGCTCATATGTTGCATGTACGCATGTTCATGGATAAACTCCTCCAAACAAAGTGTACATTGGAAGGGAACACTTTCGTACTTTATGGGAGCTATAAAGTTATTTTCTGTTGTATTGACTGCACTTCCAGTTGCTGTCTGATAATTGAAATCTATATCAATTTCAATGTATTTCTCATCCACATCTGCCTCTACTTTAGTCTGCACTTTGTTTTCGTTTTCTGTCGCAAGATTCGCGGGCAGAGGAGCACCTGAAACAATAGTTATTTGTTCAACAAGATAAGAAAAAATATTTATTGATTGCAAAAATACACGTGAAGTGTTCTTACAATATTTTTGGAAACAGTGTACTACCAAATATGGCGTGCAACTATTAGCAGTTATTTTATATTATCTACTTATAATTACGTGATGCAATTAAACAATTATGTAAACACAGCACAGTACCACAAATCATCATTAATTACAGTTAATAAGAATAAATCATATAGTTATCCCTGAAAGCTGAATATTATGAAATAGTTACAATATTTCATTAGATCTTATATTGCCAATAAAATCTATATATATAAAAATGAAACCCGTTTTCCTTGGTCAAGGCATCACGCGTGAATGGCTGGACCGATTTCACTAATTCTTTTTTTGTTGTATTTGTTATTATTAGAAGAAGGTTCTTACGGAAAAAAATATTAAGAAAATCTCTCAGAAATATTGAAAAATATACATTAATTAATTTTGCATACTAAGGCGGTACGAAGTTCGCCGGGTCAGCTAGTGTCAATATGAAAATAAAAAGATCAAATGTCATGGATACCTGTGATTTATTATCTACACAAAATTAGATTTACATGAAATACACGCTGTCCAAGTGATAAAATGTATGATTAATTATTTCTAATGCATTGAGTTTTACTCATAGTTATAATTGTTTAATTAATATTATTATCCTGCAAGAAATCATGAACCGTGTAATAACATTTATTTAATAATACTATAAACATCGTTAGATATGCTGAACTCGTTCCTCACCTGTCTTTGTCCCCGTCCTAGCGCTGTCACGGTCGCTCGTCGTGTAGATAATTTGTTATTATTAAGCTAACATCTAAAGTCTTATTAGTTTGGCACTGTATAATTTTTATTTTGAGCTAAGTGTTTCAATTCACAATTATACATTTCCAAAAAAACGTTATTTAATCTTCCTTTTTAATATTTTTATCCATTACGCAATCATTTAATTTCCGCGGCAAACTGTATGATATTTTTTTTTACTAACTGGCCTTACGGCTTATAACGGCTATGAACTATATTATCTCTGACCGAGTCGAATACGTTTTCAAACTTTCATTCAAGATCATATGTTGCAAGCAAGTTCCCGCTTTTCGGACTAGATGGCGTTACTAGACACACGCCCACATTCTTTGTTTGACAGGGCCCGTCTACGTAAATTGAGGTCGTTGAATATAAACATCTTTGATTTTAAGTTATATGTATTTTGTTTTTTAATGCTCTCTGGTATTTTAATTACATAATATGGACATATTTTTTTTAAATAAGCTGATTCTTTGTCAAAAGCTTCTTTTCATGTCTATTGGACCTTGAAATCGTATCGGCTATTCTTGGAAAATGATCTCTATGTTTAAGCACAAAAACGCAGACTTCGAATATACGAGTACCTACATGGGAGAGGCAAAATCTTCGTTATTTTAAAGAGCGGGTAACAAGTTTGTGCGGTCGCGCGACAGCAGTTACAGCGATAATTTTTTGCTGTAGTTGGGTAAAAACAGATGGTTTTTATTTGCGTAAATAAATTTTAGCCTTAGTGCGATAATAAATAATAACTACACTGTTCAGTAATATTCTTTTCACCTCTCATGCTCTAAAAAGGTGTCAATATAGTTTAGCGTAGGCGGACTAAAGTTAGCATTTAGGGTATAGGGATTCAAGTAATTTTTTTAATTATTGCTACTATCTCTTAACGGTATGCGTGATATCCTCATTTGGTTATCCAAAATTTTTAGTCTATGGTTACTATCAACAGCTAAAAAATTTATGTCACTTAGTTGAATGTCAATGTTACCCATCGTATCCTACCATTATCCTACAGATCTACGTCTATGGTACGACTGTATTTTTTTAAATTCCTTCTTGATAACGGTACGGAGAAAAATAAAGTTGGTATTGCAGTTTGCTGCGAAATCATAGATTTTTTAGTTTTAATTAATAGGTACATTTATTTAAATGGATGTTTTATGGATTACAATTAATCCATTTCGAATTTCATTCATTCAAATCATTTTGAATTGAATTTGAATTTGAATTGAATTGAAGTGAATGTGACTATTTATTTTATTTGTTAATATCATCAAGTATAACCCTGTGGGTTCCGCAGTTGGGTAAAAATAAAGATCTTACTCCTAAAGTCCTAATATGTAAAAGTAACAGAAAGGCAAAGAAATAATCTAAAACTATATCGTCAAAAGAGTTGCACAAGTCTACTTTATAGTTACTATAACTTTTACGACCCTTTTTTATCTGTTCTAATAGCAGTGAAAAAAGAGGAACTTATAATAATATTCTTTTCTGAAAAAGGGTACAATTACTTACCCAAGGTCTGAGCCGCTTGTGCACAAGGGCCGGGGTCCGCCTGCCTGTGAAATATATCAGAATGTATGTAGAGTGTACTGGGGAGCCGCTAGCCAGTATGTAGCTGTACTGCATATAGCAGGTTAGAGAGGAGGAAAGGGTATTGTGATACTAGTACAAGTGTATACTAACTGTAACTTGGACTAAACGTTATTGGTACTGGCAGGTATACTGACTTGTTCTCAGTGATGAGTGAAGAGTGTGAAGAGCTAGAGCTCACAGCTGTATGAGGCTTGCACACTTGTGACGAGTCACATTCACCATCACCCTCACCGTTCTGCAGTCACAAAATAAATTAATAAACTTCCAGTACTTTGAGAGTTTGAGAGAATCTAGGAGAGATTAACAATTTAATGAAAGTGTGTAATAGTGGCAAACTATCTCACCTGAAGATGCACACACACATGTTGTATGTATGCATGTTCCTGGACAAATTCCTCCAAACAAAGTGTACATTGGAAAGTAATACTTTCATACTTTAATGGATCCCAAACAGAATCCTTGTCATTGTTATGTTCCTGTAACACTTCCGTATCTCCATCAACCAACAGAGAGACATCACTTTCTTCAGTTTTCACTACAACTCTCTGTCCAGTTTCCTCTAATTCAGTCTGTCTGTTTTCTTCTTCTTCATTTCTTGGGTTTTGGAGCTGTCTGTCTTCTGAAGGGTGTTCTAGTATCAAGGGTGTTGTCAACACCATACCACTCTTTAGTTGATGTTTTGTGCGGTTTATCATTTTTATATGTTGTCTTGTTATCTGTTGAGAAACAGGTTTAAAATTCAATATATACAGTACAAGATTACTCAAGTATGAAGAATGCAAGTTTATGTATTAAGTATACTCACTAGTTTATGTTTGTCAACTAAGTCCATCATCAGTGCACGGGCTCTCAAGCTCTTGTCTCTGAACTTTCTAAAGTTTATCAATCCCTGAGCACATTGTACACAAAGTGTGTGTGATAGGTTTACTTGGTCAAACAACTAAAACAACATGAAATTTAAGTATTCAGACATTCACTACCATAATGTTTACAGATTTATCAAAAGTAATTGACAGTACTGCAAGGTATGATCAACATACTGATTGAACTTTATTACACACAACTACAATACATAACAACTTACAGGATGTCCCGTTAACTTTTCATATGTTTCTTCCAATTTGTATTTACTCATTAGAATCGGCTTGCTGTCAGTGTCTAGGCATATCATGCAAACCTGTAAATATACTGCTAGTTACTGCTACATTACTGTTTTTTTTTTTAATCCACTACAAGCTAGCCCTTGACTGCGATCTCACCTGATGGTAAGCGGGCTAACCTGTTAGGGGCATGGCAGTTACATTAAACCCATACCCCTTCGGTTTCTACACGGCATCGTACCGGAACGCTAAATCGCTTGGCGGCACATCTTTGCCGGTAGGGTGGTAACTAGCCACGGCCGAAGCCTCCCACCAGGCCAGACCAGGGAAAATTCAGAAATTATAAATTTCCAAATTGACCCTGCCGGGGATCGAACCCAGGACTTCCGCACGTTAAGGCAACAGTGCTACACACTGCGCCACGGAGGTCGTTTCCATGCAATGCTACAATGTGAGGAAAAAAGGCAAGTTCAGATCCAACATTTATGACTTAAAAAAAATTTTTTTTTTTATTTTTTTTTTTTAATCCACTACAAGCTAGCCCTTGACTGCGATCTCACCTGATGGTAAGTGATGATGCAGTCTAAGATGGTAGCGGGCTAACCTGTTAGGGGCATGGCAGTTATATTAAACCCATACCCCTTCGGTTTCTACACGGCATCGTACCGGAACGCTAAATCGCTTGGCGGCACGTCTTTGCCGGTAGGGTGGTAACTAGCCACGGCCGAAGCCTCCCACCAGGCCAGACCAGGGAAAATTCAGAAATTATAAATTCCCAAATTGACCCTGCCGGGGATCGAACCCAGGACCTCCGCACGTTAAGGCAACAGCGCTACACACTGCGCCACGGAGGTCGTCAAAATTTAAAAAATTACGAGTAACCTGCACTGTTGAAGGAATGGCACCAGTAACAATTTGCCTTAAGCCACATTTTGTTTCATACATGTCGTCATTTAGGAAATGCTGCGAGCAGACCACAGCAGAGTCTGGTAGGTGACTGTCTTGTTTGCTGAGGGCTCGGAGCCAAGCAGCACGGAGATGTACTTCACTGGGAAAACTGGAAATTACCATTTATGTTATACATAAACAAACAAACCTGAATTAAGCTTGGTGGTGGACCATGGCCTAATACTGTACCCCGGAGTGTGCTAACGATGAGTCAGGAACATAATATTAAAAATAAATAAATAAATAAATAAAGCCTTTATTCAGACATTTACATTTCTTAAACTTCACTATTACTATCCTGCACTGCCTCGATAACCCCGTCCGTTTGCCTAATGGCAAAGGCCTCCTCCAACATTTTCCACTCCTCTCTGTCTCTATTCGTTCGGGACCATATGCCACCTGCCACTACCTGAATATCGTCGACCCATCTTTTCATTGGTCTACCCCTTTTCCTCTTTAAATGACCTGTGTACCACTTCATTACTTTTTTGCTCCATTTATCTTGACCCCAGATTGTGTTATGTTATTTTAAATAAATGGAATCGGTATATAATTCAAATTAAGTACCTAATTTGAATTGCTCAGGTAAAATTTGATCTATGCTTCTATACTAATATTATAAATGTGAAAACTTGGATGGATGTTTGTTACTCAATCACTTCACGACTGATTCGATCTGGATAAAATTTGGCATAGAGACTATGTTATACATAGTCTGGAATATCACTTAAGCTACTTTTTATCCCGGAAAATTAAAGAGATCCCGCGGGAACCAAAAACAGCAATCCACGCGGACGAAGTCGTTTGCATCAGCTAGTGTATAATAACAGAGTTACGATATTAAGGTTAAATACAACTTTAGCAGAAGAGATAGCGTCTGGTGTCAGTCGATATTATTGTATTTTAATTATTAAAGTTATGAGAGAGAGCAGAAGAGACACTTGCCTGTGAAAAGTAACGCAGTCCAATTGGGAAGTGTTCTCAGAAGTATTATTACATGATGAAACACAACATCGCATTTTTAGTTATTATTTTGTTGATAGACCAGAGAAAGAAAGTTGTTAACGAGCTAGCAACTGTTTGTCTGCTGTTTGTTTAAATTGAATTTATTCACATTATTTTTGTATTGTAAATTAAAATTGCCAAGCAGATATTGTCAAATGTCAAGAAGTTGTCTCTGGACAAGATAACCAGAGACTGACAGACAGTCACAGACAGTCATTTTTAACCGACTTCAAAAAAAGGAGGAGGTTCTCAATTCGTCGGAATCTTTTTTTATTTTTGTATGTTCCCCGATTACTCGAAGACGCCTGGACCGATTTTGAAAATTCTTTTTGTGTTTGAAAGGGTATACTTCAAAATTGGTCCCATATAAATTTGGTGAAGATCTGATGAAGATCTTCGAAGACAGATGTTCCCCGAGATCTTCGAAGACAGATGTTCCCCGATTACTCGAAGACGCCTGGACCGATTTGGAAAATTCTTTTTTTTTGAAAGGGTAGGTATACTTTCCATGTGGTCCCATGGTCATTAGGTCTGATGATGGAATCCTGGGGAAATCAAAGGAACTTAAATTTTATAAGGACACGAACCCAGATAGTTATTAGGTACAGGTCTGTCTACCTTTCGAGAACCTATTTTTCTTTATATTTACAGCACTAAAAAGCAAACAATAAAATTATTTTTAAATAAAAAAAACCGCCTTCAAAAACTAAAAAGCAAAAAATAATTGGATATATTTACATATTATTATTTCTACCCACTATGTTGAAGTCGGGCGGGTATAACAAGGATAAGCAAAATTGACTTCAACATAGTGGGTAGAAATAATAATATGTAAATTTATCCAATTATTTTTTGCTTTTTAGTTTTTGAAGGCGGTTTTTTTTAAAAAAATAATTTTATTTCTTATTTATCTATTTACTTATCTAGTTTATCGGCTCTGGATTCTAGTCCACAGAGTACATTGAATATAGGGGTACTTCTGAGTACAGACCACAGACATATTAAACAAAAGGTACAGACAGCCAATATTTAAAGCAGCAGAGACAACTGGACAAGTGGAGACAAGTTGCTGGTATGGAGTGTAGAATAGAAGGAGTAACATTTCTTAAGGGAGAAAAGTTGAAAAAGTGTCCAGACATAGATAGCACTCCTGCTCCACACTCCATACTTAAATGTACATTTTTTTTTAATAACTTACTTTACGGCTCCCGATTCGTGCCCGACAGTCCGATGAATCAATAGAGTCCACAGATTTATATGCGTATAATATGGTATAATCCTGTGGTATAATCTACTTATAAGTCGGTGAAAAAGCCTCGCTTGAGAACCTTTCTACGAATTGGTGTCCCTCTCGCACACATGGTTCATAATAAAACATCTACTGCCATAGATTAGAATAACCTATTTGATGGGTTACGGATGTACATACCACACCTACATATTACATTATTCATTCGACTGTTTTGTTACTAAAAACTCGATACTAATTTTTCGATTGAAAATATTTGAAACAAAGCCCCTCCTGGCATATATGCGCCACACATTCAATCCTGAAGCTGTGCTCCAAAGACGGTAGCATAATAATGTCCTTCCGACCGGAATTCGGTCCCAATCTCCCGAGTTAAGCGAATCTCGCGGTGGGACAGAAAATCCGACACGACCGAAGAGAAACCAGGCGCAGAACCGACGGATTTACGTGCTCACCGAGGCACGGGGCTGAAACACCGCCAAATTACCAACTCCGAGCTCATTTCTTCGCCTACTTCGCCATAACTGAGAATTTCTTGTCAGAAAAACCCTAGTAACGACGCGACCAGGTACCTCGTCAGCCACAGTCCGAGGACAGTAGCATAGCAGTACAGACTTCATCGTTGAACTTAGACGACCACCCTGGCGCAGGGTTGAGCGCTGTTGTCTTAACATGGGAGGCCCTACGAGAATGTGTCGTTGTGGGAGGCTGCGGCCGTGACTAATAGACCCTACGTTCCGGTACGATGCCGTGTAGAGACCGAATAGGGATATGGGTTTAATATAACTGCCGTAACAGGTTAGCCCGCTACCATCTTAGACTGCATCATCACTTATCATCATTCAGGTGAGATCGCAGTCAAGGGCTAACTTGTAGAAGATTTAAAAAAAAACATTTTTTGCGCAACAAATACCATTTATTTACCATTTGCTCACAATCTAAGAGATACATAATTAATAGTAATCTTACCTGAATCATACTTATAGTCCGTCAAACTTACTTATTTGACGTGGTGGGCAAAATTGGAACTAATTTTTGTGCCTAATTTTTGGTTTTGGTAACCCCTGACGCAAAAAGAGAGGGGTGTTATAAGTTTAACGTGTCTGTTTGTGTATCGTAGCTCCCAGACAGATGAACCGATTTTCGTTTAGTTTTTTTTGTGTCAGATAATTTTATCCCGAGTTTTCTTAGCCATGTTTCATGAAAATCTGTTCAGCCGTTTTAAGATCATCATTTCTTTAATAGTTGATGAGGGGTTCTGACTACCTTCCATATGTCCTATCGATTCTAAATTTGGTACCGTATTACTTCAATGATATTGAAATAGCATGGTAAGGTAACCATAACTTCAAATATGACATGTTAGGGTAAGGTTTAGATTTCGAATGTGGGTAATTAAATGGGATCAATTAGAATCAATTACCACTGCAGCAGAGTCGAAGCAACGCGACGCGTCTAACTCAACTAATTACTTACTATAAAATTCGATCTTCCTAATATTTATACCTACTTTAAAAAGGACAAAATAAAAGTAAAATTTAAAATTTACTTTTATTTTGTCCTTTTTAAAGTAGGTATAAATATTAGGAAGATCGAATTTTATAGTAAGTAATTAGTTGAGTTAGACGCGTCGCGTTGCTTCGACTCTGCTGCAGTGGTAATTGATTCTAATTGATCCCATTTAATTACCCACATTCGAAATCTAAACCTTACCCTAACATGTCATATTTGAAGTTATGGTTACCTTACCATGCTATTTCAATATCATTGAAGTAATACGGTACCAAATTTAGAATCGATAGGACATATGGAAGGTAGTCAGAACCCCTCATCAACTATTAAAGAAATGATGATCTTAAAACGGCTGAACAGATTTTCATGAAACATGGCTAAGAAAACTCGGGATAAAATTATCTGACACAAAAAAAACTAAACGAAAATCGGTTCATCTGTCTGGGAGCTACGATACACAAACAGACACGTTAAACTTATAACACCCCTCTCTTTTTGCGTCAGGGGTTACCAAAACCAAAAATTAGGCACAAAAATTAGTTCCAATTTTGCCCACCACGTCAAATAAGTAAGTTTGACGGACTATAAGTATGATTCAGGTAAGATTACTATTAATTATGTATCTCTTAGATTGTGAGCAAATGGTAAATAAATGGTATTTGTTGCGCAAAAAATGTTTTTTTTTAAATCTTCTACAAGTTAGCCCTTGACTGCGATCTCACCTGAATGATGATAAGTGATGATGCAGTCTAAGATGGTAGCGGGCTAACCTGTTACGGCAGTTATATTAAACCCATATCCCTATTCGGTCTCTACACGGCATCGTACCGGAACGTAGGGTCTATTAGTCACGGCCGCAGCCTCCCACAACGACACATTCTCGTAGGGCCTCCCATGTTAAGACAACAGCGCTCAACCCTGCGCCAGGGTGGTCGTCTAAGTTCAACGATGAAGTCTGTACTGCTATGCTACTGTCCTCGGACTGTGGCTGACGAGGTACCTGGTCGCGTCGTTACTAGGGTTTTTCTGACAAGAAATTCTCAGTTATGGCGAAGTAGGCGAAGAAATGAGCTCGGAGTTGGTAATTTGGCGGTGTTTCAGCCCCGTGCCTCGGTGAGCACGTAAATCCGTCGGTTCTGCGCCTGGTTTCTCTTCGGTCGTGTCGGATTTTCTGTCCCACCGCGAGATTCGCTTAACTCGGGAGATTGGGACCGAATTCCGGTCGGAAGGACATTATTATGCTACCGTCTTTGGAGCACAGCTTCAGGATTGAATGTGTGGCGCATATATGCCAGGAGGGGCTTTGTTTCAAATATTTTCAATCGAAAAATTAGTATCGAGTTTTTAGTAACAAAACAGTCGAATGAATAATGTAATATGTAGGTGTGGTATGTACATCCGTAACCCATCAAATAGGTTATTCTAATCTATGGCAGTAGATGTTTTATTATGAACCATGTGTGCGAGAGGGACACCAATTCGTAGAAAGGTTCTCAAGCGAGGCTTTTTCACCGACTTATAAGTAGATTATACCACAGGATTATACCATATTATACGCATATAAATCTGTGGACTCTATTGATTCATCGGACTGTCGGGCACGAATCGGGAGCCGTAAAGTAAGTTATTAAAAAAAAATGTACATTTAAGTATGGAGTGTGGAGCAGGAGTGCTATCTATGTCTGGACACTTTTTCAACTTTTCTCCCTTAAGAAATGTTACTCCTTCTATTCTACACTCCATACCAGCAACTTGTCTCCACTTGTCCAGTTGTCTCTGCTGCTTTAAATATTGGCTGTCTGTACCTTTTGTTTAATATGTCTGTGGTCTGTACTCAGAAGTACCCCTATATTCAATGTACTCTGTGGACTAGAATCCAGAGCCGATAAACTAGATAAGTAAATAGATAAATAAGAAATAAAATTATTTTTTTAAAAAAAACCGCCTTCAAAAACTAAAAAGCAAAAAATAATTGGATAAATTTACATATTATTATTTCTACCCACTATGTTGAAGTCAATTTTGCTTATCCTTGTTATACCCGCCCGACTTCAACATAGTGGGTAGAAATAATAATATGTAAATATATCCAATTATTTTTTGCTTTTTAGTTTTTGAAGGCGGTTTTTTTTATTTAAAAATAATTTTATTGTTTGCTTTTTAGTGCTGTAAATATAAAGAAAAATAGGTTCTCGAAAGGTAGACAGACCTGTACCTAATAACTATCTGGGTTCGTGTCCTTATAAAATTTAAGTTCCTTTGATTTCCCCAGGATTCCATCATCAGACCTAATGACCATGGGACCACATGGAAAGTATACCTACCCTTTCAAAAAAAAAGAATTTTCCAAATCGGTCCAGGCGTCTTCGAGTAATCGGGGAACATCTGTCTTCGAAGATCTCGGGGAACATCTGTCTTCGAAGATCTTCATCAGATCTTCACCAAATTTATATGGGACCAATTTTGAAGTATACCCTTTCAAACACAAAAAGAATTTTCAAAATCGGTCCAGGCGTCTTCGAGTAATCGGGGAACATACAAAAATAAAAAAAGATTCCGACGAATTGAGAACCTCCTCCTTTTTTTGAAGTCGGTTAAAAATGACTGTCTGTGACTGTCTGTCAGTCTCTGGTTATCTTGTCCAGAGACAACTTCTTGACATTTGACAATATCTGCTTGGCAATTTTAATTTACAATACAAAAATAATGTGAATAAATTCAATTTAAACAAACAGCAGACAAACAGTTGCTAGCTCGTTAACAACTTTCTTTCTCTGGTCTATCAACAAAATAATAACTAAAAATGCGATGTTGTGTTTCATCATGTAATAATACTTCTGAGAACACTTCCCAATTGGACTGCGTTACTTTTCACAGGCAAGTGTCTCTTCTGCTCTCTCTCATAACTTTAATAATTAAAATACAATAATATCGACTGACACCAGACGCTATCTCTTCTGCTAAAGTTGTATTTAACCTTAATATCGTAACTCTGTTATTATACACTAGCTGATGCAAACGACTTCGTCCGCGTGGATTGCTGTTTTTGGTTCCCGCGGGATCTCTTTAATTTTCCGGGATAAAAAGTAGCTTAAGTGATATTCCAGACTATGTATAACATAGTCTCTATGCCAAATTTTATCCAGATCGAATCAGTCGTGAAGTGATTGAGTAACAAACATCCATCCAAGTTTTCACATTTATAATATTAGTATAGAAGCATAGATCAAATTTTACCTGAGCAATTCAAATTAGGTACTTAATTTGAATTATATACCGATTCCATTTATTTAAAATAACATAACACAATCTGGGGTCAAGATAAATGGAGCAAAAAAGTAATGAAGTGGTACACAGGTCATTTAAAGAGGAAAAGGGGTAGACCAATGAAAAGATGGGTCGACGATATTCAGGTAGTGGCAGGTGGCATATGGTCCCGAACGAATAGAGACAGAGAGGAGTGGAAAATGTTGGAGGAGGCCTTTGCCATTAGGCAAACGGACGGGGTTATCGAGGCAGTGCAGGATAGTAATAGTGAAGTTTAAGAAATGTAAATGTCTGAATAAAGGCTTTATTTATTTATTTATTTATTTTTAATATTATGTTCCTGACTCATCGTTAGCACACTCCGGGGTACAGTATTAGGCCATGGTCCACCACCAAGCTTAATTCAGGTTTGTTTGTTTATGTATAACATAAATGGTAATTTCCAGTTTTCCCAGTGAAGTACATCTCCGTGCTGCTTGGCTCCGAGCCCTCAGCAAACAAGACAGTCACCTACCAGACTCTGCTGTGGTCTGCTCGCAGCATTTCCTAAATGACGACATGTATGAAACAAAATGTGGCTTAAGGCAAATTGTTACTGGTGCCATTCCTTCAACAGTGCAGGTTACATTCAGGTGAGATCGCAGTCAAGGGCTAACTTGTAGAAGATTTAAAAAAAAACATTTTTTGCGCAACAAATACCATTTATTTACCATTTGCTCACAATCTAAGAGATACATAATTAATAGTAATCTTACCTGAATCATACTTATAGTCCGTCAAACTTACTTATTTGACGTGGTGGGCAAAATTGGAACTAATTTTTGTGCCTAATTTTTGGTTTTGGTAACCCCTGACGCAAAAAGAGAGGGGTGTTATAAGTTTAACGTGTCTGTTTGTGTATCGTAGCTCCCAGACAGATGAACCGATTTTCGTTTAGTTTTTTTTGTGTCAGATAATTTTATCCCGAGTTTTCTTAGCCATGTTTCATGAAAATCTGTTCAGCCGTTTTAAGATCATCATTTCTTTAATAGTTGATGAGGGGTTCTGACTACCTTCCATATGTCCTATCGATTCTAAATTTGGTACCGTATTACTTCAATGATATTGAAATAGCATGGTAAGGTAACCATAACTTCAAATATGACATGTTAGGGTAAGGTTTAGATTTCGAATGTGGGTAATTAAATGGGATCAATTAGAATCAATTACCACTGCAGCAGAGTCGAAGCAACGCGACGCGTCTAACTCAACTAATTACTTACTATAAAATTCGATCTTCCTAATATTTATACCTACTTTAAAAAGGACAAAATAAAAGTAAAATTTAAAATTTAAAAACCCCCGACATAAGGCTTTTCGCCGGTGTGAGTTCTTATGTGGGTATTTAAAGAAGTGCACATTTATACTCGCATAAATTACAAGCATATGGTTTTTCACCCGTGTGAGTTCTCATGTGTTTTTCTAAGTGACTTTCAGTTGCACATTTGTGTTCGCATATCTTACAAGAATATGGCTTTATGCCGGTGTGAGTTTTCATTTGCATCACTAAATAATAATTACGGGCAAATTTTTTATTGCAAACACTACAAATAATATACGGCTTTTCCCCAGAGTGAGTTATGATGTGTCTGTCTAAATTAGCTTTATCTGAACATTTGTATTCACATATCGTACAAGAATATGGCTTTTCGCCATTGTGTCTTCTCATGTGGCGAACAAAATTACCTTCCGGTGCACATTTAAACTAGCACAACTCACAGGCGAAAGGCTTTTCACCAGCGTGAGTTCTCATGTGCCTCACCAAAGTACCATTATGTGCAAATTTGGTGTCACAAATTCTACAAGTGTATGACTTTTCACCAGTGTGAGTTATCATGTGGGTATTTAAAGAACACAATGCCAAGCATATGGTTTTTCACCAGTGTGAGTTCTCATGTGCGATACTAAAGTACCTTTTAGAGTAAGAAAAGTTTAGTAATACTGTGAACCTTCATGTGTTCAACTAAGTGATCTTTTCGTTTATATGTAAATTTTTGGGCACGTGAACGATATTTTCTCAGTTTGTAAATTGCTTTGTAAGAACTAGGGTTGTAACGGAATTTCGCCTCCGCCTCCGTAAGTGCGGAACTTTCGCAAGAAATCGTACCTCCGCTTCCGTATCCGTCTCCGCAGTTTTATTTGCGGAGTTGTAACGGAAGTTTATTTACGTTGACTTATAATGCGAGAGGTACAAATCGATGAAGGTGACATCAGTTACACCATTACAAAAGCAAAAAGGCTACTCTCCTTAGAAGAATCCTCAAAAAAAAATACAAATGTGGTATTCATGGCATCCTAAAGCACAGAAAATGAACGATGTGATCGAAGAAATCCACCTTCGCCCTCGTTAACCTCCGCATCCGCGAAGGTAAAGCCCATTCACCTCCGCATCCGCCTCTGCTTCCGCTAAGAATGCGTAGCCTTCGCCTCTGTTACAACCCTAGTAAAAACTTATTACATTGTGAATGGCTGTCACCCGTGTGAGTTCCCATATGCCTCACTAATTTCCTTTTATCTGAACATTTGTATTCGCATAGTTTACAAGAAAATGGCTTTTCGCCAGTGTGAGTTCGCATATGCCTCTCTAAATGATTATTTTGTACATATTTTTTATTGCAAATCTTACAAACACAAAGCTTTTCACCAGTGTGAGTTCTCATATGCCTCAATAAAGTACTATTACAAGCATATTTTTTATTGCAAATCTTACAAATGTAACGTTTTTCACCAGTGTGAGTTTTCATGTGCATAAGTAAATTACGTTTACGGTTAGATTTGTATTCGCATAAAGCACATGGGAAAAGTTTAACAATATTATGAGCCTCTATGTGTCTAACTAAGTGACTTTTTCGTTTAAATATTTTTTGGCAAATTTCACACATTAACGATATTTTCTCAGTAAGCAAACTATTTTGTGAGGAATAATTATATTGTATGTTACTGACATTATTTAAACAATACATTTTACCCTGTAAAGTTATGTTAGTGACTGGTTCAATGTACTCTGCCTTTGGGTCTTCATTCTGGCTTGATGCATGTGCACAAGGGCCGGGGTCCGCCTGCCTGTGAAATATATCAGAATGTATGTAGATTGTACTGGAGAGCCGCTAGCCAGTATGTAGCTGTACTGCATATAGCAGGTTAGAGAGGAGGAAAGGGTATTGTGATACTAGTACAAGTGTATACTAACTGTAACTGGAACTAAACGTTATTGGTACTGGCAGGTATACTGACTTGTTCTCAGTGATGAGTGAAGAGTGTGAAGAGCTAGAGCTCACAGCTGTATGAGGCTTGCATACTTGTGACGAGTCACATTCACCATCACCCTCACCGTTCTGCCAAACAAAACACTAATTTAATACTTTTCTGTCCTTTGACAGTTTGAGAAAGCCCCCACAACAAATATATCAACGTAACAAGTTGATGTAAGTGTTTAGCCAGAGAAAACTATCTTACCTGAAGATGCACACTCATATGTTGCATGTACGCATGTTCATGGATACACTCCTCCAAACAAAGTGTACATTGGAAGGGACCATATTTGTACTTCAATGGATCTTGAACAAAATCATTCACATAATTGTCTTCTTCATGTTTCACTTCCATATCTCCATCAACCGACATAGAGTCATCACTTTCTTCAGTTTTAACAACAATTCTATGTCCATTTGCATCTAATTCTGTCTGTTTGTCTTCTGAGAAGTTTTCTAGTATGTGTAAGTCACAGTGGTCAGGTCCTAGCATTGTCAACACCATACTACTCTTTAGTTGGTGTTTTGTGCGGTTTATCATATTTATATGTCGTCTTGTTATCTGTTGAGAAACAGTTTAAAAATTCAATATGTACAGTACAAGATTACTCAAGTATGAAGAATGAAACTTTATGTATTAAGTATACTTACTACTTTATGTTTGTCAACTAAGTCCATCATCAGTGCACGGGCTCTCAAGCTCTTGTCTCTGAACTTTCTAAAGTTAATTAATCCCCGAGCACATTGTATACAAAGTGTGTGTGATAGGTTTACTCGGTCACACAACTAAAACAACATGAAATTTAAGTATTCAACATTCACTAAAATAACTTTAATGTTTACAGATTTATCAAAAGTAATTGACAGTACTGCAAGGTATGTTCAACATACTGATTTAACTTTAATATACACAACTACAATACATAACATTACAACATAAATTAACAACTTACAGGATGTCCCGTTAACTTTTCATATGTTTCTTCTAATCTGTGTTTACTCATTAGAATCAGCTTGCTGTCAGTGTCTAGGCATATCATGCAAACCTGTAAATATACTGCTAGTTACTGTTTCCATACAATGCTACAATGTGAGGAAAAAAGGCATCCAACATGTATGACTTATAAAATTACGAGTTACCTGCACTGTTGAAGGAATGGCACCAGTAACAATTTGCCTCAAGCCACATTCTGTTTCATAAATGTCGTCATTTAGGAAATGCTGAGAGCAGACCACAGCAGAGTCTGGTAGGTAACTGTCTTGTTTGCCGAGGGCTCTGAGCCAAGTAGCACGGAGATGCACTTCACTGGGGAAACTGGAAGTTACTAATTATGTTATACATAAACAAACAAACCTGAATGAGGCTCGGTGGTGGACTATGTCCTAAAACTGTACCCAGCAGTGGGCTAATGATAAGTCAGGATCATATTATTATTTATAGTTATGTTAGTTTAAACAAATGGAATCGGTATACATATCAAATTAAGTACCTACCTAATTTGAATTGCTGGGGTATAATTTGATCTATATACTAACATTATAATTGCGAAAGTTTGTTACTCAATCGCGCCAGAACAGCTGAACCGATCTGGATAAAATTTGGCATAGAGCTAGATCATAGTCTGGAATAATACATAGGCTACTTTTTATCCCGGAAAATTAAAGAGTTCCCGCGGGAACCAAATACGTCAATCCACGCGGACAAAGTCGTGGGCATCAGGTACTAATGATACGGTTAAACACAACTTTAGCAGAGGAGATAGCGTCTGGTTATAATTATTATTAAAGTCACGCTTTTGTCTATAAATTTAGCTACAGCAAAGTTTATTGCTGTGAAATTAGAAGTAACTGAAGTAAATAATATTTGTGGATGTAAGCATATAAACTACTTTTTAAAAAGATAAGTTAATGAGTAAAGTAAAGAGCAAAAGAGACACTTGTGGCTTGCCTGTGAAAGGTAATGCAATCCGATTGGAAGGTGTTCTCAGAAGTAATATTACAGGACGAAACACAACACCGCATTTTTTAATATTTTGTTTAGCTTGCAACTGTTTGTTTTGGTTTTATCACCGACCAGAAAAAAATCAGGTTTTATCACAGAGTGACAGATTTAAAGTGTGTTTACTGTTTAGGGATCCGCAAAAAGTATCGATACCTGAGTAGTATCGATACTTTCGTTTCGATACCTAGTAGTTTTGTACTCGATACTTTTATTCTAGTATTTTACTAAGTATCGATACTTTCCCAATTACTCGATACTTCTGTCAATCACTAGATTAAGCTTCGATGAGACGGGGCGAGTTTACGAGCTGCTAGCGAACTCGCTGGCTTGTAACTTGTTTTTTTTTAATTTGCAGACTAGCGCTTGGTTGCAATCTGACTTGCTGCCTGCTAGTAATGCAGCCTAAGGTGGAGCGCGCTTGTCTGGAACTTTTCTTGTGGAACGAAGTTCCTTATGGGACGATGCGGAGGGGTACTGCCTAGCCTAGCCTGCAAAAAAGTCCGTAGCGAAAATGCGTGGAGTAAGATTTTTTCGAAATAAAACCTTAACACTAAAGCATTAAAGTTTAATTTCGAATGTAGTAATTTTATATTTAAGATCTTTTGTCTTCTTACCTCGACTAGAAATTGAAATAAATATTTATGTTATAAGGAACTTCGTTCCTAGCTGGTGTCCCACGACACCACACGTTTTTTTTATTAACTTATAAACATAATCACTAAATTATTGTTGTTTTTCTATTACTTCAAATTTCTTCAAAATATTGTTCGATACCTATTCGATACCAAGTAGTATCGATACTTTTGATTCGATACTTTTATCGGTATCGATACTTTTCATTCGATACTTGACATCGAGTAGGTATCGATACTTTTGAAAATTTGCGGATCCATTATGTGTGTTTTATTCACAGGGTTTAAACCAGAGTAAGTTTTAACCACCTGTAATATTCTTGTGCGTAGGTTATTATATGGAAACTAAGACGTTTTATTAGGAAAGAGTTTAATTAAATAATTTATTACAAAGAGACTCGACTAGTTAGGCATAAGTTACAATAATGACAGTGACATTGATCGGCATTGACGTTTAACATAGAACTTGCCACAGACTATACTCATACTCGTAACATCTCCCTTTTTTATTTTAATTTTAATTTGTTTAGTTATAATAGACACTACATAATAATTTTAATCATAATAAATTTACATAGTACAATTTTGAAAATACATAATATAGTGACAAATCTATTGAAATCTAACTGGGGCTTTGACCTGTCTACCACTCATTGTTCTTTTTATTCCCTCCTCTTCGCTTTCTTCCATTCTCACCTCCTTCTTTGGACTAACATTTTTATTACATGCTGGACTTTCTTGTTTTTCTAGAATTTCTTTCTTAGTTGGAGTTGAACCATGTGAAGATAGTATATGCTGTCGATTTCTTCGGTATGTTGACCCATCTGGAGCTTCAACAATAAATGATCTTGGTTGTTCACATTCTTTCACAATCTCTCCAGATTGCCATTTAGACTGCGGTGATTTTTTGAACATAACTTTATCTCCTTTCTTTACCTGAGGCAAGCTTTTAGCTTTTTTATCATAATAAAACTTTTGTTTCTCATTATTTTGTTGTTTTATTTTCCTATAGATTTTATGACTCATTAATTTAGGTTGAAGATGTTTTACAACTGTAGGTATAAGTGTTCTGAGACGACGGGACATCAGTAACTCAGCAGGAGATGGTAAGTTATTTCTAGGTGTAGTCCTGTACTGCAGTAAAGCAAGATATGGATCATCACCTGACTCTGCACATTTTGTAAGTATACATTTTACTATTTTTACTCCGGACTCGACTAATCCATTAGAACGAGACAGGTATGGACTAGATGTTGTATGTGATATATTCCAGGATTCTAAGAACTGCTTCACTTCTTGAGAGTTATACGGAGGCCCATTATCTGAATTCACTTGGACAGGAATTCCATGACGACTGAATATAGGTTTCAGGGCATTTATAAGTGATTTAGCTCCTGTTGAACTGACGTTAGCAATTTCTATATAATTTGAATAGTAATCTTCGACAACCAGTATGGTTTGATTTTTGAATTGTAAATAATCTATTCCAACTTTTTCCCAAGGGAACGAACTTATTTTATGGGACATTAATGGTTCTGGTGGATTAGCACTCCTGTGTGACAAACATGTTTCACAATTTTCCACACACTCCTGTATATCATGAGACATCAATGGCCAATACACCACTCCTCTTGCAAAATTCTTGGATTTTTCAATCCCTTGATGACCACTGTGAATAATTTTCAAAATTTCTGACCTTAATTTTGTAGGTATTATAAGACTGTTACCTTTCAATAATAAATTTCCGACAGAATGAATTTCATGACGACAGTTCCAATAAGGTAAGACTAATTTATTGACTTCTGATTTTCTATCTGGCCAACCATCTTGATAATATTTCTTAAGTAGCTGCAGACATTCATCATTTTCCGTAGCCTCTGTAAGCCAATGAAGACGTTCTTTTGAAACAGGTAAGTTTTTAACTAGCATGTTGACATGTATCATGACATCTTCATCCAACTCATCTTCACTAGACTCAGGTAAAGCTGCCCGTGATAATGAATCTGCTATGAACATTTTAGTACCAGGTTTATATTCAACTTTTAAGTCATAGGATTGTATTCTCAACATTAATCTTTGCAGACGTGTTGGGACTTCAGCTAAAGGTTTTTTAAATAAAGTAATTAATGGACGATGATCTGTTTCAACTGTGACTATTTTTCCATAAATATATTGATGAAAGCGAATACATCCAAAGACAATGGCATATAATTCTTTTTCAATCTGTGCCATGCGTTTCTGACTTGACGTTAATGTTTTAGATGCATAACAAATTGGATGCTTATCTTGAAGCAAGACTGCACCGACTGCTGACTGACTTGAATCTACTGACAAAACTACAGACTTTTTGACATTGTAGTGTGACAAGACTGGTGCTTGACAAATAATATTTTTTAGACGTGTAAATGTAGCTTCATGACTCTCATTCCATGACCATTCGCTTGACTTTTTTAATAACAGACGTAGAGGTTCAGTTTCCTCTGCCAAATTCTTTATAAATCCTCCCAGATAATTTAAAATTCCTAGAAATCTTTGTAGATCCTTGAGACAGACAGGAGACGGCATATCTTTGATAGCCCGGACTTTATCTGGATCAGGTGACACTCCATTTTGTGAAAATATATGACCTAAATATTTGACTTGTGTGTGACCAAATTTACACTTACTTTTGTTAAATTTCAGGTTGACTTCTTGAGCTTTCTTGAACACTCTTTGTAGGTTTTGGTCATGTTCTTGACGGTCCTTGCCATAAACTAGGATATCATCAGCATACACCATGACTCCAGGTAGTACGCCAAATGTTTCTGTCATGATTCTATGGAATATTTCGGGGGCACAATTAATACCAAAAGGTAACCTTTTGAATCTATAGCGGCCAAATGGGGTGTTGAATGTACACAAAATTGAACTTTCAAGGTCAAGACGGATAACCCAAAATCCACTGCTGGCATCCAGAGTAGAAAAACATGCGGCACCATGGAGCTTAGACCGTACCACATCTATCGTCGGTATAGGATAGTGAGATCTGCATATTGCTTCATTCAAGTTTCTTGGGTCAAGACAGACTCTAAGTTGACCATTTTTCTTTTCTACTAATAAAAGTGAACTCACCCATGACGTTGGCTCAGTAACCTTGGTGATGACATCCAGACTTTCCATTTGGTCCAATTCCTTTTTTAGTCTATCGTGTAATGAGAATGGAATTTTTCGAGGCGGATCAATTTTTGGACGGACATCACTATTGACAGTAATGTGACACTCACCAGGTAGACAGCCCAATCCATCGAATACAGACTTATACTTAGACAAAAGACTCTGTAAATTATTATTTTTATTAATATAATATGACTGTGTATGTGACTGAACATGACAATTATTTTCATTTGACTTTGACTGACAATATTTATCCTCATAAGACTGTGGCTGAAAATTATTTTCATAACAAGACTGTGACTGACAATTATTGCAACTATTATTATTGACAAGACAATTATTAAACTCTGACCTTTGACTTTGACTAGTGACTAAATTTGACTCATTAATCTGACAATCATTTGAACTTTCTATATTAAAGACTCTTTTAATGAGACCTAACTCTGAACATGTATTTTTGCCTATGACAGTCGGAGAAGACACATTTGCTATAATAAAATTAATAGTTTTTGACTGAGGTTGATTATTTATATAATAAGTACAATGAAGCTTCTGCTGACCTAATATTGGTATACTATTTCCACAGTAAGAAGTGACTTTAGCATGACAAGGTGAAAAATTTTCAATGACATTTAAGGACTGAAATGAATGATATGACATGACATTAGCATCACTACCTGTATCTAAAATACACTGCACATTAATGTTATTAATTGTAAAATTAACACTCCAATCAGAATCTGTAGATAATGCTGAATTTAAATGTCCGACGAACAAATAGTTTGAATCATTACCTTCTTCTGTGTAGTTATCCTCTAATTGTACAAATTTCACTTTTTTAGACTTACAAAAAGCTTCATAGTGGCCTCTAATATTGCACTTTCTGCACCTTGCATTGAGAGCTGGACATTTAAAACGATGAATTTGACCACACCGAGTACAGTTGTTCCTATTTTGAGGCTGTGTACTTGCCCTTGGCTGAGATCTTGACCTTGACTGGGTAGTTGACTGACGTTGATAAAAGACACTAGTAGACTCTTTGAATTCAGCTGCATGAGACTTTGCAGACACAATGCTCTTGGACATATTTTTCGCCTTTTCTAGAGTCAGATCCTCCTCAAGCAAAAGTTTCTCCCTGACATGTTGATAGTTTTCATGCATGTTTGTTATATAGATATCTTTTATCATTCTATCCTCTAAATTTCCAAATTCGCACGACTTACTTTTATTGATTAATTTAGTTAAAAAATCTTCTAAACTTTCATCTACTTTTTGTTTCGTTGTAAAAAATTTATAACATTCATATGTAATGTTGTGCCTCGGTACAAAATGCTCTTGAAATTTTTGTATAAGCTGATTATACGTGATTTTTTCCATGTCGACGTTAAATGTGTTAAATATTTCTAGGCACTCACTCCCTATGAAGTGTAGTAGGACGGCCACTTTCCTTTCCTCGGACTCCTCCGAAATGGCACTTGCCTTTAGAAATATGACAAATTGTTGATACCATTTTTTCCAATTCGTGGAAAGGTTTCCTTCAAGACTTAATGGTTTTATATTGCCGACAATATTTAGCCTTTTTGATGGTGACGACATAACCTCTTCTTCGCCGCGTGGTATCTTTTTCGACTCTGACATATTTTTCGACTTTCACCACTTCTGACACCATGTAATATTCTTGTGCGTAGGTTATTATATGGAAACTAAGACGTTTTATTAGGAAAGAGTTTAATTAAATAATTTATTACAAAGAGACTCGACTAGTTAGGCATAAGTTACAATAATGACAGTGACATTGATCGGCATTGACGTTTAACATAGAACTTGCCACAGACTATACTCATACTCGTAACACCACCGACTTGAAAAAGAAGGTAGGTACTTTACTTGTTTCGCTAGGCTACATTACATTATTACATTACATAAGAAGTACTAGAATCCAGAGCCGTTAAACCAGTTAAATAAAATAAAATATATCTTCTTTTTCTGGTCCGTAGACAGAGAAACAGTAGTAGACCGGGCGTCAACGGATAAGTATGCGTTAACGATACAGATAGTCTCCGTTCCTCTGCGGCCCTGTGCTGCGGCCGCCACGCCATTTAAAAATGGCGCGTAGCAACTGTGGGAGGTCACGGGACAGGTGTCGAATTACCGGACCGCCGCGCCGGCGGGCCCGCGCCTCTAAAATATTTATATCTCGTATTACGGAGCTACGTATGTACGGAGCTACGTAAACACAGTACGTCATTCAAATCGTTACGAAATAATGATATAGATTAAAGTTAAAAAAGTTATCGCTCTTCTTTATGGTTTAAAAAAAAATTAACAAAAACAAAACAAAAATGGCCCTTTTTTACAACTCAATAAAATAAATAAGCAATAAAACCAGTATCTGTATTTTTAATGGTTTTTCACTCTATGGTTAGTCATTTTAGAGTACCTAAATACACACGAAATAATCTTTTCCATTTTCTCCCTCTAGAACAAAAACCAAAAAAAAACAAATTACAAGTGATGTCCTCCTCGCACGAAATTTCTACCCATAGATTTATTTCATTGAAAAGGGCCCCTAAATAATTCCCAGTGTGTCCTTGTCTATCATAGTAGGGTTTACCAAAGTTTGAAAAGAATACAGACAGTATGGTATTTGTAGGAAATATAAACTTGCCGCATCTGGCGAAGCGCGTGGCGTCCATACTAGATCGATCTTGTTATGATCCGCAGTTGGCCGGTATTGCTTAGCAGCGCTTAATAAGATCGATCCGCAGGCGAAAGCTTTAGAAATAATATTTCAAACCAAGCCCCTGGCATTTATGTGCAACAGATTCAATCCTGATGCAGCGCTCCAAAAACGGTAGCATAATAATGTCCTCACGATCGCAATTCGGCCACAATCTCCAGTGATCTCCCGCTGGGGGACAGAAAATCCGAGACGACCGGAGAGAAACCAGGCGCAAAATCGACGAATTTACGTGCTCATCGAGGCACGGGGGTCAAACAAGGTCAAGTCGCCAACTTACCAACTTCGAGCTAATTTGTTCGCCAACTTCGCCATAACTGAATAACCAAAGTTATGGCGCAACCAGGGGGCTTACTATCGTCGCTTAAAGTAGCATTACTTTAAAACGTCAGTTTTATATGAGTTATGACCTACGCAATAATAACTCCCGGCGTCGGGGTTCAAGATTCACTGATTTGGATCTTTCGTGAGAATCCCGACCGAAAGCGAGTCGGAACGGACAGTCTCGGAGGATTCTGTACGTCTCGCGGGACTTCGCCACACAACCATAGGTCTATCATCACAAACAGCCAAACAGGCTGCGACTACGGGGAAGTTGGTGTTATTGTAAAGGACCCTTTAAAATAATTGAATACCTACCATATTGAAATTCATTTATTGCATTAATACTTTGCCTCTTGGGCGTGGCAACAGAGGTACAAATCCATGGTTAAAATTATGATCTAATTATAATGTAAGCATATGGAAAATATAAATTAATTACAATCAAAAATGTCAAAATCTTAATTATGTAAAAGTTAAATATATCTGAACTGATAAAATTCATTAATGATATGAAATGTCTTATATATTAAAAAGTCGCGTAATTAATTTTTAAACTGATTTATATTATTTTCACACCACATGCTCGACAATGCCGAATTATATGTCATGTAAACCTTACCGAAAGCAAGACATTATATCTCTTGGCTTTAGCCGGGTTATAATGTTCTATTGAATTTCATTATAACCCGCTGGTCAATAATGTGATTTTCACTTTCATAATTCTTATTGCAGTGTCGATAAAGTCTAATTTCGCTAAACAGAATGTGTTCTCAGCGGGCGCGGCCAACTCGATTTTCTAAAACCGAAGCCGTGGCCCACTAGATTCGCACTGAGACGAACTTCATTTGTTTGTCAAATCGAGTAGGCCACGCCAGCTGAAAGAAGTGGCTATATAGGCCGTGGCCCACTAGATTCGCACTGAGACGAACTTCGTTTGTTTGTCAAATCGAGTAGGCCACGCCAGCTGGAAGAATGTGCTATAGCCGTAGCTAGTAGTACCTTTAGAAGATTCTATCACAACTCAAATAAACTCTAGCTCAAACGTACCAAACTCGATACACGTACCAAATAAAAATATAACGTTAACTTTCCATAATTGGACTAATGTCTCCAATATCAATTTGCACTTTTAATTTGCTGTAATAAACACTATCTACTAAGCCTGGTTTTTATTGTCTCGCATAAAGTGAGAAAAGTAGAGTATACACCACGGGGATAAAACTGTTTTTTTCTTGGGCGCTTGAATCCCTCACTGCACTCAGGACTCAATATTAATTCCCTCGCTTTGCTCGGGAATTAACTTATAACACCCTCGCTGCGCTCGGGAGTTAAATTTGGAGTCCTTCGTTACGTTCAGGATTCAATGTAGCGCCCGTGACATAAAACAGTGCTTTATCCCCTTGGTGTATAATCTACTATTCCTTATCTGCTCAGTATCTTATTATATGTATATCATTCGCCATCAAACAAACACTTTTGCCCAAGAATTTGGTATTGTGTGTGGGACACCGGAATAAATCTTTACAGCATTCTCAATTAGATCGAATAGATTTTCTTTGTTCCTTAAGAATAGAGCAAGTCCAAATATGTTTGGACAATTCTTCAATTGCGACGTAACAATTAGAACATTGAGTTTCTTGACCCTAGAAGCCTTATCTATACATAACAACATATAGGTAAATTACAATCTGTATGCAAAAATAGCCCTATTTTTTTAGAAATATTATTCAGCAGAAATTTAAATTTGGAATATGAAATAAAAATAAAACAACACTGTTCTAAATTGTAACTATAACACAGTTATTTATTACAACGAAAAAACAATATGCATAAATTGGAACAAAAAAAATTAACTTCTTCAAAATCAATTGAAACATAATTTTTTTTTATAAAATCTTTTTTTAAACGCTAAATTACATATTATTAGAGCAAACATTAAAACAAATCAGACTAAGGGGCTGATTCTGTATAACACAATCTCTAAACTAAACTAAAATGGCAGCTTTAAATCTAGTTCTGTCCCTTTCCGTAGGAAGTATTATGAAAGGGTTAGCAATATTTGTAATGCTCTAATTTTAGTTTAGTTTAGAGATCGTGCACTACAGAATCAGCCCCTAAGACTAGCTAAACTTTAGGAGCAGTCTACACACATATCAACTTTGTGCTCGCCACACACAGATTTTTTACATTTATAACACACTAATTTTGACATTCTCCTTTTTTTATAGGAGCAAAAGGCGCAGTATTTACGTTTTTTTGGCTCGGGTTCTTCTACTCGATTTTCATTACTTGAATAAGTAGGTTTTACGAGAATTTGGCTTATATTTTCTCGTAAAGATCTTTTCAATGTCGGAGCTTCAAGTCTCTTCTCCATTCAAGGCGTGACCAAATCTGTACTGAGTTGCTTCATGAATTTTCTTCTGTTCAATGGTTTTTTATTATTCTTGATCATGTTGTGGCCATATATTATAGCAGAGTTAACAAAAGCCATGTTTACGATACCAAAAAATACAGCCATCGGCCATCTATTAGTCTTGCGGCTGCACGACATTGAGGAGCACATTTGATCAAATGAGTCTACTCTGCCTTTCGTTTGATTGTAAAATAGAATCATGCCAGGTTTACCACTTGAATCATTTATGACTGCCTTTTCATCACAAGAGGATAAGAGATATACCATCTTTGCAGGTTTTGGCTTATACGATACCAGTGTCAGGGGGCCATCAAAGCAAAACATAGAGCTGCCAACGGGACGTGATCTCAAATTCTTCAATTGTTCAGGTATCTCCGGTTTATTTGATCGTATAGTGCCTACTAGAGTCAATTTATAAGGCCATTGAAGTAAACTTTTGGCTAACGGTATGGATGTGAACCAATTGTCACAGGTTATGTTTCTGTTCGATCCATGAATTGTCTGTGACAATTTCTTTATATAAAATTCACCAAGTGGTACCCCACCACTATTTGTACTTCTGCCTGTATATGGATCAGCGTCGATCATGTATTTGGAAGTTGCATCACACATTATCGGAAACTTGATGCCGTATTTATCCGGCTTGTTTGTAATATGTATGTAAATCCGAAATGGACATCTACCTCTGAAACCGAGTAACTGTTCATCAATTGTCACTTCACATCCAGGAATATAATTGATTCGACATTGCTTTATAAACAGTTCCCAAACATTTCTAGCCGGTACAAAGGTATCATTTGGTCGAAGAGTTGATCTCAAAGTCTTATCATCCATCCTAAAGCATCTGACTATGAACTCAAATCTTTCTTGGCTCATAACTGATATGTATCGTGTACCAGAAAAGGTAGGATCAAAAAGTTCATCTGTTGAAAGATGATTATCCTTCATGACTGCAGTCAAAGTCAATAATCCAATGAATGCACGAATTTCTAAATCAGTGACATCTCTATGAGTCACTGTAATTTTTCCTACTTTTCGGCGTTTAGAGATCATTTCAACATTAGTCCATTTCACAATTTGAGATAAAAATTCATTAGTTATGAATAAATTAAAAATTTGCGCAGGATCAAAAACATTTTTGCACATACGAGCTGGACCTCGAGAGATGCGGGCTATGTCCATAGCTGGAGTTCTCTGAAATGTTTCAGCTTTAACAGTTGACCAAATGTGTCCATTCTTACCCCGAAGAGTATTACCACGAACACGATAAATTCGCCCCGAGTTGGCAGCTGGTGAAACACGGTCAGCGTCAGATGATGGATCAGCTTCTGCAATCCTGCAATGCAATGCAATTGCTTCCTCTTCTCAGATTACGAAATCAAAACACGAATCAAGAGTTTGGGCTCTCTTCACCTCTCGCATCATGTAACTGAACGTTCGTTAAACGTGTTTGAGTTAAATTACCCACACCTGTCCTTTTCATGTCCAGCCCGGAATAAACTTATCAAAAAGTGACGGCATCCAAAAACATTACTTTCTCAGTTTAAGCAGTGTTGTGTAAGTCGGCCTTAGAGTGAGTTTTCATGTGACGAAATAAATGACTATTGCGTGCAAATTCCTTATTGCAAATCTTACAAATATAAGGCTTTTCACCCGTGTGAGTTCTCATGTGCTTAGATAAAGTACTACTTTGGGCACTTTTGTACTCGCAAAATGTACAATTATAAGGCTTTTCGCCAGTGTGAGTTCTTATGTGGGTATTTAAAGAACACTTAAGTGCACATTTATACTCGCATAAATTACAAGCATATGGTTTTTCACCCGTGTGAGTTCTCATGTGTTTTTCTAAGTCACTTTCAGTTGTACATTTGTGTTCGCATATCTTACAAGAATATGGCTTTATGCCGGTGTGAGTTTTCATGTGCATCTCTAAATAATAATTACGGGCAAATTTTTTATTGCAAACACTACAAATATACGGCTTTTCCCCAGTGTGAGTTCTGATGTGTCTGTCTAAATTAGCTTTATCTGAACATTTGTATTCACATATCGTACAAGAATATGGCTTTTCGCCATTGTGTCTTCTCATGTGGCGAACTAAATTACCTTCCTGTGCACATTTAAACTCACACAACTCACACGCGAAAGGCTTTTCACCAGTGTGAGTTCTCATGTGCCTCGCCAAAGTACCATTATGTGCAAATTTGGTGTCACAAATTCTACAAGTGTATAACTTTTCACCAGTGTGAGTTCTCATGTGGGTATTTAAAGAACACTTAAGTGCACATTTATACTCGCAAAAATTACAAGCATATGGTTTTTCACCAGTGTGAGTTCTCATGTGCGATACTAAAGTACCTTTTTGGTTACATTTGTAATCGCATAACGTACAAGGAAAACGTTTAATAATACTGTGAGCCTTCATGTGTTGAACTAACTGATCTTTTCGTTTATACAGTTTTCCGCACGTATCACAAATGAACGATATGTTCCCAGTTTGTGAACTGCTTTGTAAGAACTTTTTACATTGTGAGTGGCTGTCATCCTTGTGAGTTCTCATATGCCTTACTAATTTCCATTTATCTGGACATTTGTATTCGCATAGATTACAAGAAAGTGACTTTTCGCCGGTGTGAGTTCGCATATGACTCTGTAAATTATGTTTTTGTACATATTTTTTATTGCAAATCTTACAAACACAAAGCTTTTCACCAGTGTGAGTTCTCATATGCCTCAATAAAGTACTATTACAAACATATTTTTTATTGCAAATCTTACAAATGTACAGTTTTTCACCAGTGTGAATTTTCATGTGCATAAGTAAATTATGTTTACGGTTAGATTTGTATTCGCATAAAGCACATGGGAAAAGTTTAACAATATTATGAGCCTCTATGTGTCTAACTAAGTGACTTTTTCGTTTAAATATTTTTTGGCAAATTTCACACATTAACGATATTTTCTCAGTAAGCAAACTATTTTGTGAGGAATTATTATTATATTGTATATTACTGAAATTATTTAAACAATACGTTTTACCCTGTAAAGTTATGTTAGTGACTGGTTCGATGTACTCTGCCTTTGGGACTTCATTCTGGCTTGATGCATGTGCACAAGGGCCGGGGTCCGCCTGCCTGTGAAATATATCAGAATGTATGTAGAGTGTACTGGGGAGCCACTAGCCAGTATGTAGCTGTACTGCATATAGCAGGTTAGAGAGGATTGGTACTGGCAGGTATACTGACTTGTTCTCAGTGATGAGTGAAGAGTGTAAAGAGCTAGAGCTCACAGCTGTATGAGGCTTGCACACTTGTGACGAGTCACATTCACCATCACCCTCACCGTTCTGCCAAACACAAAACAAATTTATAACATTTCTGTCCTTTGACCGTTTCAGAGAGCCCCCACGACAAATATATGAACTTAACAAGTTGATGAAAGTGTTTAGCCAGAGAAAATCTATCTATCTATCTCACCTGAAGATGCACGCTCATATGTTGCATGTACGCATGTTCATGGATAAACTCCTCCAAACAAAGTGTACATTGGAAGTGAACACTTTCATACTTTAACGGATCTTGAACAAAATCATTATCGTCTTCTTCATATTTAACTTCCATGTCTACATCAACCGACATAGAGTCATCACTTTCTTCAGTTTTCACTTCATCTTTCAACCCAATTTCCTCTAATTCAGTCTGTTTGTCTTCTGAGGGGTGTTCTAGTATGTGTAGGTCACAGTGGTCAGGTCCTAGCGTTGTCAACACCATATTGCTCTTTAGTTGGTGTTTTGTGCGGTTTATCATTTCTATATGTCGTCTTGTTATCTGTTGAGAAACAGGTTAAAAATTCAATATCACACTACAAGATTACTCTAAAGTCGGAATTATAATTCGATTCCAAATTTGACATTAGCTACTGTCATTTTGTAAAATAATGATACCACATGATAACCATAAATACATAATTATTCATAATAATTATTTATTAATTATTAACAGCTGCTTTATTTTATAAAAACTTAATATTTTTGTTTTTTTTTATTAAAAACAAAACTTATAATAAAAGAGCCTAGATAGTTTTCTGTATTGGCAACCCGTGCGCGCTCGTGCAGCTATCGCCATTTTGTTTGTCTTGTCATTCGGCTTCATTCTGCCAGTCTGACTGCATGAATATCTTGTTTCATTGCGAATCGATATTTTGTTATTTTGTTGGGTTTTTGTTAAAGTTTATCCCTATCGAATTGATATGGGCGCAGGTAAAGGGGCATGTGGCTCAAAATAATAAAACCTTCAAATTGACAGACGTGAGAAATTTATTTGAGGAAGGCATTCAAAAAATTACGGCTACCGAATGGTCATTTAGACGTATCACATGTTGTCAAAGAAGAGGAAAAAATGAGTAGGCTAGATATGTTAATTGACAATATCACAGACATATTTATAATAAATGTTACAGAAAGTGACAACGATAGCGATAGCGATGACGGCGACGATTTATAAAATAAAATATTACCATAATACATCTATTTGTTTTATTTCTCATGTTCCTTCATGATCACATTTTTTTATTTATTTCACACACAATTATTAAAAAAAACTCTCAGATCCTTAATAAAATTAATCGTCATAACTAAATTATCCATAACATTAATTTCCTGATATACTTAGTTTCTATTAAAGTAGTAGTTGTTTAGATATACTACTATAAACTAGAGGAATCGATCCGGAAATATTCTACTTCCGTATCGAATAATTTCGCAACGTCACTATTTAGTACTTGTCATAACGTTGCAACACTGAAATTGTCAAATCTGGAATCGAAATAAAATTCCGAGTATAGTATGAAGGATGCAAGTTTATGTATTAAGTATACTCACTAGTTTATGTTTGTCAACTAACTCCATCATCAGTGCACGGGCTTTCAAGCTCTTGTCTCTGAATTTTCTAAAGGTTATCAATCTCTGAGCACATTGTATACAAAGTGTGTGTTTTAGGTTTACTTGGTCACACAACTAAAACAACATGAAAGGAAAAGGTTCATTTTAGGCCTACTCTTGTAAAATCTACCATGAACAGAAGAAAATACATAGATTGTGTTAAAAATATAATAATTAAGAACAGTAAAGTAAATTACGAGCAAAAATATAAAAATGTACCTATTTCAAGTTTTTGATATGTTTCCAAGATGGCAACCTTCAGCCATAG
Organism: Erebia aethiops; assembly: GCA_923060345.2. Lineage (NCBI taxonomy): Eukaryota > Metazoa > Arthropoda > Insecta > Lepidoptera > Nymphalidae > Erebia > Erebia aethiops. Next base: position 1,892,238 of record OV281084.1, on the reverse strand, counting down.
AGAAGGCAGTAGGCGCAAAATGTATCAAATGTCATTACTGACAGTCACTGTCAAAATAACGTGTTTTTCTTTTGAAAACATCAAAAAATAAGAATCCGCCATTGTTACCCGCTCAAGTTTAGGGTTCCATAACTTGGATAGATTAAACAATTTTACCACTGAAATTATGACAAATTCGTAGATTTGACCAATGAAAACTGGCCTAGTATTTTATTTTCCTTAATTTCTCTGCTTGTACAAGACTTGGCCTATGCCCCATACAAATCTGAACCGTCTCCTTTAAGTATTCATACATTCACTAAAATAACCATAATAGTCTGCACTGTTTACAGATTTATGAAAAGTAATTGACAGTACTGCAAGTTACTGAGTAAACTTTATTATACACAACTACAACACATAACAACAGAACATAAATTGACAACTTACTGGATGTCCCGTTAACTTTTCATATGTTTCCTCCAATCTATGTTCACTCATTAGAATCAGCTTGCTGTCAGTATCTAGGCATATCATGCAAACCTGTAAATATATTGCTAGTTACTGTTTCCATACAATGCTACAATGTGAGGAAAAAAGACAAATTCAGATTCAGCATTTATGTCTTAGCTCCTTCTTCCTCATCCACACTTTATCTGTTTTAGATAAGACATATTATTTTGGATTTCCTTACTTACAATACATAACTGAACATAAAATTATGAGTTACCTGCACTGTTGAAGGAATGGCACCAGTAACAATTTGCCTCAATCCACATTCTGTTTCATAAATGTCATCTTTGAGAAAATGCTGCGAGCAGACCACTGGGTCTGGTAGCTGACTGTCTTGTTTGCCGAGGGCTCTAAGCCAAGCAGCACGGATATGTACTTCACTGGGAAAACTGGAAATTACCATTTATGTTATACATAAATACATAAACCTGAATTAGGCTCCATGGTGGTATGGCCTTAAAATTGTACTCAGGAGTGGGCTAACGATGAGTCGGTATCATAATATTATTGACAGTTATGTTAGTTTAAACAAATGGAATCAGTTTAAGTACAAATAAATACCTACTTACCTAATTTGAATTGCTTAGGTAAAATTTGATCTATGCTTCTATACTAATATAAGGCGAAAGTTTGGATGGGTAAACAGATGTTTGTTACTCAATCACGCTAGTACGACTGAATCGATCTGGATAAAATTTGGCATAGAGATAGACTTCTGGAATAACACATACGCTACTTTTTATCCCGGAAAATTTAAGAGATCCCGCGGGATTCAAAAAATCTTAATCCACGCGGACGAAGTCGCGGGCATCATCTAGTTGTATTACAATTAATAAAGTCACGCTTTTGTCTACACATTTCGCTAAATCAAAGTTATTTATGATAATGAGTAAAGAGCTTAAGAGACACTTGCCTGTGAAAGGTAATGCAATCCGATTGGGAGGTGTTCTCAGAAGTATTAACACAGGATGAAACACAACACCGCATTTTTAATTATTTTGTTTAATTTATTTTGTAATAATTGTTTAGGTTTGTAATTATTGCAAAGAAAATATACTCTCTACCTCTTCGCTTTATTGTCTATACTTTTTTTTCTGGTCGGTGGTCTATACCAAAGCAAGTAGCATAGAGGGTTGTGTGCTGGTTGTGTGGATAGTATAGAGTATAGACAGCCAATCTATGGGCGTATTCACGTAGAAAGCAGGTTGCCTTGAGCGTAGCGAATAAATCCTATGTCTATGGCGTGCGCCGATCTACCAGCGCTTATTCGTACTGGTCCGCGCAGGAAGTCTGTACCGAGCCTCCATGGTGGCAACATATCAGCGCTGATCGGAGCAGGTCGGAACTTGTCGGCCACGTTCGGCGCTGGTTTGCCGTTTGACACAAGTAGGGAGACTCGGTACAGACTACTTGCGCGGACCAGTACGGAAACGGATAAGCGCTAGTTCGGCGCAGGCAACCTGCTAACTGCTTTCTACTTGAATACGCCATAAGATATGCAGCTTCTTTTTGGCGAGCAGATAGAGACAAGCAAGTCAGAGACAAGTTAGGTTAGCAGGGCTTCAGCATAAATCATTGTTAATTATAGACTACAGTATCAATTGTTGTGATTGGCTGAATTTATGGTATTCTTGCTGCGTCAATGGATTTTGTCCAATAGTGGAAGAGTGTTAACCAATCAGTTGTGATTGCGATTTTTTATTTATTTAACTGGTTTTACGCCTCTGGATAAATGTGATTGTGATCGTTACACTGTAGCAATAGAGTATATATGTCAACGTAAGGTCGACAGATTACACTTTAACGCATTATATTTCGGTAGATTGTAATCTATTAGTATATTATGCGGATAAAATCTAAGGAACTACTTGAATAAATATATGTCGAACCCTAACCTAACTTACAAGAAAGAGACAAGAAAACAGAACCAAAACGCAGAAACCAAAATCCTTATTCCACACGGCCGAAGTTGTGGGCATCAGCTAGTACACAACGACCTCAAATAGTGTATTATCTATGGACCTTAATTTACATAGACGGGCCCTGTCAAACAAAGAATGTGGGCGTATTTTTAGCAACGCCATCAACGCCATCTAGCTAGTCTGAAAAGCGGGAACTTGCTTGCAACGTCTTGAATAAAAACTTGAAAACGTATGACTCGGTCATAGATAATATAGGTCATAGCCGTAAGGCCAGTTAGTAAAAAAAAAAATATACAGTTTGCCGCGGAAATTAAATGATTGCGTAATGGATAAAAATATTAAATAGGAAGATTAAATAACGTTTTTTTGGAAATGTATAATTGTGAATTGAAACACTTACCTTAAAATTAAAATTATACAGTGCCAAACTAATTAAACTTTAGATGTTAACTTAATAATAACAAATTATCCGCACGACGAGCGATCGTGACAGCGCTACGACGGGAACGAAACAAAGACAGATGCGGAACGTGTTCCGCAACTCGGACGCCCAGCGTTTTTCTATGAAAGGGCCTATCTAGTGCCTACATATATATCGATGCTATTACATATTATATACGTAGTATATTGCGTCTCAAACAGGCTCAACTCATAAAAAGTCAAGAAATTCAGAAATATTTGTGCAATAAAAGGACTTAATTTAAAACTATGCTATAATTTAATGTCAAAATACATTTAAATTTAATATAATAATACCAATCCATACATAGAAGATCAATAATAATATATATAAATCCGCAAAATTTCAATCATTTCCAATGAAACACGGGAGGGATACATTTAAATATATTCAATCCTATACATACCTTTTTGAAATCTTTTTTACTGATTTCCCACAAATTGCAATTTTTGAGTTAGGTCACTTTCATTCTGGGGGTGCAAATTAGTGTTTATCATATATCTATAGCTGATGGCCGCGACTTCGTCCGCGTGGTTTAAGTTTTTGATTCCCGCGGGAACTCCTTAATTTTGCGGGATAAAAATTGCTTATGTCACTCTCTAGGTCCTCAACTATGCCCATGCCAAAAATCACGTCGATACGTTGCTCCGTTGCGGCGTGATTGAAGGACAAACCAACAACCAAACACACTTTCGTATTTAAAATATTAAGTAAGTACTTATGATTCGTAAATTTCATTTGGGTTGTCTTCGATCCTAACATTCCCATAGTCTGTCTTTAAGATGATAATTTTGGCAAACGCCGTTTGCATAGTACTTATTTACTTTTGTCTGTCTCGCTCTATGGTCTTGTAGCATTAGATTGAGCAGTTGGAAGTTTCTTTTAACTTCCACCACAAGTTATCACTACGGATAAAAAGAAACCTAAGTCTTAAGATTCAGTCTAAGATGGTAGCGAGCTTACCTGTTTGGGGTATGGCAGGAATATAACACCCAAACCCCTAATCGGTCACTGCACCGCATCGTACTGGAACGCTTAATCGCTTGGCGGCACTTCTTTGCCGGTAGGGTCTAGTGGTCACGGCCGCAGCCTCCCACAATTCCAGAGCAGAGGAAATTCAGAAATTATAAATTCCCGGGACCTCCCACGTTAAAACAACAGCGTGCAACCCTGCGCCAATGAGGTCTTCTAAGTTCAATGATGAAGTCAGTACTGCTATGCTACCGTCGTTGTCTAGTGGTTAGCATGTTTGACCGTTACTGACGAGGTCTCTAGTCGTGCCATAACAATGGTTTTTCTGAGAAGTAATTCTCAGTTATGGCGAAGTTGGCAAAGAAATTCGCTCGAAGTTTGATAAGTTGGCGGTGTTTCACCCCCTTGCCTCGGTGAGCACGTAAATCCGGCGGTTCTGCGCCTGGTTTCTCTCCAGTCGTGGGATATTCTGTCCCCCACCGGGAGATTCGCTTAACTCCTGAGATTGTGGTCAGGAGGACATTATTATGCTACCGTCTTTGGAGCGCAGCATCAGGATTGAATGTGTGGCACATATAATATGTCAGGGTCTTGGTTTGAAATATTTTTAATCGAACTGTCACCGCAAGATTGCAAAAACTGTTAGATTGTAATCTAACTAGCGAAATTGTAAACTGTTGACAGATTGTGAACCGTTCAGTGTTCTCATTGTCAATTTTTGAAATACCATTCATTGTATTTACGTTTTCTTGTCTCTTTCTGGCTGTGCTTTCTGGTAGGTTAGGATAGGGTTCGATATAAATATATCGGTAGTGCCCTATCGGATTAATATACCTAACAGATTACAATCTACCGAAAAGTCATGCGTTACATTGTAATCTGTCGACAGTTTACAATTTCGCTAGTTACATTATAATCTAACGGATTTTGCAATCTTACGTAGTCAATGAATTTTACGTACGTATGTACATTCGTAACCCATCAGTAGGTTATTCTAATCAATGGCAGTAGCCATGTGTGCGAGAGGGACACTCTTAGAAACAGAATAATTAAACCTCTAGAATTAATGCCAGCTTGTTACCGAAAGGGATAGGTAATAATAGGTAAAAACCAGTTGCAACAACGTGTGTCGTTAAATCAATTCATTCTCGACTGTATTTCATGGGCATAAAGTTCACTTTTGATTGTAAGAACTGGTTTTAGAACGAACGTAGAACGAGGACGACTACGTTCACGACGATGTTTGTCGTTGAATCAATTCATTCTCGACTGTATCTCATAGTCATAAAGTTCTCTTTTGATTGTAAGAACTGTTTTGTGAAAAAAACGGAACGAGAACAACAAGTCGCGAACGTAGTCGCACCAAGTTATTCGAAGACTGGTTTGTGCAACGAAGACTGTTTTACCCAGGACGTAAAAACGGTTTCAACGTCGCAGACTCTGGTTAAGTTGTCTCTGGTCGCAGAACAGAGAACGGTCTTTAGAAACCAAAGAAAAATATACTCTCTACCGTTAGAAACGGTTCGTCGTCGCAACGCCCACCACTACCTGCAGCTCAGAAGGACTGGAATCCAGAGCCGTTAAACCATTAACCAGTTAAATAAAAAAAAATATAACACTACCTCATACCTGCAGCAATTATTTACAAATAAAATAAATTATTGTGAATAAATTCAATTAATACAAACAGTTGCTACTTGCTAGCTCGTTAATAACAAAATAATTAATCAAAAATGTTGGTGTTGTGTTTCATCCTGTAATAATACTTCTGAGAACACCTCCCAATTGGATTTACCTTTCACAGGCAAGTGTCTCTTTTGCTCTTTGCGAAATGCTTGATTAATATTTATAATACAATAATATCGATTGACATCAGACGCTATCTCTTCTGCAAAAGTTTTACTTAACCATAATATACTAGCCGATGCCCACGACTTCATCCGCGTGAATTGATGTACCTATTTGGTTCCCGCGGGAACTCTTAAATTTTCCGGGATAAAAAGTAGCTTAAAGTGATATATCTCTATGCCAAATCTTATCCAGATCGATTCAGTCGTTCTGGCGTGATTGAGTAACGCACATCCATCCATCCAAACTTTCGCATTTATAATATTAATACAGAAGCATAGATCAAATTTTACCCGAGCAATTCAAATTAGGTACTTAATTGGATTTGTATACTGATTCCATTTGCTTAAACTATCATAACTGTCAATAATATTATGATACTGACTCATCGTTAGCACACTCCGGGGTACAATTTTATTCAATAGTCCACCACCGAGCCTAATTCAGGTTTGTTTGTTTATGTATAATATTAATGGTAATTTCCAGTTTTCCCAGTGAAGTACATCTCCGTGCAGCTTGGCTAAGAGCCCTCGGTAAACGAGACAGTCACCTACCATACTCTGGTGTGGTCTGCTCGAAGCATTTTCTCAATGATGACATGAAACAGAATGTGGCTTGAGGCAAATTGTTACTGGTGCCATTCCTTCAACAGTGCAGGTAACTCATAATTTTATGTTCAGTTATGTATTGTAAGTAAGGAAATCCAAAATAATATGTCTTATCTAAAACAGATAAAGTGTGGCTGAGGAAGAAGGAGCTAAGACATAAATGCTGGATCTGAATTTATCTCGTTTTCCTCACATTGTAACTTTGTATGGAAACAGTTATGCAGCAGTAACTAGCAGTATATTTACATTTATATTTTTAGCAGTATGTTGAACATACCTTGCAGTACTGTCAATTACTTTTGATAATTATCGGTAAGCAGTGCAGAAACTATTATGGCTATTTTATTGAATGTCTGAATACTTAAATTTCATGTTGTTTTAGTTGTGTGCCCAAGTAAACCTAAAACACACACTTTGTGTACAATGTGCTCAGAGATTGATAAACTTTAGAAAACTCAGAGACCAGAGCTTGAGAGCCCGTGCACTGATGATGGACTTAGTTGACAAACATAAACTAGTGAGAACTTAGTACATAAACTTGCATCCTTCATACTAGAGTAATCTTGTACTGTATATATTGAATTTTTTACCTGTTTCTCAACAGATAACAAGACAACATATAAAAATGATAAACCGCACAAAACACCAACTAAAGAGTGGTATGGTGTTGACAACACCCTTGATACTAGAACACCCCTCAGAAGACAGACAGCTCCAAAACCCAAGAAATGAAGAAGAAGAAAACAGGCAGACTGAATTAGAGGAAACTGGACAGAGAGTTGTAGTGAAAACTGAAGAAAGTGATGTCTCTATGTTGGTTGATGGAGATACGGAAGTGTTACATGAACATAACAATGACAAGGATTCTGTTTGGGATCCATTAAAGTATGAAAGCTTTACTTTCCAATGTACACTTTGTATGGAGGAATTTGTCCATGAACATGCATACATACAACATGTGTGTGTGCATCTCCAGGTGAAATAGTTTTCTACTATTACACACTTTCATCAAATTGTTAATCTCTCATAGATTTTCTTAATCTTTCAAAGGACTGGAAGTTTATTAATTTGCTTTGTGTTTAGCAGAACGGTGAGGGTGATGGTGAATGTGACTCGTCACAAGTGTGCAAGCCTCATACAGCTGTGAGCTCTAGCTCTTCACACTCTTCACTCATCACTGAGAACAAGTCAGTATACCTGCCAGTACCAATAACGTTTAGTTCAAGTTACAGTTAGTATACACTTGTACTAGTATCACAATACCCTTTCCTCCTCTAACCTACTATATGCAGTACAGCTACATACTGGCTAGTGGCTCCCCAGTACACTCTACATACATTCTGATATATTTCACAGGCAGGCGGACCCCGGCCCTTGTGCACAAGCAGCTCAGACCTTGGGTAAGTAATTGTATCATAAAAAAAAATTGGCAGTCATGGGGACTGCCGATAGAAGTAAAAACGAATATTTAACTATTTTTTTTACTATTTTAAATATTCGTTTTGTTTAATTAAAATATATATATATATATGTCACCGTAAGATTGTAAAATCCGTTAGATTATAATCTAACGGTTTCTATCCCGCGAGATTATAAACTGTCGTAAGATTGTGAACCGTTCGATGTTCTGAGTATTAATTTATGAAATATTTATTGTTTTTACGTTTTCTTGTCTCTTTCATGTACAGTTCGCGCGCAAGTTGAATGCAGAATAAATGTAAGTGTCACCAAACATTTACTCTGCATTCAACTCGCGCGCGAACTATAGGTTAGGTTAGGGTTTGACATGAATATTCAGGTAGTGCCCGGCCGCACTTAGGTTCTATCGGGTTAATATATCTAATATATTACAATTTACCGAAAAATAACGCGTTAAATTGTAAGCACTATGTTACGGTTCACAATCTGTCGACAGTTTATAATCTATCGAGATAAAAAACGTTATATTATAACCTAACGGTTATTACAATCTTACGGTGACATATATATATTTAAAATAATTAAAGAAACCCTTAAAACTAAGTTCATAAATATGAGTATGTCTTTCTCCGCAGCATTGTAAAGTATAGCTGGCATAAAAATTGCATAAAAAAGCTTGAAGTTGCGGAAAAGCTATGCTTTATTGACAGAAGTATACTAAGATAAAACTAGTTTAGTAGCCGAATGCAAATCATTTTATTTTTGCCTACTGACTTTAAAAAAACTAAACAATCCAAATAACTTTTACATAACCTTTCACTTAGTCGAAAAATATCGCTTATTTTTGGAGAAAATATTGCAATTAGCCATTAAATTGTCATAAATAGGCAAAATTAAATTAAAAGAATCACAATTTGAGTTCAGAAATTTCCGCCTTAGGTACGATGTTTGAAGCCCGTTTTCTCACAATAATACCCCCTAAAGTACAACTATTGTAATATTATGCTGTAAACTGCTAATAGTTGTACGACATATTTGGTAGTACAGTTTCCAAAAATATTGTAAGAACTCTTCACGTGTATTTTTGCAATAAATACGAGTACATATCTTATCTTAGCTTGTTGAACAAATAACTATTGTTTCAGGAGCTCCTCTGACCCCGAATCTTGCGACAGAAAACGGAAACAAAGTGCAGATTAAAGTAGAGGCAGATGCGGATGAGAAATACATTGAAATTGATATAGACTTCAATTATCAGACAGCAACTGGAAGTGTGGTCAATACAACAGAAAATAACTTTATAGCTCCCATAAAGTACGAAAGTGTTCCCTTCCAATGTACACTTTGTTTGGAGGAGTTTATCCATGAACATGCGTACATGCAACATATGAGCGTGCATCTTCAGGTGAGATAGTTTTCTCCGGCTAAACACTTTCATCAACTTGTTAAGTTCATATGTTTGTTGTTTGCTCTCTTAAACTGTTTAAGGATAGAAATGGTATTATTTTGTTTTGTGTTTGGCAGAACGGTGAGGGTGATGGTGTATGTGACTCGTCACAAGTATGCAAGCCTCATACAGCTGTGAGCTCTAGCTCTTCACGCTCTTCACTCATCACTGAGAACAAGTCAGTATACCTGCCAGTATCAATAACGTTTAGTTCAAGTTACAGTTTTTTTAAGTGAAAACTTCTTTAGCCGCGTTGAGCACTTTTTGGTAGGGGAAAATCTTATAGGTTCACGACACCGACATGCTAATGTTAATGTTAATTGTAAAAACCGTTAGATTATAATCTAACTAGCGAGATTGTAAACTGTCGAAAGATTACAATTTATCGCATTATTTTTCGGTAGATTGTAATCTGTTAGGTATATTAACCCCTTTAAAACCTGATATTTATATCAAACCCTAACCTAACCTTCAAGAAAGAGAGAAGAAAACGTTAAACGTGAATATTTCAAAAATTGACACTCAAAACATTGAACGGTTCACAATATTTCGACAGATTACAATCAATTTTTACACGGTTTTTACAATTTTACGGTGACATACATATATCTTAACAAGGAAAAATGAACGGATTTAGTAAAAAGTTAAATGTGTATATGTATATCAGCGTAAAATTGTAAATAGCGTTAGATTATAATCTAACGGATTTTATCTCGGGAGATTGTAAATATTATATATTAATATAAGGTTTCTAATAATATTTGTGATTAGATGGCACCGTCAATCAAACATAATTGAGTTTCTCTGTAAGAAAAGATTTATTGTGTTCATTTTACTTGTACACTAAGATTCACATGAAATAAAAGTTATAAGTAACAAAACCTCTCATACCTGTAAGAAAAGAAACGACATTAAATGTTATTAAACACGGTGTCAGTTTCTTAATCACAATTAGAATATCCTTCTGAGCAATTAATTATCAATGCTACTTATTTTACAAATTGTTTTCACACGAAAATCACGAGACGCTTTTTAGGTTAAGTCTGTCTTTTTTATAGAGTATAGACCTCTGGTGCGGCTCGGTGACATTTGTTGCGCGGGAGAATTTGAATTAAAGAAAATTATAATTTTCTTTACATCTCCCCTCTGAGAGAAGATGAAATAATGGGTTTGCTCATGCATACCAGTATTTAAGCGTAGGCAGGAGCTGGCGTCAGCTTCGAGATGTGGAAAAAGTTAGATTCTGATTTCTTATGGTCAGTGTTTATCTTGTAAATTGAGTTCGATATTTTTTCTATGATTTTGTAGGGGCCGGTTTTCAATTCATCCAGCTTTCTCCTATTTAGTTTGTTTCCGTTCTCTACAAAAACAGTATCACCAACTTTGTAGTCTATATATTTTCGATTTTTATCGTAAATTGTTTTGTTGTAATTGTGTGATCTGATTGTATTTTCCAGAGCTCTTTTCCTGTCCTGGATTAAATCATACTCAGTTTTCTTTTGTTTCAGCTCATTTGGCAAAATCGTAACATCTGTGCCATAAAGTAGGTACTTTGGGGCATATCCAGTAACAGTGTGCTCTGTTTCATTGTATTTTTTTACACAGTTGTGTGCTATAGTTGACCAGGCTATTTTCTTGTCATGTTCGTTTATCTTGCATCTGATTTTGTTGACCAACGTTTGGTTTAGTCTCTCGTTTAAGCCATTTGAGAAAGGTGAGTTCACTGCTGTAAAAATTATTGGAATATTCTTTTCGTCCAAAAATGTCTTGAATTCCTTTGAATTGATACCCGGGTATTGATCTGAGAATATCAATTCGATGTCATCAATTTCTGCACAGTTTCTTATAAGTTTGATGAAATCGTTTGCATTTTGAGTACTAGATGTCAAAATATATGCATATCTAGTAAAATGATCTGATAGCAGGTGTAAGTATCTCTTCGTTGATCTGGATCCTCCGAAACCTCCAATGGTGTCAATGGAGCATATTTGAAAAGGTTTTGTGGCGGGGCCTAAGTGGGACATCAATCCATATTTATTTTTTCCTCTTGATTTATTCTTTAAACATACTATACAACTCTCACAGATTCTTTTTATGTTTTTCGTCATGTTTTCGGCTGTATACACCGAGCTAATCATTCTTTGCATCTGTTTAATTCCAATGTGGCCTAGATCTGTATGTACATTATTCATGAGTTCTATGCTGAATTTCTCTGATATTATTATTTTTTCTTTTTTCTTAACTTTCTTGTAGTACACATTGTTTTTTGTTTTTAACTTGTCTTTTCTGCACTGTATATATTCATTTTTAACTTGATCTTGTAAGATATCATTTAGTGTTATTGTGTTAACTACTTTTAACTGTTCCTCTAGGTTTTCCTCTGGTTCAAGGACTGGGTTCCTGCTCAGGCAGTCTGCTTCAATGTTATATCTTCCTGGAGAATATTTAATCTGGAAATCATATTGTGATAAGTAATATGTTAGATCACCTAATTCTTCATCTGTTCTAGATTTTATGTTCATATTCTCCAGTGGCTTGTGGTCAGAAAAGACAGTAAATTTTCTACCTATTAACAGATGCTGCCAATACTGTACACATTCTTTGATTGCCAGGCATTCCAGATATATAGCTTTTTTCCTTTTTTGTGCTTCATTCAATTTTTTTGAATAGTATGCTACCGGTTTTTCTTCATTGTTTTGTTGTGGCTGTTTGAGGACTGCTCCTACTCCTAGTATACTAGCATCTGTGTATATGTGGATAGGTAGGTTTGGATCAAAGATTGTTAATATTGGTTGAGAACATAATATTTGTTTCATTTCGTCAAATGACTCTTGGCATGCTTCAGTCCAGTTAAAAGATTGTCCTTTTCTCAAAAGGTTATGCAATGGTTCCAATTTTATTGCTATATTTGGCACATATTTATGATAAAAGTTTATTTTCCCCAAGAACTGTCTCACATTTTTTTGAGTTTTTGGAGTCGGGAAATTTTTTATTGATATCAGGTTGTCTTTCAGCGGTTTGACTGAATTATTCTGTATTACATGACCCAAGTATTTAACAGAGTCTGCTGCAAATGTGCATTTTGAGAATTTTAGTTTCATACCCTCGCTTTTAATTGCTTGAAATAATTGTTTCAGGTGTCCGACATGATCCGAGAATGATTTTGAGAATAACAAAATATCATCGATGAAACATACTGTGAACTCTCCGAGCTTGTGCTTTCGTATAATATTACACATTATCCTCTGGAATATGGCTGGAGAGGTTTTTAAGCCAAATGGTAAACAGGTCCATTGGTAATGTCCTTCTTGTGTCACAAATGCAGTTTTGTGTCTGTCTGTGATACGCAAAGGTATAGACCAGAACGCTGAATTTAGGTCCAGTGTTGAAAAAAACTTGCAATCTCTTGTTTTTACTATTAGGTCCTCAATAAGTGGGAAAGGTTGTGACTGAGGTATAACTATTTTATTTAAGTCTCGAAAATCTATGCACAATCTTGATCTTTTATTTTCATCTCTTTTATAGGCCAAGGTAACTGGTGCTGCGAATGGGCTATATGATTCTTCTATTATATTTTTTTTTAGTAATGTTGCAACCTGGTTCTCAATCTCTTTCTTGTCTTCCATTGTGCAACGATATGGTCTTTTACTGCAATATTTTTCTATTTGAAGATCAATGTGTGCTTCATAATCCGTTACCTTCCCTATGTCATATTTGTCCTTTGCAAACACAGATTTGTTTTTTGATATTAAGGCATCTATCACTGCCTGTTTTTGACAGTCTAGATGGTTAATACAAATTTTGAAGTTTTCTTCTCTAAGATCTTCATTGTAGTTTACAACATTATTAGATTTTATTTCCTTAGAACCCATATCTGTTTTATTTGTTTCCTTAGAAACTATTTCAGTTTTTTGAATAGGTATTTTCTGCTTAATTTTTAAGTTTTCATCTTGAACTAGGTAGAATTCTTTTATACAATCTAGTCCCACTAAAAAATCGTAATCGAAACTTTCCTTGTCTATTACAAAAACCTTAATTTTTTTTTCCACATCAAAAATTGCTACATCAAGTGTAATCATTCCATTTGCTTTTTTAACGCCATTAATCGTTTTTAAATTAGTATTGTTAGAAAGAGTGGCCTCCTTTTTATTTATCTTTAACAACTTCGAATTTATCAATGAGACATTTGACCCTGAGTCGTAGATCCCAAATACTTCGACATTTTTATTGAGTACTAATTTTACTTTGATCAATGGCGGCACTATTAGTTTTTTTGGTCTTCACACTGCAATTCGCATTCTAACTCTGAATTGTTGATAAGTCTTATTTGCTTTTTATCCTTTTCAGTATTTATTTTTGGTTTAAACCAACAGGAATCTTCTGAATGATAGCGTACACCTTTATTTGATTTTTCACAAATGGTACATTTTTCCTTAACTGGTTTAGTGTCTTCCTTTCTTTTGATGAATTTTTTTCTTTGCACCAAATGTTCTAATTTGCCAAGTTCATTAAATAAGTCTCTAGCGTGAGCAATTTCTTCTTTGTCAATTCTATCAGTTATAAAATCTGGTAAACCGGCTGCAATTATATCAATTAGGGTCCCTTCATCTATTGTTTTTCTTACTTCTAGTAAAAGTCTTTCTTTTTTTACTGCATATTCTAATAAAGACCCTGATTGATACTTGAAAGACAGAGCATACTTGCTGGAAGACCAACCTTTATTGGTATAGGTTTGCAGAAAATTTGATTTCCATTCCGACCACTCGGAATGCAAATCAAACTTGATCATCATGGAAGAATACCAATCAATGCATGATTTTTCTAGTAATAGTCTAAAAATTTCAATTTTTTCTTCCTCTTCTACGATATCAAACCTTGTACATTCTTTTTCAAATACTTCCATCCATTGCGATGCACTTGAATTTTTTCCGTTAAACTTTTCAATTACAAATTTCTCAGCTAACTTTTTCATACTTTTTTTTTCTTTCTTCTGTTTATCTTCAACTAATTTTTCCAAAATTTTCACTATAGGATCTTCTAAAGACTTTTTACTCGCAATAGCCAATTGTTCTTGGGTAGTTTCCTCTAGGAATTGGTCCAGAAATATCATGTTGCTATCCTCATCAACGTATGTTTGTAATATATCCTGTGTCGTTTTTATCCAAACATTTCTAGTTTGATACCTTTTTTTTAATGTACTTTTCACTGTAACGTAGGTTTTTGTGGCTAGAATATGTTTGTGAAGTGATATTGTTTGATGCTCTTCAGGAATAAGGAAAACCTTGTCATCTTGTGTGGCAATTGAGGTTATGGCGATGAAGTTTGACTTTCCGTCCGCTGTTGGTTTAACTTGGAAAGTAAATTTCAACTTCTCCATTATGTGACAATAATGTCGTTTTATAAGGTTTCTAATAATATTTGTGATTAGATGGCACCGTCAATCAAACATAATTGAGTTTCTCTGTAAGAAAAGATTTATTGTGTTCATTTTACTTGTACACTAAGATTCACATGAAATAAAAGTTATAAGTAACAAAACCTCTCATACCTGTAAGAAAAGAAACGACATTAAATGTTATTAAACACGGTGTCAGTTTCTTAATCACAATTAGAATATCCTTCTGAGCAATTAATTATCAATGCTACTTATTTTACAAATTGTTTTCACACGAAAATCACGAGACGCTTTTTAGGTTAAGTCTGTCTTTTTTATAGAGTATAGACCTCTGGTGCGGCTCGGTGACATTTGTTGCGCGGGAGAATTTGAATTAAAGAAAATTATAATTTTCTTTACATATTATTAAAATTTTTAGTTTAAAATTATGAAAATGGCTCTGACTTTCATTCCATAAAATATTTTATTTAGTTTAAAAATATAATTTTTCGAATATAATTAATTATTAATTTAAATTGTCAAAAATAAAATATGTTATTTTTTTGCAAAATTATTAGAAATTAACGAAAAAATATTGTAATAGTGTTTTTTTAAATATCCGTTTTCCATATTTGTTTAGATCCTTGATCCTGAAGATGTCTTCAGACGGTGGTAAAAGAAAAAAAAGACAAGAAGATGAAATAAAATTGGTAGGAGCGGTTGCCTCTAATAATGATAAAAATCATGGGGAAATATCTGATGAAATTGTAAAAAAGAGAAAACTCCAAAATAAAGTTAGGTGTCAGCGATATAGAGATAAGAGAAAAAGTGCTGTAACAATTGATTCGCGAATTTCTAAACATCAAACAATTGAAGAGGATATAATTAAATGTCGTAAAGACATTTCCTCTGTTAATAATAAAAATCAAGAGGAAAAATGTGATGAAATTTTAAAAAAGAGAAAACTTCAAAATAAATTGAGGTGTCAGCGATATAGAGATAAGAGAAAAAGTGCTGTAACAATTGATTCGCGAATTTCTAAACATCAAACAATTGAAGAGGATATAATTAAATGTCGTAAAGACATTTCCTCTGATAATAATAAAAATCAAGAGGAAAAATGTGATGAAATTTTAAAAAAGAGAAAACTCCAAAATAAATTGAGGTGTCAGCGATATAGAGATAAGAGAAAAAGTGCTGTAACAATTGATACGCGAATTTCTAAACATCAAACAAATGATGAGGATATAATAATTAAACGTCGTAGAGAAAAAAACAAACAAAAAAGTAAAAGGTATAGAGATAAGAAAAGAGCTTTAGTGGCTTTGATTAATTTACAGACAGATCAACACTCAAAAACAATTGCAAAGCATGCTCCTGAACGTCTGAATTTCCATACCTCACAAATTCCAGGCCTGTCAACAAAAAATGAGCCAACTCATACACCCGGCGCTGCTGGCCCACCAATACGAAATGAATTATACATTCCAGAATCATATTCAGATTATGATGCAAACGTTCAAAACGATATTCCTGCACAAGTTAATTATGTTCCACAATTAGATGAACCAATAATGGTAAACTATGTATCAAATCCTGAAAATATTCTTCAACGTGATGCTCAAAATAATATTCAAAACATGTGTTCTCAACATATCCTATCTTTACAAACATACTCTTCTTTCCAACAAGATTCCAGTGCCCATCGAGAATTTCAAAAAGATTTTCTTGAAAATGATTTTGGCCATGTTTGTGACATTTGCGATAGACTGTGGTTTAAAAAAGATTTGAAATTTTTTGTCAATAACAATATGACTCCCAATATTCAATTTTTAAGAACAATGCTCGGAAACGCTAATTTAGCTGAGGTGAAAATTTGCTCAACTTGCTTAACAACAATCAATAAGAATCGTGTCCCACCACTTTCGGTATATAATGGTTTTAAATATTATCCACTTCCGGAAAATCTAAAAAATTCTCCATTAGATTTGGTAACAGAAAGACTTATATCTCCAAGAATTCCATTTATGCAAATTCGAAGACTTCGACATATTCATGGTCAATTCGGAATCTATGGGCAGGTGATAAATGTTCCAATAGTAAATACAATGGTACATTCATTACCAAGAAATATAGATGACGATCATAGCATTACGGTTCATATTAAAAGAAAGAAAATACACAAATCCAGCGACCTTTATGGTATAGTCAACAAAAGAAAAATAAAAACGTGGTTGCGATACTTGAAAGATACACCTCTTTATACTTCTTATAGAATTACGATTGATGATAGCTTCTTAAACAGCCAAGATGATGTACAAGATGAAATCATCTTCGATGAAGATGGTGACAGTCACATTTCAGAACAAATACCAATCGATGAAAACTTAATAGCACAGCAACAAACATTAATGTGGAACGACATAATGTACTTAAGAACAGCTCCTGGAGAAGGTAATGTTCCCATTAGTCTATTATTCGATGAACATGCAGAGGAATTATCTTTTCCGCAAATATACCTGGGTCAATTTAGAACTTTTCGTGATGGGCTTACTGTCACACCTTTTATGATGGCAACTAGTGAACTCAGACGATCTGACAGACGAGGAGTTACCCCTCAGCATTTGTTATACTTGGCCATGAAAATAATGAGAATAAGAATACGAGATTCGCTTTCTATTTCATTCAAACATGGTGAAAAAGGCACTACTATCACTAAAAAGCAAATAGAATCAGAAGATTACGTACAAGGTTGTATTGAAAGTAATTTGGCTTTTCTACGCACGATCCCGAATTCAGCATATTATTGGTCAGAAAGAAAAAAGGACCTGTTTGCAATGATTAGACAATATGGTAAGCCAACAGTTTTTTTTACAATAAGTGCTAACGAAATAGGATGGCCGAAATTGATACAATTATTACATAATTTAAAAAATAATTCTGAAATATCGGTTGAAGATGCAGCAGCATTACATTTTATAGAAAAGAGTACACTTATTAATGAAGACGCAGTTACTTGTGCTATATATTTCAATAAGTTGGTCAATGTCCTAATGAAAATACTGCAATCAAAAAGATTTAGTCCTTTCAAGAAATATAGAATTTTGTATTACTTCAAAAGCATCGAATTTCAACATAGGGTTAGTCCACAAGCGCGCATTTTAGCTTGGCTCGACAATGCTCCTGAAGACGCACTAGAAAAAGATTACAGTAAAGCAATCGATCTTATAGATTCTCTAATATCGGTATCTGCAGCAGAGGCATCAGGTAATATCAAATTACAAACACACAAGCATACTTTTACCTGTTACAAAGGCGATAAACGAATGAAAAAATGTAGATTTGAAGCTCCTTTTGTGCCAATTAAGACAACAATGATTTTGACACCAATGAAAGACACCGAAGATGGATTTAAAGAGTATAAAGCAAAATATGATGATCTCAGGAAAAATTTGGAAAATTATGAATACATTGATTTCCAAACATTTTATGAAGACAATAATATACATTCAGATCAGGAATATGTTGATATTATTCGCGCTGGAATCAATCGACCAAAATTTTTTCCGAAGCGTCAACCTAATGAAAAATGGTACAATCCTTTTAATCCATTTATATTGAACATTGTTAAATCTAATACAGACTTTCAATTTATAACAGAAGAGTATTCGTGCGCGGCTTTCGTCGTAGAGTACGTCAACAAAACGAATAGAGGTGTTAGCAATTTACGAAGAAAAATAATTGAAATAATGGATGAACACCCAGAATTTGATATGTTTGAAATCACTAAAAATATTAGTATCGATCTTTTAAATCACACTGAGATGACGAGTCAAGAAGCTGCCTGGTATTTGTTGAGAGAGCCTATGTCAAAAAGTTCAACCAGTATTGTCTATATACCAACTGTATGGCCTTTCGAAAGACAAAGAATAAAAAAAACTATGAAGGAATTGAGTGAATTAGACGATGACTGCACAGATATATGGAAAGAAAATTGGTTCGACAAATATGAAAAAAGACCTGAAGATTTGGAAGACACTTCGCTCGCGCAATTCGTTTCTAAGTACTACAAAAATAACAAAGGAGAGTATGTCAAACGAGATGAACCGAGAGTAATACGTTATCGCAATTATGATATGGCTACTGATTTCAACGAATATAAAAGAGAAATGGTAACTTTGTACATTCCATTTCGTCATGAGGAGGCAGATATTCTTGAAAATATGAAATTCATAAGATTATACGATGAAAATGTAGATCTAATATTACAGAAAAGAAAAGAGTTTGAGTCCAACATAGATATTGAAAGAACATTACAAATTTGTCGAGAATTATGCCGCGAAGAAGTTCCAGATATTGTTGGTAGACTTCCTGATCAAAACCCATTAGTTAATAAATGACCCGAATTCAGAAATAAAAGATGATTTATCTCTGAATTCATTCGTTAAAAAAACTTCGAGCTATAGCTGAGAAGAAAGAAAATTTAATGTCTTAAAATGATGTTTATGATCTTATGCGCCGGGCCAATGAAGAACAGCGATAAATTCTGTTTCATACAATGCACCACCTTACAGATGAGAACGATGTTAGCGAGTTACAATTATTTTCGCCTATTCAACCACGTTGTTCAAGAAAAAATTAAGCTTTGCATTATTTGGGCAGGGATGAGGATAATACTGGAATAATAAAACTATATTTGGAAGAATTATGTAATTCTTTTAATAAATCACATTACATTGTACTGCTGCTTTCCCACACTAAATAGCGCTAGACGTTTTGGTTAGCGGGTTCAACTATTCGACCACAGATGGCAGACAGCTGATGCAATGTCAAAGGGCGTTCCTTTAAACGCAGTGGTTAATTAAAAATGCTTTGTTCGATCAATTACACCACAGAATTACACGTTTCAGTGAGGCTTGTCAACAAATAAAATAATTATTACTTAACAAAACATACATTTCCTTTTCATAATATAGCGACAGAGGTTAAGTACCAAGTATGGTATTCATGTAGGATTATTATTAGGCATGGATAAAATGGAGTAGTAATTAAAAGAGGAAAGCGGATGCTCAAGATTTAAACAATAAACGTATTGATTATTTTAGACATTTTACCCTTGACCTTATTCGGAATAATAAATCCACAGTAATTTCGGTTTTAATTTTTAAATCCTGCACATTGTCCTGAATCGGAGGGCAGAATATGGTCATGGCCTTTGCAAGTAAAACGCATAAAATACAATCGAATAAGATCAGCGTACGAAACAAATTACATTACTTGCTTTGATTGGTAATTGATAATTACTAATTATAGATTACTCTGTGATTATAGGTAGGTATCTAATACGTAATTTATTATAAATTCAGCTGGCTGTTGTTTCAGTTTTCGTAAAATAAATTTCTTGATTTCACAAATTTACAGTAGACCTAGTACCTATCAATTTGCTATCAAGGTAAGTTGTGAATTAGATTTCATTATCCTAGAAAATATATAACAGGCTTGACCCGGTTTTGGACCCTAGGCACGATTGGATTATTAGGAGTTACTGTCTTGAATCAGCAAAACGTATCCTAAATTTATGGATGGGTCTCAAGACAGGGATATATTGTATTACTGTTTCGAAGACGGTGAACGGAAATTCTTTACGGTTTAGTTCGAAAATTCTGCATCCTACTAGGTCAGTAGGTAAGCAAAGGCTGTAACCTACGGCCTACCCGTGCGAAACTGGGGTGGGTAGCGTAAGCTAGTTAGATTCCTACCCATTATCTAGATTCTAGAAACTTATGTAATACCGTCAAATCTGGCAACTTTGCCACCAGCAGAGTACAACGATAAATCCTTTCATACCATTGACTACGTAAATTGTGACTACTTTTAGGGAAAAATACGGGCAACACTATTTTGTATAAGGCAACACCACCACCGTCCACTACTGCTGGGCCAGAGACCAGAGTATTATGGAGTATTATGTTCTGTGTGCTGGGCAGTGGGCACAGGCACACTCTCATAAGAGACCATGTTAATTGTCTCTGTAAGAGACTCTCCTATGCTCTAATTCCCACTCTCCTAAGGAGAGAGGGAATTAGAGCTTAGACCCACCACGTTGCTCCAATGCGGGTTGGCGCGCTTTAATTTCTATTGTCGTGTTAGTGATAATAACCGGGACCGACGGCTTAACGTGCTCTCCGAGGCACGGGGGTGAAACACCGCCAACTTCCAACTCCAGGCTGGCACTGAGAATTTCTGAATTGAAAAACCCAATAGGTACCAATTTTTTAAGGCAAAACCACGGCAACCAATTTTTACCATTTCATCCTCAAAATTCGTCGCTTACTTATTTTCGAATGTAAACATCGGAGGCAGGTAGGTACGTAAATTTTAGATTTAATGTTATTTCTATGGTAAGGAATGGATTGACTAGGTACCTTGAAAATGCCGTAGTGTTTGAAGTGTGTCTCATAAATGCTGTTGGCAAAGTTACCAATTCACGCCGGCCAATATGAGAGGGCAACTTTTCTACCGGGATAAATTGGGTATAGACTATTAGGATTATTAGTGCTACCCGTGCGAAGCCGTGGCGAATCGCTAGTAATTTTATGTAGGGACAAATAATTTTATTCAGTAACAAAGTTTTTCAGTGTTGTTTTAACTAAACCTGTATAAAAGAATGAGAAATGAAAAAGATTTGTGAGATTGCATACAATTTTATTTGAACCAGTTTGAACTTGGATATGATTTAAGTACCTACTTACAAAAAAAAAATTACAAAATAAGAATGAACAATTTAATTATTATTGAAATCATAATTGCATGCCATTTCAAATTGGAGTTTGGTGGTCAGTATCTTGCATTATTGTGCTATCTTCTATAAATGAGAGTAATTAGTAAACAAACCAAAGATATAAAATAAATTTTCTCATTAATTGTTCAAGTGAAGCTTAAAAATTGAAATGAAAACATAATTTTGTGAATTTCCAAGGGATATCAAGAAATCCCAGAAGGCAGATGGCTGGATAACTTCATTTCACTAAACAAATTAACTGATAAAATATACTGACCATAGCTTGGTAAAATATAATGTTAAAATAAGTTAGTAGATAGTCCAGCTTTTGAGTAATTTATAGTAGGTACTTTAGCACTGGAACCATTAAATTAAACAATCAACAAACAGGATTTTTAGCCATTCTAACCGTCATTATCAGTTTTTTACCAGGCTAAACCCAATATTGTTTTGATACAAGGATACATATGATATTTTAGGTAATAAACATTTGTAGTATAAAAATATAATCTTAAATCCTACCTAGTACCTACTTTAAATAAGTTTTATGTTAGTCTACTAGAACAAGACAAGCAGCGCAAACACACCATTGACTAAAGCACATGGGTATGCAATGAGAGGTCTTTGCTCAAAATCACCTGACATAGTGACAAAGAGGCGACTGGCTGACAGAGCAGACCAAATCACTGCTACAGCTGATAGACTGAGGCCTATTGTACCTTCGAGAGACATAAAAATACCCAGGCAAGCCAAAGCAACCATTGGCAGCATGCAATACCCTAACACACTGGCAACACTCAACAAAGTAAAAACACCTTCTGTATGGCTCATTAGAGATAGTAAACAGTACATAAAAAGAACAGACATTACGGATAATCCATAAACATATCCAAAATGTGCTTTATTACCAGAAAGAAACAGACATACTGCCAGAGCTAAACAAAATGCAATGGGACCAGCAATATCTGTATCTCTTAGTAAGAAATTAGGATCATCAGCTTTAGATTGACCATGGAATGGATTGAGTACAGCTAAGGTTTTTTCTAATATTCTATCTGGATAAATTTCTAATTCATCTAGTAATGGTGGTTCATCAAAGTCGGATGCTTCAGTTGGTTGATCCCCTGGTATTGGTGGTGGAGTGAATAAACTTGGGTTGTAGTACTGGTTGTTGTTGACAGGAACATTTGATCCTTGGTTGAATGAAAAGTTTTGTTGTTCTGCGGTGAAATTCTGAAAGTCTAAGCAAATAATTATGGTTATGATGGCAAATGTGTCTGTTTGTCTTATCTGTATGCTACGCTTTAATGGCCCATATATTTAACCGCTTTAGATAAGTTTGGTATAGATCTGGGTTGCATCCCAGGGAAAGACAGGCTACTTTTAACCCGGAAAATTAAAGATTCCCGCGAGAATCAAAAAAATTGAAGCGGACGTAGTCGCGTACATCATGTAGTATCAAAAATTTAGTACCTACTAATTAATTAAACAACGAAACTATTACTGAATATCAACTACTATGTATCACAGTTTACCTAGTGTCTGAGAGTCTCCGAATTCATTTGAATTATTGAAATGTGGACTGTTGTTTTGAGTTTGCCAAGAATACTCGTTTGGATTCGGAAAACCAGCCATGATTTCGGTTCGAACACTTTTCCTGCTATTCCTGCTAACGTTTGAAAATATATAATGTTACTGTTACTTGTCTCTCTACGAAAACGGTTTAAAAAATCGTCTGTGTACTATGACAAGACTTGTGACTTGTCAACTGCAAAATTAATGTTACTTGTCTCTGGTCTCAGATTAAAAACCTTCTGAGTCTCTGGTCAACAGATGTGTAAAGCACAGACATTATAAAGAGAAAAGGTGTAAAGTGGCAAAGTTGCCAGATACGGTACCGTGACCACAGATATATAAAGGGAAGCAGACTTAACATAAATTTCACACCCACATAGACAAGTGTATGGGAACATGGGAATCTGTGTCCTTTTCCCTCAAAGCAGAAATGTCTATACATGGAACTAATAAGTACTACGTACAACTGGAATGCGTACTACAAACTTATTTAACTTATTTTTAATCAAATTTCATTCACCACTACGCACGCAGTATAAAAATGAATCCGAGTGAGACATCCACAACATACCGCGGTGTCCCTTTCTAACAGTGGTCTTTGTGTTGCTATTTCACATTTAACATTATACTTCAAATTTGGTACGTTTATAAAAGAAATCTGAAAAATGGTTATACTATCGAATTAGTCACCTCCTATCCTCCGATTAAAATTTCAAGCATTTAGAAAATTAGTACGTCAATAATTCACTTGTTTTCGTGTTGAAGGGGGCAATCGTAGTAGTAATAAAAATAAAAACGTTGCAACCATGGAATTATTATGTACTATGATGGTTGCAACACAAACGGCCATTTTGATGAATCTTACGATAGACGAAATTTCGGGTGACATAAATTTAGGTACCAAGTATACGGGACAAGTATCGTAAACTATGAAACACGAATTATAACAGAATAGATATTTTTTTCATATTTCAGATTACCAAAAAATTATACATTGCGTGAAAAGTGGTTAAGCATTATACCTGGTGGTAACAGAAAAGTGACCCAAAATTCTGTAATATGCAGCAAACATTTCATGCCAGAGGATTATATTCCTAATTTATCACGGCCCGTTTTAAAAGAAAATGCTCTTCCCTCACGATTCCTCGTGGTAAGCAAAATCAATTTTATTTTTATCTTGAATAGGGACGTTTACAGATAATGATAAAAATCCAGCCCGTAACTGTTCCACTACTGGGCAAGGGCCTCTTCTCACTAGGAGAATGCATGAGCACTAATCACCACGCTTGCTCACTGCAGGTTGGTGATTTCAGACTGTCAAGTCCAGGTTTCCTTACGATGTTTCCTTCACCGTATGTGCTGTATCACCGTACTTCAACAGAATGAAATTAAAAACATTTTCAAACATGGAGACTGTCATAGTGATGAGATGAGTTCAGGAGCGACAAAGAGTTAAAAATATTTTTTGTATGAAAAATTTGAGCATGTTGATAATTTTATATACCCAGTATGTTCGAAAAGTCAAATATGTATGGCTCGAAAAGCCAAATATGTATGGTTCAAGAAATCAATTTATGTTTCGCTTTACAGCAATACCAGTATTATTGAATTTTTAACCGACTTAAAAAAAAAATTTTTTTGTTAAACCATCACCGATAATTATCTATTTTTACCTAAATGCTTCGTAATTATCGATCCTAAATGGATCGCTGGATCCAGGCGGCGCAAGACCGTGGCTTGTGGAGGACCCTACAGGAGACCTATGTCCAGCAGTGGACGTCCATCGGTTGACGACGACCTAAATGCTTACTTGTGTAAGAGACTTACTAAGAGGCAATAGGCACTACTTATAAAATATCAACATCATTATAAATAAAAATATTTTAAAATTATTTGCTGATTTTTATTTCTTCATAGTGGTATATATTTTATATCCCGTATATTGAAGTATCCCAAAATTCAAAAATAGTGTGGTCACTCTTGTGGAAAAGGGACACAAGGGTCAGTATGGTATCTCTCACTCGGCACACTTTATTAACAAGAGCTCATTCCGGTTGTACGTAGTACTTATTAGTTCCATGTGTCTATATGTGTCTGTGTCTATGTTCCTATCTTTTTTTTAATTTGTTGCAACACTAACGAACACATTGACAAAATTTGTCAATGTGTTCGTTAGTGTAATATTCATTGCGTGGAAGACTGATAGGACATTTAGAAGACATATGGCGTTTGTTTACACTGTGTAATGTGTTGTCATAATTTTTTTGTGAAATTTAGAGGTTTAGTAGCCAATATTTATTGAAATAATATGTTGAAATGTTGTGTTTTACAACGCTTCGTACAGAAAAACCCCAGAAATAACGTTCCATCGGTAAGTAAATTTCATGGTATCATGTAGCTTTGAAATTTTTTCGTTTATCGCATCGTATCAAGGATAAGATATCTAATATTTTTAGTTGTTAAGACGAAATATGTACCCATACATATATAAAAACTATAATGTTATGGTTTTCTGTAGAAATACATGTTTTATGTCATTGAATAATCTTTTGTTTGACCTAAAGAACTTGAAAGAATTACAGGGTCGGACTCTTTTATTATAACTTTATAACTTTGTCTTTTAATTTCAGGTTTCCAAAGGATGAATAAGTCCCTGAGAAACCTATGTATGAAACATATTAATAGAAAAATGGCATTCCGAATCAGTTGTAAATTCACTTGGTGATTCTAAAGCACGAATTGTAAAGTTTATTTGAATAAAAACATGCACGTTTAACCTGTTGTTATTTTTTTATTTAACCTTCTAACCTAATTTTTGAAATAAAGATTCAATTTTACAACATTTATTAGGCTTACTGCCAAGAAATTAATGTCAATAGGAACATTAAGTTAAAAGTTAGCGGTATTTACACGATATATGTTCTCTAAATAATATCCTCATCACCTGCGCGTCGACGCAGGGCGAGAACGACGCGAGGACCACTGGCCAGACATCTTTACTATGGTCTCGCACGTGGTGGTGATTACCATTGCCGACCCAAGCCCGGAACAGACTAGCACAAGCCGGTTAAATGGTAGGAGCGGGTGCTGAGAAAGTATTTTTGAAAGTTCATCCCATCCAACAGGAATTTGAAATTTGTATGAAAATTGAATTTAACGTAAGTGAAGCTGCGGGCAAAAGCTAGATAAAATTACAATTTTCAATTTTGTTACTACATTGCAGTTGTGATCGCTTGTGATGAAAAAATCATAAAAAGTACCTATAATAATTATTTGTTAAACCCTTACAAATTAAAGCTTCCAAATGATAAGTAACGTTTTTATAGGTCGTTTTTTTCACGCGTTAACCCTACATATTAATATATTGATTTATGCAGCAACAAGGTGCGGCCCTGAGTTTTGTCTATGTGTGCGTAATGTTTCCGTATGTTTGAAATTGTCACGCTATTTTTTTCATTATATTGAATCTGCTTCCCTTTATATATCTGTGACCGTGACCTACATAAAAACTCATAGAATAATTAAACCTCTAGAATCAATGCCAGCGTGTAACCGAAAGGGATAGGTAATAATAGGTAAAACGCTGCAATGCACCATAAGTGCTGGAAGAACAAAACAAACAACCCGTGATACGCAGAAAGGGATAGAAGAAATCATATTTTGTTCTCATTCCTTCTTGTGTAACATTTCCACACTGCATCTCTTTCATGTGGGAGTGAAAAGGAGATATGGCTTGGTCTATATTACTTTCTCTGACTTACGATAATAAACTTGAATATGTTTTTTATTTTTTATTTAACGTCTAACGACTGTCTCACGAACAGACCATTGCTCTATCTAGAGGTCATTGACAGGTCATTGATTTGAGGATTTTGTTCATTAATGGAAGAAGAATGAATGAAAAGGTTAACCAATCAGAGGTGATTGCGATTTTTACAATGCAGGGCGACCGCGTATCTTTTGCATCAATTATTGATACATCGCAATTACCTCTGATTGGTTAATACTCTTCCACTATTGGACGAAATCCATTGACGCAGCAAGAATACCATAAATTCAGCCAATCAGAGGTGATTGCGATGTATCAATGATTGATGCAAAAGATACGCGGTCGCCCTGCTGTAGTTTGTTTTCTGGTCGATGCCAGCCAGTGGGTTCCAGAATGAGGAGTATAAGTGTTCTGTGAGACTGGTTCTGAAGACAACTTCTGTGGGTTGTGGGTTGATAATAGGAGTATAAGTGTTCTGTGCTTGTTAAAACGTAGTGGTTACTGGCAATATGTTACTTGTCTCTGGTTACTGGTTATATGGTTATGTTCACTTTGGTTGTTAATTTGTTATGTTATTGTTAGGCTCAGAAGGACTGGAATCCAGAGCCGTTAAACCAGTTAAATAAAAAAAAAAAAAAATGTTATTGTTAAGTTTATCAGATCAAATAAACCAGTTAAATAAAAAAAAAAAAAAAAACAGATCAAATAATAATATATAAAATAATTTCTTGTTCATAAACAAAATGAGTTGTGAATGAACAAAAATTTAAAATGCGTTGCTGTGTGCCTTTCTGTGAAAATACTTCGGACAATGTATCTACATCAGACGGGGAGCGGAAGGGCATTAGTTTTCATGGGTAGGTATATTTTTAGTTGACTCGCAACTCGTAGTCAAGTTGGAACTCTAGTTGTTTGTCTAAACTTCATATTAATTGCTATTTCCAGTTTCCCCAGTGACGTGCAGCTCCGTGCTGCTTGGCTCAGAGCCCTCGGCAAACCAGACGGTCACCTACCAGACTCTGCTGTGGTCTGCTCGCAGCATTTTCTCAATGATGACATTTATGAAACAGAATGCGGCTTTAGGCAAATTGTTACTAGTGCCATTCCTTCAACAGTGCAGGTAACTGATAATTTTATGTATTGTGCATAAGTACTTACTTAAACCATAAGTAACTAAATGTAATCAAGTGAGGCTGAAGGAGGAGGAGCTTAGACATATATTGGATGTGAATTTGCCTTTTTAAAAAGGTTGCAGCATTGTATGGAAACAGTAATGTAGCAGTAACTAACAGTATATTTACAGGTTTGCATGATATGCCTAGACACTGACAGCAAGCTGATTCTAATGAGTAAACACAAATTGGAAGAAACATATGAAAAGTTAACAGGATATCCTGTAAGTTGTTAATTTATGCTTGCAACTTCATCTGTGTGGTTCAAATTTAATTCAGCAATAAATTTAATTTAATTCAAAATAATAGCCAATGTCCTTCCCTGGGATGTCTAACGCTGCACCAAATTTCATCCAAATTGGTTGAAAAGATAGGCCATTAAAGCGCAGCAGACAGACAGACGCACTTCTGCATTTATAATATTAGGTACGGACGAATTAATAGTGTTTATTGTATTTTGATTATATTTTATGTATAACAAAGTTAATCAAAATGGTTAACCTATCTAGCAGTACAGTACTTTTGATAAATCTGCAAACAGTGCAGAGACTAACAGGTTATTTATGGAATGCATGAATACTTCAGTATCTTGTTGTTTCAGTTGTGTGATCTAGGAAACCTAAAACAAACACTTTGTGTACAATGTGCTCAGACATTGATAAACTTTAATAGATTTAGAGACAAGAGCTTGAGAGCCCGTGCACTGATGATGGACTTAGTTGAGAAACATGAATTAGTGAGTATACTTAATGCATATAAGTACTTGCATTGTTTCTTTCTCCTTGTACTTTATGTATTGAATATTTAACTTGTCTCTCAACAGATAACAAGGCGACATATAAAAATGATAAACCGCACAAAATACCAACTAAAGAGTAGTATGGTGTTGACAACGCTAGGACCTGACCACTGTGACTTACACATACAAGAACACCCCTCAGAAGACAAACAGACAGAAATACAGGAAATTGAATTGAAATGTGAAGTGAAAACTGAAGAAAGTGATGACTCTATGTCGGTTGATGGAGACATGGAAGTGAAACATGAAGAAGACGATAATGTTAATGATTTTGTTCAAGTTCCATTAAAGTACGAAAGTGCTTCCTTCCAATGTACACTTTGTTTGGAGGAATTTGTCCATGAACATGAGTACATGCAACATATGAGCATGCATCTCCAGGTGTGATTTCTTTCAACTATTTAACACTGTTATTTACTTCTCAAGTTCTTGTTTAGATGTGGTGAGGCTTTCTCAAACTCTCAATGAACAGAAAACTCATGATTTTTTTAAATGTTTGGCAGAACGGTGAGGGTGATGGTGAATGTGACTCGTCACGAGTGTGCAAGCCTCATACAGCTGTGAGCTCTAGCTCTTCACACTCTCCACTCATCACTGAGAACAAGTCAGTATACCTGCCAGTACCAATAACGTTTAGTTCCAGTTACAGTTAGTATACACTTGTACTAGTGTCACAATACCCTTTCCTCCTCTCTAACCTGCTATATGCAGTACAGCTACATACTGGCTAGCGGCTCCCCAGTACACTCTACATACATTCTGATATATTTCACAGGCATGCGGATCCCGGCCCTTGTGCACAAGCGGCTCACACCTCAGGTGAGATACTGTGTTATTTCTCATTTAAACACTATGACAATATAATATAATTTTTTTTATCTACTCCAGCATCGAAAAGTTCCAATTTCGAATTTGACAACTATATCGAATTGAACCCTCTTTCGTGTTTGCTTCTCATAACGATACAGTTCGTTGTATGGGAGCTGTATCGTTATGAGTCGTAGCTGTATCGATATGGTTATCTTCATAAATAGGATACCTATAGCTTAGCGGCTCTGGGTTCTGGCACTTTCCCAACCACAGAGTTCATAGTATGTAGAGGAGCCATACCTACATCATGGCGGATGGTGGCACCCGTCATTGAATATGTACATATTATATATTTCATCTCCACCTACTCTATACTCTATGTACCCAACCCACTCTATGGTTGGTAATGCCACTCTTACTGCCAATATTAAAAAAAAATTAGAAAAATTACGCGGTAACCGGATTACTTTTGCAACTTGTGAAATTTGTATTGATTTCAAGCAAAAATGTCTACGTCGGAGATGTCGTCAGACTGCGAAATTGGAAATACTCCACCCGATATCACAGAGAGAGCGAATATAGTGGCAAATAACTTATTACCTGAAAAGTCTAGACATTTATATGAAAAATGTTACGAAGATTTTGTCAATTGGCAGGAAACTAGTAATGTGCCAAAGACATCTTTGTCAGAAAATGTATTACTAGTGTATTTTGAAGAATGTGCGAGAAAATTCCAACCGTCCACATTGTGGACGCGTTACTCGATGTTACGCAGCGTCCTCAATATTAAACATAAAATTGAGCTGTCAACATACACAAAATTAATTGCATTTCTGAAAAGGAAGTCAGAGGGATATAAAGGAAAAAAGGCTAAATGTTTTACGACACATGAAATAAAAAAATTCCTTGATCAAGCGCCATCTAACTATCTTCTGATGAAAGTAAGTATTTTCACAATAATTATGTATAGTTTCCTCGCACCTTTGACTACCCCCGTGACGCGCAGCACGCGCGTTTTTATGGTATATAATAATGCTTACTTTTGCCCTTTTCCCGCGACTCCGCATGCATAAATTTTGGTTTTAACGGTTAGGTCAGCGCGCTTGCATGATAGATGCACCGTCACTTACAATCACGTGAGATCGCAGTCAAGCACTAACCTCTCCACAAATAAAAAAAATAATAACTTTTACGCATTTGCAGGTTGCATTAATTATTGGAATAATGGGAGCATGCCGACGAAATGAGCTGTATAAATTAAAATTTAAAGAACTGAAGGACATAGAATCTGCTATTGTAATTACTATTCCAACTACAAAAACAAAAATAGCACGGACGTTCACAATAACGGGAAAATTTGCAGAATTTTGTAGGGAATACATGATGCTACGTCCGAAAAACTGTAACAGCCCTTATTTCTTTCTGAACTACGTCAACGGAAAATGCACAACACAGCGCGTTGGTATTAATAAATTGGGTAGTCTGGGAAAAACCATAGCTTCGTATTTGAAACTGCCTAACCCTGAACTTTACACTGGCCATTGCTTCCGCAGAAGCTCTGCGACTCTTTTAGTGGATGCCGGAGGGGATTTAACTGATTTAAAACGTCATGGTAGATGGAAGTCCACGAAGGAATGATGGAAGTGGATCTGTAGCTGAAGGTTACTGTGGTGTATAGAGTTTTAAATAAATAAACAAGTAGTCCGGGCAAACCGTTCCCCTCGCTTGCTAGCTAGACGCTGAGGCGATCGGACGTGTTCTGAGACCTACACCAAGATAATAACAAGTATTTTATTTGACACCTATCATTAATGAAATACCAAATCCAGTGGCATCCAGAAGCTGGACGCCACATATGGCGACGAGGAGTAAGGACGTAAGTAAAATGTGCAAAATACAAATACTTACCTAATGAATAATATATCGATATTAAAGAATTACGATTGAAATTAACCAATAAGGGTGTCAATTATTTATATCAAATATTCGTGTTGTAAAAAAAAAAATATTAAAAGAACAGAAATGATGTAATTAAACTCATTAGTTTAATAGGTACCTACATAATGGTCCATAGAATTTTTATGTACTAATCATTTCTCAAAATATTGGTGCAGATTCTGAAAGCAACAAAATTCTATAGAACAAAATTATGTACTTATTTAAACTCATAAGTATAATAATATATAATACCTTACTAGTTACTGGCGCATTTAATTAGTATCTACTAATAATTTCGCAAAGTATTAGTGCTGATTCTGAAAGCAACATAATTCTACTTTAATCAGAATACGACGGACAAACCTTTTCTAGATTTTAACCGTCAAACAATTATTAAAAACAATTTGGGTATTAGTTTCAAGCATTGATTAATTAGTACAAGTCTTAAGTTATTTTAATTGAATTTATAAAAGGCATCAGAATCGACATCTATTTTATCGACAGTCGACACCTATTCTATGTTGGGGCCTCAGCGGCCAAGTATAACTTGAGATCTGTTATTATAACTCGCTCGAGTAGTGTAAACAACGGATATCTTCGGCCTTAGAACAAGGGCCGGTACTTGTTACCAAAACA
Source organism: Erebia aethiops (assembly GCA_923060345.2). Lineage (NCBI taxonomy): Eukaryota > Metazoa > Arthropoda > Insecta > Lepidoptera > Nymphalidae > Erebia > Erebia aethiops. Next base: position 1,860,216 of record OV281084.1, on the reverse strand, counting down.
AAATGTATATTATTTATACTGGCATGGTGTATTAATTGTCGGGGCTAGAATCATTATAACATGTTTACTGATCAGTTTAATTTTCATCTACGAACAGGACACGATGAAACAAAATTGATTCTGGCATTTAATGGCAGTATGAGTAAAAGAATTAGGGCGAATGAGTGAAAACTCCGTGTTAATACACTGCTGTCATGAAAATGATGGTACGTGTACAAATAAAGTAGGGCGAATGAGTGAAAACTCCGTGGTAATACACTGCTGTTATGAAAATGATGGTACGTGTACAAAGAGAGAATGGCCAATGAGTGAAAACTCAGTGGAAATACACTGCTGTCATGAAAATGATGGTACGTGTACAAATAAAGTAGGGCGAATGAGTGAAGACTCCGTGGTAATACACTGCTGTCATGAAAATGATGGTACGTGTACAAAGAAAGAATGGCCAATGAGTGAAAACTCAGTGGAAATACACAGCTGTCATGAAAATGATGGTACGTGTACAAATACAGTAGGGCGATTGAGTGAAAACTCCGTGGGAATACACTGCTGTTATGAAAATGATGGTACGTGTACAAAGAGAGAATGGCCAATGAGTGAAAACTCAGTGGAAATACACTGCTGTCATGAAAATGATGGTACGTGTACAAATAAAGTAGGGCGAATGAGTGAAAACTCGGTGGAAATACACTGCTGTCATGAAAATGATGGTACGTGTACAAAGAAAGTAGGGCGAATGAGTGAAAACTCTGTGGGAATACACTGCTGTCATGAAAATGATGGTACGTGTACAAAGAAAGTATGGCAAATGAGTGTAAACTCAATATGATGCATAATTGCATACGCTGTCATGAAAATGTCAGGTGGAAAAGAAAAAACCTACGTTGTACCTACAACGTAGGTTGTAAATTAAATTTTATGCTTATATTTTACAGGTTCCTCAGAATGTCTCAAACACCAGTTTTACTGAGGCAAAACCCATGGGTAAAGGTTGGAAAGATGACAACAGTAATTCATCGATTAGCTTTTAGCTAGGTAGCCTCGATCGAAGCGTACTTTTATTTGTATCTAGGATGGTGAGAGTACCTTGTTGGAGAACATATATAGAATGGAGAGTTGACTTATGGTTGGAGGTTGGTTGTTATCCTAAAGTATTGAATAAAATAATTAATGATTTGTTTTTCTCTCCAAGCAGGGTTATATTTTAGCGACAGTACTACTGACTTCATAGAATCAGAAAATAACAAAACTAAGTCACATGGAAATAAAACAAGGAAGCAGATGAGTATCTAATGGCAAGCACGAAAGGAGACTACTTAATCGGCAAAAGGTCCATACAATAACCGGTTTAATAATAACTGAAAAGTTGGAAAAGACTCGCGTCACTTATGTCGTATTAGTTCTTTTCGTCAGTAGTATTTTAAAAGGAACTGAATCTCCAGGCTGTAGTATGCAATGATGTTTTAATCTCAAAGGGCATCGCGTACGGGAAAAGAAACAGTCGAACTAATATTATGCCAATAATTATTTTTAAAAAAAAAGAGGAAATTGGGAAATGTTATTTAATTAATTTGACATTTTAATATTTGGTTCTCTCGTTTTAACTAAATTGGGTACGTGTAGAAGTCTCATGAGAGATTTAATCTAATTAAGTAGTTAATTATTATTACATTTGGATCTCTCGTTTAAACTAAATTGTTTACGTATAGAAGTTTCAGGAGAGATTCAATTTAATGAGTTAATTATTATCACACTTGTCTTAGCTTAAAGACAATATTCATAAGCGATTAAATACCAAAGTATGAAATAGTCGCTGAGTCTACAGCAAGGAAACTGAAATTGACAAAGCACCCATATTTATGCAAATAATAATTATTCCAATGTGGTGTTCCTGGCACAGATCGAATAGAGTGTAATACTTAAATCAAATGGGTCAAATATTAATTTAAATACGATAATACGTGAGTTGCTGTTTCATATTTTGAATTATGAATAAGTGAATTAAAAGTCTATTGTTTTCACTTACCTACTTTACTTCACTAAGTAGTCAAAGCACCACCACAAATAAATAATTGGAAGATGTAGAATCAAGAGAATAGTAAATAAGTGGCCATGACTTGATGATTCCTTTCATCGATATGATTACAGTTTCTAAATTATATTTAGGAACCTATCTGTCTGTTACTTAAAAATTAAAGACATAATATTATATAATGACTGAAAGTTAAGTTACATAGAAAAAGGTTCAGATTAACACCTTACTTATAACTCGACTCTCGAGTCATACCCATATTACATATAATGTTATAAAACTTAGAAATCCATTATTTCATAAAATAGAATACTTTAACAAAATTAATGAAATAATAAGATTTTGCCTACTGATATATTTAAGAGGAACTTGGTAATGTATTTTGATTTCATTGATGACGTCATATTTACGGATAACTTTGACGGAAAAATACAACGATAACATTTTGAGTACTAAGTAATATTTTAGTAACAATAACCTACTGTTAGATATAGTGTAACTTAAAATCATGTTATTAAACTTCATTTTACGCACTGTACGTATAAATATTAAGTAAGAGCATTATTAATGTACCTAGTGACATGGAAAACTATCATGCTATTTTAATACTAGCTGATGCCCGCGACTTCGTCCGCGTGGTTTAAGCTTTTAGATTCCCGCGGGAACTCCTTAATTTTCCGGGATAAAAAGTAGCCTATACCACTCTCCAGGTCCTCAACTACCCGTACAAAATACCCGTTGCTCTGTTGCGGCGTGATTGAAGGACCAACTCTCTATTTCACCCCTTTAAGGGTAGAATTTTCAAAAACTTTGAAACACAATTTTTTTCATTTTCAACCCGCAGCTCATATACCAAGTTTCATGGCTATAACTTGAGAAATGAAGGGCTTTCACACAAACTTTCAACCCCAATTTTACCCGTTTGGGGTGGAATTTTGAAAAACTGTGACATACGTATTTCTTAATTTTTAACCGGTAGCTCACATACCAAGATTCTTGGCTATAACTTGAGAAATGAAGGACTTTCATACAAACTTCCAACCCCTATTTTACCCCTTCGGGGGTGAAATTTTGAAAAACTGTGACATACGTATTTCTTTATTTTAAACCGTTAGCTTAAATACCAAGTTTCATGGATATAACTTGAAAGATGACGGACTTTCATATTTTTATATATTAGCCTAAATACCAAGTCTCGTTGATATAACCTGTAAAATATCTTGAGAAATGAAGGCCTTTCAAACCAACTTTTATCCCCTATTTCACCACTTTGGGGGTAGAATTTTTAAAAACTGTGAAGCATGTATTTCTTCATTTTTAACCCACAGCTCGTATACTAAGTTTCATGGCTATAACTTGAGAAATGAAGGACTTTCATACAAACTTTAAACCCTTATTTTACCCCTTCGGGGGTGGAATTTTGAGACATTGTGACATACGTACTTCATTATTTTTTACCTTTAGCCAAAATACCAAGTTTCGTTGATATAACTTGTAAAATATCTCGAGAAATGAAGGCCTTTCATACCAACTTTCATCCCCTATTTCACCTCTTTGGGGGTCGAATTTTCAAAAACTGTGAAATACGTATTTCTTAATTTTTAACTCGCAGCTCACATACCGAGTTTCATCGCTATAGCTTTCGTACAAATTTTCAACCCCTATTTTACCACTTTAGGGGTTGAATTCTGAAAATCTGTGACACACGTAATTCTTTAGTTTTTAACGAAAGCCGAAATACCAAGTTTCGTTTACATAACTTGAGAATATCTTGAGCAATGAAGGACTTTCATGCAAACTCTCATCCCCTATTTCACCCCTTCGGGGGTGGAATTTTTAAAAACTGTGAAACACGTATCTCTTCATTTTCAACCAGTAGCTCGTATACCAAGTTTCATGGATATAACTTGAGAAATGACGGACTTTCATACAAACTTTAACCCCCTTTTTCATCCCCTTAGGGGTGGAATTTTCAAAAATCCTTCCTTAGTGGGCGCCTACGTTACAAAAGGAACCTACTGTCAAAATTTCAAGTTTCTAACCCCAGCGGTTTAGGCTGTGCGTTGATCCCTTAACGATTTTATATATATATTAGATTTATTGTTTTTACGTTTTCTTGTCTCTTTCTTGTACAGTTCGCGCGCGAGTTGAATGCAGAGTAAATGTAAGTGTCACCATACATTTACTCTGCATTCAACTCGCGCGCGAACTATAGGTTAGGTTAGGGTTTTGGTAACTGTTAACTGTTGGGTTGGGTAACTGTTGGTCTGTTGGTCACATACGTACTTCTCTATTTTTTAACGAAAGCTAAAATACTCAGTTTTGTTGATATTACTTGAGAAATATCTTGAGAAATTATGGGCTTTTACACAAACTTTCATCCCCCAGTTCACCCCTTTGGGGGTCGAATTTTCAAAAATGGTGAAACACGTACCTCTTCATATCTAACTGAAAGCCCAAATGCTAAGTTTAATGACTATAACTTGAAAAATGAAGGTCTTTCATACTAACTTTCAACCCCTATTACACCCCTTCGGGGGTGGAATTTTAAAAGCTGTGACACAGATACTTCTTTTTCTTCGTTAATATGACTTGAAAAATATCTTAAGAAATGAAGGACTTTCATACAAACTTTCACCCCCTGTTTCACCCCTTTAGGGGTGGAATTTTTAAAAACTGTGAAACACGTATTTCTTTATTTTAAACCGTTAGCTTAAATACCAAGTTTCATGGATATAACTTGAAAGATGACGGACTTTCATACAAACTTTCACCCCCTATTTCACCCCCTTAGGGGTGCAATATTGAAAAATTGTAAATCACTTATTTCTGCATATCTTACTGAAAGCCCAAATGATAAGTTTCATGGCTATAACTTGAGAAATGAAGGACTTTCACACAAACTTTCAACCCCTATTTTACCCCTTTGGGGGTGAAATTTTGAAAAACTGTGACACACGTACTTCTTTATTTATTACCTAAAGCCAAAATACCAAGTTTCATGGATATAACTTGAGAAATGACGGAGTTTCATACAAACTTTCACCCCCTATTTCACCCCCTTAGGGGTGGAATTTTGAAAAATCCTTTCTTAGTGTGCGCGTACGTCATAAAAGTAACCTACTGTCAAAATTTCAAGTTTTTAGGCCCAGTGGTTTAGGCTGTGCGTTGATATATAAGTCAGTCAGTCAGGACTTTGAATTTTATATATATTATAGATTATAATCCCTGTATATAGTTTCAAAATGATGGAATTAACGGATACCTTCTTACTGGAAATTATAACGATAAATAGAATTTTAGATTTTAACATATTTGTTTACTAATTATTGAAATTGAGGTGAGACTATTAGGTCTATATTAGACTTTTAATAGAAAACAATAATTGTTATTAAAGCTATAGTAGACCCTATCATGTTGTTCATTGAGTACAAATAATTTAGTATTTACCTACCAAGTATCTAATGTTACGTTATATTGTATTTAGTTGTGTAAGTAAGCAAGCACTCACTTCGGCATGGAGTTTGTAACCACAGATTCAGTGGTAATATGTACATCTGATATTATGTACTTTACTTCAACGGATTACGAAAAGGAAGGCTGCACAGACATGCTGAGGATGAAAATTTGATGATGGTATGATGCATTTAATAGCATGATACAAAACACGGATTTGGGACGGTCTTAAGCGTTTTACAACAAACAACCAAAGCAAATTGAAATATTCGAAATGAAAAGAAGAAAATATAAAAGAAAAGATGATCGAGGCACAATTACTCAAATATGAACGGTGATAGCATAATATTTTACTTAGTGTTAAAGGGTAGTAATTAAAAACAATAAGGACAATTATTAAGTTATCATTTAATAGTAGTTACAAGCTTACTATAAAGTTAAAATAGTCATTAACATTTTATAAAATGAATGTATTATTAATAAAATATGTTCTAAGTAATCATTGATTGTGTGCAAATTAATTTCAAAATAAGTGTTTAAATTGTTTGCTTATAGGGCTCTAGAGATGTTATGACTCTAATAATATTATGCTGCCCGTGTTACCTATGGTTTTGAATAACAAAAAAACCGGCCAAGTGCGAGTCGGACTCGCGCACCGAGGGTTCCGTACTGAAAACTGTAACGACCAAAGATGTAAAACGGTAATAATTACCTTTGTTAATGAACCGCAAAACTAACTTTGTTTGTAGAGGTTTACTGTTAATATCAAAAAAACTATGCTAGTTAGAGCATTGGCTATAGTTTTCCTGTAAAATATACATAAATTCCTATTGACCATAATTATTTCAGATTTTTCGATTGGTAAAAATCGGAGATAAGGGGGGGGGGGGGAACGGTATTTTTTTAGACTTTTTCCCCGATAAATCAAAAACTATCATGACTAAAAATAATTAAAAATCTGTTTTAGAATGTACAAAGTAAACCCTTTCATATGATACCCCACACAGTACAGTTATCTCACTTTTAAATTTCAACCCTCCGATTTTCCTCCCTTTTTAAATAAGAACAAAAATAATTTCCAATTTTCTTTAATTCCAGTGTCTTTGGGCCACTAATATACACAACTATTCCAAATTTCATGTCGATAGCTTCGGTAGTTACTGAAATAATCGAGTGTGACGGACGGACAGACAGACAGACGGAGAAAGTCGCACCATAAGGGTTCCATTTTACCATTTTGGTACGGAACCCTAAAAAGGTATCCCGATCGATTGTCAGGAGATTAAACTCAGTAATTGTTAGAATATATAAAATGTTTATTTGTTATGTCTGAACTATGAATGACTTGATAATATTATTATATAAAATACTAATTATAAAATATAATGTTCACATGTTGTATACAAAATTAATGAAAAATATCCTGATTGTTGAAAATATTATGATTTTAAAGGGAAATCAATTTAAGGGGACAGAATTTGTGATAAAGAATTTTAATGTTGTAGACCTGTTTTATATGTTTTAATGACCTACATATTTTAACGTTTCTGATTTGAACCAACATATTATTAGTTAGGTACTATAAGAATTATAAATAGATCTATATATTACTAGCTGACCCGGCGAACTTCGTACCGCCTTAGTATGCAAAATTAAATGTATATTTTTCAATATTTCTGAGAGATTTTCTTAATATTTTTTTCCGTAAGAACCTTCTCCTAATAATAACAAATACAACAAAAAAATAATTAGTGAAATCGGTTCAGCCATTCACGCGTGATGCCGTGACCAAGGAAAACGGGTTTCATTTTTATATATATAGATTATCACGCTTATTTTATTAAAAGATAGAGATGGATCAATGTTATAGATCTACATTATTAAGTAATGTACCTACCCATAGAATTATGAAATGCTAATAAGATGTAATTGTAAATTAATTCTTTCAAAAAAGCAACCGCCGAGTTTCTTGCTGGCTCTTCTCGGTAGGAATGGCATTCCGAACCAGTGGTAGATTCACTTGACTATTCAATAGCACTTGGCAAAGTCTATTTGAATTTTGAATCTTGGTGAAATTTATGAAGTACTGATAATTTAAACAAAGTAGATTGCCTTCAACCTTAAGACTATTTTAAATATAAATTTATTGAAAGAGAGAGATGTGGTGTATAGAGTTTTAAATTAATATATAACATCATTGGTTTTAAATAAATAAACAAGTAGTCCGGGCAAACCGTTCCCCTCGCTTGCTAGCTAGACGCTGAGGCGATCGGACGTGTTCTGAGACCTACACCAAGATAATAACAAGTATTTTATTTGACACCTATCATTAATGACATACCAAATCCAGTGGCATCCAGAAGCTGGACGCCACAGTTACATCGACGAATCAGTCGAAAATAAACTAAAAATTTCGAATACAATCATGAAGTCAATAGAAAACAATCAATTTAATGAAATAAATGTCACTATGCCGCAAGTATCTTATCCATCCACCAAGATGGATGGACATTCCTCTGGACAAGGAACATCCCCAATTAATTTCAATAATTGTGCAATTGAACTGAAGGAGTCGATACAAACGTCGGTTGCCGGTACAAAAGACAGTCTGAATACTGTCTCTGAAGGTTTCTGTCATCATCAAGTCAGAATGAAGTGCCAACAACAGAATACATTGAACCAGTCACTAACAGTCGCAGTAGAGTAAAAGTTACTGTATCAAAAACTTTACAACGCAAAACTGATAACTTTAATAATATTCAATGCAATAACTCATCACAATATAGTTCGTACACTGCGAAAAGTTCATTCATTTCTGACATTTGTGGAAAAAATTATAAACAGAAAAGTCTCTTAGTTAAACACAAAAAGACACAGTGAACTAAGACGGTTCACTTGTAAGATTTGCCAACAAAAATGGAAATTGAAAAGAGATTTGGCACGACACATGAGAACTCATACTGGTGAAAAGCCATTTACTTGTAGTATTTGTAACAGCAAATTTGCAAATAAAAGTTATTTAGTGTGTCACATGAGAACTCACACTGGTATAAAACCTTACGCGTGTGAGTTGTGCGAGTATAAATCTGCACAGAAAAGTAATTTAATTGGACACATGAGAACTCATACTGGTGAAAAGCCATTTATTTGTAGTATTTGTAACAGCAAATTTGCAGATAAAGGTAATTTTGTGTGTCACATGAGAACTCACACTGGTATAAAACCTTACGCGTGTGAGTCGTGCGAGTTTAAATGTGCACAGAAAAGTGGATTAGTTCGCCACATGAGAATACACACTGGCGAAAAGCCATATTGTTGTCAAATATGCGAGTACAAATGTGCAGATAAAAGTAATTTAGTTCGCCACATGAGAATACACACAGGCGATAACCCTTTGTCACGTGTATGTCCGCCACCGGAGAATGCTCAGGAGATGCACTCTACAGCAGACAGTGTGTAGTGTGTTGTAGGATCTGTGCGATCTCGATCTCGTGTGGGGTGCAACTACTTTTGTTGTACGCATTCGTTTTGCGGACTGAGAAAGAGGATCCACCACAAAAAAAAAGTGTTTTAAATAGTAGGGATATGCGCTATTATTTTTTTATAAATATTGAAATCCATGCGGAAAGACTTCGTCAATGATGACGTCACAGCTCGCAGAACTCGCGCGGTTTGTTTTCTTGTGGAACTCATTAAACATTTGAATGAATTCGAGCCGAGTGATGTTATGTTTCTGTAACACGATGAATGATGATTATATTATATATCTTTGTAAGGATTGGAATACAAATAAGTAAGCAAATTTGTATAATACCTCCTGATACCCGCGACTTCGTCCGCTTAGTTTGAGTTGAATTCCCGCGGAAACAACTTGATTTTATAAATAACCGGTCAAATGCGAGTCAGACTCCCGCACACAGTGTTCCATGCCACCACACAATATAGCTTAAGTCACTCTCCAGGTCCTCAACTATTTCCATGCAAAAAATCTCGTCGATCCGTTGCTCTCTTGCGGCGTGATTAGAGGACAACCCAACAAACTAACATAGTTTCGCATTTATAACATAAGTATTAAACATGATTGACAAATGTGTTTTGTTTCAGTCGCTCCCGTGTCCGTGACATTTGCTACCAATAATGAGAACAAATTGCACACAACTAAAGAAGCCGATGCAGAGCAGAAAGTTAAACAAGAACTTGGCGGATTACAAAACACATCCGTTGTCAGCAAAATATTAACAAATTGTAAAGTCAGATTATGTGATATTTCCAAAAAACCTAAAGCCCTGAGACAAGATCAAGCACTAACGAAAACACGAAAGTCTGTTAGCGGCATTCAGAATATTGCGTCTACAGATTTCAGTCATCAGGCAACAAGTCGGAATGAAGTGCCAACAACAGAATACATTGAACCAGCCACTAGCAGTCGCAGTAGAGTAAAAGTTACTGTATCGAAAACTTTACAAAGCAAAACTGATGACATTAATAATATTCAATGCAATAACTCATCGCAATATAGTTCGCACACTGCGAAAAGTTCATTCATTTGTGACATTTGTGGAAAAAATTATAAACAGCAAAGTCTCTTAGTTAAACACAAAAAGACTCACAGTGAACTAAGACGGTTCACTTGTAAGATTTGCCAACAAAAATGGAAATTTGGTAGGGATTTGGCACGACACATGAGAACTCATACTGGTGAAAAGCCATTTACTTGTAGTATTTGTGACAGCAAATTTGCAAATAAAAGTTATTTAGTGTGTCACATGAGAACTCACACTGGTATAAAACCTTACGCGTGTGAGTTGTGCGAGTATAAATCTGCACAGAAAAGTAATTTAATTGGACACATGAGAACTCATACTGGTGAAAAGCCATTTATTTGTAGTATTTGTAACAGCAAATTTGCAGATAAAGGTAATTTTGTGTGTCACATGAGAACTCACACTGGTATAAAACCTTACGCGTGTGAGTCGTGCGAGTTTAAATGTGCACAGAAAAGTGGATTAGTTCGCCACATGAGAATACACACTGGCGAAAAGCCATATTGTTGTCAAATATGCGAGTTCAAATGTGCAGATAAATGTAATTTAGTGACTCACATGTCGACTCACTCTAGCACAAAACCTTACGCGTGTGGGTTGTGCGAGAATAAATTTGCACATAAAAATAGTTTAGTTCGCCACATGAAAACACACACAGATGATAACCCTTTGTCACGTGTATCTCCGCCACCGGAGAATGCTTAGGAGATGCACTCTACAGCAGACAGTGTATAGTGTGTTGTAGGATCTGTGCGATGTCTCGTGTGCGGTGCTTCTGCTTTTGTTGTACGCATTCGTTTTGCAGACTGAGGAAGAGGATCGACCAATATATTGTTGTCTTTTAAATGGTGTGGGCATGGGTTATTTATTTTAAATAATTAGTTTTCATATCCACCCGGAATAATAGGGATGACGACAACTCTATCAAACTTAAAAATGCACTTCTAGTATGGAAGTTGTATGAAATTCACAGTTGTGACGTCATTAATTTTTTTTTCTTTAATCTATATTTTAAAATGGTTAGCAAACTTAAAACTAACCGAGGATGTGGATTTTAGTTCTTTTGGAAGACCCTCTATTTAATAATCAGTTGGAAATCATTAATTTTTGATATAGGCATCATCCCTATTGTTGACGTGGTGACGATGACGTCACAGCTCGCAGGACGCGCGCGTTTCCTTTTTCTTGTGGAATAATTCATTAGTAATTTTTTTTTAATAATTATTATTAATAAAAAGATGTGAGAGTGAGATTCAGCCTAATGACAGCTTTTATTAGCTTTACCTACTTGAAACTGAAAATTAAAACAAAGCTCGTCTCTTGTTTGAAACTTTGGTTTATTAAAGAATATTATTAACTAGATGATGCACGCGACTTCGTCCGCATTAAGGCTTTCTGATTCCCGCAGGAACTCTTAAATTTTCCGGGATATAAAGTAGCCTATATCCTTCCCCTGGATACAAACTATCTCTATACTAAATTTCACCGAAATCTGTTGAAGAGACTATTTTTTTGATTGTCGCGGGAATTCTTCAATTTTCCGGGATAAAAAATAGCCTATGTCTTTCCCCTGTATACAAAACTATACCTATCCCAAATTTAATCAAAATCGGTTGAAAAGACAATTTTTTTGGTTCCCGCGGGAAATCTTGAATTTTCCGGGATAAAAAGTAGCCTATGTGCTTTCTCAGGCTCTAGCCTATCTCTGTGCCAAATTTCATTTAAAGCGGTTCTGTAGTTAAGTCGTGATTGCGTAACACACAGACAGACAGACACACCGTTTCGTAATATTAGTATGGATATGGAATATCTGTCACGAACTTGGGGAAAAGTATAACAAAATAGACTGTCCCTTGGTTCCTGATATTGATTTTCTGGCGTATATGATGTTTGACGTATATGTATATTATGTACGCTGTCATTTTAATCAGTAAATGTTAGCGAATTTGTAAACTGTCGACAGATTACAATTTAACGCATTATTTTTCAGTAAATTATAATCTGTTAGGTAGGTATATTAACCTGATAAAACCTAAGTAACCGGTCTGCGGCCGGGCACTACCTGATTTATAAGAATTCTAGTGAATAAAACTTATAACGAATTTAGCTCCTAAGAAACTTAATTAAATATGTTATTTGATATTAAATTTACGTTTAATTTATCTTAATTATTATATATTTGCATTAGCTACAAAAATGTATCTCGAATATCCCTAATTCGGTAGTGTCACGAACTTGGGGGACACATGAAAGATAAAATGAATTTTAAAGGAATCCTATGTTTTTATTTAACTTTTTCCGAGTCAAATCGATTGTTAAGGAACACATTTAAATTAATCTATTAAAATTTTTATTCAAATGGACTTAGCTATGCCTTTCTGTAAGCTTAAGAAATACGAGCGCTATCCTTACGGTGACGAGTCATAAGCAAGCCCCACAGCTGTTCGTGGCCGGCTGAGTTTCGAGGGTCGTATTGCTCAGTTTAGCAGCCAAAATGTTGGTACTTAATTTTTTGGACAGTTTAAATGATAGAGACTTTATAGAAATGTATAATTTAAAGAAATAATATTTAAATTGCTTATTTTTTGCGCCAGAAACAAAACTAACGAAATGACGTTCTATCACGAACTAGGGGCCCGTTACCTTATCTCATTATATAATTATATTATTGTATCCATTGGCTATATTAGACTATATTATATATTTACTTTACTAATCCCACAATTGATCACAGTTAAATAATGTTTTGTATAAATATTTTGTACCTACCTAATTATTTGCGAAGCAATATAATTTTTTACGTGGGCAGTCATTCTGACGTCAAGACAGCTGCCCACATTTTAATTTCCGCATAAGGGTTCCGTATTTTGCATTTGTTTCTGCACAATAATTTAGTACCTACACATATATATTTTCTAGAATTTTTAGGCGAAATATAAAGATTTTATAACAATCTGAATATTCAAGAAGTCGAGCCCCGAACACTCGCTCAGTGACTACTTAGTCAACGTCCAGCCCTAAACCCTGGACCTAGAAAGCTGAAATTTTGCGCAGAGGTTCCTTTTGTGATGTAGACAAAGAATAATAAAGGGTTATTCCTACGTGATCGGGAATAAAGAGGATTTATCTATTCGATTTAGAGGTTATAATTTCCGGAACTTTTATAATCAAGACTCCAAGAGAGACTTCAATTTGGCATGCAAGCCGGTAATTCTAATCACAAATTTTACTGTTTTCAGGATTTTTCAAAATTTCCACGGGATAAGGCATAAAGAGAATTTCTTTTCACTAACAAAATGACTTCCGTTTGTTTGCATGGATATAAAACCTGATCCCCTCCCCTGGGAAGAGACTCCCGAAAACGCATCCCCCTTAGCGGGCAGGTATCTTAATAAGATCTCTTTCGGCGAACGTTTTGTATGGGCGTCCACCGTTTGCCGCAGATATGAATGGATAAATTATAAAACTATCTCAATTCTTTTCAAAGGACAACCGCAGCTTTCTAGAGAGGGTTGGTACCTAAAATAAATGAGAGCGTTAAGCAACGAAATAATATGGCCTATTGAAACATATATTTTTTCTTTAATTTTTAGTATATTTTTTGTTTCCCAAAAATATGGGGTTCTCGAGATATTAATTTTTAAAAAACCATGAAAATCGATTATTTTTGACGTTCAACGACCATATTTAGTCTGTTCAAGTTGAATTGTCACTGTTCAGTCTTCATGTGACTTCAAAAGCTATCCATAACACTAAATTCAAATCAAACCCACCCATGTCTTTTAAAAAGTTTTCTTAAATATACGCAACTGCCTCATCCACTCTACTCTTCTCCCAAGCTTCCTTTGTTCTCCACCACTTTTGCAGGATTGACACATGAACCTCTGATTGCTAACCTAGATCTCCATAAAAATACAATAGAAGCAGATTCTAAATTTAATGAAATACTTCAAAGCAACTGGACTGATTGTTTAGCTGTGTTTACAGATGCCTCCAAACTATCCAATAATGGCTGCGTTGGTGCTGCTTGCTGGATTCCCAAATATAAAATAACCCTTCAATACAAATGCCCACCTGAAACATCAGTATTCACAGGAGAGTCTATAGCTATTTTAGAAGCCATCCTTTTTATAGAGTCCCATAATATAAAACAATCACTTATACTGACAGACTCCTTAAGCTGTATCCAAGCACTTAAAGGAAATCCCTTCAAAAGCAAAGCACTTATTTCCACCATCTTCCAAATTAAAGAAACCCTATACTCTTGTCATCAAAAAGGCCTATTTGTCACATTGGCTTGGATCCCAGGTCACAGTGGTATAAAAGGTAATGAGAATGCAGATGCCTTTGCAAAACTTGCTACTGAGACGGGTTCTCTGACCCACTTTAAAAACCACCCTCAGGATCTGCGTGCTCTTGCTAAAACCGACCTTACAGATTCTTGGAATACCTTGTGGATTGCATCAAAATCGATTAAAGGTAAATACTATTCTTCTGTTCAATCTGATATTCCCCGAAGACCCTGGTTCTTTTTTCATCAAAATATGGTTCGCTGGGTTGCTTCAACCATCACTCGACTCCGTATCGGTCATGCTTGCACCCCAGTCCACCTGGCCAAATTAAGAATTAAAGATCACTCTATGTGCGAATGTGGCTTAGATGAAGGCACACCCTCTCATATCCTCTTCTCTTGTCCCAAACTTCTATATAAACTGTATGATGTTCTTCCTTCTAAGATCCCCCGTCCCTTAAGTGTTGAATGTCTCTTAATGTTGGTGTTTACTCCATATGTAAAATTTCTGTGTAAATATATAAAATCTAACAAAATAAAATTGTAAATACATATATTAATTTATTGTAAATACATGTGTATAGTCTATGTAAGTAAAATTCTTATTGTGTTGTTGTAGGTATTTAACTACTAATATCATAACCCCTTCTATTGCATCACAAAACAGACTGGAATAATCCAGAACTTGCATCAAGAAACAACCGGTCAACCTCCTTTGTGTTTTCTCCAAGCAACGTGTCATTGGCGAAGTAAATTGTGCTGTCTTGGCATAAATAAAAGCCATAAATCAAACTAAGAAGAAGAAGAAGAAGAAGACAACTGTCTAGAGTGTAAGTTGTCAATGTCAATGATTAGTGATTACTTTACTCTATGGTCGTTGGTCAATGTTATAGACAAGCAAATAGTTCGGTAATTTATTGTTTATAAAGAAAAATCAAAACTGCGAGAGATTCGTATGAACGATTTTTCGGATGTCTTACAGAAATCTACAATAATTAGTAGGTTTCTGTAACACTCCTCCTAACAAAGGTGTTCCTAGAATTTGTCGTTTTAGTACTTTAATCCCAGTCGTTGTTATCCAATCCGCAGGCAAAATATCAGAATCCGGTAAAATCGCACAAAAACAAGAATTTGAAATAACGAGAAAAGTAATTAATTAGCGTACGCAAGCGAATGACTAATGAAGATTGACAACGGCAATCTGACATTTGTCAAAACATCGCCACAGAGTACAGACCTGCGTAGTATTTACCTATTGTACGGACTGCCCCTGCCTTTACTTGTCATGTTGGTACTATTGCGTAGTCTGCTTTATTTTTCAGTTCCTAAGGTTTATTTTTGTGTGATTTGTAATGGTGCCAATAAGTTATAGTGAAGGAATGTACGTTTCATTATACGCCAGCATCAATTTATGGCTGTTTATTTGGTAAATATTAAAATAGTTTGCCCATATTTTAAAATTAAATTATTTATATTTTAAAAACCCTTGAAAAATGTCTAATAAAATTACATTTAATTTAATGTGCAACAAAGCAAGTATTGTTTGTTACCATTTTTGCGGTTGTCCTTTCGTAACAACGAGTAGGATAGACAAGGACACAGTGGGAATTTTTCTGGGGCCCTACTCAATGAAATAAATCTATGGGTAGTTCGTACGAGGAGGACACTACCTGTAATTTGATCATCGATATATATGTAGGTACTAGATGGGCCCTTTCATAGAAAAACGCCGGGCGTCCGACTTGCTGAACACGTTCCGCACCTGTCTTTGTTCCCGTCGTAGCGCTGTCACGATCGCTCGTCGTGCAGATAATTTGTTATTATTAAGTTAACATCTAAAGTGCAATTAGTTTGGCACTGTATAATTTTAAGGTAAGTGTTTCAATTCACAATTATACATTTCCAAAAAAACGTTATTTAATCTTCCTATTTAATATTTTTATCCATTACGCAATCATTTAATTTCCGCGGCAAATTGTATGTTTTTTTTTTACTAACTGACCTTACGTCCTTAGTCATTGACCTTACGGCTATGACCTATATTATCTATGACCAAGTCATACGTTTTCAAGCTTTCATTCAAGATGTTGCAAGCAAGTTCCCGCTTTTCAGACTAGATGGCGTTGATGGTGTTGCTAAAAATACGCCCACATTCTTTGTTTGACAGGGCCCGTCTATGTAAATTGAGGTCGTTGAATTTGATACTTTATTTTTTGGTTTTTGTTCTAGAGTGAGAAATATGGAAAAGAGTCTGTTCCGTGTGTTTCAAGTTTGATTTTACTCTGAAATGACTAACCATAGAGATAACCATCGAGTTCAAGATATCGAGATACAACTGTATCATCGAGATACAGTTGAATATTTTTCTGAGTTTTGAATTATAAAAAGGGGGTCATTTTTTAAAATTCAAAACTCAGAAAAATTTCTGTGTTAACCATAAAGAAGAGCGATTACCTTTAATCCATAGCTATAGTTCGTAACGATTTGAATGACGTACTGTGTTTAATCTACGCGAGCCGAGTCGCGGGTATCAGATCGTATACGTACCATACAACGTTTTTACAATACGTGTGGCTGTGGGTAAAATTCGTAAAGAAAACTGGAAATGTAACATGAATTTCCATTGAAGCAACAAACATGTTGAAAACTGATCTGTTTCTCTCTATGTCTCGAGCACCGACCAGAAAACCATCATCATCAACCACTATAGACAAGTGTCATATTATCATCATCATCAACCACTATAGATAATGATGTTGGTCATGAAAGTGGTCAGACAGAAATACCAAATTACTCGAGGTATGGGAGAGCTATCGTTAAGCCTCTGTGGTTAAATGATTATGAAACTTAATAATCTGCTATAGTAAGTAAGTAGTGAAACTATAAGTAAGTGTATGTTTTCAGTATGTTTAAATTAATATGAATATGTTTTTTACTACATTAGATAAATAGCATTTAAAGGAAGAGATGTGAATGTTAATGAACGAACTTGACAGATGCCGCCAAAAGCATAGGTCATCTGTCAAGCTCCTTCCCTACGCTCGCTGTACATATAGGATCAGAGACAAGTCACATAAAATGATGACCAGAGAAGGATGGCACAAACCTGGCACAAACAAAACAAGGAACAAAATACAATCCTGACTCTCTAGTATATAGTGTATTATCTATGATCCTGACGACCTCCGTGGCGCAGTGTGTAGCGCTGTTGCCTTAACGTGCGGAGGTCCCGGGTTCGATCCCCGGCAGGGTCAATTTGGGAATTTATAATTTCTGAATTTTTCCTGGTCTGGCCTGGTGGGAGGCTTCGGCCGTGGCTAGTTACCACCCTACCGGCAAAGACGTGCCGCCAAGCGATTTAGCGTTCCGGTACGATGCCGTGTAGAAACCGAAGGGGTGTGGGTTTAATATAACGGCCATGCCCCTAACAGGTTAGCCCGCTACCATCTTAGACTGCATCATCACTTACCATCAGGTGTGATCGCAGTCAAGGGCTAGCTTGTAGTGGATTAAAAAAAAAAACATATTAAATAATCCTAACACATGAACAAAACATTAAAACAAACACTAAAATCTAACAAAAGTAAAACTCTATAGTTGAAAGTACTAAAGTTAAAATTTGGTAAAGCTGTTTTAATCTTAAATCTTTCTCAATACTCCCATACGAAACCGAGGCGGTAACATAATTATGCTATTTGCCCCTATGCTAGAAACAAAACAGGTTAGAGAATCAAAGTCTAATAATTAATGGCTACTAGACCAATATAATGGCCCGCGTAATTATGTACTAACGTACTAGAGAAGACACCGCGAATGTAATCTGTGCTGCGTCGCGAAGCACGCGGCGGGTACGGGACACGCGGGGTGCGCGCGGGTAAGGTCATAGATGAGACACGCAAAAGTGACACTACGTATTTTCTGCCTATTGAGTTATTCAATGAGACTACTTTTGAATTTATGCAGTGTAAGACTACATAAAGTGCACATATGAAATAAGATAATAGTAGACCTAGTTTTATAGACGGAAAAAAATAATTAAAAAGTAAAAACAAAAAGATATTCATATTCATTTTATACAACTTACAACTTTAACCTTTTTATTAGGAACTGTTGACACTTTAAAAGAAAACGTTGTAACTTAACCAATCCACCTATCATTTTAAAAATAATAGTGATATTTTTATCTTACTCTACCTTATCATTATAGAAATGAAGTGAAAAAAAAACGTTTCCGTTTATATAATAGTTATTTGTGTAACAAGAGAGCTAAAATTTTTTTGCTTAAGTTTTACAGTAATTAAATACCAAGAAACTAAAGAAGATTTTTTATGTTTTTTTCCGTTATCTTAAATATTTTCTTTTCTTTTACGTTCGGATACTATGACGTTCATAAAGTAAATTTTTATTTTTCATATTTTATATCGTTTTACAACATAATCAAATCAAACATACATGTTTATTATTTGAAATCGGTACAATTTTTTTTTTTTTTTTTTATCTACTACAAGCTAGCCCTTGACTGCGATCACACCTGATGGTAAGTGATGATGCAGTCTAAGATGGTAGCGGGCTAACCTGTTAGGGGCATGGCAGTTATATTAAACCCATACCCCTTCGGTTTCTACACGGCATCGTACCGGAACGCTAAATCGCTTGGCGGCACGTCTTTGCCGGTAGGGTGGTAACTAGCCACGGCCGAAGCCTCCCACCAGGCCAGACCAGAGACAATAACTAAGAATTTCAAAATGACGCTGGCTTGTTTCCTGGTTTGTGATCCTAGGGATCCTCAGATATCGATTTTGAACGAAATCTGTAAAATAACAAAGAATTTCAAAATGGCGCTGACTTTATTAAATTTTGGTACCAGTTTCCTGGTTTGTGATCCTATGGATCCTAAGATATCGATTTTGAACGAAATCGGTACAATAACAAAGAATTTCAAAATGGCGCTGACGTTTTTAAATTTTGGTACTAGTTTCCTGTTTTGTGATCCTAGGGACCCTCAGATATCGATTTTGAACGAAATCGGTACAATAACAAAGAATTTCAAAATGGCGCTGCCTTTATTAAATTTTGGTACCAGTTTCTTGTTTTGTGATCCTAGGGAGCCCGAAATATCGATTTTGAACGAAATCAGTCGAATAATAAAAAAGTAAAATGTAAAATGTATGATCGTAGGTGTCTCATCTGTAGGTAAAGTTCACCTTTTAATCTATGATATTCAGAGAAATGGTGGAACGTGGGTGAATAGTAGAAAATTATCTTCAAAAATTTGTTTTGGTTTGTTTTCGTTAACGTTTTGTTTACTTACCGATGATATGTCACGCCACAATCTTTTTTATTTACAGTTGTATTATTTTTACACGTTTTTATAACGCACGACGGCATTTTAAAATTGTCGTGCGTGCACAATTGCGACACGCGGCCGCGAAGAGCGTAGGCGTAGGCGAGTGACTAAATAAGGTGAAGCCGGCCGGCTGCAAAGCATGGCGCAAATTTGTTGTTTGCGGCGTCGATTCTAGTACTTGTACATATAATTCAATGGTAGAGAGTAGTATATTACAATTTACAAAGTATATGCCTTTACCCGCGTGGATGTGTGTGTGAGGGGTTGGGCTTTAGTATATTCCCCGCGAGGGAGGGGGAAGGGAAGAGGGGGAGGGGATATACCCCCTCCAAGTAGGGGTAGGGCAGACAAGACTGCGTGGAGTCGTGTGTGCCGATTCGGTTTTGTGTATCACATGCTCAAGTACCTAATTATACATATAATAACCTACCTTAATACCTTTTAGTTAATTATAAACGTGTATAATTATAATTGTATATAATATAATATAATATATACAATTATAATTATATATAATATAATATATATATTATATATAATTATAATTGTATATAATATATTATATAATATATAATATACAATTATAATTATAATTGTATATTTGTACCTACAACGCGCCGAGCAGGCGCGTATCAGTAGGTACAAACCAATACGTTACACACTCCACAGAAGCACAGCAGTTCAAGAGTTGAATTGACTTGGCGACACTGATGATGCACGGCATCCACGTGGAGCTAATTCACAATATCGAAAGTATGTATGTCTGCTTAGTTCGGCGTTAGCGACGCAAGTGAAGATGGTGGCGCCGTCGGCGCACGCGCCTGCTCGGCGCGTTGTAGGTACAAACCAATACGTTGACTTATACATAGATATGTACAACCATTTTCTTATAGCCTACCCATCAATACATAGGCAAAAGATCGAACAATACCTATAACCTCTAAACTTTTTTTCAGAAACTGAAAAGCGCATAAAACCACATAAAACGATGACTCATGACCAAGGACTGAAACAGTAACCGAAATAAAGGGTTTAAACACTGTTTTTTGAAACTGTTTTAAAACAGAAACCCTTATAACGGAAACAGAAACGAAACTGTAACAGAATCAATCTGTAACCTTTTATTTCTGTTAATAAGTGTTTTAATCTGTAACCGATATAAAGTACATGCAATAACCTACTACCGCTTGAATATCGCGCGTGGCAACGCCGCATGCGCGGTCTCTCTCTTTGTGCAACTTCTCACTTCATTGGACTTTATACACACTGACACCACATCGGCCATGGTTTTCTTAAATCAATTGCAACCATAACTGCTTTCAATTAGGTTCAAATTTGAATACGCGTCAACATTGTGATATTACGTATAGCAACGTACACGAGACTTTAGTGTTTTATTTAAATTACCAATTTCGACCCTCGTTGCCTACAACTTAGGTCCAAATTAGAAATAACTAAGTTAAGATCTTGCCTATTTTTCAATATTAGATTTAGTTGCATATGAAACAAGGTTAAAAACATTGATTTAGAATTTTGTTATTATACCTACTTAGGTTTTTATCAATTCTTTGAATTTCTTTGAATTCTTTGACGGTGTCTGTACAGGCTGTGGTACATCATACCTACAAGAATAATATTATTATTATAAACTAGCGACTCGCCCCGGCTTCGCACGGGTGCAATGCTGATATTAAATAACCCCCGACCGCCGCCGCAACCGCTATGCATTTTAAATCTGTAATATCTTCGAAAATATTAATTTAAATTACATGCTGTAAAGGGCCATATGGATCTATACTAAATGCACAATGTATTTAATGTATTTAATTGGATAAGGATTAATGTTGTATTGCTTAAAATCGCTTCGTAAATATGCCATTATTTCTAGTAAAAAGTAAAGAATAAAAAATGGTTATTGTAGGTTATCCCTAAGAGATAGACATATACTATCGCGGACTTTTTTGTAGATCTTTTTAATGTGTACAATACTGTAGTACATTATTTTGATCTATCTCATAGGGTTCAGCCAGCGTTTGCAATGTAACGCAAAAAATGTGTTTATTTACGACATCACATTAGAAACCTCTAAAATTATCAGTGTTTCTCTACTATGTTATGCATGTATTATACATATAAAACTTCCTCTTGAATCACTCTATCTATTAAAAAAAACCGCATGCAAATCCATAGCGTAGTTTTAAAGATCTAAGCATAGGTACATAGGGACAGACAGCGGGAAGCACAGAGGCGGGAAGCGACTTTGTTTTATACATAAACAATATTTGGTAGGTATAAAATATGTTAGTGATACAAAAGTGTGTTTGTTTATTTGTAGGCTTGTCCTTCAATCACGATGCAATAGAGCAATGGATCGACGAAGCATGTTAAACCAAATTAAACCTTAACACTGAAGCATTAAAGTTTAATTTCGAATGTAGAATATTAAGATCTAATAATTATTGTCTTCGTAACAACGCGAGCATGTCGGCGATATGCATGTCGTTGACGCCTCGAATCCACATTTTTACTCCCTACCAAAAATTGCTCAAAGCGGCTAAAGGAGTTTGACTTCAAAAATCATAATAAAAAATGTATACCTGAATAATTCTTTTCTTTTTACCTCGACTAGAACATGAAATTAATATTTATGTAATAAGGAACTTTGCTCCTAGCTGGTGTTATAGTTATTAGGTGGTATTAGGTGATAGGTTTTATAGTTCATTTCGATAAGACTAATAGGTAGTTTCGGAGATAATATGTTATCTGTGTTGCATGAAAAGATTTCTTATGATTTCCATAATAACTGATAGAGCTACGAAAATGTTGACCGTAGCAAAATGAAAGGTTATAATCATGCTAATTACAATTCATTTGAATTCATTCAGTAGATAGCTTCGGCGTGTTGCGCGGCCAAAATACAGACAGACAGAAATTCAGAATATATTCAATATACTTACTTGACCTGATACAGTTGCATTATAAGTTAGTACCTACCTACTTAAAGATTTGTAATTTTAAAATAATGTAGTTTCAAGCTTTCTTGTTAAATTATGATGAACTTTTTACACTGGTTTTAAGTAATTAAATAACTACGAGTAATAAATTCATTCTTTTGATTCAAACTATCGATATAAAAATAATGTCGGCCACGACAGCCTATCTCCAGGGCATCTGCGCAGGATATATTATAGGTTAGTGCACAAAAGTGTGTGTGCATACACAGGTGCGCTCTCTGTTCCTTTACTCACATAGACGGAAAATCCGACACGAGCGGAGAGAGATCAGGCGCAGGACTGACGGCTTTACGTGATATCCGAGGCATGGGGGTGAAACACTGCCAACTTCCCTAAACTTCCTAACTCGAGCTACTAGCTAGTACTAAGAATTTCTTGATAGAAAAATCCAATCTATACTATAATATTATACATGCGTAAGTTTGGATGGATGGATGGATGGATGGATGGACGAACGGATCTGGATGAAACTTGGCACAGAGATAGATTATAGTCTGGAATAACACATAGGCTAGGTACTTTTACTTCCAGAAAATTATACAGTTCCCGCGGGAACCAATAAACCTCAATCCACGCGGACGAAGTAGCTAGTATTTAATAATTATGGCCTAACCCGGGATTCGAACCCGGGATCTCGTCAGCCGCAGTCGAATATGCTAACCACTTGACCAACGAGGCAGTGTTACTATCTAATAGCCAATAATATTATGTACACAGTAAGTTTGGCAACGTCGCTATTTCGGTTACCGATTAAAACACTTTAAAACACTTTATTTCTGTTACAGATTCATTTCGGTTACAGAAATATAAGTGTTTCGGGTTAACCGAATTAAAAACACTTTCAAAAGGGTTACAGATTCGTTTCTGTTACACTTTCAATCTGTACCACTTATATTTCTGTAACCTTTATGAAACTGTTTTTCAGTCCCTGCTCATGACATAATTTGAATTCAATAATATCATTTGGACCACTGGACACTTTGGCGCCAACGCACGCGTTCCGTTTTTCCAATAATCGGTACACATAAAACTCTATGTTTTATTCGAATGATTATAAAAAACGTCCATGTACAGAAAATAACTAATATGCCTATTAAATGTAATGATAGACAGTTTTTATGGTTTGAATATGATTATTACTCGATTATTATCATTTTGTATTACTTTTTATGTTTGGAACGGATTACAATACGTAGAACGAAACTTTAGTACGACAACTGAGACGTCAACTAAACGTCAATGAGTCTGTAATCTGTGGCAAATGTCGTAAGAAATAGTGAAAAGTTGTGAAATTTGCGAATTTCAAAAAAATATTTCTCGAAAAGTATTAGAATTCGGAGTAAAATATTTTAGTGCAAGGCTTACCACATCAAGGTCTTTCTGTAAAAAAAATATGAACGTCCAACTCCGCGGGGAGTATACTAAAGCCGAGCCCTGAGTGGTCTGTGTCCTCAAATAAACTCACAAACGAAGGACCACAGAATACATTTACTCCAACGAAGGACACAGAATCGAACATGCTTTACATCAGCTTTACATTTTATTTTAGTTTTTTTTTTTTTATTTAACTGGTTTAACGGCTCTGGATTCCAGTCCTTCTGAGCCTATTTTATTTTAGGTTAGGTACCTACCACAGCAGAGTACATTGAATATGTACCTACCTACTTATATGGTTTTGATCTATGTAACCTGTGTATGTAACGATATGTTTATTAATTTAGGCTCGGTTCTCGAGTTAATAAAATATAGAAAGCAAAACTAAATAAACAAGAATTGAAAATGCGGTGTTGTGTGTCCTTCTGCAGAAATACTTCGTACAATGTGTCCACATCAGAGGGGCAGGGGAAGGACATTAGTTTTCATGAGTGAGTATATTTTGAGTTGACTTGCAAGTCGTTGTCAAGCTGGAACTGTACAAACCCGAGTTGTTTGTTTATGTACATTATAAATGGTTATTTCCAGTTTTCCCAGTGAAGAGCATCTCCGTGCTGCTTGGCTCAGAGCCCTCAGCAAAGAAGACATTCACGTACCAGACTCTGCTGTGGTCTGCTCGCAGCATTTTCTATATGATGACATTTATGAAACACAAAGTGGTTTGAGGCAAATTGTTACTGGTGCTATCCCTTCAACAGTGCAGGTAACTCATAATTTGATGTATTGATCATAGGTACCTATATCAAAAGTTACTAAATGTAATCAAGTGTGGCTGAGGCAGGAGGAGCTTAGACATATATTGGATCTGAAATTTGTAATAATCCAGTCACATACCAGTTGCAGCATTGTATGGAAACAGTAATGTAGCAGTATATTTACAGATTTGCATGATATGCCTAGACACTGACAGCAAGCTGATTCTAATGAGTAAACACAAATTGGAAAAAGCATATGAAAAGTTAACAGAACATTCTGTAAGTTGTTAATTTAAAATTTATTGTTATAAGTATACTAGCTGATGCCCGCGACTTCGTATGCGTGGATCGAGGTTTTGTGGTTCCCGCGGGAACTCTTTAATTTTCCGTGATAAAAAGTAGCCTATGTGTTATTCCAGACTATAATCTATCTCTATGCCAAATTTCATCCAGATCCGTTCAGCCGTTGGGGTGTGATTGAGTAACAAACATCCATCCATACATCCATACATCCATACCGACATCCATACATCCAAACTTTCGCATTCATAATATTAGTAAGATTGTAATTATGAATAAAAAGTTAATATAAATATGTTGAACATATATTGCAGTACTGTCAAATACTTTTCAAAAATCTGCAAACAGTACAGAGACTAACAGGTTATTTATGGAATGATTGAATACTACAATTTCATTTTGTTTCAGTGGTGTGATCTAGGAAACCTAAAACAAACACTTTGTGTACAATGTGCTCAGAGATTGATAAACTTTAGTAGATTTAGAGACAATAGCTTGAGAGCCCGTGCACTGATGATGGACTTGGTTGAAAAACATGAATTAGTGAGTATACTTTATGCATAAACTTGAATTGATTCTACTGTATTGTATACTTACCTACGTATTTTATGTATTGAATATTAAACTTGTCTTTCAACAGATAAAAAGAGGAAAAAAACAAATTATAAACTGTGCAAAACACCAAACAAAGAATAATATGGTGTTGACAATGGAAGGCCTTAACAACAGTGAGTTAAGCATACTAGAACACCACCGAGAAGACAGTCAGATCCAAATATCAAGAAAAGAAGAAGAAAACAGACAGACTGAATTAGAGGAAACTGGACAGAGGGTTGTAGTGAAAACTGAAGAAAGTGATGTCTCTATGTTGGTTGATGGAGACACGGAAGTGTTACATGAACATAACAATGACAAGGATTCTGTTTGGGATCCATTAAAGTATGAAAGTATTACTTTCCAATGTACACTTTGTATGGAGGAATTTGTCCATGAACATGCATACATACAACATGTGTGTGTGCATCTCCAGGTGAGATAGTTTTCCACTATTATACACTTTCATCAAATTGTTAATCTCTCATAGATCCTCAAGGATAGAAATGGTATTATTTTGTTTTGTGTTTGGCAGAACGGTGAGGGTGATGTTAAATGTGACTCGTCACAAGTATGCAAGCCTCATACAACTGTGAGCTCTATCTCTTCACACTCTTCACTCGTCACTGAGAACAAGTCAGTATACCTGCCAGTACCAATAACGTTTAGTTCGATCAATGTATCCACATCAGAGGGGCAGGGGAAGGGCATCGGTTTTCATGGGTGAGTATATTTTGAATTGATTCGCAAGTCCTAGTCCAGCTGTAACTTTACATACTCCAGTTGTTTGTTTATGTAAGGTCGCGGTCTGTAAATGTTTACCAGTATTCAAATTAGATTCTTTGTAACACTGCGTGCAGTAAGGTCTGAAACGCCTTAGCAAGGTGTTTATTATGTTTAAAATTAATCATATGTTTCCAAACATAAAAGAGTATTTGTTGTTGTTGTTGTTTGGTGGTGTTGTTGTTGTTGCACAATTCACCAGCACAGCACAATTTACTTCGCCAATGTCGTGTTGCTTGAAGAAAAAACGAAGGAGATTGATCGGTTTCTATACTACTGCTTCTGAATGCTTCGTATTCGCAGGACAATAGTAGGGTTATTTTTAGTATTTGTTAACCTACATCAACACAAAAGGGAAGGATAAGTAATACATTTTATAGACAATCCATACTAATATTATAATGCGAAAGTGTGTGTGTCTGTCTGTCTGTCTGTCTGCTATGCTTTCACGGCCTATCTGTTCAACCAATTTTGATGATATTTGGTACAGGGATAGGTTGTATCCCAGGGAAGGACATAGGCTACTTTTTATCCCGGAAAATTCAAAAGTTCCCGCGGGAATAAAAAGAAATATCTGTACAACGGATTTTGATGAAATTTGGTACGGGGACAGGTTTTATCCCGGGGAAGGACACATGCCTCTTTTTATCCCGGAAAATTTAAGAGTTCCCGCGGGAATCAAAAAACCTTAGTCCACGCGGACGAAGTCGCGGGCATCATCTAGTACTGTAATATTTACAGGTCTACATAATAAGAGAAACTAAAATATTATGATTATAATTTTATTTTGTTATATTTAATATATTTACATATATAATATTATAATAACTACAAGATTGACATCATAAATATCTAAACAATTCTGCAAAATATTATGTATTAAAATTAAACAATAGGTACTACATGACTTAAAAACACTTCTAAAACTAACTGTATGACGTAAAAATTTATTTATTAATGTAATGTTTATTTAATCGCATGTTTTCGGAAATAAAGGCTATTTTTATTTTTATTTTATTATAATTTACACAAAAATTTAACATAGGGTAGTCCCTATTAGGGTAGGGTAGGCCTATAAGTGTGGAATGTCTTTTAACACTAACATTAAAAGACATTCCACACTTATAGGCCTAGGAATGTTAGGAGGGAGGACATCATTCAAAAAAGAGTAAATTACTTTTTAATTTTTTTTTGTGAGAACACAAGCTATACATATCTAATGCAAAAAACCTCATCTCAATCGGCCCAATAACTTTTGATAAAAATGGTACATATTGAAAAATTAAAATCATAGACTACAGCTCAGTTTGGTTGTCTTTGGTCCTTAAATATATCTAAGAACCTTCTCACAAGCTATACATATCTAATGCAAAAAACCTCATCTCAATCGGCCCAATAATTTTTGATAAAAATGGTACATATTGAAAAATTAAAATCATAGACTACAGCTCAGCTTGGTTGTCTTTGGTCCTTAAATATATCTAAGAACCTTCTCACAAGCTATACATATCTAATGCAAAAAATCGCATCTCAATCGACCCAGTACTTTCAACGTCAAACCTATCTGACCGTGACAGCGTCACTGTTAGCACATTTAGTAAATTCCTTTTAACAAAAACTTAGCAGTCAAAAAAAATTGTTCCATTTTTGGCCACCGAGCCAGATACATTTGACAGACTTGAAATATATATTTCAAGTTTGACACATTGGCATCATCTCATTTGTTAAAGTGGCATTTTATTAAAAATACTAGCGGATGCCCGTGACTTTGTCTGCGTGGTTTGAGGATTTTTGGTTCCCGCGGGAACTCTTTAATTTTCCGGGATAAAAAGTAGCCTACGTGTTATTCCAGACTATAATCTATCTCTGTGCCAAATTTCAGCCAGATCCGTTCAGCCGTTCTGGCGTGAACAAACATCCATTCATCCATACATACATCCATACTTTCGCATTTATAATATTAGTAAGAAGTAAGATAGTGAGATAAGATAAGTTGGTAAACATTTTTAGACCATGACCGTACATACTAAAAAAACATACGCGCCGAATTGAGAATCTCCTCCTTTTTTGGAAGTTGTATAATAAAACTCATTTGTGTTTCTCAGTAATTGCTTAATTTCCTATTGATGAAATATTAATTCATTTGATTTTGTATGCAAGTGGTTAGTGATATAATTATTCGCTTTTATCTAAAACAAAAACCTGATTTCAAAACTATATCTATAAGTAGTTAAGTACCAACTTAAACTAAAAAGTAAGAAAACATTATCTGGGTATATATTTTGTTTTTTGTTGATTTCCTCGAAAAGCGTCAATCAATTTCTATAACATTTATATGGGACCACCTCTGAAGTACGATCTACCAAACAAAAAAAGAATCATCAAAATGGGTAGTATGATCGCGTAACGTACATACAAATAAAACATACAGGCGAATAGAGAACCTCCTCCTTTTTTGAAGTCGGTTGATAAATAGTAATTTCCAGTTTCCCCAGTGAAGTTTGTAATATTTAGTGATGTGCCGGATCGTTAAAAATGTATATCAGCGGATACGGATATTTTGTGTCCAAATCCGCGGAATCGGATTATAACTAAATGGAATTAATCTGAATGGAATTTAATAGTTTTTCATTGCTACCTTATCACCTATATATTGAATTTCATCTTTGTTTTGAATTTATTATTTAATTAATAAGGTTAAAGATCCGTAAAAAGATCCGTCAAAAAGTACGTCCCGGAGACGGATACGGATCTTTCTACACCCGCGGATATCCGCGGATACGGATATGGATATCCAGCACATCACTAAATATTATGTGTATCATGCAATGAATAATTTCTGATTGATATCCTTTCATCTCCGTGCTGCTTGGCTCAGAGCCCTCGGCAAACAAGACAGTCACCCACCAGACTCTGCTGTGGTCTATTCAGAACATTTTCTTACTGATGATATTCAGGAAAAAGAATGTCGCCTGAGGCAAATTATTACTGGTGCTATCCGTTCAAAAGTGCAGGTAACTCATAATTTTATGTATCCATATCCATACTTCCATACTATACTATATTACTATAATAATATATCCATACTAATATTATAAATGCGAAAGTGTGTCTGTCTGTCCGTCTGTCTGTCTGTCTGCTACGCTTTCCCGGCCCATCTTTTCAACCGATTTTGCTGAAATTTGGTACAGGGGTAGATGGTATCCCGGGGAAGGACATAGGCCACTTTTTATCCCGGAAAATTAAAGAGTTCCCGCGGGAATCAAAAATCTTAATCCACGCGGACGAAGTCGCGGGAATCATCTAGTAATATTATAAATGCGAATGTATCTCTGTTTGTCTCTCTGCTACGCTTTCACGGCCCATCTATTCAACCGATTTGGATGAAATTTGGTATATCGGTAGATTACATCCCGGGGAAGGATATAGGCTTTACATTTTATCTCAGAAAATAAAGGAGTTCCCCCGGAAAACTAAAGTGTTAGTCTTTGTAAGTTGTTCATAAGTAAATGTAATCAAGTGTGGTTGAGGGAGGAGGAGCTTAGACATATATTGGATATCATTGTATGGAATTGTCACATACCATTGTATGGAAACAGTAATGTTGCAGTAACTTTTTATTTTTGTTATTTGTACTCTATCTGCGTCTGCGATCAGTTTAAACTTTAACAATAAGCAGATGTTTTTGAGTGCGTCGAGAGTTGGGAGAAGGTCACTCCTTCGAGAAACTTCTCTCTTTTGCTGGTTTTATTGTTCACGGGACAGTTCTTCGACTGTCGTTCTGTTTAATCTAGTGATACTGCTGCTTGTGGTGATAATGCCAGACTATTCACGTGCGATTCGAGTCTGGACCTATGTTTTCTAGTCATACGATGTATTTCTTCTCTAATTGTAGGCATTTCGAGGTATTCGTGCATTTCACTGGTTACCAACCATACTGGTTTTAGTAGCAGTAACTAGCAGTATATTTACAGGTTTGCATGACATGTCTAGACACTGACAGCAAGCTGATTCTAATGAGTAAACACCAATTGGAAAAAGCATATGAAAAGTTAACTGGACATCCTGTAAGTTGTTAATTTAAAATCTATTTTTTTATGTATATTGTAATCAATATCCATACTAATTTTATAAATGTGAAAGTGTGTCTATCTGCCATTTTACGGCCCATCCGTTCAACCGATTTTGATGAAATTTGGTATGTATCCCGGGGAAGGACAATAGGCTACTTTTTATCCCGGTATAACGTGCGTGCCGCTCAAACTCAGAAACGTGTCCCGGTACGATCACGGTAATTATATGGTGTGGTATCCCTCTGTCCTCCATCCATGAAGAAGTTTCCCGTATTCACCTGAAGGGCGTGCTTTTGAAGATATAAGGGCTGGAAGTTTCGCCCTCTAGAAATTTCTAGAACAGAGCGGATCATTCGAGAATATTCCAGAAGACTCTCGAATGTTGTGGGATGTTCTGGAACATTGTGGACCATTCGAAGCCTTTTTATGTAAAGCCCGTCGTGGTTCGAACGTTAGTTTTTATTCGATTCACTCAGTATTCTAGATGCAACGACCTCGCTACGCTCGGGAGTTACTCTAAAGTACCTCGTTACGCTTGGGATGTATTCCGGCGCCCGTAACGTAAGTCATTGCATTACCCCCATGTTGAATAATCTATTATTACACCCTCCGGGGTAACAAGATGAAAAATGATTTTAAACAAGTACTTACCTTTGTAAATAGAATGTCTTCAATAAAAAATTTGACCTCTTATATTTGAAAGGTTTTTCCTTTTATTGAAACTACCACACAATCTCATATCAACTGCTTGAGCGAAGCCAGGTACCATAGTTATAGTACCACAAGCCTGACCCGGTGACAGCGTCGCTAGTATTTATTATACCTAAATAAAATTTTTAAAAAACTAAACAAGCAAAAACATAATTAACTTAGTTTCAATTTTAGCCACCGGGTCAGATCAGTTTGTGGGACTATAGTTATATAAAAAAAAATCAGATTTCGCAGTCCCCGCAAGAATCGGAGCATTGAAAGTGAATACAAAAATTTACGAAAAAAAAACTGAAATAAAAATCTCTTCAAAATTTAAAAATAAATATATGAACTGATTTTCAAAATTCCGCCTCGAATGCACTTCTCGCCTGCATCCGCATCTTTTAACACCATTACCATGACGATCGGTCAATAATCATAGAAGCTACATCACTTTTTATATACGGAAATACCCGTTTTTCTACTATTCCAAATCTAATGGGACACCCTACGGGCACAATTACACATTTTCGCCATTTTGTAACTAATACCGTATATTATATGAGATAGCTGCACTTTTTGTAACTATTGCCTGAAAAGCTGATTCAGTATTAGGTGGGTAGGGCTCTCCACTGATGTCAAAAGTGAAAGTCTGCCCGCATATGGATGGGCCTTTCGCTAGATATGGCCGCTTATATACGGTTTATCGTTACCAAAAATGAACCATACTTAGAAAAGCTGATATTATAAATATTAGCAATTATTGTCGTCACGTTGATTGCTATTAAAAATTATGAAGGCGTAAGACTTTATTTAACAGCAATCAACATGACGACATAATAATTGCTAATATTTTTTTACAGTATGTATGTTCATATTGTCTTTGAGAGGTCATATCTAGTGAAAGGCCCGATGTATAGCATCGGTTCTTATATCGTTTGAATAGGTATTGCGCATACTTTAATACTGTACAAGAATCAGCTTTTCTAAGAATGGTTCATTTTTGGTAACGATAAACCGTTTTTAAGCGGCCATATCTAGCGAAAGGCCCGTCCATATGCGGGCAGACTTTCACTTTTGACATCAGTGGAGAGCCCTACATCCACCTAATACTGAATCAGCTTTTCAGGCAATAGTTACAAAAAGTGCAGTTATCTTAGTCTACTAGGACCCTTTTTTTTCTTAAGTCGGTTTTTTCCGAAATATTTACATTTTAAACTAAGTTAATTTTTTACAATTTCAAAAAAGGTTACCAGCCGCTTTTCAAACACACAAACACATTACTTTTTATCCCGGAAAATTAAAGAGTTCCCGCGTGAACCGAAAAACCTCAATCTTCGCGGACGAAGTCGCGGGCATTAGTTAGTTATTAATATGTTGCAGTGCAGAGACTAACAAAGGTATATTTTATATAATGTTTGAATACTACAATTTCCTGTTGTTTCAGTCGTGTTATCTAGAAAAACGAAATCAAACACTTTGCCTACAATGTGCTCAGACATTGATAAACTTTAGTTTATTTAGATTCAATAGCTTGAGAGCCCGTGCACAGTTAATGGTCTTAGTTGAGAAACATGAATTAGTGAGTATACTTAATGTACTTGCATTGTTTCTTATGTATTGTGTACCTACTTACTATGCGGGTGAGTGTTACTTATGTACTTTATTCATTGAATATTTAACTTGTCTCTCAACAGATAACAAGGCGACATATAAAAATGATAAAACACACAAAATACCAACGAAAGCGTACTATGGTGTTGAAAATGGAAGGCCTTAACAACAGTGACTTACCTATACTAGAACACCCCTCAGAAGACAGACAGCTCCAAAACCCAAGAAATGAAGAAGAAGAAAACAGACAGAAAGAATTAGAGGAAACTGGACAGAGGGTTGTAGTGAAAACTGAAGAAAGTGAAGTCTCTATGTTGGTTGATGAAGACACGGAAGTGTTACAGGAACATAACAATGACAAGGATTCTGTTTGGGATCCATTAAAGTATGAAAGTATTACTTTCCAATGTACACTTTGTATGGAGGAATTTGTCCATGAACATGCATACATACAACATGTGTGTGTGCATCTCCAGGTGAGATAGTTTTCCACTATTACACACTTTCATCAAATTGTTAATCTCTCATAGATTCTCTTAATCTATCAAAGGACAGGAATGTTCTAAATTTATTTTGTGTTTGGCAGAACGGTGAGGGTGATGATGTATGTGACTCGTCACAAGTGTGCAAGCCTCATACAGCTGTGAGCTCTAGCTCTTCACACTCTTCACTCATCACTGAGAACAAGTCAGTATACCTGCCAGTACCAATAACGTTTAGTTCCAGTTACAGTTAGTATACACTTGTACTAGTATCACAATACCCTTTCCTCCTCTCTAACCTGCTCTATGCAGTACAGCTACATACTGGCTAGTGGCTCCCCAGTACACTCTACATACATTCTGATATATTTCACAGGCAGGCGGACCCCGGCCCTTGTGCACAAGCGGCTCACACCACAGGTGAGATATATTTATTTCTCATTAAAACTTTCTAGTATTAAATCGAGGAAAGACCTTAAAAAGAAAGAATAGGACAGCAATTAATTTAACGCCTTCATAATAAATAAATTAAATAAATAATTAACTAATTAAATAAATAAATAAATAAATAAATAAATAAATAAATAAATAATTTTTAATAGCAATCAAAATGACGACATAATAATTGCTAATAATTATTTATAGTTTGTAAATTTATAACGTCTTTGAGAGTGAAATCTGTCTAGTATCTAGTGAAAGGCCCGACGAATAGCGTCAGTATTAATATTGTTTACATAGGTACTGCGCATACTTATGTACTGTATAAAGTAGTAGTGACCCTGATCCTTGTTATCAGGTCCGTAGTTAGTCCGACCATGCCTAGCACCCGTATGTCACTGGGGCCACACTGCCAACACTTTTTTTTTAAAATTATCAACATAAAAATCGATAAAGCTAATTGTTGGGTAGCACTGCGAAAAACCACGAAGGTTTAAATTGCGTGCTCTTCCGTCAATATAAACAGAATTTTAACTATTTATAGCTAGCTAAATTACTAAAAATACATGAAGAAAACTAAAACTAAACTACCTACAATTTACTTTAAAAATACGATTTTAACTTAAAGCAATGCTTGAGCAATGTTACTAAAAATGACAGTTGGATGTCACGTACCTTGACGTTGTAATAAGGATTGTAATTCTAAAACACGAAAGTCAACAATAATGAAACAATATGGCTTTATTCACCCCTTTAGGGTAATTCCCTCTCTTCTATGAGAGTGGAGGCCTGTGCCCAGCAGTGGGACGTAGTGGGCTGTAGTGTTGATGGTGGTGGATGG
The DNA here is from genome assembly GCA_923060345.2 of Erebia aethiops. Lineage (NCBI taxonomy): Eukaryota > Metazoa > Arthropoda > Insecta > Lepidoptera > Nymphalidae > Erebia > Erebia aethiops. The sequence goes on along the minus strand of OV281084.1, from coordinate 1,825,588 downwards.
CTTTAAGCATTGGCAGTAATATGGCCTCTCGTCGAACGCTCTGTGGCGTGCAATATTGTATGTGAAGACTTTTCGAACGCAGCCCAACCCAATGGAGTTTAAATACGGCGGTTGGCCCCCTCTAAATTGGATCTTCCTAGCTGGTCCGTGTACCCCAGACTTTTCGAGACTTCTCGAGACAAGTAGATACAGAGTTCTCAACGATTTCTGGGTGAAGTGGATTAATGATTAAAAATGCTCAGTGAAAAAAAAAATCGTTTTCTTTAATGCCTAGTATTCCGGATTACTTTTCTTCTATATACTTTGATAAATTTAACTAATTTGGACTTGTTTTTCGACTGGTACTTCGGTTTACATCTGAGGCGTTTAGTTTGTATTACACTTTGCATATTGGCGGCTTTCTTGTCCGCGACAGATCGCTTCCTTATGGCGAGTGCTTCGAAGGAATTCCTCACGTCGAACTGATGATTATCATTGCTCTGATGATCATCTATCGGGTTGGAGCCGTTCCAAACTTTGGTTTTAACGTAATATTTCATTACTTCGCTGATGTCTCGCTTCTGAACTGATTTGACGTCTGTTGAGGATGTTGACGGCAAATGCAACACGGGCCGGCCGTTCTCTACTTGTTGCATAATTTCTAAGTTTTGTTTGTCAACGTTTTCTGTTGAGACGTCCGCGGTAGCTTTCGTTGTTGATTGCGGAGAGTTATCTGTAACAGGAAATCAATATATCACACACACACACATAAACAACACTTATAAAGATCGAATTAAAGCGCAAAACACACAGGGAGCGGACGCGGGTCGGATTGGGTGCGCGGCGGGTTGAATTCCTTGTATTTATATGGATGACATCACACAGAACGCGGCCGCGAACGCGCCGCGGCGCGTGGCGGGTGACGCTGACAAGGAATTCAACTGTGTGTTTTGCCCTTAGGAATTAACTTTAACTAATTTTATATATACATAACTATAAATACATCAAATCCATAAGAGGTAGTCTGGACTCAGGATGCCACAAGCCACTATTGCATTTTGTATTGCTACACTAAGTCCTTCCCCGGGATACACCCTATGTATGTACCAAATTTCATCAAAATCGGTTAAACAGTGCCTGGTGGGAGGCTTCGGCTGTGGCTAGTTACCATCCTACCGGCAAAAACGTGCCGCCGAGCGATGTAGCGTTCCGGTATGATGCCGTGTAGAAACCATTCGGTTAGAGGTATGGGTTTAATATAACTGCCATGCCCCTAAGGTAAGCCCGCTACCATCTTAGACTGCATCATCACTTACCATCAGGTGAGATCGCAGTCAAGGGCTAACTTGTAATACAAAAGGAATAAAACAAAAAAAACAGATGGGCCGTAAAAGCGTAGCAGACAGACAGACACAAATTTCGCATTTATAATATTATATTGTGCGTTGTGACCTGGTGGGCTCGCGCCGGTCAGCGTCGCCAGCCGCTGCAGGCTGCGCGCCAGCTGCACTATCTCGCTCTCTACGCTGCCCGCAGTCTGCGGCACACCGGACGCTCTGAGCTGATAGAGACAGATAGACACCCAGATAAATGCTTTATTGCGACACACAAAACATTAAAATCAATCAATCAATATTATAGGAGATAGCTGCACTTTTGGTAACTGGGCTGATTCATTATTTGGTGGGTATAGAGCTCTCCACTTATGATGATAGTAAAGGTCTGCCCGCATGCTGATAGGTCTTTCACTAGATATGGCCGCTCAAAGACATGTTATGGTTACCAAAAATGAACCATAACTAGGAAGGCTGATTCCTGTACAGTATTTAAGTATGCGCAGTACCTATCTAAACAGTATAAAAACTGACGCTGTTCATCGGGCCGTTTTCTAGATATCACCTCTCAAAGACGTGGTAAACTTAAAACTATAAATAATTTTTACCAATTATTAGAGCGTCACATTGATTGCTAATACATTTTATGAAGGCGTAAGAATAGGACAGCAATTAATTTTACGCCTTCGTAATATTTGTAAGCAATCAACGTGACGACACGTCATAATATTATATACGATCTAATTATTGTAATAGCATGCTTGTCGAGCTACTGCACAGAGCGTTATGCGATAAGTTATCCAAATATGTTCACAAGTGAGCTATCTCTGCCTTGTGTTTCTCATTACTGAGGGTCGTGACCCCATTTCCATTAATCAAATAATGGTAGGAGTTGTAATGTCGGGTTACTAATGCGGTTGGTTTCCACTTATAATTACTGATTTTACCATTAAAACACTAATAATATTGACATTTAGACATTTAGACAGACATGAAGCAACGTTATGTTATGTACCTATATCATAATATTTTTAGAATCTACTATCATAGAACATTGAACTTGTTCAGCGCCCTTTTAGAAATATGTATTTATTTTTTCATGTGATCTTTTGGAATAAACTAATCCGCGTGGATTGAGGTTTTTTGGTTCCCGCGAAAAATTTTAATTTCTAGACTATACCTAATCTATCTCTGTGCCTTTCACTTAGATCTGTTCAAGCGTGATTGAGTAACAGACATCCATCCATCCATCCAAACTTTCGTATTTATAATATTATATACATACTAGCTGATGCCCGCGACTTCGTCCGCGCGTCGTGACTAACTAATTTTTCCATATTTTCTCACCGTTTAAACCTTCCCTGGACTACGACAAACATTTCAAAACCAAAATCAGCTAAATCGGCCCAGCCGTTCTCGAGTTTTAGAGAGACAAACGAACAGCAATTGATTTTTATCTATATAGATATACTAGACTAGACTAGATGATGCCCGCGACTTCGTCCGCGTGGATTAAGTTACGTTGATTCCCGCGGGAACTCTTAAATTTTCCGGGATAAAAGTAGCCTATGTCCTTCGCCGGGATACAACCTATCCCTGTACCAAATTTCATCAAAATCGGTTGAACAGATGGGTCGTGAAACAGTAGCAGACATAAAGACAGACGGACAGACAGACACACTTTCGCATTTATAATATTAGTATGGATATAGTATGAATTAGTATTAGTAAATAGTATGTTAGTAATTAGTACTGATAAATTGAATTAATGTTTTGTTTCAGTATATGCCACGCGTGTTGCGTCGCACGACAATCATAAAACGCACGCAACTGAGGAAGCCGAAACGACGCAGAAAACTGAACCAGCACTTGAAGTTGGCAATGGCCGCCGAATTGATAGCAATTGTAAAACAAACTTCAATGTTAATAGCAATACAAACTGTGTAGTCACATTGCACGAGTTTCTCACGAAAACACGAAAGGCTTTGAGGTCTATTGCGACTAAAGATTTCAGTTGTCAGACAGATTTCCCAACGACTGAATACATTGAACCAGTCACTAACATTAGTGGAGTGAATACGAATGTTGTTAATATTCAGTGCAATAATTCATCACAAACTAGGCAATCATCGTTCCCTTGTGAGATTTGCGGAGAAAATTATAAACGAAAAAGTCTCTTATTCAAACACATCAGAAAGGCTCATCCCGAAGTAAAACCATTTACTTGCAACATTTGCCAACACAAATACAAAATTAAAAAGTGTTTGACGAAGCATATGGTGAATCACACCAGTGAAAAGCCATATCGTCATTGTAAATTTTGCAATTACAAAACTGTAAGAAAATGGGGTCTTATAGCCCACGTGAGAACTCACACGGGTGAAAAGCCATTCTCTTGTGAGTTGTGCGAGTATAAATTTGTAGCTAAAGGTGAGTTAGTGAGGCACATGAGGACTCACACTGGAGAAAGACCACACTCCTGTGCTTTGTGCAAATACAGATGTGCACTCAAAAGTAATTTAAAGATCCACATGAGAACTCACACTGGTGAAAAGCCATAACTTGTGAGTTGTGCAAGTACAAATGTGCAGACGATAGAAGTGGTCAACTTGTGAGGTACATGAGTACTCACTGGTGATAAACCCCCTTATTGTGAGATATGTCATTATTGTGAGTACAGGAAAGAGTAATTTAGTGATCCACATGAGAACTCACACTGGTGAAAAGCCATAATCTTGTGAGTTGTGCGTGTATAAATGTACAGGACAGAGTAATTTAGTGATCCACATGAAAACTCACACTGGTGAAAAGCCATAACTTGTGAGTTGTGCAGACGATAGAAGTGGTCAACTTGTGAGGTACGGTCGACGGCAAAAGTCCATACATAGCTCTAAGGCTAAAACCGCGTGCAAGTAATGCTGTGAATCACTCACGTACTCACTCACACAGATAAACAAACTGTCAATAATATTATCAACCTTAAATCAACTACATAAGGTTCAACCGATTTCAGTTCAATACTACCTGCCTATTACCATACACTGTCAACAATATCAACCTTAAGACATTAGCATTAGGTTCAAAACATTTCTATTCAATAACCTTGTCTATTCTGATTGCTAATTTCATCACGTTAACAGAAACCACTCCCAGTGTCGTGGTAAAATAGTTGGTATACGATTCATCATATGACCGAGATTCGAATCTCTTACTGCAGTTTTTATTATGTTTTGAATGAATGACTGTTTGTTATTTTTTATTATAATAGATCTTTATTTACAGACATAAGATCCATTTATATACACAAACTTAATTACACGATAATACTCAACGATAAAGTTAGTTATGTTGGTAGGAAAGTTACAACTATGTTAGTGGTGTTAATTATTGCTTATTATGAGTCAATAAGTAATAAAACAAACAAAATAAATTGGAACAAACACTTTTTATTTTATATTATCGACTTTATCTTAATTTATTTTATTGTTATCATGTTACATTTTCTCAAAAGTAATATCAAATCAAATCAAATCAAATTATTCTTTATTCAAATAAACTTTTACAAGTACTTATGAATCGTCAAGTGAATCTACCACTGGTTCGGAATGCCATTCCTACCGAGAAGAACCAGCAAGAAACTCGGTGGTTGCTTTTTTTAAATAATTCATTTACAATTATTATATCAATGTGTACATAAGTAACCGCTGTCCCCAGCATTGCTGGAGCGATCAAATCCATGCTCCTCTATCATTTACATAATCTTCAACAGTATAATAAGCTTTTTTCAGGAGCATACTTTTAAACCAACAAATACTGCAACAAATAACAATACTAACTAGAATAAGACAAACACTAACACAACTAACACTTATTTCATCTAAAAAGTAGTTATATACAATTGTAAATATCATGAGATTAGAAATAAATAAATAACTTCTTCCACTTTTTCTATCACTTTTTAAGGTTATAGCTTAAGTAATCGTTTCCATAAAGAAAAGAAAATTGAAGCCATACCTTAAAAATCTAGTAACCAATGGGCGGCGCTGCTTTTTTGTCTGTTAATTTTGAAAAGATATACATAAAATAATTAATACAAATTAAGAAAAGAAAATACGTTATGTTTTATGTTTAAAGAATTTAAAAGTAAAAATTTATATATCTTTTTGTGTAAGTATTAGTATTTAATAGAACCTCCACTATTTTCAATAACAGCAAGCAAACGCCGCCGCATAGATCCTACTATATTTTCTCCCACACTTTCATACAGTGAGCCTCTAATTCCTCTGCAGTCCTTTCATGTTCCATATTCCACTTTTGCACCATCAAACCTTATAATTTTCTATAGGATTTAAGTCTGGTGATCTTGCTGGCCAGGGAATAATTGTTGTCTGGGTTTTGATTAAACCAATCACGCACTATATTATATGGTCGATGCACAGGACAACAATTGTCATGCACAGATGATAGTTGTGGCACATCAACAGCTGGACAACACTTCCATGTGTTAGTCAAAATCAGTGATAATGTGCAACGCTGGCGCTGGTGTTGAAGTATCGAACATGTCGAAGCTATTGTTCTCATATTGTTCAACCATAATATTATGTCTCCGTTGTGAAGCATTATTTTCTACTTCGGGATGCGACACCCAACGCTCGGTTGTCCACTAAAAACCAAACAGCGAGATAAAAATAAACACTTTTGAAACTACAAGTATATTATCTAAATTTTATAGATATTTAGTTATAAAACGTTATGTAAGTAATCCTAAAGTTTATTAACACACATTGTTTAACAATAAAAACAATACTCACGGTTATACCAGTTTCATTGCAAATTTGAACGACATATATTGTAGCCGATATTATTTAGCTCATTAGTAATATGCATCCTCTTCTGCATATTAATATTAGCCTGCATTACTGTTGAAGATAGGAAACAGCAAAACATTGTAAATTATAATAATTTTGTAGTATTTGCTAGTATCGACTAACGATTGTCAAATCTTTCGTCCGTCAGTACTCAGTGACCATATCTGTTCAGTGATTTTTTAAATTAACCGCATATGCTATTCTGGAATAAAAATATCACTCATCAAATAAAAACAGTAAAAATAGCTTACACGGGGTCGCGATTTCAACCTACAACAGTTGCGTTGCGCAATCCGAGCGGTTACACGCCACGCCATTGAACTCACTTACTCGGGTCGTGAAATTATCGATATTACTCAGCTATTACAATACCTACAAGCTGAACGACTTATATTATACTACTGCAAGTGTGTGGGTGTCCGACCGTATGCAAAGCACCTTGTTTGCTAATTCTATATGGACTTTTGACGTCGACTGTACATGAGTACTCACTGGTGATAAACCTCCTTATTGTGAGATGTCATTAATATTGCCACGATTTAATTAGAAACAGATTATTTTATCGTTTACATTTTCGTAATTGTACACCTACGTTCTGGTTAGATTTTGAAGTGAAAACTTCTTTAGGCGCGTTGAGCACTTTTTGTTAGGGGGTAAAAATATAGATTCGCATGACCGTGAAATAATGTTTTGTTTCAGTATATGCCACGCGTGTTGCGTCGCACGACAACCATAAAACGCACGCAACTGAGGAAGCCGAAACGATGCAGAAAACTGAACCAGCACTTGAAGTTGGCAATGGCCGCCGAATTGATAGCAATTGTAAAACAAACGTCAATGTTAATAGCAATACAAACTGTGTAGTAACATTTCACGAGTTTCTCACGAAAACACGAAAGGCTTTGAGGTCTATTGAGACTAAAGATTTCAGTTGTCAGACAGATTTCCCAACGACTGAATACATTGAACCAGTCACTAACATTAGTGGAGTGAATACGAATGTTGTTAATATTCAGTGCAATAATTCATCACAAACTAGGCAATCATCGTTCCCTTGTGAGATTTGCGGAGAAAATTATAAACGAAAAAGTCTCTTATTCAAACACATCAGAAAGGTTCATCCCGAAGTAAAACCATTTACTTGCAACATTTGCCAACATAAATACAAAATTAAAAAGTGTTTGAAGAAGCATATGGTGAATCACACTAGGGAAAAGCCATATCATCATTGTAAATTTTGCAATTACAAAACTGTTAGAAAATGGACTCTTACAGCCCACGTGAGAACTCACACGGGTGAAAAGCCATTCTCTTGTGAGTTATGCGGGTATAAATTTGCAGTTAGAGGTGAGTCAGTGAGACACATGAAAACTTGCACTCGTGAAAAGCCATAACTTGTGAGTTGTGCGAGTACAAATGTGCAGACGATAGAAGTGGTCAACTTGTGAGGTACATGATTACTCACTGGTGATAAACCTCCTTATTGTGAGCTGTCATTATTGTGAGTACAGGAAAGAGTAATTTAGTGATCCACATGAGAACTCACAGTGGTGAAAAGCCATAACATGTGAGTTGTGCGCGTATAAATGTACAGGAAAGAGTAATTTAGTGATCCACATGAGAACTCACACTGGTGAAAAGCCATAACTTGTGAGTTGTGCGCGTATAAATGTACAGGAAAGAGTAATTTAGTGATCCACATGAGAACTCACACTGGTGAAAAGCCATAACTTGTGAGTTGTGCAAGTACAAATGTGCAGACGATAGAAGTGGTCAACTTGTGACGTACATGAGTACTCGCTGGTGATAAACCTCCATATTGTGAGGTATGTCATTAATATCGCCACGATTTAATTAGAAACAGATTATTTTATCGCTTACATTTTCGTAATTGTACACCTACGTTCTGGTTAGATTTTGAAGTGAAAACTTCTTTAGGCGCGTTGAGCACTTTTTGTTAGGGGGTAAAAATGTAGATTCGCGTGACCGTGACCGACATGCTTGCGAACATATATAAATATACTTCATTCGAAATTAAACTTTAATGCCTTAGTGTTAATTAGGTTTATATTTTAATAATTTTAATTAAAAAAAAATTAGTTTTCACTTCTATCGGCAATTTTTTTTTTTTTACTTTTTGTGGAGCGTTTAAGTAATATTTCCAACATTCCAATTGAAAGAGTTTGAATATAATTGAATATAGTTATATTATGTAAGAACTATTTTATAATTAATCGTGCACTAACATTTATGTGGTTTTATCAGTGTTAAGAGTTTAAATGATTGTTATGTTTTTAATTTACTCCATATTCAGTTTATTAATAAAAGTTCATTAGTAAAGGTCTTTGGTTTTTGAATTTTTTTGTTTGTTATAATTCTAATATCCTCCGAACCTTGCCTATGAATAGTTTTTGCGATTATGTATTCATAGAAAACTATAAATATTTTGACGACCTCCGTGGCCCAGTGTGTAGCGCTGTTGCCTTAACGTGCGGAGGTCTTGCGTTCGATCCCCGGCAGGATCAATTTGGAAATTTATAATTTCTGAATTTTCCCTGGTCTGGCCTGGTGGGAGGCTTCGGCCGTGGCTAGTTACCACCCTACCGGCAAAGACGTGCCGCCAAGCGATTTAGCGTTCCGGTACGATGCCGTGTAGAAACCGAAGGGGTATGGGTTTAATATAACTGCCATGCCCCTAACAGGTTAGCCCGCTATCATCTTAGACTGCATCATCACTTACCATCAGGTGAGATCGCAGTCAAGGACTAGCTTGTAGTGGATAAAAAAAAATATATGCATTTTTGATATTTTAATATATTCATTTGGGTTTTCACCAAGAATTTTGTTGCTTTTCAGCATGCATGCTGAAAAGTGTACTTTCAAATAATCTGACGATTTGAACGAGACCGAAAGGAGTTGGAGGTTTTTAAGTTTGAAACTCTCCAACTTCTTTAGGTCTCACTCAAATTATTTGAATGTACACTTTTCAGCATGAAATTACGAGTAACTCACTCTACCGCTCGAATATTTATGATGATCGATTTTATTTATTCAATATTTTGATCTGCCGCGCTGGAGTAAATCCAAAAATCCCCTCTTGGGCTCCCCTACTGTAAGGGGCTTCCAAACAAATATACAAAATTTCATAGGTGTATGTATGTCTGCGGATTTCTCCGAAAGTATTGTTCGGATTGTGACTTTTTTTTTAATTCCGTACAGTTCCATAAGTTGAAGTAAATGTAGGCCACATTTACTTCAACTTACGGAACAGTGCACGTTTCATCAAAATCGGTTCAGTAGTTTTCAAGATATGTACTGTTAAGTGTGTGGTGAAGTCGGTTTCACTTTCAATTTATTGGACTTTGAAGAAGATAGTAAGATGTAATTTTTCCACTAAGTAAATAATCAATCCTTTCCTTACTAATATTATAAACGCGAAAGTTTGTAGGTATGTATGGATGGATGGATGTTACTAAATCACACCAGAACGGCTGAACGGATCTGGATAAAATTTGGCGCAAATATAGATTATAGTCCGGAATAACACCCAGGCTACTCTTTATGTCCCGAAAAATCAGAGTTCCCGCGGGAACCAAAAACCTCAATCCACGCGGGCGTCAGCTAGTATACCTGACTCGTGTCCCCAAGAGCTTCGTCCTGCAGCTTGTCCGCGGCGGTTAGCGCCGTGCGGGACAACGTTTTGACAAGTCGCGCCTTCTGCTCGACTGCGTCGCATGTCTGCGCTCCCGGCTGATGTTCCCCAGTCTGCACACAAAGCCGAAGCGTTCTCACGCAACCGTATCAGGGCATTGTCCTACGTGACACGTTGTCTTAGAGCGATGTAAAACGTAAACTCATTAAAAAATCTTATTACCATGTAAAGGATTACTTAAACGACAAGGTAGCTTGGCAATGATTTGCTCTAATGGCTCTGAGAGTTCCTTAGTTAAGATGATTTGTGAGATGGTGATAATAATAAAAAAAACCCCGGCTGAGTTTGTTGTGGCCTCTTCTCAGACCAGGGCGCGTTTGGAACCCTCGTAGCTTTTAAGAAACCATCCTTTTTTTAACGTCAATAACTGTACCCACAATGTACCCTATATTGAATAAAAATATGTTTTGATTGATGCGACACGATACGACGGTATAGAAAGTGACAGACGTATGAAGGCAAAGGGGTATGTAGGAAGGCGAAGGGGTTTAAACCCAAGGGGTGCGAAACATCCCCATGGTAAGGGTTTGGACCAGGTACCTGCCCTAGCGCTTGTTGGACTAGACCTGTCGATCGATCATTTGTCGTGACCCGGATCGATCATGACCCACTCGTTTGGTGGTCGGGTTAAAACGATTCGATCATCACACACACACACACACACACACACACATATTCAAATACACACCTACTCTAATAGTTCACACACTTTTGCGCCTGATGTCGCTTCTGTCGCTCACCTAGGTCAACGGTTGAGCGACAAACGTGACTCGACGCGACAGTACATCGCTTACGACAGATCCACAGATATTTTGACGTATTAAAGGGAAATAGGTATAGGTTTTTGTGACCATAACGCCTGGAAAGGGCTTTTTAACATTCCCAGTTAGTTTATAAGTTTTATGTCTATGTCACCGTAAAATTGCAAAAAGCCAAAAACCGCTATTATTTATGTCGAACCCTAACCTAATCTTCAAGAAAGAGACAAGAAAACGTAAATATAATGAATATTTCAAAAATTGACACTGAGAACATTGAACGGTTCACAATCTGTCGACAGTTTACAATTTCGCTAGTTGGATTACAATCTAACGGTTTTTGCAATCTTACGGTGACACACGAGCTTGACGCGTGTAATTTTGCGACAGCAGTATTGTTTTGCACTTTGAACAACTCTTACTTTAACATTCCATAGGATTCCTAACTCGCGCGCGGGCCGCGGACTAGTGACATTAAACTGTCGTTTTGAGTAATACTGCCTAAGTATTGCTCAATGCGTTGCCAGTATGACCCGGGCTGTTCTTGGCGTGGCCACACTATACCTGTGCGGCGCGTCGACTGCAGCCATCCAGCTCGGCGCGGTACGCAGCCAGCGCGTCGCTCAGCGCTTCCAAGTACACACCGCCATTCTTGATGACATTGTCCACCTGAAAGACGACACGACAGCTCTTTTTTAAAAGCTGAAAGCCCGGTTTTCATCGCGAGCGAACGGGACTTCGTTTCACTCGTAGATGTAAAAACATGCTATGTCGTCTGCGAACAAAAATACTTGCAACATAAAAACTAGCGCCTAGTATAGACTAGATGTGATATTATATTTATTTATAACTAGATGATGCCCGCGACTTCGTCCGCGTGGATTAAGGTTTTTTTGATTCCTGCGGGAACTCTTTAAATTAGCCTTCCGGGATAAAAGTAGCCTATGTCCTACCCCGGGATATACCCTACCACTATACGGAATTTCATCCAAATCGGTTGAACAGATGGGCCGTGAAAGCGTAGCAGACAGATAGAAAGACAGTCACACTTTCGCATTTATAATATTAGTGTTAGTCTAAGATTCCAGAGCGATTAGACATAACTTATTTTCTCATTGATGAAACCTTAGGTTCTCAGTAGCGTCTCATGTTCTTTGAAAACCTGCGTGCTTTTATCAATAAAAGGTCTGCAATACCTATTAATTTGCTATGTATAGTATTACAGGCGTCGTTTTGTTAAGTCTATTCTCGAGCTGACAAAAGTTTTGGTCCATGGAAAGTGTCTGACACTTATGATAGGTACTATTTTAGATTAATATTCTACAAAACATATATAACAAAATGTAAATTTAAGTTACCTGTACCTGGTATCTGCCCGTGTTACAAGGCGAGCTTCACTAAGAAGGTTTCATCTATGTGAAAATAAGTTATGTCTGATCGCTCTGGGATTTTACTCTATATAATATGGATATTTATGTACGGCAGAAGTGCGCAATAATTACCAACCTCTTTCTTCCTAAATGCCCCATACTGAAAGTCCTCCGCATAATTGGACGCGTAGCTAACTTCGTCGTAATTCTCGCGGGCAACACCCGACGAATTCACTTCGTCGTAATCGGGATGTTCGCGGAACTGCTCATCGCCCAGTGACCTCTCCACTTCCGCCATGTCGACGATCCATGACGTCACTTCTGACGAACATACCGCCAGCGATAAGACGACAAAATATGCTTTGACAGGTGTCATTTTCCCAGGCTCAGCAATGGCGGCTAATTCTGTAGACCAGCAGGGCGACCGGCTACAATGACAGCTACAGTTTAACGATCGCAATCACCTCTGATCGGATAACACTCTTAAACTAAATTGGACAAAATCCATTGACGCAGCAAGAATACCATAAATTCAGCCAATCACAACAATTGATACTGTAACAATGATTGATGCCGTAGTTACACGGTCGCCCTGCGGTAGTGGTGTACCTTCATCAAGCCTTGTTAGTCGAGGAGTTTCCATTCTTTTTAAAATTTATTATGAAAATTAAGACAAAATAAAACAAAAATATAAAAGAATATTTAAAATATCTCAACAAATGAAAAAGTTATGGTGTACTTTTACACCATTTCAATTAGGCGACGTGACTTAATTGGATAAAAAACACTAAATATGTGTATGAAGATAATTTTGATGCAAGTATTTAAACATCATATCGGCTAATTGACCGAGCGAAGCGAAGGTCTCTGAGTCTACTTGGGTGAATTGGCACTTGTCCGTCCGTCCGTCCGTCTGTCAGAGCATTATAACTTCTGAATTACTGAACGCAATTACTTCAGCTTTAAATATAATATGTAAACCAATGGCTTCCCGCCGAATATGGCTTAAAAAATAATAAAAATCTTTATTTCAGGGGGGCTCTCATAGAAGCGTATGCGAAGTAAAATATTTTTTATAAAGTTACATAGGGTTGCGGTATATCATTTTAAAGATAATTAGGAATAGAGTCCAAAAATATTTTTTTTTTAAATTTTTCCCCCAAAATTGACGAAATGGGGGACTTTCAAAGTGGTGATTTTCTAACGTCCAAAGATGACCTCAGAACTCTAAATTTTCTGAAAGGATGAGCCTGAAACTTGATCAATTATTTCAATTATATCCTGTACTTGAACAACAAATACTAAAATTAGATAAATATTGTAAGGAAACGGAATTATTTAATTTTTAATGAGCTTCAGAATTTTTAACAGAACTTCACATTTATGTCAATAGATGGCGCCGCGAGGTCTTAGTTCGGGGCGAACCACTAGTTTAATCACTCGAGTACCTACCTAAGAGGCAGCAACCGGTGTGTTAAACTTATTAATTAATTTCTCAGTAATTTATTGATGGATTAAAAAAACATTGATTTAAGTATTAGTTTTGATCTATATTTGAATTCCGTTGCGTCAAATATGATATTAACAATATCATGAAACTTCTCCTTTGAAAACAAGTCAAAACAGCAACTTTTTCTACTACAACACACAGCACCAATTTTGCCCACCGCTATAGTTTAGTTTAGAGATAGTGCATTTCTGAATCAGCACCATTGTGAACAACTCTCATTTTCCGGTTTCCATCATCGATATATACATATTTAGGATATATACATATTTAGGTAACTAGGTACCTACTAGATGGGCCCTTTCATAGAAAAAAATTGGGCGTCCGACCTTTAGAGCACGCTCCTAACCTGTACCTATAGCCCTGTCCTTGTCCCCGCCATAGCGCTGTCCCGCTTTTCAGACTAGATGGCGTTAGTAAAATAGGGCACGTCTATGTATATCATATGTAAATTGAGGTCGTTGGTTTCCTTACAATGTTTTTCTTCATAAACCGTGAGAGATATTAATATACCTAATTGATTCGTTCACGCACATATAGCAGCGAAAACTTAGAATCCTAGGGAATTCTTATTTCTTAATTACCTACTTTTAAAAAGGGTCCTGGTTAAACGAATGTGCCGTGAAAGGGTAAATAAAATTATAATTATTATAATAAAGTTTTTATAAAGGCATTAAACGATCTGACATCGATTTTAGTTTTTAAGTTACAGTTATAAACAATACAAAAATAAAATAAAATAGTAAAGGATGGGCCTACAATATGATTAGGTTTTAGTGGGTAAATATCCCACATAACATGATTCTCCTCCCCCCCCCCCCCCTGGAGATTGGGTATCTCAAGATTTCCCCCCCGTCAACAAAAAAATGATTATCTCAATGGACATAAATTCAAGATGGCGGAATATATTTTTCATTTTTTCCACAGAAAATGTGGCGAATGTTGACTGGGATTTGGAAATTAAGCAAGACCTTTTCAAAGTTTGTATCTTCGTACTGTCATTCTGACATGATTCGGAGAAAAAAATATGGAGATCGAGGGTTTGCAAGATGCAACTTTGCACGCGCCATATATATATAAATATACCTATATAAGGTAATTGTACCCTTTTTCGTTATATTAAGACTCCCAAGACTAAGATTTTTTAAATATATTCCTAAACATGATATCAGTTTGAAAGCTTTTGTGTCTTCAATATTGGTATTTTGCCAGTAATTTAATGTATGAATTATGTAGTTTTGTTTCGTAGTTTTTTTTATATTAATTTATTTGTGGACCTCTTGTTTGAACCCTATTTCGTGATAAAATTTTGCTCTGCTCCTAAGTTCGTGAATTCGTGGCCCCTATTTCCTGATAAAGTTTTTACAGCGAATTACGATTATTTATTAATAAAAAGTTATTTAAAAGGTTTTATAATTAAGAACGGGATAAAGATATTTTTTTATAATAATTATTATAATAAAAAAGATGTGAGAGTAAGATTCAGCCGACTGACAGCTTTTATTAGGTACTTATCTACTTGAAACTTAAAATTAAAACAAAGCTAGTCCCTTGTTTGAAACTTTGGTTTGTTAAAGAATATTATTAACTAGATGATGCCCGCGACTTCGTCCGTGTGGATTAAGGCTTTCTGATTCCCGCGGGATTTCTTGAATTTTACGGGATAAATAGGCATAGTTTGTATCCCAAATTTCATCAAAATCGGTTAAAGAGACAATTTTTTTGGTTCCCGCGGGAACTCTTTAATTTTCCGGGATATGCCTATGTGCTATTCCAGACTATAATCTATCTCTGTGCCAAATTTCATCCAGATTCGTTCAGTTGTTCGGGCGTGATGGAGTAACAAACATCCATCCATACATCCATACATCCAAACTTTCACATTTAAAATATTAGTAAGAAGATAAGAAGTATGGATATATTGCGATACCAGTGGTATGTGCTTTACCTACTAGCCTACCACTATAGATATATCTGTCACGAACTTGGGGAAATGTATAACAAAATAGACTGTCCCTTGGTTCGTGATATTGATTTTTGGAAATTCCAGCATTTAATTTTTTCGACCATTTTAAAATTATGTAAATTAACTATTAACAGCCCTATATATAGTAAAAATATACAAATATACCTGAAATAAATCGAATAACAAACAAAATTAAGCTGGAAGTACCTGTGCGAATTTACCTCCAAAATGTAAATTCAGGTCACCTTCAAACTCGTTTTATAAGAATTCTAGTGGACAAAACATATAACGAATTTAGCTCCTAAGAAACTTAATTAAATACATTATTTGATATTCAATTTACATTTAAATTGTCTTAATTATTATATAAATGCACGAGCTACAAAAATCTATCTCGAATATCCCTAATTCGGTAGTGTCACGAACTAGGGTACACATGAAAAATAAAATGACCGCTATTTCGTGAGTCGGTTTATTGCAATTTTAAAGGAATCCTATGTTTTTATTTAACTTTTTCCGAGTCAAATCGATTGCTAAGGAACACATAAAAGCCCTATTAAATTTTTTATTCAAATGGACTTAGCTATGCCTTTCTGTAAGCTTAAGAAATACGAGCGCTACGCTTACGGTGACGAGTCATAAAAACAAGCTCCACAGCTGTTCGTGGCCGGCTGACAGTTTCGAGGGTCGTATTGCTTTCAGTTTAGCAGCCAAAATGTTGGTACTTAATTTTTTGGACAGTTTTAATGATAGAGACTTTATACAAATGTATAATTTAAATAAATATTATTTAAATTGCTTATTTTTTGCGCCAGAAACAAAACTAACGAAATGACGTACTATCACGAACTAGGGGCCCGTTACGTTAGTCACTCAGTTTGTTCGCAATATTTTTTACGACGAAACCACTGAACAGATTTTGATAAACTTTGACCTTTGCAGCTGCCGGTAGACTACGACGCTTATATGCAAGTAGGTACTTATAAAATAAATAAATTATTTATTTATTTCACGTAGGACAACTTGTGTCACTTATGATACGTCAAAACTCTACCACCGGTTCGGAAAATTATTCTACTGAGAAGAAACTCAGCAGTCGCTCTTTTCTTAAAGAGGAAAATGTTACAATAAGTAAACAATACGAAACAATATACGTTACGTTACAAAAGTATTACACTGACTTGTAGGTCACTAGATGCGAGGCCGGTTGCTTCCATGCAACTTTGTCATTAAGAAAATCATCGATAGTTTAATGACCTCTACTTAACAAATGCTGTTTAACAGTCTTTAAAACAAAGCAAATCCAGAAACTCTTGGAATCATGTTACAAAAGCGTACACTCGACCCCACAAAGGATTTACTGCATTTTGCGCGAACAAAGTACATTAAAAAAATAATTGAGTCATACATACCCCTTTATAAAATTACCTAATTAACTAAGTAAAATTAGTCTAACTAGCTAGGCAAGGTCGTCGACTGATTGTAAACACATTACGTACGATACTGCAGTTGTGGGGAATTAACAATTAATACCTAAAATATAGCTATTTGGTAACAAAAGGATGTTTTTTGCGCAATCGTCAGTTTCCCGCGGTGTTCTTGCGAGGAAAGTGAACGCTTGGTTGGCTGCGGCGACCTCTCTGGCGCAGTGCATTTATTTAGGTGGTCTTCGGTTCGATTTCCAGAAGTGGCAATTATGGATTTACAATTAAATTAATTAGCTTTTTTAGCGCCAGTGTACCATGCCTATGAAGGATCATTTGGATGGTATATACTTGTTGTATAAATAAATTTCATAGATTTTTTGTAAATATTTTAACCCGAACTGAGACCTCGCGGCGCCATCTATTGACATCATTGTGAAGTTCTGTTAAAAATACTGAAGCTCATTAAAAATTAAATTATTTAATATTTAGCTAATTTTAGTATTTGTTGTTCAAGTATAGGATATAATTCAAGTTTCAGGCTCAGCCTTTTAGAAAATTGAGAGTTCTGAGGTCAACTTTGGACGTTAGATAATCTCCACTTTGAAAGCCCCCCATTTAGTCAATTTTAGGGGAAAAATTTACAACAATATATTTTTGTAAATTTTTCTTATTCCATTATCTTTAAAATGATGTACCGCAACTCTATGTAACGCTATAAAAAAATATTTTACTTCGCATTCGCTTCGATTTTTATAAATTTTTAAGCCATATTTGGCTGGAGGCCATCGTACTTATATATTTAAAGCTGAAGTAATTACGTTCAGTAATTCAGAAGTTATAGGACTCTGACAGACGGACGGACGGACAAGTGCAAATTCACTCAAGTAGACTCGGAGACCTTCGCTTCGCTCGGTCAATTATTTATATCTATACTATAATACTATAAATGCGATTGCTTGGATGGATGTTTGTTACTCAATCACGCCAGAACGGCTGAACGGATTTGGATGAAATTTGGCACAGCGATGATACTTTTTATCCTGGAAAATAAAAGAGTTCCCGCGGGAACTGAAAAACCTCAATCCACGCGGACGAAGTCGCGGGCATCAGCTAGTAGAGACATAAAAGAGAAAAATAGTTCAATAAAAAATAAAACAATATTTACAATTTTTAAATTATATTTGGCCTGGACTGGTAAAATAAAACACAATATAGGTAATACGTAATTATTTCGTTTATTTTCATTAAATAACATAATTAAACTTTATTAAGTATATTAGTAGATCTAAACACATGTCCCAGTTCAGTATGGAGGGTGCTTTTTATTCTGGGTGTCAATGAACCAGAATCAAACTGCCATCACGTGAAAGAGAAAAAAATATAACAGTAAACGCCATTTATATAATAAATGCTAATATAGCATATTTAGCTAATGCCCGCGACTTCGTCCGCGTGGATTGAGGTTTTTCGGTTCCCGCGGGAACTCTGTAATTTTCCGGCCTGTGTTATTCCAGACTATACCAACTTCATCCATACATCCAAACTTTCGCATTTATAATATTTATTTGATTTAAGAAAAGTACGTTTTTTAAAAAAATAATTATGAAAAATATTGCTTGTAGAAAATATTTTTCGATGGATGGCAACACTAAAACTTTTTATAATATAAAGATCTATCAAATCTGGCACCTGTTACTGTCACTTTAGTGTCATTTTGAACTGCCAAAGTTCAAAAATTCAAAATGCGCCATTACATATTTTGTCACTTTTGCGTCCATTCACCATTGACGAGTGTTTTTGTGATTTTCACATAGATTAATTAAAATCTCTGTCTACGGGTTTAAAATTTTCTGTGAATTGGCTTATCGCAACGGATTGTTTATTATACACTCCAATTGGTCTACCTTGCGCATTTACAACCTCAAAATGATGTAAGTGTAGTTACTACTACACCTCATTATAATTCATCATTTTTTACGTGGAATAACATATTCTTCGAATTGAAACGTCTCAACACAAAATTAATCAAAAGTGACGAATGATACTAAGTAGATTGGTATTATGAAATATTGAATTTTATTGATTACTAATACTTACAACCTTGTCTAAACAAAATAAATTCCGAATAATCAAATTCTTATACAATAACGCTGTCCTTGAAAAATAGCAAATGTTGGTCAGTCCTAAGTTTAACACAGTCCAATGGTAAACAAAAATCCGACAAAAAAGCCAAGTCGTCGAAAATAAAAACTAAAAAGCACCCGAAACGTACAGCATCAATAGAAGCAGCGAAACTAGTGACGGGTTTTTTTTTTGCCGTAATAAAGAGATTAATAATAAACATGTACAACCCTAAAATTACGATTTTCAATTTTTACAATCCGACCGCTCCTATCATTCAGTCTATGGTTCACTTATCATGTCACATCTCTATGGAATCATTCTATTTCTCTAAGTCAAACACATGTCTAACACTTATTAGGTCATTAGTCTGTGTTTTTATTTTGGGATTCTTGCGAGTTATTTGATAAATTATTAGCTTCATAATGCTTAAATTGAATTACTTTTGAGTTTATTATGAACTTTAAATGTTTTACTTTTGGAAATAAGACGTTTGTAAGTGATTTGTGATACACAACAGTGAAAATATTGTTGTCAAAGTTACAATGTCGTGACTGGTATGTTTTATTTACATGATTTACTTTGCCCCATCGGATAGACTGTAATTCTATTATATTTTACAAATGGACCGAGTAGGGCCTTAAGCGGGCTTTTCACCAGTGTGAGTCTTCATGTGTTTCACTAAAGAACCTTTATATGCACATTTATTAAGTTACAAGAGTTTGGTTTTTTCTAGCGTGAGTCCTCATGTGAACCATTAAAGCACGATTTTGTGAAGTGATAAGAAGGTACTTTCTGAGCGGGTGTAGTATAAATGAGTTTTATTAATATACGAGTACTCTTCTCATAAATAAGTTATTAATTATTATTGTTTTTAGGGTTCCTTCAGAGAAAAACAGGGATCCTTACAGGTTCAATTTGTTGTCTGTCTGTCAACGCCTTTTTTAACCGACTTCCAAAAAAGGAGGAGTTTCTCAATTCGGCGCATATTTTTTTAATTTTTTTAATGTATGTCGGTGCATATCTCCGTGGCTTCTGAACCGATTTGAAAAAAAATCTGACGGAGAGGTCGGAATTCAGACTCCAAATCCTCAACCCTGACACTAAAAAATTAAAAATAAAATTTCTTTCGTGCAAGTCTGATGCGTCAACTTATCTATGTTAGACCCTCCCGACTTCATCATAGTGTGTAGAAATCAAAATAATTTTTTACTTTAGGCTTTGGAAGTCAGTTTTTTGGAAAGAATTTTTATATCGGTAACGCGTGGAGCATACATTAACTACTACATATACAAGTACTAATACTATCAAGTTGAAATTAACATCAAAATACTTAGGCCTACGGCCCCGCGGAGTTGTAAAACAAATCAAGCTTCTAATACAACGTAACGACCGTTTATGCCGTATATTTTGACACTCACCAATAAATCAAAACAAATAATATAATAGGGCACTTCCCCTAAAACCTATAATAGGCTGGTGTCGGGGATGGTGGTGGTGGTATCTCGGGGAAGGACATAGGCTACATTTTATCCTGCGAAATTAGGGATTTCCCGCGGAAATCAAAAAACTTTTATCCACGCGGACGAAGTCTCGGGCATCATCTAGTAGATATTATGTTGGTTATAATATAAACAAGTAATAAACGTACCTAGTTCTATTACATTTCACAAATGGACTGAGTAGGGCCTTAAACGGGTTTTTCACCAGTGTGAGTCTTCATGTGTCTCACTAAAGAACCATTATATGCACATTTGAACTCACATAAATTACAAGAGTATGGTTTTTCACCAGTGTGAGTCCTCATGTGTCTCGTCAAGAGGCCACTTAGAGAAAATTTCCTATTGCATACTTTACAACAGAACGGCTTCAAGCCAGTGTGAGTCCTCGTATGCGTCACTAAAGAACCACTTGTTGTACATTTAAACCTACAATGCTTACAAGAATATGGTTTTTCTCCAGTGTGAGTCCTCATGTGATACACTAAAGCACTATTTTGTGCACATTTATACTGACATAATTCACACGAATATGGTTTTTCACCAGTGTGAGTCCTCATGTGCATCATTAAATTTCTACTTAGTGAAAATTTGCTATTGCATACTTTACAACAGAAAGGCTTTAAGCCAGTGTGAGTCCGCATATGCGTTACTAAAGAACTACTTGTTGTACATTTAAACCCGCAATTATTACAAGAATATGGTTTTTCTCCAGTATGAGTCCTCATGTGACACACTAAAGCACTATTTTGTGCACATTTATACTGGCATAATTTACAGGAATATGGCTTTTCACCAGTGTGAGTCCTCATGTGAACCACTAAAGCACGTTTTCGTGCACATTTATACTCGCATAATTTACAGGAATATGGCTTTTCACCAGTGTGAATCATCATGTGTTTCACTAAAGCACTATTATTTGTACTTTTATACTCGCATAACTTACAGTAATGTAGGTTTGTACCAGTGTGAGTCCTCATATGCTTCGCCAAGCAACTACTATTAGTATATTTATGCTCGCAAAGTTGACAAGAAAAAGGCTTATCACCAGTGTGAGTCCTTACATGCTTCACTAAATCACTATTTGAACTAGATTTATACTCACATAACTTACAAGCATATGGCTTTTCGCCGGTATGGATTCTGATGTGCGAAACCAAATTACCATTAAGTGCAAATGTTTTATTGCAAAATTTGCAAGAAAAGGGCCTTTCACCCGAGTGAGTCCTCATGTGCGCCACTGTAAGTCGTGCAAATTTTTTATTACAAATCCTACAAACATCAGGTTTTTCGCCAGTATGAGTTCTATTATGTCTTACTAAATCATGACCATGTGTACATTTATACTCGCATAACTTACACGAATATGGCTTTTCACCAGTGTGAGTTCTCGTGTGTGTCATTAAATCACCCTTTCGAGCAAATTTGCTACCACATATGTGACAATAATACGGCTTTTCGCCAGTGTGTGTCCGCGTGTGCGCCAATAAACCAGAACTTGTTGCAAATTTATTTTCGCAAAACTTACAACTATATGGCTTTTCACCAGTGTGAGTTCTCGTGTGGCTCACTAATTGAGTTTTTGCTATACATTTATAATTGCATAAATTACAAGAATAGGGCCTTTCACCAGTATGCGTTTTCATGTGGCGAACTAAATGAGTAGCCGTTGTAAATTTAGACTCGCATAATTTACACGCATACGGCTTGACACCAGAGTGGGTTTTCATGTGGCGAACGATTTCACTACGATGTGCAAACTTTCGATAGCATAACTCGCAAGTATATGGCTTTTCACCAGTGTGAGTTCTCATGTGACGAACTAAAAAATTTTTTTCTGCACATTTATACTTGCATAAATCACAAGAATAGGGCCTTTCACCGGTATGAATTCTCATGTGACGAGCTAATTGATAGTTTTCTGCAAATTTAGACTCGCAAAACTCACAAGAAAAATTTCTTTCACCAGTGTGAGTTGTCATGTGGCGAGCTAAATGACCTTTTAGGGCATATTGTTTAGTGCATAACTCGCAAGAATATGGTTTTTCACCAGTGTGAGTTCGCATGTGCTTAGTCAATTGACTTTGATATTTACATTTGTATTGGCAGATCTTGCAAATGAATGGTTTTACTTTACCGTGAGTGAGTTTTAAGTGTTTAACTAAGAGACGTTTTTGTTTATACATTTTTTGACAAATGTTACAAGTGAACAATACAACTTCTTTGGGTCTGCTAGTAGTGGCCAGCTTATTGATATTATTAGACGCAATATTCTGATTTTCCCAACACCTTGCTTTTGTCAGTGATTTATTATGTGTTGGGTCATTTTTATAAAATTTGTTGATATCATATAATTTGACTATGCAATCAGCAATTAATTTGGCATCAATGCTTCTTTGACTGTTGCCAACACCAACATCGGAGTCAAGTTCCTGTTTAAATGTCTGATCTGCATCTTCAGACATTTTGTTCAGACTGCCACATGAGCCGACAGATTCTTGTGTTTTCATCAGCAATCTGTCTCGTTCTGCAATAAGTATTTTCGAAAAAGTCATATAATTTGACAACTTATTACTAACCTTAATGAAACTATGTAAGTTGAGGAGTTATAGCCTAAAAATATCATTATTTGAAGTTGCTTCAACTGGCTTTCAACTGGCTTCCTATAGCAAAGGGAATCTTAGTTTAGGAGCCAGGAACCTTAGCTAGACGCTTTTTTGCTAATTTATTATCCTTACTAATATGTATTACTAGCGAATGCCCGCGACTTCGTCTGCGTGGTTTAAGGTTTTTTGGTTTCCGCGGGAACTCTTTAATTTTCCGGGATAAAAAGTAGCCTATGTGCTATTCTACACTATAATATATCTCTGTGCCAAATTTCAGCCAGATCCGTTCAGCCGTTGCGGCGTGATTGAGTAACAAACATCCATACATCCATCCATCCATACATCCATCCAAACTTTCGCATTTATAATATTTATTTGATAAACGTGAAAGTTTGTAATTATGTATATTTGTTACTTTTTCACGCCAGAACGGTTGAACGGATCTGGATGAAATTTGGCACAGGGACAGATTATAGTCTGGAATAACGTACAGGCTACTTTTTATCCTGAAAAATTAACGAGTTCCCGCGGGAACCAAAAACCTCAAATGGATGTTTGTTACTCAATCACGCCAGAACGTCTGAACTGATCTAGATGAAATTTGGCACAGAGATAGATTATAGTCTGAAATAACACATAGGCTACTTTTTATCCCGGAAAATTAAAGAGTTCCAACCCACGTGGACGAAGTCACAGGCATCAGATAGTGTCCTATATTATTTCCTTTTAAAAAAACAGTACCTATATAATATAAGTTAAAAATATAAAAAAGAAAACTGTCTCTGATCTAGTCTGTGGTAGGGAGGCTTTGACTGTGGCTAGTTACCACCGTAAAACCGATGTGAAAACCGATTAGGGTATGGGTGTTATGTTACTGCCATACCCCTAACGTGTCAGCCACTTTACACTGCATTAACAGTGGAAAAAAATCTATGATTTTGTGGTAATGAAGATTGTTATTGCAAACGTATTATTGTTCTTGAAAGAATATCTCACCTAAAACTAGAGCTAGGTCTTCCTTCAGCTGCTGAATGGTTTGCCTGTGAAATATATTGGTATTTATGTACAATATACTGGGAACAACTGATCTATCATATTCATTCCATTCATATTATCTATACTATAATAGTATAAATGCGAAAGTTTGGATGCATCCATCCATCCATGTATGGATGTTTGTTCCTCAATCACGCCAGAACGGCTGCACGGATCTAGATGAAATTTGGCATGGATATAGAATAGTACATAGGCTACTTTTTATATCGGAAAATTAGAGTTCCCCGGGAACCAAAGAAAATGCCTTACAGTCCACAAAGCAGCAGTAAAAGGTTATATTGTATGCCTTGCTCTTTTAGAAAAGTTGTTTTGAAATGAAATGAAATGAAATGATATCTTACCTTACCCTTACTTATCCGGCTAAGAATTATTTTTGCAAAGATTTTGTATACATTAGAAACTAGACGATGCCCGCGAGTTCGTCCGCGTGGATTAAGATTTTTGATTCCCGCAGGAACTCTTTAATTTTCCGGGATAAAAAGTAGCCTATGTCCTTCCCCGGGATACCATCTTCCCCTGTACCAAATTTCATCAAAATCGGTTGAACAGATGGGCCGCGAAAGCGTAGCAGACAGACAGACACACTTTCGTATTTATTATATTAGTATGGATATGGATTAGACTAAAAGGTCTATAATTGTTTATGTCATCTTTGCTGCCTTTCTTATGCAATAGAACTAAGGTTGAAGTTGTCCACTGGCTTGAAATGAATTCACTCTTTATAACATCAACATTAAATATATATGTCAGGATGGGTGCTAAGGTATTTATGTTTCCTAGAAGAAACTCGTCTGTTATACAGTCAGAGCCAGACGCTTTGTCGAGCTCTATCCTATAAGTTTATAATAAAGTTAGAGAGGAATTGAGACAGTATTATATTTTGAAGAAACAAAAACCCCAACATTCTGTGTAAACTATCGTATCATTGCGAGTGCTTAAACATAAACTTACATCAATATTCAACATTGACCCTACCGGCAAAGACGTGCCGCCAAGCGATTTAGCGTTCCGGTACGATGCCGTGTAGAAACCGAAGGGGTGTGGGTTTAATATAACTGCCATGCCCCTAACAGGTTAGCCCGCTACCAACTTAGACTGCATCATCACTTACCATCAGGTGAGATTGCAGTCAAGGGCTAGCTTGTAGTGGATAAAAAAAAAAAAAAAAATTTGACACACAACACTGCCTGCTGTAACGTGTCTCGCCGGCACAGAGGTAACCGTGAAAATACTCCGCCAAGTACTACTCATACGGATCAAGACTGGCGCACCTTCGCACAAGAGCTACAGGGAATGCTTCATGCGCCAAGATATCGACAGTACCTTAAGCCAAATCAGGGGGGACATAAAAACTGCTTTAACCGCACTGAAGCATGAAATACAGTCGTTGCGAACGGAGCAGAACAACATGAAGAGGAGCTTGGCCAGCTTAAACACTGACATTACAGACCTAAAAGCATCCACGACTTTTCTAGCTGAACAACACGCTCACCTAGAAAAGAAATTCCAAGACCTCGAGGGACTCAAGAAGTATACGCAGGAATCCACCAACCTTGTATCATCCTTGGAATACAAAATAGATGGCCTGGAACAACAGGCAAGACAGTGTAACATAGAAACCTGCAACGTGACTGATAAGCGCAATGAAAATCTTTTTCTATTTTGGAAGCTATAGGATCAGTTATTAAATACCCTATTGTACAAAAGGACGTCGACTCAATCCACCGAGTACCTCATGCCCACCAGCAAACCAACAAACCAAAAAACATCATCGTTTTACCACACGTATCCTACGGGACAACATTCTAGATTCTTTTCGTAAAGTTAACACGGTAAAAAGCGATCAGTTGGGTATCTCCGGCCAATCACACGACATATATATGAACGAGCATCACACGCTGCAAAATAAACAACTTTTTCGCGGATGTCGAGAGGAAGCGAAAAAATTTAATTACAAATACGTGTGGATCAAGAACGCGACTATTCTATATATCAATTTATATTCACATTGTGTAAGCCTGCAATGCCACTGTTTCAATTAAGCCGAAGTTATTTGTAATATGTTTTCAGAGTTCTTTCAGTCCGTTTACGAACCTTTATCGCTATGTATTGAGGAATGGTCTCCTCCTGACGGAGATTCCTCTAGTGATTTGTTGATAGACAATCTGCGCTTCGACTTGGAACAAGTGCGCAAAGCATTAAAATCCCTGGATGCGTCCAAGGGAGCAGGACCTGACAACCTTCCAGCGCTATTTCTTAAAAACACGTGTAACTCCATTTGTAAGCCCATGCATTTCATCTATAATAAATGTCTAAAAGATGCTGTTGTACCCAGCGTTTGGAAACAAGCCAATATTATGCCTGTTCACAAAAGCAGGTCGAAAAACGAAGTCGTCAATTACCGCCCTATATCCCTTTTATGCATATTATCAAAAGTTCTTGAAAGACTGGTGCACAATGCACTATACCCGCTCCTTCATAACATCATCATACCCGAACAACACGGTTTTGTGAAGTACAAATCTACAGTCACTAATTTACTAATATTCACTACCCACCTTTTCGAAAGTCTTGATAGGGGGATAAAAGCTGACGCAATTTACACCGATTTCTGCAAAGCATTCGACAAAGTAGACCACGAATTATTTCTCAAAAAGATTGCTTACAACGGTATTCGTGGTAACCTCCTGCGTTGGTTCGCATCATACATTGCATGCAGAACTCAACGCGTTGTGGTGAACGGCTTTAAGTCCGACCTTGTATCGGTAACATCTGGCGTGCCACAAGGTTCAATTTTAGGGCCCGTACTATTTGTCATATTTATTAACGATATTAAACACTGTTTCAAACATTCAAAATTCTAACTATACGCCGACGACTTAAAAATCTTTCTAGAAGTCAAAAAAGAACCAGACTGTCATTTACTACAAGAAAACCTACACCGCTTAACGGAATACTGCAAAACTAATAAATTAACCTTAAGTTTACCTAAGTGTAATGCAATTACCTTTACCAAAAACAAACTCATCACTGATTTCTCTTATGCCCTAAGTAATGCAAAATTATTAAAAGTATCTTCTCTTCGTGATCTCGGCATTCAACTTGATTCAACTGCACCTAGATGAACACATAAACAAAATCGTTAATAATACTTACCGTCTTTATGGATTCGTGATGCGCTCTACGAGGGACTTCTCAAAACCGTCCGCTTACTTGCACCTATATAGATCATTAATAAGGCCCCTGGAATATGCCAGTTGTATATGGAACCCTCTGTATGACAAGTATAAAAACCAGGTGGAAACCGTTCAGAAGAAGTTCCTCCGTTTAATGCATTATAGATGTCATCATTCTAGACTTCCCTATGCTAAGCTACTTAAAAAATACAATCTTTTAAAACTCGACTCTAGACGCAAGCAGCTAGAAGCAATGGTATTGCATGGTTTGCTCCACAACAAATATGACTGCATCGACTTGGTTAGCAATCTTTCTCTTAATGTTGTCAGGAATGCAAGTCGACGACAAGTGCGTGCTTATAATCTGTTCACTGTTAAATTCTGCCGAAACAATGCTAGCAAGCGTTCACCTATGCGTCGACTTGTTGACAAATACAACAGAACCTTTGACAATGTTGATATATTTGCTCTGTCTGAGGGTAGATATAAAAAGCCTGTCATCAAAGTCTTGAAGGAAAAACAATTTCAATAAACTGCATCATCACTTACCATCAGGTGAGATCGCAGTCAAGGGCTAACTTGTAGTGGATTTAAAAAAAATAAAAAAAATTTATACCTACATTGGACATGAGATCGTAATCATGGGCCGGCTACTGGCTCACTGACCTTTGTATCCTAAACGCCTTTAGCCTGCTCCCGGACAGTTACCAGTATAAGGGATAAATGATTTATTTTATTACATACAATATACTTAGTCATTTAAACGCTTGGGTATGAGTACAATAAAAATTGTAGAGTATTGGGTACAACAAAAACTGTGAATCAAAAATAAAATATCAAGTGTCAAATCAAACAAAACTTCTTCTTAAATAAAGTCAATTGTTATCAAAAATTGAATTTGTAACCCATCAGGACATCATTGACTTGATCTGTCATAAGTTAAATTAATAATTGGACAGAGACATATCTTATTGACCTGCCTTTGCACAAATTTAAAACTAAAATCATCGATTGGTTACTGGCCCACCAATTTTATTCTGTTAAAGATTATTTAAATCACTCATAAGGGTATTTTTTATTTTATTTAGGCTTAACTTATGATTATTGAATTTGACTAAGTATAATTTATAATTTATGTGACATCATTCTACTATTTACTATTTTGACATAATAATTTTAAATGATAACATGTCTTTATATTCTGACTTAAATTCTAATGATAGTTTCTATAATAATGATTGTTATTGATATAGATAGATTATAGTGGTAGATTGTATGACTTTCCGAATTTGTTAAGCACATATTATTAATAATTGTGATAATACATATTAATAATGATAATTTGCACACCATACTATGTTGGTAGATTGTGGCTGGACGCTATTATGTCTTTATTGTAAGAACTTCCTACCTACAATGAGCAAATAAATATTATTATGATTATGATTATGAGATTAAGCTAATACAGCAATGGTTTTAACACCAGCTAATAATTATAGCACAATTTTATAATTATTATTTTATATATTACTTATTATATAGTAATTTATATATAGCACTTCAAGTAAGCCCTTGACTGTGATCTCAACTGATGGTAAGTGGTGATGCAGTCTAAGATGATAGCAGGCTAACCTGTGTATATGAAACCCATACCCCTATTTGGTTTGTATTAACTACTAAATAAAACATTAACATTGAACTTATAGAATAAAAAATGTTATTGGTACTGACTTGTTCTCAGTGATGAGTGAAGAGTGTGAAGAGCTAGAGCTCACAGCTGTATGAGGCTTGCATACTTGTGACGAGTCACATTCACCATCACCCTCACCGTTCTGCCAAACACAAAACAAATTAAATATTTGTCCTATGCTTGTTTGAGAGAGCTCCCACAGGCTAATACATGAACTTATTAAGTTGATGAAAGTGTTATAGTCCCACAAAAATGTCTGACCCAGTGACAGCGGCAGCGTTATAAATACTAATATTATGAATGCCCAAGTGTATCTGTCTATCTGTCTATTACACTTTTGCAGCCCATCTGTTCAACAGATTTTGATGAAATTTAATATAGGGAAAGTTTGTATCCCGGGGAAAGACAAGGCTACTTTATATTCCAGAAAATTAAAGAGTGCGGGAATCAAAAACCTTAATCACACAGTTCTACATTGCGACCATAATATAGTTTAAAATATAATAAAAACTAAAAAGGCATACATATTATTAGTTCCAATGAAAACTCACAAAATCTTCAACACCTCTGCTCATAGTCAAAACACTGATCACATGATGTAGCACAGAAAAAAGTTCCAATCAATATGAACTCACCTGGGGATGTCTGCTCATATGTGGCATGTATACGTGTTTCCCCTCGAGAGCTTTGTAAATGGCATCATCCAGTAATATCGCTTCCAACATTCTGCTACCGACAGATAAGTTTCCTTCAATGGAAGCTTTCGAAGGATCAACTGGCATGGAGTCTTCACTACCTTCAGTTTTCACTACACCACCGTGTCCCGTTTCCTCTAATACTTTTTGTCTCAAGCTCGACATAATAATATTGTTACGTACAATCCAAGGACCGAGTACAACGGTGCAATGGTTCAAATATTTTGTATTGCACAATGTTTGTGAAGTGTCTATCAAGTGTTGTGAACGAATGCCAGTATTCCAAGTTTTGAGAAAAGGAGACGAGAATCAATTGCAATGAATAACACCAAAATTATAAATTCTAACCAACTTTCTTTAGTGTTTAACTAAAAGTCTTTTCTCTAGTGTATTTTTTTTATTATTTAACTGGTTTAACGGCTCTGGATTCTCTAGTGTAATTCCACCGGCACCACAGACCATAGACTATACGTCCACAGACCGGCACCGGACGAAAAAGAGATTTTTATTTCTTCTTCTTCTCCTATCTATGGCCTTTAGATATTCAATGTACTCTGTGGCCTTACTACGGTTATAATAGGTTTTTAATCCGAGTTCAACTGCCAAAAACTCAGAATAAAAACCAAATAGTTAAAGGTAAAAGGTAAACGAAAGTATGCTCGGTCGTGAGACAGCCAGTATCACAAAGTATTAATTTTGATCGCAGGAGACAGCCATATTCTTTGACAGGTATATAATAAGATGTTGCCATATTCATAATTTACTCCCAAAGTGGTGACTCCTGTCAGATAGGATAGGTTAAATATTATAATAAAACATATCACTAATTAATAGTATCACGCGAATGTTTAAATATACTTGGATTAATAATTGCGTGGAATTCTGACGTTTCTTGGTGGATACCATAATTAAAACAATTCCCACAAAATAGGGTAAAACTAGGGTAAAAATTATAAGTAATGCTATGGATTCTAAAGACTAAAGGACTTGTCCAAAATTGGGCCTTGAACATGAACCAAGATGATTTTAATACACGTGAATAGAGATCCTAAAATATGGCTTATAGCATAATTTACACATTTTTAGAGGACCACAATTTCGAGAAAAATATTATTTTATTTTGTTGCTTTTTTAGATCTTTGTCTGAATCTTATCAATTAATTTAAAAAAAAAACAGTAAAAAAAACTTGATTGTCTTTTTCACGCATGTCATTGTCAAATGTCAACTGCATGTCAACTGTCAGTTTTGTTTATTTTATTGGTAATTAATTATTGTTGTTATTTATTATTTTACGAATGATTGAAATACTCAATTATTATTTATTAATCTTATAATATGTCGGACGGACGACATCAAGACAGTCGCAGGGAGTCGGTGGATTCAGGCGGCGCAAGACCGTGGCTTGTGGAGGACCCCACAGGAGACCTATGTCCAGCAGTGGACGTCCATCGGTTGACGACGACGACGACGAATCTTATAATATTGTATGCACTATGTAGTGGAAAATGGGTAGTTTCTCGAAATTGAATATTAATAATCACAACTAATGTGCATAACCCAAGGACGGGAAAAAGGAAAACAGGTCGCCCATGTCAGATGACTATGCCCACAGGCAAACTGAATAAATAAAACAGTGTATTTACTAGTGTCTTATTATTAATTTAATCTATTTGTAAGAAAATATGATTAACAACAATTTGTGTATATACCATGTACAAATTCAGTAATAAAGGTTTATATTATTTTTATAATGTGCTATATTAATATGATATATATATAAAAAACAATATTGATACATCAAATGTATGATACATTTTGTTTTTTATATAAATGCAGGTAATCTCAATCTTTCTGAGTTAAAACACTCTGGAACTAAACAATGATTAGATGTATCCGAAGTTCGCTGGTAACCATCCAAATTGATATTTCTCTACTAATTCTGGTTCAGCCTGTTCCATCCAGTTCTGAGCTAGGGGCACTGACAGGCTCAGAGCTAGGAGCACTGACAGGTTCAGTCATAGGGCTAGATCCTCTTTCAACATCTTGAGTACTTGGTTGTGCCACTAGTTGCTGAACTTGGTGATGAGTGCTTTGCCAGCAGGCATTACATGTTCGAGCATTTTCTGGGACCTAAAATGGAATTTATGTTTAATCTTGATATCTTGATATTAAAGTAAAGAAAATAATACAATCACTATGAACAAAGTGATCACATTACAGAAATAAAGCACTCTAGAACAAATCTACGAAAGTTAAACTGATCACAGATTTACCCAGAGGGAAAAACATAGAGTACATGATTAGCATAGTATATAATATATATGAATATACCTGACAGGAGTTGATGTTGGCCATAATTTGAGCTCTTTCAGGATGTCCCCCTAGTAAGGAGCATGAGCCTGATCTATGGATGGACATCCCACAAGAAATGCAAATTGCTTCATGACCAAATTGTTGCCCACCAATGTAGCCCTCATTCCTGTTGTTTAATTCTATTACAAAAGGTTTATGCATGGCAAATTCGATCTTCATCAGTTACCTAAAAAACAAATTAATAATAATAAAAAAGAGAAACATATTTTATTGTTTTATTAGGTCTTTAAGGCTTAAACTTAAATCAGTTCTTTTTAAAGTCTGTTTCAACCCCTTTTTAAGGTCCAACACTGAGCAAAGGTCTGCTCTCAGAATAAGATGGATTTAACCATAGCTCACAACACTGGCCAATTGTGGGTTGGCAGACTTCACACACCTTTGATGTTTCCTCATGATGCTTTCCTTCGCCGCTAATCAAGTGATATTTAATTGCCACAAACACATAAAGCAAGTCCCACTGGGCTATCACTGCTTTTTAAAAGTACATACTTTAAAAACACGTAAAAAATTATGAATTACTACTACACTTACATTGAGGTTGTAAATGCGCAAGGTGGTCTACCTTGGTCTACCTTCACCTTGCGCACTTACAATTTTAAATTGGAGTGTAAAATAAACAATCCTTTGCGTTATGCCAATTCACTGAAAAATGAAAATCACAAAAACACAATTCAATCATTCAATGGTTAATGAACGCCCTTTTTTTTCTGGTCGGTGATGGACGCAAAAGCGGTAGAGACTTATAGAGTATATTTTCTTTGCGCAAAAGTCTCTGGCAAAAGTGACAACTGACAATGGCGCATTTTGAATTTTTGAACTTTGGTCTTTGGCAGGTCAAAATGACATTAAAGTGACAGTAACAGCAGATCGACCGGCTAAAAATGACAGCTACAGTGCAACAATCGCAATCACCTCTGATTGGTTATCACTCTTCCACTATTGGACAAAATCCATTGACGCAGCAAGAATGCCATAAATTCAACCAATCACAACAATTGATACTGTAAACAATGATTGACGCAGAATTTACGCGGTCGCCCTGCAGGTACCAGATTCGATAGATCTATAAATTAGAAAAAGTTTTAATGTTGCCATCGATCGAAAAATATTTTCTACAAACGATATTTTTCAAAATTAATTTTTAAAAAAACGGGGTTTTCTAAAATTATTATTTAAATGGCGTTTAATGTTATATTTTTTCCTCTTTCACGTGATGGCAGTTTGGTTCTGGTTCATTGACACTCAGAATAAAAAACCAGCCTCCATACTGAACTTGGACATGTCATTTATAACAGTGTTAGTTTAAATTAAATTGTTAAATAATTAATAGAGCACTATTTTAATTTCAAGTGACAAACGTTACGAACATTTTATATTTGCATAAGTAATGTGCATTCATGTAAATAACATGCTTAAGCAGGATCCAAATACTTATTACCGACTGAAGACTGAAAGAGACCTTAAGTAATTAGAAAGGATAAAGAAAAATCCAACTAAAATAATACTAAACTTTATTGTAAATAATGAATTGTTATCATCATCGTCATCGTTTTCATCGTCCTTGACATCGTCACCGACATTTATAATGGAAGTGTCACAGACACCTGTCAATTTAATAGTCAATACAGCATAGTTTGTCCTCTTCTTTAATAACATGTGATATACACTCTTGCCATTTGTTTGGGGTGACATTGTTCAGTCCCTTGACTAAAAGCTCTTTCACTTCCGCCATTTTATAAGTTTTATTGTTTTTTGCCACATGCCCCTTAGCTTGAGCCCAAACCAACTCAATCGGATTGAGCTCACAATGGTAAGCGAGTAATCGGAGCACAGTAATCCCTCGTTCCGCTGCCATCTCGTCCACAACATTATTTATTATATTTATGCTTTCCTTTGCTATGTATGTCCAATAAGTTTACCTTCAACATAGTTTCATCATAATTTAAATTCTTTAACGCTCTAACGCCATGCTCGAATATCATTCTTTTTCCAGCCAGTTGTTAGTATTCGTTCAACTTTTCGTGAGTGGCAAAAGCAAGTAACAAGAGCACATTTGAACATTCAAACTGTAAGTCGAATGACATGATCATCAGGATGACGGCCGACAGACGCTTAGATTTTTTTTTTGTTTTTTTAGTAAACAAGCTATTACTTCTTTCGATTGCTAGGCTGATCCGTTAAATGTTATTAAATATCAATATTGAAACAATTAATGTGGGAAAACAAAGCAAAACAACTGGTCACACCACGCATGAGTAACAAACCTTTTTAACTGAAAATTAGAAATTATTATTTTCGACACTTTTATGTCGATTAATATCAATTTGCAGTTGAAGGTAAATTTATTGGACATAGCTAAAGAAAAACATAAATATAATAAAAATGTCGTGGACGAGTTGGCAGCAGAGTAAGGGATTACTGTAGGTACGTCAATTGCCCCCTTACCATTGTGAGCTTAATCCAATTGAGTTGGTTTGGGCTCAAACTTGGAGTGCAATTTGGATGTTGCAAAAAACAAGATGGCGGAAGTGAAAGAGCTTTTGGTTGAGGGAGCTAACGTCAGCTTAAGCAGATGGCTAAAGTGCATATAACATGTAATTGAAGAATATGTGTCTTTAGATGACGAGGATGATAAGGATGACGACGACAACGATGATGATGATGACAAGTTTAATAATACTGTAACAAGCATTGCACGCGCGGCTCGGATCGAATACATTCCTGCTCACACATCGACTAACCATCTCGCTCGGTGCGCTCCGACCAACGTGTCTCTGCGAAGAACAAAGCGGCGGAGCCCGAGCGCGACGAAGATATTCATTCCATTAGCTAGTTAACGACCTTACTAGCAGAAAGCCGCTGCTGCAGTCACCAATACAGTCGAGTCTAGGCTCCGGAGCACGACAGCCACTGCAGTCTACTCTCACGTCTAAGGTAGGGAATCTAGGATTTAGATAGATTACGTCTGAATGAGTAACTCGTATGTATTGTACAATGCATCATCATCAAAATGTTATTATAGAACTACATTAACTCTTGTATACATAATAAATTAAATTATTTTTTACTTTTTAGTGTTTGTGGTTTTTGAGTTGAGAAGTCGGTTTTTATTTTTTTTTTGAAAATTTTTAATAATAGTTTTTCTTTATTTTTATATGACCAGTATTGCGTGGAGTTGTTGCAATTACAATGTATGTATCATTAGTATATTTACGGCTCTAGGTCAACTTCATTGCACAGGTTTTCATATAATCGATAATTTTAAAACCCTTAGGGTTTGAATTTTCAAAATCCTTTCTTAGTGGATGCCTACGTCATAATAGCTATCTGCATGCCAAATTTCAGCCCGATTCGTTCAGTAGTTTGAGCTGTGCGTTGATAGATCAGTCAGTCAGTCAGTCACCTTTTATACTATATTCCTTTTATATATTTAGATTGTAAAAATAAATGTAGTATGCAATTATGGTCATAGTTCGTATAGTAAAATACTTATGATTTACAATAATTAATTTCTGTTTCAGAGTTGTTTCAGCACATAAAAATAGACCACAATCTAATGAATTGGATATGACTGAAATCGTAAACGAGAGTCCCTCAAATGTGTAAGTTCATTACAACTTGTCAATGTAGGCAACAATAAAAAATAGGTTTTTTAAAGAACGGTCAAATTATCACTTGGTAATCTAATTTGATTTTTTTAGCAATATTATTATCTTTTTCAGACCTACGATTGGAGTTTTAGAGAATGTTGGGGTGTTGGAAGAACTTGATCCAAAAAGTGACGAATGTCTTGCACCAGAACGGTATGTTTTGAAATATGTATGTGTATGTAAAATATCTCACAAATTAAAATTCATCCTAGGTTTAATGCTTAACTTTTTTTTTAATTTCAGTAACATCAACCCTCAAGTCTACAAAAGGAAAAAGGCAGTTTAAAAAAAAAGGAGACTAAAGAATCAACAAATGAAAATATCTGCGATGCTAGTGAACGACTTATAATAGATAAAGTGTACGTTTTTGAAAAACTTAAAAAAATTTCAAACCATGCACCTCAATTTGGCTGTAACTTATCGAATCTAAATATCACGGGAGAGACAAAAATAGGTCTTTATTCAAAACTAAAACTTTCTTGCGAGATGTGCAATGCAAAATTTATTATAAATACATCAGATCCACACCCAACCGAAAACTTAGACATAAATACAGCTGCGGTTTCCGGAATCACAAACGCTGGTATTGGTTTGGAGCAATTCCAAGGGTTGTGTACAGCAATGAATCTTCCCACAATGACACAACAAAATGTTCGATAAAACGCACGTTATCGTTTGTGAGCAATGGGAAAAACTGCTCATCAGACTATGGCAGCTGCAGCGGAACGTGAAAGACGGGCTGCAATAGAAGAAGGCAGAGTCTTAGATGGTATAGCAGTCATTGATGTAATTGCTGATGCCTGCTGGTCGAAGCGCTCATACAAAAGTAATTATGCGGCACTTTCTGGAGCAGCTGCCATAGTCGGTAGGAAATTCGGAGAAGTTCTATTCCTAGATGTGAAAAACAAATACTGCTGTATTTGTGATCGTGCAGCGAATAAAGGATTGACGCCACAAAAGCATGCATGTTACAAAAACTACAAGGGTCCTTCCTCTGGCATGGAGGCAGAAATTATAGCAGAGGGATTCCGGAATTCAATAGATATGTATAACCTCATATATGGACGAGTTATCGCAGATGGAGATTCCAGCACCTACTCAAAGATCCTGGAAGAAAGACCGTATAAAGGCATAACGGTAGAAAAAATAGAATGCCGAAACCATATTCTTCGTTATATGTGCAATAAATTAGTAGCAGTTAGTAAAGACACAAAATACCCATTACAAATGAGAAAAATGCTTACCACCCAAAGGATACTCGCAATCAGAAAAGTAATTTGTTCGGCAATAAAAAAGCACAAAAATGATAACGCTGAATTAGGAGTGCGAATAAATAGCCTCTACGCCGATATTTCAAATGCATATAATCACGCATTTGGACATCACGCCGAGTGTGAAGGTCACTACTGCAGTAGTGAGAAAAAAAGTGATGATCTTGTGCCAAAAGTAAACAACTCGACATTTTGGTTCAAAATCCAATATGTTGTAGGCATAGTTGCCACACACTCAAGAAGCTTAATAAATGATTTTGACAGTAATGCCGTGGAACAGTTTATTAGTATAATTGCTAAATTTGTTGGCGGCAAAAGAACTAATTTAATACAGCGACAAACGTATCAGTCTAGGTGTGCAGCTGCTGTTGTGGCATATAACACGAAAAGGCCATTGTACAATGTACAAAAATCTATTTTAGGCAAGAGCCCTAAATCAAAAACTAAGGCTTTTGAAGAAAAAAGAATTCAAAGAAATAAGTTACGACGAATTTTCAAAAATTGTAAGAAATTATGTTTTACTAAAAAACCGACACTGGCAGAAGACAAAAATTATGGAACTGACAGCTGCCAGAAACCTGACATGGAAGATATTTACGAGATGGCGAAACGAAGTTTCTTAAGAAATTTGGAAAAAACTGAGACTGAAAGATCATAAATAGAAAGAGCTACTATCTTACAAAGAGATAGTAGCGAATGGTTAGAGCTCCGCAGAAATCTATTGACAGCCTCCAACTTCGGGAAGGTGTTCAAACGCCGGCAGGCTACCAGCGCAAGTATCGTCAAAACTTTACTGTACAAGAGCAATATATCACACGTCATTTCAATAAAACCTGGTATAGATAATGAAGCTATTGCTATCAACCAGCTTGCAACACAAGAAGGGGTGCAAATAAATCCATGTGGGCTATTCATAGATAGTGAAATACCATTCTTAGCAGCTACTCCTGATGGCCTGGTTGGAAATGATACTATCGTAGAGATAAAATGTCCACTATCTGCGTTCAAAATGCCTATCAGGGAAGCTGTTGAGAAAAAAAAGATTAAATTTTGGCACATATGAAAGATAACACTATGGTCATCAACAAAAATGATTCGTGGTATTATCAAGTACAAGGACAACTTCATATAACTAAAAGAAAGCTGTGTCTTTTTGCAGTATGGTGTGGTGAAAATCAAATGCTGACCGTTGAAAAAATCTTGCGCGATGACGACTTTTGGGAAAAAAAAATGGTTGGTTACGGTTAAAAGCTTACGGAATTTTACATAGAACATATATTGCCTGAATTAATTGACTCACGCCAAACAAGAAACATGGCACTGAGGCAACCAATCATTTCCAAAAAACGTCCACGTGAATAATCTACTGAAGCTGCACCCTCAAAAAAACCTACATTAACGCCCTCCAAATTGGAAGACTCCTATTCTATAGATTTAGCTACTGCTGGACCCTCCAATATAAAGCAAAAAGTGTTGTCGATTGCAGAATATTGATAAATACATAATATTATGACGAAGTAGGCACTAGGCACGGTCCCCTGTAACAAAGAGCATAAAGAACCAGGGGTAGAGGTACAACTCCATACAATGGGTACCGTAGTTCTAAAATAAATTCTAGATGGCGTTACTTGTCTCAAATAAGTATAAATTTTGTTTAAATCAACCGAAATTCAATGAAAACATGTATTTTTTATAAATCTGATTTTTTGCTCACTTTGTACCCGCTCTTAAAGCGAATTAAAGTTCTATTTCATTCACTATTGCAAATCTGACAAATGTACTCTATAATAATTGTCTATTTCATTCAAATTTGCAATATCTTACATATGCTATTCTCGTGTAACAGCTTCTTAGTGTGAGTTATCATGTGTGTCTTTATATTACCTTTTCTTGAACACTTGTACTCACATATCGTACAAGAATATGGCTTTTCACCAGTGTGGGTTCTCATGTGACCAACTAAACCACGTTTCTGTAAACATTTATACCCACACAACTCACACGCGTAAGGTTTTATACCAGCGTGAATTTTCATGTGCCACGCTAAACGAAAATTTCGTCTAAATTTTTTATTGCAAATCTTGCAAGTAAACGGCTTTCCAACTGTGTGGGTTGTCATGTGTCTCTTTAGAATAGTTTTGAATGCACATTTAAACTTGCACAACTCACACTCGAAAGGTTTTATGCCAGTGTGAGTACTCATGTGATACACTAAATGACAACGTTGTGCAAATTTGGTGTTACAAATATTACAAATAAATGGCTTTTCACCAGTGTGAGTTCTCATGTGTCGTGCCAAATGACTTTTTACTTTACCTTTGAATTGGCAAATGTTACAATTGAACTGTATTTCTTCCGTGTGACTCTTTATGTGTTTGACGAAGAAACTTTTCCGTTTATAATTTCTTCCGCAAATGTCACAAATGAGCAGTATGTTATCACTGCGAGAACTGCGTAGTGAGCAATTTATATTTTGTATATTTATAACATTATTCAAACAATAAGAATTACTTGGTAAAGTATTTGATGCAATCACTTTTACTCTTCCACTACTGTTAGTGAGTGGTTCAATGTATTCTGTTGTTTGGACTTCATTCTGATTTGTTGCCCGATGACGGAAATCTTCAGAGCCAGTATTCAGATTGTCACAAGACATAGCATCTCTCTGTGTTTTCATTAGCGATACGTCTTGTCTTTGAACAGCTCTCTTTGCGAAAATATCATATAGTTTGACAAAACAATCTGTTAATCCTTTGTATCTGCAGCTGATATTTATATCCACGTCTTCAATTGGATGCATTTTTATTTCATTCGTCACAAGACTCGCGGGCGGAGGAGCGACTGAAACGAAATATTTTTACATCGAAATAAAATACATTATGAGCAGAAATAAAATATAATGCAGTATCTCACCTGTGGTGTGAGCCGCTTGTGCACAAGGGCCGGGGTCCGCCTGCCTGTGAAATATATCAGAATGTATGTAGAGTGTACTGGGGAGCCACTAGCTAGTATGTAGCTGTACTGCATATAGCAGGTTAGAGGAGGAAAGGGTATTGTGATACTAGTACAAGTGTATACTAACTGGAACTAAACGTTATTGGTACTGGCAGGTATACTGACTTGTTCTCAGTGATGAGTGAAGAGTGTGAAGAGCTAGAGCTCACAGCTGTATGAGGCTTGCATACTTGTGACGAGTCACATACACCATCACCCTCACCGTTCTGCCAAACACAAAACAAAATCATAAGTTTTCTGTTCATTGAGAGTTTGAGAAAGCCCCTCCACATCTAAACAAGAACTTGAGAAGTAAATAACAGTGTTAAATAGTTGAAAGAAATCACACCTGGAGATGCATGCTCATAATATGTTGAATGTACTCATGTTCATGGACAAATT
Organism: Erebia aethiops; assembly: GCA_923060345.2. Taxonomy (NCBI): domain Eukaryota; kingdom Metazoa; phylum Arthropoda; class Insecta; order Lepidoptera; family Nymphalidae; genus Erebia; species Erebia aethiops. Next base: position 1,785,133 of record OV281084.1, on the reverse strand, counting down.
CCTCCAAACAAAGTGTACATTGGAAGGAAACACTTTCTAACTTTAACTGATCCTGATTATAATCAATAACATTATTGTCTTCTTCATGTTTCACTTCCATGTCTCCATCAACCGACATAGAGTCATCACTTTCTTCAGTTTTCACTACATCTCTCTGTTCAATTTCCTCTAATTTTGTCTTTTTGTCTTCTGAGGGGTGTTCTAGTATGTGTAAGTCACAGTGGTCAGGTCCGAGCGTTGTCAACACCATACTACTCTTTAGTTGGTGTTTTGTGCGGTTTATCATTTTTATATGTCGCCTTGTTATCTGTTGAGAGACAAGTTTAATATTCAATACATAAAGTACAAGGATAAAGAAATAATGTAAACAAAGTATATGCATTAAGTATACTCACTAATTCATGTTTGTCAACTAAGTCCATCATCAGTGCACGGGCTCTCAAGCTCTTGTCTCTAAATCTACTAAAGTTAATCAATCTCTGAGCACATTGTACACAAAGTGTTTGTTTTAGGTTTCCTTGATCACACAACTGAAACAACATGAAATTGAAGTATTCAATCATTCCATAAATTAATAACCTGTTAGTTAGTCTGATAACAAAGTGTTTGACAGTATTGCTAGGTAGGTTCACCATATTGATTTACCTCTGTTATACATAACTACAGTACATACTCATTCTTTCATACTTAATCCAAACTAATATTATAAATGCGAAAGTGTGTCTGTCTGTCTTTTTTTTTTTATCCACTACAAGCTAGCCCTTGACTGCAATCTCACCTGATGGTAAGTGATGATGCAGTCTAAGATGGTAGCGGGCTAACCTGTTAGAGGCATGGCAGTTATATGTATTAAACTCATACCCCTTCGGTTTCTTCACGGCATCGTACCGGAACGCTAAATCGCTTAGCGGCACGTGTTTGCCGGTAACTAGCCACGGCTGAAGCCTCCAACCAGACCAGACCAGGGTCTGTCTGCTATGCTTTAATCCCATCCTTTCATTTGATTTGGTTGAAATTTGGTGTAGAGGTAGATTATATCCCAGGGAAAGGCATTGGTTATTATTACAGAAAATAAAGGAGTTCCCCAGGAATTAAATAAACTCGAACCACACAGATGAAGTTGTGAGCATAATCTAGTCTAGTGAAACATAAATTAACAACTTACCGGATGTCCCGTTATCTTTTCATAGGCTTCTTCCAATTTGTGTTTACTCATTAGAATCAGCTTGCTGTCAGTGTCTAGGCACATCATGCAAACCTGTAAATATACTGCTAGTTACAATGCTGGAACTCATAGTGTGGAAGAAAGGCAAATTCAGATCCAATATGTCTTAGCTACTCCTAAGATTTAGTTACTTTTGATTTACTTTTGAATGATACATAAATAATTATGAGTTACCTGCACTGTTGAAGGAATAGCACCAGTAACAATTTGCCTAAAGCCACTTTCTGTTTCATAAATGTCATCATATAGAAAATGCTGCGAGCAGACCACAGCAGAGTCTGGTATGTGACTGTCTTGTTTGCCGAGGGCTCTGAGCCAAGCAGCACGGAGATGCACTTGACTGGGGAACCTGGAAATTACCATTTTATGTTATACATAAATTAACACATAATCTTTTTAATATATAAAATTTTAAGTCCTGACTGACTGACTTATATATCAATGCACAGCCTGAACTGCTGGTCCTAGAGACATGAAATTTAGAGGGAGTGTTCTTTGTGAAGAGTAGGTAGTCAATAAGAAAGGGGTTTTCAGAATTCCACCCCCAAAGGGGTAAAATAAGGGTTGAAAATTTGTATGAAAGTCTGTCATTTTTCAAGTTATAACCATGAAACTTGGTAATTTGAGCTACCAATTTAAATAAAAAATACATGTTACACCATTTTTGAAAATTCTACCCTCAAAGGGCTGAAATAGGGGATGAGTCTTTTATTAAATTACAAGATATTTTTCAAGTTAAATCTACAAAACTTGGTATTTTGACTTTCGGTAAAAAATAAAGAAGGATGTGTGTTAAAAATTCCACCCCCAAAGGGGTTAGGAATTGAAAGGTTGGGTAAAATTTAGTATCGTTTGGCAGGAGGAGGGGGGTGGGGGTGGGGGGGGCAGCTAGGGGGTGTTCCCCCTACCCCCCGACACTACTCCCATTTCAAGGTAACGCACCGTTTTTTTTCTATGAATTTTTAAAAATCTCATTTTGAGGTTATGTTTTCGTATATTTTTTTGATACCATGAACCTCATTTATGGAGGAGGGGAGAGGGGTAGGGGGGGGAGGGGTAGGGAGGGAGGGGGTGAACCCCCCCTCCAAAGGAAAAAGTACTTTAGAGGGGGAGGGGGAGTTAGACTTCACCCTCTCCCTCTCACCCCCTCCAAGGCCGGTCGACGGAGCCCCGCTTCGCGGGGCTCCTTATTCTGGGACGTAAACAAAGTAAATAACCACAAAGAGGATGGCGGGGTCTTACAGACCCCGCCATCCTCTTCTTAACCTAACCTATCCGAGTCGGAGTGCCCCCAAATCCCGAGCTCGCTTCGCTCGCTCTTGATAGTGGGAGCGGAGGAGAAAAGAGTACCACCGCTATGCTGTCAGCAAAGCATGGAGAAAGTGGGGACGCTAGGAAAACTCCTTAGACTTCACCCTCTCCCTCTCACCCCCTCCAAGGCCGGTCGACGGAGCCCCGCTTCGCGGGGCTCCTTATTCTGGGACGTAAACAAAGTAAATAACCACGAAGAGGATGGCGGGGTCTTACAGACCCCGCCATCCTCTTCTTAACCTAACCTATCCGAGTCGGAGTGCCCCCAAGTCCCGAGCTCGCTTCGCTCGCTCTTGATAGTGGGAGCAGAGGAGGAAAGAGTACCAACGCTATGCTGTCAGCAAGGCATTTCTGGGTGGTGGTGAGAGGGAGAGGGTGAAGTCTAACTCCCCCTCCCCCTCTAAAGTACTTTTTCCTATGGAGGGGGGGTTCACCCCCTCCCTCCCTACCCCTCCCCCCTACCCCTCTCCCCTCCTCCATAAATGAGGTTCATGGTATCAAAAAAATATACGAAAACATAACCTCAAAATGAGATTTTTAAAAATTCATAGAAAAAAAACGGTGCATTACCTTGAAATGGGAGTAGTGTCGGGGGGTAGGGGGCACACCCCCTACCCCACCCCCCCACCCCCACCCCCCTCCTCCTGCCAAACGATACTAAATCCAACCCGAAAGGTTTTATGAAATTCCGTCGTTTTTCAAAATATAGCCATGAAACTTGGTTAGCCAAAATACGTAGGTATTTCACAGGTTTTGAAATTTCTATCTTCAATCATTTCTATCTCCTCGTCAAATAGAGAGTTTGTCCTACGATTGAAGTGATTTTTGCATGGGTATAGTTGAGAACGAAGTCGCGGGCGTCCGCTAGTACATTAATAAACAACCAAAGTTTGTGAAGTTACAATTTGACTACGGCTTGCGAGATGCTTGTGAGACTGCTGAGAAAACTCAAAATATACTCGCCCATGAAAACTGATGCCCTCCCTATCCTCCTCTGGTGTGGATACATTGTCCAAAGTATTTTTACAGAAAGGCACACAGCACCGCATTTTCAATTCTTGTTCAATTCATGGGTTATTTATTTTTGTGGTTTGGTTTAAGTTTCTTTTTGCGTTTTTTGTTTGCCAAAATTAATACCTAACTTTTGAGCAAGGAACTTGAAGCAGACTTGAAGGAAGCCAAAGTGAAGGAAGCTTTTGAGTTTTGAGCAGGCTTTGAGCATAGATTTACTAATGGGTTCCCGCGAACCCATAAATTTATGGGTCTGAGCCACAAAGTACTTTTTGTTTTGAGCCAAGGAAAAATGTAAAAGTTTTAATACTACTTTATACCGAGCAAAAAGACCATCCTAAACAAGAAAGAGTATGTAATCACTACGTCAGCACTACGTTCAGTTGAACAGTGTTTTCACTTTAATGGTTTCCTTTCCCCGCGCCTTAATTCAAATTTCCCCTTCTCAGGGCTTTTTTCCCCTCAAAAATTTTTCTGCTGTAGTTTTTACTTTTGGCCCTAGTGTAGTAACTAAAAAAAAATATATTTATCGATTTTCTTTTATAGCCTGCCCAAGTACCCACGCCTCTGGTGATACTTATTATATTATTATTTACAACTAAATGCGTCAACAAAATCATCGACAAAATTTGTCGACTTTGCATATATGAAAAATGGATCGGTGGCTAATTAATAATTCTGCTAGAAAACCGGCGAGTTTGTGCTTCCATTTTTATATTGGTCAGTACTTAATTTAATGCACAATGAAATCTAGGTTAGAATTTTAGGTTATGAAAAATGTTTTTTTTTTTAATGTAGCCAGCTTAGAAACCTATTGCAAACACAAACAATTCGAAACTAAAACTAGTTTCGGAGTTTCATCCGCGACCTGCCAGTGCTCCATGTCACATTGTGTCAAACACAGCGCGCGAAAAATAATTAAAAATGACCGCTTGCGTAGTAAAGAAGTGTATTAACTCATCGGGAAAAAGTGATAATATTGCCTTTCCCACGTAAAACTACTTACATTTTACTAAACTAAACTAACTAAAATAAATAATATAAATTACTGTCTTATCAGAATCCTTATGACACGGACATAAGGAAGGACACGCACGCAGTATAAAAATGAATCCGAGTGAGACAGCGACAACATACCGCGGTGTTCCTTTCTAACAGTGGTCTTTGTGTTGCTATTTCACATTAATTAACATTATACTTCAAATTTGGAATGTTTATAAAAGAAATCTGAAAAATGGTTATACTATCGAATTAGTCACCTCCTATCCTCCGATTAAAATTTCAAGCATTTAGAAAATTAGTACGTCAATAATTCACTTGTTTTCGTGTTGAAGGCGGCAATCGTAGTAGTAATAAAAATAAAAATGTTGCAACCATGGAATTATTATGTACTATGATGGTTGCAACACAAACGGCCATTTTGATGAAAATTACGATCGACGAAATTTCTCAAGATTGCGTAAATTTATCTGTAAAAAATGGTGAAAATATGCATCGTGGACGCTTGTAAAAGTGAATATTATCCGGATTGTGGGTTATCTTTTCCTAAGTATGTGTTTAACTATGTTTATATGTTTTGAATGTTACAGAAATTCGGGTGACATAAATTTAGGTACGGGACAAGTAGGTATCGTAAACTATAAAGCACGAATTATAACAGGATAGATATTTTTTTCATATTTCAGATTACCAAAAAATTATACATTGCGTGAAAAGTGGTTAAGCATTATACCTAGTGGTAACAGAAAAGTGACCCAAAATTCTGTAATATGCAGCAAACATTTCATGCCAGAGGATTATATTCCTAATTTATCACGGCCCGTTTTAAAAGAAAATGCTCTTCCCTCACGATTCCTCATGGTAAGTAAGATCAATTTTATTTTTATCTTGAATAGGTACGTTTACAGATAATGATAAAAATCCAGCCCATAACTGTTCCACTACTGGGCAAGGGCCTCTTCTCACAAGGAGAATGCATGAGCATTAATCACCACGCTTGCTCACTGCAGGTTGGTGATTTTAGACTGTCAAGTCCAGGTTTCCTCACGATGTTTCCTTGTATGTGTATGTATGTGCTGTATCACCGTACTTCAACAGAATGAAATTAAAAACATTTTCAAACATGGAGACTGGCATAGTGATGAGATGAGTTAAGGAGTGACAAAGAGTTAAAAATATTTTTTGTATGAAAAATTAGAGCATGTTGATAATTTTATATACCCAGTATGTTCGAAAAGTCAAATATGTATGGCTCGAAAAGCCAAATATGTATGGTTCGAGAAGTCAATTTATGTTGCGCTCCAGCAATACCAGTTTTATTGAATATTTAACCGACTTAAAAAAAATATTTAAAAATTTTTTTTTGTTAAACCATCACCGATAATTATCTATTTTTACCTAAATGCTTACTTGTGTAAGAGACTTACTAAGAGGCAATAGACACTACATAAAATATCAACATCATTATAAATATAAATATTTTAAAATTATTTGCTGATTTTTATTTCTTCATAGAGGTATATTTATATTCCGTATATTGAAGTATCCCAAAATTCAAAAATAGTGTGGTCACTCTTGTGGAAAAGGGACACAACTGTCAGTATGGTATCTCTCACTCGGCACACTTTATTAACAAGAGCTCATTCCAGTTGTACGTAGTACTTATTAGTTCCATGAATCCTATACATGACTGATGTTATCCAGACTTTGACAGTGATTGACACTGGGTGTGTTCCGCTAAACCACAGATATAAAAAGCGTTATACCTGCGGCACAGCCTGCCAGAGACAAGTTAACAGCCTGCGGTCTGCGACCACTGTTCAGTGGTCTTACTGGGAAGTAATTCGTTCCGATAATGGACAGTATGCTGCCGCAGTGTCAAGGATATAATATATGACGTCTTCCTCTGGAGCGCCCATTACCGCTCAGCGGCACTATAAGTATGCGACGCTAAACAGTCTTCGAGCGCCCGGTTGATTTGGCGCACTAATTTGCGCCAACTGCGGTCATACCTTGCGCGAGATTTTCAACTATATCTTCGAATTTTATTATTAGAACTTGTATTGTATTAAAAAAATTTAAAAACTAGACAAAATTTCTCATCTGGCTATGTTTATTATACTTATGTTTAAAAATAATAGTAAATAACAAGTAATAAAATTTAAAATTTTTAAAAACCCACGACGAACTTCAGAGCTCCATTGAAACAACAATGGGGATTGGGGATGTCCACTGCGCTTTTATCACTACAGAGGGCGCATCGTCGCAATGGCCAATGGAAGCTGTCATCTTCATAGTTCCTTTTGTTTACATAACAATATTTTTATTTTTATAACTACCATGCCACTTTGTTCTGTACCAGGATATAATATAAGTGGTGTGCATTTGTTTCCTAAAAACGCTGCATTAAAAAAACAATGGGAGAACGCTATACGACGAAAGAATTTTGTGGCCACTGTAAATTCTAGGTTATGTCGTAATCACTTCGAAAATACTGATTATGTTGGTTACGTATTTCATAACTAATTAAAATAATATAATTTTCTGTAGGTAAGTACCTATATACTATTCATATAGTACATATTGTTGTTTTTTCAGGACGCTTACAGCAACGCAAGTACTTGAAAGAAGAAACAGTTCCGAGTATTTTTCCTTGGACAAACTCTAGTAGCACATCCACTTCCAACAGAGCACAACGTTACCAAAGAAGAACTAGACGTCGGTTAGATTATACTTCCACCAGGGAAGAACTGTATTTTAATGATATACCTGATGTACATGATGAAATTGTTTTAAGTATATCACCTGAAAAAGAAATTTTAGAGAATATTGTTATGACAACTGCAACACAAACTATTTATTACACAGCCCAATTTCTCTATGGAAAACATTCAACGTTTTCCCCAAATGGTTCACTATTATACAGGACTGGAAAGTTACTACAAATTCAAGCTTGTTTTGAGTACATTGAGTCCTATGTGCAATGATTTGAATTATAGAGAAAGCAAGGTTGTTAATGTGAGCATTCCAGATCAACTTTTAATAACATTATTTAAGTTGAGGTGTAATAAACCCGACATAGAACTATCTTTCATGTTCGACATATCACAATCCAATATATCAAATATATTTGTGACATGGATTAATTTTATGCATGATGTGTGGTCATGCATAGACTTATGGCCTAGTAAAAACCTTGTACAATATTATATGCCAGATCAGTTTAAAAAGGATTTCATGTCTACTAGAATCATCATTGATACAACAGAGTTTCCTATATGTAAACCTAGCAATCCTATAGCCCAGCAAGCAACATTTAGTACTTATAAAAACAGAAATACTCTGAAAGTCATGTTAGGATCAACACCAGGTGGCCTCATATCACATATTTCAGAAGCTTATGGTGGATCTGTTAGTGATCGCCAAATAATTGAAAGAAGTGATCTGCTACAAAAATGTAATGATGGGGATTCAATAATGGCCGATAGGGGTTTTAATGTACAGGATATTTTTGCACAAAAAAACATTAAAATAAATATTCCTGCTTTTTTAAGAGGAAGATCTCAATTACTTGGATTGCAACTAATGCAAGATCGTAAGCTTGCAAGTAAAAGGGTGCATATTGAGCGCATCATTGGACTAGCAAAAACATTTAAAATATTAAAGTCAGAATTAAGCCCTTATTATACTCCACTAGGTTCTAAGATTATGTTTGTTTGTGCAATGTTATGTAATTTTAGGGAAAAAATAATACCTACTAAATGTTCCTATAGTACACCTTATCTAAAAAAGCATTTTAAAAATGATTTAAATAAAAAATGTCCAGCTTTTGCAGCATCTCCTGAATAAAACTGTCATCCCGCTCTATAAAAATAACTTGCATTGATTTAAAAGTAAATAAAATTAAATTGCAGAATTTTCTCTTTGTCACATATAGCTGCCCCTGAATTTGAGAGTAATAAATATTGATTTTTTTAAAAGTTAGAACACCATTTACATTGCAAAGGTATGGCACAGTTTCTGGCGTCACTTCCCTGTACCTTACTGTGTAGGGACACTTTACTTCTATTATGGTTTCGGGACCCAAGAGACCATCAGGAGATGCACCCAGATAAGGTCTTTCTACTGAAATGAATAAACCACATTTCTCTACTATCAAACCTGTGAATTCTTCATATTTTTTTATTGCCACAGTTTCATTAATAATGCCATGAGTTGTGGCCTTAGACTTGAAGTCCACTTTATTTAAAATTTGCTTGGCATATGTGGGCATTGTTGTTTGCCTTAAGTGACAAATTGTGTGGAAAATGCTACCTGTTATTCTTATTTTTCTTCAATCATGCCATTCTTTATTTTTATGTTGACCTCTGGTGGCTTTTTCAATCTCAATGGCTTTCTCTTTTGTAATATTAACTAAATCATTTATTTTTAAAATTTTATCTATAGGACTATCCTCTTCATAAAAATGGTCATTTTGAATAGCCATTGGATTTGCTGGCACAAATAATTGCTTCAGAGGCATCGAGGAGTTCTGGAAGTTAATGATTTTATTTCTGAGCTGTATATTATATTCCTGTTTATTTATTTGTTCTATGGGGTATGGAGAAAATATGATGTTTCTCATATTCCTCTTTGTTGGTAATTTTCCTGCTTTTAAGGGTGTAGCTATATATTTCTTGGTAGGTTGGTGGAATGTTTGCAACTTTTGGGTTGGTGCCTCATTCAAAATTAAAAACTTTTGTTGTGCCATATTTGCTACACCAAGTAACACAACACCAACATGTTTGCAATGGGCTACATTGCCCTCACCAGCTGCACATTCACACTGTGATTCCAATATCTCTCCGTCTTGAGCAAGTTTAATATTTACTTCATACTGAAGTTGCTTCATTTGAGCTTTGCAGAATCCTAGAAACAACACAAATTTTACATTAAATTAATAATAACACATTAAAAATTTTAGCCCTGACAATCAAAGCACTTAACATAGAGCTGACCTTTAATAAAAGTACAGGCCTCTTCAGTTTTGCAGTATCTTAGTACAAGCAAATAACGGTTCTCATATAATTTATTGGATTCACTCATACTTTTTTCAAATCTGCAACAAAACAAATAATTAAAAAAAAGCTCTATTAATTCAGTCATGGTTCTATCTTTAGTTCTTAAGGATAACATTGGGGTGAGATTTTTAGGGATGTCTGCTTACAGCTTTACTCAGTATTTGTCGTAACAAAATTATTGATTCAGCTCTTCGTTAAACACAATGTATAGCAACTATATAGAGCGGTATTATATGACGAACTTGCCGGTCAAAGAAGGCTTGAATGTGGTGCTTTGTTATATCTGGCAAAACAGAGGAAGCATTAATGTCCCGGTAAGCAGCTGCACTAGGAATCTCGAATTGCGTTGAAGATAAACTTTGAGTGTCAACTTGACCAAAGTTGAAATTGCGGTCATAAGCCTCCAATCTGCAATAAGATAAATGTTACGAGTTTCTTTCAATATAATAACAATAGTACAAGTATCTGTGAAACCCAAGTACTGATAATGGCTTCATAATTTGTGGTTTCTGTTTTACCAAGCACACTCACAATTCAATGTAAATTACACGAAAAATATACCTAGATAGTAAAGTAAAATTTAACCATTACCTTTCGATGAGGTTAGCTTTCTTTCCCGTTAAAGCTGCACCTCTTTTCCTTAATTCTGCTTTGAGCTGTGGCACACTCAAAGAAGAATACATACTGTAACTAACAGACATGAGACATTACATTACAAGATATCACACAAAACGCAAAAAACAGAAAAACCCACACACTTTCAAAAGGATGCTATGAATGTTTTGTTCAACATCCTACTCTATGGTTTTGTTATTGTTTTGGTCATTGCGCCTGTGCTGCCACCTACATTAGTTTTGCGTGGAGATTCCCATTAGAACTTAGCAAAAGTATATATAAAATAATATCTAAAACACAAAACTGCATATATGTGCCGGCTCAGTAGTTCTTTTGACCAGCGTGGTGGACTATGGCCGAACCATTCTCATTCCGAGATAAAACTTGGGCTTAGTAATGAGCAGAGGTGACAAATAGTGTTAATTTTAATATTCTGATAAAAATTGTTTAAAAAAAATGTGTCACAAATCACTTCGGATTGGACAATCACGCCTGTATTCGCCTTGCGTTGTAAATATAATGAAATTAGAAGAGCTACCTCTAACATACTTGTTTTACTTGTTGTAACTTATTGATTGTTGTTGCCTTTATGTTAGCAAGTAATAATAGTTCTATAGACTAAAGTTGTTAGAGATAAGATTTAGGTTTGCGTTTTGTATATTATTTTTTGTTATTGTAGTTTTGTTTTACAGTCCACAATTAATTATCGAATAAAATTAAATTACGAGTAGGTTATGGACTTTCGTACATGGCGGGTGGAATGTTCAGTATAGTATGTGCGCCATGTAAAACTAGATGGCGCTGTAGTAATTTACATGGCGGTAGCGAAGTGCCAACCTGGCTATATAAGACCTACAGATATTTTTAGAATAAAAATGTCTTCGCTCACTACGGAGTAGTTTTATTTACACTCCTGAGGGGCGCCTGGGGCCCGGGCTTGTACAGTACCTAATCAGACGTTATAATACTCTATGGCCGCTTGTGTCACGAGAGGTCAATCCCAACATGGTCGACCAAACCTATCGACGCGGGCTTGAGCCGGCCAGAAAAGCTTTATGTATATGGAAATAAGAGTAAATACGCGGTAAAACGACGTTTCCGCGTTGGTAGCCGTCGCATCGCGTAGGTACGTACTCTGTGGCGTAGGCGCGGGCGGGCGACGTCTTTTAACCATACACACCATTGATGTAGAATTTTTTTAGTACCTAAAGCATTTTCTGATGTTTGACTTTGAAATAAAGCAAAATTTTGAGATTTTTGTATATTTTGTTGTCAATAAAATATTCAGTAGGTAAACTTTACCATTCCCGCATAATTCAATGTTATTCTTAATGTTCAAAGAAAAATTAATACAAATGCTTTTATTTTGCTAAATGTAAGCACAATTAATATCATCTGCTTTGACGTGAAGGAAACCATAGTGAGGAAACATGTACGCTCTGTAGTTTATGTTAATGTTCTCTTAATAATATAAATATTTATACCCAAATTAAATATTCATTTATTCAAATTAGGTACACTGTAGGTACACTTTTTGACGTCAAATTACATATAACACATGATGGAGATAATCAGTTACGGTATCTTAAAACTAAAGCTACGAGGGTTCCAAACGCGCCCTGGCCTGAGAAGAGCCCACAACAAACTCAGCCGGGTTTTTTTTTAAAATTATCACCATCTCACAAAAAAAGGAACTCTCAGAACCATTAGAGCAAATTATTGCCAAGCTTCCTTGTCGTTTAAGTTATCCTTCACATGGTAATAAGATTTTTCAATGAGTTTACGTTTTACATTAACTTTGAACTTATTAAAAGACATCTTCAACATGTCTTCTGGGAGCTTATTATAGAAGCGGACACTGTTTCCAACAAATGAATTGCTAGTTGTACTAACCCATGATTTATACAATGTTAATTTTTAAATACAAATAACAAAAACCCTTACACAGGGTTAATTTAAAATGCTAATAATATTCACTTGACTTCTTATTTATTCACACGCTTTGCTGTAAATTTCACTTCCATTTCACCCATCTCTCATTAAGGATCCAGGCGTCCGATGCATTTTTATCGAAACAGAACGCAGACGGCAGTGATAATACACTTTCCATTGTAAATACTTAAAACCACTTAATTATTCTTTTATTTAAAATAACGGCTGCGCCATGTAAAGTATTAGGGACGTGTCAATCAAACACGGGCGTTAGGCATGCACTGATTTATTCTTTATGACATCACATTCCATATCTATAAATTATTAGCATACCCTCACATATTATTGCCCAGGCTGGAAATAAAACAATTCACGGCTGAGTAATATTGGAAGGTCGTCCCAAGTGATTCGAAAATGGCGTCCAGGCGCCAGCCGAGGCTTTTAAAGTAACTTTCTCTAATTTGCGAAGAAAGCTTTTCTACATTTCCGATAGATGGCGTTAACTAACCTTAACTCGTGCTAAGAACCTTGTATTGTACGGGAAATGATCTGATATGCGATTTGAGTATCAGAGAGGCCTGAAAAGAGCCAATGTACGTATTGTTTAAGTAAAATAATCAAGCATTCTGAGCAAATAGGAGAAAATTGCCTGTATAGTAGTATTTTTACCTAACATCAGTCAGAGTTAGGTATTTTTATGAGGAGTTCAGGGTTCTAAATTTTTGTTCTATCAGGTCTGGAACGAAATATTGTGTTTTTCAAATCAACTCAGATTTGTTAACCCAACCAGTAATATCAAACTGATTTGTTTTTCGGTTTGTTCAACAATCGAAATTAGTCTTACAGAACGGAATAATTGAAATATAGTTTCTTATGGCTCTCAAACGATGTGTTTCACTACAATGTGAACATTTTAACTCGCATGATTCACACGAATATGGCTTTTCGCCAGTGTGGGTTCTCATGTGAATAACTAATTGACTGCTATAGCCACATTTGTACTCGCATAATTCACACGAATATGGCTTTTCGCCGGTATGGGTTCTCATGTGAATAACTAAAACACTCTTTCTTCCACATTTAAACTTACATAATTCACACGAATATGGCTTTTCACCGGTGTGGGTTCTCATGTGAATAACTAAACTACTCCTTGTGCCACATTTGTACTCGCATAATTCACACGAATATGGCTTTTCGCCGGTGTGGGTTCTCATGTGACGAACAACATCGCTCCGTGTTCCACATTTGTACTGGCACAACTCACACGAATATGGCTTTTCACCAGTGTGGGTTCTCATGTGAATAACTAAATGACACTTTCTGCTAAATTTGTGCTCGCATAATTCACACGAATATGGCTTTTCACCAGTGTGGGTTCTCATGTGAATAACTAAATGACACTTTCTGGAAAATTTGTGCTCGCATAATTCACACGAATATGGCTTTTCACCGGTGTGGGTTCTCATGTGAATAACTAAATGACTCTTTCTGCCACATTTGTGCTCGCATAATTCACAAGAATATGGCTTTTCACCGGTGTGGGTTCTCATGTGAATAACTAAACAACGATTATATGAGGTTTTATAACTGCATATCTTACAATTATACGATTTTTGACCAGTGTGGGTTATCATGTGAGTAACTAATTGACCCCTTCTGCCACATTTGTACTCGCATAATTCACACGAATATGGCTTTTCGTTAGTGTGGGATCTCATGGGTTGTACAAAATATTTATTGTTTGTACATTTATAACTGCATAAGTTACAATCATAAGGTTTTTCACCTGTATTAGATCTCATGTGTACCTTTAAATGACTTCTCCATCGACATTTGTATCGGCAAATCTTGCGCGTTAACCGTTTTACTGCAGTGTGCTGTCTAATATGATTAACTAAGATACTCTTTTGTTTAAACACTTTTCCACAAATGTCACAAGTAAACGATATTTCCTCAGTGTATAGACTACTTTGTGATGAATTATTATTTTTATTCTCACTTATTGCCCTATAACTGGAATTTTTAGATGCAATATTTGTAACATTGCAAGACTTAACAGCTTTTTGTTTTTTCATACTACACTCTTCGTCATAGACTCTTGTCGGGATATTTTTAGTAAATTTGAAAATATCACATAATTTGACCACACAATTTGTTAATATCTTGCTGTCAACTGGTTGGGTTTCTAGATCGCCATTGTTAGTTTTAAGTTCTTGTTTTATTTTCTGCTCAGCGTCGGCTTCTACAGTTAGTGCACTTTGTTTTCATTATTGGTCACAAATGCCACGGACACGGGAGCGACTGAAACAAAACAATGTTCTTGTTTGTTTATATTAATTATGGTGTAATTATCGCTCAAGTCTGGGTTGCCTGTCTGTATAGACTAAGCGATAACTGTACTTTTGGTAACTATCGCTAGGAAGGCTGATTCAGTATTTGGTACGTGTAGGGCTCTCCTATGGTGGGAAGTGAAGTTACAGTCTGCCCGCATGCGGCTGGCTAACTGACTACTTATGGCCGCTTAATGACAAGTCATTGTTGTATTACCATTTACCAAAAATGAACAATAATTAGGAAGGATATGAGTAGTACCTGTGCGAACAGTATAAAAACCACGCTCTCACTTGCACGCTCAGGCCGATCGTGCCTCTCTATCGCTTGTACCGCGCTCTCACTTGCACGCTCAGGCCGATCGTGCCTCTCTATCGCTTGTACCGCGCTCTCACTTGCACGCTCAGGCCGATCGTGCCTCTCTATCGCTTGTACCGCGCTCTCACTTGCACGCTCAGGCCGATCGTGCCTCTCTATCGCTTGTACCGCGCTCTCACTTGCACGCTCAGGCCGATCATGCCTCTCTGTCGCTTGTTCCGCGCTCTCACTTGCACGCTCAGGCTCAGGCGGAACGTGACACTTTTTCGTGCGTGCAGCCGGTATTCATCGATTTATAAGGCGTTATCACGTCAAAAATTGCTGTTATTATCGTTTTGCAAAATCATTATTGCTTCAAGTTCCTTCATGACGTTTCCAATAGTTAAATTCGTCTCGAATAGGCTGCGGCGTTCCGTAATCGTGTCTTTGTTGTCGTCAAATAATTGCAAAAATTTATTTTGATCAACAATCTCTGACATTTCGTTGCGAAACTGTACGTAAAGTAGAACCATCTCTCGTTTATAATTGACAGTATCATCAATATCGTAGCGTCTGTATCGTATGACTCGTCCGTGTAGTCGTCTGCGATATTGTTTTGGTGCTCTCGACGTCCTCACTTCAGGCACAGCTTCAGAATCTTCATTGTCATTCATGTGCACGTCGTCTTTTTCGTCAACGAAATCACTAGCGTTAGCATACCACGAAGCAAACTCAGCCAAATACACTTGTTCTAAAGATGCAGGTCGTTCTTCATATCGCTGTATTATGTTTTTGGTCCAAACATCAGTGCTGTCTCCGTCGATGCCTTCGCGGTCCATTTGCTGACGACGCTTGCGGCAGCATTGTCTTTCAGTCGGCCACACCGTTGGGATGTACACAATTTGACGACTCGCCTCACTCATTGGTTGTCGTAGCAGATACCACGCTGCTTCTTGCGCTGACATCTCAACTGCGTTAAGCAGTTTGGCACTTAACGCCTTCAATTTACCTGTGTATTCCTGATCGGGATGCTCTTGCATCATCGTGGTAAGCTCATGACGTAGGTCACCCATTCCACGGGCTGATTTATTCACATACTCTACGACATACTCTGCGCAACTGTACTCATCCAAGATGAACTGAATGTCGATGCTAGAGTTGACTTCGCCGGCAAGGTACGGATTGAACGTGTTCGTCATAAGTTCGTCGAAGTTTCGTCTGAACACCAGAGTCGGTCTGCGCAACGTTGAACGCACAATGTCGAGGTATGAAACGTAAGTCAAATCATTAGCATTAAGAAACTCATACATGCATGCGTATTGACGTTCACCTAAAGAGGCACGCAGATCTTTGGCCTTCTTTTGTAGCGTTTGGCGGCGTCCATCAGATTGAGACATCGGAACCAGTACACTGGTCGTGGGCATAGGCCAGTATGGAATCCCGAATCTGCACGTTGTCTCGCCTCTCTTTGTGCAAGTGAAACTATGTTTGTGTATCTGGTTGGCGTAGATAGAACTGTTTGGCACATCATCTCGAACAACTGAACTTAATTTCTCCACGAGATCGATGGTTCTTGGCATATTTTCCGACACGGTCTCGCGTGGGTCGTCGTTCAACCATAATAAAATATGTGCGTGTGGGCTTCCTCGATGCTGGAACTCAATACGAAGGAAGTAATCTTTAACGAAATAGTTGCCGAACGGATTGTATGACTGTCTGGATTTCAGCATTTTCATCAAGGAACCAACGAGCTTGTAAAAGTATATGCAGCACGTAACAGGATCGTCGCTCACTAAAGTGCAGCGCTCAGAAGTGTTGAGATCCTCTG
Organism: Erebia aethiops; assembly: GCA_923060345.2. Lineage (NCBI taxonomy): Eukaryota > Metazoa > Arthropoda > Insecta > Lepidoptera > Nymphalidae > Erebia > Erebia aethiops. The sequence continues at coordinate 1,768,521 of OV281084.1, read as the reverse complement.
CTGTTATTCCAGGATATTTTTTGCTCAATTTGAGTAGTATAGTGAGCAGTTTCATCCAGTGTATTTCGTTGGCACTGATAATGAGGCAGACGGTTGGTTTACCAAGTTGACGAATCATTGCAAAGAGGTCTCGTTTGCGAGAGGCCCAGTATTGGACAGAGTTTGGCACTGTCTTCATGAATGCGAGGCTTTGTATGACATATTCTTTCAGAAATTCTGTGTCCTCTAACATACATCGCGTAACATTCTTCGTGACCGGAACATTGCGAAACGTGCTGTAAATTCCATCCACCATGCGCAGCCGCAATATTTTCATTGCAACGTACAAGATTTTTTGAGGCGTGGCTCCGCGTCTGTCACGACGTCGTATTTCACTGGTCGCTACCATGTAAGGTGTTACTGAAACTCCCATGTTGAATCGACGTGGCTCTCCGAAGTATATCGATGGAAACGACAACTCTTCCGCGTGACGGTCATAAATGATGTTGAGAGATGTCGTCTGATGTCCTGGTGACAGGAGACAATCTTCTTCATCCCACATCATGGTATGTTGTCTTGAAGCGAGAATCTCAGATTCCGGTGTGTTTTCAGCGGAGATATTTTCTATACGGTCGGACGGATCATCCTGTATACCATCGGGAAACGGCACAGCAGGATGCAGTCTCGACAAATCCACGTTGATTTCGTACAAACGATACAATGGAGACTCCTGCAGTACAGTTAGCCACGCACTGATTGTACTTTTGGACATGTATCCGCTGATGTAGACCGATTTGTGGGCAAGGTTACGCTCGATGTTAACATTAATGACATCGTCTTCATTTAACTGGCGCGGCAAACATTTTACCATCTGTTGTACGTCTACGGGTATGTTGATCACTTGCCCTACGATTCCACAAGAGAAATCATGGCGCAGTCGACGCACTTGCATAAACGACAGACGTGGCGATATCAATCGTTCACTGATGGGATCCAACGGTGGTAGACCTGGTGGTTGGTCAGGATATGAGAATCCATTAACTTTTGCTAGGGGCGGCATCGATTTTTTGTTCAGTGAACGCTTACAAGTGTTGCAAACCATTTCATATACTTCTCCGCACATTCGTCGATTTTCTTTGATGAACCATTCCGAGATCACCTCCAGCTGTGCCGCAGTGATGGGTTTGAGGTCGTTCTTGCACCACAGTCTGTCACAAACCGAACACGCGTAGCCAAAATCGTTGTCCAGAAAAGTTAATTTAAATCTCACGATCGAGAACGCCCATTTGGTGTTCCAAGTGAATTGCGCCTGTTGTACTTCGATTTGATCAGAAGAAGTACCTGGTTGAACAGTGATTTGCGCTGGTTCTGCTGTTGAAGGTCGACGTTGCTGGTGTGCGAGCTGTTGCTGAGTACCAGTGTGGACGTCGTTTGACCTCGCCCCTGAACGAGAAGGGGATTCTAATGAACCACAGACAAGAGCCAAGTTAGCGGCTCTGCGTAGTCTGCGGTTGCGCTGTCTTTGGGCGTCCGATTTCCTCGCAGCCATCGCCTGTGCACAAGTTCTGGATGCTGCTAGACGCTGTCTGTACTCACGTTGTTTCTGTGCCTTCGATTTTGGAGCAGCGTTTGTTGGTGGCTCAGCGAATGGCGGTGCAGGCGTGAATGCGGCACCGTCTTGCGCTTCCGTGAGTACATTACTCCTTGAAGGTAGTGACGGATCTGTGGGATTCAAAGGTTCGTCAGGCTGGTCTGCCATGGTGCGATTGTAAGCGGTTCTGCAAAAGAAATTGTTAATTTATTAATCCATATCCATACTATCCATACTTAATATTATAAATGCGAAAGTGTGTCTGTCTGTCTTTCTGTCTGCTACGCTTTCACGGTCCAACTGTTCAACCGATTTTGATGAAATTTGGTACAGGGGTAGGTTGTATCCCGGGGAAGGACATAGGCTACTTTTTATTCCGGAAAATTAAGAGTTCCCGCGGGAAACTAAAAAAATTATCTATTCAACCGATTTTGACGAAATTTGGTATAGGGGTAGATTGTATCCCGGGGAATGACATAAGCTACTTTTTATTCCGGAAAATTCAAGAGTTCCCGTGGGAATCGGGCATCATATCGTTGTTAATAATTTATTTTAAAAATTATTTTAACAAAGTAAAAGTACTTAATATTAATTTATTTATTTATAATTAATATAAATTATTAATATTATCTATAATAACAATTTGATATAATTCGACATAAATATTTTTTAAACTGGTTAAAAACATTAATTTTAAATTTTCAAATATCATTAACAGTTTTTGCAAAAATTTAAATAATTTGTTTAAATACAACGTTAGTTTTAGTATAAGCAAAACCTGAAAGTAGTTTGTTCAGAATCAGTAACAGAATCTAATGCAACCATTTTTACACCGTGTTATAATTTCAAAAAATATTTTAAAATCCTGCAAGTTTGGACACATAGTTGAATGACCTAATCAGCTGGCATTGCGGCGTCACAAGCGGTCGATGACGTCATCACCCCGCCCGCCAGCAATGGCCGGCGCCCGCAACCAGTGCCAGACGTCCAGAAGCTTGCGTATTTGTATGACACGCAATCGCGTAACCATTACCGCTATCGTATGAGAAAATGAATTTTCAGTGTTTACAAACGTGCAACACACGGAAATGGTGCAACCATTGACGGTATGTGGTGACAAGTGTCTGCGGTAGGAGTTTGAGTCGCCCATGCTTGCCGTTCATACAACGTCTAAGGAAAAGTGGTCAGTTCCGCCTTCTAACCGCCGCCGTCTTGTAATTTACTGTGTACTGTGTAAATACTTATTAATAAAGTATAATAGTGCAATTGTGGTAATGACGTACTCTTACAAACACTCACGCGCGGCTGTACTTACCTATTACCTACCACGCGGCACAGTGGCGGAACGCGTCACAGCGCGCGCCGTCTTGACGCCGCGTTTTGGGTGACCATGTTCTAGCGAGGACAATGACGCAACTCAACAAGCAACTTCGTTAGTTTTCAATAAAAAAAAATTGAAATTTTGTATAAATATTCTAGTGAAAATATTATACACGTATTTCGGTTTTTGCTTAAACTAAAACTAACGTTGTATAATCACGAACAATTAGTTATAGTCATATTATTCTTAAAACGCAAGAATTAATTACCTTTCTTGCCGCTGTTTTGAGAAAAATTGAGGTGAAAAAAATGAAATCAGACTGAAAATTATGAAGGAAATCAATTAAATCTTATTTAATTGTAAAAAAAACACAAAACACGCTGTCTCGTATTCAACGACGTCACGCGAGAAGAGAGATAAATGTATCACATGCCAACGCTTGGGCCGATCTATAGCTTGTTTCGCGCTCTCACTCGCACTTTTTCTTGCGTGCAGCCGGTTTTCATCGATTTATAAGACGTTATCACGTCAAAAAAAAACCGGCTGAGATTGTTGTGGGCTCTTCTGGACCAGGACGCGTTTGGAACCCTCGTAGGTTTAGTTTTAACATACCGTAACTAATTATCACCATCATGTCTTATAAGTAAGTAATTGACGTCAATATGTGTACCCAGTGTAGCTAAATTGAAAAAATCAATATTTGATTGATTTAATTGAATTAAATGTTATTGGTATACTTACTTGATCTCCATTATGAGTGAAGAGTGTGAAGAGATACAGCTCACAACTGTATGAGGCTTGCATACTTGTGAAGTGTCACCATCACCGTCACTGTTCTGCCAAACACAAAAAAAAATCATAAGTTTTCTGTTCATTGAGAGTTTGAGAAAGCCCCTCCACATCTACAATCTACAAGAACTTGAGAAGTAAATAACAATGTTAAATAGTGGAAAACTATCTCACCTGGAGATGCATGCAGGTATGTTGCATGTACTCATGTTCATGGACAAATTCCTCCAAACAAAGTGTACATTGGAAGGAAACACTTTCTAACTTTAACTGATCCTGATTAAAATTGTCATTTTCATGTTTCACTTCCATGTCTCCATCAACCAACATAGAGTCATCACTTTCTTCAGTTTTCACTACATCCCTTGGTTCAATTTCCTCTAATTCTGTCCGTTTGTCTTCTGAGGGGTGTTCTAGTATGTGTAAGTCACAGTGGTCAGGTCCTAGCGTTGTAAACACCATACTACTCTTTAGTTGGTGTTTTGTGCGATTTATCATTTTTATATGTTGTCTTGTTATCTGTTGAGAGACAAGTTAAATATTCAATACATAAAGTACAAGGATGAAGAAATAATGTAAACAAAGTATATGCATTAAGTATACTCACTAATTCATGTTTTTCAACTAAGTCCATCATCAGTGCACGGGCTCTCAAGCTCTTGTCTCTGAATCTACTAAAGTTTATCAATCTCTGAGCACATTGTACACAAAGTGTTTGTTTTAGGTTTCCTTGATCATACATCTGAAACCAGTTATGGTATTCAAATATTTATTGTTTTTGTCTGCACTTTTTATAGATTTATCAAAAGCATTTGACAGTGTACACCAAGGTAGGTTCAATTTAGGGATTTGACTTTGTTATACATGGTTATACTTTAAGCTGAAGTGGCAGTGGATGGGACACAAAGTGAAAAGGAATGAAAATGATAACATAAATATAGGTACAAAATATAGATAATAAATTAAAAACTTACAGTATGTCCTGATAACTTTTCATAGGCTTCTTCCAATTTGTATTTACTCATAAGAATAAGCTTGCTGTCAGTGTCTAGGCATATCATGCAAACCTGTAAATATACTACTTGTTACTTCTATATTACTGTTTTCATACAACGCTGCAACAAGTGCTAGAGGAAAAAGGTAAATTCTGGTCCCATATAACTCCATCCATCTTAGCTCCATCACCTTCCTCAGCCACACATGATCTGAATTAGTTTCTATTGATTTAAGTACTTAGGAACAATACATAACATGACATTATGAGTTACCTGTACTGTTGAAGGAATAGCACCAGTAACAATTTGCCTTAAGCCACTTTCTGTTTCATAAATGTCATCCATAAGAAAATGCTGTGAGCAGACCACAGCAGAGTCTGATAGATGAGTGTCTTGTTTGCCGAGGGCTCTGAGCCAAGCAGCACGGAGATGCACTTGACTGGGGAACCTGGAAATTATCTTGAAATTGTATTTTCAATTCCCACAGGAAATTTTTAATTTTCCAGGACATAAAGAAGCCTATGTCAATCTCTACTCTATACCCATGCAAAAATCACGGCAATCCATATCTCTGTTGCGCCGTGAATGAAGGACAAACCAACAAACACACTTTTGCATTTACGTCTTAGTTTTTTTCGCATTATAGTATGGTTATGAGAATTTTAAAAGAGCAACATTTTCTGTTAAAACCGTTCTTCTAGAATGACATTCTGAACCTGTGGAACATAGCGATAATTATATCAACAAAAATGATTTGAATTTGTGGAGACTGAGAGAAAGACTGAATGTTTGTTACCTACTCGAATACTCACTCGTGAAATGTACTCCCCGTGGATAAGGAGACGACCTCCGCAGTGGTTTTGCAGAAGGGCGCACAACACTGCATCTTAAATGATCTCACCAAACTCTGGTTTCTAATCGAAAAGAGACACGAACCAGTAATTATAGACTTTGAAGTGAAAAAAAAACATGAACGTGTAAAAATAGGTTAAAATAATATAAATTTAATGCTTAATTCACATTAATTATACTTTAGAGTTAGACCATCTGAGTTTAGACCTGCTGACTGCTGAGTGCTGACGCTGCTGACAATGCAGCTGAAGCCCGTATATATAATGTACTCTGTGGCTGAAGCAAAGAGAATACTGAAGAACGAATTTCACTAGACCCAGCTGATAAACCACAGATTACTCAAGACGTACTGTTAGTATGCTTTGAAACGTAGACAGAGAAAGAGATATAGATATTGTGTCAGCGTATACAGTACATAACACAGACATATTAAAGAAAAGGAGACATAACAGGGGGCTATCGCGCGTGATTTTGCCACTAGAGACGCTGGTGTCGCGTGAGGTCCAACTCAGATTAAAAACCTAATAGATATAGCTCGGTCGTGAGACAGCCATATTCAAGTAATTTACTCCCAAAGTGGTGAATCCTGGCAGATAGGATAGGAATAATAGGAAATAAATAAAGTTGACCAACACAACTACAAATATTATATTATACTAGCGGTCGCCCGCGACTTCGTCCGCGTAAAATTTCTGATTTCCTATGACATTATGAAATTTTCCCGCTGCAAAAAGTCTATCTAAAGAGGCTTTATATAGCTTATGTAGGTTTTAATTATTTAAAACTTATAACCGAAATGCTGAATTTTTATGTCTCTTTCTACAAAAACATACAAATTTTCAACCCCCATTTCATCCTCTTTGGGGTAGATTTTCGAAAAAGTACTTATACAGGTTATTATAATTTAAAACTGATAACCTAAATCCCGATTTTCTAGTCTGTAACTTCAAAAACTTAGAACCATCATGCAAACTTCCAACCCCCATTTAACCCTCTTTGGGGTAGATTTTCGAAAAAAAAATTATACAGATTTTTATTATTTTAAACTTATAACTTAAATGCTAATTTTCATGTGTCTAACTTCAAAAACAAAGGACTTTCATACAAACTTCCAACCCCCATTTCAACCCCTTAGGGGTGAATTTTCCCAAAACCGTTTCTTAGCTGACGTATACACTATAGAAGGAATCTACTTTCCAAATTTCAAGTCTTTATGTTTTATAGTTCCTGAGATATCGTGATGATCAGTCAGTGACCTTTCGCTTTTATATATATAGATTATAATAAAATATTATCAATAATTAATAGTATCACGCGAATGTTTAAATAAATACCGATTTATGTAGTTTCATTTATTATTTTATCTGAACTCATATGTTAAAATCAAAACCATAAAATATTAGTAACATACCTACATAATAATTTACCCTAAATTTTTCTTGATATTATTTCGTACCTTTCATTGCTATTTGTATAATGCCAGATGACATAAAACATATTTTCACAGTATTACAGAATCAGAAATAATGATTTATTGCATAATACACATAATATTACAAAGGTGGTAAAAGATAAAAATACAAGTGTATTACCATCGTCATGGCGTGCAATACTTAAATACACTCGATGTAGCAAATCACGGTATTAATTAGATAAATAGGTGACCAATTAAGACAATTCTTGAAATATGGACAATACCTACATATTATTATGTCAACTGAACCTGAAATTGAAAATGTCATACATTTAGATTAAGTATTATCGTTAAATTAATATAAAGCTATTGTTAAGAGTCAAAGAATTAGTCCATTGTAATTACAGTTAACCATGTCAATGTATTTGCATAAACCATGCATATAATTTAGCTAGCCGTCATTGAAAAATTCATCTAGCCTGTAGTAGGCTTTGCTTATTAACCAATTCTTTATCACTCTCTTGAATTTAGGTAAAGAAAGTACTTTGATGCTCATCGGTCAAACCACAGATGTAGTACTACATCTGTGGGTCAAACTATTATAAACTCGTATGACCATAATGAACTTACTTTTACGGAAAATATTAGAATTACGTTAACTAATAATACACCTTTTCTCCTTGAATTTAACTTTTGACAAACAAAAACAGAACAATAATTTTTTTATGTAAAATAAGGCGTCATAATTCATTAAACCGCGCCACTGACTACGCACAAAATAAAAACATCTTTTTTCAAAATTGGTACCTACAAATTATAAAATTTGATATATTAGGTAATGTCGACTAAAGTAGGTAGTTATTATTGAAAATTTCAACAACTTACGTTGTACAAAATAATGATGAATGTTTTCTTTCCTTGTTTATTTCTCAAACCTACTCTAATAATATTTGGCGCTTCCTTTTAAATTTACCCTGATTGTAATGTGGCGCCCACAATTTAATGCATTTAGACGGACACTTTTTATAATATATGTCACCGTAAGATTGTAAAATCCGTTAGATTATAATCTAACGGTTTCTATCCCGCGAGATTATAAACTGTCGTAAGATTGTGAACCGTTCAATGTTCTGAGTATTAATTTATGAAATATTTATTGTTTTTACGTTTTCTTGTCTCTTTCTTGTACAGTTCGCGCGCGAGTTGAATGCAGAATAATTGTAAGTGTCACCATACATTTACTGCATTACATTACATTACTACTCTGCATTCAACTCGCGCGCGAACTATAGGTTAGGTTAGGGTTTGACATGAATATTCACTTAGGTTCTATCGGGTTAATATACCTATTATACTTCGTCGCTTCATTCTTCATATATAAGATACACACACTCGTAGTTTCCCCACGTACCAGCAAATAATCGCACGTTGTTCAGAGGAGTTCTATAAAAAAAAGAACCCCCACTACCCCGCGTCTGTCTCGCACGACAGAGCGGATTCGTTCGTCATTCCTTTTTCGTGCGTAGCAACGATCACACGTTCCTACTTTCTACACACAAAGATAATTTTATCTTTAAAAATATAATAATATTAAAATTAAGATAGTGTTATAAAGTGCTTTTTACAAGTGAGTGTTTAATCTTTCATTTTCAGCAATTTATTTCAGCACCACGTGTCTGAGTAATCATTATTTCATGCAGTGTTTATATTTTACACTAAAGGTTTTATTGGGGGTTGGCCAAGAGTCAACAAGAAGGAGAATAAACCTTTCAACATGTCGCGCCTAAACCATTATATTTTCATGCAGTGTTTGCTTACACTAAAGGTTTTCCTGGCGGTTGTCTGAGGGTCAACACGAAGGAGAATAAACCTTTCAGCATGACGCGCCTAATGAATTATACTTTCATGCAGTGTTGGTTTACGCTAAAGGTTTTCCTGGCGGTTGTCCGAGGGTCAACACGAAGGAGAATAAACCTTTCAGCATGACGCGCCTAAACAATTATATTTCCATGCAGTGTTTATTTACACTAAAGGTTTTCCTGGCGGTTGTCTGAGGGTCAACACGAAGGAGAATAAACCTTTAAGCATGACGCACCTAAACAATTATATTTCCATGCCGTGTTTGTTAACACTAAAGGTTTTCCTGGCGGTTGTCTGAGGATCAACACGAAGGAGAATAAACCTTTCAGCATGACGCGCCTTACTTTCTTGGAGTGTTGGTTTACACTAAAGGTTTTCCTGGCGGTTGTCTGAGGGTCAACACGAAGGAGAATAAACCTTTTAGCATGGCGCGCCTAATCAATTAGGTATACTTTCATACAGTGTTTATTTATACTAAAGTCTTTTCCTGGAGGTTACCCGAGAGTCAACATGATGGACAATAAACCTTTCTATACGACGCGCCTGAGGAATTGTAGTACAATACCATATAAAATGTATGATTTCCTAAGGAGGGTACTTAAAATAAAAGTTAGTATTGAATCAGCTATACGCGCTCATTACAGGAACTATATACTTTCATGCAATGTTAAATTGCACTTGCACTAAAGGACTTTCCGGCGGGTCGCCTCAAAGGTAACACGAAGATTAAGCGTTTCAGCATGATAAACCTAAGTAAAATAGGTACTTACACGAAGACGTGTTAAAGTACGACAATGGTACACTGGGAGGTCGCCCGCGAAGTAGCACGACGGAAATCAAACCTTTCAGCTAGACGAGCCGGGCGATGACATCTGCCCAATTAGCAGTCCGGCGATGAAGAATTTGTCCACTAAATCAAGATAGCTGGCACTTAGCAAGCTGTTCACCGTCCTCTGAACCAGGGGGAAGGCGTTGGGGGTCAAAGTGGACCAACGATCGGATACGTCACCAAGGCCCAGCTTAGTACGCCTAACACAAAGTGATTTCGAGCAATACTTGAGAAGTAATCGGAACTCAGGTAAATACTATGCACCTACCATAAAGAAGGTTACCTTCTACTTTATTTATCCACTGCGGTAAATTATTAACAATCTTCAGGATTCACTGGGTCAAAGATTGTATGGATACTTACTTAATTCGAAATCAAAGCTAAATATTATCTTTTGTAGGTACCTAGGTGTTACCGCTCAAAATAGTGGACATGATTTATTCAATCATAAGTACCATGTAATGTAATGTATAATATTATTAGTGTTTGCATCGCCTACCATTTTTTTTTGCTTTGTCTTCATAATTCACACACTATCACCGATAAGGCCAAAAAACCTTTAAATACTAATGAGGTTATGTTTTTAAGATAAATCTTGTGCATGGGCATAGCACAATAAAAGTGTTTATTATTTACGGCGACAGATAAACAGAATACTTGAAAGAATTATTATTCTAATATCGGTATCACAGAACCTTATTTTAAAATGTAAACCTACGGAACAAATTCCATGATATAATCTTTGGAGTACCGTCTTACAAAAAAGGTAGGTATGTCTAATCGACTATAAAGAAGACTAGTAAAATTCTATACCAGTGTTTTTACTTTCAATGAAACACTTGTGGTGATTCTAGTCATTTCTGCAAACGTTACTTACATAGGTAATATCTGCTCGACTAACTCGACGAAAAGATTTTCATTTCAAACATTTCAGATTTTAATTTTGAGATTGCAATATAGTAATATTGAAGCACTAATATTCAGCGTAACACCGCTATTTAAGTTTTCAGCTTTTACAGATTTCAGCGCCTTACACGCAGTCACTATGGACAAAAGAAACATAAATGTTTCATGCAGTGTATGCAGACTCAAGATCTGGGGCTCAAAATTTTCAGATGTAATTGTTTACAATGCAAGCCTCTCGGTATCAAACATAGGTACACCTGCGGAGTGGTAACGAAAGTTCTGACAATTCTGAGGTAATAAATATCTTTATCTTTTTTATCAGCTACTTCAGCAATAAATCAATTTGTTTGCTAATATGATACAGAAACGTCAAATTAAAAAAAAAAAAAAAACTGCTAGTATTCTACCCTCAGCGTGGTAGGTATGCAAAGAACACTTACGAAGGAAATTCAGATTCAGATTCAGATTTATTTATTTGTGAATACAGTGGAGGTATCCAGATGTTAGTTTTACAATAAGGTATCATGTATTCTACCACAGTGTGGTGCACAAATAACTTATTAATTACAATTAATATTATTGTTAAATTGTGTGGTTAGATTGCAAAATTACCCACAAGTTTTATGTTTTTTCCCTAACAACGTACTCTCGAGTTTTACAACTCTTTAGTGCCCGGGAAGCATATATCATACACCCGTTGATATGTAATACGATTGATTATGCATAAAAGAGTTCGAAAAACCAAAAACTAATAAAGAACCTTCTTCATTTTGGAAGTCGGTTCAAAATAAAGATAATCTAACGGCGAGTATTTTAACGACCGGATGAAGACTATATAATATTACGTAATAGGTTAAAATCTCCATCGTATTATTGTTTTCTGTTTTAAAAATATTTCGTTGGAAATTGTTTCTGCAGACACAGTAAAACGCGTAGGTTGTCTTAACCGAAACGCGAATCCAAGCGGAGTGCCATGGGTAACTGGTAGAGATCTCGTATAGAGATAAGTGCTTCCTTGACCACTATGTTTCTGTTTTTCTAAATATTTCATAAGTGTTGGGTAAAAATTTTTTAAGATCCATCCATAAAGATCCATTATCCGCATATTGGAAACAATCTTTGAAAAACTGTTATAAAACTGTCGTTATAATATTACGTACCTACTCGTACATCGTAATCGAAAACATGGTACAATTTACTCGCGTAAACAATATGCTCCCGCAACACTTGCATAGAGTTGTTTGCAAAATTAAAATTCTTGTTTAGTCAATTCAGACCCTGAATGAGAGTTACCAATAAAGACATTAATGAAAACCAAAAATCGGCATTGAGCAGCGGCCGCAAATGTAACCTCTGGACCACACTTACCTCACATAGGATCAGTGGTGTCAGTGCATTTTCCATAAAATATCAGGGAATTAATGCATCGGTTCAAAGATTCTCATTAATTAAATAGCTTATAATGATGTTTATTTTTTTTTTCATTTCAAATGGTTTTGTATTCAAATTCAATATTCAATGACCTGCACAGCTAGGTTACCCATCGTTAAAAAGTATAGAAAGACTCCTTAGATAACTTACTTTAAAGCTTCTAACGTCAGTGGGGCAAAAACGTTCAAACCAATCGATTAACCCTTCAAAGTCGATATTAGTAGTCTGTCACAATATCGACCGAATATTCATTCTTCACCTATAATTTCGGGGTAACTTTTTACGCGGATAGGAATTTATTACATTCCATAACCTTATTGACGATATGATTGTTCGACAAACATCTTAAAACGGTATTTTAATATAAAATTTTACTCAAATATATAGTTAAAGCAATACTCGAGATAGTACCTTCAGAACAGGACCAGAATAAACCTGTTCTTTTCTCGCCGCGCTTCCAAAAAACAAAATGTTCCTTCTTCAGCTACTGGGCAGGATTTCGCACTTAAACGTCCCATTGGACGTCTGTTGTGCTAATTGTGTAAATAAAATAAAGTATTGTCCCGGCTAATACACTTGGTATTAGATTATAAATCTTGCTACTAGTTATTGACATCAATAACTATTTAGTTCCATTCGATTGCATCGAAACTATAATGCATTTATGCTTGTTACTAGCAACTAAAGCAAAAAAGCGCAAGATTGTATTATTGGTAAATGTAATATTGGTATTTAAATTGAAACTTAAGTACAATAAATACTTAAGAGAAATTTTAAAGTCATCTTAAATGTACGTAAATAAACATCTCGGGGAAATCAGCTCATGATTCCAACCTTAAACATAAACTGTTTAAAACATTACAGTTCAAATAAGAGATAAGAAGAATAAATAAAATTAGTGATAACAATAATTAGTATCTATTCAGCGTAGATACAGCTATTGCAAAAATATATAATATCTCTTAACATCTACGAGTGTGTGTATCTTATATCTGAAGAATGAAGCGACGAAGTATAATTAATGATTAAACGAACTTACCTGTAAGTGAAGTTCTATCATAATTATATAAGTCGCTTCATTCGAAGATATAATATTAAGTTCCCAACCCACCCATCCCGAAACATATTTTCGCAAGAGCTTTAAGTATAGGTATTGTTTGATTGCAAACACAATTATATAGAATTAGTATTATATTACCTATGTAAACACTTAAAGTAGTAAAATGTATTATGACGATGGCAACATCGCCCCTTCGCCCCCCGCTTGCGATTGAAGTGGTCGGCCGTCGAGTCAATAAAATAAATAATAATTTAAAATAATTATCTGTAAGACAGCCATTGTGTCAAAGTTCAATAAACTTACTCCAAAAGTCTTATGTGGTTTTAGTACAATCCCACATAAATTGGTCCTTCGAAATTATTATCTTCATACGTGATCAAAAAAAAGAAGATCGTCGTTTGAGCTTGGAAGGAAGTTCAGTTCAATTCGCCGCAACTGGGTCACAGGTTGGTGAACGACGGCGTGGCCGACGAGTCTGCTTCGTGATTGGTCGCCGTGCGTGCTGCAGAGCTATTCTCCGCGAGTCGCGAATCCTGCGCCAGCTGCGCGCGCCCCGAAACACCACGTGACCACGCCGCGCCGCCTGCCTTGTGACTTCGTTTCGTTTCGGCCATCTTGTATAGCATAATCGTCGCAAAAAGTGAAAAGTGTTGCTTTTAAGTTTTAATTTAAATTGGCTCATGTACAATCATATTTTGTTAGTGTATAATATAGATAGAATAAGTCTTAAAGTGCTTATTGGATTACAATGGAAAAGGCAAAGGCCACGCCGCCGGGAGGATCTAGGGATTTGCCCACGTTGATTGCGGCCAGGGCCCAAACGAAATCAACTATCACCAAAATTGCACAATTTGCCACTGACGATGCGGCACTTCAAAAAAGCACTCTAAGCTTGCTTAGAGTGCGTATTAAGCACCTCGTAGACGCATTCCAAGAATATAAAGGGCTACATAGCCAAATCGTGGCAAGGGAGGCAGGCAATCCAAGTGACCCTGAAGACACCTTTTCGGCCTACGAAGAAAAATATCTCATCGCTTTGGCAAGGATGTCAGAATTGGTGGAGGAATCCAAAGAGGTACAAGAGGTGCAAGTTGAAAAGAAGGCATTTGTCCAATTACCTAAAATTACCATCCAAAATTTCTCTGGTAAGGATGAAGAATATTACCCGTTTATTAACATTTTCAAAAGTATGATAGATAAGGACACTAGGTTAAGTGACGTTCAAAAATTATATTATTTAAGAAGCTTTTTATCTGGTGAACCCTTAGATATTATAAAAAATTTGCCCTTATGTGAGTCTAATTATGCTAATGCTTTAGATCTGTTGGCCCAAAGATATGATAATATAAATAAAATTGTGTCGAGTCACATCAACTCGTTATTAGATTTAAATGTTATACATAAGTGCACTGCATCAAATTTAAGGTCATTTATGGCTACAGTGAAGCAAGGCTTGAGTGCACTGCAAAGTTTAGATCAGCCAATTGAACAATGGGATATTGTTATTGTTTCTATATTAATTAAAAAGTTAGACAATTACACTGTTAGGTCTTTCTATGAAGAGCATTCAGACAAAAGTAAATTAGTTAGTTTAAGTGACTTTCTAACCTTTATAGAGAATAAGGCTTTAGCCTTGGAAGCAACAGGCTATGATAAGAAGCAGTATGCCAGTAATACAACACCGGCAACTCCGCGCTACCCAATGGCACAGCGCAGCCAGTCGATAAGTCTCGCAGCTGCTTCATCTCAACCATGTGAGTATTGCCTTTCTGCTTCTCACAAATTATTTAAATGTGCAAAGTTTAAGGTCTCATCTATAAAGGACAGGCTTGCATTTATTGAAAATAAAAAACTTTGCAAAGTTTGCCTAAATAAACATACGGGAAAGTGTCACTTTAATTTTAAATGTTCCCGGTGTAAGAGTTCCTCGCATAACAGCCTAGCACATGTTGAACCTGAGGGCAGCACTGCTAATACAGAGCATCCAGGGCCTGTCTCGCTTTATAATAATGTACATAATAAACATGTATTACTCCCTACAGTTTTATTAAAGGTGATGCAGCGGAATGGAATGCCACTTTATATTAGGGCAGTTCTTGACAGTGGTAGTGAGGTATCAATGATCACACAACAAATAGCTGATGCTATTGATTGCACTATTGTTAAAAATGCACACACTGTGGTGGGCATATGCAGCTCGGCTAACAAAATTGATATGATTGCTAACTTACAAATACATTCTTGCACCAGTGGATTTTCAATGCCTATAGCATGTTCTGTTGTGCAGAAAATTACATGCACTCTTCCACATCAGCACTTGGACATATCACATTTAAATATTCCCTCGCACGTTAATCTTGCAGACTCCAGCTTCCACGCACCAGGTGAAGTTCAAATGCTTTTAGCCTGTGATGTGTTTTTCCAGGTGTTGCTGCGTGAGCGCATCCCACTAACTCCGAGTGGACCCTACCTCATAGATACCAGGTTTGGGTATGTTGTTGGAGGTGCTATCATCGGCAACGCAAACCACCAGAAGTATGTTTGTAACTTTTTAAAATTAGATAAGGCTTTACCTGCACCCACCTCTAGTCAACAATGCAATTGTGACAAAAGTTTAGACTATCAACTACAGCAATTCTGGGATAGTGAAAAGGTACCTGAAATCTTTTTTGAGGGTACCTCTGAGCAAAATTTAGCTCAGTTTTGTCTGAGAATAAGTTTAGTGTGGATTTACCTTTAAAAGGGGATCTAGAAGATATTGACTTAGGCGATTCCTTATCTAGTGCATTAAACAGGTTTTATAATCTAGAAAAAAGATTTAAAAAGGATAAACAGTTATTCCTTAAATATAAAGACTTCATAGATGAATATTTGAACTTAGGTCATGCAAAAATAGTAGATATTTCTCAGTATGATTTAGATAAAAGGATTACTTATTTTTTGCCTCATCATCCAGTTTTTAATGTCAACAGTAAGACTAGTCCTATTCGTGTGGTATTCGATGCAGGGATGAGGACTTCAAATAATATTTCATTAAATGATTTGTTGCTTAATGGACCTGTTGTTCAAAATGATTTATTTAGCATCTTAATATTATTTAGATTGCACAAATTTATATTAATATGTGACATACAAAAGATGTTCCGTAATATCAATGTCAATGAAAAGCATAAACCCTTACAGAATATACTCTGGAGGGAATCGGAAGCAGAGCCTATACAGTGCCTGCAACTACAGACAGTTACCTATGGGTTAAAAAGTTCTACATATTTAGCAACTCGGTGTTTACTTGAATTGGCTAATAGATTTTCATCGCAATTTCCATTAGCATCAAACATTTTAAAAAATAATACTTATGTTGATGACATTAGCTGTGGTGCAGACAGCATTGAAGAATTGATTGAGATAAAGAATCAGTTAATTAATTTATTAAAATTAGGGGGTTTTGACTTGCATAAGTGGTGCTCCAACTCTTCTCAGTTGCTGAGGGAAATCCCTGCTGGCAAGCACCAGCTGGGAAATGTAGACTTATGTCTCGATGATAATAGCCAAAATATAAAAACCTTAGGGTTACACTATAATGTCAAAAATGACAGTATAGAAATAAGTTGTCCGGAGGAGTCAACTCTTGATTTATATACTAAAAGAGAAGTACTAAGTTTTGTTAGTAAGTTTTTTGATCCCTTAGGGTTAGCAGGACCTATTTTAGTAAAAGCAAAATTATTTTTGCAATCCTTATGGAAATTAAATGTTGAGTGGGATCAGTCATTACCCACTGAATTAAATGACAGGTGGAAAAAATTCGCCTTAGATTTAATTGGGATGCCAGTTATTGTGGTGCCTAGGAATGTAAATATGTCAAATAGCATTAGTGTAGAATTAATAGGTTTTGCCGATGCATCCAATGATGCACATGGATGTTGTTTATACTTACGGGTTGTCCATGCAAATCATACTATTTCAGTCAGTTTAATTTGTTCAAAGTCAAGGGTAAATTCATTAAATAAAAAACACACAACCCCTAGACTTGAATTAAACAGCGCACTCCTGTTAGCCAAGCTGTCTCACAAAGTGTATAATACTTTAAATGGAAGGTTTGATTCCAATATCACAGTGCACTTATTCTCAGACTCACAAATTGCTTTAGCGTGGTTAAAGACAGAACCTGTCCGATTGTCAGTCTTTGTGGCCAACAGAGTAAAGGAAATTAATAGATTAACTGAATCATTTAATTGGCACTATGTCAATACAATGTACAACCCAGCCGATTGTTTATCAAGAGGCCTAGATCCAATGTGCTTAAAGGATCATTTGTTATGGTGGACAGGCCCACAGTTTTTGTTAAAAATGAATCAACTTGATCCTATTAATCAAGACGTTGTATTAGAAAATTTGCCTGAGGTAAAAACTGAACTTTGTTGTAATAATATTACTCAAGAAATAGCCTCATTTGATATTGAAAGATACTCTTCATTGTCAAAGGTTAAAAGAATAGTAGCCTATATTTGGCGATTTTATAATAATTGTAAACTGCCAAAAAATGAAAGAGTTACTTGTGAATTTTTAACTGCAAAGGAGTTAGAAAATGCTCTTAATATTGTAATTAAAAATGAGCAAAGGAAATTGTTTAGCTCTGAAGTGGCAAGTTTGTTAAATGATAAGCCTATAAAAGGATATTTGGCATCCTTGAACCCATTTTTTGATGGTGAAGGCTTACTAAGAGTTGGAGGCAGACTGCAAAACTCTGACCTTTCATATTCTCAAAAACATCCAATAATATTGCCAAGGTCTTGTCATTTAACAAAGTTGATCATATTAGATGCTCATATTAATTTATTACATGCTGGACCAAGATTGATACTCAGCTATTTAAACAAAAAATACTGGATTGTTCATAGTATAAAAGAAATTAAAAGTGTTACTCATAAATGTATTGTGTGCTATAAATTAAAGGCTAAGCATGCCTCACAATTGATGGGATCATTACCCAAGCCAAGAGTGTCAGCCAGTAGAGCTTTTGAGGTAGTAGGTATTGACTTTGGTGGTCCATTTTCTATAAAACAGTCCCGAGTTAGAAAAGTTATAGTTTCAAAGGGTTATATTGTATTATTTGTATGCTTTGCCACTAAGGCTCTACATATTGAACTAGTGTCAGACTTGACAACTGAAACATTTTTAATGGCCTTTAAAAGATTTAGTTTTAGACGCAACTTGCCAAGTACAATTTTTTGTGACAACTGTTCAACCCTTAAAGGAGCAAATAATGTATTGCAAGAATTGTATAAATTACAAGCTACCAAGGAACACCAAGATAAGGTACAAAATTATGCTTCAAGTTTAGGCATAACCTTCAAGTTTATTCCTAGTTATAGTCCAGTCTTCGGAGGAATTTGGGAGGCTGGAATAAAAAATGTAAAATATCACCTCAAGCGCACTATTGGGGAACATTTACTTACCTATGAGGAGTTTTATACTGTTATTGTTCAGATAGAAGGTATTTTAAATTCTAGACCTATTACACCCATGATTGCATCGGATGTTAGTGATATGTCATATCTGACACCTGGTCATTTTTTAACTGGAGAGCAAATGTTAACTTATCCAGAGCCGGATATCACTGGCATTCCCACGAACAGATTAACTTTTTGGAAAAAATGTGTTCAAATTCAACAGTCATTTTGGAAGCAGTGGCATAAGCAATATCTTGTACAGCTTCAGAATCGGCCTAAATGGAAATACAGTTCTCCTAATTTACAAGTAGGCACTTTAGTAGTACTGCGACAGGAAAATGTGAGCCCATTAAAATGGCCTATGGCTCGTATTGTAAAACTGTATCCGGGTAATGACGGAAAGGTTAGAGCCCTTGATGTAAAAACAAAAACAGGATTTATTCTAAGAACTAGTGTTACTAAAGTATGTCCCTTACCAATAGATTGTTAATTTTAGTTTATATTTTAGTTTATATTTAGTTTATTTTCAGTTTAATTGTTTTCAAAATATAGAGTAGCTTATGTTTGTTAACATCTTTTGCTAGGCCCGCAGTATGTTTGATTGCAAACACAATTATATAGAATTAGTATTATATTACCTATGTAAAAGTAGTAAAATGTATTATGACGATGGCAACATCGCCCCTTCGCCCCCCGCTTGCGATTGAAGTGGTCGGCCGTCGAGTCAATAAAATAAATAATAATTTAAAATAATTATCTGTAAGACAGCCATTGTGTCAAAGTTCAATAAACTTACTCCAAAAGTCTTATGTGGTTTTAGTACAATCCCACAGGTATATCTCTAAACTAAATGACGAACGAATCCGCTCTGTCGTGCGAGACAGACGCGGGGTAGTGGGGGTTCTTTTTTTTATAGAACTCCTCTGAACAACGTGCGATTATTTGCTGGTACGTGGGGAAACTACGAGTGTGTGTATCTTATATCTTCGAATGAAGCGACTCATATAATTATGATAGAACTTCACTTACAGGTAAGTTCGTTTAATCATTAAATATATTACAATTTACCGAAAAATAACGCGTTAAATTGTAAGCAGTATGTTACGGTTCACAATCTGTCGACAGTTTATAATCTATCGAGACAAAAAACGTTATATTATAATCTAACGGTTTTTACAATCTTACGGTGACATATACAAATAATCATGTTACTCGTTACCTCTACCTTATAAACTCTACCTTATAAAAAAGGTTAGAATCCAGAGCCGTTAAACCAGTTAAAAAATATATCTTAACTTATCACACCTCGGCGCGCGAGAGCGACCCCATTGCCCGCAGCGCTGAGTCACATGGACAAGACACGGGTCCTGCACGCGGTGGCGACGACGTCACCCGCAGTGCGGACCCAGCACCGGACACGACATCAGGCGCAGGGGCCCGTAGCCCTAGCCGTCTCTCCGACACACGGCTTAAAGAAAATCACCGTGGAACAATGGTTCCCCGCGCCCCGCCCGGGTAATGAGGCCAGGCCTCGAAGCCCGTACCCCCGCTTGGCCCTCACGGACCAACCGGAGAAGACCCCTGCTGCTGCTCATTAAAAATTAAATAATTTCGTTTCCTTACAATGATTATTTATTTATCTAATTTTAGTATTTGTTGTTCAAGTACAGTATATAATTCCAGAAGTGGGCGAATAATAAAATTGCTTTTACAATATGTTTGTACTCTCTTTAAAACGTGCACGAGCGAATGATCACAACGTGTAGCGGTTTCATAAACAGTTAATTATAAAACTTGGTTAAACTTAAAGAAATATTCATTTGATCCGGCCAAGATTGCTATCGTTAAGCCCTAAATCAAAGTATCCAATAATCGCTGAGTCTGCAACAGATTAACTGAGACTGACTTCTGAAACAATAGTGTGATTGTCAAGGCTCGAAAACAAACAATTGTGACGTCATTCGCATTTTGGTGTTTAATCCATCATGGCGGATTGCTGTAGGTATTTTATAGTTTTATTTTATCAAAATAAATAGCAATCTCACTCGACATAGAAAAATAAATACGTTTTTTATAATTCATGCATCCTATTTTCATTAGATAAATTCATAATTTCATTGATTCTTGGTTACTGTCATCATGCCTATTCTACATAGTTAATAACAATTAAAATTAAAAAAAAAACAGTACTTCTACTTTAAAATTGATTACAATTTATATTATCTACGTCTAACAATTTAATTACAATTCAATATAAATAATATCAAACTCGGAAATTTTTCGATTTAAACATTAATTTGCAAATTGTACAGATAAGATTTACCTGATCCATACTAATTTAAAAAAAAAATGTATAGCGAGCAAACGAGCAGGCGGGTCACCTGATGGTAAGTGATTACCGCCGCCCATGAACATTTGCAGCACCAGAGGAACCGCCAATGCGTTGCTGGCTTTTGAGATATTTGTTTATCCGCCCTTTCAAGAGCCCCATATTATAATATTATAATAAACCTAAAAATTATAGAGTTCCCGCGGGAATAAAAAAAACTGTCTCTTCACCCGATTTTGATGAAATTTGGTACAGGGGTAGATGATATCCCGGGGAAGGATACTTTTTATCCCGGAAAATTAAAGAGTTTCCGCGGGAACCGAAAAACCTCAATTCACGCGGACGAAGTCGCGGGCATTAGCTAGTATATCAATAAAATACTTTTTAAAAGATTTAAGCTTGTGTAGTTTTGTAAAATAAAAGTGTTTTCATATTATAGTAAGAGAGACGACAGTTACCTATAGGTCAAGGCGGCAACAGTGGATCACTTTTTTTTTCAGTGACCTGTACTTGTTTTGGAATGGTGTTGGAAAAAGGTAAAGGTGTCAAGTATGTGGTGTAACTAATCTAATTTCTTTATTTTATTCGATTTAAATTAACAAAATAATATATTCGGAGATATAAGGTATTTTAAAAAAAACGGAATTTGAGCCACTGTGTACTGGGGGTCGGATACAGTGAATCGGCCTTTAGTTCACAGTGGATCAGGTAGGTTCACAGTGAATCATCATTAATACAATCTAAATAAAATGCAGTTTTTTTCCTTTTTATCAGTTTAATTAACATATTAACAGTGATAAATTAAACATAATGACTCTTTTAGTCTTAAAATTAATCAATTTGTAACTTTTAACTTAAAATGACAACATCAGTCTCAAAAACAACTACTGCTTTTGTTTTTCAATATTTTAATAATCAACTCGTAAGTAACTTAAGCAAAAAGTGACTTTTTCAGTCCTAAAAATTAAATAATTTTGACTCTTTTTATTACTTATAGGTAGGTACAAAATAATAAATCAAATAATTTGGCTTTTTTCCATCAATAATAATTAAATTATCAATTAATGGTAACATAGACCAAAACTAAATCTTATCAGTCATAGAAAATCATAACAACATAAATAAAATTACCTTTTTGGTCATTAAATTTTTTTCATTAACATGAGATAAAAGAAAAACGTTACAAAATTATGAAAAAATCTCTATTTAGCGAATATTGAGTAATGATAAATCTAAAGCAAAAGAAAAAAATGATTGTTGTCTTGACGTGCTTCCGACAACATTAGGTTTCGGTAATATAAATTTTATGTCATGTTCTTTTACATAAGACACATCTGGCTCGTTTGGCATGTGAAATTTGTTTGCAGATTTACGACGTAGAAAACTAATGCAGTATTCTAATTGGTTATTACGAGTTTCTAGCACTTTACCAATGTAATATATTCTTGATTTCTTTGTAGCAAACTCCACCAAAACATATTCACTTTCTTGTGGCATACGAGGTAATGGCTTTTTTAAATTATTTTCATTAATAAGCACAGGATCATTTTCGATTTCTTCATAAGGCCAATCATTATCCTCATCAGACTCTTGATATTGAACTTCTAGAGGCTCTTCATTTTCCTCTTCAGAATCACTTTGGAGAATCTTCTTTGATGTTTTCCTTTTTTTAGCTTCTTTTCGCTTCTTAGTCAAATTTTTATCCATTTCAATTTCCAGTTTTTCTGGAGTATCGGTTGCTATTAAACTTCTTCCTAATTTTCTTGGTTTCCGTTTCGATTTTCTAGGTGCTGCCTTAATTGGGTCTCTAAACTGAAAGGGAGATATTATAACTGTTTTTTTATTAATGATGGAGGAAGCCAATTCAGCGGACGCTAGAGGATCGTCATTAGCATTCAACTCCATCAATGGTGGAGGTAGCGATATGGCAACTGAAGCGTTTGAGTTCCCAAGAAGAGTTGAAGATTTTTGGAATAATGTATCACAATTTTCAGCTTGAGTTGCAAACGAAGGTTGCTGTGTCGTTTCAGAAATTGATATCAGTGGTTTATTGGAAACATAATCTGAGTCTTGCATAATTGATGGAGAATCGTTTCTGTCAAGTGTGGTAAGGCTGTCTGAAGGTAGATGCGTAGCAACCGAAGCTTCTCCTGTTAAATTTGATACAAATTGAATATCTTCTTCGAATATTGTAACATCAGAGCCACTTGTACGTCGTAAGCTATCCAATCTGTTAGTAGCTGCAGATTCAGTTGAATCTGCAGGTTGTATTGTAGATTTTTCTTCACGTGGTGCACAATCAGGGCATGGGCGGTCAGTAACTGACGATGGCAAAAAATCATCATCGTCAAATAAATTTCTGTCAAATGGGAAGATACCACATGCTTTGAATGCTTTTGTAATGTTTAGTGGAGTCATTACTTTCAAAAAAGCACTGCCAACAATCTCACCAATGTCATAAATTGTGACCGGCTTTCCAGGATTTCTAAGCATCCAAGCATCTATTGCTGCATTGTAGTAGGTCTTAAATGGCGCATATATTCCTACATCCAGTGGCTGCAATTTTCCAGATGTATGTGGATGAAGAGTAAGTACGTGAACACCAGATGCTTTAGCGATATTCAAGGCTTCTAAGGATAAATGGGATTCGTGATTGTCCATTATTAGTATACTTGGATTTTCTGGAGCTGTATTAGTATGCTTGACAAAGTGTTTTATTACTTCTGGAAAAATCTGACAGTTCATCCACCCAGTAGGAGTTGCAAGCCCAAGGGTACCAGGTGGTGTATTCCTTATCATGAAATCCTTAAAATTTTTTCTTGGGAATACCATCACCGGTGGTAATGCTACTCCACTCGCACTAATAATACAACAAGTGGTGACTAGTGTGCCTCTTTCACCACTCGTTACTTTGCCTATATTTTTATGGCCTTTCGGTGCGATGACTTTTTGGGGTTTTTGGACCGTCGTCGTAGAAGTTTCATCAAGATTATATATCCTTGTTCCTTCTGCAAGTGCGGAGCTTCTCTTCATTAAGTTTTCCAAGTTATCATAAAATCTATCTACATTTGTTCTATTGAAAGCCGTTGCTCTAGCGAGACTGCACGCCTCTGGCTTTTTTAAAGTGAGTTCTGGATTTCTCTTCCTAAAATTCAAAAGCCAGTCCTTGCCTGCCATTTCCTTTTTTTTCCACGAATCTGGCATTTTCAAATTATTGACGAGTGCCATTTGATATGCAACTCTTCGGCATTCTTTAGCACACAATCCGTAAAATAGTAATGCACAGTATTTAAAATAATCTATTAACTGTTTTTCTTGTTCGGAACTAAAAATCTTATTAACGCTATAGTTTGGTGTCAAACGAGCGTCGTCAACATTAATATTTTTGGTTTTGTGGTAATAGCGTCTAAGTGTAGTGAAAGGAATGCCCGAAACTTCGGACGCTTTCCTTAAACTCATGCCATTCTTTATATTTTTTAAAGCTTTTTTCATGTCATCAACAGTATGATTTCCGATTTTACGGGGCTTTGCTGGACGAGCCATCCTGAAGAAAAAAGTAACAAAAATTATGACATTTTATTAAATTAACGGGGATTACATGAATAGAATCTTGTTGATATCAATATAGTAAACAGTGGCTCATGATCCACTGTGTACTCAAATAATTTGAGCCACTGTGTACTAAACCGCCATTTTGTATTCACCTCGTACCACCTACAATACTATTGCGGAAATGGAGGTGCAATATACTTCAAAACGACCACAATTAAACTTAATTTCTATCACAAATATCAATTTATTGATTTAATAAAAGGTTAGTGAATAAAAACAAAATAAAACTTACCTTAAACCTGACTTTTTCACACATCAAAACAAAAAACTACTCACTACATGAATTCGGTCTGTCACAGACGCAAGCCAACTGGTTGTACCGTGTACGACTCCGGAGACCTTGCGAAGAGTGTAAGAGATAGATAGTTATTCCTAACGCTTTCTAACTAACGGCCACTGCGCCACTGTTGCCGCTATAGCCACTGTTACCGCCTTGACCTACATAAACAGTTGATCACATGTGAAACGTATCGCCGTACATCGCCCATCGCATACGATAGATGGTACAGACATCGTTTTTGGATTCGTTCTATTCTATCGGACTGAACTTAGTACCCTGGATTCCAGACAGTGCTACAATATTCAAGAATACTCCGGACAATAGTGTGGAAGACAAGTATTGATAAAATGGGATCCTTGAATATGTTCAGTTGTCTAAAAACTAGCCCCGATATCGACGCACATGAGAACTAACCCTCGTGATAAGACATCCTCTTGTAAGATACATGAGACATATGTCGGCAATTAATTTAAATTCTAAATATAAAATGTTTGCAGATGACATGAAAAATTTACAGAACCATTAACAGTCAAGCTGACGTAGAATTATTCCAAAATGATATTGACGCTGTTCATTCCTGGTGCATTGAAAATTGAATGTCTTTGAACTACAAAAAGTGTTTCGATGTTCAAAGATTCCATATTAAGTTTACCAGGAAGATTTTTCCGTTGAGCGGTGTCTATAACATTAACGATGTGATTCTATTATAGTATGAGAGACCTGGGAGTTATCATGGATTCTAGTTTAAGTTTTCGCTAACATGTTGAACATATACCATCCAAAGCGTCTAATATTGATTGTGAATTTGTATTTGCATAGTTAACAATGATAATTTTTTTCACCAGTGTGAGTTCTCATGTGTCCTACCAAATGGCCCTTTCTTTCACATTTGTACTCGCACAACTCAAATGAATATGGCCTTTCACCAGTGTGGCTCATCATATGACGTTTAAGTTTACTATTTTGTGCAAATTTGAACACTCATAAATCACAAGCATATGGCTTTAAGCCAGCGTGGGTTTTCATATGCTGTTTTAGGTTACCACTTTGTGCACATTTGAACTCGCATAACTCACACGAATATGGCTTTTCGCCAGTGTGGGTTCTTATGTGAATAACTAAATCACTCCTCCTTACACATTTGAACTTGCACCACTCACACGAATATGGCTTTTCGCCAGTGTGGGTTTTCATATGACGTTTTAGGGTACCATTTCGTGCACATTTGTACTCGCACAACTCACACGAATATGGCTTTTCACAAGTATGAGTCCTCATATGACGTTTAAGTTTACTATTTTGTGCAAATTTGAACACGCATAAATCACAAGCATATGGCTTTAAGCCAGTGTGGGTTTTCATATGCTGTTTTAGGTAACCACTTCGTGTACATTTGTAATCGCACAACTTACACGAATATGGCTTTTCACCAGTGTGGGTTCTCATATGCCGTTTTAGGTTACCACTTTGTGTACATTTGTAATCGCACAACTTACACGAATATGGCTTTTCGCCGGTGTGGGTTTTCATATGACGTTTTAGGGTAGAATTTTGTGCACATTTGAACTCGCATAACTCACACGAATATGGCTTTTCGCCTGTGTGAGTTCTCATATGATCTTTTAGGGTACCACTTTGTGTACATTTGTACTTACATAACTCACACAAATATTGCTTTTCGCCAGTGTGGGTTCTCATGTGTTTTACTAAGATACTCTTTTGTTTAAATACTTTTCCACAAATGTCGCAAGTAAACGATATTTCCTCAGTGTATAGACTCCTTTGTGATGAATTATTATTTTTATTCTCACTTATTGTCCTATAACTGGAATCTTTAGACGCAATATTTGTAACATGTGTTTTCATAACAAACTCTTCGTCATAGACTCTTGTCGGGATATTTTTAATAAATTTTAAAATATCATGCAATTTGACCACACAATTTGTTAATATCTTGCTGTCAGCTGGTCGGGTTTCTAATTCCCCATTGTTAGTTTCCAGTTCTTGTGTCATTTTCTGCACTGCATCGGCTTCTATATTATTTGTATGCACTTTGATTTCGTTATTGGTCGCAAATGTTGCGGACACGGGAGCGACTGAAACATAACACTTTTCTTACTTATTCATTTACTAGATGATGGATCAATTTTTTTTATTTCTGCAGGAACTCTTTAATTTTCTGGGATAAAAAAGTAGCCTAATATCCTTCCCCGCGAAACAAACTATTCCCATACCAAATTTCATCAACATCGGTTGAACAGATGGGGCGTCAAAACGTAGCAGACAGACACACTTCCGTAATTATAATATTTAGTATGGATTTCAGGCAACAAGGCCTATATTATAAAATACAATAATACATAAAAAATAAAAACAATCCATCCATCGGTTGTATCATGTTCCTTTTTCTCTGTTTGTCACATGTCAAAAGTATAAAAAATGACATCATTACAATGTTTGTTTGAGAAATAGCACAGCATCTCACCTGAGGCCTGAGCCGCGCGTGCGGGAGGGCTGGGGTCTGCCTGCCTGAGAACACATTCCCCATCACCGGCACCGTTCTGCAGAACACAATACAAATGGGTTTGAATTAGGGCATGCTCCCTAGAATTACCGGTATCAAAAGACCCGGGAATTCCCGAGACTTCTGAATATTTTCAGTCCCGGTTCTCCACACCAGAAAACCGGTACTTTTGATACTTTCGAGACTCGAATTCGGCCATCAAAAGAAGGTTGCTAGCATCTGTTGCACACTCAGTTATGCTATACGGAGCACCAGTCTGGGGTAAAGTACTTCAAATGGCCAAGTACAACGATATGTTTGGCAAAATACAGCGTCGGCTAGTCATTCGAATCTGTGGTGCGTACTGGACAGTTTCAAAAGAAGCCGTCCTGGTAAGCACAGGATTAATTCCTGTAGAAAGGTTCCTTCCTCACAGAAATAATGAGACTGTACAAAAAAGTCGATGGGAAAGCTCCGGAAGGAGAGCGTCTGAGAACCATACAGGAATGGGGTGACGAATGGAAAGAAAGGGGGAAAGGCCAGTGGACACGGGACCTTATACAAGATCTCCAAAAATGGCTGAATGGAAAACACGGCGAAGTTGACAAGCGAGTTACACAAGCACTGAGCGGGCACGGTGTCTTCAATACCTACCTGCATGCAATTGGCAAAGCTCCTGGCGACACCTGCACCTAGTGTGACGAAGAAGACATGCCTAATCATGCCATTTTTGAGTGCAAGAAGTCCGAAGAGGAAAGGAAAAACGCAAGTGGAGATGGTGAACCTATCACTAAAGGAAACTAGTGCCGCTAATGCTGAGTAGTGCTGAAGGATGGAGCAAAGGTGCGAATGTGGTGCGCAATATAATGGCAAGAGGGGTAAAGGACGAACTGGGTAGGCAAAAGATCAACGAAGCCTAGCCTGACAGTCTCCCTCCTGAAGCTTCGCTCACCTGCAGTATCGGGAAGGAAGGCCGTAGGGCACCGAGAAAGGTGAAGTCGGACATACCACCAAATTTTCCATGAGGACTTCCTCCTCCCCAGGAAAAAAAAACTTCTCTAATTTACTGCGGATGTTTCTGAATGTAACAATAACTTGGTTCACTCTACTGAATTTTATGCTCACAAATTCGAGGTAATAGTTTAGAAAAATCTTATATTTACTTTGAGTATAAAAGCGACGGTTATTTTTCTGCCACTTAGTACAGTTTCGTATATTGTTAGTCTTTCTAAGTATTATTTACCAGCACAGAGGAGCTTTTTTGAAGATCAATTAATTGATGGATCTGTCACTACATTAAAATTTGCTCTGCTTTAATAAGTTACAGTAGATTATGGTATTCTGATAATTGTATCGTTAGATAGTTTCATAATTTTCAAATGAAGATTGATAGAAAGAAAATTGAACTGCATTACTGTAGTATAAAATATACCTCGTAAGCCCGAGGATTATGGCTGCTAAATTTTGATTTTGACTCCACTGTCATTGACACCGTAAAATCACTATCACTATCACACACAATAACACTGTAAAATCTATACGCCGGCCCATCCCATTGAATTCAAACTCAAAACTCAAACTCTAAAGCCACACACCAAACAACAACAACAACAACTCAAACTCTAAGCAACTTTATTCTAAATAGGTACCTACAAAGTACACCTTCTGAACTGACCTTCTGAACACCTTCACCTAATAATAAGGAATAAGACTGGATGGAGATAATGGGTAACGGTATCTTAAAACTAAAGCTACGAGGGTTCCAAACGCGCCCTGGTCTGAGAAGAGCCCACAACAAACTCAGCCGGGTTCAATTACAATAAAACTTTGGTAACGAAGCGAATTATGGCACAAGTAAATGAAAAAATCATGAATTACGATCCTGTGCGGAAGTATTACGCGACAATTTTATAGATATGCCAAATATTTGGTCTATTTCATACTTTCTGTAATGTATTTGTATTTGTGATAATTTATGCTAGTATCGAAAGTACAGAGAATTCCCAGTTCCATGCCAGTATCGGTCCAAACACTCCCGGTACTCAGAAGCAGTATCGATTGCATGCCCTAGTTTGAATATTTTGACCTACAAACTGTTTCGCCACTTTATCGAAATAGCCGCCATGCATAGAACCAGTAATCTTCATTAGCTGGCATTAACAAAAGCAAAAATTATATGAGACAAAATCTTCTAAAGATTTTCGAACTATATATAAATATGCTTTTCAAACTGAACATTGTCATCCATCACCACACCAAGATTTCGTGCTTCTGTTACATATTCAAAATCTTCACCTTGAACTCCAACTAATGGTCTATAATAATCAAATAATGTTTGTACAATCTATATATATAAAAATGAAACCCGTTTTCCTTGGTCACGGCATCACGCGTGAATGGCTGGACCGCTTTCACTAATTCTTTTTTTGTTGTATTTGTTATTATTAGGAGAAGGTTCTTACGGAAAAAAATATTAAGAAAATCTCTCAGATATATTGAAAAATATACATTTAATTTTGCATACTAAGGCGGTACGAAGTTCGCCGGGTCAGCTAGTATCAAATAAATAAACATGGACTTAAAATGGAACTCTGAGATGATTATAACTTGATAGATTATATCTCCGAAACCTGATACTAGAAGATTTTGTCTCATTAACTACTTGCTTGCAGGATTTATGAGTGGCAGCTTTCGAGAAAATATCACAAAGGTGGAAAGGTTGGTAGGCCGGGCTCCATACAAACATATTCTAGCCCCTTTAATTAAAGCATTTTTTCATAAGAATTTCAGAGAGCCCCTCAACTACTAGACAAACTGTGATAAGAACTTAACAAGTAGTAAATAGTGGAAAACTATCTCACCTGGAGATGCATGCTCATATGTTGCATGTACTCATGTTCATGGACAAATTCCTCCAAACAAAGTGTACATTGGAAGGAAGCACTTCCGTACTTTAATGGAGCTTGAACAAAATCATTAACATTATTGTCTTCTTCATGTATCACTTCCATGTCTCCATCAACCAACATAGAGTCATCACTTTCTTCAGTTTTCACTACATCTCTCTGTTCAATTTCCTCTAATTCTGTCTGTTTGTCTTCTGAGGGGTGTTCTAGTATGTGTAAGTCACAGTGGTCAGGTCCGAGCGTTGTCAACACCATACTACTCTTTAGTTGGTGTTTTGTGCGGTTTATCATTTTTATATGTCGCCTTGTTATCTGTTGAGAGACAAGTCAAATATTCAATACATAAAGTACAAGGATAAAGAAACAACGCAAGTACTTATATGCATCAAGTATACTCACTAATTCATGTTTGTCAACTAAGTCCATCATCAGTGCACGGGCTCTCAAGCTCTTGTCTCTGAATCTACTAAAGTTTATCAATCTCTGAGCACATTGTACACAAAGTGTTTGTTTTAGGTTTCCTTGATCATACATCTGAAACAAGTTATTATAGTATTCAAATATTTATTGTTTTTGTCAGCACTTTTTTCAGATTTATCAAAAGCTTTCAGACTTAGCAAATCACTGCAATATGCCAGTGTACAGCAAGGTAGGTTCAAGTTAGAGATTTGACTTTGTTTTAGATGGTGATACTCTAAGCTGAAGTGGCAATGGATGGGACACGAAGTGAAAAGGAATGATAATGACAACATATATTAAATAGATAATAAATTAACAACTTACAGGATGTCCGGTTAACTTTTCATATGCTTCTTCCAATCTGTGTTTACTCATTAGAATCAGCTTGCTGTCAGTGTCTAGGCATATCATGCAAACCTGTAAATATACTACTTGTTACTTCTATATTACTGTTTTCATACAACGCTGCAACAAGTGCGAGAGGAAAAAGGTAAATTCTAGTCCCATATAACTCCATCCATCTTAGCTCCATCACCTTCCTCAGCCACACATGATCTGCATTAGTTTCTATTGATTTAAGTACTTAGGAACAATACATAACATGACATTATGAGTTACCTGTACTGTTGAAGGAATAGCACCAGTAACAATTTGCCTTAAGCCACTTTCTGTTTCATAAATGTCATCAGTAAGAAAATGCAGTGAGCAGACCACAGCAGAGTCTGGTAGGTGATGCTCTTGTTTGCCGAGGGCTCTGAGCCAAGCAGCACGGAGATGCACTTGACTGGGGAACCTGGAAATTATCTTGAAATTGTATTTTCAATTCCCACAGGAAATCTTTAATTTTCCAGGACATAAAGAAGCCTATGCCAATCTCTACTCTATACCCATGCAAAAATCACGGCAATCCATATCTCTGTTGCGCCGTGAATGAAGGACAAACCAACAAACACACTTTTACATTTACGTCTTAGTTTTTTTCGCATTTTAGTATGATTATGAGAATTTTAAAAGAGCAACATTTTCTGTTAAACCGTTCTTCTAGAATGACATTCTGAACCTGTGGAACATAGCGATAATATTTATATCAACAAAACTGATTTGAATTTGTGGAGACTGAGAGAAAGACTGAATGTTTGTTACTCGAATACTCACTCGTGAAATGTACTCCCCGTGGATAAGGAGACGACCTCCGCAGTGGTTTTGCAGAAGGGCGCACAACACTGCATCTTCAATGATCTTACCAAACTCTAGTTTCTAATCGAAAAGAGACACCAACCAGTAATTATGGACTTTGAAGTAATAAAAAAAAATGAACGTGTAAAAATAGGTGAAAAAAAATAGGTTGATTCACATTTATACTTTAGACAATGCAGCTGAAGAACGAATTAAGAATTTCCCTCGACGTGATTGAATATTCACGACAAGGTTTCAATTATCATTACGCTAAACCACTGAATTGTTGATTTTTTTAAATACTATTTTGTGAAGTTTACGAAATTTTTTTTTCGTTGTTGTTGTCCTTTACAGAGACAAGTCACATATTATTAGGATAGTCCCATACAATCCCCTAGTACAATCTATGGATAGTCCTAACTCATAATCCTATAAACTTTTTTTATTTTTTTATTTAACTGGTTTAACGGCTCTGGATTCCAGTCCTTCTGAGCCTAAAGTTCACAGAACAATATAAACATAAAATATTACCCTAGGCGGGCTGAAGTTACATTATCAAATTAACAAGTCTCACTATCACTCTATAGTCTATCTTTTAGCTTTGGTCACAAAAAGTCAAAAAATTACAAATAGTTTGAAAAGTTTACATCGGTTCACTGTTTGTTGTTTTCATTGTTTTTATATATCTTGAGCACCAGAAATAAAGGAATATAATGGCCGGAAGAACTTTTTATCAGCTAATAAACTTTGAAGAGTATCAGGAACTTTGCCATCGTTAATATCTTGAATGGAGCTAATGAGTAGTAATCTATTTAGACCAAATTGACGGCATTGAAAAACAAGATGATATAGGTCGCCATTCGTTTCGCCACAATATTCACAATCTGCATTTTCTTTCATTCCCAAGCGATGTAGGTGGGTGGCCACTCTGCTATGTCCAAATCTCATTCGGTTTATAGTCGTAATGAATTTTCTATTATTAATCCCTTTTTTATTATACCAAGGAGTGGCTGGCGGGCTTTTTTGTATTTCATAGTACCAAATTCCTTTGGACTTGCTTATTTCTTCCCAATATGACTTCCATAAAGATTTCAAATCATTGCTTAACAAGGCATATATATCTGTGAATGGAATTTCCAGCATTGAGGAGTGATCTAAACATGTTGATGAGTGTACATCTCTAGTAGCAACATCTGCTACCTCATTCCCAGTTATCCCAGAGTGTGAAGGGACCCACATAAAGGTAACAATCTTCTTTCTTTTATTAAGATTGTATAGCATATTTCTTATATTATATATAATGTAATTTTTTTTGTAATCTATTTTATTAGATTCAATAGCTAGTATAACACTTTTCGAATCAGTTACAATGAGAAACTGTGAATTCACAATATTATTAATGTACAAGAGAGATAAGTATATTGCATAACATTCTGCTGTAGAAATAGAGCATAAATTATGAATTTTAAAAGTTTTAGATATTTTCTTTTGTGAGTCATAAAAAGCTGAAGAAGTATGCTCTTCAGATTTTGAACCATCTGTATAAATTGTATAAAAGTGATTATCAGCTAAATATCTTAACATTTCCACTTGAGAATTCACTTTTTCTTGACATATAGTAACATTGACATTCATTAAAGCATCATATTCTAATTTATATAAAGGCCATGGTTTGCTTTTATACATATTTTTGGTTTGGGTCTGTGAGTATAAAACAATCCTTAGAATGTCTGGTAATCGACCAGATAAAAGCATATTTACATCAATGTAGCTATCATCAAAGTTAGCAACTTCATAGGGAAGTATTTTTCCTAAAACTAAACTATTTTTTGAACTTATTAATTTAACACAAAATCGTTCAGCAATTTCAAGTCTTCTTATTAAAAGTGGAGGAATACAACTTTCTACTTCCATTACATGAATTGGTGTAGAGCACATAGCCCCAGTTATTATACGCAAGGCTTTATTCTGAATTATGTCTAATTTCTTTAAAACCAATTTATTAGCATTTAAATATGCTAATGTGCTGTAATCAAAATGACTTCTAACTATACTTTTATAAAGCATTGATAACAACTGTGGGTCAGCTCCCCAATGCACACCTGCTAACGATTTTAAAACATTCAGACTCCTAAAGGCATTTTTACATAGATTATTTACATGTTCTTGGAAAGTTAACTTCTGATCAAGCAATATTCCTAAAAATTTTTTTTCCAATAACCAAGGTAATCTTGTGTTATTATATTTTACAAAGTTATCACATGAATTATTTTTTTTGGAGAAAATTAGAGCTCCGCTTTTACTAGGACTGATGTTTAATTTTAACTTATTTGAATAATAATCATGGACTTGTTCCAATGCTAAATTTAAATTATTTACAGCTATATTTACATCTTTATTTACAGTATATACAAGGAGATCATCAGCAAATTGCAGAAAGTTTATATTTCTATCTGTAATGTATTTACTTATTAAACATGTATATATATTATATAGCAAGGGAGATATAGTAGCACCCTGCATAGTGCCTTTGTATACATTTCTAGGACCATGTATAATGTTATTAAATTTAACATACATAGTTCGGTCATATAGAAAATTAAAAATCCATTTACATACTTTTCCAGGAATACCAATCTCACACAGAATATTGACCAGTATGGAAGGATCTACATTATCAAATGCACCTTGTATATCAAGAAATGCACAAACTGTGGTTGCATGACTGGCAAATGAATGATTTATATCTGAAATCAAAGAGGCAAAACTGTCTGCTGCACTTTTTCCTTTCCGGAAACCAAATTGCTGTTCAGGTAAAATATTATTTGCTTCTATGTAATAGTCTAATCTGTTTTTTAACATGTATTCAAATAATTTCCCTACACAAGAGGAAAGTAAAATTGGTCTGTAGGAGTTAAAGTCATGTTCTGATTTATCAGGTTTCAAAATAGGTATCACACATTGCGTTTTCCAAGACTTTGGAATACATTGATTGTCCCAAAGCAAATTGAAGATTTTTAAGAGAGTTTTTTGTCCATTAACATGCATGTTGCTAATAAGTTTGTATGGAATATCATCTAACCCCGGAGTGGAATCTCTCCTTGATTGGATGGCTGCAGTAAATTCATGCCAAGTAAATGCTTTCAATAGAAAAGAACTACTGTCACTACCTATATGATTAAATATTGAATTTAAATTTATAATATTGCTTTCTTTTTCAGATGGTACTACTGTGGGTGCATATTTATCTAAGAAAGAAGGAATCCAATCATCATTTTTTGATGGCTTATGTACAGGTATCCTCTTAAATCTCCTAATATAATTCCAGATATAACTTATTGGAGTATATCTATTAAATGAATCACAAATTCGTCTCCAACTTGCTTTCTTTTTTTCACTGATTAATCTCTTTTTAAAGGCATCAATTTTTTTATATTCTATGTAACTTTCTATTGTCGGGTTTAATTTATAAAATCTTAAAGCATTTTTACTTTTCTTTACAGCTTCCAAACAGTCTGCGTCCCACCAAGGAACTGGTTTTCTCATAACAAACATATTAGGTTTGGTAATTAAAGGTACACAATCTCTCCTTATTTCTAGAAGTAAAGTGCAAAAGTTTTCATAAGTAGCCAACAGATTAGATGTATCAATTGTGAAGTTTTCAAACGTTTTTTTTGTTTCAGCCTGGAACTTTGACCAGTCTGCTTTTTTATAATTAAAATGTTCACACGGTTCTCCTACATCATACTTTTCAACACAAGTATATAAGTCGACTATGGTTGGGTAGTGATAACTACCCATAGGATCATCATATACATGCCAATCACATAAAGGAACTATAGAAGGACTAACACATGAAACATCAATAGAAGATTGATTAAAATTAATACTTCCTACTGTAGTTGGAGATCCGTTATTTAATATACAAAGATCGCATTCATCCAACATGTTATAAATATCAGTGCCTCTAGTTTTTGTTGTAAGACATCCAAAAGCAATATGATGAGCATTTAAGTCACCCGAAAGAAGAAGTGGCTTAGGTAAACTGTTTATAATTTGTTTTAATCTTCGGACCTTAAAGCGACCCCCACTGGGTGGAGCATAAACACATAAAATGGACATATTGCCTAGGCTTGTAGTAAGGGTTATAGCTACTGACTGCATATAATCATAGAACGGTGTAGGGACAACAAAATATTTGAAACTATTTTTAATTAAAATTGCTACTCCACCACATCCATTTTTTCCATTCTGATTAATGAAATTGTAGTTAGGAATGTTGATAGCTCTATTTTCTCGCAGCCATGTTTCATTTAACAAGCAAATATCTATATCGTTCTTAACTAGGTAATTAATAAGCAAAGGTTTTTTATTATTAATAGATTGTATATTAAATTGTGAAATTCTAATAAATTGTTTATCCATTGTTTTTAAGATTATTAATAAGCATTTCTTTTACAACTGATGTAGTAAGTTTACGGCCTGAGTTACCCATGGCCACCAATGCTCCAATAAGTGCTTTCAAGATAGTATCATTTGTTATAATTTGATCAATAAGAGTTTCATTATTATTAGTTGTGGTATTAGTTTGGGCAGTTTCTGTCTTTGATTTCTGTACTTTAGGAGTATTATTAGGTTTAACTTGTGATTTATCTACTGTAACTGTATCTATTTTTGTTTGTTTATTCATTGCAGGGAAGTTTTCATTATAGTTGTTAAATAAATTTTGTATTTGTTTTGTTTGTAAAACTTTTGAATAAGAAGATTTATTATACTTTTCCTCCATTTTTTGTTTTTTTATCGGACAGTCTCTAGATATTGCAACGTGAGAGCCACCACAATTTATGCATTTAATTACCGCATTTTCCTCACATTCAGTGTAGCGATGCTCCTCTGCACATATAGAACATCGCTGCACTGACTTACAAATTCTTGCTCCGTGATTAAATTTGAAGCATTTATAACATTGTAAGAGCGGGGCAACATACTGATTCACCCTATATTGGAACAAGTCCAGATGTACATATTCAGGTAAGTTGGTTGATAGGAAAATTATACTTACTGAACTAAACGGTTTAATTTGACCATTATCTTTCTTGGTGAAGCGACGCACAGCGACAACCTCATATTTTGATGATAGTTTTTTGAATAATTCCTCGTTACTTATACTTATGGGAACATATCTGAGTACCCCAATCGTTTCCACCGCACTTGCTGGTATGAATGCCTTATATTCGTATTTATCCAGGAAATTTTCATTTTTTAAAAAATCATTGGCGTTGATTGCTCGCGCGAACACCACCCCAACTTTAGATGTGTTTATTCGTCTTATATTAATTACTCCTTTAATTTCATTTTTAAAAACTCCCGCCAACATTAAGGGATTTGTATTGCCTAGTTTGACTCCTTCTTTACGACTCTCAATAAAAACCGTGTATTCAGCCATTCCTACTGATTCAGGGAAAACTCTTTTATAATTTAATTTGTGGTATGGCTTGTAAAAATCGACATTTTCCTGCTGCTGGTCTTGACTACGCCTCGGCGGTTTCCTTTTCCCGCCCGCGTCGTTATCCATGCCTGTGTTCAAACCGTCACTATCGGACGGCATTTTTCTTTATTTATTAATGAAAATTAGTTAATTTTCCTGTAGAAGTCGAAAACAAAAGAAGTATTTTAAAATTTCAATTTAAAATACGCGCTTCTTGTTTCCCGCCAAAAACAAGACCCCTCCTATAAACTGTACAGTGTACTCCATAGATAATATACTATATACGGGTAGTGTACTCTGTGCTTTAAACATCCTACTCTATGGTTATCTTGTCTCTGTTTTTCATTTTGTCTCCTTTCGGGGCAGGCAAAGGTCTAAGACCATACAGCATAATTTTTTAAGTTGTAGTTTATTGTTGTTGTAACCATGTAATATTACCTGTGATATTACTATACCTCCCTCTGTGTACGAATGATAACCTAACGGGCTCAGTTTAAAAACATAGATATAGCAATGGTCTGCTCGGACGTGAGACAGCCATATTCAAGTATATTATATACTGTCTTTGACAGGTATATAATAAGATGTTGCCATATTCATAATTTACTCTGAAAATGGTGAATCCTGTAAGATAGGAATAGGAAATAAATAAAGTTGACCAACACAACTACAAATATAATATTATATTATATTATAATAAAATATTATCAATAATTAATAGTATCACGCGAATGTTTAAATAAATACCGATTTATGTAGACTTTTCATTCATTATTTTATCTGAACTCATAACATGTTAAAATCGAATCCATAAAATTTTAGTAACATACCTACATAATAATTTACCCTAAACTTTTCTTGATATTATTTCGTACCTGTCATTGCTATTTGTATAATGCCAGATGACATAAAACATTTCGCAGTACAGAATCAGAAATAATTATTTATTGCGTTATGACAGAAGTGCAGCTGACTCTGGATAAACTTAAGTCCAGTAGGAAAACAGCTGCTTCAGCTCGTATGTGCCGGCTTCGTGCAAAGACGTGTTCCTCAGCTCAGACATGCCTGAGGGCATAGTTTACCGTCGCTTCGGGGAAGCCAGATCCAGAATACCTACTGTTTTATTTATTTATTTAATAATATTTTACTGTATTATATGTTGTATTATGTATATATATTTCTATGGGCCTAGTTGCCTGATGTAAACAAATAAATAAAATAAAAAAATATAATATCAATTGCAAGAATGCAGAACACTGCAGCCTAGTGCTTAGCTACGCGAAAAATTAGGTTAAATAATTTTGTTCTGAAATAAAAAAATAATCAATTAGAATTATGCTCTGAATTAACATTAAAGTTTACGATTAGTAGGAATGTCAAAATATATTTTCCATAATTAATAAGCCATATTCGGCTGGAGGCCATCGGTTTACATGTTTTATACTCTCGTAATATTTATTCTAAACGAATAAAGTGCTTAGTTATGTATTGCTTTTTAGTATCTTGACCTATCGGGGAATTCATAACAATTACTATATATACAACAAATGTAGCCATAATATAGAGGGGCCGAGCGTAAAGTATGCAATTTTATTCGCCAATCCCATTTGTGCGGGTGATAAATATATTTTTTTTAAATAGTTTTAACGCTGTATGATTTAATTTTGTGAGTAATTCATGTAGACCTGGTATAAAACTTTGCATATAATGTAAAAAATGGTATAGAAGTGTAAATATATTTTATTTATAAGGGTTTTAAACTGGGAGAGCGAAAAAAAAACGAGAATCCCGTGACGTCATCCAGGATTGTTTTTATTTACTATTATTCTTAGATATTTAATAAACGTAGCCAGATAGGAACTTTCGTCTAGTTTTTAAAAATATATAATACAATACAAGTTGTAATAATAAAATACGAAGATATAGTTGAAAATCTCGCGTTAGGTTGGCGCAATTCAGTGCGCCAACAATTTATTGCGGGTGATAAATATATTTTTTTTAAATAGCTTTAACGCTGTATGATTTAATTATGTAAGTAATTCATGTAGACCTGGTATAAAACTTTGCATATAATGTAAAAAATGGTATAGAAGTGTAATTATATTTTATTTATAAGGGTTTTAAAGTGGGAGAGCGAAAAAAAAAACGAGAATCCCGTGACGTCATCCAGGATTGTTTTTATTTACTATTATTTTTAGACATTCAATAAACATAGCCAGATGGGAACTTTCGTCTAGTTTTTAAAAATATATAATACAATATAAGTTGTAATAATAAAATACGAAGATATAGTTGAAAATCTCGCGCTAGGTTGGCGCAATTCAGTGCGCCAACTGAGCTGTAGGTACATTCGGACTTTCAAGCCCGCTCGCGCTATGTACCACCCATAACGTTCAGTAATTCAGAAATTATAAGGCTCTGATAGACGGACGGACGGACAAGTGCAAATTCACTCAAGTAGACTCAGAGACCTTCGTTTCGCTCGGTCAATTATCAAATTAAGCAATTATCTTTCATATCATATCATTTATTTATTGCATTCATGTGGGGCATTATATTATATCACATTTATAAAACATGAGCCTGGCATTGCAATGAGTTACATTTTACTATTTTAGCTAACAATAGGCATGATGACTGATTTTGAAAAATGGTCAGATTATGCTGTCATGGTGTCGTTTGTGACGTCACTATTGTTTTCACCAATGTACTCTGTGCAGTGTGCAGTAAACAATAGTGTGATTCGCTCAGAAGGACTGGAATCCAGAGCCGTTAAACCAGTTAAATAAAAAAAAAAAACAATAGTGTGATTGTCAAGGCTCGAAAACAAACAATAGTGACGTCATTCGCATTTTGGTGTTTATGGCGGATTGCTGTAGGTATTTTATAGTTTTATTTTATCAAAATAAATAGCAATCTCACTCAAAATAGAAAAATAAATACGTTTTTTTATAATTCATGAATCCTATTTTCATTAGATAAATTCATAATTTCATTGATTCTTGGTTACTGTCATCATGCCTATTCTACATAGTTACGTAATAACAATTAAAATTAAAAAAAAAAACAGTACTTCTACTTTAAAATTGATTACAATTTATATTATCTACGTCTAACAATTTAATTACAATTCATTATAAATAATATCAAACTCGGAAATTATTTAAACATTAATTTACAAATTGTACAGATAATATTTACCTGATCCATACTAATTAAAAAAAAATGTATAGCGAGCAAACGAGCAGGCGGGTCACCTGATGGTAAGTGATTACCGCCGCCCATGAACATTTGCAGCACCAGAGGAACCGCCAATGCGTTGCTGGCTTTTGAGATATTTGTTTATCCGCCCTTTCAAGAGCCCCATATTATAATATTATAATAAACTAGATGATTCCCGCGACTTCATTCGCGTGGATTAAGATTTTTGTCTGTCTGTCTGTCTGCTACGCTTTCCCAGCCCATCTTTTCAACCGATTTTGCTGAAATTCGGTATAGGGGTAGACGGTATCCAGGGGAAGGACATATGCTACTTTTTATCCCGAAAAATTATAGAGTTCCCGCGGGAATAAAAAAAACTGTCTCTTCACCCGATTATGATGAATGATTATGGTACAGGGGTAGATGATATCCCGGAGAAGGACATAGGCTACTTTTTATCCCGGAAAATTAAAGAGTTTCCGCGGGAACCGAAAAACCTTAATTCACGCGGATGAAGTCGCGGGCATTAGCTAGTATATCAATAAAATACTTTTTAAAAGATTTAAGCTTTTGTAGTTTTGTAAAATAAAAGTGTTTTCATATTACAGTAAGAGAGGCGAGAGTTACCTATACATAAACAGTTGATCACATGTGAAACGTATCGCCGCATACGATAGATGGTACAGAAATCGTTTTTGGATTCGTTCTATTCTATCGGAGTGGACTTGGTACCCTGGATTCCAGACAGTGCTACAATATTCAAGAATACTCCGGACAATAGTGTGGAAGACAAGTATTGATAAAATGGGATCCTTGAATATGTTCATTTGTCTAAAAACTAGCACCGATATTATCTTAGACGCTTTGGATGGTATAAGTTCAACATGTTGGCGAAAACTTAAACTAGAATCCATGATAACTCCCAGGTCTCTCATACTAGAAACACCTCTTAGTGTCACATCGTTAATGTTATAGACACCGCTCAACGGAAAAATCTTACTGGTAAACTTAATATGGAATCTCTGAACATCGAAACACTTTTTGAAGTTCAGACATTCAATTTTCAATGCACCAGGAATGAACAGCGTCTATACGTCAGCTTGACTGTTAATGGTTCTGTAAATTTTCATGTCATTTGCAAACATTTTATATTTAGCATTTAAATTAATTGCCGACATATGAACTCATGTATCTTACAAGAGGATGTCTTATCACGAGGGTTAGTTCTCATGTGCGTCACCAAATTACTATTGATTGTGAATTTGTATTTGCATAGTTAACAATGATAAGGTTTTTCACCAGTGTGAGTTCTCATGTGTCCTACCAAATGGCCCTTTCTTTAGCAGAGCAGGATGCGTAGCGTCGCACGTAGATTATTAAAACAGAAGTTTCAGCTTGTACATATTTAATTTAAGAACAGAAGCCATCCGCCGCGTGTAAAGGGTCAAGGAGAAGAGAGCGTTCAAAAAGATGTCAGAAAAGACATCTGACAACAATATGTCAAAATGACGTTTAATCATGAATGTCCATAGAGTAAGTCGTATTGGTAGAGGATATAGACAAAAATATTATATAGATCATAGATATTTTAACACTCCTCCTTAGACTCTACAATCGGCAAGACACAGATCACTTTACACACAATATATAAAGTTAACATTTTAATACATGTCATGATAAAATAAATGTCATAATATAACAAAACAGAACAACACACATTTTTATACATAGATATAAAATGAAATCATCACAAAGAAAATTTGTCCCTGTTTATAAAAATATCAGTTCAATTTACTTTTTAAATTCAAACCATTTACAAAATTACAATGTTTTACACCAGTCAATGATTTTGTGAAGACATCTGCAAGCATTTCATTAGTTGATAAATATCTCACACATAGGGATTCACTTATCAAGTGCTTTACAAAATGGTAACGCAAATCTATGTGTTTGGTTTTTCTGTGACAATACTCTTTAGCTGACAACAATTTAAGAGCACTCTGGTTGTCGTTGTATACAATAACATTAAATCTTTTGCTTAAAATTTCCAATAAGAAATTCCTTACAAAACATATGTCCTTGCATACTTCTGCAATAGCCACATATTCAGCTTCCGTAGTCGAAAGGGCTGTACAATGTTGTTTTCTGGCCTCCCAGTTTGTCACACAGGACCCTAATTTAATAACATACCCCGTGTAAGACTTTCTATCACATAAGTCATTGGCAAAATCTGCATCCGCATAAGCAGTGATTTGAAAATTACTATCCTTCCTGAAATGAAGGCCATAATTTTTCGTTCCAGCTAAATAGCGGAGAACTCGTTTGGCAACTTTCCAATGACTGATGTCAAAGCAAGTAACAAATTGACTAAGTAGACTGCATGCAAACGCTATGTCAGGACGAGTACAAACAGCAAGATACATAAGTAATCCTAAAAGCTGTCTGTACTTGTAAACATCATCTTCTAAGAGTTTCTTATTAGATTTATCAAGTTTACAATTTGCAGGCAGTGGTGTAGACACAGATTTACAATCACTCATACCATACCTAGCCAATAAACGCTCAATATAATCAGTTTGGTCCAAAATCATTGCATCCTTATTTCTAGTAATATTCATGCCTAAACAATTCCTTAGCTCACCTAAATGACGAATTTCAAAATGCTTTTGCAACAATGATAACACACTGTCAATACAATTATTATGAAAAACATAGAAATCGTCAACATACAGAGCAATAATTACATATTGATTGTTTGACTTTTTTACATAAATACAGGGCTCTTTTACACTTTGATTATATCCATTTTGTGATAAAATACTATGAATTTTAATATTCCACATTCTGCTTGACTGTTTCAAACCATAAATGCTTTTTCTAAGTAAACATACTTTGTCATTATTATTATTGAAACCTACAGGCTGTTCCATAAAGATGGTTTCATTTAGTTCACCATTTAAAAAAGCTGTGGTGACATCAATGTGATCTATTTTTAAATCAAACTGTGTGGCAATCGCAAACAAAATCCTTAATGTGGAATGTCTAACTACAGGTGAATAAATTTCCGTGTAATCAGTCCCTTGCTTCTGACTGAATCCACGGGCAACTAATCTAGCTTTGAATTTGTCAAATTTACCTGTAGCGTCATGTTTCTTTTTGTAGACCCATTTACATTTAATAATATTCTTGCCTTTTGGCCTATCTACTAATTCCCACACTTTATTTCTTATTAGCGTGTCATACTCACTTTGCATGGCGCTTATCCATTGATCTCTGTCTGATGACTCCATGGCCTCCTTGTATGTAATGGGATCTCCCATAGAACTTGCCTCTGCCAACATAGCAGATAAGTCGTAATCATTATACCTAGATAGTAGTTTACCTCGTGTACTACGCTTAGAGCGAGAGAGAGATTCGTCCAAGGCAGCACCTGACGATGCTGATTCTCCTTCTTGAAGCGTAAGCTCCGGCAGAGAAGACATGTCCATCAAAACATCACCTTCATCACCGGTCTCGCTAGCACCTTCATCTCCAGTGCAGTAGAGGTCTGACGATGGTGACCATGCAGGTGACGTTATAACCTCCTCATCGTCGCCCAGCAAGACGTCCGTGGGTGGTGAATATGCCAGCGGCATCCGCACAGGTTCAGCGTCCAGACAGACGTCTGAAGGCGGAGAACACGCAGGCTGCACACATGCAAGCGGCATCCGCACAGCTTCAGCGTCCAGACAGACGTCTGAAGGCGGAAAACACGCAGGCTGCACTTGCTTCATATCTGAAACATTTGAATGAGAATTATTATCTAATTTATTAACTTCACTATTACTAATACTATTATCACAGTCATTTACTATATCACAGTTAATATTAGGCTCATTCAAATTATACAATATTTTTTTTGTATTTAGACTATGCTCTCCTCCTGAAACATTATTATAATTGTCAAAATAAATAAAATCCCTACTTGGCTCAGCTTTATCACTGTTCATAAATTCATTCTCCAGAAACACTACATTTCTAGAATAAAGAATCTTGTCTGGACTTGATGGGTCTGATAGTCGGTATCCCTTGCAACCCTCACCATAACCTACAAAAATAAATTTCTTCGCCTTGGCATCAAGCTTACGCCTCTTTTGTTCCGGAACATGAGAATAGGCAACACAACCGAATACACGCAAATGGCTGAGATCTATACACGATCCAGTCCAAAGATGCTCAGGTATACTGTTAGAAATAGCAACTGAAGGACAACGATTTTGTTAAATAAATCGCGGCCATAATAGCCTCCCCCCAAAATCGATTCGCCAGGCCAGCATCTTGCAACATTGTACGTGCCTTCTCAAATAAAGTCCGGTTGACACGTTCGGCCACCCCATTCTGCTCAGGGCAATAAGGCACTGTAGTCTGGTGGA
The DNA here is from genome assembly GCA_923060345.2 of Erebia aethiops. Classification (NCBI taxonomy): domain Eukaryota; kingdom Metazoa; phylum Arthropoda; class Insecta; order Lepidoptera; family Nymphalidae; genus Erebia; species Erebia aethiops. The sequence goes on along the minus strand of OV281084.1, from coordinate 1,723,678 downwards.
CAATACCTTCCTGCTTAAGAAAATTTTTAAGCTTTTGGTTGCAATATTCAGTACCATTATCACTGCGTAAGGTTTTTATAGGCAGTCCTAACTGTTTCTCTACTAAAGCTTTATAGGAAATAAAATGAGTACATACCTCGGATTTAGACTTCATCAAGTAGCCAAATGTCTTTCTTGAGTAGTCGTCCGTAAAGGTCAATAGGTAGCGAGCTCCACCCCAAGTTGTCTCTTGAATCGGCCCAGCCACATCTGAATGGACAAGTTCCAAGGGACGAGCAGCACGATGAGCAACCGCCCGCGGGAAAGGTGACCGGTTCATCTTGCCCGTAAGACATGCCACACAACTGCTCTCTGGTTTTTCTGTATTCTGAAAAACTACACCAACACATTGTTGTCCCTTACCAAGAACATCCATACTTACATTGTTCAGATGACCTAGCCTCTTGTGCCATATGCTCCTAGGAGCGCACTCAGCAACATGAGCACTCTCTGTCACTTGCCTACTTTGCAAGGGATTGGAGGACTCAAGGGTAAGGTAACTACCTTGCTTTAGCTTATACTTATATAACCCATTATTCCTAGCTGCAAAGAGAACTTGATTGCCTGATACTTGACATTTATCATATACCGAACACCCATCTTTATGGAATAATACCTTATAACCTCTATCAGTTAACTTACTTACTGAAATTAAATTACTAGACAAATTTGGAACAACCAATACATTATCAAGTGTGACATTACCACAGAGAGGAATCTTACCAATAGCCTTACTAGTCAGTTCTTGCCCATTGGCAATAGAAATGACACAATTTCCTGTCTTGATGTCGGTTGCAAGTCTACTGTCTTGACACATGTGCATACTGGCTCCGGAATCTAGTATGAAGTCACTCGACGTTGTTGCACTGAATGCTGAAGCGTAGAAGGTGTGAGCAGGGTCTTCTTTTTTCTTATCCTTCTCATCACGACGCCGCTTAAAGCATTTCTTGGCAAAATGTCCTTTTAGCTTGCAATAACTACATAAGACATCCTTCCTCGGCTTGGATTTCGCAGCTACATAAGCCAGCGACTGTCCCTCTTGATTCCGTCTGTGCTCTTCTTGCAGCAAGCGCATCCTTACAACTTCGCTTGTCAACTCCTGCGAAATGCTGATTGTTTCAAGGCCGGATACCAACATCTCAAATTCTTGAGGCAGCCCTGATAATAGAATCTCTGCAAGCTCCGAATCCTCGATCTTCTTACCAATGTCTGCCAGCTGTTGTACTAATAACATAGCAGCATCGATGTATTCTTGCATGTTTCCATAGTGCGTATATTCGAGGCGGTGCAATTTGCGGAGAAGTAAAACTTTGCGGTACAAACCTTTGTCTTCAAAGGAGTCAGTCAGCTTTTTCCAGCATTCTTTTGCAGTCTTGCAGTTGCACACATATTGATATAGGTTAGGTTCCAACGATAAACATATGCGGGCTAGGGCTTTTTCATTCCGAGAAACATCATCATCCGCGCCCTCTACGCATTGCCATAATCCTTCAAACATTAATATCAGTTTGATAGCAAATTTCCAACTAGCAAAATTAGAAACGCCCTTCAATTTGTCAATGGCGGTTGTGCTTGTGAGGTTTTGTCCAGAGCCAGACATCTTTATATATGTACTTCATCGACAACGTGGTTCGTGAAACAATAAAATTAGCACTGTACCTCGTGATTCTGTGCTCCAGTGGCTGATTGATAACTTCGTATTAAAAACTGGGCTTTATAACCTGTTAGCAGAGCAGGATGCGTAGCGTCGCACGTAGATTATTAAAACAGAAGTTTCAGCTTGTACATATTTAATTTAAGAACAGAAGCCATCCGCCGCGTGTAAAGGGTCAAGGAGAAGAGAGCGTTCAAAAAGATGTCAGAAAAGACATCTGACAACAATATGTCAAAATGACGTTTAATCATGAATGTCCATAGAGTAAGTCGTATTGGTAGAGGATATAGACAAAAATATTATATAGATCATAGATATTTTAACATCTTTCACATTTGAACTCGCACAACTCACACGAATATGGCTTTTCGCCGGTGTGGGTTCTCATGTGATTAACTAAATGACTCCTTCTTCTAAATATTTTCTACTCGCACAACTCACATGATAATGGCCTTTCACCAGTGTGGCTCATCATATGACGTTTTAGGGTAGCATTTCGTGCACATTTGAACTTGCACAACTTACACGAATATGGCTTTTGGCCAGTGTGGGTTCTCATATGATCTTTAAGGGTAGCATTTTGTGCACATTTGTACTCGCACAACTCACACGAATATGGCTTTTCGCCGGTGTGGGTTCTCATGTGATTAACTAAATGACTCCTTCTTCTAAATTTGTACTCGCACAACTCACACGAATATGGCTTTTCGCCGGTGTGGGTTCTCATGTGATTAACTAAATGACTCCTTCTTCTAAATTTGTACTCGCACAACTCACATGAATATGGCCTTTCACCAGTGTGGCTCATCATATGACGTTTTAGGGTAGCATTTCGTGCACATTTGAACTTGCACAACTTACACGAATATGGCTTTTCGCCAGTGTGGGTTCTCATATTATGATATTTTAGGGTAGCATTTTGTGCACATTTGTACTCGCACAACTCACACGAATATGGCTTTTGGCCAGTGTGGGTTCTCATATGATCTTTAAGGGTAGCATTTTGTGCACATTTCTACTCGCACAACTCACACGAATATGGCTTTTCACCGGTGTGGGTTCTCATGTGATTAACTAAATGACTCCTTCTTCTAAATTTGTACTCGCACAACTCACACGAATATGGCTTATCGCCGGTGTGGGTTCTCATGTGATTAACTAAATGACTCCTTCTTCTAAATTTGTACTCGCACAACTCACATGAATATGGCCTTTCACCAGTGTGGCTCATCATATGATGTTTTAGGGTAGCATTTCGTGCACATTTGAACTTGCACAACTTACACGAATATGGCTTTTCGCCAGTGTGGGTTCTCATATGATCTTTTAGGGTAGCATTTTGTGCACATTTGTACTCGCACAACTCACACGAATATGGCTTTTCGCCGGTGTGGGTTTTCATATGAGTTTTTAGGTTATCTCTTTGTGTACATTTGTACTCGCACAACTCACACGAATATGGCTTTTCACCAGTATGAGTACTCATATGACGTTTAAGTTTACTATTTTGTGCAAATTTTAATACGCATAAATCACAAGCATATGGCTTTAAGCCAGTGTGGGTTTTCATATGACGTTTAAGTCTACCACTTAGTGCACATTTGAACTTGCATAACTCACACGAATATGGATTTTCGCCGGTGTGGGTTTTCATATGAGTTTTTAGGTTATCTCTTTGTGTACATTTGTACTCGCACAACTCACACGAATATGGCTTTTCACCAGTATGAGTCCTCATATGACGTTTAAGTTTACTATTTTGTGCAAATTTGAATACGCATAAATCACAAGCATATGGCTTTAAGCCAGTGTGGGTTTTCATATGCTGTTTTAGGTTACCACTTTGTGTACATTTGTAATCGCACAACTTACACGAATATGGCTTTTCACCAGTGTGGGTTTTCATATGCCGTTTTAGGTTACCACTTTGTGTACATTTGTAATCGCACAACTTACACGAATATGGCTTTTCACCAGTGTGGGTTATCATGTGTTTTACTAAGATACGCTTTTGTTTAAACACTTTTCCACAAATGTCGCAAGTAAACGATATTTCCTCAGTGTATAGACTTCTTTGCGATGAATTATTATTTTTATTCTCACTTGTGCTATAACTGGAATCTTTAGACGCAATATTTGTAACATGTGTTTTCATAACAAACTCTTCGTCATAGACTCTTGTCGGGATATTTTTAATAAATTTTAAAATATCATGCAATTTGACCACACAATTTGTTAATATCTTGCTGTCAGCTGGTCGGGTTTCTAATTCCCCATTGTTAGTTTCCAGTTCTTGTGTCATTTTCTGCACTGCATCGGCTTCTATATTATTTGTATGCACTTTGATTTCGTTATTGGTCGCAAATGTTGCGGACACGGGAGCGACTGAAACAAAACACTTTTCTTACTTATTCATTGTTAACGATAACGTTTTGTGATTAAGTTAAGTGCATGTGAAGTAACGTGTTGGTGCAAGTGCGAAGAGACGGCAGACGGCGTGGCGCCAGAAGAGGCCTGACACCTACCACCAAGGAGTTGAGTGAGGGTCCACGCAAAACACACACTCTCATTTACACATCTCTCCCGAACACCACTAGTACACCCTCACTTGCTCCCTAGACGACGGCAAGGTGATTGTCAGGGTAAGTGTAGACATATAAGTACGGCTACCACAGCCATCACCAAGTAAAACCCGGTCCACCAAGGCCCTAACCCAACGACCGGCTCCAGTTCCTCTATGGGCCCGGGACAGGGCACGGTTGCTTCGTTGGGGTAGGCGTTGGCCTAAACATTTGGCGAGCGCGCGGCGTTTTTTGTTTTGGTGATTAACCAGTTTTTGTTGAAAATAACCCGGGTTTGGGCACTGGTTATCGACAGGCTGAGCCCTCGTTTTGATACGCTGGTGGATTCTCCAGCGACGAGGCCTGCAATTCCACTCCCCTTTGGAGCCGCGGCTGACACGCGTAATAACCTAAAATTGTTTTGTGTCGCGTTTAATAACGATAATGTTTTGTAACCTCGAGTGAATTGAACATAGAAGTGCCTTTTGTACGGCCCTAAATTGGCCGAAGGTGTAATAGTATTTGTGTTGTGTGCCATTCAATTGTAAACACTACCTATACTAGTGAAGTACCAAGTCATCTTGACGCCAGAAGAGGCCTGACACCTACCACCAAGGAGTTGAGTGAGGGTTCACGCAAAACACACACTCTCATTTACACATCTCTCCCGAACACCACTAGTACACCCTCACTTGCTCCCTAGACGACGGCAAGGTGATTGCCAGGGTAAGTGTAGACATATAAGTACGGCTACCACAGCCATCACCAAGTAAAATCCGGTTCACCAAGGCCCTAACCCAACGACCGGCTCCAGTTCCTCTATGGGCCCGGGACAGGGCACGGTTGCTTCGTTGGGGTAGGCGTTGGCCTAAACATTGGTTTTAACCAAATGTTTAGGCCAACGCCTACCCCAACGAAGCAACCGTGCACTGTCCCGGGCCCATAGAGGACTGGAGCCGGTCGTTGGGTTAGGGCCTTGGTGAACGGGTTCTGACACTCACCTGGTTAGCTGGCTGCGACGAGACGAGTCCTGAGGGGGGTTATGTAGTGGAGTAATTGTAAATGTGTGAGTTTGGGAAGGGGTGTGTGTGTGGTGATTGCCCCCGCTCAAGTCTGTGGGGTTCCAACCCCATTCAAACAGGGTCCTCAGGTGGCACCACGCCGTCTGCCGTCTCTTCGCACTTGCACCAACACGTTACTTCACATGCACTTAACTTAATCACAAAACCCTCAAGCCTTTACAGGTTAGCTTGCCAGCACGTGAACACAAAAAGGTTATCATAGTCCTTCAAAGAATCAAGGCCACACGGTATGGCAGAACAAACTTGATGATTACACTCAAAGACAAACAATTATTAAGACTGGATGAGCAAAAACTGGGAAAAATTAATTGATTTTAATTTCCAACAAAAAAAAAAAATATACATATATATATATTTCATTCCGTCATTCGTCGCCGTACGTTACGCACGGTGTTCTAAGTTACGCGATAACTACCTACCTACAAAATGGGTATAACTAAATGTTTTTCGTGCAACAAAAACATAACTAAGAAAGTTTTAGGAATAGTGTGTAGTAGATGTGAAAAAAGTGCCCACGCTACCCATGAATGTGCCAAGTTGTCAAACAAACAGCTGGCGACTCTGCGCAACACCCCTGGGCTCGAGTGGAGCTGCGCCGAATGTCTATGCAATGCTACTCGCAGATCGTCAGCATTTGTTTCCAATGACGAATCTGATAATGAGGAGGAAGAAGAATCAACGGCATCCCTTAGCAAAGACGTTAACTCGAAACTACTTCATCAGATAACATCAGAGATGAAAAAAATTTTTAAGAAAGAATTTGAAGACTTCAAGAAGGAATTTGAAATATCACTAACTTTTCTAGGGGAGCAAATTTCGAGTATGGAAGAATGTGTCAAAAATCAAGAATGCAGAATAAAAGCGCTTGAAAATAAAAACACAGAACTGCTAAATAAAAATAAAAACCTAGAACTTCGGGTGGCTTGTGTTGAGACCCAAATGCAAGAATTGGAACAAAAATCACTATCGGATTCCTTGGAAATATCGGGATTACCTGAAGTGTCTCTGCAAAAACCCCAGGACACAATAAAAGCAGTTGCCTCCAAGCTCAAGGTCAACATTGATGATGTAACATCCTCCCGCTGCATGCCTATTCGTAAAGATCATCCGTGTACTATTCTCGTAGAAATGAATACTGCAGAATCCCGTGAACAATGGATTTCCTCGGCTAAGCAGGTGACTCCTATAGTCGGTGACATTTTACCTAACGTGTCACACGAAATGGCTAAGAATCCAGTGTTCGTTCGTGAAGCGCTCACGTCGCACAATAAAATGTTATTATATAACGCAAAGAAACAGTTGCGCCAAACATATGAATTTGTATGGTGTAAAAATGGTAAACTTTTTGCAAGGAAAACAAAGGCAAGTAAAGTGCATCTAATAAGATCGATGTCTGAAATTGTATCTCTAACTAAATAAGGTACCTACTATATACTACTAGTATATTAAATTATTAATTATAATTTAGTAACTTTGAATGGATAAATACAATATACACACACCTGAAGTAATTGAATTTTTCGACTGTTTGAACTGTAACAACTTTATAAAGAAGCTTCCGAATTGTCACATTAACCTATTATGTATTAGTATTAATATACGTTCCATGATAAAAAATTACTCTAAATTGTTACACCTAATAGAAATAAGTTTGCATCCCATTGATATTATAATATTAACAGAGGTAGCTATAACACAGAACATTTGTCATTTGTATAATATTCCCGGGTATAAAATGTACTCACACCTACGTGAGAACAAAAAGGGTGGAGGTGTTATTGTTTACATAAGAAACTATTTAAAATTTACGCCTATATGCTATAATTCTCATACGTTTGAGTCGATAGTAGGTTCTATTAAAACACCGTGTAATAAAGTTGTCGCCCTGTGTGCGATTTATAGACCTCCTTCTTATAATAAACAGCTGTTTGTTAATGAACTGTCAATATTGTTAAATAGCTTACAGCAATTTGCCAACGTTATAGTTGCTGGAGATATGAATTTAGACCTGAAAATACCATCAATAATGAGAGATAAGTACCTAAACCTATTGGCGGAGCACGGTCTGAAGTGTGGTATCACTGACTATACACGTATTGAAAAAAGATTAAGCTTAACTACACAATCTTGTATTGATCACATTTTTGTACGCTCCCACACTGCAGACCCTTGCACGGCCGTAGTAGATACTGTACTGGCAGACCATCGCTTGACCGTAATTGCACTATGCAGTATTCACGATGCAAAACAGCCCTACTGTATTGCAAACAAACTAATACCTATTTATGACTCTGTGATATTGGGCGAGGAATTATGTACGGCAGAGTGGTCTCTTATTAATGAAATGCAGTCACCACAGCTAATGTACACTTTTATTAATGATATATTTAAGAAAGCTTACTCGAAAGCAACAAAAATCGTCAATAGTAACTTAGAATTGTATCGCCAGGCGCCATGGATAAATAAAAAAGTAATTAATATGAGTAATAAACGAGATGAATTGTTTCATAAATGGAAAAAAGACCAGAATAATGTTGTTCTAAGATTAGAATACAATAGGAAGAGAAATAAGGTGAATAAAGTAACAGAATATTATAGAAATTCATATTATAAAAAGAAAATAATTAAAAATTTTGCGAATTCAAGAAAATTATGGCAAATCTTAAATGATATCGCTGGTAGGATAGTTAAATCAATTGATGAGGTTGTACTAAGTGCTTTTAAGTCATTAAATCTATTACCAAAACAAATTGCAGACAATTTTGCAATCAACTTTGACTCTGCCGTGAAAGATATACTGCCAAATTGCAATGTGAGTGTATTAAATAACTCTCATGAGACTGAATCTAACTGTAGCATGTATTTTAAAAAGGCAACGCCAGATAGTATTTTCAAATTATTAAAGAAGTTAAGTACTGAAAAAGCCCCAGGATTTGATAGCATTAGAATGAAAGACATCAAGGGCATCGCTAATTTAATTTCAGAACCACTAGCTAAATTTATAAATACTTGTATCAAAGCCGAGTCGTATCCTGATGAACTAAAAGTGGGTTGTGTTCGACCAGTCCATAAGAGAGGTAAGTATGATGATACTAATAATTATAGGCCAATTACTTTAACATCATCAATAGATAAGATAGTAGAAAAATTTATTTGCAATCAAATACACACATTCTATCAAAATAATAACATCTTAAGCTCTAGCCAATTTGGTTTTAGGCCCGGTAAAAATACGACAATGCTATTATCGGATTTTACAGACCAAGTTAATTCTTGGATGAACCAAAAACTGCACGTCCTTGCTTTATTTATTGATTTTTCTCGTGCCTTCGATACTTTAGATCACAACAAGCTCATAATTAGGTTAGATAACTCAGGGATTCGTGGACCTCTCTTAAACTGGTGTAAGAACTATCTAACTAATAGAAGTTACCGAGTTAGGATTTGTGACAGCTACAGCACTCCAATCACAGTAACCGAAGGCACCGCTCAAGGTTCCGTGCTCGGGCCATTGCATTTTATTGCTTATGTTAATAATATGAATCAAATATTCAGCCATTGTACGACATACCAGTATGCTGAAGATACATGCATGCTTGTTGCAGCTAAGGATGTCAATCAAGCCGCCCTACAGGCTACAGCTACAGGAAGATTTTAATAGTTTAAATAAATGGTGCCATGACAGCGGTTTAATTTTAAATTCTCAAAAGACTAAATTAGTCCACATACATTCTCCAAATTTAAGTTCAAACAGCATACTAACTCATAAAATCATTGCCCATAGTCATAAGTGTTTACATCAAGCTCAATTCAATTGTAACTGCTCCACTATTGACGTAGTTAAATCACATAAATATTTAGGCTTAGTAATAGATAATAATTTCAACTGGCACGAGCACATAAAGCATGTATGTGACAAGCTCAGAGCTTTTTTGGCAAATATGTTTATAATTCGAAAACGCTTAAATTTCAAAGTCAAAATTATGCTTTATAATGCTCTTGCCGATTCTATTATAACTTAGCAGTTACGGACGTACAGATAAAACGCACTTACAGTACATATATCAACTACAACTTAGGATCTTAAAAGCCATTGTACCATTAAATATTAAAATACAAGCCAAAACGAATGAAAATTTTCTATTTAAGCACTGCAAGGTAATCAATATTCTTGATAAGGTCAAATATCAGCTTCTAAAAGAACAATTCTTTAACGTAGACATACAAAATATAGTTTCTCACAAAATTAATACTCGTAAAGTATCTCAACAAAAGTTAATAACCGTGCCAGCTAAGAACAAATATGGTGAGCGCACTAGCGCATACATGATCCCTCGCTTAATAAATGATATCGATAATAAATTTAAAATAGAATTAACTAAAAATAATTTAAAATATAAGTTAAAATCGTATTTTTTAAGTAAATTGTAGGTAGTTTAGTTTTAGTTTTCTTTATATTTTTAGTATTTAGCTAGCTATAAATAGTTCGATATGTTGACGGAAGAGCACTCAATTTAAACCTTCGTGGTTTTTCGTTGTGCTACCCAACAAAATTGTATCAATTTTTATGTTGATAATAAAAAAAAAAAAAAAAAAAATATTTACTAGAAGATGCCCGCGACTTCGTCCGCATGGATCAAGTTTTTTTATTTCTGCGGGAACTCTTTAATTTTCCGGGATAAAAAAGTAGCCTAATATCCTTCCCCGCGATACAAACTATTCCCATACCAAATTTCATCAACATCGGTTGAACAGATGGGGCGTCAAAACGTAGCAGACAGACACACTTCTGTAATTATAATATTTAGTATGGATTTCAGGCAACAAGGCCTATATTATAAAATACAATAATACATAAAAAATAAAAACAATCCATCCATCGGTTGTATCATGTTCCTTTTTCTCTGTTTGTCACATGTCAAAAGTATAAAAAATGACATCATTACAATGTTTGTTTGAGAAATAGCACAGCATCTCACCTGAGGCCTGAGCCGCGCGTGCGGGAGGGCTGGGGTCTGCCTGCCTGAGAACACATTCCCCATCACCGGCACCGTTCTGCAGAACACAATACAAATGGGTTTGAATTAGGGCATGCTCCCTAGAATTACCGGTATCAAAAGACCCGGGAATTCCCGAGACTTCTGAATATTTTCAGTCCCGGTTCTCCACACCAGAAAACCGGTACTTTTGATACTTTCGAGACTCGAATTCGGCCAGCAAAAGAAGGTTGCTAGCATCTGTTGCACACTCAGTTATGCTATACGGAGCACCAGTACTTCAAATGGCCAAGTACAACGATATGTTTGGCAAAATACAGCGTCGGCTAGCCATTCGAATCTGTGGTGCGTACTGGACAGTTTCAAAAGAAGCCGTCCTGGTAATCACAGGATTAATTCCTATAGAAAGGTTCCTTCCTCACAGAAAGAATGTGACTGTACAAAAAAGTCGATGGGAAAGTTCCGGAAGAAGAGCGGCTGAGAACCATACAGGAATGGGGTGACGAATGGAAAGAAAGGGGGAAAGGCCAGTGGACACAGGACCTTATACAAGATCTCCAAAAATGGCTGAATAGAAAACACGTGACAAGCGAGTTACACAAGCACTGAGCGGGCACGGTGTCTTCAATACGTACCTGCATGCAATTGGCAAAGCTCCTGGCGACACCTGCACCTAGTGTGACGAAGAAGACATGCCTAATCATGCCATTTTTGAGTGCAAGAAGTCCGAAGAGGAAAGGAAAAACGCAAGTGGAGATGGTGAACCTATCACTAAAGGAAACTAGTGCCGCTAATGCTGAGTAGTGCTGAAGGATGGAGCAAAGGTGCGAATGTGGTGCGCAATATAATGGCAAGAGGGGTAAAGGACGAACTGGGTAGGCAAAAGATTAACGAAGCCTAGCCTGACAGTCTCCCTCCTGAAGCTTCGCTCACCTGCAGTATTGGGAAGGAAGGCCGTAGGGCACCGAGAAAGGTGAAGTCGGACATACCACCAAATTTTCCATGAGGACTTCCTCCTCCCCAGGAAAAAAAAACTTCTCTAATTTACTGCGGATATTTCTGAATGTAACAATAACTTGGTTCACTCTACTGAATTTTATGCTCACAAATTCGAGGTAATAGTTTAGAAAAATCTTATATTTACTTTGAGTATAAAAGCGACGGTTATTTTTCTGCCACTTAGTACAGTTTCGTATATTGTTAGTCTTTCTAAGTATTATTTACCAGCACAGAGGAGCTTTTTTGAAGATCAATTAATTGATGGATCTGTCACTACATTAAAATTTGCTCTGCTTTAATAAGTTACAGTAGATTATGGTATTCTGATAATTGTATCGTTAGATAGTTTCATAATTTTCAAATGAAGATTGATAGAAAGAAAATTGAACGACTGCATTACTGTAGTATAAAATATACCTCGTAAGCCCGAGGATAATGGCTGCTAAATTTTGATTTTGACTCCACTGTCATTGACACCAACAGCAGAGGGGAAATATAATGACTAGCTTATCCCTTTAGTCCCACGCTATCACTGTAAAATGTATACGCCGGCCCTTCACATTGAATTCAAACTCAAAACTCAAACTCTAAGCAACTTTATTCTAAATAGGTACCTACAAAGTACACCTTCTGAACGCCATATTTATAATAATAATAAGGAATAAGACTTGATGGAGATAATGGGTAACGGTATCTTAAAACTAAAGCTACGAGGGTTCCAAACGCGCCCTGGTCTGAGAAGAGCCCACAACAAACTCAGCCGGGTTCAATTACAATAAAACTTTGGTAACGAAGCGAATTATGGCACAAGTAAATGAAAAAATCATGAATTACGATCCTGTGCGAAGTATTACGCGACAATTTTATAGATATGCCAAATATTTGGTCTATTTCATACTTTCTGTAATGTATTTGTATTTGTGATAATTTATGCTAGTATCGAAAGTACCGAGAATTTCCAGTTCCATGCCAGTATCGGTCCAAACAATCCCGGTACTCAGAAGCAGTATCGACTGCATGCCCTAGTTTGAATATTTTGACCTACAAACTGTTTCGCCACTTTATCGAAATAGCCGCCATGCATAGAGCCAGTAATCTTCATTAGCTGGCATTAACAAAAGCAAAAATTATATGAGACAAAATCTTCTAAAGAGTTTCAAACTATATATAAATATGCTTTTCAAACTGAACATTGTCATCCATCACCACACCAAGATTTCGTGCTTCTGTTACATGTTCAAAATCTTCACCTTGAACTCAAACTATTAGTCTATAATAATCAAATATTGGTTGGTAATAATGTTTGTACAATATAAAATAAATAAAAATGGACTTAAAATGGAACTCTGAGATGATTATAACTTGATAGATTATATCTCCGAAACCTGATACTAGAAGATTTTGTCTCATTAACTACTTGCTTGCAGGATTTATGAGTGGCAGCTTTCGAGAAAATATCACAAAGGTGGAAAGGTTGGTAGGCCGGGCTCCATACAAACATATTCTAGCCCCTTTAATTAAAGCATTTTTTCATAAGAATTTCAGAGAGCCCCTCAACTACTAGACAAACTGTGATAAGAACTTAACAAGTAGTAAATAGTGGAAAACTATCTCACCTGGAGATGCATGCTCATATGTTGCATGTACTCATGTTCATGGACAAATTCCTCCAAACAAAGTGTACATTGGAAGGAAGCACTTTCGTACTTTAATGGAACTTGAACAAAATCATTAACATTATTGTCTTCTTCATGTATCACTTCCATGTCTCCATCAACCAACATAGAGTCATCACTTTCTTCAGTTTTCACTACATCTCTCTGTTCAATTTCCTCTAATTCTGTCTGTTTATCTTCTGAGGGGTGTTCTAGTATGTGTAAGTCACAGTGGTCAGGTCCGAGCGTTGTCAACACCATACTACTCTTTAGTTGGTGTTTTGTGCGGTTTATCATTTTTATATGTCGCCTTGTTATCTGTTGAGACACAAGTCAAATATTCAATACATAAAGTACAAGGATCCGGCCAATCTCCTTCGTGCCTCCCTCAAGTTACTCGACATTGGCAAAGTGCACTGTGCTGTTTTGGCACTACTGAAAGCCAAAAACCAAGAAAAGAAGAAGAAGAAGAAGAAAGTACAAGGATACAGAAACAATGCAAGTACTTATATGCGTTAAGTATACTCACTAATTCATGTTCGTCAACTAAGTCCATCATCAGTGCACAGGCTCTCAAGCTCTTTTCTCTAAATCTATTAAAGTTTATCAATCTCTGAGCACATTGTACACAAAGTGTTTGTTTTAGGTTTCCTTGATCATACATCTGAAACAGGTTATTATGGTATTCAAATATTTGTTTTTGTCTGCACTTTTTACAGATTTATCAAAAACATTTGACAGTGTACAGCAAGGTAGGTTCAATTTAGGGATGTGACTTTGTTAAACATGGTTAAACTCTGAAGTGGCAATGGATGGGACACAAAGTGAAAATGAATGATAATGATAAGATAAATATAGGTACAAAATATCTTATCTTATCTTACTAATATTATCAGTGGCGTGCAGTTCATAGAGGCAAATAAGCACTGCTTACCCTAACTGAATGAAAGTTATACTCAAGTAAATTACATAATAAAATAATAAAAGAACAACTGTAATATAAATTCATATAAACGCCATCTATAGTAAATCACCACCTGCATCTATATTAATTCTGTAATTATCACGAAGATGGCGCTGTCACGAATTCTATCCAAAGTCAATACGCTTATAATAACATTGAACGGACGCGACGCTGGCGCCACGGAACAAGCAGGAGTTAAAAATGGCAAAAATTTTAGGTATGTGTGTTTCACATTCAGTAATACAACACGAAATACATTTACATGTGTGAGTCATAACTCCTAGTCATAACGCACGACGTTACGTCAATAAAAAGCATAGCTTCCGGAAACTGCGCGATCAACTCAAGACTTATTTTAATAATGAAAATTAAGTAACTGTACTTACCTAGATACCAAAAAGAATTGTTGAAATTATTAAATAAATTAAAATTTTCTACTGTATTTCTTTCCACTGATTTTGTATTCTAAGAAATTATAAAGATTCTAAATTATTAATTAAGTATTAAATCAAAAGCTGTCTAAATTTAAAAAAACATAATACGGCCACCGATTAAACATCCAAAAGGGGTAAACATATTTTTTCACGCAAATAATAGCGTAATTAAAGTATTGAAATTAAATATTTTAATAAAAGAGTTATTTAGCGAGACTTCCGTTGGCTACCAGACGAACGCGCGCGCCATATTAGTTATTGTGTTGTTATTGTTTTGATTGCGAATTTCGTCCCGTTAAAAAATTGTTTTAACACGTTCAAGGACATTTCTTTGTAAAAAAACACGTGAATTATTGTGAGAACAGCATGTGACAACTTTTTTAGTGATTAGTGATTACTAAATTATTGGAATTGTTCAGAAATCGGTATTGTAATCTAACGTAACAATCTACTTACATAGTATTATTATTATTTTAAGTACCTACCTACCTACCTTTTTGGGTGTGAAACGAGAGAGTTCTTGGTGTACTTTTTTGCATTACAATTCACATTATAAAATATATTAAGTACCTAGTAGTTGAGCATGGTTTGTTAGCATGGTTAGCATGTTCGATTGCAGTTGAGAGGTGCTGGGTTCTTTCCCGGGTTGGACCAAAAATCTTAGATAAGGAAGTTCGATATTAGGTTTTTGTTTTAAGAAATTTTCAGCACTAGCCTGGAGTTGGAAACTGGCTGTTTCACCCTCATACATAATTAATGCTTACCCTGGCTTCGAACCCTGTGCACGCCACTGAATATTATAAATGCGAAAGTTTGGATGTATGGATGTCGGTATGGATGTATGGATGGATGTTTGTTACTCAATCACGCCCCAACAGCTGAACGGATCTGGATGAAATTTGGCACAGAGATAGACTATAGTCTGGAATAACACATAGGCTACTTTTTATCCCTAAAATTAAAGAGTTCCTGTGGGAACCACAAAACCTCGATCCACGCGTACGAAGTCACAAAGCTAGTAGATAATAAATTAAAAACTTACAGGATGTCCAGTTAACTTTTCATAGGCTTCTTCCAATTTGTGTTTACTCATTAGAATCAGCTTGCTGTCAGTGTCTAGACATATCATGCAAACCTGTAAATATACTACTTGTTACTTCTATATATTACTGTTTTCATACAACACTACAACAAGTGTGAGAGGAACAAGATAAATTCTGGTCCCATATAATAGTCTTAGCTCCGTCTCCTTCCTCAGCCACACATGATCTGAATTAGTTTCTATTGATTTAAGTACGTAGGAACAATACATAACATGACATACATGACTTATTGAGTTACCTGTACTGTTGAAGGAATAGCACCAGTAACAATTTGCCTTAAGCCACTTTCTGTTTCATAAATGTCATCAGTAAGAAAATGCTGCGAGCAGACCACAGCAGAGTCTGGTAGGTGACTGTCTTGTTTTCCGAGGGCTCTGAGCCAAGCAGTGCGGAGATGCACTTGACTGGGGAACCTGGAAATTATCTTCTTCTTATTTTGTTTTATGTTCTTAACTTGTGGAGTGTGGAACTTAACGATAATATTTATATCAATAAAAATCATTTGAATTTGTGGTAAAACAATGTTTGTTACTCGAATACTCACTCGTGAAATGTAATCCCCGTGGATAAGGAGGCGATCTCCACAGTGGTTTTGCAGAAGGGCGCACAACACTGCATCTTCAATGATCTCACCAAACTCTGGTTTCAAATCGAAAAGAGACACCAACCAGCAACCAGCAAATAATGCAGCCGAAGAACGAATTTCACTCGACGGTATTCAATATTCACGACAAGGTTTGATTATTATTGCGCTTTAAAAACAACAGAATTGTTGTTTTTTTTTTTTTTTTTCGAGATTTTTGATTTTTACTTTTAGCTGCTTGTGGGTTTTTTTTTTTTTTTTTATTTAACTGGTTTAACGGCTCTGGATTCCAGTCCTTCTGAGGCTGCTTGTGGCTTGTGCGTTGAGCCAGAGACAAGTAACAAGTATGAACTTATGAAGTAACCATAGAAATAGTATGTATATTCAATATACATACTATTTCTATGGAAGTAACATGTGAGTAACATCACCGACCAGAAAAAAAAAAGAGTAACATATTGCTTTGACAGGTTTGACTTTTGAGCCAGAGACCCAGAGACAAGCAGGAGCGACAGACCGACCATAAACAAAATACAAATTTAATCTCAGAGACAACTATGTAAGTTCACTATAGGTATCTCATGAAAAAATACGGCAATAAAATTCTAAAGTTAGCAACACTGTACGCTGTGAATATCGTATGTAGTACTCTGTGGTGAATATTGTTTTTAGGTTTTTAGTGAAAATTAATTGTTTTTTTATAAATACATAAATTATGTCGAAAAAACCATTTCGATCACAAGCAAGAAACATTGTTTACAATGTATACCAAAAGATTTGTGCAGAAGAAGATGAAGATCAATCAGAATCTTCGATTTTAAAACGAGTTCAAACATTGACCAGTAAGCAGGACTGACAAATCAAGATACTTTATATACATTATTTTCATACATACATTTTTCTAAGTACCGAACTAAACAATTATTATTATTTTAATCATAGTGTGGGCTACATAATATACCAATACTCATTTAATTTTACGATTATTACTTATTACATTCATACATACCATATCACATAATATATCAATATTTTACACATTAATTTAAGTATTCATATTTTATACAACAGTAGAATCTTATAATATATACTTATACATACTTATAAATACATAATTATCTATTTGCATATTAACATCACAAATAAAAACCTTAGTACACACATAACACAAATTTCTAATATTCAACCAATGAATTCTTACACGTCTAGAAGGAGTAACGCAAACAAACAATGCGCGATAAACCGGCCCCGCCACGTCTATGTGTGAGTGTAGCGGGGGGCGGGGTCATGACGTAGCTTCAACCTAGGGATACCAGCAACGTAAAAGTTTGCACAATTTTGTAGATAAATCAATTCGAAATAAGGTGTAGGATAAAATTATGTTTTTAATGATTATATTTATTCTATGCGTTTGTAAAACTGTTTGTTTAATGTAAATCAATAGTTTACAAGGAAAATACCTTAATCAGTAGGTGATTACTTTATTATTGAATATTAATTATTTATTTATTTCATTATCTAAATATCGGCTGGACTGATTCTGATGGATTTTTTAGTGTGTGCTTATTGGTGTCCCAAGATAGTTATCTACAATTGGAACCGGTAGGTGGCGCTGCAATCGGTTTCTAGGTTCCGAGCAGAACAATGAATTCAAAATCCTTCAAAATCGATATTCTTGCAAGACTATGTACATATATTATTGTAAATGTCAATCATAACCATGTAATCATATTATATAATTTGCCATTTTTTATTTCCAGTGGTGATTTTTAAATTTATCAAAATAAAACTCAAAATATAATTTAAATACAATTTATTATTAATCTTAAAAATTTGTCTACCCGTTTTCTCGTGATATCTCTTGGAGATTCAAGTGAACTCTTGACAAGCTCTCTGGCCGCAGATGATATCCAGGGTCTGACGAGGGCGCTGAAAGGTGCTTAACGGAACTCTGCAATGAAACTGCGTAACTCTATCGAGTTTGGGCTCGTTTGATTCGTGTTGACAAGTACTCTGTTCGCAGATGATATCCAGGGTCTGACGATGATGGATCCGTTGGAAATCTAAATTAAGTATTAATTAATAACTGATTAGAAAATTTATTTTAGTTTTTATATTTTTATAATTTCTAATAACAATCATAATTATTTAGAATAATTATTTTTTAAACATATTTTATTATTGGCAACAAATTGATTTTATTAATAACTAGATGATGCCCGCGACAACGTCCGCGTGAATTTAGGTTTTTTTGATTCCCGCGGGAACTATGTAATTTTTATGGGATAAAAAGTAGCCTGTGTTTTAATCCAGGGTATAATCTATCTCTATTCCAAATTTCAGACAAATCGGTCCAGTAGTTTTTGCGTGAAAGAGGAACAAACAGATACACACACACAAACAAAATTATTTATTTTGCACAATAATGTGCAAAATACCACAATACTTAGCTGGCAACACCGGTCAGTTCGTCGTACCTAAAAAACATCGAAATTAAAAATCGTGTTTTCTTAAAAAATCTTAAGCAAATATAAAAACTTACTGATGATATGAGATCTTGGACTTCGTATTAAGCTTAGACGGATAATTGTGGCACAGTTTAACCGCACAAACCGGCATATTTAATTATTTTGCGGGAGCCGTTCACTGCGTAGCGCGTCAAGTGCTACTGAAGTAGGCGAGAGAGTCGTCTACCAAATATAGTAGAGGATTTTGAGGACGTTTTCGTGCGTTAGATACTATATCTAGTCGTGTAAATAATCTAAGTATTCAACATACAGACAAATAATAAATGCACGAGCATACACGGGCGAAAACGGTAGTATGGTTTGACGCGAGTTGCGCATTCCTGCCGCTCGCCGGTACCCACGGCGAAAATCGGCGCTCGGATCGCGGCCGCCTGTCGGAACATTATGCTGTATAGTCTGTGATTATGTTTAGTCGAGTCGAGATCCGCCATTGAGAGAATTGTGACAACAATACGTTTACTTCGAGTATTATTTGTGATTTTGTTCCGTAAATACTGTGTGTGTCAACTGTGTGTACTCAAAAATAGACTCCTCTCTTTAATACGAATCGTTTTATTATAAGTGCACTCCTTCTACGACAAACAAAAAGGTAAGCTCGTTCCCAAACACAAACGAGCAACCACAATAGTATTATTTTTCTATACAATTATTTCAGTTTATTCAAGTGATATCAAGTCATTAACAGAGGAAGCTTTCTCAGAAATTGTTGCAGATGAATGGCGAAAATGTTGCGAGCATGTAAAAAAAATTGAAAATGATTTCATTAACCAAGACAGGTTCATAGAAATGCCAGAGGAGCGATTTATTATAAATACCTCTATGTCATCCTCCTCAGAGGAAGAAGAAGATATGCAACAGGAGTATTTAGAACCATTTTCTAGCTCTGAATAAAGTTATTTTATTTTCATGTTTAAGACAAATGTAATTACTTAATATATAATAAATAAAACAAGCCAACACCTCTTCGATTTATTTCATTTTTTTTTATATTGTTTATACACCAACAACCCCAATACAGTATATAAAATTAATAATTTAGATGAATGATATTAGTAATAAATTAAAAAGTGTCAAGACGTTTTAATCCAATTACACTAGTGTTGCTTACTACAAAATTTCATTTCCCTATTTTTCATGAGATTCTGGTCTACCTATAGTCATTTCCAAATAGTCTGTGTAGACTTTACACTTTAGACTATATTCGCTTACCTTAAAAAACAAGATATGTAATGCCTCCGCTAGACTATGCTCCTCGCGCTGCCGCGTAGCACGCCCTCGCTCTGACGCGTTGCTGCCCTCCGTGGCCACACACTACTCTCCTCGCGCGATTAATCGCGACGCTCCGCAGACCGCACTACTACACGTAACACACAATGGAGGTTGAAACTGTGGCTGCGTGCGCGCTATCCTTGTTTAGCATATTTAACTATATAAATGTATTTATATATATTTTCTGATACCCACTGAGTTAGAGAATAGGGGCCAGGTCCTCAACTAGGTATACCTACCCAGGCAAAAAATAACATATTCTAGGCTTCAAGTTATTTTGGACGTTCATTACGGTCCATAGCATTATGTCTTACGGAATCTTACTGTGGGGTAAAGCGGCAGATATTCAAAAAATTTTTGTACTACAAAAAAGGGCTATACGAGCAATTTATAATTTAAAACCGCGTGATTCACTTAGAGAGAAATTTAAAGAAATTGGTATTCTAACAGTAGCCTCGCGATATATTTACAGTAATATAATTTTTGTAAAACAGCACATCCATAATTATAAAAAAAATGCGATCTGCACGATAGGCCAACTAGAGGCCGTAATAAGCTCGTGACTCCATCGCTCCGCCTCAAAAAAGTCAGAAGGTCATTCGTGGGAATGGGCATTATTTTCTATAACAAAGTTCCACAACCTATTTTGGACTTGCCAATAAATAAATTTAAGAAATCCATTAAAAGTATGCTCCTGAAAAAAGCTTATTATACTGTTGAAGATTATGTAAATGATAGAGGAGCATGGATTTGATCGCTCCAGCAATGCTGGGGACAGCGGTTACTTATTATAAATTAGTGTTTGAATATTAGTATTCAATTCGATGCTTTGATACGGGTAGACTGAGTATGTCACGCTCTCTTTAAACATTTCTGTGGTGGTGTCGTGTGGTGCGGGTTGTTACGTTCCCTCAAATATGGTCGAGCGAAGCAATGGCTGGATCATGCGTCATGCTCGTGAACGGGTGCCACCGGCGGGAATGGGGCTACTTTCTGTCTGCCCGTCTTTGACATGAATTGAATAAACAAATTTAAGAAATTCATTAAAAGTATGCTCCTGAAAAAAGCTTATTATACTGTTGAAGATTATGTAAATTATAGAGGAGCATGGATTTGATCGCTCCAGCAACAGCGGTTACTTATGTACACATTGATATAGTAATTGTAAATGAATTATTTAAAAAGAGCAACCACCGAGTTTCTTGCTGGTTCTTCTCGGTAGGAATGGCATTCCGAACCAGTGGTAGATTCACTTGACAATTCAAAAGTACTTGTAAAAGTTTATTTGAATAAAAATATATTTGATTTGATTTGATTATATTGATAGTTTCGATGTGATGTCTGTAACTTCTAAACTACAAACCCAATGACCTTGAAATTTTTACAGATCAATTTTTAAAGTAAGTAGGTAGGTACGTACCTACCTTCGAACAAAAAAAAGAATGAATGAAATCAGACTACGCGTTCATGAATTACAAACTAAGTACATATTTTGACTTAAGAGCAATGCGAATGAACGGGCAAAGTTGAGAGTAGGTATTCAGGTAGGTATATTGCCGTCGCGCTGCTCCGGGAGAAGACCGAACGCTTATTCAATGCGCATGTATGCGTACGCACGCCGCTCGCTCGAACGAGTTCCTAAATAAAATTAAAATATGTGTTTGCTACTCGCAGTCGGCAAAATGATATACCTAGATGTGTTTTGTGTTTCGTATATTTTTTGCTACCTATCTAATAACTCTGACCCTGGACTTATTTGACTTATTTCTCTGTTTTTGATTCCTTTTTTTACCCTCGACGAAACGGAGACGGTATATGTGTTTGCCCTAAGAGGTTGTGTGTTTGTTTGTTTGTTTGTGCCCTTTTTTGTTACCGTTTTTCTGGAAAACTACTCTTTTTTTTTTTTTTTTTTTATTGCGTGATAGGCTTGCGCTTGACGACAATCATGCTTAGTGCAAAGCAATGATGAGGTCTAGGTTGGAACGCGCTTGCCTAGAAGATGCCTATTCACTCTTGCCTTGAAGGTACTTAAGTTATAAGTGGCAGGAAACACGTGCGCTGGGAGGGTGTTCCACACCCTAGCGGTTCGTATCAGAAACGTGGAGCAAAAACGCTTCGTGCGAGCAAATTGGACGTCAACCACATAAGGGTGCCAACGCTCACGGTTTCTCGCTGTTCTGTGGTAGAACGGAGAAGGAGGAACAAGGTTATGAAGTTCCAGAGCACACTCGCCATGGTATATCCGATAAAAAACCGATAAATATGCGGTATATATGATACTCGACCGATTAATATGCGGTTTTTTGCATTAGATATGTATAGCTTGTGAGAAGGTTCTTAGATATATTTTAGGACCATAGACAACCAAGCTGAGCTGTAGTATATGATTTTAATTTTTCAATATGTTACCATTTTGCTCAAAAAGTACTGGGCCGATTGAGATGCGGTTTTTTGCATTGGATATGTATAGCTTGTGAGAAGGTTCTTAGATATATTTTAGGACCATAGACAAACAAGCTGAGCTGTAGTCTATGATTTTAATTTTTCAATATGTTACCATTTTTCTCAAAAAGTACTGGGCCGATTAAGATACGGTTTCTTGCATTAGATATGGATAGCTTGTGAGAAGGTACTTAGATATATTTTAGGACCATAGACAACCAAGCTGAGCTGTAGTCTATGATTTTAATTTTTCAATATGTTACCATTTTTGTCAAAAAGTACTGGGCCGATTGAGATGAGGTTTTTTGCATTAGACAGAGATGTGACTTATCTTAGATAAAAGTACTTGAAATACAGATACAAGATACAAAATACGTATTTAGATCTTGTATTTGAAATACTTTTTATTATTTTTATTTTGTATCTTATATTTAGATACATTTTCCTGGTATCTTAATATTTTGAAGATACTTTGTTCCCCAAGATACTTTTACTAAAATAAATTTATTTCCGAACGCAACTTCGAACCGAAAAAACCGAAAACTTAGATAGACTGTTTAAACGGTTCTTCTTCTTCTTCCTACTGGGCAGGTTTCCGCACTTAAACCCCAGTTGGGGGTCTGTTGTGCGTGTGTTGCCCCTCCCCGCCGGAGTCTTCACTCCAGCCATCCGAGCTCGCTCCAGAAGCCTAGAAGACCGCCCAGGTTGTCTAGGGCCTCTCGTAGCGAGGTTGGGGATCCGAGGTGTTGCTCACGTTGGTCTGTGACGCCTGTGCATTCTAGTATCACATGCGTCGGTGTTTCGTCTGTCTCCATGCAAGCTCTGCATAGAGGGCTATCGGTTACTCCTAGAACAAATAGGTGTTTGTTTAATGGGCTGTGCCCTGTTATGAGTCCCACCACCCTCCTGAGTTTACCTCTGTCCAGGCGGATTAGTTTGTGTGTTAAACGTTTGTCGATGTTGGGGAATGCCTCCTTGGTTTGTCTACAGTCCGAGGCATTTGACCACAGTCGGGAGTGTTCTTTAAGTGTTAGTTCATGCAACCAGGTTTTATACTCACTGAAAGGTATGGGTACGATGGGCTCGGGCCCTGCTACCTTCAGTGTCGTAGCCTTACGTGCCAATGTGTCTGCTGCTTCGTTACCTGGATCCCCATCGTGTCCTTTGATCCACCGAACAGTGATGTCATTGGAAGCAGCGAGTGTTTCCAGGTATTTGTGACAGTCCTGTATGAGTTGGGAGGTTGTCGAGGAGCTGGCCAGTGCTTTGAGAACGGCCTGGCTGTCTGAGTTAATGTTGATTTTGAAGTTCTTTACCTGTCTGTTGACCATTGCCATGGTCGCGGTTGTGATGCCCACACACTCAGCCTGGAAAACTGAGTTGTCCTTACCGAGTGCCTGGCTTATTCTTATGTTTAGTTCTTGACAGAAGGCTCCGGCCCCTGTGCCTGTTTTGGTTTTGGATCCGTCAGTGTATACTTCAATTGCATCTCTGATTGGTTTCGGATCCCTGTTTTGCTCAGGGTTTATCTGGTAGTTTCTGTCCAGTATATGTTGTTTCCTTGTCCTATCACTTTTCCACTCCAGTCGCGGTTCTTTATTAAAACCCTGTGTTAGGATTTTGGTGTGTCTAGTGTTATTATCTTTCCATAGGCCCGAGGTTTTCAGTCTGAGGGCCGCAAGTGTTGCTTCCTCTTTAATGTGTAAGTGTAGAGGTGGGATCCCTAGTATTATTTCGAGAGCTGTACTTGGTGTTGTGCACATGCAGCCTGTTATGGTGAGGCACGCTTGTCGTTGAAATTTTTGTAGTTCTTGCTGGGTGGTTGTAAGAAGTGTTCTTGGCCACCATATCAAGGCGGCGTATGCCAGTGAGCTTCTTACTACTGATAAGTAAAGCCATTTCATTATCTTTGGCTTGAGGCCCCAGTTTTTTCCCAGCATACGTTTGCATTGACTTAGTGTAATAAGAGATTTTTTGATTTTGTCTTCTATGTGCCTTTTCCAACTGAGTTTGCAGTCGAGCGTCACTCCAAGG
Source organism: Erebia aethiops (assembly GCA_923060345.2). NCBI lineage: Eukaryota > Metazoa > Arthropoda > Insecta > Lepidoptera > Nymphalidae > Erebia > Erebia aethiops. The sequence goes on along the minus strand of OV281084.1, from coordinate 1,699,334 downwards.
TATTTGACTTCATTGGAGAGTTTAAGGCTTGTGTTGAATAGGTTTGGTGGTTTTGTTAGTTCTGTCACTCTTTTGTTGGTGAACAGAACCAACTCTGTCTTCTTTGGATTTACTGTTAGTTCATTTTCTTTACACCATTTCTCAATTAGTCGCAATGCTCGTTGCATTACCTCGTAGAGCGTGTTTTCGAGTTTGCCACTAATTAAGATGGTGAGGTCGTCTGCGTAGCCTATGGTATAGAACCCTTGCTTGTTTAGTTTTGTTATTAGGTCATCAACTACGAGGTTCCATAGAATTGGTGACAGAACACCTCCTTGAGGGCAGCCCCTCGCTACTATGCCTCTTGTGATTCCGTTCACGTCCAGATGTATAACTCTTTGTTCTAGTAGAGATCTTATCCAGTAGCGTAGGGTCCTTGGTGTATTATAACGACTTAGGGCCTTGTCTATGCTTTCGAAGGTTGTTTTATCGAAAGCTCCTTCTATGTCGATGAAGACACCCAGTGTTGATAGTTTGTTTTCAAGATCATGTTCGATCTTTGCTACAACTGAGTGTAGTGCCGTCTCTGTTGACTTGCCTGTGCTGTAAGCGTGTTGATGGGGGTGTAAGGGTATGTGTTGTAGTATTCCGTCTCTGAGAAAGCGATCTACTAACCTTTCTAGAGTTTTTAATAGGAACGATGTCAGGCTAATCGGTCTAAAGGATTTTGGAAGTGTGTAGTCACCTCTACCCGGTTTTGGTAGGAAGATAACCTTCACCTCTCTCCATGTTTTTGGTATGTAGTTGTAGGCTATGCAGGCTTTAAATATTTCTATCAGCCATGGTATCAGTTGGGTTTGACCCCATTGTAAGAGTGCAGGGAATATGCCATCAGTCCCTCCCGCTTTGAAAGGGTGAAAGCTGTCTATGGCCCATTTAACTCTGTCCGGCGTAACTATTTTGTCTGTAATGACCCTGTCGTTTTTTGTTGGGTAGCTTACAGGGAGGTTTGTCCAGTCTAGTGAATTTATTATTCTGCAGCCTGGAAAGTGTGTTTCAATAAGTGTTTCACTTATTTCTTTGTCGTCTTTGGTGTAAGTACCGTCTGCCTTTCTTAACGATCCGAGTGTCCTGGACTTGTCATCCGCTAAGATTTTACGGATTCGAGCAGCTGTGTCGTTTGATTCTATGTTTGTGCAGAACTTCTGCCAGGAATTGTCTTCCTTTTCCCTGACGCGTTGGTTATATTTGTACTGAGCTTCTTTAAAGTTATCCCAGTCTTGACTTTGTCTAGTGTTCTTAGCCCTGTTAAAAAGTTTCCTGAGATTTTGCCTCATTCTTTCTAAGTCAGGGCCCCACCAACTGTTTTTTGGTGGTTGTTTCGTGTTGTTTTTCTTTAGAGGGCAAGCTTGTTCGTAGCTTGATTTTATGTACTCCGTTATCTTTGTCACGTTGGTTTCTATATTGTCGGTGTCCTTGATTTCTTGTGGTTTGTTATCGCCAATCTTGTTGATTAGCAGATTTTTGTATTTTAGTCTGTTAGTTTTTCTTGGGTTTCTCTTTGGTATGTGATGAGTCTTCACCAGGTCAAGTTCATAGCATATTCTTCTGTGATCAGATAGTGAAGGTTCATCACTGACGTGCCAGTTCTTGACCTGGTCCGCAGCTTTGGATGATGCTAGTGTTAGATCTATTATAGTTTGATACCTACTAGACACGAAGGTGGGTTCGGTACCCGTGTTTAAAGTGATGAGGTTAGTGGTTAGTAGGTACGAGACAAGTATCTCACCTCGTTTGTTACTATCCTTACTGCCCCAGATGTTATGATGTGCATTGCTGTCGGCAGAGATGATAAGGTCTGTGTCTTTATCTTCACAGTGTGTAACGAGGTCCATTAGTTCCCTTGATGGGACTTGGTCCTCGATGGGCATGTATATTGATGCTAGCACCAGGGGTCTTGGTGGCCGGCCTTCGCCTTGTTGTATTCCATTTTTTATTTGTACAGCTGTTAGGTCTCTGGAACAGTATTGTGTTAGTAGTGTCGCTGTAATACAGCGTGGTATGTAGATGCATGTTCGTGGTGGTTCGTTATTACTGTATGAAAAGATCTTACCGTTACAGCTTCCAAAACCACATATGTTCTGGCCCCTGACCCACGGCTCCTGGATCAGTAGGACGGTCTCGGCTTCAACCTCCAGCTGCCTTCGTAGTGTAGCCGTGGCGAGATGTTTGTGCTGGAGGTTGGTCTGTATTATCTTTATTGTTGTCCCCATCTCGCCGGCTTTGTGTCGGCGGGGGCTGTCTCGTCTGGTGTGTTGGTGGTCTTTGACCTCTCTCGTGGTTGTGCAATGTCGGCCCGAGAGTCCGACAGCACTGCTTCGATGTTGTCAAGAACAGTGCTGACGGATGGGTCTGGTGTTTTAGGTAGCTGGCCGGTCGGTGCATCCACATCCATGCCCCCGGTCCCGCCAGGCTCCCCCTGGCTCTCAGGAGCAAAGTCATGTCCGGATGGAACATCACTGAGTCCTTCGTCCGTGAAGAACCTGACGTAAATCGAGCCCGTGGAATAGGCGACCTTCCTGCCGCGTGCCATGACGGTTGGTAGTTCCTCCTTTGGTATACCCATTATTAGGTGTACCCCAGGAGGGCTGGTTGTTACCCTCTGGTAGCTGAACAGAACCCACTGCGATATGTTGTACCAGTTGTTTTGACCGGCTAGGATTTGGTGGATATGTCCTATTTCTTCTTCGCAGTCCGGTACGAAGAGAGCTGACCTGACTACAGAGTGTATGTCAGCCTGACGTATCACGGTGAGCTCTGTTCCGCTCCTGGGTGATGTTATACGTGGTACTACGGCTTTGAGCCAGGTGAGCGCTCGATCGTCGTAGCACCACATCTTTAGCACTCCTTCACTGAGGAATGCCTTTCCCTCGAATACCGGGGCGTAGCGGGTTTGGCCTGGCGCCAGGGGTTCGATACAGGCCGCAAAGATTGCTTTCTGTATCTGGCCCTGTATTGTATTCGCTTCGGCCTGCGTCAAGTCTATTCTCGGTATAGTAGTCACGGCTACGCTCAAGTGCGCCTGGGTTGCTGCGGCATAAGAACCAGTCGCACGAGTTTGCCGGTGTTCGGTTCTGGGTTTTTTATTCTCTCCCCTTGGTGAAATGGTGTCATCGAGCCTATCCCTTTTCTTGTTGGGCTGGCTTGACGACGGTCCGGGGTTTACAGGCTGGCTTAATGTCGGCCCGGTGTTATCGCGTTTTCGTGCTGTTGTGCCCCTATTTCTCTTCCTAAGTCGTGGGTGAACGCGCGAGTTAGGTAGGTTATGGGCGTTGGTGTTAGGTCTTTCTGTGTTAGTTGTTGTTGTTGTTGTTGGGGGTCGAGCGGTGTTGGTAAGACCACCAGAGCCAGTTGCGCCCCGTGCCCGGATTGGGTTCTCGCTGGGGTCGGTGTGACCACCATTGTTCGCCCTTTCCTTTGCTACGGTTTGCCCAGCCCTAGCGGTGGTGTTGCTCGACTCCCCGGAGGTATATGGGTCACGGTCAGGGCCCGGGCTCTGCTTACCCGCTTGATCACCTGCTGGGCAGCCAGTGGTCGTGCTGGTGTCCGCAAGTGGGTTTCCACTGCTGAGCAGCGTCCGCCCCTCGCCTCCACCACCACTTCCCCCGGCCAACCTGCTGGTGCCAGCGGTTGGGCAGTCGGAGTCTTCCCGATTCCCACCTCTGTGATTCCTATCGTCTGTCCGTCTGTCAGTCATAGGGTCGTCCGTGTCGTCTGTCAGGTTCGTGTCTGTCCGTAAGTCTGTCCGTTTGCTCGTCTTTTTCCTTTTCGTCTTTCCTTTCCGTTGTTTTGGAGCCACGAGCGTCCATGGGCTGATAGGTGCAGCATCCGGCATCGCCGCGGCTAGAGGGGTCAGGTCCAGAGGGTTTGCAGGGGTCGTCGGTATTGTCTCAGTGAGACAAAGCGGGTCTTTGCCCACTCCTGAGTACGAAGGGCAGCCCGGGCCCTGGGCGACGTGTGGAGGCGTCGCCTGGGTGCCGGGGTGGGATTCGGACGTTGAGTCGCTACCCACCAGGAGACCAAAACGTCGTATATTGAGATCCGCCATGAGGTATAATGTTTTTTTTTTTTTTTTTTTTTTTTTTTTTTTTTTTTTTTTTTTTTTTTTTTTTTATGTGAAGTGTTGTGAGTGTGAGTGTCAAATACAATGTGTACTGTGATGTGGTGTGTAGTGATGTGTTTTTGTGTTTTCAGTGCATGTGTAGTGTTTTGTGGCTGTATATGTAGTGATGTGGACGTATAGTGTATATGGTGGTGTGTGCATGAATGTTGTGTGCGTGTATTTGTTGTGTGCGTGCATGTGGAGTGTGCTCCTTCTTGTCCGGGGTCCAAAGGACGACCGGCGATCCGCAACTCCGCCGACCCGCCCGGTTGCATGAAGGGTGCTTCGCATAGCCTAGCTAGCGAATGCCGGAAGCTGCTACGGGGGACCGTAGCGGGCGTTGCATTCCAGACACATTAACTAGCTCTGCCGCGCCGGGTGTTTAAACGGTTTTTGCAGTTGGAACCAGCAGCAAACGATGCTATATTAGCCTCAGTGTCCCATCCAATGTTTAAACTGAAATGGGTACCTAAAGGGCGAAAGGAACATGTACAAGAACTTGTCCTGTCTGAAACTAAAAAGATCAATCGATCTGAAAAACAAAAATCAGAGGCTTTAAACAACATTGATAAAAAAAAAAAGTCAAAAGATGAATCTTGTTATATGTTTCTAGAGGACTCTGATTCCTCTATTGCTAGTGGCGAAAACACAAGCAGCACCAGTACCTGAACAATAAAGATACAAATTTTAAGAGCTTAAATGCTTATATCCTACGATAAAAAAAAAATCCTAAAATATAACACCTGTTTGCCCAGCTCTGCCCCTGTGGAGCGACTCTTTTCCTTTGGGGGCATGATCATGAGGCCACATAGAAGGAAGATGAGCGACAATATGTTTGAGGAATTACTTTTACTAAAATCTCAAATAACATATAAAGATTAAAAAAATTAAAGTTTTCAATAAGAAATTTCAATAAATTACATTTTAATACATAAGTACATTTCTATAGAATCGAAAATTGTTTTCTGGAATAAATAAACTTGGCAGTTCAATTAAATGTTGTTTTACAAAAGTATTTTATCTTTAAAAAGTATTTGAAAGATAGGTATTTTGTATCTAGTATTTAAATACCTTTTTAGAAAAGTATTTGTATCTGGTATCTGAAATGCTTTTTTTAAAAGTATCTTGTATCTTGTATTTCAGATACTTTGTATAGGGTATCTTATACATCACTGGCATTAGATGTGTATATATATATATGAGAGGCGGCGCCACTGCTGCGTACCAAACACCGATCTGACGTATTTAATTAGATTTAAAAAGTAAAAAGTGTATAAATAAGTGTAAAAACGTTATTAAATTATTGAACATTCAGTGCTATAAACCATATTGTGTTATCCAAAAGTATATCGAAAGAGAAACGCTTAAAAACGTAAAATAAAAAAGTGCTGTGTAACGGCCGCGCCAGTTTGAACTTTTTCCTACCGATAAGTGAACGAAATAGTATTTGTAAATCAAATTCTGGGGAAAAAAGAAAAGAGACAATAATTATAAAGTATACTACATAGAAGTGACGAAATTCCCAAAACAGGAATGATTTGCTCGGCATGTGAAAGAAAACTACTCAAAAATGAAACACTGGTATGTACAACCTGCCAACAAAAATTCCACTTTGCATGCCTCAATATAACAAATGACTACTACTTGGAACATAAACACGCTCTTGACAAAAAATGGAACTGCCCAAATTGCGAAAACGTAACCCGACGTAGGAAAAATGACGATACACCGGTAAGAAACCGAACTTCGAACTCCTTGAACGATACAATCATATCAACAAATGATCCCAGCGACGAACTAACGGAATATGAAAACAATAAATTGATTCTAGAACGCCCATTGAACATAAACTCAAATATGGCATCATTCGATTCTGGAAAAAACCACGTCACACTAGAAAATATTAGTGAATTGCTAGACACAAAGCTAAAAGAAAACAACGAAACTATGCTCTTTGGCTTAAAACATTTTATACAGACAGAAATAAACAAAGCTATACAAAAAATTTGTTAAAATATATTGTATGCATAGAACGTAATATTATCTGTGACATATGACACATAGTCTGTGACAAAGATTAATTGATGTCAATCTTTGAATCTGCTCTCTCTCTCTCTAAAACCTCCGAACCGTGTGTTACTGTTTGTGTGACTAATTAATTATAATAGTTAATCTAAATTTATCTTATCGATCTTATTAATATTTGACAACCAATGTGTATTTTGTTATTCTGTACGATAATAAATTCAGCATTGGAAACATGTAAATTATTTCTCACCACGATGTCTCCATCTGCGCAGTCGTCGTAGGATCCCCACGTCCTCCCAAAAGGTTATGTTTCCCAGTTATCTTCCGAACATCGTGCTTGAGAAATATTTATGTAATCGATCGATTCACACCACACGGAACATTACACTCTGATCTATCTACGTGAAGAAATCTTAAAAATGGCATCCGATGGCGAAGTTCCCCCTGCATATGGTGATGGCGTCTCTCGTGTCAATTCGACGACGTCTGTCCCTATGTTTCCTGCAATCGAGAAGCTGGAAGGCAGTAAGAACTACTTGGCGTGGAAATTTGCTATACGTATGGTCTTAATACTAGAAGGCTTGTGGGATTGTGTTACTGCGAGTGTGGTCATAGACGCTGCGCGCGATCAACGTGCGCTGGCGCGCATAGCTTTGAGTGTTAAACCGAGCCTGTACCAGCATATTCGCAACGCAGCTAGTGCTAAAGAGGCGTGGGATAGCCTTTCGGATATATTTGAAGACAAGGGACTATTACGTCGTGTTTTGCTGTTGCGTGAACTACATCATACGCGCTATACAGACTTCAATGATATGAGTAAGTACATCGACAACACCTTCAACATTGTGCAACAGCTAGCCGATATTGGGCGAAAGATAGATGATGAGGAAATAGCTGAACTGTTGTTAAGCGGTCTACCTCAGGAATATGACTCGCTTGTGTCAAACCTATCAACTTTCACACTAACAACAAGAATTTCCAGTGAAGTAGTGAGAACTCGCCTACTACAAGAAGATTTGCGAAGAAACAACTCAAATTCACATAATATATCTGAAGCTGCTTATATTTCAAAACGTAAAGTCAGATGTGACTACTGTCATAAAGAAAACCATGTGAAAGCAAAGTGTTTTAAGTTGAAACGTGACAAAAAGTTGAAAAGCAGTAGTGATGTATGTATGGCAGCCGCATATCTTTCTAGGCATAGACAGGAAGATTGGTTTGTGGACTCTGGGTGCACTGCACACATGTGCAATAAGAAAGACTTCTTTGTGTCACTCAAGTCAACTTCATCAACAGTGTCAGTTGCTAACAATGAGACTATGTTATGTGAAGGTGTTGGGACTGTGAACATTCAATGTAATCATAAGGTACTTATTCTTAATAATGTTTTGTATGTCCCTAAATTAACAACAAATTTGATTTCTGTAAGTAAATTATTAGAATTAGATCTAAGAGTGATGTTCAATTCGGGAGGTTGTTTCATATTTGACAGTGATGATAAACTTATCAGTTCTGCTAGTAATTTGAATGGGATTTTTAAATTACATGGGCGTGTTAGGAATAGTAGGTATTTGCACAAACAGGAGCATTCTTTGTTCCTTCATAATGGAAAGGACTCACAGAGTGCCGCAGTTGCAGCTCATCAGCAGCCAATGCTATTATGGCATCAGCGGTTGGGTCATCTCAGCTCTGGAGGTATGTATGCTCTTAGAGATAGGTTGGGACATGGTTGTATGTTTCAGGCTGAAGAATCTCTACCGGATTGCGTTGCTTGTCTTGAGGGCAAGCTTGCCGCAAAACCGTTTCCCAAGAGTGGAGCCAGTCGTGCAGCCAAGGCTCTGGAGCTTGTACACTCTGATGTCTGTGGGCCCATGCCGGTGAGCAGCTGGGGTGGTGCAAACTACATTCTGACGCTGACAGATGATTATTCAAGGAAGAGCTTCTTATACCTGATGAAACAAAAATCTGAGGTATGTAGCCGTTTCATTGAATTTAAAAATATGATTGAAAAGCAGACTGGTTTATCAATCAAATGTCTTCGTAGTGACAATGGGGCCGAGTATGTAAATTCAACTTTGTCTGGGTTTTTACGTGAACAGGGAATAGTGCATCAGCTTACAGTTCCTTACTGCCCTCAGCAGAATGCTGTTTCAGAACGTTTAAACCGTACCCTTATGGATAAAGTACGTTGCATGTTGCAACATTCTGGTCTTGACCAGCGGTTCTGGGGAGAAGCAGTGATGACTGCTGTGTATCTTAAGAATAGGTCTCCCACAGCTGCATTGGACGGCCAGATTCCAGAAGAGGTTTGGACTGGTTCAAAACTGGACCTCAGTCACCTCCGGGTATTCGGTTGTCAGGCTTATGCATTGGTACCAAGGGTTAAGCGTAGAAAATTAGACCCTAAATGTAAACCTTACGTTTTTGTTGGTTATTCAGAAACCACTAAGGGGTATAGGCTGGCTGATCCCTGTGACCCTAGAAAAGTGCTCTTGTCTCGTGATGTCACATTTATGGAGGAGAGATTTTTTAATTTTAGACATGATAATTCTTGTAATAATAATGAAATAATATTTTTTAATCCTTATTTATTACATAATAATTTGTCAAATGCAAATAGTGTTCATAATGAATTGTCTAATGTTGATAATAATAATTCAGTAGAGCATAATAATTCTAATTCAAATGGCATGTTGTCTTTTAATGAAAGTTTTAATAATATTAATTCCTGTGTTTCTACAGATACGCGGGATACTGGCAGTGAGCACGACTCCTCTGTCGAGTGTTCGGTGAATGATGGCGTAGGAGGTGTCTCTGTTACGTCACAGCGCGCGACGTTGACTGGAGGGGAAGGTGTGTCTGCTGCTTCACGTCCAGTACGTAGTACACGATTGGTTCCACCTAAAAGGTATGACGACTATGATCTGTCTATGTTTGCACGGGATATTTTAATCGATGAGCCACAGTCGTATCGAGAGGCGATTGATAGTCCTTACTGCGATGACTGGATGCAGGCCATGAAACGTGAGTACAACTCTATGATAGAGAATGATGTGTGGACACTTGTAGAGCGGCCTAATAACTCTAATGTTGTAAAATGCAAGTGGGTATTTAAGGCGAAGTGTGATGCTTCAGGAAACTTTCAGCAATTTAAGGCTAGATTGGTAGCAAGGGGCTTTACACAAAGAGAAGGGGTAGATTATACAGATACGTTTTCCCCAGTTGTACGTCACTCTACAATGAGATTGTTATTTAGTTTAGCTAATGAATATGACTTGAATATTGATCATATTGACGTAAATACAGCTTTTCTGAATGGCAACCTTAATGAGACTATTTTTATGGAGCAGCCCGAAGGTTTTTATGATAGTAAAAATAAAGATAAGGTTTGTCTTTTGAAAAAGAGTATTTATGGACTGAAACAAGCCAGTAGAATGTGGTATTGTAAAGTTCATGACTTGTTAACTAAAAATAATCTTATACAAAGTAAATGTGAACCATGTGTGTATTATTTACAGGCTGAAAAAGAAATTGTTATTATAGCATTGTATGTTGATGACTTTTACCTAATTTATAATAAGGACAGCTATAATATTAAGGTTTTATTGAAGTTACTAGAGCATGAATTTAGTATCAAAAACCTAGGTCCTATTCAGAGCTATCTTGGAATTAAAGTCAGTAGAGATAGAGATAAAGGTGTACTTAAGTTAGACCAGTCAGTTTATACTAAGAAAATACTGAAAAGGTTTGGTATGTCAGACTGCAAATCAGTTTCGACTCCTATGCAATCAGGATTTAAGTTATGTAAATCAGATGATATTTTAAGTGATGATGTATATAACTATAGACAACTTTTAGGTTGTTTGATGTATCTATCAGTGTGCACTCGTCCTGATATTGCTTATACCTGTAGTCAGTTAAGCCAGTATAATAATTGCTTTGGTAAATGTCATTGGTCAGCTGCTAAGAGAGTTTTAAGGTATCTAGCAGGTACAATTGACTATGGTTTACTTTATGTAAGAAGTAATCAATTGGTGTTGAGTGCTTATACCGATGCGGATTGGGCCAATGATTGTATTGATCGTAGGTCGTATACAGGATTTGCAATAAAGCTAGGGAATAATGTTGTAAATTGGGAGTCTCGAAAACAAAAGTGTGTAGCACTCTCTAGTACAGAGGCTGAATATTTAGCAATAAGCGACGTTTGTAAAGACTTGAGTTTTATTAGTAACTTTTTGGTAGAGCTCTTGACAAATTTAAAATTGAACTGTATAACTGTGTACAACGACAATCAAAGTGCGCATAGAATATTACAATGTAAAGAATACTGTCACAAACGTACTAAACACATTGACGTGCGCTATCATTATGTAAAGGACCTAGTAAATTGTAACTTTGTGACTGTTAAATATTTGTCTACTGATCAGATGATTGCTGACGTGTTGACTAAACCTTTAGACAAGAAAAAGCATAACTTTTTTACTTATGAGCTATGTGTTCGACATATTATATAAGTATAATCTATTGTAGAGTTATGCAATGTAGAGTTTTTTTTTGTGTAACGTTAGTTGTTTACGTTATATGCATAAGGGGAAGTGTTAAAATATATTGTATGCATAGAACGTAATATTATCTGTGACATATGACACATAGTCTGTGACAAAGATTAATTGATGTCAATCTTTGAATCTGCTCTCTCTCTCTCTAAAACCTCCGAACCGTGTGTTACTGTTTGTGTGACTAATTAATTATAATAGTTAATCTAAATTTATCTTATCGATCTTATTAATATTTGACAACCAATGTGTATTTTGTTATTCTGTACGATAATAAATTCAGCATTGGAAACATGTAAATTATTTCTCACCACGATGTCTCCATCTGCGCAGTCGTCGTAGGATCCCCACGTCCTCCCAAAAAAATTCAGCTTGAAAATATACAACATATAGAAAAAATTCAGGAACAGCAAACAAAACAAAGTAAAGAAATAGAACTAATTAACAACAAAATACAGACATTAGAAACAGAACGATTAAGACTATCACAACAGGTACAAAAAATACAATACGAAACAACACAGAAAGTCAAACTATATTACGAAGATAACTCTAGGAAAATAGTTCTACACGGACTCAACGAATACTACCATGAAACTGAGAATGACCTTCTTAACCGCGTAACTAACATGTTTACCGATGTTTTACATATCGACTTATACGACTACATCGAAAATATCCACAGAATAGGAAAGCATAACTCTAAACGACCTCTTGTCGTAGAACTTCTATCGAAAAGAATGACTAACTACATCCTAAGAAACACACAGTATTTCAAGGGCACGGGAGTAACAGTCTCAGAATATTTAAACGAGCAAAGCCTAAAAGAAAGAAAGGAACTGAAATACCAACTGCGCAAAGCAAGAGGGGACGGAAAATATGCAATAATAAAAAACAATAAATTAATAATTGAAGGGAAAATAGTAGAACCACCCTTCGATAACATATGTAATGACGATCGGACGAGAATATCAAACTCACCTCAATTTTCCACCATTCCAAACACTTCAAAAACACACGCACTAGATAAGAAAAAACACTCGCCACATAAAAGTACATTTCGGAGCTACAGAGAAGTTTAACATATTATTCCAAAACATGCAGAGTCTTTTTAATAAACGACACTTAATCGAAGAATTTTTGGAAGATAAATCATATCAATTAATAGGTATAACAGAATCGTGGCTAACACATGAAAAATCCGACTTAATAAACATAAATAATTATAACCTAGCATCGTCTTACTGCCGTGAACACTACGCGGGCGGTGGAGTATGCATTATACTGCAAAATGACATCGAGTTCATAGAAAGAAAGGATATTATGGATAACTCTGAAGAATATGTAATAGAAGTGTGTGCCATAGAATTAATTAAACTAAGAACTATTGTAATCGTAATATATTGGAATAGTAGGGAGACGGATATTTTTTACCAAAAATTAAACCAAATTTTAGATCTATTACAAAAAAAAGACCGCAAAAAGAAAATCATAATTGGCGGCGACTTCAATATTAATGTACTAAAAAAAGATAACCATTCAATGAAGTTATTAGATTTTATGCTTGAATATAACTTTAGCCAACAAATACAGGAACCAACTCGGGTGACAAAAAATAGTTCAACATGTTTAGACTTAATATTTTCTAATTTTCCTAAAACACACTTCGACATATCAGTAAAAGACCTCGGTTTTTCGGACCATAAGGGCACAACTATAAAAATAAAAACAGTACAAAAACATAAAATGAAAACTTGGACAACGATAAAAAGATTTTATACTACTAAGAATATTAATAAATTTAAAACTGAACTAAAAAATGTGCAGTGGCATGACATTATAAAAACAAATAATTCAATTAACGAAAATTATAATTCATTTAACACGATACTGAAAACAATTCTCAATAACTGTATTCCCAAAAAAAAGACAAAACTTGGTTTTAAAATAAAAACTTACTGGCTAAGTAAAGGTTTAAAAATATCCTGCAAAAATAAAAGATCTTTAAAAATTTTAACTAGTTACTCGAAAAATAGAACCTTAAAAACACACTACAAACTATATGAAAAAACCCTCAAGATAACAATAAATAAAGCTAAAAATCTCCAAGATAGCAAACGTATTAAACAATCAGATAATATTATGAAATGTATGTGGCAAATAATAAAGGAGCGTACTAACAAAACAGGAACGAAACAACACAGTAACATAGAATTATCGATCCATAATAAGCTAACGTCTGACCCAGTTATGGTAGCAAACGCATTCAATAGTTTTTTTGCATCGGTAGGCCGACTGGATGGAGGGGGCACTCGGCCGTGCGGCAGGCCAGTGATCAGTCCTACGCCAAACACCATGTTTTTGCAACCGGTCGATCCGCGAGAAATACACCGTATAATACGTAATCTAAAAAACAAAAATAGTAGCGGCATAGACGAATTACCCCCCACTCTTATAAAAAAATGTGCTGACGAACTGACTACACCACTTACAATATTAATCAACCAATCATTCTCAGAAGGCGTATTTCCCGACCAACTGAAAATATCTATAATTAAACCTATTTATAAGAAAAACAAAAAATCGGACCCCACAAATTATCGCCCAATTGCGCTCTTACCCGCTATATCAAAAATATTTGAAAAAGCAATGTGTAATCGAGTCTATAATTTTTGTGAAAAATATAACATATTCGATGAATGCCAAAACGGTTTCAGAAAAAATAGGTCAACCATACTAGCAACATATAAATATATAGATCAAGTCCTCAACACACTAAATAACAAGGATTACGCGATAGGTATTTTGCTAGACATGACAAAAGCCTATGATAAAGTGCAATATAATATCTTATTAAACAAGTTATACGACCTAGGCATACGAGGCTCCGCACACAAATGGTTCGAATCATATTTAAATAACCGAGAACAATATGTAGAAATTACGTATTATGACCATAGATCGGACGAAATAAAAAACATAAGGTCCAACGTAGAACTTATTAATAGCTCAATACCACAGGGAAGCGTACTTGGATGTATTCTATTTTTACTTTACATTAACGACCTTCCAAAAATCGTACAAGACTCATGCGTACTATTTGCAGACGATATATCTATACAAACTTCATGTAAAGACATTAAAAATTTAAATAATAAATTATACGACATCCTCCATAAGGTGAATGGTTGGTTGAGTGACCACAACTTAGAGATAAATTTCCAAAAAACAAAAATCATGCAATTTAGGCCTTATCAAAAAACACCTTTAAACATAAACTTTTCATATAATGGGATAAATCTAGAATGTGTTAATACGTTCACTCTGCTCGGGATAGATATTGATACCAACATAAACTGGAAATCTCATGTCCAAAAAATAAAAACGAAACTAGGTATCCAAATTTACCTATGCCCTGAAAGAACTAAAAAAATCAACGAGCACAGAAGCGGCAATTTTAGCATATTATTCTTATGCAAATGCTTGGCTGAGCTATGGTGTAGTATTGTGGGGAAGCAGCACAAATGCACCAGAACTATTTATACTGCAAAAAAAATGCATAAGAATAATAAAAAACTTAAAGAATCGGGAAAGTTGTGTACCTTACTTTAAATCATTAAATATACTAACCCTGCCATGCATTTACATACTAGAATCAGCTAAATTTGTAAGGAAACAACCGCAAAACTTTAAAAAGCTAGAGGACCTACCGCGACGTTACCAACTAAGACCCACGCGAAAAAATAATATGATGATTCCCAGTTCCAATTTAAATATCCATAGTACTGGTCCTAACCCGATGTGTGTAAAAATTTATAACAAAATCCCAGACCACATCAAATCCTTGGAGAATTATACAGCTTTTGTCAACTCTTTAAAAACATTTCTCATTGATAAAGTATATTACAAACTAAATCATTTTTTGGAAGAAAAATAAGGCAGCCGTCTCTCTACGACCACTGATTTTTTTGCTGTGCCCCACCGGGGTTCCAATATTGTTACGAACATTGTTATTATTATCAACTATTGACATGTAAATTACTATTATATTGGAATGCAAAATAAAAATGAATATGAATATGAATATAGCTTGTGAGAAGGTTCCAGGTTTTAGGACCATAGACAATGCTGCAATCGTGATTTGGTAAGTGGTCATAGGAACTCCTTAAGTTCTCCTCGTAAACCCGTCGTGGTTAGGTTTTATTGATTTGTCTTGACTAGCATTTTGTACCTAAATGCTGCCCATGGTCTCATGATGGAGCCAGGAGGTGGCCATAGGAACTCCTTAATTTCTTATCGTAAACCCGTCGTGTTTGGACTATTTTGATTTGTCTTGACTAGTGCTTTGTACCTAGATGCGGCCCAGGGTCTCATGATGGAGCCAGAAGGTGGTCATGGGAACTCCTTAAGTTCTCATCGTTAATCCTTCGTATTTGGACTCTTGATTTGTCTTGACAAGCACTTTAAACCTAGATGTTGCCCAGGGTCTCGTGATGGAGCCAGGAAGTGGTCACAGGAACTCCTTAAGTGATCACATTTTTTTAAAATATTTTTAGCAAAATATTAAAATTTAACACTATTTGACACCTCTACTCATTACTAAGCACAAGTTTTATCTCGGAATGAGAAGGGTTTGGTCATAGTCCACCACGCTGGTCAAAAAAACTACTGAGCCGGCAAATATGCAGTTTTGTGTTTTAAATTGTATTTTATATTTTGCTAAGTTCTAATTGTTGTTTCAATGGAGCTCTGCAATTCGTCGTGGGTTTTTTAAAATTTTTAATTTTATAACTTGTTAATGTTTTTAATGCACTAACAGTTACTTAGCCTTAGAGTGCGATCTTAGCTGACGGTAAGTGATGATGCAGTCTAAGATGGTATCGGACTAACCTGTCAGGCATAAAGCAGTTAGTAACATTAAAGCCCTAAGTAGCCTTCATCGGTTAGTTGCTACCGGAACGCCTAATCGTTCGGCAGTACGTCTTTGCCGTTAGGGTGGTAACTAGTCACGGCCGAAGCCTGCCACAAGACCAGAACTGAGAAAATTCAGATATATAAACTTCCAAATTGAACCTGCCGGGAATTGAACCCGTGACCTTGCGCTTACATGACAGCACACCTCACACCACTGCGCCAGGGAGGTCATTTACTCAGTTGGGAACTATTTTATATGTTTTTTTTATTCTACTACAAGTTAGCTCTTGACTGCGATCTTACCTGATGTTAGACAAAGTCAAAGTCAAAAAACGTTTATTCAATATATAAACTACACTTATTGACGTCCGGTTATTTATAACATATAACATAATATAATGGTGATAATCAGTACGACATCTTAAACTAAAGTTACGCCCTCGTAACTTTAGTTTAAGATGTCGTACTGAACCCTTTCCAAAGTCCAAACGCGCCCTGGTCTGAGAAGAGCCCACAACAAACTCAGCCAGGATTTTTTTTCACTATCACCATTTCACAATCATCTTAACTAAGGAACTATCAGAGCCATTATAGAGAACGATGATACAGTCTAAGATGGTAGCAGGCTAACTCGTTAGGGTTAGTTATATTAAACCCATACCCCTAACGGTTTCTACACGGCATGACGTATCTACACTCATCTACCGTAACGCTAAATCGCTTGGAGGTACGTCTTTGTCGGTAGGGTGGTTACTAGCCACGGCTGAACCCTCCTACCAGATCAGAACACAGAAAATTTAAAAATGATAAATTCCTAAGTGGACCATGTTGGGAATCGTACCCGGGGCCGGAACCTCCCACAATATGACCACAGCGTTTCAGGATTGCTATAATGTCCTCTCAACCGAATTTCGGCCACGGCGGCCTATCTCCAAAGAGCCATCTGCGCAGGAGATAATTATAGTGCACAAGTGTGGGCGCATACACTGGAGCACTCTCTGTTCCTTTACTCTCATAGCCCGATAGGACGGAAAATCCGACAGGACCGGAGAGAGATCAGGCGCAGGACCGATGGCTTTACATGCTCTTGGAGGCACGGGGGTAAAACACCGCCATCTTCCTTACTCCGGGCTAGTACTGAGAATTTCTTGTCAGAAAAACCCAATACTTGTTATGGCCCGACCCGGGAATTGAACCCTCGTCGGCCGCAGTCGAATATGTTAACCACTAGACCAACGAGGCAGTCAAGAAATAAATTAACGCGCAATAGAAATAGGGGGCGGCCGGCAGTGCGGAGATATCGCAGTGTTAATATAACTGCCATGCCCCTAACAGGTTAGCCCGCTATCATCTTAGACTGCATCATCACCTACCATCAGGTGAGATCGCAGTCAAGAGCTAACTTGTAGTGGATAAAAAAAAACCTGACATGTGCTGCCCACTGCCGACTGGCTATTATTGGGTATGGACTAGGTATATGCTCACAGAATAAGTAAAAAGTTAAATATCGATGTCGATAAACAACACTAGATTATCGATAATATAATTATATCGACTACGCTTGAACTCACTAACTATGTACATATGTGTGTGTGTATACGTATTTAACCTCCCCGAATAGAGGCGGATAAAACCCGATAGGGACAACTGCAGCTTGGACCGATTAGTAACAGTAACCTATGAAAAACAGTAGAATTCTCACTCTCGTATTTTTCTGTTTCCACCTTCAAAACTGAACCGATTTTAATTCTGTTTTTACGAATAATTTAACAAGGGCTCTGGCTATGTCGGTATGTTTTTCTTTTTTTATTATATCCGTCAAATTTATTTGCGGGATGTCTGATCATGGCACGAAAACTGGGCCATTTTTTGCAGGTTGTGAAGGTTCCATGTTCTTAAAATTATTAATTTATCGAAAAAAGGAAAACATAGGGGCATGGCACGGATACATGTGGATTTTATGGTGCAAGAATATTTTCAATATTGTAATTATCCACAGAGGAAACAGACAAATGTTTTTGTATGGAGAAATCTCCGGGAGAATTCCTCTTAATCCACGCGGACGAAGTCACGGGCATCAATAGATCATAGTCTGAAATAACACAATATAGGCTAATTATATATCAATAAATTGTAATGTTTTATCATCACTCCATTCATCGGCTGGCGGCGGCGGCGACGGCATGATTGCGCGTGCTTCTAATTCGAGCGCTCGATTGCGACTGAATATCGGGCAGTGTGTGACAACTGACAGGTATCTCGCGCTCATATCACAGAACACTTATTAGGTACCTAATCGTTATAATTTATTATTTAAAAGTGACGAAACTAACTAACACTCGACCAGAAAACGCGTACTTTCCGCTCTCGCGATGTAATGTACTATTCCATAATTAATAACCCATATTCGGCTGGAGGCCATCGGTTTACATATAATATTTAAAGTTGAAGTAATTTAACGATCAGTAATTCAGAAATTATAAGGCTCTGACAGACGGACGGACGGACAAGTGCAAATTCACTCAAGTAGACTCAGAGACCTTCACTTCGCTCGGTCAATTATCAAATTAAGTATTCATCTTTTATATCATATCATTTATTTATTGCATTCATGTGGGGCATTATATTATATCACATTTATAAAAACATGAGCCTGGCATTGCAATGAGTTACATTTCACTATTTTAGCTAACAATAGGCATGATGACTGATTTTGAAAAATGGTCAGATTATTCTGTCATGGCGTCGTTTGTGACGTCACTATTGTTTTCACCAATGTACTCTGTGCAGTGTGCAGTAAACAATAGTGTGATTGAGTTACGTAAGGCGGCAGCCAGAAGGATTACAGAAGGAGAGGACGATTAATTTACTATTAAATTTATTAATTAATTCTTACATTATGACCTAATCTAATGCTACGTCGATTTTAGACGCAGCGGTTCATATTATGACTACCTAGGGCTAACCTAATCTACCCTAACTAGCATCCTGCGTCTTATTAATGAACGATCTTCTCATTATTTCATTAGCTTTTATATCTTACATCTTCATACTAAAATCTAAGCGATGCTTGATGTCACGTTTCTTCGGACGTGATGCAATTCTATGAAATCCGCTGACTATGCACTGGTACCATGGCCGTTCGCTGGAGGTGCAAGGTTGCGATCTTGCAACGAAAGTGATTTTTTCCATGACGCCGTAGGTATACGTAACTACTGTGCAGTAAACAATAGTGTGATCGTCAAACAAACTCGCTCGAAAACAAACAATTGTGACGTCATTGGCTATTTTTATAGTTTAATTTTATCAAAATAAATAGCAATTTCACTCGAAATAGAAAAATAAATACGTTTTTTATAATTCATGAATCCTATTTTCATTAGATAAATTCATAATTTCATTGATTCTTGGTTACTGTCATCACGCCTATTCTACATAGTTACTTAATAACAATTAAAATTAAAAAAAATCAGTACTTCTACTTTAAAATTGATTACAATTTATATTATCTACGTCTAACAATTTAATTACAATTCAATATAAATAATATCAACCTTCATCCTATCATTATTTCGATTTAAACATTATTTTGCAAATTGTACAGATAAGATTTACCTGATCCATACTAATTTTTTAATTAAAAAAATGTATAGCGAGCAAACGAGCAGGCGGGTCACCTGATGGTACTCGTAAGTGATTACCGCCGCCCATGAACATTCGTTGCTGGCTTTTGAGATACATATTTGTTTATCCGCCCTTTGAAGGCCCCATATTATAATATTATAATAAACTAGATGATTCCCGCGACTTCGTCCGCGTGGATTAAGATTTTTGTCTGTCTGTCTGTCTGCTACGCTTTCCCGGTCCATGTTTTCAACCGATTTTGCTGAAATTTTGTATAGCGGTAGATGGTATCCAAGGGAAGGACATATGCTACTTTTTATCCCGAAAAATTATAGAGTTACCACGGGAATAAAAAAAACTGTCTTTTCACCCGATTTTGATGAAATTTGGTACAGGGGTAGATGATATCCTGGGGAAGGACATAGGCTACTTTTTATCCTCAATTCACGCGGACGAAGTCGCGGGCATTAGCTAGTATATCAATAAAATACTCTTAAAAAGATTTAAGCTTTTGTAGTTTTGTAAAATTTAAGTTAAGATTTAAGTGTTTTCATATTATAGTAAGAGAGACGAGAGTTACCTATACATAAACAGTTGTAACAGTACAAAAATCGCTTTTGGATTCGTTCTATTCTATCGGAGTGGACTTGGTACCCTGGATTCCAGACAGTGCTACAATATTCAAGAATACTCCGGACAATAGTGTGGAAGACAAGTATTGATAAAATGGGATCCTTGAATATTTTCATTTGTCTAAAAACTAGCCCCGATATCTCCACTCTACAAAAAATCACTTAACTCTTAATATCATATTGTGAGATGATCCTCTTTGCTGTGTTTCCTAATCCTATAATTATACATTTTAAGCATCTAATTTTTTACTTTTTTATCCAGTTTTTTTTATCAATAGTTATTTTCATATTTTTTTTGTAGTCTTATATTAATTTTTTGTAGTCTTGTATTAGTAATCTTAATTATTTGTTAATAATTCCCCAATGTAAACTTGTGTCAATTACATTGATGTAGAATTTTAGTACCAGTCAATTATGTACGACTTTTCCTATCTGCATGATGTAACTACCTATAAATTGGATTGTTTGTTACCTATTGCCTAAGCCATTCAACATTTTGTATACCTACTACTTGTAATTCTGTTGGTAGTTCAAATTTTTTTTTTAAATTAAATCTTAGTTGCTTTGTATGGTACATGTTCAACATGTTGGCGAAAACTTAAACTAGAATCCATGATAACTCCCAGGTCTCTTATACCAGAAACATCTTTAAGTGACAGATCGTTAATGTTATAGATGTCACCGTAAAATTGTAAAAACCGTTAGATTATAATTTAACTAGCGATACTGTAAACTGTCGAAAGATTACAATTTAACGCATTATTTTTCGTTACCTGATTATATATGTCGAACCCTAACCTAACCTACAAGAAAGAGACAAGAAAACGTAAATACAATGAATATTTCAAAAATTGTCACTCAGTACGTTGAATGGTTCACAATATTTCGACAGTTTACAATATCGCTAGTTAGATTACAATCTTACGGTTTTTACAATTTTACGGTAACATAGACACCGCTCAACGGAAAAATCACTGGTAAACTTAATATGGAATCTTTGAACATCGAAACACTTTTTGAAGTTCAAAGACATTCAATTTTCAATGCACCAGGAATGAACAGCGTCTATACGTAAGCTTGACTGTTAATGGTTCTGTAAATTTTCATGTCATTTGCAAACATTTTATATTCACAATTTAAATTAATTGCCGACATATATCTTACAAGAGGATGTCTTATCACGAGGGTTAGTTCTCATGTGCGTCACCAAATTACTATTGATTGTGAATTTGTATTTGCATAGTTAACAATGATAAGGTTTTTCACCAGTGTGAGTTCTCATGTGTCCTACCAAATGGCCCTTTCTTTCACATTTGAACTCGCACAACTCACACGAATATGGCTTTTCGCCGGTGTGGGTTCTCATGTGATTAACTAAATGACTCCTTCTTCTAAATTTGTACTCGCACAACTCACACGAATATGGCCTTTCACCAGTGTGGCTCATCATATGACGTTTTAGGTGATCTTTTTGAGCACATTTGAACTCGCATAACTCACACGAATATGGCTTTTCGCCAGTGTGGGTTTTCATATGATATTTTAGGTTACCACTTTGTGCACATTTGAACTCGCATAACTCACACGAATATGGCTTTTCGCCGGTGTGGGTTCTTATGTGAATAACTAAATCACTCCTCCTTACACATTTGAACTTGCACAACTTACACGAATATGGCCTTTGACCAGTGTGGCTCATCATATGACGTTTTAGGTTACCATTTTGTGCACATTTATACTCGCACAACTTACACGAATATGGCTTTTCGCCAGTGTGGGTTTTCATATGAGTTTTTAGGGTAGCATTTTGTGCACATTTATACTCGCACAACTCACACGAATATGGCTTTTCACTAGTGTGGGTTCCCATATGAGTTTTTAGGTTACCACTTAGTGTACATTTGAACTCGCATAGATCACAAGAATATGGCTTTTCGCCAGTGTGGGTTTTCATATGAGTTTTTAGGGTAGCATTTTGTGCACATTTATACTCGCACAACTCACACGAATATGGCTTTTCACTAGTGTGGGTTCCCATATGAGTTTTTAGGTTACCACTTAGTGTACATTTGAACTCGCATAGATCACAAGAATATGGCTTTTCGCCAGTGTGGGTTTTCATATGAGTTATTAGGGTACCACTTTGTGTACATTTATACTTGCACAACTTACACGAATATGGCTTTTCACCAGTATGAGTTCTCATATGACGTTTAAGTTTACTATTTTGTGCAAATTTGAACACGCATAAATCACAAGCATATGGCTTTAAGCCAGTGTGGGTTGTCATATGCTGTTTAAGGTTACCACTCAGGGCACATTTGAACTTGCATAACTCGCAAGAATATAGCTTTTCGCCGGAGTGGGTTTTCATATGAGTTTTTAGGGTACCACTTTGTGTACATTTGTACTTACATAACTCACACAAATATGGCTTTTCGCCAGTGTGGGTTCTCATGTGTTTTACTAAGATACTCTTTTGTTTAAACACTTTTCCACAAATGTCGCAAGTAAACGATATTTCCTCAGTGTATAGACTTCTTTGCGATGAATTATTATTTTTATTCTCACTTATTTTCCTATAACTGGAATCTTTAGACGCAATATGTGTAACATGTGTTTTCATAACAAACTCTTCGTCATAGACTCCTGTCGGGATATTTTTAATAAATTTTAAAATATCATGCAATTTGACCACACAATTTGTTGATATCTTGCTGTCAGCTGGTCGGGTTTCTAATTCCCCATTGTTAGTTTCCAGTTCTTGTGTCATTTTCTGCACTGCATCGGCTTCTATATTATTTGTATGCACTTTGATTTCGTTATTGGTCGCAAATGTTGCGGACACGGGAGCGACTGAAACAAAACACTTTTCTTACTTATTCATTTACTAGATGATGCACGCGACTTCGTCCGCGTGGATTAAGATTTTTTGATTCCAGCGGGAACTCTTTAATTTTCCGGGATAAAAAAGTAGCCTATTACCTTCCCCCCGATAAAAACTATCTCCATATCCAATTTCATCAAAATCGGTTGAACAGATGGGGCGTGAAAACGTAGCAGACACACTTTCGCATTTATAATATAAAGTGTGGATTTCAGATCCATATTATAAAATACAATAATACCTACTTAAAAAATAAAACAATCCATACTAATATAAAAAATGCGAAAGTGCCGTCTGTCTGCTGGACTTTCACGGCCCACCTGTTCAACCGATTTTGATGAAATTTGTTACAGGCTAAGGGAAGACTATTTTTTATCCCAGAAAATTCAAGTTCCTTCGGGAATTAAAAAAAACTTAACGTCCATGCGGACGAAGTCGCGGGCATAATCTAGTATAAAAAAATACAATTTTTAAATACTATAAGTACTTAGGTAAATACAATATAACATAGAAATACAATCTTTTAAAAAGAGTAATACTACGGTACGGAATTTTCTCTCGCTTCCCTATAGCGACGGTACACTATTACACTATGCCTTATAGCCAAAAGCATCGTGGTTTAGGTATAGCGCGATTTTCTCATTCTGATTTCTGCTTCATAGCTTTTGAGGTATCCATCAGAATGGCGGGTGTAGGTTTTCCGATTGCATTAAAACTTTACTGAATAAGTGCACGATAAATGTACGTAATTGTACTAAATTATGGATAAATGTACTTTATCGTGTGTTGAGAAAACTTGAAATTAAAGTGAGCAGCCATCCTGACGTCAGAATGGCGGGTGTACTCTTACATCTTCTGAATATATTAACTTTTTTTTAAATGTGGCATTACCAAATAAATGTACGTCAAATGTACTTATTGAAACATAATATCAAAATAAAAAAATGCCACATTTGGCGAAGAAAAAAATTGATCTTCAAGCTGGACATTGCAAAAGTGCACTAGTCCTCAGCTGCTGTAGGAAAATTGAATGATTTGAGTAACAAATTATGTATCCCCGCATCTAGAGTAGGTACTTTATAAGTGAGTATATACTTAATACATGCGCGCGCGCTCGCGCGTCGTAGCACCGTAGCAAGATAGATGCTCCTCGGATAGCATGCTGTCCGTGGTGTGGGAAAAGCGTGCTATGCTATTGCGCTACGTGCTTATCAACCACCTCTAGTTTGTTCGCCCGAGGTGGCGCACTCACTCAATCAATGCAGCGGTCACACTAGGCGTATGATTCGCGGCCGAGGTGACGCCCGATGCTCAATCAATGCATCACTCCTCAGGGTTGAAGCTCAGAGTCAGTCGCAACTCGCTGCTTACAATTCAATACATGTGGGAATGTGGGTATTTAAATAATACAGATTTTACACTCAAAAATTTTAATATTCACGTTTGCTGAAGCTTAATAACTTGTGTAAGTTATCACACGATGTTGGGCTACCACTTTGTGCACATATGAACTCATTTATCTTACAAGAGGATGGCTTTTCACGAATGTGAGTTCTCATATGCGTCACCAAATTACTATTGATGGTAAATTTGTAGTTTCATTCCTAACAATGATAAGGATTTTTACCACTGTGAGTTTTCATGTGTCTTACCAAATAGCTCTTTCTTTCACATTTGAACTCGCACAACTCACACGAATATGGCTTTTCGCCGGTGTGGGTTCTCATGTGATTAACTAAATGACTCCTTCTTCTAAATTTGTACTCGCACAACTCACACGAATATGGCCTTTCACCAGTGTGGCTCATCATATGACGTTTTAGGTTACCACTTTGTGCACATTTGAACACGCATAACTCACACGAATATGGCTTTTCGCCAGTGTGGGTTTTCATATGATATTTTAGGTAACCACTTTGTGCACATTTGAACTCGCATAACTCACACGAATATGGCTTTTCGCCAGTGTGGGTTTTCATATGATATTTTAGGTTACTACTTTGTGCACATTTGAACTCGCATAACTCACACGAATATGGCTTTTCGCCAGTGTGGGTTTTCATATGATATTTTAGATTACCACTTTTTGCACATTTGTACTCGCATACCTCACACGAATATGGCTTTTCGCCAGTATGGGTTTTCATATGATATTTTAGGTTACTACTATGTGCACATTTGAACTCGCATAACTCACACGAATATGGCTTTTCGCCGGTGTGGGTTTTCATATGATATTTTAGATTACCACTTTTTGCACATTTGTACTCGCATACCTCACACGAATATGGCTTTTCGCCAGTATGGGTTTTCATATGATATTTTAGGTTACTACTATGTGCACATTTGAACACGCATAACTCACACGAATATGGCTTTTCGCCAGTGTGGGTTTTCATATGATATTTTAGGTAACCACTTTGTGCACATTTGAACTCGCATAACTCACACGAATATGGCTTTTCGCCAGTGTGGGTTTTCATATGATATTTTAGGTTACTACTTTGTGCACATTTGAACTCGCATAACTCACACGAATATGGCTTTTCGCCAGTGTGGGTTTTCATATGATATTTTAGATTACCACTTTTTGCACATTTGTACTCGCATACCTCACACGAATATGGCTTTTCGCCAGTATGTGTTTTCATATGATATTTTAGGTTACTACTATGTGCACATTTGAACTCGCATAACTCACACGAATATGGCTTTTCGCCGGTGTGGGTTCTTATGTGAATAACTAAATCACTCCTCCTTACACATTTGAACTTGCACAACTTACACGAATATGGCTTTTCGCCAGTGTGAGTTCTCATATGATCTTTTAGGGTAGCATTTTGTGCACATTTATACTCGCACAACTCACACGAATATGGCTTTTCACTAGTGTGGGTTCTCATATGAGTTTTTAGGTTACCACTTAGTGTACATTTGAACTCGCATAGATCACAAGAATATGGCTTTTCGCCAGTGTGGGTTTTCATATGAGTTATTAGGGTACCACTTTGTGTACATTTATACTTGCAAACCTTACACGAATATGGCTTTTCACCAGTATGAGTTCTCATATGACGTTTAAGTTTACTATTTTGTGCAAATTTGAACACGCATAAATCACAAGCATATGGCTTTAAGCCAGTGTGGGTTTTCATATGCTGTTTAAGGTTACCACTTTCTGTACATTTGTACTTACATAACTCACACAAATATGGCTTTTCGCCAGTGTGGGTTCTCATGTGTTTTTCTAACATACTCTTTTGTTTAAACACTTTTCCACAAATGTCGCATGTAAACGATATTTCCTCAGTGTATAGACTTCTTTGCGATGAATTATTATTTTTATTCTCACTTATTGTCCTATAACTGGAATCTTTAGACGCAATATTTGTAACATGTGTTTTCATAACAAACTCTTCGTCATAGACTCCTGTCGGGATATTTTTAATAAATTTTAAAATATCATGCAATTTGACCACACAATTTGTTAATATCTTGCTGTCAGCTGGTCGGGTTTCTAATTCCCCATTGTTAGTTTCCAGTTCTTGTGTCATTTTCTGCACTGCATCGGCTTCTATATTATTTGTATGCACTTTGATTTCGTTATTGGCCGCAAATGTTGCGGACACGGGAGCGACTGAAACAAAACACTTCTTACTTTTTCATTTACTAGATGATGCCCGCGACTTCGTCCGCGTGGATCAAGATTTTTTATTTCTGCGGGAACTCCTTAATTTTCCGGGATAAAAAGTAGCCTAATATCCTTCCCCGCGATACAAACTATTCCCATACCAAATTTCATCAAAATCGGTTGAAAAGATGGGGCGTGAAAACGTAGCAGACAGACAGACACACTTCCGTAATTATAATATTTAGTATGGATTTCAGGCAAAAAGGCCCATATTATAAAATACAATAATACATAAAAAATAAACACAATCCATCCATCGGTTGTATCATGTTCCTTTTTCTCTGTGTCACATGTCAAAAGTATAAAAAATGACATCATTACAATGTTTGTTTGAGAAATAGCACAGCATCTCACCTGAGGCCTGAGCCGCGCGTGCGGGAGGGCTGGGGTCTGCCTGCCTGAGAACACATTCCCCATCACCGGCACCGTTCTGCAGAACACAATACAAATGGGTTTGAACTTTGAATATTTTGGCCTACAAACCGTTTCGCCACTTTAATTTTTTGTCGAAATAGCCGCCATGCATAGAGCCAGTAATATTCACTAGCTGGCATTAACAAAAGAAAAAATTATATGAGACAAAATCTTCTAAAGAGTTTCAAACTATATATAAATATGCTTTTCAAACTGAACATTGTCATCCATCACCACACCAACATTCGTGCTTCTGTTACATGTTCAAAATCTTCAACTTGAACTCAAACTATTGGTCTATAATAATCAAATAATGTTTTACAATATCAAATAAATAAACATGGACTTAAAATGGAACTCTGAGATGATTATAACTTGATAGATTATATCTCCGAAACCTGATACTAGAAGATTTTGTCTCATTAACTACTTGCTTGCAGGATTTATGAGTGGCAGCTTTCGAGAAAATATCACAAAGGTGGAAAGGTTGGTAGGCCGGGCTCCATACAAACATATTCTAGCCCCTTTAATTAAAGCATTTTTTCATAAGAATTTCAGAGAGCCCCTCAACTACTAGACAAACTGTGATAAGAACTTAACAAACAGACAACAGTCTATAAATAGTGGAAAACTATCTCACCTGGAGATGCATGCTCATATGTTGCATGTACTCATGTTCATGGACAAATTCCTCCAAACAAAGTGTACATTGGAAGGAAGCACTTTCGTACTTTAATGGAACTTGAACAAAATCATTAACATTATTGTCTTCTTCATGTATCACTTCCATGTCTCCATCAACCGACATAGAGTCATCACTTTCTTCAGTTTTCACTACATCTCTCTGTTCAATTTCCTCTAATTCTGTCTGTTTGTCTTCTGAGGGGTGTTCTAGTATGTGTAAGTCACAGTGGTCAGGTCCGAGCGTTGTCAACACCATACTACTCTTTAGTTGGTGTTTTGTGCGGTTTATCATTTTTATATGTCGCCTTGTTATCTGTTGAGAGACAAGTCAAATATTCAATACATAAAGTACAAGGATAAAGAAACAATGCAAGTACTTATATGCATCAAGTATACTCACTAATTCATGTTTGTCAACTAAGTCCATCATCAGTGCACGGGCTCTCAAGCTCTTGTCTCTGAATCTACTAAAGTTTATCAATCTCTGAGCACATTGTACACAAAGTGTTTGTTTTAGGTTTCCTTGATCATACATCTGAAACAAGTTATTATAGTATTCAAATATTTATTGTTTTTGTCAGCACTTTTTTCAGATTTATCAAAAGCTTTCAGACTTAGCAAATCACTGCAATATGCCAGTGTACAGCAAGGTAGGTTCAAGTTAGAGATTTGACTTTGTTTTAGATGGTGATACTCTAAGCTGAAGTGGCAATGGATGGGACACGAAGTGAAAAGGAATGATAATGACAATATATATTAAATAGATAATAAATTAACAACTTACAGGATGTCCGGTTAACTTTTCATATGTTTCTTCCAATTTGTGTTTACTCATTAGAATCAGCTTGCTGTCAGTGTCTAGGCATATCATGCAAACCTGTAAAATATAAACTACTTGTTACTTCTATATTACTGTTTTCATACAACGCTGCAACAAGTGTGAGAGGAAAAAGGTAAATTCTAGTCCCATATAGCTCCATCCATCTTAGCTCCATCACCTTCCTCAGCCACACATGATCTGCATTAGTTTCTATTGATTTAAGCACTTAGGAACAATACATAACATGACATTATGAGTTACCTGTACTGTTGAAGGAATAGCACCAGTAACAATTTGCCTTAAGCCACTTTCTGTTTCATAAATGTCATCAGTAAGAAAATGCAGTGAGCAGACCACAGCAGAGTCTGGTAGGTGACTGCCTTGTTTGCCGAGGGCTCTGAGCCAAGCAGCACGGAGATGCACTTGACTGGGAAACCTGGAAATTATCTTGAAATTGTATTTTCAATTCCCACAGGAAATCTTTAATTTTCCAGGACATAAAGAAGCCTATGTCAATCTCTACTCTATACCCATGCAAAAATCACGGCAATCCATATCTCTGTTGCGCCGTGAATGAAGGACAAACCAACAAACACACTTTTACATTTACGTCTTAGTTTTTTTCGCATTTTAGTATGATTATGAGAATTTTAAAAGAGCAACATTTTCTGTTAAACCGTTCTTCTAGAATGACATTCTGAACCTGTGGAACATAGCGATAATATTTCTATCAACAAAAATGATTTGAAATTGTGGAGACTGAGAGAAAGACTGAATGTTTGTCACTCGAATACTCACTCGTGAAATGTACTCCCCGTGGATAAGGAGACGACCTCCGCAGTGGTTTTGCAGAAGGGCGCACAACACTGCATCTTCAATGATCTTACCAAACTCTGGTTTCTAATCGAAGAGACACCAATAATTAAGACTTTGAAGTAATAAAAAAAAATGAACGTGTGAAAATAAACAACAACATAAATTTAATGCTTGATTCACATTTATACTTTAGACAATGCAGTTGAAGAACGAATTACGAATTTCACTCGACGTGATTCAATATTCACGACAAGGTTTCATTATTTATCATTACGATAAACCACTCAATTGTTGAATTTTTTAAATACTATTTTGTATTTTATGAAATTTACGAGATTTTTTTTTCGTCGTTGTTGTCCTTCCTTTATACATCCTACTCTATGGTTATCTTGTCTCTGTTTTTCATTTTGTCCCCTTTCGGGGCAGGCAAAAGTCTAAGACCATACAGCATAATTTTTAACTTGTAGTTTATTGTTGTTGTTGTAACCATGTAATAATTCTATACCTCCCTCTGTCTACGAATGATAACCTAACGGGCTCACCCGGCTCAGATTAAAAACCTAATAGATATAGCAATGGTCTACTCGGTCGTGTCGTGAGACAGCCTTAGTCAAGTATATTATATACTGTCTTTGACAGGTAGATAATAAGATGTTGCCATATTCATAATTTACTCCCAAAGTGGTGAATCCTGTCAGAGAGGATAGGAAAATAGGAAAAAATAAAGTTGACCAACACAACTACAAATATAATAAATATATTATATTATAAGTTTTATAATAAAATATTATCAATAATTAATAGTATAACGCGAATGTTTAAATAAATACCGATTTATGTAGTTTCATTTATTAATTTATCTGAACTCATAACATGTTAAAATCGAATCCATAAAATTTTAGTAACATACCAACATAATAATTTACCCTAAACTTTTCTTGATATTATTTCGTACCTTTCATTGCTATTTGTATAATGCCAGATGACATAAAACATTTCGCAGTATTGCAGAATCAGAAATAATTATTTATTGCATAATACACATAATATTACAAAGGTGGTAAAAGATAAAAATACAAGTGTATTACCATCGTCATGGCGTGCAATACTTAAACACATCGATATATATGTAGGTACTAGATGGGCCCTTTCATAGAAAAATGACGGGCGACCGACTTGCTGAACACGTTCCTTACCTGTCTTTGTCGCCGTCGTAGCGCTGTCACGGTCGCTCGTTGTGTAGATAATTTGATAATATTAAGTTACATCTAAAGTCTTATTAGTTTGGCACTGTATATTATTTATTTTAAGGTAAGTGTTTCAATTCACAATAACACATTTCCAAAAAAACGTTATTTATCTTCCTATTTAATATTTTTATCCATTACGCAATCATTTAATTTCCGCGGCAAACTGTGTGATATTATTTTTTTTACAAATGGCCTTACGGCATAGTACGGCTATGACCTATATCTATGACCAGTCATACGTTTTCAAGCTTTCATTCAAGATGGGGTATATGTTGCAAGCAAGTTCCCGCTTTTCAGACTAGATGGCGTTACTAGACATACGCCACCACGGATTTATATACTACTTCGTGTAAACTGGATCGCGTACTACTATATCTCATGGTTACAAATTTGCTCTTTAAGATTATAGATATAAGGTTTTTTTTCCCCTGTCAATTGTAAATGTAGAAAAACGAGCCGTGAGATAACTCAAATCCTTCCTTCCGTCCTTACCTACGTACGTACGTCCTTGTCTAGCAAGTATGCCAGTGTACAATAAAAACTGTTTTGGTAGTGACTTCTCAAAATTGGAAATATTACGTTTTAATTATTATTGACTGTTAAAATATATCCATAAATTAATTTAATATTTTTATTTTCTATTTATATAGATGTGAACAGGCAAAACAAACAATAAAAATAAGTATGTAGATATTATAAGTAGAATGTTCTCCTCCTAAGATGGCAACTTTGCCTGAAGCTATGCCTGTAGACAAAAACTGCTTGTCTGCAAACCACAGAACACTTATACTGCAAACGTTCTTTCTTTCCGTTGGTGCTGGTTTAGCTTCACAGAGTACATTAATAGTGAAAATGGTGTACTTTTGCTGCGTGAATGGATGCAAAACGGAATGGTATCCTGGCTGTGGCTTATCTTTTCACAGGTCAGTAGTTATTTAGATTTTCTTGAATCAAATCAAATATTTTATCAAATCAAATATTTTTTATTCAAATAAACTTTTACAAGTACATTTGAATCGTCAAGTGAATCTACCACTGGTTCGGAATGCCATTCCTACCGAGAAGAACCAGCAAGAAACTCGGTGGTTGCTTTTTTTAAATAATTCATTTACAATTACTATATCAATGTGTACATAAGTAACCGCTGTCCCCAGCATTGCTGGAGCGATCAAATCCATGCTCCTCTATCATTTACATAATCTTCAACAGTATAATGAGCTTTTTTCAGGAGCATACTTTTAATGGATTTCCTAAATTTGTTTATTCAATTCATGTCAGACGGGCAGACAGAAAGTAGCCCCATTCCCGCCGGTGGCACCCGTTCACGAGCATGACGCATGATCCAGCCATTGCTTCGCTCGACCATATTTGAGGGAACGTAACAACCCGCACCACACCTTGTTTGTTATGGTGTAGGGTGTTCACGCTATAGATAATTTATTTTAGGATTATATAGAGCTTTTAGAGTTAGAGATGAGAGCGGGTTGTCGTTTTAACTTTACTGTCTAATATTGAATATTTCAATATTCGATAGCTTATCAATATTTAAAATTAGTTCTTCAAGTAGGTATATTAGTGAAAATGACATAATTATACGTCATGTGCATTTTATTGCTTTACAGGATGCCTAAGGATGAATCTGTAGCTGAAAAGTGGAAACAAATTATACCTGGCAAAATAACCAAAACATCAGTTGTATGTAACTTACTTTGTCAATGAGTTCAAAAAACGATTAAAAGGCAATGCAGTGCCGTCGATTTTGCCAAATGTAAGCAAGGATTTTTCATATAAAGTTGATGATCTATTGTGACATTATAATTATGGAGAAACATTAACATTAGTGCTGTTTAGAAACATAAATAGTAGCGCAAAGTCCATCATTGTTCGTTATAGGGCAAGACGTTCAATAATTGGTTAGGTGTTCATTGAGTTTGAATATTACTGCTTTTAAATGATAATGATAATATAATAAATCACAAAAGAATGTAAACATGTAAATTCATTACTTATTTATTTAAAAAATGTCCTGAAGTTCCAAATAATGGGTTTTTTCACTTACTTTTTCACTTACTTATGTAATTTATTGTTTTAGGTTTTTGCAGCTGAGAAGAAAATTTATGTTCTTAGTAACATACAATTAAATGAACCATCTACATCGGAACCACCTGAGAAAAAACAAAAATACAAGAAAAATTGGATAAATCACTTCAAACAGAAAATCTAATCACACCTCGAAAAAAATAATTAAAAAGAGAAATCAAAATTCTATCTCAACGCTTGAAAAGGCGTAATACTACAATTAATAATTTGAAATCACTACTTTCATTGATAAAAAAGAAATGTAATCGTTACTCGGAGGTAAAAGACATGATTGAACTAAATTTTCAAAATATCCACGAAAAAATAAACGAAACAAAATCTAGCCGAGGAAATAAGTACAGCGATAGCGTGAAGTCCTTTGCTTTGACTTTGTACTATTATTCAGGAAAAGCTTACTTGTTTTTAAGAAATCACATCAGTCTTCCGCACCCTGCAACTTTTCAAATCAAATCCAATCAAATATTTTTTATTCAAATAAACTTTTACAAGTACTTTTGAATCGTCAAGTGAATCTACCACTGGTTCGGAATGCCATTCCTACCGAGAAGAACCAGCAAGAAACTCGGTGGTTGCTTTTTTTAAATAATTCATTTACAATTACTATATCAATGTGTACATAAGTAACCGCTGTCCCCAGCATTGCTGGAGCGATCAAATCCATGCTCCTCTATCATTTACATAATCTTCAACAGTATAATAAGCTTTTTTCAGGAGCATACTTTTAATGGATTTCCTAAATTTGTTTATTCAATTCATGTCAGACGGGCAGACAGAAAGTAGCCCCATTCCCGCCGGTGGCACCCGTTCACGAGCATGACGCATGATCCAGCCATTGCTTCGCTCGACCATATTTGAGGGAACGTAACAACCCGCACCACACCTTGTTTGTTATGGTGTAGGGTGTTCACGCTATAGATAATTTATTTTAGGATTATATAGAGCTTTTAGAGTTAGAGATGAGAGCGGGTTGTCGTTTTAACTTTACTGTCTAATATTGAATATTTCAATATTCGATAGCTTATCAATATTTAAAATTAGTTCTTCAAGTAGGTATATTAGTGAAAATGACATAATTATACGTCATGTGCATTTTATTGCTTTACAGGATGCCTAAGGATGAATCTGTAGCTGAAAAGTGGAAACAAATTATACCTGGCAAAATAACCAAAACATCAGTTGTATGTAACTTACACTTTAAAGATCAAGATTTTGTCAATGAGTTCAAAAAACGATTAAAAGGCAATGCAGTGCCGTCGATTTTGCCAAATGTAAGCAAGGATTTTTCATATAAAGTTGATGATCTATTGTGACATTATAATTATGGAGAAACATTAACATTAGTGCTGTTTAGAAACATAAATAGTAGCGCAAAGTCCATCATTGTTCGTTATAGGGCAAGACGTTCAATAATTGGTTAGGTGTTCATTGAGTTTGAATATTACTGCTTTTAAATGATAATGATAATATAATAAATCACAAAAGAATGTAAACATGTAAATTCATTACTTATTTATTTAAAAAATGTCCTGAAGTTCCAAATAATGGGTTTTTTCACTTACTTTTTCACTTACTTATGTAATTTATTGTTTTAGGTTTTTGCAGCTGAGAAGAAAATTTATGTTCTTAGTAACATACAATTAAATGAACCATCTACATCGGAACCACCTGAGAAAAAACAAAAATACAAGAAAAATTGGATAAATCACTTCAAACAGAAAATCTAATCACACCTCGAAAAAAATAATTAAAAAGAGAAATCAAAATTCTATCTCAACGCTTGAAAAGGCGTAATACTACAATTAATAATTTGAAATCACTACTTTCATTGATAAAAAAGAAATGTAATCGTTACTCGGAGGTAAAAGACATGATTGAACTAAATTTTCAAAATATCCACGAAAAAATAAACGAAACAAAATCTAGCCGAGGAAATAAGTACAGCGATAGCGTGAAGTCCTTTGCTTTGACTTTGTACTATTATTCAGGAAAAGCTTACTTGTTTTTAAGAAATCACATCAGTCTTCCGCACCCTGCAACTTTTCAAATCAAATCAAATCAAATATTTTTTATTCAAATAAACTTTTACAAGTACTTTTGAATCGTCAAGTGAATCTACCACTGGTTCGGAATGCCATTCCTACCGAGAAGAACCAGCAAGAAACTCGGTGGTTGCTCTTTTTAAATAATTCATTTACAATTACTATATCAATGTGTACATAAGTAAACGCTGTCCCCAGCATTGCTGGAGCGATCAAATCCATGCTCCTCTATCATTTACATAATCTTCAACAGTATAATAAGCTTTTTTCAGGAGCATACTTTTAATGGATTTCTTAAATTTATTTATTGGCAAGTCCAAAATAGGTTGTGGAACTTTGTTATAGAAAATAATGCCCATTCCCACGAATGACCTTCTGACTTTTTTGAGGCGGAGCGATGGAGTCACGAGCTTATTACGGCCTCTAGTTGGCCTATCGTGCAGATCGCATTTTTTTTTATAATTATGGATGTGCTGTTTTACAAAAATTATATTACTGTAAATATATTGCGAGGCTACTGTTAGAATACCAATTTCTTTAAATTTCTCTCTAAGTGAATCACGCGGTTTTAAATTATAAATTGCTCGTATAGCCCTTTTTTGTAGTACAAAAATTTTTTGAATATCTGCCGCTTTACCCCACAGTAAGATTCCGTAAGACATAATGCTATGGAAATAAGCAAAATATACGATCCTGGCAGTTTCGATGTCAGTTAACTGTCGAATCTTTCTGACAGCGTAAGCAGCAGAACTAAGCTTGCCAGCAAGTGTTGATATATGGGTGCCCCATTGAAGCTTTGCGTCCAAGGTCACCCCCAGGAACACAGTAGTATCTTCTATTTACAACATGTCATTATTTACCATTAGTTTTATATCACTTGTGGATCTGGCATTCGGCAATGCGAACTCGACACATTTAGTTTTTTTTGTGTTTAAAAGTAGATTGTTAACCGTAAACCAGTTCGTGACTTGAGAAATTGCAGTATTTACGTCGTCAAAGTTGTCCTTATGTCTATCGACTTTAAAAATCAAGGACGTATCATCAGCAAATAGTACAATATCGCAAGTGTTACGGACAAAATATGGCAAATCATTGATGTACACTAGGAACATGAAGGGACCCAAAATGGAGCCTTGAGGGACACCCATTAGTGAGGCTGATCCGGATGACTTCACATCGTTGACACATACTGTTTGAATGCGATTACTGAGGTAGGATGCAATGAAGCCAAGCGCAGTGTCTTTGACTCCATAGTAGCTCAACTTAACTAAAAGCGTCTCGTGCTCAACGCAATCAAATGCCTTAGACAAATCACAGAAAATACCAATAGCATTCTGTGATTTCTCCCACGCGTCGAATATATGTTTTAACAGCACGGCGCCCGCATCAATTGTCGATCGACCTTTAGTAAAACCATACTGCTCGGAGTGAAGAAGTTTATTTGAATTAAAGTGCTGAAGCAGTTGGTTGAGCATAATTTTTTCAAATATCTTGCTGAGTGTTGGCAAAATTGAAATTGGTCTGTAATTATTTGGATCGCTTTTGCTACCCGATTTAAAAAGTGGAATCAATTTACCACATTTCATAAGGTTTGGAAAGGATCCTGAATTTACAGACTCATTAAAATCTAGAGCAAGATATGGTGCAATAACATCAATAATATTGCCGATTATTTTTACGGATATACCCCATAGGTCTCCGGTTTTTTTAAGTTGCAAAGATTTAAATACTTTAATAATATCATATGGGGTCACATGTCTAAACTTAAACAGCACACTGCACTCGGTGACACTATCCTTGAGAAGTTTATGGGCTTCTGTTGGCGAGGAGTTAAGGAAACTAGTAGTGGTGACTGGAATATTTCGAAAAAAATTCTCAAATGTGTTTGCGATTTCTGTTTTGCAGTCAATAATACGGTTGTTAATTTTTAGCTCCAGTTTATTGTCGTCCACTTTATGTTTCCCAATTTCATCGGCGATTATTTCCCAAACTGCTTTAATTTTGTTATCTGAATTTATAATTTTTTGTTTTATATGAAGTGACTTTGCTTGTATGCAGACATTTCTAAATAATTTTGAATAATTTCTGACGTATTTAACAAATGTGGGGGTGTAATTATATTGCTTTTCGGCATACAAGCTAAACAACTTGTTTCTACTTTTATAAATGCCAACAGAATGTTTCTTACGAAGAATGTTATCTACACATAACTGTAACGTAGGGTTCATGTCCGAAGAGTTGAGCTACTATGGAGTCAAAGACACTGCGCTTGGCCTCATTGCATCCTACCTCAGTAATCGCATTCAAACAGTATGTGTCAACGATGTGAAGTCATCCGGATCAGCCTCACTAATGGGTGTCCCTCAAGGCTCCATTTTGGGTCCCTTCATGTTCCTAGTGTACATCAATGATTTGCCATATTTTGTCCGTAACACTTGCGATATTGTACTATTTGCTGATGATACGTCCTTGATTTTTAAAGTCGATAGACATAAGGACAACTTTGACGACGTAAATACTGCAATTTCTCAAGTCACGAACTGGTTTACGGTTAACAATCTACTTTTAAACACAAAAAAAACTAAATGTGTCGAGTTCGCATTGCCGAATGCCAGATCCACAAGTGATATAAAACTAATGGTAAATAATGACATGTTGTAAATAGAAGATACTACTGTGTTCCTGGGGGTGACCTTGGACGCAAAGCTTCAATGGGGCACCCATATATCAACACTTGCTGGCAAGCTTAGTTCTGCTGCTTACGCTGTCAGAAAGATTCGACAGTTAACTGACATCGAAACTGCCAGGATCGTATATTTTGCTTATTTCCATAGCATTATGTCTTACGGAATCTTACTGTGGGGTAAAGCGGCAGATATTCAAAAAATTTTTGTACTACAAAAAAGGGCTATACGAGCAATTTATAATTTAAAACCGCGTGATTCACTTAGAGAGAAATTTAAAGAAATTGGTATTCTAACAGTAGCCTCGCAATATATTTACAGTAATATAATTTTTGTAAAACAGCACATCCATAATTATAAAAAAAAATGCGATCTGCACGATAGGCCAACTAGAGGCCGTAATAAGCTCGTGACTCCATCGCTCCGCCTCAAAAAAGTCAGAAGGTCATTCGTGGGAATGGGCATTATTTTCTATAACAAAGTTCCACAACCTATTTTGGACTTGCCAATAAATAAATTTAAGAAATCCATTAAAAGTATGCTCCTGAAAAAAGCTTATTATACTGTTGAAGATTATGTAAATGATAGAGGAGCATGGATTTGATCGCTCCAGCAATGCTGGGGACAGCGGTTACTTATTATAAATTAGTGTTTGAATATTAGTATTCAATTCGATGCTTTGATACGGGTAGACTGAGTATGTCACGCTCTCTTTAAACATTTCTGTGGTGGTGTCGTGTGGTGCGGGTTGTTACGTTCCCTCAAATATGGTCGAGCGAAGCAATGGCTGGATCATGCGTCATGCTCGTGAACGGGTGCCACCGGCGGGAATGGGGCTACTTTCTGTCTGCCCGTCTTTGACATGAATTGAATAAACAAATTTAAGAAATCCATTAAAAGTATGCTCCTGAAAAAAGCTTATTATACTGTTGAAGATTATGTAAATGATAGAGGAGCATGGATTTGATTGACATATATAAAAAGTGTCCGTCTAAATCATTGAAATAGAATGAGTACTAGAAACAGGGTCACGAACAAAAAATATCGCAAAAATGTCCCAATTTTCACACACATAAACATTTGTATGCTGAGTGGGCAATGTAGAAAAAGGTATTATATTAGCAACAACTTCAGTTAATTATGCACCTTAAGTTTAACACATAAAGCTACATTACGATTAGAAAATATTAATTTTTAAGACGTTCTGTCATCAGAGAAAAGGTAGGAATAACCTTTCAATCCAAAACAAAAAGTAATTTTTAAAATAAGTAAAAAAATATTTATTATTAAAATAAAACTTAATATGTAAGCAATAAGGTACTTCATACGTTGTCAAATTGATACATTTACACTATTTTGGAACAAGACGCAACTCTTGGCATCACATTGTCAATATCAACAACGTCAATTTATTATAAACCTTAAAACTTAGAATTTAAGTTGAATTACGAATGTAGTATGTTTATATTTAAGACCTTTTGTGTCTTTGTAAAAAGGCAAAAACAAAAAATTCAATGGAACGAAATTCAAATAGAACAATGGAGACATGGAGTTGCTGATTTTTTAAAAGTTGTATATCGTGGTGGTATGTGGTCGTGTATATTTATTACTAGGTTACGCGCCCCAGCAACTCACTTATGTGTTAAACTTGTACAGTATGTTTTATTTATCAAAATAAATATTGATACAGTTTTGGTGGGTAGCACTGCGAAAAACCACGTAGGTTTAAATGGCGTACTCTCTCCTCTTCTATCAATATTTATAACTATACAATATTATGATATGCATAAGTATCTGTGTAAAAACATGAGGAAACTAAAACTAAACTACCAAACATTTGTTTAAGAAGTAAGATTTTAACTTAAAATTTAATTTTCCTTACTTAGTTTCATTTTAAAACTAATATCAAGGTTAAAAATCTACGTTTTATTGACGTATTGCACGTAAACTTAAAAAGTACCAAGTAAACTTTATTCAGATTTAGCCTTTACCTAGCGCGCTTGACCGAATGGAAGGATTTGAATTTGGGTCCTGGCAACACTTCAAATATACTCGTTTTAAAAACGACACGAACGAAACGGCCTGACCGGAGTTGGGAGAAATGTAACAGCCAAGAACTGCCAAAGGACCCCACTCCACTGCAACAAAGCCTGGTCCCTTTTCTAAAATAGAGCTCGAGGGATATCTTTGCTGTCCACCCCAGATGATCGCAACATTGTCCCCAGCACTACCGAACCAGCGAGAATGGTTGGGAACTTTGTAGGGCGCGGCCACCACAGCTAGGGCCACTGACCACTCCACTAGGCATTGCAGCAATAAGTCCTGCGCCGCGCGGCAGTGGTTCAAGTTTCCCTGAAGAACTCTTAATTCATTGAATTTTGCGTTTTAGGGGCCTCCCCTGCCAGCCGACTAGCTGACTTAGGTTCATTGTTCGTTTGACTAGGCTAAGGAGCGGCTTGACCCTTGGCTCTGGTCCTTCTAGGTGGATTGCACTTTGTGCCACCTAACCTATGGTCCGCTGGTCGACCAAGGTCCGTGCAAACTGGGCATTTGGGTGCCTTCGCTTCACATTCGCTGGCCTTGTGCCCCTGTTCACCGCAACTATAACAGCACAAGCTCCTGTCAACTGTACTTGAGCATTGCTTCCGCACGTGTCCAAATTCTAGACATCCGAAGCATTGCAGCTGCCTAGCTGCCAGCACTCGGACTCGAGCACTTACCCAGCCTACGCGCAGAAACTTTTCTACGGAAAGTTTACGGACAGCAGTGAGCGGACACCGGGCCCATACTGTACCCAGCCTTGCAGTGCTGTAGCGGATCTCTCCTACTTTTACATCTTCCTGTGAGCAACCACCAGCCTCAGCGATAGCCCCCGCTACGTCCTGCTTAGTGATTGACTCGTCCAAGTCCATCACCCTTATCTCGCCAGTCTTGAAGGGGCGCGCGATTCGTACGCCCATGTCTACCAAGACCGCACAAAGCCGTTCTGCTAGATCGTCAGCCTTTTGGTTACTATCGGGACCTGGAACCTCTAGTACAAGGCCACCAGTAATGGCCTTCTTTTGACGCACCTGTGAGATGCCACAATCCGCTAAATTTATCCGCTGCTTGGCGGTTGCCATGGCTGTGGCGTAGTTGACTGTAGCACTTTCCGTCAAAGTTATGGTGACTGCCGCGGTTTTAGGAACTGATGGTGGCTTCGCCGCTTTTCCCGTCCAGTCTGGATCTAATTTGGTATCCCTATCCTCCTTCAAAGTAGCTATTCTTTTCTTCCGTCTCACAACTTTAGCGGGCTAACCTGCTAAGGGTGTGGCAGTCGTACCCACGTAAACCCACACTGGTTTTATACGGTCTCGTATCGAAACCCTAAATCGCTAGGCGACACTATTTTTATCGGTAGGAATAGAAAAGTAACTAGCCGCGGCCACATGACATTGACATGATTGTGAAGGTCTGTTAAAAATACTGAAGCTCATTAAATCAGACCGCCATTTTGTTCGGCGACAACGGGCCGTACGAACACCTCCACGGGATTGCACCGCCGACCACCCGACCTCCGACGGGGCGTCCACTACCTCGTGAGCTTCTACGATCGCCATCACCTGCGCGGCACGCAGGCGACCCTATCGCCCGCAGCGCGGAGTCCACTTGCTCTGGCACTATCTCGGCGCGCGAGAGTGACCCCATTGCCCGCAGCGCTGAGTCAAAAGGAACAAGACACGGGTCCTGCACGCGGTGGCGATGACGTCACCCGCAGTGCGGACCCAGCACCGGACACGACATCAGGCGTAGGTGCCCGTAGCCTGCAAGGCAGGCCCTAGCCGTCTCTCCAACACACGGCTTAAAGAAAATCACCGAGGAACAATGGTTCTCCGCGCCCCGCCCGGTTAATGAGGCCAGACCTCGAAGCCCGTACCCCCGCTTGGCCCTCACGGACCAACCGGAGAAGACCCCTGCTGCTGCTCATTAAAAATTAAATAATTTCGTTTCCTTATAATATTTATCTAATTTTAGTATTTGTTGTTCAAGTACAGTATATAATTTAAATAATTGATCAAGTTTCAGGCTCAGCCTTGAGTTCCGAGGTCAACTTTGGACGTTAGAAAATCTCCACTTTGAAAGCCCCCCATTTCGTCAATTTTAGAGGAAAAATAAATATATTTTTTTGGACCCTTATTTTTCATTATCTTTAAAATGATATACCGCAACCCTACGTTTACGCATAATTCCAAAAGTGGGCGAATAATAAAATTGCTTTTACAATATGTTTGTACTCTCTTTAAAACGTGCACGAGCGAATGATCACAACGTGTAGCGGTTTCACAAGAGATTTAATGTAAACAGTTAATTATAAAACTTGGTTAAACTTAAAGAAATATTCATTTGATCCGGCCACGATTACTATCGTTAAGCCCTAAATCAAAGTATCCAATAATCGCTGAGTCTGCAACAGACTAACTGAGACTGACTTTCAATCGTCAAAATACTCGTATTTATGCAAAAATATTCAAATATGGCGTCCCCGCCAGAGAACGAACCAAGAGATACATGGAATGAGTCAAATATCAGTTTAATTAAACTCAATTAAACAAAGATGTTAATAAACTCATATCATTTTTAAAAATTCAATTCAATTTTAAACGTAAAGCTGACATAATTATGTAACGCTATAGAAATATTTTACTTCGCATTCGCTTCTATGAGAGCCCCCCTGAAATAAAGATTTTTATAACTTTTTAAGCGTTATGACAGAAGTGCAGCTGACTCTGGATAAACTTAAGTCCAGTAGGAAAACAGCTGCTTTACATTTATAAAAAAACGATATTTAATCTTCCTATTTAATATTTTTATCCATTACGCAATCATTGAATTTCCGCGGCAAACTGTATGATATTTTTTTTTATCAACTGGCCTTACGGCTTAGTACCGCTATGACCTATATTATCTATGACCAAGTCATACGTTTTCAAGCTTTCATTCAAGATGTTGTTATATGTTGCAAGCAAGTTCCCGCGTGTCGGACTAGATGGCGTTACTTGACATACTTTTTTATATTTTATCAAATATTGAACCTAGGTAAAAAAATAAAATATTTAGGGAGTCTTTTTTGATTATTTATTTCC
This sequence comes from Erebia aethiops, assembly GCA_923060345.2. Classification (NCBI taxonomy): domain Eukaryota; kingdom Metazoa; phylum Arthropoda; class Insecta; order Lepidoptera; family Nymphalidae; genus Erebia; species Erebia aethiops. The sequence goes on along the minus strand of OV281084.1, from coordinate 1,656,931 downwards.
CGTTTCTCAGTTTAGTGTAACCATTATATGTATAATCTACCAAGTAGCTAGAATAAATCTAAATTGAGAGATAATTTAATTTTTTTTAAAATTGTAATTATTTTGTCTGATTAATGTTGCATACATAATAGGATTGCTCTGTTTTCAATTGAATTTTCTTGCATACATTATTTAATAATCTCGAACAGAATGGTAATAATTGAAAGAATATTATGGCAGCACTGATGCTGATTGTCTGTGGTTGTGCCAAATGTTTTATTGGTCTGTGGTTGTCCTGTGCTTTGTTATTGTGGCTTTCTTCCGTTTGCCATTTTTAGGAGTGATATTACCATATAACCTCCAAAACTTTAAAACGAAATATCTTTTTTTTCTAGGTTCATTAATAAAAAAATCTTGCTTCTGTGAGCTTCGTATTCGACACTTATAAAATTTTTTTTTTTCACACGTGTACATAATTTTTTTTACTCAATACTATTCATGTATGGAAGTTTGCCGTTGCTCTTTCATTTATATTTTTTAAATGAATGTTTTAGGTGTTGCTGGACAAACACAGAGTTAAATAATATATAGTTATTATAGGTTTTTTTAATATGATTTCGATGTAAGATTTTTGTTTATAATAAATATATATTGATCTCTGAAATTTATTTTATTTTTGTAATATAATATAATAAATATATAATATCTTAGAGCACTAGAAAATCGGTAATTAGAAATACCGGTGAAATCAAAAACCGATACGTCCAAATCACATCACTATTACCGGTTTTTCACATAGGTTGCCCATCCCAAACCATTTCCGTTTCCGCGAATTGCGTCCTCGAAATAGGTTTGTATATCAAGTTAGAGCGAGTAGGCTTGGGGAGAAACCCGTCGTAAGACGTAACAGGCTAGAGTGAGAGATGTGATTTTTTTAGAATGAAATAAAGTTGTAATTTACTTTCAAGGTCACGCCCACAACTGTCCGTTACAATCAGAGACAAGTAACATATCCATGTTCAAATTGTGTCTATGGCCGTAGTAAATATGTTCCTTGGTCTATGGAGTTGCTCGTCTATAACTCTATACTTGTCTCTGAACACCAACCAGAAAAAGAAGGTCTCTGAACATAAAAATTAAAAAGTATCAACCACCTTCTTTTTCTGGTCGGTGGTATCAAGTATCAACTATCAACAGCACAACTGGAATCCAGAGCTGATAAACCAGTTAAATAAATAAAAAAAACAGCACAACCAGAGACAAGTAACATATTAGCACAACCTTTTTTTTCTGGTCGGTGAGCACAACCACTTTTTTTCTGGTCGGTGGCCGGTGCAGCATTAATTATTTTTTTCTCCAGCTGGTCGCTAAAAATCAAGAATCTCGAAAATTCCTCTAAATAATATTTAAAAAATCAACAATTCTGCGGTTTTTAGAGCGCAATGATAATCAAACCTTGTCGTGAATATTGAATCACGTCGAGTGAAATTCGTTCTTCAGCTGCACTAACTGAAGTTTGAATGTGAATCATGCATTAAAATTATTGTTTCTTTTCGCCTATTTTTACTCGTTCATGTTTTTTTTTTCACTTTAAAGTCCATAGTTGCTGGTTGGTGTGTTTTTTTATTGGAAACCAGAGATCATTGAAGATGCAGTGTTGTGCGCCCTTCTGCAAAACCACTGCGGAGGTCGTCTCCCTATCCACGGGGATTACATTTCACGAGTGAGTATTCGAGTAACAAACATTCAGTGTTACCACAAATTCAACAGGGCAATGAATTGATGATGATTAAGATGATGAATGGATTGCTGTGATCTTTTGCATGGAAATAATTGAAAATACAACTTCAAGATAATTTCCAGGCTCCCCAGTCAAGTGCATCTCCGCACTGCTTGGCTTAGAGCCCTCGGCAAACAAGACAGTCACCTACCAGACTCTGCTGTGGTCTGCTCGCAGCATTTTCTTACTGATGACATTTATGAAACAGAAAGTGGCTTAAGACAAATTGTTACTGGTACTATTCCTTCAACAGTACAGGTAACTTATAATGTCATGTTATGTATTGTTCCTAAGTACTTAAATCAAAAGAAACTAATTCAAGAGTCAAAGAATGTTTATTCAATTTAGGTAGATATACTACACTTATTGACGTTCGGTTATTTATAACATATATGAGTAACAATATAATGGTGATAACGACAGTACGACATCTTAAACTAAAGCTACGAGGGTTCCAAACGCGCCCTGGTCTGAGACGAGCCCACAACAAACTCAGCCGGGTTTTTTTTTTTTCATTATCACCATTTCACAATCATCTTAACTAAGGAACTATCAGGGCCATTAGAGAAAATCATTGCCAAGCTTCCTTGTCATTTAAATAATCCTTTACATGGTAATAAGATTTTTTAATGAGTTTACGTTTTACATTAACTTTGAACTTATTCAGAGACATCTTCAACATGTCTTCTGGGCAATTCAGATCAAGTGTGGCTGAGGAGGGAGACAATTATATTGGAACAGAATTTACCTCTTACCTCTCACACTTGTTGCAGCGTTGTATGTGGTTGTAACATAGATTTATTCTTGGGTTGGTGAAGCGCGCGCGAACCCATAAATCTATGGGTTGTAAACAGTAATATAGAATAACAAGTAGTATATTTACAGGTTTGCGTGATATGCCTAAACACTGACAGCAAGCTGATTCTAATGAGTAAACACAGATTGGAAGAAGCCTATGAAAAGTTAACTGGACATCCTGTAAGTTTTTGATTTATTATCTTTATTATGTACCTATATTTATGATGTCATTATCATACCTTTTCATTTCGTGTCCCATCCATTGCTACTACAGCTTAGAGTATAACCATGTATAACAAAGTCAAATCCCTAAATTGAACCTACCTTGCTGTACACTGTCATATGCTTTTGATAAATCTGTAAAAAGTGCAGACAAAAGCAATATTTCAATACCATAATAACTTTTTTCAGTTGTATGATCAAGGAAACCTAAAACAAACACTTTTTGTACAATGTACTCAGAGATTGATAAACTTTAGTAGATTTAGAGACAAGAGCTTGAGAGCCCGTGCACTGATGATGGACTTAGTTGACAAACATGAATTAGTGAGTATACTTACTGCATATAAGTACTTGCATTGTTTCTGTATCCTTGTACTTTATGTATTGAATATTTGACTTGTCTCTCAACAGATAACAAGGCGACATATAAAAATGATAAACCGCACAAAACACCAATTAAAGAGTAGTATGGTGTTGACAATGCTCGGACCTGACCACTGTGACTTACACATACTAGAACACCCCTCAGAAGTCAAACAGACAGAATTAGAGGAAATTGAACAGAGAGATGTAGTGAAAACTGAAGAAAGTGTTGACTCTATGTCAGTTGATGGAGACATGGAAGTGATCCATGAAGAAGACAATAATGTTAATGATTTTGTTAAAGATCCATTAAAGTACGAAAGTGGTTCCTTCCAATGTACACTTTGTATGGAGGAATTTGTGCATGAAAATGCATACATACAACATGTGTGTATGCATCTCCAGGTGAGATAGTTTTCCACTATTTATAGACTGTTGTCTACTTGTTAAGTTCTTATCACAGTTTGTCTAGTTGTGGAGGAGCTCTCTGAAATTCTTATGAAAAAATGCTTTAATTAAAGGGGCTAGAATATGTTTGTATGGAGCCCGGCCTACCAACCTTTCCGCCATTTTGATTTTTTCTTGAAAGCCGCCTCTTATAAAACCAATCGTATCAATCAATAGCTGGCCTCAATACAAGCAAGTATTATAAGAGACAAAATCTTCTAAAGGGTCAGGTTTCCGAGATGTAATCTATCAAAGGGTTCCATTTTAGGTCCACTTTCATTTATTTTATGTTGTACAGATGTGATTACCAACCAATATTTTAATTATAATAGACCAATAGTTAGAGTTCAAGGCGAAGATTTTGAAAATGTAACAGAAGCACGAAATCTTGGTGTGGTAATGGATGAAAATGTTTGGTTTGAAATACATACTTTATACAGTTAGAAATTCTTCAAAAGATTTTGTCTCATATACCTAATACTTGCTTGTGTTAAGGCCAGCTATTAAATATTACAGGTTCTATGCGTGCCGGCTATTTCGAGAAAAATTAAAATGGCGAAATGTTTTGTGGGTCAAAATACTCAAACCCATTTGTATTGTGTTCTGCAGAACGGTGCCGGTGATGGGGAATGTGTTCTCAGGCAGGCAGACCCCAGCCCTCCCGCACGCGCGGCTCAGGCCTCAGGTGAGATGCTGTGCTATTTCTCAAACAAACACTGTAATGATGTCATTTTTAACCGACTTCAAAAAAAGGGGGAGGATCTCAATTCGACTGTATGTTTTTTTTTTTGTATTGTCACGGAGAGAAGAGTAACTACGTGAGTTGCGGGTGTCGGTCGATAGGGGGCGCTGCGGGTGCGCCGGTGTGACAACACGTGGCACCGCAGCGCGCCTTTTAGGTTATGACGTGACAATAAAAGGAATGGGATGAACAGAATTAGGTCTGCGTAGGCACTTACCCAAACTTACCTACGCAGTAATTGCTTCGGATAGATACAGCCGTCGGGCATCGAACCTTTGGAGTCGAGGACCGTTCGGCAGCACAGGTGGCGCGCCTCGCGCCCAGTGGCAGCTTACAATAGGGTTATTGGCGAATGGGGAACATTTCAATGAGAACAAATGAGTTACTTACTCGCACGATAATTAAATTTAATCAGTGAATGTTACACAGGAGAGAGATAAGACTTAAGATCAAGTTATAGGTACTTTCGCACTTACAATCCATTTTCTTTACAATACCACTTAGTCCTACGCTCGAAGAAACTCGAAGAGTAGACCCGTGGGGTGGGCGGCAGCGGCCATGGCCGGCTGCTAACCCTCAGCGAGCGCGCCCAATGCGCGCGGCAGGATACCAGGAGAATAGTTCGTAAATTCGCGCATCACGAAGTTTCGCGGGCACTTTCACTTATTTGAAATTACAGCACATTTGTGCTTTTCACTGATTGCACTACTTATTTAGTAAGTACATTAATAAAGTTAATATAACAAGAACAAATCACGCGTATATGGTGACCGTCCTACAAAATGGCGGAACGTTCCATTAGCAAACTCGGCTCGGAGGCACGAGGCAAAAATATATGTCACTAGAGAGTGAGAAAAAATTAAAGGAAAGGTAACGAGTCATGCCCCCATTGTTATGGGACCTGACAAAAGGCTGGGTTAGGTACGGAGACCTCCCATTTTAAAAAGAAATACCGGAGTCCCGCATGGCGGTTCACACACGGTAAAATTCACATCTTCCGGGCCTTGAAGAGACCACGGGCTGGCACGGGCAGACGCTCGAAAGTTCAGGGGGTGACTCCCTCGACGCACGGGCCGCTTGCCGTGGCCCTCTCGCGTCGGAATGTCGCAACACGCGCGACAAACAATAGGTGATGATAAGGATAGCCATATGGGCTTCCTACATGGGGTGAGCGAGACAGCGCGGCTTCGCGTTTATCGCTGTTGACCAATGCTAAAATCGCACTTCTTATACAAAAACTATGCGTTCGGTAATATTGAAATTTGACTAAAAAGTAAATTTAATCTATAATACTACAATACCCCCTTTTTTGGGTAGGAGACAACCCAGTTGTCTCCACAGCCGTTTCAACCCGAGAAAAAAATTCCTATTATCTATGCTTATACCTAAACTGTGTTGAAACTATTAAACTATAATTGGAAGTTTTAATCTTAGTGTTAGTTTAGTGTTAGTAGTGTATAATATTTAAATTAGCCTAATTCGCTTTCGTATTGTGTCCTAATATAGTTTTGTTGCGCAAAAAATTTTGAACCTCATCTATTATTTACTTGCATACGTCACGCTTTCGACCTGTTCTTAGACTATATCGACGTCGATGTAAATTATTTGGTTAATTTTAATGTTATGTTAGTTTCTACTTGGCTAAGTTTGCTTAATGTGTATGGAACTATCCTAGTATTAATCCTAACAATTTGTTTTGTTTGTATAGAAAAATAGTTATAGTTATTTGATACCTAACTATAGCCTGTATCTATATTTTCCTGGTTTGGCACTGTTCCTGAAATTTGGAACGTTGCCTTTTATGTTCGTTGAGTCGTGGTATGTTTTGTAGACTAATATTTAATCTAAAAAAGGAAACTTAAATTTTAAGTTTCATATGCCCTTAACAATAGTTGAGTGTTAAATGTGACTGTCTCTTTGACTATTTCAAAGTATGAATGTCATCATTAATACATTTCAATAGGAGATGAACGAAGTTCAGTGTCTAAACCGATGTGTTTAAAAAATCACCGTCTCCTAGACTATAAATTTAATCTATAATTGATTATGTCTCACTGTGTATAGTAAGAACCAAGAATTAACTATACCTATTTGTTAGGTTGTGTTTCATTTCAATTAATTTTGAGGTACTACTTGTGCCTCTATATACTCTGTATATGAGTGTAAATAACAAAAAACTATGCCATGTGCGGGCAAAAGGGGCTATGCATGGAGTCCCTTGGCTTCGCAACTTAGTGCACGGTATATCGTCCTACGGTCCTACATGCATAGCGTCTACTAGACTATTTACTAGTTGGACCTTGGTAGGTAATGACATTATGATAACATAATGTTTGGGGAAAGCAAAAAAATTCCTTATAATATAAGGTCAAGAAGAAAAAATTCTCCATAAAAAATGTGTAGTGTCTACCAGCGGAGAGCTATCTACGTCATGTTTACCAATGTTAAAGAATAACATGTACTAAAATAAAATAACAAAGTATTTATTTGGTCGGTCTCCTTTATTTTTGGAGTTGCAACCTTATTTGGACATTCTCCTTTCAGTGAGGAAAATTCAAAAACTTAATATGTAGCAAATCATAATATAAATGTGTATTGTGTAAGGTGTAGACCTTGTATAGTAATGTGAGTATATAATAGTAATTTACTTTGAAGTAATACTACTTATAAATTTAATTTTTAATTGTTTTAACTTCATATTCAAATGTATATTTATAGTTTATTGGTCAATGAAATACCTCATAATTGAGTTCATTTCTCAAGTTTTTTTCTGTAATATGTGTTTATATAATATTCAATAATTCAACTTTTATAGTTGTTAGCTTTTGTATTAACTAATGTGTTGAAAGGTGTCATATATTTTTACAAAGAAATTAATTATAAATGTAGATATAGGTTACTTGATGAATTATAGGTATAATTTACTATGTAAAGTAAAGTTATGCTTTATTTAATGTTATTATATGAAATATAGATAAATTATATTGATTATATTTATGAAAACTTAATAATGTCTTTTATATGATATTTTCCTTTATATTTAGTACCTATATCCTCTAAAATATAAACCAAATCGGAGATTTTCTCTATAACCTTTGTTTTAACAAATCTGGGAGCGAGTTTCGCTGAAAAGAAGCTTGCTGCGTTAGATTGGATAAAGTTTTTTCTCCATACTATATCATTCGCATACTGTGAATATTCACATTCAAAAATTGTAAATCCTTACATTCAAAAACTGCTTGTTGAGTCGTGGGGGTAATTACCGAAGTACGGGTTGTTCCGAGTGTGGAGTACGTCAACTGAATTGAAGCGACGAACTCGTTAACAAGAGAAGCTGTGCCCATATTGGCTTCGGAATTCATATTTCCTTCATATGTTAAAATTAATTTTATAATTAATTTAATTGAATCGTATCAATTATATGCGTAATGTCTGGGGAAAGAGGTCGTAATCTTGTTATAAAGTGAAATGTTCTTGTTTCACAAGTTATACTTATAACTAAACACACTTAAAACTAGGACTTATAACTAAACACACTTAAAACTATGTTGTTTACATCTAACTAATCATAACACTATGTGAATTCTATGCGTTATTAGGATTCCGCATTTTCCTTGCTTGTATAAAAGGACAACTGTAAAATAGTTGATATTGAAAATTGTTTACGTTGTTGATTGACAATTACTACTAAGTACTTACTTGCGAATGCGTATCCTTGCCTGTTCGTCCAACAATTTCGACAGGATTGCTGTAGAAATCACATATACACTTTAAATTATTAAGTTATAAACAGTTTGTATACACCGATATATATTCATAAGTTATTATTTATTTGTTCTAAAAATAGACAAGATATAAGAATAGCGTACAAGTCTAGTATAAATAAAGTAACGCTAGCAGTATTGCTACGTACTGTTGACAATAATGACAAAGAAATATGTCAAAAGACAATTAATAACTGACAGACGTACAAGAGTGTCAGTTTTGACGTATTTCAGAATGACAATTTCTAAATTTGAAATGTGTCAGAACAATTATTGAAAGAACTATGACTTTGACATTTAATTAGTTCCACATTCTACCATTCACTGAGTGCGAGGGCGACACCTGCACCATTGACTCGGGCGCCATTATTGTCACGGAGAGAAGAGTAATTACGTGAGTTGCGGGTGTCGGTCGATAGGGGGCGCTGCGGGTGCGCCGGTGTGACAACACGTGGCACCGCAGCGCGCCTTTTAGGTTATGACGTGACAATAAAAGGAATGGGATGAACAGAATTAGGTCTGCGTAGGCACTTACCCAAACTTACCTACGCAGTAATTGCTTCGGATAGATACAGCCGTCGGGCATCGAACCTTTGGAGTCGAGGACCGTTCGGCAGCACAGGTGGCGCGCCTCGCGCCCAGTGGCAGCTTACAATAGGGTTATTGGCGAATGGGGAACATTTCAATGAGAACAAATGAGTTACTTACTCGCACGATAATTAAATTTAATCAGTGAATGTTACACAGGAGAGAGATAAGACTTAAGATCAAGTTATAGGTACTTTCGCACTTACAATCCATTTTCTTTACAATACCACTTAGTCCTACGCTCGAAGAAACTCGAAGAGTAGACCCGTGGGGTGGGCGGCAGCGGCCATGGCCGGCTGCTAACCCTCAGCGAGCGCGCCCAATGCGCGCGGCAGGATACCAGGAGAATAGTTCGTAAATTCGCGCATCACGAAGTTTCGCGGGCACTTTCACTTATTTGAAATTACAGCACATTTGTGCTTTTCACTGATTGCACTACTTATTTAGTAAGTACATTAATAAAGTTAATATAACAAGAACAAATCACGCGTATATGGTGACCGTCCTACAAAATGGCGGAACGTTCCATTAGCAAACTCGGCTCGGAGGCACGAGGCAAAAATATATGTCACTAGAGAGTGAGAAAAAATTAAAGGAAAGGTAACGAGTCATGCCCCCATTGTTATGGGACCTGACAAAAGGCTGGGTTAGGTACGGAGACCTCCCATTTTAAAAAGAAATACCGGAGTCCCGCATGGCGGTTCACACACGGTAAAATTCACATCTTCCGGGCCTTGAAGAGACCACGGGCTGGCACGGGCAGACGCTCGAAAGTTCAGGGGGTGACTCCCTCGACGCACGGGCCGCTTGCCGTGGCCCTCTCGCGTCGGAATGTCGCAACACGCGCGACAAACAATAGGTGATGATAAGGATAGCCATATGGGCTTCCTACATGGGGTGAGCGAGACAGCGCGGCTTCGCGTTTATCGCTGTTGACCAATGCTAAAATCGCACTTCTTATACAAAAACTATGCGTTCGGTAATATTGAAATTTGACTAAAAAGTAAATTTAATCTATAATACTACAGTATGTTTGTTACGCGATTTCTCCGCCAATTATGAACCGATTTTGATAATTCTTTTTTTGTTTGGTACGTCATACTTCAGAGGTGGTCCCATTTTAATTTGGTAAAGATCTGATGAATATCTCCGGAGATGGAGAACGGAACTCCTCAATGGATAAGAGTAAATTGCTCGCGATCAGTGTGATAGTTTTGTAAACAGTGTTTTAACCATGCATAGCATAATATCTTTTTTTTTTTAGGGTTCCGTACCAAAATGGTAAAAATGGAACCCTTATGGTGCGACTTTCTCCGTCCGTCTGTCACAGTCGATTATTTCAGTAACTATTAAAGCTATTGACATGAAATTTGGAATAGTTGTATATAATAGTGGCCCAATATCATGGAATTCAAAAAAATTGAAAATTATTTTTAGTTTAATTAAAAAAGTGGAGAAAATCAGGGGTTTGAAATTTCAAAGTAGGATAACTTTACCAAGTGGGGTATTATATGAAAGGACTTTGTACTTGACTTGTCTAAGTTAGACAAGTCGACGAGTAACGATTAAACGACGTTTTTACTAGCGTTCTGGTTACACCCTGTATTTTAAAACAGTGGGGCCACTAAAAATTGTGAAATAAAAAATTTTCAAAAAAAAAAAACCGACTTCAAAAACCACAAACACTAAAAAGTAAAAAATAATTTAATTTATTATGTATACAAGAGTTAATGTAGTTCTATTATAACATTTTTTGGAGTCGGTGCCAATGTGGAGTCACGTCAACAATAATGAAGAGTAGGTACCTAGACGGTTCATGCGGCTAATTGGTACCGACTCCATAAAATGTTATTATAGAACTACATTAACTCTTGTATACATAATAAATTAAATTATTTTTTACTTTTTAGTGTTTGTGGTTTTTGAAGTCGGTTTTTATTTTCTTTTTTAAATTTTTTTTATACTTTTGACATATTGTGACAAACAAAGAAAATAGTATATTTCATTACAAGTGTGGAAAGGCTGTCATTGCAAAGAGTTCCGACAAATGTCTACCCGAGCCGAGGCGCAGCCGAAGGCGAGGGTTGACAGTCGGAACAAGTTGCAATGACGGTTCCGCACGTGTACTGAACGACTATTTTTAATACAGTTGCGAAAAAATGAAGCAATTTAATAAAATAATAAAAACACAATATCATCGGGAGCTTCGTTCAAAAACCTTTCCACTTCATTCGATGTTAATATTTTCGACTTTTTACTTGTAAAGCCGTCTGATTCACTTATAGCCACGTTGTTCCTTATTTTCAGCAGACTTTATCAGCGAAAACCTCATATGTATCGACTTTTTGACTTTTCCGGTAAAATGTTCTCCGAAGCATGCAATTATACTGAGTTCCGGTGGTGTTAATTCAAAAAAACTAGGGTCGAAATTACTCATTTTGTGCAACAAACAACTAAACTCGCAAAGAAAATTTCTGAAAAATGGCGCCAACCGTAGAATATAAGCAGAGTTTTTTTTTCTTCACCCATTCTGGTAGGCAAAGGGAACTATGCCCATACAGCCAAGTCTTCAGTGGAATTTTTTTATTGATATGAAATGAAAATGAAATTTAATGATGATCATTAAATCTGATATTGAAACAAATTAGTACTTAGCTTCTTTTTAGAAATATATGTATTTGCATGAATCATAAAAACTTCTATGAATTTTTTTATTAAAAACTTCATGGTTGGTTTTTCTTTTTAATAGACATTATTTTGACAGTTGGGAAAGAGAACGCACGAGTTCGGGAAAGGTAAAAAAAAGCACGAGTATGTAATAGCCCACATCCCGAACGCTATACGTCCCTGCAATACGCCACTTTTTGAGCAACAGTATTAAAAATTATATTTTTATACTTACTTTATCGCTGATCAGACAGCAGCAGACCGTACGCCTGGTGAGACCGCGACTTAAGGCCGTGATACACAACGCTAGTGAGTTGATCCAATGCACTCGCACAGTAATAGGATTTTGGACTGTATTTGCCGCCGCTGATTGGTTGTACTTATGTTGGCCCAACCCACTTGGCAAATGTTCTGGTAGATCCACCACGCAGCTGAACTACTGAAAAACTTTAACCCAGAATACAAGAGCAAAATCACGCTATACATAAAGAAGTAAGAAAATTGTTTTGTTTCAGTTGCTCCCGTGTCCGCGATATTTGCGACCGATAACGAAAACGAAATGCATACAAGTATCGCAGCCGATGCAGAGCAGATAATAAAACATGAACTGGAAACTAACAATGGTATATTAGTCACCCGACCAGCTGACAGCAAGATATTTACAAATTGTATTGTCAAATTGTATGATATTTTAAAATTTAGTAAAAAAGCAATGGCACGAGATAAGTCTATGACGATAAAACAAACAGCTATTAAGTCTTGCTATGTTATGAAAGATTCCAGTTACAGGGCAAAAGATCAGAATAAATGTTTAAATTCATCACAAACTAGTTTAAACACTGAGGAAGAATTGTTCACTTGTGACATTTGTGGAAAAATGTTCAAACAAAAGAGAGTCTTAGCTAATCATATAAGGAATCATATTGCAGTAAGACGGTTCACTTGCAAGGTTTGCCAACACAAATGTCAATGGAGATGTCATCTGATTAAGCACATGCAAACTCACGCTGTTGAAAAACCTTATAATTGTAAGCTATGCGAGTTCAAATGTGCACATAGTAGTATACTAAAACATCATATGAGAACTCACACTGCTGAAAAACCCTTTGTTTGTAAGTTATGCCATTATAAATTTCCAAGAAACTTTGCGTTAGTTCGTCATATGAAAACCCACACTGGCGAAACGCCATATTCATGTGAGTTGTGCGAGTATAAATGTGCAGTAAGTGGTAACTTAAAACGCCATATGAGAACTCACACTGGTGAAAAGCCATATTCGTGTAAGTTGTGCGAGTACAAATGTGCACAAAGTAGTACACTAAAAGATCATATGAGAACTCACACTGGTGAAAAGCCATATTCGTGTGAGTTGTGCGAGTACAAATGTGCACAAAGTAGTAAACTAAAACTCCATATGAGAACTCACACTGGTGAAAAGCCATATTCGTGTAAGTTGTGCGAGTACAAATGTGCACAAAGTAGTACACTAAAAGATCATATGAGAACTCACACTGGTGAAAAGCCATATTCGTGTGAGTTGTGCGAGTACAAATGTGCACAAAGTAGTACACTAAAAGATCATATGAGAACTCACACTGGTGAAAAGCCATATTCGTGTGAGTTGTGCGAGTACAAATGTGCACAAAGTAGTAAACTAAAACTCCATATGAGAACTCACACTGGTGAAAAGCCATATTCGCAGTGGCGTGCACAGGGTTCGAAGCCAGGGTAAGCATTAATTATGTATGAGGGTGAAACAGCCAGTTTCCAACTCCAGGCTAGTGCTGAAAATTTCTTAAAACAAAAACCTAATATCGAACTTCCTTATCTAAGATTTTTGGTCCGACCCGGGAAAGAACCCAGCACCTCTCAACTGCAGTCGAACATGCTAACCATGCTAACAAACCATGCTCAACTACTAGGTACTTAATATATTTTATAATGTGAATTGTAATGCAAAAAAGTACACCAAGAACTCTCTCGTTTCACACCCAAAAAGGTAGGTAGGTACTTAAAATAATAATAATACTATGTAAGTAGATTGTTACGATTGCAATACCGATTTCTGAACAATTCCAATAATTTTGTAATCACTAATCACTAAAAAAGTTGTCACATGCTGTTCTCACAATAATTCACGTGTTTTTTTACAAAGAAATGTCCTTGAACGTGTTAAAACAATTTTTTAACGGGACGAAATTCGCAATCAAAACAATAACAACACATTAACTAATATGGCGCGCGCGTTCGTCTGGTAGCCGGCGGAAGTCTCGCTAAATAACTCTTTTATTAAAATATTTAATTTCAATACTTTAATTACGCTATTATTTGCGTGAAAAAATATGTTTACCCCTTTTGGATGTTTAATCGGTGGCCGTATTATGTTTTTTTAATTTAGACTGCTTTTGATTTAATACTTAATTAATAATTTAGAATCTTTATAATTTCTTAGAATACAAAATCAGTGGAAAGAAATACAGTAGAAAATTTTAATTTATTTAATAATTTCAACAATTCTTTTTGGTATCTAGGTAAATACAGTTACTTAATTTTCATTATTAAAATAAGTCTTGAGTTGATCACGCAGTTTCCGGAAGCTGAGCTTTTTATTGACGTAACGTCGTGCGTTATGACTAGGAGTGATGACTCACACATGTAAATGTATTTCGTGTTGTATTACTGAATGTGAAACACACATACCTAAAATTTTTGCCATTTTTAACTCCTGCTTGTTCCGTGGCGCCAGCGTCGCGTCGGTTCAATGTTACTATGAGCGTATTGACTTTGGATAGAATTCGTGACAGCGCCATCTTCGTGATAATTACAGAATTAATATAGATGCGGGTGGTTATTTACTATAGATGGCGTTTTTATGAATTTATATTACAGTTGTTTTTTTATTATTTTATTATGTAATTTACTTGAGTATAACTTTCATTCAGTTGGGGTAAGCTGTGCTTATTTGCCTCTATGAACTGCACGCCACTGCATATTCGTGTGAGTTGTGCGAGTACAAATGTACACGAAGTGGTAACCTAAAACAGCATATGAAAACCCACACTGGTGAAAAACCCTTATCATTGTTAGGAATGAAAATACAACTTCACCGTCAATAGTTTGGTGACGCACATGAGAACTCACATTCGTGAAAGGCCATCCTCTTGTAAGGTACATGAGTTCATATGTGCACAAAGTGGTAGCCCAACATCGTGTGAGAACTTACACTGGTACAATCCTTCATCATGTTTGGGAACCGCGCGTCTCACTCCGCCACTGAAGAATGCCCAGCAGATACACACTTCAGCAGACAGTCTTAACGATTCTGTGTGCCTCACGCACATATTATTATATTACTCGGCTACTGTATTTTCTGGTCTGGACAGTAGATAATGTACTATTGTGTCTAATTTTTATTTCAGTGTATTTTTATCATATTTCGTGGAAAATTATTCTAAAATAATAAAAGAAAATCTATACTAATCTGTTTGTCCGTCTGTCTGTCTGTTAGTCTGCTACGCTTTCAACCGATTTTGATAAAATTTGGTATAGAGGTTGGTCCGGTATAAAAAGCCATAATATATAATCCAGGGAAGGATAATATAGGCTTTTTATCCCGAAAATTTAAATAGTTCCCGTGGGAATGAAAAACACTTATTTCACGCGAGGAATGCTCACAAGATACACTCTACAGCAGACAGTGTGTTGTGTGTAGGAGAATGTGTGTTCCACGCGTGCTTCCGGGAACCTTCAATGAACTGTAATAATGTAGTCCCGACTCCCGACCGAATTTCGGCCACGGCGGCCTATCTCCAGAGAGATTAGTCAGCTGCGCGGGAGATATCATAGTGCACCAGTGTGCGGCGCATACACTCTCTGACTCTCATCTGACGGAAAATCTGACACGACCGGAGAGAGATCAGGCGCAGACTATGAACTATGACGTAACCTATCTCTTTACCAAATTTCATCAAAATATTTATGTCACCGTAAGATTGTAAAAACCGTTAGATTATAATATAACGTTTTTTATCTCGATAGATTATAAACTTCGACAGATTGTGAACCGTAACATACTGCTTACAATAGGGAATATGCATGTATTTTTTTAATTTTTTTTAACTATTCTTTAAGTGATTATATAACCGGAAAAAAATATAACACTTGCAAAAATTTATTAAATAAGCTGCAAAATAATAATTAAAACTACTATCATTTTCGGACGACTTTAAACGCCCCCATTTTGGCGCGCTCGTTTTGTGACGTCACCGTGCACATGAATAAATTAACAACGAAGTGTTTGAGTGAAGTAAAGCGTAAAAGATTAACTTATTGTGATGGAAGAGCACCCAAAAGCTTATTATAATTATTGTATTGTCCCTATATGCAAAAATAATATTAAAACTGCACCTGACAAGATATATTTTCATATGCCCAAAGATGCAAATACATATTATAAGGAAAAAGTAGTGTCTCACTGTCAGGTCAATGAATATAATATCATTGTGTAAGGTGATGAGGAGAGAAAATGTATCGTGGTTGAGTACCTAGTTTATATTGTTGTGAAGATTATTTCGACGTGAGTATTAAATATGTATGTACCTACCTACCAAAAATCTTTTTCATCAGGAATCGCGAACAATTTAAACAATAAACTAACCTAAAAAAATAATTACATGTTCATAAAACTATTCTGATTCCCAATTATTAATGTTACAAATTTATAAAATATATTATGGTTTTCATTGGTCAACAGCTGACTACGAGTGTTTGATTTTGATCACAAAACGTTATTTTTAACTAGGTTTTTTGTTTGCACTGTTGAAAGTTCTATTGGAAAAGAATTTCTCAGTCGCCTTGACGAAAACAACCTAGTTTGTTAAAGTTCATAAAGATGTTCTCAACATTTAACGTTCCTAATACCTACATATCTATGATTATATAATATATACTAGCGCCCGCGACTTCGTCCGCGCGGTTTTGGGTTCCCGCGAGAACTCTCTAATTTATAGTTTACTACCAATAGTTGTTTATTGTGGCGAGTCTTTTTTCACAAGAAATCACTGCTTTCAGTCAATAATTCCCAAAAACATTAATAATTTATCATAAACAGCGGCAAAACAATGCGAATAACCTTCAATAATCATACAAAACAAACGACCTGTTAACAGTCGACTCAGACTACAGAGTGGATGGTGACGTCATGTTTCGTTCCGCCAATAGCATTGCGTTTTGGAAATTTGAGCGGGAACTTGAAAAATACTACTTTTAAATAATTAAATTTATTAATAGAAATACGATAATTTGTAAAAATAATCATCTGTATATATTTCTTTAGCAATAAAGATTACACATAATTTTTTTTTCCATTTCTAAATCACATGCATATTCCCCATTTGAGGTGTTATTTTCCGGTAAATTGTAATATATTAGGTATATTGACCCGATAGAAGTTAGAACCTTGCGGCCGGGCACTACCTGAATATTCATGTCAAACCCTAACCTAACCTATAGTTCGCGCGCGAGTTGAATGCAGAGTAAATGTATGGTGACACTTACATTTACTCTGCATTCAACTCGCGCGCGAACTGACCAAGAAAGAGACAAGAAAACGTAAAAACAATAAATATTTCATAAATTAATACTCAGAACATTGAACGGTTCACAATCTTTCGACAGTTTATAATCTAGCGGGATAGAAACCGTTACATTATAATCTAACGGATTTTACAATCTTACGGTGACATTTATAAACCATCTGAAACATAAATAATAATTATTATTTTAATAAATAGAATCTAACATTCACACAAATTGAATCTAATACTAAACTAAAGTTTGTATTTGTATAAACTAATAAAAACTTGTGTAAAATAAACGAACATTCATAATCGAAATGTCTACTGGGTAAATCGAATACTACTGGGCAAAGTGGATACCATATTCACTTTACCCGTGTTCATTTTGCCCAATAGGCACATTTTGAACTTAACCTAAACTGAAATGAAAACAACAAACAATATCTCGACAAAACTCGCAGTAATTCAACACGAAAACATGCACTTTTCAGACATTATCACTGCAAAACGGTAACAATATGTATATATGCATAATTATGAAATTACTTATCTTGAAATATCGTAACAAATCACCACTTTTTAAATTTTTTTTGTTTTATTCACAAACGACGCGCGTCCTAGCTCTCTTTGTTTACAACTGAGGGGTGGGGAGCGGACCTCGCAGCAGGCGACAGACGTGTTCGTACTAGAGATGTGATTAAATGTTAAAAAACGTTAACTGTTGTAACGTTATAATAATAAAAAAATAACACGTTAAATTAAAAGTTATAATTATAACTGTTAGGCTAACAGATATCCAAATGATGTTATTTATATTTTCGTTAAATGTTCAATGGAATGAATGTTATAGTTTTTATTGCATAATACTTAATGATTTTCGTTAAATGTTCAATGGAATGAATGTTATAATTTTTATTGCACAATAGGTACTTAATGATTTTCGTTATTTTTATTTTTTAAATTTTGCTGTTATTCGAACACTTTTCGAAATAGTTCCAAATAACGGCATTATTACGTCTCGAACTCATGTTAAACTTACACTTAACAACTTTAAACTGAAGAAACTTCGGTTAAAAACTTATTTTACTTTCAATAAATATTAAGTACCTATAACATTTAACTTCGCAACACATTTCTCAAAACTGATACAGTAGGTAATTTATTTGTTTACGTTATTTTTGGAATCGTTAAACATTAAAAAGTTATTTATTGGTTTCTTCATAAATTCTATAATAAAAGCTAACACTATTAATATAAGGCTCACAATTACTTGTATTATAATTAAAAATCGGTAAAGCAGTACAAAAGTGGCTGCCGGACAGACGCTGTAATGTCGTAACAGCGCCAACGTCCGGCAGCCACCCAAACTACCATGCAATTTTTTGCAAAAGACAACGATCGTTGTCAATGTCCAATACGCGATAACGACTAATGAGGCCACTAGAGAGCGTTAAAATAGCAAAATTTGCTTGCTCAGTAGAATAGTGTACGGTTGTTACTTGTTATAACTTTTAACGAACATCTTAATATTTTATAACAAAGTTAAAAGTTAAAAATAAATATTGTGTTAAATTTAAAGTTATAACTTTTAATCCTCACCTCTAGTTCGTACGCGCCATTTTGGAATAGTGCAGAGTATACACTTTGCCTGGGCTATTCGCTATGCCCGGACTTCCCCTAATCACAATCTTTGAATCAGCCTTAATCTATATATATAAAAGCGAAAGGTCACGATATCTCAGGAACTATAAAACATACAGACTTGAAATTTGGAAGGTAGGTTCCTTCTATGGTGTAAACGTCAGCTAAGAAACGGTTTTGTGAATATTCACCCCTAAGGGGTTGAAATGGGGGTTGGAAGTTTGTATGAAAGTCCTTTGTTTTTGAAGTTAGACACATGAAAATTAGCATTTAAGTTAAAAGTTTAAAATAATAAAAATCTGTATAATTTTTTTTCCGAAAATCTACCCCAAAGAGGGTTAAATGGGGGTTGGAAGTTTGCATGATGGTTCTAAGTTTTTGAAGTCTAACTTCTTGAAAATCGGGATTAAGGTTATTAGTTTTAAATAAAAATAACCTGTATAAGCAATTTTCCGAAAATTTACTCCAAAGAGGGAGAAATGGGGTTGGAAGTTTGTATGAAAATTCTATGTTTTTGAAGATAGCGACTTGAAAATCGGGATTTAGGTTATAAGTTTTAAATAATAAAAACCTGCATAAGCTATCTATATAAAGCCTTCTTAGAAAGACTTTTTGCAGCGGGAAAATTTCATAATTTCATAGGAAATCAGAAATTGTACGCAGACGAAGTCGCGGGCGACCGCTAGTATAATATATTACTTAGAAATTATTCTTGGCACATGTCACAACTCACAGTAGTATGAACCTCTACCTGAGTAAGAAGTGCAGGCTTCATGAGCCCACATTTCACAATCGTCGCATTTTATCATGTCTTCTGATGGTGGATCTTTATAAATTTCGTTGCACACCAGGCATCGGTACTCGTTATAATCGTTTTTATTTTGTTTTGGTCCTTTTTTTAATTCTTTCTTCTTTCCTGTTTTCTGTCTCTTTGCAGTTGTCGAAGGCTTAATATTTTTTAGAATTTTCTTTGTTGCGTCTTTCGTTATTTTCTTTTGTTTATTTACTTCTTTCTGTCTTTGTTCTTTAATGGGAGTGCTTGTAAGTATTACAGCTCTTTGTGTTTTTCTTTTAAGACTGGTTTTGTTTGGTAGTATTTTTGGTATTGGTCGAATATCAAGCGGGGTCAACTGTAACGCATTTTCATTATTATTACGTTCTTTATCAGGAGTTACATAAATTGCATGTTGTATAATTTGTTCACCATCTACCGTGGGTTCTGGAGTTTTGCAGCTAAGTCCATACAAATTTTCCAGAATACATGGTGACACAGTGCGATCTGAGTCACTGGATTGATGCCCATCAAATTCCATATGAGCATCAAGTTGAGCGTTAGTAACGGCTTGACCATGGGTTGTTTCTGGCCGATCAGTCACAGTTGATGGCATATAATCCGAATCGCCGAATATGTTCCTATTGTTGGGCCATATTCCCGTACACGAAAATCCTTTTATAGCATTTTGGGCACTTGCTGCCTTCATATAAGCTTCTCCAAACAATTTAGCTACTTCATACTGAGAGATGATGCGACCTACGTGTGTTCTTTGAAAAAAGGAAACCTCCTGTTCAAAATAGTTCTTCAAGGGTCCGTAAACGCACGTATCAAGTGGCTGCATTCTATGTGTTGTGTGTGGAGCAAGAGAGATGAATATAACATTGTTTTGCGATGCATATTCCAATGCTTCGAGGTACTTATGCGATACGTGATTGTCCATCACTAACAAAACTTTTTTCTCTGCTGTTGGTATTGTCATTTCCACAAAATGACGCAACCACTCTAAAAAAACTGGCCTACCATTCTTTTTCGACCGAAGATCAAAAATGGTGGTATAAAAGAGCCTGCTGCATTACAGCAGCACACTACCGTTGTTAGTTTTCCTCTTTCGACGCTAGATATTACGCCAACTTGTTTTTTCCCTGACTTATTCAGAACTCTTGGTGGTTTATTACTTGTAGTTTGGACGCCAGTTTCGTCCATGTTATAGATTCGAATGGCATCAATGTTATGTTTGTTTATTTGTTGTTCAAGAATATCAAAGAACCTTGCAACCTGTGGTCTATTAAAGCCTCTCGCACGTGCAATCGAGGTTGGTTCCGGCTTGCGTAAAGTTATATCGGGATGTCGTGCCCTAAAACCTATGTACCAGTCTTCACCTGCCGCGTTGCCTTTAAACGGGTGCTTTATTTTGTTTCTTTTGGCATATTGAAAGACTAATTCCAAAAATTATTTTTTCGTCAATCCAAAAATAGATTATCCATGTGCAAAGTATATTACTTAGACTCTTGAGCTTCGGTGAAGACTGGTACAAATCTTCCAAGGATTTTCCTCGCCGATCCCTTCTTTATGTGCCTTTGCAGTGTTGACAAATTGATACCATATTTTTGGCAGCTGCATTGACAGGTTTTTTTGGATTCTTCCATTGCAAGTTCCATTATTTTCTCGTCCCATGATGCATATTTTGTAGATTTCTTTTATACTTATTAACCATCTAAAAAATAAGAAAAAACAATGTCACTCAAAAGTTATGTTTGTAAAATCTACTAGGGCAAATCGGCCATACCCGATTTGCCCAAAAGCACACTTTCAATTCGCACATTCACAACCACAAAACCAAAATAACAGGCTTCAAATCTCTTCACAGATAAGATACTTGAACTACAACAAAATTATATCACCAAACTATTAACTACACACAACAAACCAAAATCGACTAATCAGAAATCCAAATTCTATAATAACTTTATCAAAAACAGCAAAAGTCTTCAATTATAAATTACCTTGCAACCGCGTGATCCGTGCGTACGAGGCGACTGCCTGTGACTGGAGGACGCCCGCGCCATGCTGCTACACGCACACTGAAACAAATGCGAAAGGCACGAAATTTAAAACGCTTACCCGTTTTGGGCGGGCTACCCGTTTTGGGCTTGTCTCCCCCATTTGGTTAAAGTTTTGTAGATGGGGTAAAAGTACGGGGGTAATAGTACGCGTACTATTACCCCCGTACTTGTACCCCATTTGACTGGTAACGAAAACAAAGAGCAATAGTAAAAATTCCAATAATGCTAGGTTAGTATGTAAGTTTGAAATAAATTGTTTAATAATTATACAAATACAAGGAAAAAAGCTTGGCTTGATAAAAACATAAGATTGAGTGACACCAACTTTTCAGTAGAACACAAAAATACGAATTTTTACCTTAAGGCGCTGTGTGTGGTCAGGGGGGGGTCTCCAAAGCAGTGTATCCATTAAATGGTGGCATATGGAAGATTGAAAAAAATATATGATGTTTTCAAGACCTTAACTCAGATATTGTTTTATCCCAAAACACGATTTAAACAACTTCGCTCCATAAAAAATAAATTCAAACATACCTCTTATTTCAGTTTTCAAATCAACACATCTCCAAATTGAAAACCTCAATTTACTTGAAAAATATATCATTAAATTCCAAATTCTAAATGACATCCATTGATTTATTAATATTTATTAAAATGTACACATATTTTCTGTTTTCCATTGTATTCCGGTTTTTCGAGAAGCGCTAGCTCATTTTCACCTCCGCCAGTGTTCGAAAGAACTTCACAGACGATGGATCTGTGCTCCTTTGCTCCAGCGTTTAAATCGATATTTTAAAATGGTTTTCAAACATAACATGAATAAGACTAATGTTTATTCAACATGAATTGACAGAAGACGTGGATATTACAACTTTCGTGAGCTATCTTCTTTTATATAACTAAAAATACATAATCAAATAAAGTATGAATATGTGTTCTCTGACCTAACTTTTGACAGCTCGAAATAATGATGCCGTAATGCGCTATCCATTCGATTTTTGACAACAATCGACTTCATTTACGAAGAAGTTTTAATCGATTTGACACATTGATATTACAACTTTTTGTATTGTTTTATAAACATACCCAGGCGTCTAAATGTCTTTTTTATGTATTAAAATAAATATTTTTGGTGAAGCAATGCTGTAAATGTATATTTTATTATTTGGCAACATCAATAAGGCAGGTCATAGAAACCATCCAACGCCAAAGATGACGCTACTTAAATGACAATCAAGTGAGCTTGTGTTGCAGCTTCGTAATTATTTTGAAAACTATTTTCAAAATTAAAATCGTACTAGTAATTACTAGATTGACATACGAGTTGCGAAATATCGCATAAAAAGGCACGTCGCTTCACTATTTAAAAAAAAAACTCCTGCTGGTTGTAACAATGACGTCTTTTAATATTTCCAAGAAGTAGGTAAGTAATTGTCAAACATCCAATTACTGTCAGAGGGTTCACTGCCATCGCTTAAAGCAGTATTACTTAAAAATGTCAGTTTTATGTCACGTACCTTGAAGATCCTAAAATAAGGATTATAATTCTAAAAACACGAACGTCAACAATATTAAAACAATACGGATTTAAGCGATAGTAGTATGCCTCCAGTGCAATTTTTGATATGAATGGAAAATAACAAAACAGTGGTAAGACAGAAAGGAAAACTGAAAATCAAGCATTGCCACTTCAGCTTGCTACTGCCTACTCGTCCGCTCTCATTGGACCAGACCGACCAGATAATATTATTATATCGAAAGCTTGCTGAGTAAGGATCTAGTAGTGTCTCAAATACTTCAAATAAGTGCCTATTGCAAGTTTTATTACTAATTGATTGGATATTAGATACCCTTAGGGTTTCGTTTCTGGGACCCGGGAGTTAGAAATTTCCGGGAAATACGTCGTTGGTTTTTTTTGTGATTTCCCGTTTTTGTGTACAGAGTATTTTTTTAACTTATCTCTTGAGAAATATTTGAGAACAAGTTGATCTCTTATTTGTTTATTATAATTCTCCCTGACTACTAGGGCATGCATTCGGTGCTGTGTTTGAGTACCGGGAAATTTTGGACCGATATTGGCACGGAATCGGGAATTCCCGGGACTTTCGATACTTTCGATACTACCTTAAATTATCACAAAAACACGGCTAAGACATTACAGAAAGTATGAAATAGACCAAATATTACTGTTCATTAGGCGTTATACAAAAATTTATCGCATAATATTTCACACAGGAATATACTGAATATTACTATTCATTAGGCATTATACAAAAATTTATCGCATAATATTTCACACAGGACTGTAAATTCATGATTTTTTCATGTACTTGTACCATAACTCGCTTCGTTACAAATTTCAAAGTTTTATTGTAGTTCATAGGTTTTACAGAGATTGCGTCTTGTATGAAAATACACTTTGAAAAGTTGAAATTTTTTTTATCGTGATACGCTCATATGTAACTACTTTTATAGCAATTAGAAGCCAGTGCAAATATAAATTTACTACATCAAGCAGTTTATGAGAAACAAGCCTTGAGGCTTGGATACACGGACAACAAAGTGATCCTTTACGGGTCTTTTTTTATAGACAGGCGTACGTAGTAACCTCACCTCAAAGAATTACAAATGTTAATCTAAATCAACAATATTTTCCAACCCATACTCAGTATTCCCAAGAGAATCTCGTGAAGATGTTACTCTCTCCTATTCTGTGCCGTTTTTTGGTCTTGCCGCACGCTGATTTGGTCTCTACAATTATATTGGATATGGTACCTCTTAGAATTTTTGGTATCCATTCACCGTCCTCCCCGTACGTATGGAGGATCCTAGGATCGAGGACCCTAGGATTTTCTAAAGACGTTTCCTATCAGCCATAAAGAGCCTCGTTACTGTCCAGGATTCACATCCATACATAAAGATTGGACTGTTCACAGTCTTGGTTTTTACATAACATTGTATGGAGAACTCCTGAGCATCTTAGGGAATTATGGATACGGATATCCATATTTTCTTTCCCTCTGCTATTGGTATAATTGACAGTGGAGTCAAAAATCAAAATTTAGTAGCCTCGGGATTATGAGGTATATTTAATATTACAGTCTATCAATATTTTCCTGTCAATCTTCATGTGAAATTTATTAAAGTAACGATACAATTAACAGAATATAGCATAATCTACTGTAATTTATTATGGCTGAACAAATTTTATTCCAGTGACAGATCCATCAATTCATTGATCTTCAAAAAAGCTCTTCTCTGCTGGTAAATAATACTTACCAGAAAGACTAACATACGAAACTGTACGAAGTGGCAGTAAAATAATCGTTATAGCCAAAGTAAAAATAGGGGTTTTTAAACTAATACCTCGAATTTGTGAGCATAAAATACAGTATAGTGAATTAAATTATTGTTACATGCAGAAATATCCACACTTAATTAGAGAAGAATCGACAGAATGTATGTACTTCGAGTCTCAAAAGTATCAAAAGTACCGGTTTTATGGTGTGGAGAACCGGGACTGAAAATTATTCAGAAGTACCGGGAATTTTTGGTACCAGGAATTATCGGGAGCATGCCCTATTGACTAGGTACCTCACTCGCGCAGTGCTGAGCACTATTGTCTTAACGTGGGATGTACCGGGTTTAATCCCCAGCAGAGTGAATTTGGGAATTGGGCGTATTTTTGTAAAATTGTACATGAAATAAAATCGATGTTTTTTTTCATCATGTTTTGTTATTTTATTGATAAATTTGTATTTCTTAGTTATTTATCTTTATGAGCAGTAGCACTGTTTACAAATATTATGTTAAATTATAGTAAAAAAAACAATCATTTTAAAATTAAGTGACGGAGAATTATTCCATTGAGTAAATAAACTTTATCTCACAAAAGGCACTTAAAAAAACAACTTTACATAAGATTCACAGAAGTGTTTTACTAGTCTTACCAATCATGCCAATCACAAAAATAGGACAGCAAACATAAAATAACAGAAACACTATCAAAATTTGATAATTTTAGTTCTTTTGACTAACGTAAAGGCAAATTTATGTCATAATTTATTATATAACTTCTGAAATAGACAATGCTTTTTATTTTTGTTTTTGCAAGTAAGTTAGTTTACGATAAAAAATATACATTTAAATATAACATAACAATAACTTATATTAATGATAAATTGTCAATATTATAAGTATTTATGCAATACTAGTCGATGCCCGCGACTTCGTACGCGTGGATCGAAGTTTTGTGGTTCCCGCGAGAACTCTTTAATTTTTCGGGATAAAAAGTAGCCTATGTGCTATTCCAGACTACAATCTATATCTGTGCCAAATTTCGGCCAGATCCGTTCAGCCGTTGGGGCGTGATTGAGTAACAAACATCCATACATCCATTCATACATCCATACATCCATCTGTCCAAACTTTTTGGAGGATTTTTGAGAGGACAATTTGTCAGTGGAACCTTGACAATTACTCAAAGGAAAAGTAAGGGCACTGATCACAATGTTAAGAATTATTGTACTTTCTTACCATAAAACTATAATAGTCGTAGTAGGTACTTTTGAGTATTTTAAACTCTTTATTCTTTATTTTGTATGTACTTAAATTATGTAAAATGTCGTCTATAAAATATAAGTAGAACTTCCAACCAATGTATAGTATATTAAATCACATTGTAAGAATGATTATAAGTAACAATTTTTTTTTGCGTTTTGTCTTCTTCGATTCTCCCTTTCTGATATTTTATCTCACCTCGGATATTTTTCTTGTTCTAGATTTTACGAGCTCCAAGTGTTATTTTCTTATGTATTATTGTTTGAACTTTTAAGAGTCCCTCTTTAATTTATCTATATCTTGTTATTTCACCAGATGTCAGCGCCATTGTTACACCTGAATAATTTAATATATACAATACTCGTTTCCAATGCAAAACTCGGGGCCGTTAAAGCTTAACCGTGTACAAACCTTTAGAAATCCATTGAGTACCAATTTGTTCAATTGACTGACAATTTCGAAAGAGTTACTTAAAGGACCGTAATGAATTCACGGCAACAATATTTTCTTGCATTGTATTTCAAGAATTTAAATATTCTGAATTTTCTCTGGTCTGGCCTGGTAGGAGGCTTCAGCCGTGGCTAGTTACCAATTACCACCATACCGCCAAAGACGTGCAGCCAAGCTATTTAGCGTTCCGGTAGGATGTCGTGTAGAAACCGATTAGGGATATGGACTAGGGTTTAATATAACTGCCATACCCCAAACAGGTTAGCCCGCTACCATCTTAGACTGCATCATCACTTACCATCAGGTGAGATCGCAGTCAAGGGCTAACTTGTATTTAATTTAAAAAAAACTGGATATAAGGTACATAAAAGTAGCAATAACTATTTTTAAAAAAATCCCGATTCTCGGGAATTCCCGGGAATCGGCCAATTTTATTCCCGTTTCCTTGAGTTGAAAATTTGCCGTTCCCGAGATTTATTTTTAATTTTGATTGAGTGGGATTTTTAAAAAGTTAATTTGTTTAGTTTCACCCAACCTAAGTCCAGTTAATTAATATAATAGGTTTTGCTTCGGACATAATATTGTCAATCAAACTTATAATTTTAGAGTACGGAAACAACGTACAAATTTGAAATTTTACATAAATTGGCTAATTTGCGATTTGGCTCTTACGAAGTTCTACCATATAGATAATTCTGTATGTAAAGATAAAAAATCATGACACCAAAATTGTATGATTTTCTTCGTTTTTTATTTTTGAGTATTTTTCAAACACTGTAAATAATACTATGTGTCTGCAAAAGACTAGAAATTGATTTCAATGATCAATTTCTAACATCTTTTTGCTATTTAAATTTTTGAAATAACATCTGTATTTCTTGTTTCTGACAAAAAATGAATATCAGACTCTTAGTCGGTAAGTACATTGTATATGCGTATGATATTGATTTATGCCACAATTATACTTGTAATTAACTCACGTAAGTAGTTTATGTAAATAAGATACTTATGTAACTCTAGATGATGCCCTCGACTTCGTCCACATGGATTAAGATTTTTTGACTCCCGCGGTAACTGTTTAATTTTCCAGGATAATGGTTCCGGGTAGCCTATGTCCTTCTCCGGGATGTAATCTATCTTTGTACCAAATTTCATCAAAATCGGTTGAGTAGTTGGGCCGTGCAAGCGTAGCAGACAGACAGACACACTTTCGCATTTATTATATTTTGTATGGATATTAGTATGCTGGGCTAGCTAATGCCCGCGACTTCGTCCGCGTGGTTGAAGTTTTTTTTATTGCCGCGGGAACTCCTTAATTTTTCGGGATAAAAAGTCACTCTCCCTCAACTATACCCACGCCAAAAATAACGTCGAACCATTGCTCCGTTGCGGCGTGATTGACGGGCAATTCAATTAACAATCACACTTTCGCATTTATAATATTAAGTATTAAAATGGATTTGCACACGATATGCGATTTACAATAGGTATTTTGTCAATTACCTACTCATGTAAGAGACTTTGGTAGGTACGTGATTTACTCACTTACGTTATTCTATCAATTTCACAAATTTTGAGTTACCGTGTTTTGTCATCCGAGGGCATCCGTGACATGCTATGACAAGCGCGCGAAAATAATGAAAACCGCGACGGGAGCGCCACCCGGCCGAAGTGGGCATAACTGACGTAAGGGGTGACGACTGAGGAGAGCCAACCTCTCGATTTGTGTTTTGATTTTAAGAGCTGACAGCGCCTTAATTTAAAGTCATAATTCGCGGCATACCGCGCGTTCTCCCGTCGACACACACCCTTCACTAAAAAATCGGCATCGCGAACTTTTGCCCACTGCGGACTTTTACCCCGAATAACCTTAATCTTAGTACATAAGTAAATTAACAGTAAAGAACGAAAAGATATAGTATGTCTTTCTGTTGAACGCATTGCTTTTCATTAACGAAATTTCCAAAGCAATTTCTTGTCACTACCATCTCTATGCAGACGATTTGCAGCTCTAAAGGCACGCAGCACTGCCCGACCTTGCAGATGCCGTAGAGGCAGTAAACAGTGATCTAGCACATGACAAGGTCATTCTTTACACTTGCGAATGACTAACAAAGAAATTGTAAATGTTAAATATTGTGGTGAAAAATCAATTTAACCGTAACAAGTCAACTTGTTTCAACTCCCCTCATACCGAGGTAAAGGCTGTCTCGATTGAATTGAGCCAAAATGTAAACAAACACACCTTTCTGCCAACCCGTGACTTCGTCAACACTTTTCATTATGATGGAATAATTAAAAACACGCACAAACGCCTTGTGGTCTACAAACAACATCTATAGTAAATTATTCAGGTCTTATTTCTTCAATTTATCCAGGATTACACTAATAATTTTGTTACAAACTTGAAGAAAACACAAATTATGCCTCACAGATTATAACAAAATATCAGTTTTGACATGACGCATTCTTGAATTTTTATAGTGTTGTGCAGGGATTACATTGCAACCACAGACTGAAAATGAATGAATGATACGAAGTGAGTGACCATAAACATCGAATATACTCAATATACAATATGTAACAAAAACCCTGTTGTTCCTTTTAGGTACGTATACATAATCATATAGGTGTACCAAAACTGAAAATCTTATTTTAAAAAAATCAAGTACTGGTCAGTTATTGTTCATAGTCAAGATAGCTTATAAAATAGACACATTAAAAAAATGTTTGTAACATCTGTGTCGGCTCGATCAAAAGCGAGCTCAAAGGATACCGCCGCGCCGCCAACCTCTTTGAGGTACTAAGCCGCCGCGCCGCCCGCGGCTCGCTTCCTATCCTAGTTGTTAGTCGCTCGCGCAACCGAACGGACGTGCCCATTACGTTGCGAAATTACGTAAAATGTCTTACAAGAATGAAGGATATTGTAAATGTTGATGTGTCTCTGGAGAAGTGACTGCAACTATGCAGAGGCGCGCAGACTTTACCAGGAGCACTATGCTATTTCACGACGCTCAACATGTAACTACCACAGTGGCAGTGCCCAACATCTGTTGGCGAAATAAAGTCCGATTCATCGGTACTACGACGCGTACGTGCAAATATCGCCAAACGGTGTAAGAAATGCATAGAGCTACAAGGCGGGCATATCGAGCAACATCTCCGTAATCGAAAAGCTGTTGACATCATCATAAATTAGTGATACGATTAGATTACATAACTAAGTACTTAATACTTTTTCTAATAATTGAACGAATCACATTTTAAAAGTTACAACAGTGTTAAACAAAAGTGTAAACAAATTGGACGTTAAAAAGTTGTGTTCAGCACACAGCTGAGTGATATTTGTGACTCGCGGGTGACACGTGACGAGTTCATGACCTCAGTACCTTCAGTACAGTGACCCTAGAGCGCGAGCGGCTGCCGCCTGCCGACGGTCGGTACCTTTGATACTATTTGCTATCTCTCTCGCGCTCGCTCTGGCTCGCATCGCCTCGTAGAAGTTCAGGGGTGAGCACTCATTTTCATTTTACAAATAATATTGATTTAATATTTAATTTGAATATTTTAATTTAAGAGTTTTACCAAATAAGTTGATTTTTTATGTTTGAATATCAATACTGATAACGCAGCTCAAAGGGACCACAGGGTTTTTGTTACACAGTGTATATTCGTTCAAAATCGAAAACCTAATCGAGTTATGTAAATCAAGTAATTTTAAAATAGCGTTGTTTACCTACACATAAATAGATAGTTAGAATGATATGCGTTTCCGAAATAATGTTTTATTCTATTAAAATCTATCAAATTCCGAACTAACAATATCCCTTTTACAAAGGGATGTTGTTTTTAATAAAAAAGTTAGTATCAACAGGGTGCGAAATATTAGTAAAACTAGCTAATGCCCGCGACTTCGTACGCGTGGATCGAGGTTTTGTGGTTCCCGCGGGAACTCTTTAATTTTCCGGGATAAAAAGTAGCCTATGTGTTATTCCAGATTATAATCTATCGCTGTGCCAAATTTCATCCAGATCTGTTCAGCCGTTGGGGCGTGATTGAGTAACAAACATCCATCCATACATCCATACCGACATCCATACATCCAAACTTTCGCATTTATAATATTATAGTATATAGTATAGTATATAGTAAGATAAGATGTGCGACAAAAAGAGATGGAAATATCTAATCTAATCCTACCTGAACCTCATCTGTGGCGTATTGTTGCAACTCTACGCTCAAGGCCTCAAGCTTCAATGCTCATTCGTTTCGTAACTTTTCTTAATGCTGTACGTCTCGGGTGCTCTCTGGTGGTTTTTATTTCTAACAACTTGGCTTTTTTATCGGATTTGTGTATTTGCATTGCGATTTGGATTTTGTTATTATTTGGACAAACAACTATCTGCTATTCTATGGAGTACTGATTCTTTCACAATCATTGAAAATGTTAGCATGTGCGAGAGTTAAAGAAACTTAGGTAACCATACCGCCATCATAAGATTATTTAAAATAAATTATGTCATAAAAAGATTGTACTTTTATTTATCATCCCCTATCGCATAATATGCAGAATCCACAGCGCACATATCAAACACTCGACTAGTTTGAACTTGGCCGGAGAGCAAGCGGACGCACTCTTAAAACTGATGAGTGAAAATTTCGTGCGCCGCGAATTCTGCATATGCGATGCACCGTTACTCGAAATGTATGCTTGACGCTCCGGTAATTGAATCTTGTATACTTTCTCTCTCCTACCTAAGACTTTATATGGGCCATCATAAGGAGGTAGTAAAGGTTTGCGTACTGCATCGTTCCTAACGAAAACTTTATCGCACGTGAGTAAATCCTGGTGTATGAAAAATTTTCGTGAGTCCTTATTTTCCCTGCTAACTGGTTTCAAATTCCTAATAATTGATTATAGCTTGTTCACGTAACTCTCGTTATCTAAACTAAAATCTTTACTCTTTTCATAAAATTCACATGGCAAACGTATATTAGTACCGTAATACCATTTCTGCACTACTAACATTTGTGTCAACCCTAACTGCGGCTCTAAGTCCTAACAATACGGTAGGTAATTCTTCTACCCAAGAATTTGAAGTTAATAATCGCGCAGACAATGCCGACTTTAAAGACCTATGCCATCTTTCTACAGCACCGTTGCTTTGTGGGTGATAAGCATTAAGCAGTAGTATGCAACTTCCTTATACTTAAAAGCAACATGAGGTGTGAAAATAGGTTACTTTGAAAATTTTTGGCTTGGCCACTCGTTAATCGAAGGGGCGACCCAAAACGGGTTATCCAACCTTCGTAAAATACTTTTGCGACTACTTCAGCTGTCATTTTTTTAATTGGGAAAATCTCTGGCCACCGCGTAAACCTATCTATCATTGTAACGCAATATCTATAACGTCGGCCGATGTGCTAAGAGGTCCTATTATGTCTATGTGAACATGCTCGAACCGACCAGCTGTCTCGTAAGTACCTAAATCCGAAACAGTGTGCCGTTGAATCTTAGTACGTTGACAAGCGACGCATGTGTTGGCCCACCTCCGTATGTCTTTATTCATTCCCACCCAAAAGTATCTATCACCAACCATTTTATTAGTGGTGCGGATACCCGGGCGACTTAGGTTGTGAATAGCGTTAAAAGCGATGCGTCTGAAACTTTCCGGTAGGTATGGTCGTGCCCTACTTGTTGACGTTTCGCAATCAATGTAATACTCAGTACCTGGCAACATGATACTAGTGAATTGCATATTGCGCTTCAACTCGTGTAATTCCGGGTCATCATTTTGCGCACGTGCAAGTTCTGCGAAATCTATAGTCGTGGGACACATTATCTCCTCTACCCGGGATAAAGTATCAGCAACGACGAATTCGCTAATAAACATGATCTGTCTAGCCCTTCTAGATAATTCTTTTTCACATCCCATTTTGCTGAATGCAAAAGTGAGCGGTTGATCGGTGTACACGATTAAATCACGACCTTCTACTAAGTACCTAAAGTGAGCTATTGCCAAATATACGGCTAAAAGCTCCCTATCATATGTACTATATTTCTGTTGCGCATCCGCTAATTTCTTAGAATAATAAGCAATAGGTTTCTATACATTACCTTCTTTTTGTTGGAGAACAGCACCTAGACATGAATCTGATGCGTCCGTCATAAGCGCTATAGGTTTATCAGCTGCTGGATGCGACAAGGTTGCAGCTTGACTTAGACTCTGCTTGCACTGCTCGAATTGAGCAATTGCGGCGTCCGTCCAGAAAATTTTCGATTTATCATTTTTCTTTGTATTTGTCAAGTAGCGATCCAGCTCAGACTGCTGCTTAGCTGCCCCTGGTATGTGAGGTCTATAAAAATTTAACATACCTAGAAATCTTCTGAGTTGGTCTCGTGTTGCTGGCCTCGGAAACTCGACGATGGCTTTGACCTTCTCGTCAAGTGGACGTATGCCTTCCGTCGACACTTCATGACCTAAAAACTCTAGTTTCGTTTGTTCGAAACAGCACTTTGAAATATTAATAGTAATACCGAATTTTTCCAACCTATTAAATACTTCCTCCAGGTGTTTCCTATGCTCCTGGATATTATCACTGGCGATAATGATATCGTCAATATATACGAATAGATAATTTAAATCTGGAAAAACACTATGACACATAAAACGTTGAAAACTTTGTGCTGCGTTTCGCAACCCAAATGGCATGCGAGGAAATTCAAACAAACCGAAAGGAGTTATTACGGCTGTTTTTTCAATATCACTTTCGTTAACGGGTATAAGTACAATTATATGCTCTAATTATGTCTAATCGAGAATATAACTTTTTTCCTGCAAGCAAGGCAAGAGCCCCAGTTTTGGCCACTTTAAGGACTTATCAGTTTTAAAAAAATCACCTAAATACCAATTCTGCGTATCTACTTGATTTCAAAACTCCTTAGGATAGAGCAATCCTTCATCATTACGATTTCGTACAGCCGAATAACGAGAGTCAATATTTTCTATTGCTATTTGTTTTTAAATATAAAAGGTGTCATTTCACTATTTTTGGCCATTTTTCACCTAGTTTTGGCCATTCCAGTGCACTAACTTTGGCCATTATATTAGGTAATATTTTTTCTAAATTTACATGAAAATAAAACAAATAATTTATCAATCTTTATTTATTTTAAACACATAAAACATTATTAATCAATAAATTCCGAATATTTACCCATTT
This sequence comes from Erebia aethiops, assembly GCA_923060345.2. Lineage (NCBI taxonomy): Eukaryota > Metazoa > Arthropoda > Insecta > Lepidoptera > Nymphalidae > Erebia > Erebia aethiops. The sequence goes on along the minus strand of OV281084.1, from coordinate 1,623,292 downwards.
CAGGCACGTGAAAAAATTCCCGTTTGGAATTTATTTTCTGTGGTGTTTTTATTTTTTCTTTAACGTCACATAAGGCATATAAATTTACGTCTGGTTTTTCTGGCCATTTCCAATTTTTTAAAGATTTTTGCATTGCCCTGATTAAAACCGCTTCTGCATTAACCGATTCAATTTTACCGACAAAATGCTCACTTTCATATACAAAAATTACAATATCGCCAACATCAAAGTTTTTAATGTTTTCTTTATCATCAAATTGCTTAGAGAAAAACCCTTCTGAAGACTCAGAATTGTCAGAATCTCGTACAGAAAATTGATCTTCTTCGTCTTCTGACGTTTCCAATTCTAAAACTTTACGATTTCGCTTTTTTACTTTTTCCTTTTTTACCTTTAAATTGGCGTCCAATTTGTTTTTCTTTTTCATTTGTTTTAGCTCTTCTTTGTCTTGTTTTTCTTTTTCTTTAGCCATCATGATATCTTTCCACCTGTCTGAAGTAAGGACAGATGGGATGTAATCCTTCTTGCGAGTAGAAGATGAATTAGGTATCTTTTCAGGCCATTTAATGCAGTTTTTCAATAAATCCATGGTATCTTTAGGGCTTTTTAGTATATGAAAAGGTGACACATTGTTTGTTTTAGTGACAGCAGCCTCTTCCACATTCTCTCTATTTTTAGTAGTTAAATTAGTGTCCTTGCACATAGAGGTTAACTCATTTGATTGTGCTATCAAGCAAGATTGAGAGTCATTGAGCGCTTGAGAAGGAAATGAGGTGCTATCATCCTTAAAATTTACCCATATCTTATACAACTGGGATGCTTCAACACAACCATTCCAATCCAATCCATTATTGTAGGTTTCGATAAATTTTTTGAGCAGATCTGTTGAAATCTTGCTTTCTAGATACTCCAAATGTGTCGACTCTGCCACATGTACACTTGAGCTAGTAGCACTTTGTTCAATCGTTTGTGTTCTAATTATTCTTTTATAGTTTACTTGATCCGGGTCAAAAGGATAAAGACCACAAGTCTTAAAACCTGCTCTTACATTATCGGCAAAGTTAGCGTCATTAACTAGGATGTCCTTCAAAGCAGAAGGGAGATTAAATTTCGTTATCTCATCTCCTTCATGGTCAATACGCCATTTCCTAACATACTCTGTTTTAGGGGGAAAAACACAGAGACGTCTAGCGGTTGTAGCATGTGCGTCGTGTTTGGTACCAAAGCTATTACGATGACGCCATTGTCTCTACATAAGGTTGACAAGTGAAGGCTTAAGTGTGACTTGTGTCCATCTAAAAATAGAATTACAGGGAACTGAATACCTTCTTTTTTCAGATGAGGTATGAACATATTCATAGAAGCTTTCTGCAGTCATCCATCCTTTATCAGTCTTACCAATTGACCAGTTCTCCGGTGCATTTTGCACAATCTCTTGACTCAGTCTTTTATATTTATACAAAGTTAAAGGTGGAGCCATTTCCCCTGCAGCATTGACAGTGAAAAGAGTTGTGATATTTTCTTTGTCACTATTTTTGGACGTATCATAAACATGTTCACCTTTTGGTGCTAAAATAAGTCCACCTTTAGGCACCAAGAATAACGACGTTTCGTCGCAGTTCCACACGCGCTTTGGTTCTTTAAGAATTTCACAATCAGTCCCTAACAGATCAGTTACTTCAGTGAACCATTTTCTGATTTTCTCTTCTGTTATCATTGCTTTATTAATATATTCAGCATGTTTTTTACTTAAATCGGGGTGTCTTGACATAGAAGATAAAAACCATGTTCTTCCAGGACGATTATTTATAAATGGAGTTTTCAGGTTTCCCGTTACTGCAATTTTCTTCACAGAGTCTAATAAGCCGTCTTTGTTAATAGGAAAACCAGCTCGTGAACATTCTTTTATCCAAGTAACTAAAGAGTTTTCGATTTCGCTTCCAAGTACAGCTTGAGGTCCAACGTGACCTGATGTTTCTGGTGCACGTCCAGACAATTTGTGGCGTAACGTAGAACGTGGTACTTGGTATGTTCGTCCAGCAGTAGCAACTTTCATGCCTCCACGAATAGCTTTTAAGGCCAAGGCTACTTTCGAAGGCGAATAAGCAAAAAGCTTCCTCTTGACTTTGTCAAAGTCTTCTTTTTTTTAATTGGTGCCATTTTATTCAGTCGAATCTACAATTAATAAAATAGTAACTTAGACCCAAACCTAAGCAGTTAAACTCGAAGTTAATTGCAAAACACCATTATGACCATAGTGCAATAATAATATGGCCCAAACTGATGTTTTATGTTAACTGGTTTTGGCCGCAAGCATGGCCAAAGCCCATGCAAAGTAGTAAATTAATGTATTAGTTGTGGCCACCTTAAGTTTTGGTATTAGAAATTAAATATCTATCAAAATAACCTCAAAAGCAAGCCTCTAGAGTCTAGACATTCATTCAATTCGATGTTATCAAAACCAAAACACAAAATGTAAAGATCGTCAAAATATTTATTGATTACTTACCAAGAGTCGCTTATCGATTTTCTTAAGGATTTATCTACAATTCGTAGGATTACTTTTCTATCGCAACAAAAATGTCTGTCGCTAATTATACCGCCACACCTGTCACTTTTCAAAACGTACCATAGACAGGATATATATTGATCACAGAATATGAGCAAGTTTGTTCTCTATTTCTTATTTATGGACTTCCGAAGTTGCAAGTGGCCAAAACCGGGGTACTGGCCAAAACGGGGGCCCTTGCCTAAGTAAAATCGCGTAACCTAGGAACGGGATATTTATCAGGTTTAGTGACTGCGTTTAATCGCCTATAATCGCCACAAGGCCTTATCTGTCCGTTCTTTTTAGGAACTATATGCAAAGGACTTGCCCATGCGCTCTTACTGGGCCTGCAAATTCCCATGTCACACATTACCTTAAATTCCGCCTTAGCTTTACTATACTTATCTGGAGGTAGGGGTCGCGCCCGGCAGTGAACCGGTGGACCTTCTGTTTCTATAAAATGACACACATTATGTTTGGGAACCTCCTTAAATGATACTGGTTTTGTAAGTTCTGGATACTTTGATAACAAGTCGTAATGAGGATGATTATAATCAACGGTTTTAATAGAACTTTCGTCTAACTCTGATATGCATGCTAAAACATTAAGATTTGTTACCTGATCCATTAACTTACGTGCCTTAATGTCAACTAAAAGTCCATAGTAGCTTAAAAAGTCCGCCCTTAAAATAGGTTGTCTTACGTCTGCAATGATAAAGTTCCATCGGTAAGGTCGACGTAATCCTAAATCTAACACCATACACTTAACGCCATAAGTTTTGATCTCAGTTCCGTTCGCGGCAAACAACTTATAATCAGAACACTTAGTAAAACATTTGTTGGACACTGGAACTACTGATACATTCGCGCCGGTATCTACTAGAAACTTAAGCCTAGAACTCACGTCCGTGACTCAAAGACGGTAATTCTTCAATGGGTCACAACCTCCCGTCGCTGATTGGACCGTATTTAGTTTTCCGGTTCCGTATTATCTTTCCAGTTGCACGGTTTTACACATCTTTTTGCATTTTTCCGGAAACGATAGTGGAAATAGCACAACCAATTTGGATCCGACTTCCTCTTGCTGGTGCTCGAGCTGCGCGGCCTTGCAAATGCTCTCGATGGAGTTCTCGGGCGACGATGAAATTTTCCGGTTTTCCTTTGGAAATTTTCCAGCCTGCTCATCCGATCACTTAACTGATTTCTGCAATAAAATTCGGAGAGTCGCTGTTACCTTGTGTCAGCTTTGCTTTTAAATTAAAGTAGAATTTTTAGAAAATATAAAAGATTGTGTATTTGTTTGTTGACGAAGGTTTAATTAAGTTGATATTTGACTCATTCGATGTAATTCACTCGGTCAGTTTGTTTGCGGGGATACGCCATATTGGATTTTTTTGCATAAACACGAGTATTTTGATTTTGTTGAGTTAGTCTGTTGCCGACAGACTCAGCGATTATTGAATACTTTTGTGTTTAGATCGCAATTTGTTTTAGAGCTTAGCAGTAGCAACTGCAGCCTGATCAAATGATTAATTTATTGCTTTGTCCAAGTTTTTATAATTAACTGTTTACATTAAATCTCTCGTGAAACCGTTTAACCATTTATTCGTGCACGTTTTAAAGAGAGTACAAACATATTTTAAAAGTAATTTTAATTATTCACCCACTTCTGGAATTATGCTTACACTTGTACTGTAGACACGCCTTGAATGGGACGCGCGTTTTCCGTGACTTTGTCCGCTAAAAGTGCCAGACTTCCTAAATCCTTACAGCCAGAATCCCTCTAACCCAAGTCGGCAAATGGTTTTGCCAGAGTATGGTTAGGGTCTCGGCGGAAACCTTCCCTGTTGCCAGTTCTTGCATTCGACGTAGCAATTGTGAGGTAAATTGCTCTCCCAACTCCATTTCACTTATCAACTTTTGTACCTTTCGTGTCTCCGATTCTTCGTAAATTATTAGGAGCCGTGCTTTTAGTGCCTCGTAACGGCATTTTTCTGGAGGGTTTACTAGAAGATCGGTCACCTGCTGGATTGCGTCTTTTCCGAGTTTAGAAATTATAAACTGGAATTTCGCTTCATCCGACATTTTCTGCGGATGTAGGACAGCCTCAGCCTGAATGAACCAGTGCCTGGGTAAATCCTTCCAAAATTCTGGAATGCGGGCGGCTACCGATACAACAGACAATTCAGGTTTTTCTTCCGCCATTTTGTGTTGATTTCTAAGTCCCGTTTTATCAAATTCACCGTGTTTTATAGCGTCCGGGGTCACCGATTGTTGCGGCACCACTTACTGTACCACAACTTAGGATGGGTTGAGTGCTAAATCAAAGACGTATGGCGTTCACTGTCCGATATATTATAACTTTGAAATACCGATGTTTCACGTATGGTGAATGGGTTAGCACTGCCCGTCGGTCGCGCGTGTGAGAATATACAGATTTGCCTAACCTTTTTAAAAACAAAATAGATCATTTGTTAATTATCCTGCAATAGTTTTGCGCCGACAAGCATATTTTCTGTTATCTTTCTCGGAACCAATTGTTATGATTTTTACAAATCTATTGTTCAAAAATACTTTGCTTTTTAGTTTATTGTACGTAGCCGCCTTTAGAACTGTCGGCAATAAAGCCATAAACTAGCTCTCCATTGTTTAAATTGTTTCCTTAAAAATGTTCTCACGACATACCAAAGTGAAACGGAGATAGTCGTAGGCCGTACTGTTTTGTCCTACAGAGACAATAAGCAAACAAAGAAATGGTTTTCGAAAATGTGTATCGTAGAATAGTCTGGCTTGGAACGTCAATCGTTACGGACATCGATATAGTATTGGCTGTTATAGTAGTCGATCAATATAAGTCGATAATCAGTTATAGAGTGACCGACTGTGTTTTGGTGTTGTAAAAAAAGCTAAGTATATTTCTGTATTATTCTTTTAGAGTAGACATAGTGGCCGTGATAATGGTAAGATTGTAATGTTATAGATAAGTATTTTAAATTGTGTTATTCTATTAAAGTAGAGTAACGTAACGATTGTGTGCCAGTGGTAATGTTAATAAGTAAAGTAATAAGTAAAGAGAAATGTTGTGATATTGTAATAGCGTGGTTTTTCTTGGCAGATGTCTTTTCCCCGCTAAAATAGGTTATGAACTGCCGTAGAGCCATTTGAATATAATTTCATGAATATACAGTTTCCAGTATTTATTCTGACTTCTGTTGTTTTATTCCATTTTCCTGTTATGATAATCGATAAGGTAGAGTCCCTACTAAATATAATTTCAGTATAATCAGTTCATTAAACTATACTTTGATGGTGTAATTAAAGTGATATATAACTTTCCTATTTTAGTTTCAATGTTTCAGTTATGATGGTTGTTTTCATTAAGCTCACTGTATAAGGTCACTGACCTTAAACATATGAAACAATATTACAGGAAAAATATATTTTCCTTTCAGTCTTAGTTTTCATAGTATTTCCATCCTGACAAAGTATCAATTCTCATAGTTATTAATCAGATATCTCTTTTTAAATCTATCACGCGCAGGCGACTATACGCATAGTGCTATCCTGTGCTTCGTAAGCACATTGTATCCCCACAACAGTTGCAAGCCATAGGTACTTTAAGGAGCTAAAAATTTTAACTTGGATTTTTAATTGCGTGGAATTCTGACGTTTGTGACGTTCAGAAGTCACAAACATTTTTGTATTTTTGTTTTGGTCACATGCACCATAAATACTGACCTGAAATAAATAATTTATCATTCGTCACTAGCAAAATCCAAATAAGTACATATTACTTACTTAAGAATGAAATAGTCCTTTATTAGAATTAATAACTTCGCTAAGAAAGGATAAATGATAAAAAATAGAAACAAAAATCTATAATGATAATCTTTAGCCATTTACTAATATTACATTTACTTACTTTATACAGTTACTAATATTACATATTTTACAAACTAGATTCCGCGCGGATTAAGGAGTTTTGATTCTCGCGGGAACTTTTTCTTTTTCAGGAACCGTGAAATTTTCCGGGATAGTGCCTATGTCCTTCTCCGGGATACAACCTACCTCAATACCAAAGGACATTGTCCAAATTCGCCTAAGAATCAACATACTTTTGAAATATTCAGTAATTCTTAGATTATTTTATAAAATAATAATAATATTTGGAATAAAGGTTATAACCTTTATTCCAAATATTAGATTTCAACGGACACTTGAAATTAACTAAAAAAGAAATAAATGGGTATTAAATTGATTACCGTTCTTTTCCGACTTATAACTTACAGGTTAAAATAATAAACAATACCACCGCTTGAGCGCTGGTTCCTTAACTTAAGAAATAAGATAAAAGCAGCTTGAAGCGCTGAGTGCGAAGATTCCGAGAGAGTATTCCGAATCGCGTAACGCCATCTATTGAAAGTACGGTAAATTAATATTTATAACGCCATTTGTAATGTTTTTGGTGAACTACGGCGAAACTTGTTGACTTGTTATTTATTTTTCAAGCAGATTGAGTCGAAATAACCTCAAAATTGAAAACATTGTTGGTAATAAATAAATTCTCTGAAGTGTCCGTTGTTCAAATCTAATTACAATTGTATTTATGTGTTATTTTGAATCCGTTAATGTAATGAAGTTAAACCCACCTCCTATGCACGAGGATAAAATTGTCCCTTTCACATTTTATCTCTTTCCTCTGGCCCCATGCTCTAGCTGGGGGAAGTTTATCCACTTGTAATGTCAAACAGGGATATACTTCTCCTTTCCCCTGTTGCCATGCTCTAGCATAGGGACAAAATAATTTTATCTCTTGTCAGTGGATATAATCGGGGGATAAGATTTTTTTCCCCTGCCCATGCTCGCCCTGCTGAGGGGACCCTGGGGCCCGGGCCTGTACAGTGGGGTCGATCGTACGCTTTTATAACATGGTTTCCAAAGAGTTTCTAGATTTGCCATTACGTAAATTTAAAGAATGTATTAAACAGCATATGTTAAGTCGAGATTTTTACACTATCGATGATTTTCTGAATGACAAAGTTACATGGAAGCAACCAGCCTCGCATCCTGTGACCCACAAGTCAGTATAATACTTGTAACATAATGTACCCATGTGTTACATTGTTTTCTTATTGTAACCTTTACCTTTTTGAGAAAAGAGCAACTGCTGAGTTTCTTGCCGGCTCTTCTCAGTTGAAGCATCTTTCCGAACCGGTGGTAGAGAATCTTAACGTATCATAAGTGGCACAAGTTATCCTACATGAAATAAATAAATCATTTATCATTTATCATTCTGGAAAATTGAAGAGTGACTACAGGATTATCTGAATAATTCATGCATATGAAGTTTTTAGTTGATTTTGCTGTAGTCTGTTTGTAAAAATACTTTACTATAAAAACTTAATTTTAACATTATAATTTCCTTGTCATGTTAAAGCTTGTAACCCATATTATTTGTACGCCACATTGTGGTAGGATACATGAAACTTTTATAATTGTAACACCTTTGTGTACCTACTGTATTCACAAATATATAAACGAAATGATATGTATTTGCCGCCGCTGATTGGTTTTACTCACGCTGGCCCAACCCATTTGGCAAATGTTCTGGTAGATCCACCACGCAGCTCAACTGCTGAAAAATTACAACCCAGAATACAAGAGCAAAATCACGCTATACATAAAGAAGTAAGAAAAGTGTTTTGTTTCAGTCGCTCCCGTGTTCGCGACATTTGCGACCGATAACGAAAACGAAGTGGACACAACTGTAGAAGCCGATGCAGAGCAGATAATAAAACATGAACTGGAAACTAACAATGGTAAAATAGTCACCCGACCAGCTGACAGCAAGATATTAACAAATTGTGAGGTCAAATTGTATGATATTTTAACAAAATTTAAAAATATCCCGACAAGAGTCTGTGACGAAGAGTCTATTACGGAAAAAGAAAAAGCTGTTAAGTCCTGCAAAGTTAAAAATATTGCCTCTAAAGATTCTAGTTATAGTGCAATAAGTGAGAATAAGAATAATTCATCACAAAGTAGTCTATACACTGAGGAAATATCGTTCACTTGTGACATTTGTGGAAAAGTGTTTAAACAAAAGAGTATCTTAGTTAGTCATTTAAGAAATCACACTGCAGTAAGACGGTTCACTTGCAAGATTTGCCAACACAAATGTCAATGGAGAAGTGTTTTATCGGTTCACATGAGATCTCATATAGGTGAAAAGCCATATTCGTGTGAGTTGTGCGAGTACAAATGTGTACAAAGTGGTACTATAAAACGTCATATGGAAACCCACGTTGGCGAAAAGCCATATTTGTGTGAATTATGCAAGTACAAATGTGGAAGTAGGAGTTATTTAGTTCGACACATGAGAACCCACACCGGCGAAAAGCCATTTTCGTGTGAGTTGTGCGAGTACAAATGTGGAACAAGGAGTCGTTTTGTTCAACACATGAAAACCCACACCGGCGAAAAGCCATTTTCGTGTGAGTTGTGCGAGTACAAATGTGGAAGAAGGAGTGATTTAGTTCAACACATGAAAACCCACACCGGCGAAAAGCCATTTTCGTGTGAGTTGTGCGAGTACAAATGTGGAACAAGGAGTCGTTTTGTTCAACACATGAAAACCCACACCGGCGAAAAGCCATTTTCGTGTGAGTTGTGCGAGTACAAATGTGGAAGAAGGAGTGATTTAGTTCAACACATGAAAACCCACACCGGCGAAAAGCCATTTTCGTGTGAGTTGTGCGAGTACAAATGTGGAACAAGGAGTCGTTTAGTTCAACACATGAGAACCCACACCGGCGAAAAGCCATTTTCGTGTGAGTTGTGCGAGTACAAATGTGGAAGAAGGGGTGATTTAGTTCAACACTTGAAAACCCACACTGGCGAAAAGCCTTATTCGTGTAAGTTTTGCGACTTCAAATGTGCACTAAGTAGTAGCCTTAAACGTCATATGAAAACCCACACTGGCGAAAAGCCTTATTCGTGTAAGTTATGCGACTTCAAATGTGCACTAAGTCATAGCCTTAAACGTCATATGAAAACCCACACTGGCGAAAAGCCATTTTCGTGTGAGTTGTGCTAGTACAAATGTGCACTACGTGGTAAACTAAAACATCATATGAAAACCCACACTGGCGAAAAGCCATATTCGTGTGAGTTGTGCGAGTACAAATGTGCACTAAGTGGTAAACTAAAACATCATATGAAAACCCACACTGGTAAAGAACCTTGTCATTAGGAATGCAAATACAAACTTGTAAGATACACGAGTTCATGTTATGTGCACAAAGTGGTAGCCCAACATCGTGTGAGAACTTACACTGATACAAACCATCATGTTTGGGAACCGCGCGTCTCACTCCACCACCGGAGAATGCTCAGCAGATACACACTTCTACTTTCTACTACATACAGTCTTAAAGATCCTGTGTGCCTCACGCACGTATTAATAAATTCCTCGGCTACTGTATTTCCGGCCTGGACAGTAAATAATGTACTAGTGTCTAATTTTTATTTATTTGTATTTTTATAAATTTTTTGAAAAATTGTAAAATAATAATAAAAGAAAATCCATTCTAATCTGTCTGTCCGTCTCTGCATTCAACTCGCGCGCGAATTGTACCTAAATCGTAGGCACCATTAATTTATACCGATTACTCTACCATTCTACACCCATATAGCAGCTGTAAATAGAGCAGCTGATGAGTTTATACCAACGATTAAAATTTGTGAGAACCCCCTGCATCAGCAAAAATTTAAACCCAGGCCATATTGGGAACCAAACCTGTCGCATACAGTCGCACAGCGAAGACTCGCTTTGGCCACTTTTAGGCGAAACCCTACACCGCAAAATCTTGATAATTTACAAAGAAAGGTCAGCTATTGCACAGAGAGATATACGCAGAGGCAGCTGTAAATCATTTCAACAATTTTGTAACAATATTGACAGTGTTACGACATCAGGTGATATGTGGAAGCAAATGAACTGGGTCAAAGGACGCAGATTGGGTCGATCATCTGTAGATTATAATAGAGCAGACTCTTTGTTACTAGATCTGGCGCCAGATTATGTTGTCCCATCTACCCCTGATTTTACCTCTGTTAATACGCATCTATGCAGCCCTATTTCGGTACAGGAAATTATAAATTCTATTAAAAATAAGGATACTGCTCCAGGACAAGACAATATATCATATTCTATGATTAAACACCTCCCAACTGCTGGTACAAAAGTACTCACCGATTTATATAATTTATTTTTAACTTCCGGTATCATACCAAACCAATGGAGGAATGTGCGAATTGTGCCTGTACCGAAACCGGGATGCAATAATAATTTGAACTGTAGTGTTAGACCAATTGCATTGATATCGTGTCCGTGTAAAATACTTCACTTGATTATAACCCGCAGACTAGAATGGTTTTGGGAGAAAAACCAATATCTATCACAAAATACTACAGGCTTCAGAAGATTTAAGTCGTGTTACGATGCACTTTCCAGATTGGTCTCCAGATCTCAGATTGGTTTTTCTAAGGGTTTACCAACACAACACTTGCTTGCTTCATAGATATTGAGAGTGCGTACAATAATATAAATGTTTCTGCACGTCTGTCTATTTTGGACAATATGGGCGTGGGATCTATTTTATGTAATTATCTTTGGCAGTATCTACATCGGAGAAATTTGTCAATATTAACAAGTGATAATAAAACATTGAGCAGGTCTACCGGTATAGGTATTGCCCAAGGGGATCCTTTATCTCCTCTTTTATTTAATGCGGCTACTATACAAGTTTGTCAAGATGTCAACCAATTGTTTGTCTCTCAGTACGCTGATGATTTCATTCTTTATACTTGCCAAGAACAACTTACAGAATCTGTCTTAAATTTGCAGAATGCGTTGGATTCCTTTCAAAATATCATTGCAAAGCTTGGTTTAAGAATTTCTGACAGAAAAATAAAAGTTTGTGTGTTTAGCAGAGGTAGGATTAGAAGTAGAATTAATATGAACATTGACAATAATATTATCGAACAAATTAACTGTGTAAAATATCTTGGCATGTGGTTGGACAGTTCTCTAAAATGGACCAAGCATATAAATGAAACTAGGAAAAAGTCTGCAGTAGATATAGTATAAATATTTTAAAAATTCTAGCGGGTACTAAATGGGGTGTTCATCCTAAACACCTTCGCAGACTTTATATAGCTATTATTAGAAGCAGAATTGATTACGGTAGTTTTCTATACCATACTAGTGCTAATAGTCATCTACTTAAATTAGACCGAGTACAGAACCAAGCGATGAGGATTGTAGGATCGTTCATAAAAAGTACACCCATTCACGTAATGGAAAGTGAGCTATGCATTCATCCGCTTACAGTCCGCAGGCAATTTCTTGCAGGAAAGTTCTATTTGAGATCCAGCATTATAAACAATAATATAACCAAAGACATTTTGGAAGAACTTTCTGATCTATGCCGGGGATATTACTGGAGAAATAAAAAAACTCCATTATTAGTTGACATACATAGAATCTTTAAAGAACCACATATTATGTATTCCAATTCCATACCTGATATATTTACTCTAGGTACTTGGGCTAGTAATGTTGATTTATCAGAAATTACTTGTATTAAAATTACTGGAATAGATTGCGCTAAAAGTCAAATTAACGTCACGGACCTTAGAAGGAAATGTATAGAATTCATGCATAATAAATATGGGTCACACTACAGACTGTACACGGACGGGTCTAAAGATAAAACATGTTTAGGAGCTGCTTTTTATGATCCGCAGATTAATGCTGCTACCAAATTTAAAATCGATGCTGAAGTGTCTATCATGAATTGTGAACTTATAGGTATTGCAGAGGCACTATCATACGTAACGAGTCTAAATCATGAAAATTTCGTCATATTTACGGACTCAAAAAGCAGCATCCAATATTTGGCTCAGATTCCCTCGAGCTGTCGAGGCATCCCGGTAGCCATTAGTGTTATAGACACTATCTGCAGACTTCGTGAATGTAACAAAAATGTTGTCCTGCAATGGATTCCTTCACATATTGGGATAGTGGGTAACGAGGAGGCTGACTCTGCTGCCCGACAAGCGGTGCGTGACGGTACACCATACGATTGTTTACCTTTACCATCTGACCTCCTTGGGAAAGTCAAGTCAATATGCAAACAAAGGTGGCACGAGTATCTTGATGAACGCTCCCTTACAAAAGGTATCTGGTACAAGACCCTGCAGAATGAGCCTCTTCGACATCCATGGTTTGATAAGATGGGGAGAAGGTATGTGGTCGCGTTATTACGAATGCGGTCCGGTTACATTCCATCAAACAAATTTACACACTTAATGGGTATATCTGTCTCCCCGAACTGTACAGTTTGTGGGGTTATTGATGACATAACACACATACTGATGGAGTGTGAGCGGAACGCCGCTCAGCGTCGACATGTACTTCCTCGACATTTGGACGTTGGGTTGTGTAACAGCATCTTGGCTTCCCCCTTGTCGGGGCAGGCAAGGATGCTGTGCACATTATTATTTGTAGATTGATAATTGTGTATTACCTATTATATTTGTTGTCAGTAGCTATTTAATATTTAAGGTTGAGTCAAGTCTTATTTCATTTTTATTTTATATCTTGTATAGCTATTATTATTAAGAAGATTATTATGTTTACCTAACTCTGTATAAAAAGTGTTTTTCTACGGGGGCGACATAATCACAAAGTGATAAAGCCCCGTCACAAAATAAAGATTAAAAAAATAAAAAAAAGAATGCATAATAATAATAATATTATATAGTTACAATACAAATGTAAACAATCTTGAATCTTGAATACAAATTCCCTTATTTACCTACTAGATGATGCCTGCGACTTCGTCTGCGTGGATTAAGTTTTTTTAATTTCCGCGGGAACTTAATTTTTCGGGTTAAAAAGTAACCTAGATGGCCTTCCCTGGGATACAACCTATCCCAGTATACAAAATTATTTCATTAAAAGTGGTTAAACTGGTTTGTCCTTCAATCACGCTGCAACAAAGCAACGGATCGACTTGATTTTTTGCATAGGCCGATGGGATGGAAAATCCGACACGATCGAAAGGAGATCAGGCGTAGACTATGAAATAAATGTTATATTTCGAAATTATTAATAAATGAAATTGTTGTTTTATATTAGTGTTTTATTGATACATACCTATTACCTACTAGGTGATGCCCGCGACTTCGCAAGCGTGGATTAAGTTCTTTTAATTTCCGCGGGAACTCCTAAAAAATTAGCCTATGGCCTTCCCCGGGATACAATACAGTCGTGGTCAACTTATTACTCTAGTTGAACCAAATTGTGAATTTATTTTTTATTTTCCAACGAGTCTATATGGTATGTATTTAAAGGCTATACAAGCTTAAAAAATCTGTATCTACTAGCCATGGTGTTATCTCCGTTGCCCCCCACTGCAGGAGGGCGGGGAAGATTTGATCTGTTCCTGCTGATTTGAAGGGGTGGAACGTGTCTATGGCCCACCGTACCTTCTCATGCGTGACTATTCTGTTAGCCCAGCCCAAAAAGAAGCCCAGTCTGCTTCTGAGGGTGTACTCAGCGGATCATCCGTCCAGTTTGGGTTGTCTACTATTTTGCTGCCGGGGAAATGTGTTAGTATGAGAGTCTCACTGACCTCTTTGTCCTCTTTTGACGACCTCCGTGGCGCAGTGTGTAGCATTGTTACCTTTACGTGCGGAGGTTCTGGGTTCGATCCCCGGCAGGGTCAATTTGGGAATTTATAATTTCTGAATTTTCCCTGGTCTGGTCTGGTGGGAGGCTTCGGCCGTGGCTAGTTACCACCCTACCGGCAAAGACGTGCTGCCAAGCGGTTACAAATACAATATAATATTATATTATAATATTTTATTATAATATAATATAATATTATATTTGTAGTTGTGTTGGTAAACTTTATTTATTTCCTATTAAGCCTATCCTATCTGTCAGGATTCACCACTTTGGGAGTAAATTATGAATATGGCAACATCTTATTATATACCTGTCAAAGACAGTATAATATAATATACTTTTGAGACTTTATGGCTGTCTCACGACCAAGCAGACCATTGCTATATATATATCTATTAGGTTTTTAATCTGAGGTATAACTATAACTCTGTATCTCTGGTTAACTTGTCTCTGCTCTGTATTGTAGTAACCATAGAGTAGTATGTAGTAGTAGTAGACAGTAGTAACATTTGTCATCATTTACCAAAAAAAAAAACCTGTTCGATGTTTTTAGTGGTTTTTAGATAAATCAAAAATCCCGAAAATTCCACATATCAATATTTAAAAAATCAACAATTCTGTCATCTGTGGTTTTTATAAGCGCAATGATAAACTAATCTTGTCGTGAATAATGAAATATGAATCACGTCGAGTGAAATTAGTTTTTCAGCTGCAATTAATAATGTATGAGTTTCATCAAGCACAAAAGTTAGGTTGTTTAAACTTTTTTTACACGTTCGTGATTTTCTTTTCACTTTAAAAGTCCATAATTGCTGGTTGGTGTCTCTTTTCGATTATAAACTAGAGAGTACCTACATAATATTTAGAAGATGCAGTGTTGCGCGCCCTCCTGCAAATCCACTGCGGAGGTCGACTCTTTATCCACGGGGATTACATTTCACGAGTGAGTATTTGAGTAACAAGCATTTAGTCTTACCACAAATTCAAATGATTTTTGTAGATATAAATAATATCGTCAAGTTAATCTTCCACTTGTTCAGAATGCCATTCTAGAAGAACCAAGTTTAACAAAAACTGTTGCAGTATAAAATCATACTAAAATGTGAAAACAGTGTGTTTGTTGGTTTGTCCTTCAATCACGGTGCGACAGTAATTTTAAGCATGGGTAATGGGTATAGTGGACCTGGCAAGTGAAATAGGCTACTTATTATTTTAGAAAATGAAAGAGTTCCTGTGGGAATTGAAAATACTTTTTCCATATGGACAGAGTTGTGGGCATTAGCTAGTAATAGGCCAGTTGGTTTGCAGATGTTGAATATGAAGATAATTTCCAGGTTCCCTACTGAAGCACATCTCCGCGCTGCTTGGCTCAGAGCCCTCGGCAAACAAGACAGTCACCTACCTGACCGTGCTGTGGTCTGCTCGCAGCATTTTCTGACTGATGACATTTATGAAACAGATAGTGGCTCAAGACAAATTTGTGACGATGCTATCCCTTCAACAGTGCAGGTAACCTTTGTAATGTCACCCTAAACATTGTTACTAAATGACAACACATTTGGTACTAAGTACATACAGTGTAATATGTACTACTTATGGCAATATATTATTTCCTATCAGTTGTTATACAGGGCAATACTACGGAATGACAGCATTAAATTTCTAGTTCATTCATTATCATGGACTTTCGCAAACCCAACCCCTGCAACCCCTGCTTCTATTCAATATTTCAACATTACTTAATGATCACAATCAACTGAAATGTGTTTTCATCTAGGCCATTTGTCCCTTCCATGGATCATTGAATTATCAAGGGATTAAATTTGTATTTTGCACAGGTCTGCATGATATGCCTCAACACTCGGAGCAAGCTGTATCCAATGAGCAAATACAAGTTGGATGAAGCATACCAACACTTAGTGGGACAGCCTGTAAGTTGTATTTATACCTCAAAGTCAATCATATCGGTGTGACACTGATCTATACACAGTAGAATGACCAAGCAGCCTTTCACTTTCAAGCCGGGATGCATTATCATCATCAACCTAGTGGTTAACATGTTCGACTGCAGCTGACAAGGTCCTGGGTTTCAACTTTCCAAAGTGGGTAAAATATGATTAAATTAAATTAGGATGTAAAAAAATATTATTTATAAAAATCAAAAAACATTAAGGGAAGAAAAAAAAATCATTTTGTAAAGAAATAAGAGATAAATTATTATCTATATATGTCACCGTAAGATTGTAAAAACTGTTAGATTATAATATAACGTTTTTTATCTCGATAGATTATAAACTGTCGACAGATTGTGAACCGTAACATACTGCTTACAATTTAACGCGTTATTTTTCGGTAAATTGTAATATATTAGGTATATTAACCCAATAAAACCTACCCACTACCTGAATATTCATGTCAAACCCTAACCTAACCTATAATTCGCGCGCGAGTTGAATGCAGAGGAAATGTATGGTGACACTTAAGATGGGGATGTTCCATCCATGTTGCCTCGGAGAGCTCGTAAAGCCGTCAGTCCTGCGCTTGATCTCTCTTCGATCGTGTCGGATTTATCCCATCGGGTCCCATCTATGAGAGTAAATGAACAGAGAGTGCACCTGTTGTTAGTGTATACACTAGTGCTCTATAATATCGCAGATGGCTAATCTCTGTGGAGATTGGCCGCCGTGGCCGAAATTCGGTTGGGAGGACATAATTAAGTATTATTATTTTAAGTAATATGCTGACACTTGTGTTGTTTCAGCTGTGTGATCTAGGAAACGTAAAACAAACACTTTGTGTACAATGTGCTCAGAGGTTGGTGAACTTTAACAAGTTCAGGGACAAGAGCTTGAGAGCCCGTTCCCTGATGTTGGAGCTCGTTGAGAAACATGAATTAGTGAGTAGAATTTAAAATAGATTATCCCTCGCAGGCTGGCGCAGTGGTGACAACTGTAGTCTTATAGTGGGAGGTCCTGGGTTTGATTCCCAGCAGCATCAAATTATTAATTTATAATTTCAGAATTTTCTCTAGTCTGGCCTGGTGGGAGGCTTTGGCCTTGGTTAGTTACCACTAGGGCTTCCAATAACGGGAAGCTTCCAGGATGCCGGTATTGGCTAAATCTTAGGACACTGTTATGACATATATTTATGTAAGCAAGCAACCATCTTTCCTCCGTTTCACAAACTTTACATATGTTCAATATCATTATGTCCACCGTGTGGTAAACAGTTTTAGGTAGGATAATATCACTCCAGTCGCATGGTAAGGGTTATGGTTCTTGATTCCTGCAGGAACTCTTTAATTTTTTTTGTAAGAAATTTTGTCAAAATCGGTTCAACAAATGGGTCGTATTCCAGACTATAATCTATCTCAGTGCCAAATTCCATCCAGATCCATTCAGCCGTTCTGGAGTGAAAGAGTAACAAACATCAATACGTCCACACATCCATACTCACAAACTTTCGCAAATATAATATGAGTAAGGATTATACATGAACCATCAGAACTGGTATTCAATAGTTAATTTATTCCAGATAACGATGCAACATACGGATATATTCAACAAAATGAACAATCAATTGAAATACAACATTGTGATGACGGTATTAAAGCCTGACCACTGTGATTTGTACGTAAACACAAACAGGCAGACAGACGTAATGTCGACAGTGAAACCGGTAGTGAAAAGTGAAGTGAGCCAAGTGAAAAGTGAAGTGAGTGAAGTGAAAAATGGAGTGAGCAATGAATCAGTGTCGGTTGATTCAGACCACACCATCATGACGAGTGAAGACAATGATGCAGACAGTTTCAATACACCTGATGCTTTTATAGAGCAAACTGATCCTCTATTGACAATACCCTCAATATGTAAAGAGACAGAAGAAACACTGGCACCGATAAAGCAAGAAGTCACTTTTACATGTACGATTTGTATGATGGAGTTTGGTGATGAAGACGTGTATAATCACCATACAACAATGCATATAGAGGTAAGATAGATAAGCATTGAATAGAAGCAGGTGTTACTTTTTTTTAATCTACTAGGTACAAGCCAGCCCTTGACTGCGATCTCACCTGATGGTAAGTGATGATACAGTCTAAGATGGTAGCGGGCTAACCTGTTAGAGGCATGGCAGTTATATTAAACCTATACTCCTTCGGTTTCTACACGGCATCGTACCGGAACGCTAAATCGCTTGGCGGCACGTCTTTGCCGGTAGGGTGGTAACTAGCCACGGCCGAAGCCTCCCACCAGACCAGACCAGTTGCAATTCAGAAATTATAAATTCCCAAATTGACCCTGCCGGGGATCGAACCCGGAACCTACACACTGCGCCATGGAGGTCGTCGGGACTTTGCCGAAGTCCATGATAATGAAAAAACTAGAAGTTTAATTTGCTATAATCCGCCACAATAGGTAAATCTATCTAGTGTGTATCCCCAAGCTACAAGTGCAAGATACACACTGTACCACAGATTTACAGTTCGCGCGCGAGTTGAATGCAGAGTAAATGTATGGTAACACATACATTTACTCTGTATTCAACTTTGTAGCGGATTATAGCGAACTAGATGATGGTCGCGATTTCGTTCGCGTGGATTATGTTTTTTTGATTCCCGGGGAACACTTTAATTTTCCGTGATAAAAAGTATGTCTTTCCCCGGGATGTAACCTATCTCTGTACCAAATTTCATCAAAATCGTCATCGTCATCATCAAAATGGATCAATCTTCCAGTTCTTTTATGGTTGTAAGCTACTGTTACAGATCCCATAAAAAGAGCTCTGGCCATTTACCTGCACACTCAAATTGGTGGTATGAAGGGGGGCAATGGGGGAACACTCTGCCAGTATTTCTCTGCCCGTATGCTATCAGTTCATCAGTTGAACCATGCTTCCCACATTGAGATTAGGTTAAAATCTATGATCATACACATCTCCTCAGCGTTCTTTTGAAGTGACAGGCCCTATACTCGCGACTTCGACTGCATGGTTGTAGTATTTTTAAATTTCCACGGGAATTCCTTAATTTTGTGGGATAAAAAAACCTCCGTCACTCTCCAGGTCCTCAACTACACCCATGCAAAAAATCACGTCAATCCGTTGCTCTGCTGCGGTCTTATCTTAACTTTATGTACTTTTATCATAATCCATTTATGCAATGGTAAATCTGGAGATTCAAATACCTAACTTTACACACTTGTATTAAAATGAGCTATTATTGTTATTTATGCAATGGTAAATCTGGAGATTCAAATACCTAACTTTACACACTTGTATTAAAATGAGCTATTAAAATATGGTTATGGATTACAGGCAAATCAGAACCAAGATGAATATGTCATCCCGGACTACAGCTGTGCGTCTGGTGAGTTGAACTTAATAAATCACTTTTACTAAGTACTAGCTGAGGATCGCGACTTCATCAGCGTGGATAGAAGTTTTTTGGTTCCTGCGGGATCTCTTCAATTTTCCGGGATAAAAAGTAGCCTTTGTGTTATTCCAGACTATAACCACGGAAACAAAAAAACATCAATCCACGCGGATGAAGTCGCGGGCATCAGCTAGTTTATAATATTAGTAAGGATTTTCGGGTAAATCAACTATAAATAGAACTTTTATTTCATACAATTTTTTTTTCAGTTGCTGCAATGGATGTTGATTTCGGAACAAATGTGCATCCAACTGAAGTAACTGATAATATTGAGAACAGTAAGATTTTAGCGGTTTTAGTCTGGTCATTAACGCTCCATTCTTCTATTGAACCATCCTGGGTTCAATCCGGACATTTAACTCTAGCTTTTCAGAATTATGTGCGTTTAAAGCAATAGGCATGATGACACTAACCAAGAATCAATGAAATTATGAATTTGTCTAATGAAATAGGATTCATGGATTATAAAAAATGTATTTATTTTTCAATTTCGATTGACATTGCTATTTATTTGGATAAAATAAAACTATAAAATACAGCAATCCGCCATAATGGATTAAACACCAAGAAGCGAATGACGTTACAATTGTTTGTTTTTGAGCTTTGACAATCACACTATTGTTTACTGCACACTGCACAGAGTACATTAGTAAAAACAATAGTGACGTCACAAACGACGTTTTGGCGTGAATTTTAAAATTTAAATTTCATATGCCAATTTTATCTACCAAACCTTATTTTTCTGCTGAAATTAGATATTTTTTCGAATTAGTACATACTTCCGAACATAATGTGACATTCAAAATCAGTCATCATGCCTATTGTCACTTGCAGTGATGTAAAACATCGTGAGAAAATCTGCATTCCTGAGCTCTCAAAAAACTGGGAAGTCTGCCAACTTGGCCAGCGTGGTAGACTATGGCCTGAAACCTTTACATTATTGAAGGAGACTCGTAAATTTGTACTCAGTAGCCGATAAAATGAGTTGACATGATAATGTAAAACAGTCATACACAAGTAGCTTTTATCAACCTCCCTGGCGCAGAAGTGAGATCAGAGGTCTTACATAATTAAGGCCCAAGTTCAATCTCCGGAAGAGTCGATTTGTGGATATTTCTCTGCTCTCGTTTGGTGGGAGGATTCGGACGTGGCTAGTTACCACCTAACCGGCAAAAATATGCGATTTAGCATCAAATCAAATCAAATCAAATGTTTTTTATTCAAATAAACTTTTACAAGTACTTTTGAATCGTCAAGTGAATCTACCACTGGTTCGGAATGCCATTCCTACCGAGAAGAACCAGCAAGAAACTCGGTGGTTGCTCTTTTTAAATAATTAATTTACAATTATTATATCAATGTGTACATAAGTAACCGCTGTCCAAAGCATTGCTGGAGCGATCAAATCCATGCTCCTCTATCATTTACATAATCTTCAACAGTATAATAAGCTTTTTTCAGGAGCATACTTTTAATGGATTTCTTAAATTTGTTTATAGGCAAGTCCAAAATAGGTTGTGGAACTTTGTTATAGAAAAGAATGCCCATTCCCACGAATGACCTTCTGACTTTTTTGAGGCGGAGCGATGGAGTCACGAGCTTATTACGGCCTCTAGTTGGCCTATCGTGCAGATCGCATTTTTTTTATAATTATGGATGTGTTGTTTTACAAAAATTATATTACTGTAAATATATTGCGAGGCTACTGTTTGAATACCAATTTCTTTAAATTTCTCTCTAAGTGAATCACGCGGTTTTAAATTATAAATTGCTCGTATTGCCCTTTTTTGTAGTACAATTTTTTTTTGAATATTTGCCGCTTTACCCCACAGTAAGATTCCGTAAGACATAATGCTATGGAAATAAGCAAAATATACGATCCTGGCAGTTTCGATGTCAGTTAACTGTCGAATCTTTCTGACAGCGTAAGCAGCAGAACTAAGCTTGCCAGCAAGTGTTGATACTCGTATATGGGTGCCCCATTGAAACTTTGCGTCTAAGGTCACCCCCAGGAACACAGTAGTATCTTCTATTTTCAACATGTCATTATTTCCCCAGTATGATTCCCCATCCCAGTAAGATGCCATGTAGCAACCAATTAGGGGTTTAATATAACTGCCATACCCTAAACAGGTTCGCCTGCTACCATCTTAGACTGCACTATCACTTAGTACAGTGAGATTGCAGTCTCTAACTTGTAGTGGAATAAAAAAATAAGTAATTATCTAGGTTTTTTTTTTGCTTCAACATGAATACTATAAAAATGTATAACATTTTCATATAATAATAATTTTCTTGTTTTAGATTCAAACGAAATCGGACAGACGGTTAAAATAGAAATAGAAGTGGATACGAGAAATACCGAAAGCGATCCTTTCCCAATCAATGAAGAGAATAATTTATATGGTAAGGGCCAGAAGGAAAATCAAATTGATATTTACAACACACAAGCCAAAAGTACGAAATATTCGAATAAAAAACCGATTTATTACAACTCCAATAACGAGGAAGAGTTCAAGTTTCCCTGTACTTTGTGCAATTTCAAAACGAACACGGGGAAAAAATTGGCTTCACACATCGACGCGCATTTGAAGAAGAACGATATAAAAATAATATTCGGATGTGACCATTGCGATTATATAACTAGCACCAAAAACGATTTAATCAAACACCTGAATGTTCACGCCGGTGAGACCCCTTTCGCGTGTAACTTTTGCAGTTATAAAACCATGAAACCGTCACTGTTACAGAATCATATTAGAAAGCACACGGGTGAGAAACGTTTTTCGTGTGTATTTTGCGATTTCAAATGCGGGAGTCAGAGCTATTTCAGACAGCATAGGAAGTCTCACACGGGTGAGAATTCGTTTCCTTGTAAATTCTGCGATTACACATGCAGCCAAAGCAGTTATTTGCTGCGACACTTGAGGACGCACACCGGTGAAAA
This sequence comes from Erebia aethiops, assembly GCA_923060345.2. Taxonomy (NCBI): domain Eukaryota; kingdom Metazoa; phylum Arthropoda; class Insecta; order Lepidoptera; family Nymphalidae; genus Erebia; species Erebia aethiops. The sequence goes on along the minus strand of OV281084.1, from coordinate 1,600,608 downwards.
GCCGTTCTCTTGTGAGTTCTGTCCGCACAAAAGTTCGCGTAAAAGCGATTTATTGAGGCATATAAAAACTCACACGGGTGATAAGCCGTACTGTTGCGAGCTTTGCGACTACAAGGGCATGCGTAGCAGCGATTTGGGGAGGCACATGAGGATTCACACTGGTGAGAAACCGTACTCGTGTGATATGTGCAAATTCAAATGCGCTCGCCGATGCAGTTTGGCACAACACCGTTGTAAATATAGTTGTTCGAGAAGAGGCGATCTAACGAGGCACAAGAGAACTCACACTGGTGAGAAACCATTCACATGTGATGTTTGCCAGTTCAAATGTACCAAACGCACGACTCTAGTCCAACATATAATGAGAACTCATAATTTTTAAAACAGAGCTGTCATAAGGGCATGTAGTGGCTACACGAAAGAAGCTATCGTCTACATCGAAAAAATTCCATGTGTTTCAAATAAGAAGGGCCCCTGCTGTACTTGTAATAAAATGTCAAACTTGTAAAAAAAAATCGAGATTTCTTCATATATTTCGAAGTAAATTTTATATTTCCCTTTAGCAATATTAATTAATGTCTAGTGAAAGTTGAGAATGAAAAATGGCGGCAAATATGGATCATCAGCAACTTTTAAACGCGCTTTTAGTATTGGAGATTGTATGAAACACATAACATGACGTCATCAAATTTCAACACACTATATTTTCATTGTAATGTTATTTGTTATTTAGTGTGGCCAGTATTTAAACACGTTAAATAATAGACTCTCACCTTTCACTAGACTAAATAAGAAATTATGTACAAATGTTTGTAAATAAACTAATGATAGAGTATTAAAGAAATTCGCAAATTTTCGTAGTTTCTGTGATTTTCATCCACTGCTTACGTAACTAGTCTGTGATACAGTACTGCTCCAGCCAATTCAAAAGAGTAACTATATACAGTAGATATTTAGGATTTCCATAATAGGCATGATGACTGATTTTAAAAAATTGTCAGATTATGTTCGGAAGTATCTACTATTTCGAAAAAATATCTTTTTTCAGCAGAAAAATAAGGTTTGGTAGATAATATTGGCATTTGAAATTAAAATTTTAAAATTCAAACGCTCGCCAGTGTCGTGGCGCCGTTTGTGACGTCACGAATACTTTTACCAACAAAAGAATGTACTCTGTGCATTAAACAAGAGGTCTTCGTATTAGATATTTTGTGTGAATAATATAAATTAATTCTGATTTATGGTGAAATTCTACTATTTATTTCTGCGAAGATCACTTTGGCGTAAATTTTTGCTTTATTCTAATATACAGCATATTAGGATAAAGCAAAAATGAGTGCATAATAATCTTGTTTGAGGTCCTAACTTGCTTACTAATATTATAAACGCGAAAGTTTGTATGGATAAATGGATGTTTGTTACTCTTTCACGCCAGATTGGATATGGATGAAATTTGGCACAGAGATAGATTATAGTCTGGAATAATGCACAGGCTACTTTTTATCCCGGAAAATTGAAGAGATCCCGCGGGAACTAAAAAACCTCAATCCACGCGGACGAAGTGGCGGAATTCAGCTAGTTTGATAATAAATTCGATCCTATTGAGGTTAGGTTTTATCTCTTAAAAATCCCAAACTGTTTGTCTAATGTTTGTTTGCAGATTTTACGGGTTTAGGACCTTTAATTTATAATTATGTTATTATTGTACAGACTTACATGGAAGTTTTGTCATTACAAAAAAGTCTTTGTTTGATGCAAGAAACTCACCTAGCATAAACAAATCAATCCTGGGCAAATTACAGCTAGTAGCCTTTGTAAATTCTTGTTCCATGGCTAACGTTTTTTAATTTCTTGATTTTGGTTTCGGTGAAACAAAACTAGAATAATATGGAAATGATCTTAGAGAAACAAATACTTGATAAACACCTAAAACACCTGTATAGAGATTGTCGATTGTCAAAGTTCGAAAATAATTGTGACGTCATTCGCTCGCAAAAAAAATACGTTTTTTATAATCCATGAACCGTATTTTTAACCGACTTCAAAAAAAGGAGGAGGTTCTCAATTCGTCGGAATCTTTTTTTTTTTTATGTATGTTCCCCGATTACTCGAAAACGCCTGGACCGATTTTGAAAGTTCTTTTTTTGTTTGAAAGGGTATACTTCCAAGGTGGTCCCATATAAATTTGGTGAAGATCTGATGAAGATCTTCGAAGACAGATGTTCCCCGATTACTCGAAAACGCCTGGACCGATTTGGAAAATTCTTTTTTTTGAAAGGGTATACTTTCCAGGTCTGATGATGGAATCCTGGGGAAATCAAAGGAACTTAAATTTTATAAGGACACGAACCCAGATAGTTATTAGGTACAGGTCTGTCTACCTTTCGAGAACCTATTTTTCTTTTTTTTTTATATTTACAGCACTAAAAAGCAAACAATAAAATTATTTTTAAATAAAAAAAAACCGCCTTCAAAAACTAAAAAGCAAGAAATAATTGGATATATTTACATATTATTATTTCTACCCACTATGTTGAAGTCGGGCGGGTATAACAAGGATAAGCAAAGTTGACGCAAGGCTCGCCCGACTTCTACATAGTGGGTAGAAATAATAATAATCCAATTATTTTTTGCTTTTTAGTTTTTGAAGGCGGTTTTTTTTATTTAAAATAATAATATTAGATAAATTTATAATTTCATTGATTCTTGGTTACTGTCATCATGCCTATTATAGCGGTAATGTAATTATACAAATGGTACAACTGGCTTTGAAGACCGCCCAGGTGCAGTGTTGAGCGCTATTGTCTTAACGTGCGGAGGCCCCGAGTTCGATTCCCGGCAGGGTCAATTTGGGAATTTATAATTTCTGAATTTTCCCTGGTCAGGCCCTGGTGAGAGGCTTTGGCCATGGTTAACAGTTACCACCCTACCGGCAAAGACAAAGCTAATAAATGAAGTGTTACTCTCAGTTCAGTCTTTGATTCAACAGATAAAAATCTGGCTAATTCAGACACTACTACTACCACCACTACAGCCCATTAACGTCCCACTGCTGGGCACAGGCCTCCACTCTCAGGTGGAATTAGAGCTGAGACCCACCACGCTGCTTTGTTGGCAGGCTATAATGACGGCTATAACTGTTAATATAATCATTATCTAAGTCACTTTTTAATACAGATTTTGTATTGAAATCTATACTAAGGATATTTGAATACTAAGGAGCTCCTTAAGTAATAATTAAGCCACTATCGAGTGCGACAGAGCAACGTAGCACATTTCTGGTAGAAAAGCGCCCTTGTCTTGGTACTTCAAATAAATATTATAAATGCGAAAGTTTGTATGGATGTTTGTTACTGAATCACGCGCCAACGGCCGAACGGATCTGGCTGAAATTTGGCACAGAGACAGATTATAGTCTGGAATAGCACATAGGCTACTTTTTATCCCGGAAACCTAAAGTTCTCGCGGGAACCAAAAAACCTCAATCCACGCGGACGTAGTCGCGGGCATCACCTAGTATTACATAAACGCTAACAAATGGTTATAAATAAGGCTATATATAAATGTGTTAAAATATATACATATCAAATAAAAGATATTTCACACTCAAATTGCTGTTTTATTTCCTAAATCATAATAAATAAATTAATAATTCATTTCGCTTTTTGTAAGCGGTACTTATGACATAAGTATGCAGGGTAATTTACGGGTATAAGAAACTAGAAGATGCCCGCGACTTCGGCCGAGTGGATTGTCCCGCGGAACTTCTTACTCTTCCGGAATAAAAAGTAGCATATGTCCTTCTCCGGGATACAACCTATGTCTGTACCAAATTTCACGCAAATCGGTTGTAAAGATGAGGCGTAAAAGCGTAAGAGACAGACACAGTTTCGCATTTATAATATTAAGTATGGATAAAAACTACTTTTTCAACAATTTTAAAAAACAATACGTACATTTCAGGCTCTTTTCTGACCGCTTTAACTCAAATAGGAAAACAGATCATTTAGACACAACACTAGGTTTTGGCGGGACTTAACCTGAAACTATGGAGTGTAGACTAGAAGGAGTGTTATCTCTGCATATAAAAAGTGTCCGTCGAAATGCGCCACAAAGGAAGCGCCAAATATTATTTGAGAAATAAACAAGGGAAGAACACATTCATCATTATTTTGTACAACGTAAGTTGTTGAAATCTATCTATATCTATATTATACTATATATAGCTCAATTACCACTCACTGACTGACTGACTCACTCATTGACATAATTGTTCTCCTAGAAAGAGACAGAAAACGATACTATGATGTACGGGAGATGTGTTCGGGTGCGGGAGTCGAGTAGGGAAAAATTATGACATTTCGGAAAAACAAGATGGCGGCCGACGTGATTCTTGCAACTCTTTTGTTTTCCAACCGATTTCGTTTAAACTCGCAACTATTGAAGAAACTAGGAAACGATTCATAGAAAAAGTGGAAAAAATTGAAAAAACAAGATGGCGGCCGAGCTGTAGTGTTTTGAAATTTTTTATTTTTCGACCCCGAACCGCGGTGCCACAGATCCGAAACGGCGTGGTCGAGCGTAATATTTTTTTCTCTTTTCGCCTACAACTATCCTGTATTTTGTCAGAACGGGAGTGGTTTTTAAAAATTCAAGATGGCGGCTGTCGCGGCGGCCGTTCGGTCTGAGGTACGAAAAAACGCAATTTTAAAATTCATTTTTCTCACAGTCGGCAACGTAGGAGCGTTTCGACTTGTACGAGGCGATTGTGTGAACCGACTCGAAGAATGGATTGGGGAAAAATTTTACCCCATTTCTCGGGAAATTTTTAAGATTTACCCTAAAAATTAAAAAATCTAAATACGTATTTTTTACGAAATTCGAGTATGAGCGACTACGTGTCCCACTTGTACCAATGACATTTGGGTATTTTCGTCGCCGAGATCTGGCAACACTGGAATTTATCAAAGTAAAAGTGATTTTCGACAGGGTCTTTTTTCAGGAGCAATCATTTCGGCTGGGTGCAAGCGAGATAAAAAATTGAAACGTCATCAGGAGCGGTATATCCTGTAGTTCACGGGAAAATTATGAAACTATGTCAAATGTTTCTGTGAAACGAGGTGGCGGCCATTTTGTATTATTTTTGTGTTTTTGAAAATTTCGATCATGATTTTGAGGCAGTTGGCAACATTTGGGAAAGTTGACATGTATGGATCGAGTGTGTAACTCGACCGGCAGTATCGAGATATCTAAACAGTGTTGCCACATTATGGGTAGTTTTCGAGATTTTCCCTAAAAATGTCCTCCTGTAAAATTTTGTATGAAATTTTTTTTTTCACTGATGGCTTCATGTAGAAATCAGGAAATATAACTTTAACAAAAATATGGAGACAGCTGATAATTGAAGATTTCGGAGACGGGTAAAGGGCACGGCCAAGGTATTGAAGATAGGTGGTGGGTCCTCGAACTAATGTCACTCGGAACTTCATCCAATTGACAAAGAGCAAAAAAAAAAATTCAAAATGGCGGATTTAAGATGGCTGCCATACAAATTTGTTTGGTGTCTATCTCAGAAAGTATAAAAGATGGAAGAGTGGTTTCTTGGCAAAAGATGATCAGGACCTAAAGGTCTACTTGATGAACAGAAAAAAAATTCAAGATGGCGGAATTTATTTTTCCATAGAAAATATTATATGGCCAATATTGAAGTGACTACAAGTCTGTACTACTTGTAAGTCAAACCACAACCCGTGAGCTGCTTTAGCAGCTCGCGCACAGGGCGAAACACTAGTATGTATATAAAAATGAAACCCGTTTTCCTTGGTCACGGCATCACGCGTGAATGGCTGGACCGATTTCACTAATTCTTTTTTTGTTGTATTTGTTATTATTAGGAGAAGGTTCTTACGGAAAAAAATATTAAGAAAATCTCTCAGAAATATTGAAAAATATACATTTAATTTTGCATACTAAGGCGGTACGATGTTCGCCGGGTCAGCTAGTTTTCAATAATTAACTATTTTAGTCGAATTCATGCCATACCCTTCGCTACACCAGCGCCACTGTGGAAGGTTTTTGAACTGTTATTTTCAGCAACCACTGGACACTTTTTCAACTTTTCTCACATAAGAGAGGTTACTCCTTCTACTCTAAACTCCATACCTAAAACTAAAATACAAGCTGAAACCTTGTGTCGTATCGAAAGGAGTCAACGCCATCTATCAGCAATGTAAAGAAGCTTTCTTTTTATTTCTTTCAATAAGTAAGTTATAGGCCTATTACACTGCACTTTTCACGGGGACCCTTACCTTTGAATCAGTGGAGTGTATTAAGATTTAGGGAGAAAGGGTCCCTAGTTAGGGGCCACGCCTACCTTAACACCCTGTGAAAAGTGCAGTGTAATAGGCCTTTTAATACCAGCTATTGACTCATATGTGGCCGCTAATTCGAAAAACATAATCCCAGGGGAAGTCTTTGATACAAACATGTATCAAAAATGGTCTTTGGTACATGTAAAAAGTAGCCCAAGTCACTCTCTAGGGCTATATAATATGTTGTTAGTTCAAAAATACTAATAACCTCTTGAGGCATATTGTATGCATGATACTAAAACAAAAACTAGTCGATCGTAGGTCCGCCGACCACGTGTCGCGTGGAATAATGCCGTCTAAGAGCAGCCAATTTTAACATTCTTATTTTTGTACTACCAGAAAATTTAGGAGTTCCCGGAATAAAAAAAAAACAAACCACGCGGACGAAGCCGAGGGCATCATCTGCATCTCTGGTCACAGACCACAGTCACTCAAATGATGACTTCCTTTTCACTGAGGCCAACATGAATTTTCTGCACATGTCTCTTCAGGGTCCGGCCCGCTCTACATGTGTAATCGCATTGCGCACACGAATATTGTTTCTCACACTTGTGAGTAATCAAATGACTCGCTAGATCACTTTTACACCAGCTCTTAAAGTTACAGATCTCACAAGAATAATTTCTCTCACAGTGTTCAGCATTCATGTGCCTTCCTAACGTATGCCGTCCTTTGCAACTGAACGAACAAACTTCACAGTGCAAACTTTTCTCACTCGTGTGAATCGATATATGTCTCGAATATTTACCATATTTGTCGCATTTGAACTCGCAATCCTTACAGGAGTAGGCGTTCTTACCGTTGTGAATCTTCATGTGAGTCAGCAAATAGGCTTTGCTCAAGCACTCAAAATCGCATTTAATACAATTGTATTTTTTAACTTCTGTGTGTGAACGCAAATGTTTTACTAAAGCGCACTTAGCTGTACAGTTGAAATTACATAAGTTGCATGAAAAGTTATCACCAATGTTAAGTTTCATGTGCCGTATCCGATCACTGTTGTTCGCGAATTTGAAGTCGCACGCATTGCATATATACGGTCTCTCACCGGTGTGACGTCTCATGTGACTCGTTAAAGCACTGTTACACTTGCTTCTGTAATCACACAGTTTACACGAATAAGGTTTCTCACCCGTGTGAGTTCTCATGTGGAATCCCAACGAACTTGTATCAGTGCATCTATATGAACACAGTTTACATGAGAACGGTTTCTCACCAGTGTGAGTTCTCGTGTGTCTTACTATATCACTGTTGTTAGCTGATTTGTAATCACACACATAGCAGGAAAAAGGTCTGGTTATTTCTGGATGGGTTGTACTGGCGTGTCTAACTAAAATACTCGGTTTTTCACATTTGAAATCGCACAAATAGCATCTAAATGGAATTTTTCCATTGTGTTGTAGAAGATGTTTGGTCCAACTCGGCCTATCTTGGAACACGTAATCACATATAGTACACGGGAAAATCCCTTGTTCTTTTCTTTCATTTTCTTCATGTTTGAATAAATGGAGATCCATATAAGTGTTATTCCACGTAGTATAACTACATATATTACAACATAAAATTGGTTCTATGGGTTTTTCTGTGTCCTCCTCTTCATTTTTTATTTTCTTATTTTTTTCAATTGAAGTTTTAGAAATATCTTTTCGTTTTGTCACTCTTTGATTGTGTTTACTACTACTGTCTTTGGTTATTTTCTTTCTCTGTTTCTCTTTGGCTTTGATTGTCTTGATTCGTTTTGAACGATTATTCCTTGATCTACATTTCTTGGATGAAGGTCCGTCTGAAATAAAGAAGTTTTGTTTTAATATACTTAATATTAAATATGCGAAAGTGTGTTTGTTTGTTGGTTTATTGGTTTGTCCTTGAATCAATCCGCAACGGAGAAACGGATCGACGTGAATTTTGGCATAGATATACTTGAGGACCTGGAGAGTGACATAGGCTTTTTATCCCGGAAAACAAAGGAGTTCCAGCGGAAATATCAAAAACTTAAACCACGCAGACGAAGTCGCGGGCATAAGCTAGTAAAAAATATTTTTTTGATCCTCTATAAACTTGGACAAACTCAGCAGAAGTTAACTAACTCATCTATAGCAGCTAATACTATACAATATGTAACAAAAACCCTGTTGTTCCTTTTAGGTACGTGTACATAATCATATAGGTGTACCAAAACTGAAAATCTTATTTTTAAAAAATCAAGTACTGGTCAGTTATTGTTCATAGTCAAGATAGGTTATAAAATAGACACATTAAAAAAATGTTTGTAACATCTGCGTCGGCTCGATCAAAAGCGAGCTCAAAGGATACCGCCGCGCCGCCAACCTCTTTTACTAAGCCACCGCGCCGCCCGCGGCTCGCTTCCTATTCTAGTTGTTAGTCGCTCGCGCAACCGAACGGACGTGCGCATTACGTTGCCAAATTACGTGAAATGTCTTTCAAGAATGAAGGATATTTTAAATGTTGATGTGTCTCTGGAGAAGTGACTGCAACTATGCAGAGGCGCGCAGACTACCAGGAGCACTATGCTATTTCACGACGCTCAACATGTAACTACCACAGTGGCAGTGCCCAACATCCGTTGGCGAAATAAAGTCCGATTCATCGGTACTACGACGCGTACGTGCAAATATCGCCAAAGGGTGTAAGAAATGCATAGAGCTACAAGGCGGGCATATCGAGCAACATCTCCGTAATCGAAAAGCTGTTGACATCATCATAAATTAGTGATACGGTTAGATTACATAACTAAGTACTTAATACTTTTTATAATAATTAAACGAATCACATTTTAAAAGTTGCAACAGTGTTAAACAAAAGTGTAAACAAATTGGACGTTAAAAAGTTGTGTTCAGCACACAGCTGAGTGATTTTTGTGACTCGCGGGTGACACGTGACGAGTTCATGACCTCAGTACCCTCAGTACAGTGACCCTGGAGCGCGAGCGACTGCCTTTGATACGATTTGCTATCTCTCTCGCGCTCACTCTGGGCCAACTCTGGCTCGCATCGCCTCGTAGAAGTGCAGAGGCGGTGGCAGGGGTGAGCAATCATTTTAATTTTACAAATAATATTGATTTAATATTTAATTTGAATATTTTAATTTAAGAGTTTTACCAAATAAGTTGATTTTTTATGTTTGAATATCGATACTGATAACGCAGCTCAAAGGGACCACAGGGTTTTTGTTACACAGTGTAGAGCACTTCATAGCTTAGATTGCTAGATGTAATCAAGTTTACACACATCCTTAGCTTAGCAAGGTAGCACATCTCTGGTGGAAAGGCAGCCTTATTTCAGCCCCATCACCACCACCACCACCACCACTACAGCCCATTAATGTTCCACTGCTGGGCACAGGCCTCAACTCTCGTATAAGAGAGGAAATTAGAGCTTAGACCCACTACGCTGCTCCAATGCGGGTTGGCGGGCTTTAACGACTATTATCATGTTAGTGATAATAACCGGGACCGACGGCTTAACGTGCTCTCCGAGGCACGGGGGTGAAACACCGCCAACTTCCTAACTCCGGGCTAGTACTGAGAATTTCTAGTAGAAAAATCCAATACTTATTTATGCCCGACCTGGGACACGAACCCGGGACCACGTCACCCGCACTCAAACATGCTAACCAATAAACCAACGAGGTATTTTAAAATACATAATTTACTTACCCAATTCATCTGCATTCTCTTCAATAGGGTTGGTATGTTGCCCGTAGGTTAGCCTAGAATAAGACAAAACAGTTGACAAACAAACAACAAAACATACTTTATCTGTATATATAAAAAACATAATTGTTTCTACCTATGTCCGTTATAGACTTAGAACTAACAGGTTAGCCCACTACCATCTTAGACTGCATCATCATTTACCACTGGGTGAGATCGCAGTCAAGGGCTAACTTATAGTGAATCATACTAATATAAATGCGAAAGGTGTTTGTTTGTTGGTTTGTCCTTCAATCACGCGGCAATGAAGCAAAGGATCGACGTGATTTTTGGCATGGGTATAGTTGAGGACCTGGAGATAAACATAGGCTACTTTTTATTCCGACAAATTAAAGGGTTCCTGCGGAAATGTCTGTCCTTCCTCGAGATACAATCTAACCCTGTACAAAATTTCATCAAAATCGGATGCACTGATGAGCTGTGAAAGCTTAGCAGACAGACACTTTCGCATTTATAATTTTAGTATGGATGTTCATGAAGTTCTGACATTTTATAGTTAAAAAATAACTCACTCTTTATTCGGGATCAGTAAATCGTCAGCACTTGCGTCCTCAGTGTATTCCGGCTCACTCTTGATTGCACGCTTATTGGTTCCGCTGTATTTCTGTAAAAACCAACAAAGAAATCGCCGTTAAGCCGTTAAAGCATAGTAGACAGACAGACAGACACACTTTAGCATTTATAATATTAGTATTGAAGTATGGATTTGATGGTATGTATGACTAGTTGATGCCAGTGACTTCGTCCGTGTGGTTTAAGTTTTTTTATTCCCAATTAAAGCTAATTTTTAAATACCTGTTTCGTTATTTCCTCAAGCGAATTAGTTATTCTGTCATTAACTTCATCCAGCAACTCCTCTTTGATGTCCAGTTTTACATCAAATGTATTTTCCACCACAGCATCGATTTGTTCAGAATTATCTGTTATATCGGTCTTAACACTTTGCATAGAACTTTGGCTTTTGTTATCCATGAAATCTGTATTATCATCCAGAGAGTGTTCTATTTGTGTATTATGCACAGGTTCATGGTAATTTTCGTCATCATTATATGGTTCAATTTTTATCACAGTACAATTTTGTTCTTGTTTTATGAAAACGCTTTCATTGTCATGTGAATCTATGTCTTGCTTGTCTATAGTATTTAGATTGGAGTGATTTTGTGGACTGGGGTCTAATTCTTTGTCGCCTAGAATTTCTATGTCATAATCCTGATTCTTGAGGTTATTCGCTGAAGTCAATTTAGGTGATTTTGTGTCTAATTTTGAATTAGGGTTCTCTGTGTTTCCAAGTATTTCTATATTTATTTCCAATAGATTAAAGTTAGGTGTCAATTTGTATTGTGTTTGATAGTTTTCATGATCCATGTTGTCCATTATTATTGTTTTCGGCACAGCCCTTGAGTGATCTTGATTTGGTCAAGTTTGTCCAATATGTATGGTAGCTTTAAGTACAAACTTCTAAGTCCTATGATCTGAAATGGAATAAATGAGCATTATTTTTGTACTAAATATTTTAATATAGGAATAGCTTATACAGTTTTAATAAAATGATACCCCTAACAAGTTTCTCACACCATCATATTGATGATGTATGTGTCTCTTTGATTCCCAAACTATTTTGGGCAAGAGACCCCTTCTTCACAATAAACTGATACCTCAGACCCCCATAGCCAAAGTACTTTGAAAATCCTATCTCTAGTTTTTTTCGATGTATATGTCACCGTAAGATTGTAAAATTCGTTAGATTATAATCTAACGGTTTCTATCCCGCTAGATTATAAACTGTCGAAAGATTGTGAACCGTTCAATGTTCTGAGTATTAATTTATGAAATATTTATTGTTTTTACGTTTTCTTGTCTCTTTCTTGTACCTACAGTTCGCGCGCGAGTTGAATTCAGAGTAAATGTAAGTGTCACCATACATTTACTCTGAATTCAACTCGCGCGCGAACTATAGGTTAGGTTAGGGTTTAACATGAATATTCAGGTAGTGCCAATAGAACCTAAGTGCCCGCAGGCCGGGCACTTAGGTTCTATCGGGTTAATATACCTAATATATTACAATTTATGGAAAAATAACGCGTTAAATTGTAAGCAGTATGTTACGGTTCACAATCTGTCGACAGTTTATAATCTATCGAGATAAAAAACGTTATATTATAATCTAACGGTTTTTACAATCTTACCGTGACATATACAAAATACTTACCAATTAAAAAGCTTGCGTTGGTTAAGTTAGTAAACTTGACATCATTTTCTCACAATATTTTACAGAATAAATAGACACTTGATACTTGAATTTTATTCAGTAAATAATAAATATCAAGTGTAATAATAATTATTAATCCAACTTCGTAAAAATACTTAAGTAATTATTTTTTGCAAAAAACATTAAAATAGGGGTCGACTTTTAGACCTCGTCGACCCCCAAAATCAGGTATCGATTATGTTGACCCCTGGGAAACCAATATCGACCCCTTGGTGTCCACTTTGGGAATCCCTGTACTAGAGGATGCAACTTCGTCGCATGGATTAAGTTTTCTATCTATGTCAAAAAGAAATTATTTCCTACTGATTATTATATAGAGGGTCTTCCAAAAGACCTAAAATTCACATCTTCTAATAGTTTTAAGTTTGATAATCATTTGAAACTATCAATTAAGTGTCTTGAAATTTGATGGCATCACAACACCTTCACATTATCACCGTACTAGAAGTGTGTTTTTATGTTTGATAAAGAGTTGCTGATTTGATTGAGTTCTCATTATTCATATTCTATTAAGTACTTAATAAATTATTACGATTTTATTGGAATCAGATCTTGGTTCTTTATGCTGTACTCTCTATCTATATGGAACCAGCGGTATATATTTACATAGGTTCTGATTCAAAAGCACTCAATATTTTTACAGCAATAGCACAATGATGTTTGAGTATGTGGAGTCTTATTACACAGTAAATCTGACATGGCGGAAGATAGATAAGGCGCAGGACTGACGGCTTTAAGTTCTTTCCGAGTGAGAGCGTTAAATATGGTCGCCTTTCTAACTTTGGGCTTTTACCTAATGAAAATTTGGCTATACTTTTTTCTTCATTAGCATTAGCATTTGTACTTGCTAACCACTAGACCTACATGGTACTTAATTTAAAGGAGCAATAGTCGCTGGATACAAACCTACGCTACATTGTCGTAGATAAATCCTCCTCGATAAATGAGCAGTCTTCAATATAGTTATCATAAAAACTTTCAAACTTTGTTAACTATGCTTTGAATAGCTACCACATAATCACTGCTTCTTCTTAAATGTTCCTTGCTTCTAAAATATGATGAGGAGGCTCAAAACCATCTCAAAGCGAAGGTAAACAAAAAGGTATGCTATGGAAACTGGAACACCATTCAACCTTGTAAATTTTCAATCACTTAAATATAATATTGGTAATAACAGTAGATTTATGATATTAAAACGGCTTAAAACTTAATTTCTCAGTTTTTATTTCATTTGTAAAATCAATCGATTTTTGCAGAGGATTTTTGTTTGAGACACCGACCAGACCGACCACTGACCAGAAACAATGGTGTCCTTGTCTCTGCTCTGAGTGTCCACAGATCACTCATATACTAGCAGAGACAAGTTAACCAGAGATATACATTTTTTTAAATTTATATTTAACTGGTTTAACGGCTCTGGATTCTAGTCTTTCCGAGAGTATCAAACACATTTTTTATTTTATTTAACTGGATTAACGGCTCTGGATTCTAGTCTTTCTGAAGTGTCAAACCATAGAGTTAGTTTATAGCTTAAATTATAGAATTTATTCATTGGTATATAGTACCCTCCATGATAGTACTTAAGGTTGATGACAAGGGTCTGCCCGCGAAATTCAAATTTAATTTGGTTTTTCACAATTTGTAAACTAATACGACAAAGTAGGCTTATGGCATTCAAATTGCGAGCCTAGGAATATCATCTTCACAGGTTTATATAAAAATCTTTACTTGAAAGTGCCCAGTTTAAGAAATTAGTCAAAATAATGACTAATTTGTGAGTAACTCACGTCAAACTCATTATTTTGACTAATTTCTTAAACTGGACACTTTCAAGTAAAGATTTTTATATAAACCTGTGAAGATGATATTCCTAGGCTCGCAATTTGAATGCCATAAGCCTACTTTGTCGTATTAGTTTACAAATTGTGAAAAACCAAATTAAATTTGAATTTCGCGGGCAGACCCTTGTCATCCACCTTAACGTACGTGCATAACTCAAACACATTTTATTTTATTTTATCTGGTTTAACGGCTCTGGATTCTAGTTTTTCTGAAGTGTTAAACACATTTTTTTTATGTTTTTCAACTGGTGGTTTGACGGCTCTGGAAGTGTCAAACAGATTGAAAAAGAACTCAGACCAATGACCTCTGAGAAAAAGAAATGATGTCAAACACAGAATTATATTACCGTACTTGTTTTTAAATCCGGCTTTACGGCTCCGGGTTCCTACCCTATTGAGCATGATCATAGTGGATCACTCTCTGTTCACCATTATATTTTTTTTATTAACTGGCTCTACGGCTCTGGATTCTAAATACAGGTAAATTGCAACCAACAAGTTACCGTAAATCGCGTCAAGGTCCAAAGTAAACTTCAAGTCCTGCACCTCCAAGTTCCTTAAAATGTTTAGAATATGTTCTTTGTCTGGCCCGTCCGTAGTTTGTAGGGTGGCTTCGGCCGTGGCTAGTTACCGCCCTACAGGCAAAGACGTGCCGCAAAGCGATTACCGTGCGAAACCCTCTTGGACTGCATCATTTACCATCCGGTGAGATCGCAGTCAAGGGCTTGTATTGAATAAAAAAAACAAGACGCTAGTATATTTCCAGCCTAACACAGGTTTTACGAATATACAAAAAACTTAGTAACTTAAAAAAATAGTAGTTCATAAAATAAAACAATCGTTAATTTTTTTTTTATTACAATAAGTATTACATAAATATTTACAAAACATTTTATTGACTGTGAGTTGAAACTCTTACGTTAATAATAAAGTACGTTTATAATATAAAATACCTTATATAAGTATATACAATGGTACTGATTAAACTATAACTTAATTTAAAACTACTTTATGGACACACTGAGGCCCCCCGATTGTGATGGGAAATCGAAATTGTTTGTCAAACGGATAATTCGACCTTTCAGAAGTTCTGCAGGGCGACCGCGTAACTTCTGCATCAATTATTGTTACAGTATCAATTGTTGTAATTGGCTGAATTTGTGATATTCTTGCTGCGTCAATGGATTTCGTCCAATAGTGGAAGAGTGTTATCCAATATTGCGGTGATTGCGATGTATCAATGATTGATGCAAAAGATACGCGGTCGCCCTGCAGATGCATGCACATCAAAAAGCATATATGAACATCTAAAACAGTCCGAGTATTACGTTTTACGCTGTTAGATGATTACGATTTGCTTAGAAAATTGGGCACCTGTCTATGGAGTTCATAGATGCCTGCACGTCAAAAAGCATGTATGAACTCCATAGACAGTTCGAGTAATACGTTTGAAGCTGTCAAATGATTACGATTTGCATAGACAACTGGGGCTCTGTTGTTTACACACTCTCTAAAAAAAATTGAAAGCTCTATTTGTATTGCTGTCCCTTTCATAATACTTCCTGAAGAAAGGTATTCTAGAGGGAAGGGGCTCTAGATTTAGAGCTGTCATTTTAGTGTAGAAATTGTGTTAAACAGAATTGGCCTCACTATCGATTGAGTAATTAATACCCATAATACAGTCCCACAAACTTACTACTATACTATATAATATATTTTTTATATAACATAAAATCGACATTATAAAATGGATCAAAGGATAAATGCCTATAAGGTAATATTACTTAACTGATAGATCTAATAGTAATGCTATCCCGTTCACTATGTTCCTGCAGGAAAACGATAAAGCTACTTTTAGACTTGGATTCATTTTTTTTGCGTACCAAGGAATATACACTATTGAAGAGTGTACAGAATATTTTTTTCTTGGGAGCGGTCAATGAGGCGAAAACTAACGCCCATTTGAAAGAAAAAGAAAGAAAGAAATATGCAATATGCTCTAGCCAAATAGTGACAACATTACAAAATTTAACTATAATATTAAATAAAAACTACATTCAACAATCTTCTGAAAATCCGAATAATATAGATATTATAATTTACAACAAACTACCAGATACTATAAAAAGCATTCCTAGTCTACCGCATTTCAAACGCAAATTACATAATCTCCTTTTAAATAAATTATATTACATTATCTTACAGACATCGTACATTACTGCCCAGGCCCGAAAAAAAGCAATTCACGGCTGAGTAATATTGGAAGGACGAGGCGAAGCCAATGACTTCATAAGTGATTTTAAAAGGACGAGGCGCTAGCCGATGCCTTTTAAAGTAAACGAGGCCGTGAATTGCTATTTCGGCCGAGACTTGTATAGTACTTTTCTTTCATTTGTATGGAAACAATAAAAAGTAATTCAAGAAACATATTATCAAGTGTGAACCCACCTTTAGCTTGTACGTTATATTACAAAAATACAGATATATAAGTAAGTTTTTACTTCATATAATGTTAGATTACGCTATTTTAAAACCTCAGTCTTGCAAGTTTTGTCGTTACAAACGAAAATACCCACATAGTGAAACATATGAAAACACACACTTTTAAGCTCCAAGTTATTTTAATACGGGTAGGTATTTAAAAAATCGCTTGACTACCTCTTTCTGGGTAGTACTTCTCATTGCTGGGGGTCGTGTCCCTTTAAAATATCTCTCTCATGTGGTGGACTCCGCATGCGTATCGACTAGGGTAGGTAGAAAAAGCTTTATGTATACGGTATTATGGGTGAAAACGCGACGCGACGGCTATCCAATCAAAAAATTCCACCAAAATAGGTCCAGCCGCTCTGAAGTGATGCGAGAACGTAAATTTCGGCAATTGATATTTATTTATATATAGCAGATACTCGTAGATAAAGCCACCTAAAGGCTAGTAGGTAAGAGTTAATTAATATCAGTAACCAGGCCTCGCACACTTGTCACGTGACCCAAGATAAACATTGGTAGTAACGGATGAGCAAAAAATTAAACCACGATTGCATCTCAGCGTGGTGGACTATGGCCGTAAAATAATTCAAGAATTGTTTGAGAAGCCTTACATAATTGGGGGCATAAGGAATTAGTTAAGTAGATATTTGTGATCGTTAAATAAATCATTATTAATTGTTGATGTTTTTTTTTTGTACTTCTCACATAAAAATATCACTCGATACCAAGTACCTAGTATCGATATATTTGATTCGATATTTGGCATCGAGTAGATATCGATACTTTTAAAAAATAGCGTACCTATAGCCATGGAGTTAGAATTAAATCATTAGTAGCCTAAGAGATGATGAGATAAATGTAACTTGTATTCTATCTCATTCTCTCGCAGGCTAAATCCTATTATGAATATGTTTGTCTCTTTTTGGTGTCGCTTTTACATTTCGTTTTATCAACTAGAGGCGGATTAAAATAAAATATAAAAAACAATTAACAAATCAGACTTTATACTGCTACATTTAAACAATCAAACAGAAAATTACAAAAATGGAACGCTTTGCACACAAGTTCGTCCGGTGGCGCCACTTGTACCGTGGCAACAACATCCGTTTCATCGAATTTTCAAATCACAACGATTATAAAGAAGTTTCACTTCTTTATGAAATATTTACACATGATTTCATCCGCTTTTTATTTTACAGATATTTTTATTTAACAAACATTTTGTTTTCTATGAATAATACCCAGTTTACATACCGGCCAATACATTCTAGTGTACCTAATATAAATATAATAAATCGATGAATACCGGCTGCACGCACTAAAAAGTGTCAGTGTTCCGCCTGAGCCTGAGCATGCAAGTGAGAGCGCGGAACAAGCGATAGAGAGGCACGATCGCGTGACGTCAGAGCTAGCAGTTCGAATAGTTCTGCTACTGGAACGCCGCCACGGAGCCTGAGCGTGCAAGTGAGAGCGCGGAACAAGCGATAGAGAGGCACGATCACGTGACGTCAGAGCTAGCAGTTCGAATAGTTCTGCTACTGGAACGCCGCCACGGAGCCTGAGCGTGCAAGTGAGAGCGCGGAACAAGCGATAGAGAGGCACGATCGCGTGACGTCAGAGCTAGCAGTTCGAATAGTTCTGCTACTGGAACGCCGCCACGGAGCCTGAGCGTGCAAGTGAGAGCGCGGAACAAGCGATAGAGAGGCACGATCACGTGACGTCAGAGCTAGCAGTTCGAATAGTTCTGCTACTGGAACGCCGCCACGGAGCCTGAGCGTGCAAGTGAGAGCGCGGAACAAGCGATAGAGAGGCACGATCGCGTGACGTCAGAGCTAGCAGTTTGAATAGTTCTGCTACAGGAACGCCGCCACGCGAGCGCGCGAGAGAACTTCTAGTTATTACGTAAAACTATCGTCCGTAAACCGACACAACAGACAACCGTACATTTTTTTTTTGCACCACGAACAAGTTCTGACAATTAAACAAAACTGGTTGAATATTTGTTTAAAAAATTCTTCGCCCTACTAGATTCTGTCGGATAGAGAAAAATATGTCTGAACCAATGATATTACAAATTTTTCGTTTGATATGTATTTTTACAAGTTCTGTCGTGAACAAGTATTGATATCTTTCTTGGTATCAACCTGCAGGGCGATTGGCTAAAAATGTCAGCTACAGTGGACGATCGAAATCACCTCTGATTGGTTAACACTCTTCCACTATTGGCCATTTTCCATTGACGCAGCAAAAATACCATAAATGGAGCCAATCAAAACCATTGGGACTGTAACAATGATTGATGCAGGTTTTATACAATCGCCCTACTGGGATGACCATCACTTAATTTACTTGTATTTATGGGTGTATTAGGGTGATTGAGGTTTTTTGGTTCCCGCGGGAACTCCTTACTTTTCCGGTATAAAAAGCCTATGTGTTATTCGAGACTATAATCTATCTCTGTGCCAAATTTCATCCAGATCCGTTCAGTCGTTCGGACGTGATTGAGTAACAAACATCCATCTATACATCCAAACTTTCGCATTTATAATATTTATTTGATATTTGATTTGATTTGATTATTTGATGTGTAGATTTAAGGGCTTCCGCGATAATGGATTTTTATGTGCCTTACTAAATCGCTATTTCGTACAGTTTTATACTCGCATACCTCACAAGAAAAAAGGTTCTCACCAGTGTGAGTTTTCCTGTGCCTCGATAAATCACCGTTTCGTGCACATTTATACTCGCAGAACTCACACGAATAGGGTTTCTCACCTGTGTGAATTCTCATGTGGCTAACCAAATAGCATTTACGTGCGAATCTGAAATCGCACACTTCACAAACAAAAGGTTTATCACCAGTGTGAGTTTTCATGTGCCTCTCTAATTCATTACTGCGAGCGAATTTATATAAGCATAGATCACATGTAAAAGGTTTATCACCAATGTGACTTTTCATGTGGCACGCTAAAAAACATTTACGTGCAAATTTCAAATCGCATACTGTGCAAATGAAAATTTTCACTCCAGTGTGGACTCTCATGTGCCTCTCCAGTTGCCATTTGCGCGCACATTTGTAGTTGCATATGTCACACGAAAAAGGTTTTTCACCGGTGTGAATTCGCAAATGCTCAATAATTTTCTTTTCTCTAGCACACTTGTACTGACATAATTTGCATGTGAAAGACCTTTTGTTGGCGCGTTTACTCGCTTTTGTATTCACAGTCTTGAAATATAGCAATTTTTTCTCAAACTCTGTATCACCTATTGCACTTTCTTCTGCAGACGGTTCACCTTTTTCTAAATTTTGATCGGGCATATTTTTTAATGATTTCTCACAACCTCTTTTCCTGCCTTTCGTCTTTTTCTTAACAGGTTCGACGGTTTCTGGTGTAGAAACTTCACGTTGGCTTGTTAGGTTTATCGCAAGTTTCCATGGCAAAGGAGCGACTGAAACGAAACGATATTTTATTAAGAAACGTCTTCTGCCTCTTTCTTATTATTGGAAAATGATGATAGGAATGAACAAGATGTCGCACAATAACTTCGAGACGATGTTGCAATTTTGCCAGACAACTGAGACTTTTTCCACTGCGCGAGAGAGGTATCCAACATCTTAGCAGAAAGGATATTCGAATTTCGCGTTTAATTATTCTTATGTAGGTAAAAACTATTAGAAGGAAAAATCAAAGCGAGCATGGCATCACAGCCTCTATGCTATGGTTGTCTACTCTGGGTAAGACCTGGCAACACTGGTCGGGGACGCTTGAATAGATCGACGTGTAATGGCGGCCGTGTTTGTGAGAATTGCGGATTGAATAATATTAAATGATTTTGAGTGCTTCCGTTTAATAAAACATATAAATATATGTAATATTGAGGGACGAGTGGCCTAGTTGCGACAATGCATACCAGTCGATTACGATTGTTAAGCAACATTGGCCCAAGTCGGTAGCTGGATGGGTGACCCAGTCTGAAGGTTCAAATTGGCTCTTTCGTTTCCTCCGTGCCTCGGAGAACACGTTAACCCGTCGGAGGACGTGGGAACCCACCGCATTATTATCCCAAGAAAACACCTGCCATTGTGTGATTAATGGAAAGAAGTCACGATCCTCAGCAATGGAGGATACGACGCAGAGAGAGAGAGTAGTGCAATACTTATTGTTATTTATGCATCATTTTCACGTGCTTTACTAAATCCTTTTTGCGTGTACAAACAAACTCGCATAACTTACAAGATATAGCCCCTTTAATGGTATGAGATCTCTTATGCCTCACAACATCACTTTTTCGTATAGAACTGTAATCGCACAACTCACAAGAAAAAATACTCTCACCAGTGTGAATTTTCATGTGTCTCACCAAATCACCTTTTCGTTTACATTTATACTGGCATAACTCACACGAGTTAGGTCTCTCACCTGTGTGAGTTTTCATGTGACTAAGTAAATAACATCTTCGTGCGCACCTGTAGTCGCACACTTCACAAACAAAAGGTTTTTCACCAGTGTGAGTTTTCATGTGCCTCTCTAATTCATTATAGCGGCCGAATTTATAGCAGCATACATCGCATGTAAAAGGTTTAACATCAGTGTGAGTTCTCATGTGAACAACTAAATGGCCTTTTCGTGCACATCTGAAGTCGCACATTTCACAAGCAAACGGTTTTTGACCGGTGTGAGTTTTCATGTGTCTACCTAGGTCGCTTTTTCGAAAAAATTTGTAAAAGCATTCATCACACGAAAACGGTCTTACACCAGTTTGCGTGTGTGTTATCATATGCTCGACGAATTTCAATTCTACAGCTGTTTTAAAGTAACATCGCGTGCAAGTAAAAGGCTTTTTACTGTTTACGTATTCCTTGACATATACTGGCGCGGTGGTTTCCGATGAAGAAACTCCTTGTTCGGTTGGTACGAGTTCCAATGGCAAAGGAGTTACTGAAACAAAACGATTTATTTAACTAAGGAACACTGTCCCTATTTCCAATTTCCAAACTTTCTTGCTGACATTTGAGCAGTCGTCAAGGTCATTAACAAAAATTTAATCACAAAAAAATATAAAATTTTCAAGTTAATAAGAAGTAATTTTTAAGAAACTGCCCTTTTTCTATTAACGGTTTTGAGAAGTCAGCAAATTTAATATTTATTGAAAAATAAATTTTTCAAGTTATACGAGTTATTTTAGGATTCCGTAGCCAACAAGGATATACGTATAGTTTCGCCATGTCTATTAATTATTACTAGACAGCTGTAATTTAGATTTATTGAGGCATGGGTCGTATTAATCACGCCGATAGTGTTTTTTTTTGTTTCGAGCTCAAATTATCTTCTGACATGGTTTCAGAGTACTTATTGCTGCGATTTTTGCTCTGTAAAAAGATGCCAACTCACGAGGCTACAAAAAATAAAATAAAATACAAAAGGTAAATTAAAATGTTGATAAATATTTTTATTAGGGTACTTCCCCTACGCAGTAGAGGATGAATTAATTTGAAATTTTCAATAATACTATAGCTGCTATAACAACAGAAGGTATAAATTAAAGTAAGGTAAGTAAAGTTATAAATTAAAAGTGTTCCCCACTCCCCAAACAATAAACTTGTATTCAATAAATACACAGCGTTGAATCTTGTACATGGTACGGAACCATTCGTGTGCGAGTCGTCTGAGCCGCACTTGGCCATTAGATCAGACGCTCTTCTAATCGTTATTAATTAATATTATAATATGTTTCATTTACATATGCGTCACTAAATGCGTTTTGCATGCAAAATTTTCTCTCTCTCGCACAGCTCACAAGATAACTCACATCACCTGAGTGAGTTTTTGTGTAACTCAATTAATCACTATTTTGTGCACACTTATACTCAAAAAACGGCAACGGCTCAAACGGCAGAGGTTTGGATTTCTCGGCCGGGCCGCGAGATCGAATCCCACCTCCAAAGATCTGATCTTAAATTATATAGATGTGCTGATATTATTTTCATCAAACTTAACAAAAAAAAAAAAAAAAAAATTAGTTTAACTACATTATTTGTCAAAGTTACTGGAACATTGGTTACAATACAATAATAATAATATGTCGAATTTAGAGCAACTACTTCGCGAACTTAGATGCGACATCAAAAAAGATTCGGAAGACTCGCTCAGAATAGTCGAAGAACGGATAACAAAAAGTATTAATGCAAATATAGACAAAAAGTTTGAAGATATTCAATCACAGATTGATTTAATTAAGAAAAGCAATAGCGAGCAAAATGGGAGAATTCTTGCAATAGAAAAACAGATCAGATGCAGAAACATAATATTTTTTGGGGTTGAAGAAGGGGAAAAATCGTATGAAGAATTAGAAAACAAAATACTAAATATTGTAAAAATGGAAATAAACGTGGATTGCAACAGAAATGATATTGAGATAACGAGAAGGATGGGGAAGAAAGCGGAAAATAAAATAAGACCCATTGTAGTGACTTTTACAACCTATGGAAAAAAGGTTTCTATCCTAAAAAACAAACAGCAACTTAAAAACAAGAACATTTACTTGAAAGAAGACTACCCACAACAAGTGCTGGAAACAAGAAAACAGTTACAAGACCAATTAATTCAAGCACGCAAGGAAGGAAAGATTGCATATCTACGCCAGGATCGGCTTATAATACATGAAGCAAATAAAACTCGATCGAATACGAAAAGTATGAATAACCCAAATTCTAGAAAAAGAGAATTAGAATCTACCCCTCCAAGTCAATTTAATAATCCATATGTACAAATAAGTCAACCCTCATCGAGCTACCACAAGGCGAAAAAGAATAAACAAAAAAATTATACCCTGAAAAATGGACAAAGCTCGATGAATAGCTTTCTAGAGAAACGTAACGAAGAATTAATACAACCACAAGTTGCCCCTATAACACTCACCGATGAGTCCGAAGAATAACAATTACCACGGCTCCTCCAGTATATAAGAAATTCCACTGCCGAATCAACACAATCAACGTTAAAAACAGCAAATAAAAAGAATAACAACTCCTACAAAACAAGCCTCCCAACCCGGTTGGTCACCGTGGGAGCGCTAGACCAGCACCCACCAGTCCTAGAAAATACAATCACAAATAATAAAAAACAAAAAACAAAACAGGATAGTGCACTCTATATATTAAGCATGAACGTTAGAACACTAAAAAGCGATGAACGATTAATGGAATTAGAACAAGCACTTCAAAAAGTGCGATGGGATATTCTTGGTCTATGTGAAGTTCGCAGACTAGGGGAAAGCATAGAGGAAAGAGATGATTATATATTTTTCCATATTGGGGAGACAAAAGGCCACTATGGAGTAGGATTCTTGGTCAAAAAGTATCTCAAGAAAAGCATTAAAGAATTTATAGGGATATCAGAGCGCATAGCCGCAATAAAAATAGACATTCCGACCTTGGGTACATCAACAATCATCCAAGTACATGCCCCGACTGAAGATACAGACAAACAGAGAAAGGAAGATTTTTATAGTAAACTACAAGAGACGCTAGATAATAACTTGGACAAAAATATTTTCGTAATGGGAGATTTTAACGCCCAAATCGGAGTACCCTTTATGAATGATGATAAAATAATGGGCCCATATTGTCATGGTGTTTGTAATGATAATGGAGAGAACTTGATCCAGTTCGCAAGAAGTAATAACATGGCTATAATAAATACATTCTATAATAGAAAATTACACCGAAAATGGACCTGGATCTCTCCAGATGGAAAAACAACAAACGAAATAGATTTTTTCTTAAGCAATAACAGGAAATTAATCAAAAACTTTAAAATACTAAATAATTTTAATTTCTTTTCTGACCATAGATTGTTAAGGGCTGAAATAATTTTGAAACCGCAAAGAAAAGCGAGACAGACCTTCTCAAACTGCACTACAACAACGTTTGGAAAACAGGAAAGTCTATTAATCAACAGAGAATTGCAACAATGGAAACAAGAAAATAACTTCCCTAAAACAATAGACGCTATAAATGAGATACAAGATAACTATAATAACTTTGAAGAAAAGCTTAAATCCATACAAAGATCTATTACCCAGAAATCGACCAAGAAAAAAGATATACCAAAATGCGTTATAGAATTAATGGAACGGAGAAAAATTTTGATAAAAAATAGAAAGAAGAACAGGAAAGAGATCAACGAAATTAGCAAGAAAATAAATAGACACTCCAGACAAAAGAAACGAGAAAAGAGAGCAAAACTTATACAAAAATATATAGAGTCATCCGGTGCTATCAAAAAAGCATACAGAGAATTAGATAGAAAAACACAATGGATACCTAAAATTCAAAATAAAGAAAAAAGACATATCAGTCATAGAGAAGGGATTCTATCAATAGCTACATCATTTTACGAAAACTTATATAAATCTAGCCAAAATACAAACGAACACATTGACCTAAATGAAGAAGATGAACCGATACCAAAAATCTTGCCAGAGGAAGTATCAAATGCTTTATCATCACAAAAAAACAATAAATCACCAGGCGAAGATGGATTCTCCAATGAGCTTCTTAAATCGGGAGAACCTACAATTAGTGACATTCTATGCACAATTTTCAACGCCGTCTTATATAGCGAATATATACCCACGCAATGGTCTCGCTCAATAATAAAATTACTACATAAAAAAGGGGATAGAAGTGACATTAACAATTATCGTCCCATTAGTTTGAGTTCCAATATATATAAAATATTTTCCAAAATAGTCCTTAAAAGAATAGAGAACAGACTTGATGAAAATCAGCCTTTAGAACAAGCTGGCTTTCGAGCCAGTTTTTCAACTATTGATCACATACATACGCTAAATCAAATAATTGAAAAGTATAATCAATACAATAAAACAATATACGTTATATTTATTGACTACTCTAAAGCGTTTGATAGTCTGGAACATGATCAAATCTGGAAGGCACTGTTAGAACAAGGGATCCCTACCAAATATATACGTATAATAAAAAATATTTATTTGAATAGTAAGGCCAAAATTAAATTAGAAAGTGAAGGAAAATGGTTTAAATTATCTAAAGGAGTCAAACAAGGGGACCCTTTATCGCCAAAGATATTTAATGCAGTGCTGGAAAACGTTTTTAGAAAATTAAATTGGACAGAAAAAGGGATAAAAATAGATGGCAAATACCTAAATAATTTGAGATTTGCGGATGACCTTGTATTACTTTCTGAGGACCCTGTCACGTTAGAATCAATGTTAAATGATTTACTAGAAGAAAGTAAAAAAGTAGGCCTACAGATGAACGTACAGAAAACCAAGGCAATGACTAACAGCATACAGGAATGCATTAAAGCTAATAATATGGAAGTAGAATATGTTGAGGACTATATTTATCTCGGAGAAATTGTGTCAACAAAAGACTCGATGAATAAAAAAGTCGAAAGGCGAACTACAAATGCGTGGAGTAGGTACTGGATGCTAAAAGAAGTGATGAAATCCAAAGAAATGCCGATGAAACATAAACAAAAAGTATTTGACAGCTGTGTACTGCCTATACTAACATACGGTGGCCAAACCTGGGCATTAACGAATAAATTAGAGCAGAAGTTAGCAATATGCCAACGGGCGATGGAACGAAGCATGTTGCATGTCAAAAGATCAGATAAAATAACTAATGAAAACCTAAGAAAAGAAACCAAAATACTAGATGTCCGAGGAAAAATCAGAAAACTAAAGTGGAAATGGGCCGGACATGTTTGTAGGCAAAAACAAGATAGGTGGGCAAAAAGAGTAACAGAATGGTATCCTAGAGATGGAAAAAGATCGAGAGGAAGACAAAGAATAAGATGGAGCGATGATTTTGTGAAATTGATGGGAGCAACATGGCAAAGAGTAGCGCAAGATAGAAACACATGGAAACGACTGGAGGAGGCCTTCGTCCAAAGGGCGTACTGAAAATGAAAAATGAATCACAGTGTAATTAGCTTAGACATTAAGTAGTAGAATAAGTTTTTGTTATATGTAATACTATAATTGTAATACTATAATATGTAAGATAGATGTAAGTTAAAATAGTGAATGTAAATAATACTTTTGTAGATTTTCAGTAAATAAAGGCTTTACTACTACTACTATACTCAAAAAAATCGCGATAGAAAAGGCCCCAACTAGTGTGGGTTTTCATGTGTTTATTTAAACCACTTGTTCTTTTCGCTTTGTATTCGCAAAGACCACAAGCGAAAGGTTTATCTTCCGTGTGTGTTCTCATGTGACTGTCTAGAATTATTTTCTGTGAACATTTTAAGTCGCACACTTTACAAACAAACGTTTTATCACCAGTGTGAATGTTCATATGTCTCAGTAGATCCCTGTCTCGCGCACATTTATAGTTACATCTATCACAAGAAAAAGGTTTTTAACCCGTGTGAGTTCTCATATGCTCAACGAAATTAATTTTTGAAGCACAATGACAATGACAAAGTTTGCAAGTAAAGGGATTTTCCTTTTTTAAGTGTTTCTTGGCGTTTATCTGTTCAAAATGTGATCCGACTTTTTCTGGTGTAGAAACATCTCGTTGATCTATTACGGTTGCTATAAGTTCCCATGGCAAATGTGCGTCCGAAACGAAACCATATGTTACTAAGAAACGCTTTCCTTTTTACTGATTAATGGAAAATGATGACTGCATTTATGCATTTATTTATTTATGCATAAGGCAACTTGAATCGCCGCTGCGTGTTGGAGGTAGTCAAACGTCTTGGCGGATTATTGTATACTACTTAGAACGATATTCCGTCCGATATTATAACGATATAAAAAATAATTAAAAATCACTTGAAAATCGGTGTTCATAGAAAATCCGACATTTGATATAAAAGAGTAATATAAAAATACTAATAACCTCTTAAGGGTACCAACTGGCTCCTCTACGACGGCATTACTCGAAGCGACACGTCGGCGGACCGGTTTTCAATCTACTACTGCCTACTCAACATGGAACTGTCTAGAGTGCACGGCGAAAAGTTTAAAAATTGTTTTTGGTGTATATATTAAGGTTTGGAAAAGGTTTACAGTAAGAAATTATGTATTAATTAGTCAGTATTATGTTTTAATTGCATATGCCTCGCTAAGTGATTTTGGCGTGCGAATTTACCATCGCATAGCTCACAAGAAAATGGGCTCTTACTAGTATGGGTTTTCATATGCCTCAATAAATCGCTGTTCCGTACAGATCTATAATCACATAACACACAAGTGAAAAGGCTCTCACCAGTGTGAGATTTCATGTGCCTTACAAAATCACCATTCCTTGCGCATTTATAGTTGCAGAACTCACAAGAGAACGGTTTTTCACCCGTGTGAGTTTTCATATGGTTGGTCAAGTAACATTTCCGCGCAAATTTCTGTTCACATAAACCACAAGCGAACGGTTTTTCACCAGTGTGAGTTCTAAGATGCCTCTCTAACACACTCTTTGAGATACATTTATACTCGCATAAATCACAAGGAATAAGTTTTTCACCGGTATGCGTTCTCATGTGGCTTGCTAAATCAAACTTTTGTGCGAATTTGCACTCGCATACTTGACAAACAAAAAGTTTTTCAACAGTCACAGTTGTAATATTATGTTCATCTAGTTTGTTATTTGGCAAATTATTTTGGTCACTATCACTAAAAATAGGTTTTTCAACAGTGTGAGTTTTCATGTGGTTGGCTAAATTACTTTTTCGTGCAACTTTGAAATTGCATATTTCACAAACAAAAGATTTTGTGTGAGTAGTGATGTGCCGCCCAAGTTCGCTCTTCCGTGTACATTTATACTCGCAAAGCTTACACG
The DNA here is from genome assembly GCA_923060345.2 of Erebia aethiops. NCBI lineage: Eukaryota > Metazoa > Arthropoda > Insecta > Lepidoptera > Nymphalidae > Erebia > Erebia aethiops. The sequence goes on along the minus strand of OV281084.1, from coordinate 1,572,071 downwards.
AAAAAGGGTTTTCACCAGCGTGAGTTCTTAAGTGCCTACGCAAATCATTTTTTCGAGCAAATGTGGACTCACACACTGCGCAAGTGAATGGTATATCACCTGTGTGAATTCTCATGTGGTTGCTTAAGTCACATTTACGTGCACACTTTAAGTTGCATATTTGACAAATAAAAGGTTTATCAGCCGTGTGAATTTGCTTATTTAATTGCCCAACCCGTGCACATTTAAACTCGCGTGATTTACAAGTGATAGGTTTTACGCCCGTGTTTGTTTTCTTGGATTTAATGTTGCACTTAGTGAACTTACAATTTAACTGTTTTTTGGAAAAATCGGTTTCACCGATAGAATTTTCTTCTTTAGCCTGTTTTCCTAAGTTTTGATACAAAATATTATTTACTGAATTTTGACATTCTGAATTGCTAAATAAAATGTTTTCCGGTTTTGGTGTGACGGGTTTTGGTGTAGAAACTTCTTGCTGGGTTTTCAAGGTGGTTGCAAGTCTCCATGGCAAGGGAGCGACTGAAATCAAAACGATATTCTATAATGAATAATTTTTATTCCTTTACATAAATATTAAAAATGAATTATGCAGAAGTTATCAACTTTTATGATAGTTTAATTAAAAAAGATATGCCGACATCCGATTCACATTTTCGGAACATTTAGTAATAAAGTAAAAACAAAAACGTAATCTCATAGATTACGTTTTTAAAATCAATAAAGTAATCAATCAATTCTCGAGCAATAGGGATCTTTTTTTTTTTTTTTTTATCCACTACAAGCTAGCCCCTTACTGCGATCTCGAGCAATACGGATGATGGCAACTCAATCAAATCAGCTAGTCTTTATCAAAGTTATTAAACGCACTTCTAGTATGGACGTTGTATGAAATTCACAGTTGTGACGTCATAAAATTTTAACGCACTTTTTTTCTTTAATCTATATTTTAAAATAGTTATCAAACTTAAAACTACCCGAGGACACATCCTACACATCAAAAGACCTACAATTTACAAATTGTAGGTCTTTTGGAAGACCCTCTATTTAATAATCAGTAAGAAATAATTTATTTTTGATATCCCTATTGTATTCGTTTGGTCAATTCAGTAGGGTGTATGTAGTAATTACACAGAAAACTAACCACAAAATAAGACAAAAAAAAAATACAACTTATAGGTATTTTCTTTATCACCTATTAGTTGTATTTATTTTTCTAAGAATAAATAATATATTTCTTTTATCTATACCAAATACCAATATTATAAATGCGAAAGTGTGTTTGTTTGTTGGTTTGCTGGTTTGTCCTTCAATCACGCCACAGCGGGGCAACGGATCGACGTTAATTTTTGGCATGGGTATTGTTGAGGATCTGGACAGTGACATAGACTACTTTTTATCACGGAAAATTTTCGATTTCGCGCGGGAATTTAAACCATGCAGACGAAGTCGCAGGCATCAAGCTTATCATAAAATAATCGGACATACTTCACAGTTTGTAGAAACTTTACGGGCATCATAACTGGATATAAATTTTCTATCTTGATTTTGTATATCATATCCATTTGTGTTCACTTACTTATTTCAGGACTTACTAAATCTTTTGAAGGACAAACCAACAAACAAACACACTTTCGCATTTATACTATTAGTATTATAACCCAATTTTTATTACTCAAAATTGATTTCAATTTTTTAAAATTCTACATGCTTGCCTTTGACTTCATTAGTGATAAACGACAGATACAGTCCTAGATGTAAGCGGGCTAGCCTGGATGGGGTAAGGCAATATTTTTTTTTCACAGGGGTAAAGATCGTTTACTACCGTTAACCGCTTACCGTTTAACAAACGATAGTTAAAAAAAACAATGTCTTTTTTCCCTCGCTAGTGCACACGAGTAAAGATTGTTTACTAATATTTTCAACCATGAGCCGTTAACCGTTTAACGACATGCTAACACCTCTACTCTAAATCCCCACGGCTTAGGAGTGCAGTACCCTGCAGCATCAGAGTTGAGGAGTTGGGACTTGGGAGTGAAAAGTTGTATGTATCACGCGATAGCAAAGTTTTTTGTTTTTTCTTCCCTGGAATTCCCCACTAGATTCAGGATTCTAATTTACCTAATCCTTCCTAGCTCGAATTCTTCACTAGCTCGGGATTCAAACTAGGAAATCACAACAAAAACAAACCTTGCCATTGCTTGTTGAACAAATAACTATTGTTTATTAAATTGTATCCTCCTGTGTCAACCCTACCAAAATAGGTATACATTTTGCTCGCTCCTTAGAAGCTTTGCCTCTGTTGTTTCTTTGCTCATGTGTATGAAACCTTAAGTTGTTACTGACAAGTCGGATATAGCAGTTTATCTACCGACAGTTCAAAAACCAATATTCGTGGATATATTATCTTGAACGTATAGCTTCGAGGAATTAACCACGGGACGCGTGATATCGGCGATATTCGCCTTACCCCTCTAGCCGCGAACTTTGGCAGTTTCGCCATTAATTTTTTTTTTTTATCCACTACAAGCTAGCCCTTGACTAGGATCTCACCTGATGGTAAGTGATGATGCAGTCTAAGATGGTAGCGGGCTAGCCTGTTAGGGGCATGGCAGTTATATTAAACGCATACCCCTTCGGTTTCTACACGGCATCGTACCGGAACGCTAAATCGCTTGGCGGCACGTCTTTGCCGGTAGGGTGGTAACTAGCCACGACCGAAGCCTCCCACCAGGCCAGACCAGGGAAAATTCAGAAATTATAATTTCCCAAATTGACCCTGCCGGGGATCGAACCCAGGACCTCCGCAAGTTAAGGCAACAGCGCTACACACTGCGCCACGGAGGTCGTCAATTATGATATTGTGGTCATGGTGATCGACTTTTTCATACACTAGTGTCAATAATTGGACAGAAAAATAACAAGACACTTTCCCATCGCCCCGCAAAAGTTAGTCGAACGTGACTTCATACATTTTTCTTACGTTTCCTATCCCATATTTTTTTCATCGAAGACGTATCATCAATGTGTAGCCATAGCCAACGTCTCGCTCAAGAATATGGACCCCGGACGGGTTCGAAACTAGTCGGGTATATTCCGAAAAGCCCTGTGAGTAACAACCGTTTACTTCTATGTTTATACTAGAAAAAAAAAGAATTGACATACACTCCTAGAAGAGAAAATATCCTTTAATACTACACCCGCTCGGAAAGTACCTTCATTCTTTTTTCAAAACGAGTTAGAAAGTACGTCATTGCTACAAACCAAATATGCGGAAGGGAAAGATGTATGAAATTTAATTTCTAACGTGCTAAGCGGGGAGAAAAACTGTATGAAAATCCATTTCTAACGCGCTGTTTTTTTAATTTTAAGTAAATATGGTATGGACGTTGAGAATTTGGATATCTTACATTATGGATATAGGTAATATAAGAACCAGCCTCACCATATTTGACATAGAAAAGTCAAATATGGTGTATGTCGTTTGTCGATATCGATGTTGATACTCATGTCGATTGATGATATCGATGTCGATGGTCGATATCGATGTAGATTTTGATGGCCGATTGTCGACATTGATGTTGATTGTCGATATCGATGTCTATGTCGATATCGATGTTGATTGTCGCTATCGATATCGATGTTGATGTCGATTGTCGATATCGTAGCCGATTGTCGGTATCGATGTCGATGTCGATTGTCGATATCGATTGGGGTATTGGGATATTGGGGTAGTTCGAGAACTTCTATCGAACATACGTGATTTTGCATCTCTCATGTAAAATAAATAATTTTCATAGTATATAATTCTGTACGGCTTAAATAAGTGGTGAAATTGTATTCAGCGTAATAAAATACAATAATTAAAGTTGAGATCGTGTGTGGCAACGTTATTGTGTGATTAAACGGGTGGCTATTGGCGTGCGCGTCGGTTGACCTACCAACCGTTGAGTAAAAGAATGTCAACAATGAAGTGTCTTGCTTGTCCTAAGGAGTTGCACAAGGGCGAACTAATTAAATGTGTGGCCTGTAGCGGTACATATCATTATCAGTGTTTAAACATGACGTCTGCTTACTTTGTTGAACATTACTTAGACATAAAGAAAACATGGCGCTGTCCACCCTGCGAAAATGTCACCTCGAGGCGTAAAGGTACTGACACACCGGTGCGGCAGCAATTTGTTAGCCCTGATACAGTGCAGCTCGATATGTCCTGCGATGACGTGACGGCTCACGAAGCAAGCGCAGTCATCAGTGGGTCAACTCTCAAAAGAAGTGACGCAAACCCACAGGGAGTTATTTCTTATCAACAGTTCGCAGCTCTTCTGGATTCTAAACTTGAATATATGAAAGCCTGCTTATCAAAGGATATTCATAATCAATTAAATAGTGCCCTTGAAAAACTGAAGTCGGAATTCACGGCAACTACAGATTTCTTATCAGGTCAAATTTGTGATCTTAATAAGGAAGTTAAAAGCTACAAAAATAAATTTAAAGATCTGGAAAAGGAGAACCTATCTCTGCAGAAGGCAATAAACCAGCTTCAGGTTGAGATAAACGTCAGGGAGCAGTCTAATTTGGTCAACGACGTTCAAATAACGGGAATACCGGAATGTGAAAATGAATCCTTGATGCATATCGTTACAACTGTTGCGGCTAAGGTAGGAGTAAAGCTTGAGGAACAAGACATCGTCAGTTCGGTCCGTGTGGGCCCAAAGCGAGCCACCGGTGCTGACTTGTCGAGTGCAACGCATTCCTTTCGTTCCCGACCAATTGTCGTGCGACTTATGCGTCGCGCCACACGTGACGATTTACTCAAGAATGCGCGTGTGCGTCGCGGCTCAACCACCAGTGACCTTGGCCTTCCGTCGCATGAACCCAGACGTTTCTATATCAACGAAAGGCTTACAAAAACGAATAGACAGATTTTTGTTAAGGCGCGCGACGCCGCACGCACTGCGAGATGGAGATACGTGTGGACTAAAGAGGGCAGAGTTTATGCCAGGCGCTCTGAGTCCTCCGAAGTACACCTGCTGCAAGCTGAAACGGACGTCGACATACTATTCCGCGGTATTGACACTTCTCACACTGATGTACAATCACAATGATTTCATTTTTTGCAACTGCTTTCTTATCGTAGGATTTTTATGTACTGAACCATTTAATTATATATCCAAAACTTTATTAATCGGTCGTGTGACCTTGCTACCTACTTGTGAATATAGATTTCGTAATATAGTAACGTTAATTTTGTCCATATATTTTCCATGTAAACATTGTCATCATACTAGAGTAATACAGGGAACTTGTAAATATAGTTTGCAGTTACTTTAAAGTCTCATTCTCCTGATATCTTGGCCATAAATGAAACTTGGCTCAAAGCTGGTGAGGATGCGCGAGCGCCCTCTGTCACGGGTTACAAGCTCATACATCTACCGCGCTCACCTACAGTTCGATCTAGAGGGGGCGGTGTAGGGTTTTATATTAAGCAAGGGATTAAAGTTTGTAAGTGCCCGCACCCGCCCGGACCAGATGAAGTTGAACAGATGTGGGTATCGGTTAACTTCAATTTGCACAATATCCTTATTGGCACGGCTTACCGGCCGCCTTGGCTTGATGTGGATATATTTTTCGATACACTCACGGAATCTATTTTGTCCTTTTCCAAATTTGATGAAATCGTGTTGCTTGGAGATTTTAACATTAACCTTCTAAATATTACCAGCAGTAGTTCTCGACAGCTTACTAACTTTTTAACCTATACCAATCTTAAAAACTACGTTACAGAACCAACGCACTTTACATCTCACAGTGATACACTAATTGACATTGTTTGCGCTAACATTCCAATTACTAATCTCAACATTTGTCACAATCCTGAGCTGGGCGGTCATGCAATGATTTTTGCAGAGGTAAAGATTAAAAAGCCCAAAATTCCACCCAGACGTGTAACCTATCGTCCTATAAAGGACATTAATATTGTAGAATTTAACAAAGACCTCGAGAGCATAAACTGGAATGCAATCATGACTGATAATAGCGTTGATAATATGGTAGATTCATTTAACAAATCAATCTTGGACCTTTTTAACAAGCACGCGCCTGTCAAAACTTTTATTACTAAAGATCAATACAGCCCCTGGTTAACCAGTAACGTTCGCTATATTATGAGACTGCGAGATGAGGCACATGCAAAATATAAAGCGTTCAAGACGGATGATAATAAAAGCCAATACAAAGACTTAAAAAGCTTTTCCTACTTTAGCGCTATTTGTGAAAAAAAAGCTTATTTTGATCATCATATAAATGCACACTTACGGAACTCATCCTATCTCTGGAAAAATTTGAAAACCCATGTTTTACCTAACTTTAAGAACACTGGTGATTTACCAGAACAATTTGATAACCCCGATGCAATTAATGACCATTTCTTGAACATTCCCGGCAATGATATAATTGATCAATCTTTATTGGTACAGTTTGGGTCACAGAAATTTTCCAGCGAAAATAGTTTTCAAATTGAAACTGTAGATGAAAACATCGTAGCTAAGATTATACTGGCAATCAAATCAAATGCACAAGGAATAGACAAAATTAACATGGACATGATCATTCTTACATTACCCACTACTCTCGCTGTTATCACTGCTATCGTGAACAAATCAATACGGTCTGCGAAATTTCCCTCACTCTGGAAGACAGCCTTAGTTTTACCTTTACCAAAAATTAACAACCCTTTGGACTTTAAAGATCTACGGCCAATTAGTATTCTTCCGTACATTTCTAAGATTCTTGAAAAGGTAATCTACAACCAAGTTATTAGGTATTGTGAGACTAACAATATTTTACCATACTTTCAATCAGGATTCAGGAAACATCGTAGTACAGCTTCCGCTCTTTCAGATGTAATTGATAATATACTCACCTTTCAGGATTCGGGTAAGGGTTCTATTCTTGCGTTGTTAGATTTTTCCCGGGCGTTTGACTCAATAAGCATAAAACTACTGCTTGCTAAACTTTCGTACTATGGTTTTTCCTCAAATACAGTTCAGTGGTTCTCTAGTTACCTTCAGGATAGGATGCAACAAGTAGTTGTACGCAAAAATGATGGAAAGGATTTAATATCTTCACTAAAGCCTGTTAACAGAGGCGTCCCTCAGGGCTCCATTCTGGGACCTCTGTTATTTATTTTGTATTCGGCTGACATAATAAACTGTATTGAAAACTGTCAGTATCATCTGTACGCTGACGACCTTCAAATTTATATACCTGTCCATCATCAGGATGTAAGTAATGCAGTTAACCAGATGAACATAGTCCTTAACAACATTTCACAGTGGTGTCAACAAAATGCTCTCATTCTGAATCCCCTTAAGTCTAAATTTATGGTTTTGGGCACAAAGAAGCAAGTAAGCAAGATTCTTTCGCAGCAGCCAAAACTATGTATTGAGGGTGTCGAGATTGAACACGTCAATGAAACTCGTAATCTTGGCCTGCGTATGGATGAAAACTTACGCTTCGAGAACAATATAGTCGAGCTTGCCCGGAATTGCTTTTACCGATTAAAAGTACTATACAAGATTCGGCCTTACATTCATATTAACCTAAGAATTAAGCTTTGTGACACTTTAATTCTTTCAAAATTAAATTACTGTATTACGGTGTATGGTCCATGCCTACTAGGTAAATCGTGGCGATTACTTCAAAGGATACAAAATGCATGCGCACGTTTTTGTTTTACAATTCCACCAAGATCACACGTTACACCGTATTTAAATCAAAATAACTTGCTAAAAATGAAAAATAGGTATAATCTACTTTTAGGCACTTTATTGTTCGGCGTTATCAAATCTAAACAGCCGGAGTATCTGTACGAAAAGCTAGTTTGGCGGAAGCCTAGACTTGGAGCTAGAACGATGATGCCCCCGCTTTTGATGCCACGCTACAGGTCTGCAGCATTTCGTGGTAGTTTTAAATATCTTGCCACGAAATGCTGGAACGACATACCGCCACCTTTTCGCGAAGTTAGTTCTAAATTTACTTTTAAAAAATTATTTCGTGCGTATTTACTTGACACTCAAAAGTCTGAAAACTAGTTTGTGGCAATAAATTGTACGAGTTTTATTAATATTATTTTCTAATTTGGTATATTTTAAGCTGAGTAATAGTTAAGTTTTTACAAGTGTTTTTATTTTTTTATTTTTTCTTTTATCAATTGTCTTACTATTATTATTATTTTTTTATATATTTGCTATTTTGTATTACTTTATAATATTGCAGTCACCTGAACTTCCCTCGTTTTGGCCCTAACAGAATAACAGCGTTGTGGTTACTCTTTGTACCCACAACATCAAGCTGAGTTAGGACCCTTTTGTTGGCACGACACATTCTAGACTATAATTAAGTTAATTTAGATATTTAAGTACTTTTATTTTCAAATGTTTACTATGTGTTGGTTCAACAAATAAATCATATTCTATTCTATTCTATTCTATATCGAAATCTATATTGAAATAATCTTCAAAATGTAGTCTAGTTGTGATAGTGAAGCTTTGTATGAAAGGGACTCGTATAATTATGATAGAACTTCACTTTGTAAGTTCGTTTAATCACTAATTATCGCTTATTTTCCTCGCAGGTGTGGTATAAAGCACTCCTCGCGTGTATTACTCAAACTACACCCTCGTTAGGAATCGGTCACTTTCTCCCCTCGGTGAACAATGTACTATTCTTGTTTAGATTATAAATGAACCTAAGCTACGATCGTAATTTCAAATTTTAGTCCCAGCTATTTAGGCCGTGATTTCTTTTGATCAGAGGCCCAGCTGTCTAAGCAAATCATAATTGACAAGCTTTAAACGTATTACTCGAGCTGTTTAAGGAGTTCATATATACTTTTTGACGTGCAGTCATCTATAACTCCTCAAAGAGGTCGGATTATCCGTGTCAGAAGCGATTACGATTACGATTTCCTTACACAATCGGGGGACTATTAAACAGAACCAACAGGAGTAAGACTCGGGTCTCTCACGCCCACTTTTTTTATCTAATCATAATAAATGAACATGTGTCACACTTGCTTTATCATTCATTTCAATTAGAGAATTGCCTTAAACTCTCAAAATCACAAAGTATTCCAGAATGAAATTTTTATTTACTAGCAGAAGGAACAGTACACTTTTTTACTTTATGTATAATTTTCATGTGTTCAGCTAAATGCTTATATCGTGCAAATTTATATTCGCAGTATTCACAGGAGAATGGCTGCTGGCTTGTGTGCGTTTTCATGTGCATCATCAAATAATGCTTATTTATACATTTATAGCTACATAATTTACAACAATGCGGCTTTTCACCAGTGTGAGTACTTATGTGATTCTCTAGTGACTTTTTACGCAGGCATTTGTACTCGCAATAATTGCAAGAGAAAGATTTCTTACCGGTGTGCGTTTTCGTGTGCCTAACCAACTCGCCTTTTCTCGCGAATTTAAAGCCGCAAACATCACACGAGAAAGGTTTCTCACCCGTGTGAACGACCATGTGCTTTGTGACATTACCAGCTTGCGTACTTTTATAATCGCATTGCTCGCAAGAAAATGATTTCTCACTAGTGTGAATTTTTGTGTGTCTAGTTAAATCACTTCTTCGGGCAAATTTAATATCGCAGAACTCGCAAGAGAAAGGCTTTTCACCTGAGTGTATTTTCATATGCGCTGTAAGGCCTTTCTTTAAAGTGGATTTATAATTGCACAAGTTGCATGAAAATGGTTTCTCACAAGTGTGAGTCTGGAAATGCTCAACTAAAGTGCCCTTTCGCGGAAACAGGTAACCGCATAATTTACAAGTAAAAATGTGAGTTAGCATGTGGTTTTGTAGTTCATTAGTTTCATTCATTAGTAAAAGTTGTACATCATTAGTTTCAGTTTTATCAGGTACAATTTTATTACTATCGTATTCTACATTACAATCTTGTGTTTCATCTAAGTTGCACGCTTCAGATTCTGATACACTTTTATCATTGACGTTCTGCTCTTCAAAAACTGGGCCGTCTGTTATTGTCTCGGCAACTTCATGCAGGTTTCTGACAAGTTTCCGCGGCAGTGGATCGACTGAAACCAAGCAATGCTTTGCATGATTTTTTTCCCTTACTCTAATTTAGGACTAACTAACTGATGCCCGCGACTTCGCCCGCGTGGATTGAGCTTTAATTTTCTAGGAAAAAGAGTAGCCCATGTTTTATACCAGACTATAATCTATCTCTGCCCCAAATTTCATCCAGATCTGTCCAGAGGAAACATCAACAATGCACGATTGTAAAGATTGTAAGTCTTTGTAGTTTAAACATCTCCAGAAGATGCTCCGGTGTCGGAGTGAAACGTACGATGAGAATAATTTGGAAGATTTGTGTGGTGTGGTGAATATCGTTAGCTACACATTGTAATACATAGATTTATCTACTGTAGCAGATTTTAGCGAATTAAACTTCTAGTTCTTTCATTATTACGGACTTCCACAAAGTAGTGCTTGCTTCTATCCAATAAATGATTGATTGATTGCGACTACAGAATTCTAAACAAAGATATAAAAAATGAATCTGATATGTTTAAAACTTGTACAGCACATATTTCTACAGTAAAAATCGAAAGCGCATAAATCCAACATCCAATGTAACGTAAATGAAACTGAAACTGTATTTTAATATGTCAGATATAACAATAATATTTAATTCAAAAGCACTTGTAAAAATATATTTAAAAAAAACATTTGGACTTGACATTTTCGCAGTAAAAAGAAGACGCTATTTTAATACTTCTATATCTATTTCAGTGGATGCGATTATATCCACCGCTGCGTGAGAGAGGATTTTTGTTTTGCTTTATTTGATATTTTATAAGACCCAATTTTTATTTACTAGTAGAAGGAACAGTATAGTTTTTAACTTTATGTACAATTTTCACGTGTGCAGCTAAATACTTATATCCAGCAAACTTATACTTGCAGTATTCGCAGGAGAATGGCTGCTGGCTTGTGTGCGTTTTCATGTGCCTCATCAAATAATGCTTATTTATACATGTATGGCCACATAATTTACAACTAGGTCGCTTTTCACCAGTGTGAGAATTTATGTGAGCCACTAGAGACTTTTTACGCAGGCATTTGTACTCGCAATAATCGCAAGCGAAAGGTTTCTCACCGGTGTGCGTTCTCGTGTGCTTAACCAAATCGCTTTTTCTCGCGAATTTATAGCCGCAAATCTCACACGGGAAAGGCTTCTCACCCGTGTGAACGACCATGTGCTTTGTGACATTACCAGCTTGCGTACTTTTATAATCGCATTGCTCGCAAGAAAATGATTTCTCACTAGTGTGAATAATTTTAGTGTGTCTAGTTAAATCACTTTTTCTTGCAAATTTAATATCGCAGAACTCGCAAGAGAAAGGCTTTTCACCTGAGTGTATTGTCATATGCGCTGCAAGGCCTTTCTTGAAAGTGGATTTATAATCGCAAAAGTTGCATGAAAATGGTTTCTCACCAGTATGAGTCTTGAAATGCTCAACTAAAGCGCCCTTTCGCGGAAACTGGTTACCGCATAACTTACAAGTAAAAATGTGAGTTAGCATGTGGTTTTGTAAGTCATCTTTTCGTAGTGTTATGTACGCACAAAAGTTGCAAGACAAAAGTTGTATACTAGTTTCAGGTTTATCAGGTAATATTTTAATACTTTCATATTCTACATTACAATCTTGGTTCTCATCTAGGATGCACGCTTCAGATTCTGATACAGTTTTATCACTGACGTTCTGCGCTTTAAAAACTGGTCCGTCTGTTATTGTCTTGGCAACTTCATTCAGGTTTCTGACAAGTCCCCGCAGCAATGGATCGACTGAAACCAAGCAATACTTTGCATGATTTTTTTCACCTTACTCTAATTTAAGACTAACTAACTGATGCCTGCGACTTCGTCCGCGTGGAATGAGCTTTAACTTTCTACGATAAAGAGTAGCCTATGTGTTATACCAGACTATAATCTATCTCTGCCCCAAATTTCATCCAGATCCGTTCAGAGGAAACATCGACAATGCACGATTGTAAAGACTTACAATCTTTACAATTGTGCATTGTCGTTTAAACATCTCCAGAAGATGTTTCAATGTCGGAGTGAAACGTACGTTGAAAATAATTTGGAAGATTTATATGGTGTGGTAAATATCGCTAGCTTAGCACATTGTAATACATAGATTTATCTACTGTGGTGGATTATAACGAATTAAACTTCTAGTTCCTTTATTATCACGGACTTCCGCAAAGTAGCGCCTGCTTCTATCCAATAAATGATTGATTGATTGCGACTACAGAATTTTAAACAAAGATATAAAAATTTAATCTGATATATTTAAAACTTGTACAGCACATATTTCTACAGTAAAAATCGAAAGCGCATAAATCCAACATCCAATGTAACGTAAATGAAACTGAAACTGTATTTTAATATGTCAGATATAACAATAATATTTAATTCAAAAGCACTTGTATAAAATTATTTAAAAAAACATTTGGACTTGACATTAACACAGTAAAAAGAAGACGCTATTTTAATACTTCTATATCTATTTTGAATTCAGTGGATGCGATTATATCCACCGCTGCGTGAGAGAGGATTTTTGTTTTGCTTTATTTGATATTTTATGAGACCCAATTTTTATTTACTAGTAGAAGGAACAGTATAGTTTTTAAATTTATGTACAATTTTCACGTGTGCAGCTAAATACTTATATCCAGCAAACTTATACTTGCAGTATTCGCAGGAGAATGGCTGCTGGCTTGTGTGCGTTTTCATGTGCCTCATCAAATAATGCTTATTTATACATGTATGGCCACATAATTTACAACTAGGTCGCTTTTCACCAGTGTGAGAATTTATGTGAGCCACTAGAGACTTTTTACGCAGGCATTTGTACTCGCAATAATCGCAAGCGAAAGGTTTCTCACCGGTGTGCGTTCTCGTGTGCTTAACCAAATCGCTTTTTCTCGCGAATTTATAGCCGCAAATCTCACACGGGAAAGGCTTCTCACCCGTGTGAACGAGCATGTGCTTTGTGACATTACCACCTCGCGTACTTTTATAATCGCATTGCTCGCAAGAGAATAATTTCTCACTAGTGGTGTGAATAATTTTAGTGTGTCTAGTTAAATCACTTTTTCTTGCAAATTTAATATCGCAGAACTCGCAAGAGAAAGGCTTTTCACCTGAGTGTATTGTCATATGCGCTGCAAGGCCTTTCTTGAAAGTGGATTTATAATCGCAAAAGTTGCATGAAAATGGTTTCTCACCAGTATGAGTCTTGAAATGCTCAACTAAAGCGCCCTTTCGCGGAAACTGGTTACCGCATAACTTACAAGTAAAAATGTGAGTTAGCATGTGGTTTTGTAAGTCATCTTTTCGTAGTGTTATGTACGCACAAAAGTTGCAAGACAAAAGTTGTATACTAGTTTCAGGTTTATCAGGTAATATTTTAATACTTTCATATTCTACATTACAATCTTGGTTCTCATCTAGGATGCACGCTTCAGATTCTGATACAGTTTTATCACTGACATTCTGCGCTTTAAAAACTGGTCCGTCTGTTATTGTCTCGGCAACTTCATTCAGGTTTCTGACAAGTCCCCGCAGCAGTGGATCGACTGAAACCAAGCAATACTTTGCATGTTTTTTTTCACCTTACTCTAATTTAAGACTAACTAACTGATGCCTGCGACTTCGTCCGCGTGGAATGAGCTTTAACTTTCTACGATAAAGAGTAGCCTATGTGTTATACCAGACTATAATATATCTCTGCCCCAAATTTCATCCAGATCCGTTCAGAGGAAACATCGACAATGCACGATTGTAAAGACTTACAATCTTTACAATTGTGCATTGTCGTTTAAACATCTCCAGAAGATGTTTCGATGTCGGAGTGAAACGTACGTTGAGAATAATTTGGAAGATTTATATGGTGTGGTAAATATCGCTAGCTTAGCACATTGTAATACATAGATTTATCTACTGTGGCGGATTATAACGAATTAAACTTCTAGTTCCTTTATTATCACAGACTTCCGCAAAGTAGCGCCTGCTTCTATCCAATAAATGATTGATTGATTGCGACTACAGAATTTTAAACAAAGATATAAAAATTGAATCTGATATATTTAAAACTTGTACAGCACATATTTCTACAGTAAAAATCGAAAGCGCATAAATCCAACATCCAATGTAACGTAAATGAAACTGAAACTGTATTTTAATATGTCAGATATAACAATAATATTTAATTCAAAAGCACTTGTAAAAAATTATTTAAAAAAAACATTTGGACTGGACATTTTCGCAGTAAAAAGAAGACGCTATTTTAATACTTCTATATCTATTTTTAATTCCGTGGATGCGATTATATCCACCGCTGCGTGAGAGAGGATTTCTGTTTTGCTTTATTTGATATTTTAACAGACCCAATTTTTATTTACTAGTCGAAGGAACAGTATAGTTTTTAACTTTATGTATAATTTTCAAGTGTCCAGCTAAATACTTATATCGTGCAAATTTATACTCGCAGTATTCGCAAGAGAATGGCTGCTGGCTTGTGTGCGTTTTCATGTGCCTCATCAAATAATGCTTATTTATACATTTATAGCTACATAATTTACAACAATGTGGCTTTTCACCAGTGTGAGTTCTTATGTGATTCACTAGAGATTTTTTTCGCGGGCATTTGTACTCGCAATAATCGCAAGCGAAAGGTTTCTCACCGGTGTGCGTTCTCGTGTGCTTAACCAAATCGCCTTTTCTCGCGAACTTAAAGCCGCATACCTCACACGAGAAAGATTTCTCACCCGTGTGAACAAGCATGTGCTTTGTGACATCACCACCTCGTGTACTTTTATAATCGCATTGCTCGCAAGAGAAAGATTTTTCACTAGTGTGAATTTTAGTGTGTCTAGTTAAATCACTTTTTCTTGCAAATTTAATATCGCAGAACTCGCAAGAGAAAGGCTTTTCACCTGAGTGTATTTTCATATGCACTACAAGGCCTTTCTTGAATGTGGATTTATACTCGCACAAGTTGCACGAAAATGGTTTCTCACCAGAGTGAGTCTTCAAATGCCTAACTAAAGCGCTCTTTCGCGAAAACTGGTTGCCGCATAACTTACAAGTAAAAATGTGAGTTAGCATGTGGTTTTCTAAGTAATCTTTTCGTAGTGTTTTGTACGCACAAAACTTGCAAGACAAAACTTGTATACTAGTTTCAGGTTTATCAGGTAATATTTTAATACTTTCATATTCTACATTACAATCTTGGTTCTCATCTAGGATGCACGCTTCAGATTCTGATACAGTTTTATCACTGACGTTCTGCTCTTTAAAAACTGGGCCGTCTGTTATTGTCTCGGCAACTTCATGCAGGGTTGTGACAAGTCCCCGCGGCAGTGGAGCGACTGAAACGAAGCAATGCTTTGCATGATTTTTCACCTTACTCTAATGTATGACTTACTGTCTTCGTCCGCGTGGATAAAGGGTAGTTTTTGTATCCGCGGATTTTTTAAAATTTTCCGGGATAAAGAGTAGCCTATGTGTTATAGCAGACTATAATCTATCTCTGCGCCAAATTTCGTCCAGATCCGTTAGGCCATTCTGGCTTGATGGAGTAACAAACATCCATCCATCCAACTTTCGCATCCATACAAACATTATAAATGCGAAAGTCTGTCTATCCGTCTGTCTGCTACGCTTTCCCGGCCCATCTTTTCAACCGATTTTGATTTTCTTTGGTACAGAGGTACGTTGCATACCGGGGAAGGACATTGGTTACTTTTCATCCTGGAAAGTCAAAGGGTTCTCACGGGAATCGAAAAATATTAATTCACGCGATCTAAGTCGCGGGCATTATGCATCACCTAGTTTAAAATATTAGAAGAGCAGAACACACCAGCGACAATCAAATAAATATTATAAACTAGCTAATGCCCGCTGATTTTTCATATTTATATATATTCATTTATTTTTCATTCCAATACAATTCTTATAGTAATTAACATGTCAATAGAAAAGTTCTCATTACACTATTGGTGGGGCACAGCAAAAAATCTGTGGTAGTAGAAAGACGACTGCCTTATTTTTCTTTTAAAAAAAACCATTTAATTTATAATACGCTTTATGATTTATTTAGAAATGTTTTTAAAGAATTGACAAAAGCTGTATTACTCTCCAAAGATTTGAAGTGGTCTGGGATTTTGTTATAAATTTTAACACACATCGGGTTAGGTTAGTTTAATATAGTACTCCCAAAAATATCGTAAATTACTTAATTAGATTTATAATTGTAGCAATATATTATAATTATAACATAATTAGGTGCTGGAATAATTCATACCCATGCCTTCCTATCATTCAAATATTTGTATGTTTGATTACTCTTTCACACCGCAACAGAGCAACGGATCGAAAGTGGCACACATCCAATGCATAAAGCCTATTATTATAATTAATGCTTTATTTTATCATTGTTGACCTTCGTGTTTATAACCCAGTAATTTGGTGCTCAAAAAGGGGGTTACCTGGATAGTTTATCGGGAGTTTTTGAAAATTGGTGTATTTTATAGATTTCGACGTGCTCTTGCCGAATTTTCACTTTGCCATCTCATATCTTTGCCGCTCGCGCCACCCTATTGGAAAAATGGCGCCCAAAAATAGTTTTTTGACAATAGCTCATTTCGGACTAATTCGACGATTAAATCGAAATCTATAAAATACACCAATTTTCAAAACTCCCGAGAAACTTTCCAGGTAAAACTACCAAATGAACGTATTATTATAATACTTATTTCAGGAACGTGACATAAAACCGTCATTTTGAGTAATATCGCTTAAGTATTGCTTTAAGTAAGCGTTGGCAGTATGAACCCAGGTTAATATTATTTAAAATTCCGGGGAAATTATTCAACCGTATGGTTAATAATGTGGAATAATTTCCCCGGAGTTTTTAAAACTACATGGACAAAGTCGTGTCCTTTAATAATAATTTAAATATGCATATTTTAGCCCACTCGGGCGCAAAACCATCGTCCAGTAAATAATAAAACTATTATTTTCACAGACTTTATTTTAGCTTCTGAATACAGAACAGTACAGGCCAGAACTTAACATATTATAACTTAAAATTTCTAAGTGTTTGTATGGCTAAAACATATTTCAAAGTTTAACTTAAAAATAACTAACCATAATGTAATAATAAGTAACCGAAAATATTAAAAATAAGGCGGTTTTTTTCTATACCAGCCCTTTTCATGTCAACCCCGTAATAAATTTTTTTTTATTAATTAATTTTGTGTTATTGTGTATTTGGCTGAATAAAGGATATTTATTTTTCAACACACTTGCTCATAAAGTGGCTCTAATTTTACCGCAATTAGGCACATAATGACACCTATAATAATCAAACTTTGACTTTTTCATTGCTATTACTCACAGAGTTATAGAGTTGTTTTTTATGATTGGATTTCACCTACCTACATGAATAATGAAGCATCTCAAATAACAATAGAACATGTAAGTATTTCAGTAAATAATCTATCTGATGAGACCGCTATGCCATCAAAAACGGTTAATTATATATAATTTTACTAACTGCACATTTACTAATTGTTTCTCTAAATAAACTTTTTATCTACTAAATAAAATTATTTTTTAGTATTATTTTCGTCACAATTGTGTTGAAAAACGTCGTATGATACACGTGTGTGTATTGATGATTACCGTCCTCGGCTATCTTAAGCCTCAATGGCGCCTCAGCGCTAATCACCAACATTGCACACTTGTACCATAATGTACTATTATGCTGTCACCTTTTGAAACTTAACCAAATTAGTTTAGGCAGTGTTGAGCAGTTTGGCTTCAGAGTTCAAGTAATTACAAAAAGTTAGACGCGTTTTAAACTGAATATAAAAAACTCTTGAGGATTGATAGGTTTAGCGGCGGCTTTCACCGGGTCCAGGTTTTTTTGTAACAAAACAATGTATACTACACCTTTTACGTTACGGTATCTTTTTTTACAGATTCTTTGTCTTCTATATATAATATATAATATTATACATAAAAGCGAAATAAGACTCATTCACTCACTCACTGACTGACTAATCACGATATCTCAGGAACTATAAAGCATATAAACTTGAAATTTGGAAGGTAGATTCCTTATTTTTTAGCTAGAAAGTAGAAACATGACCTAGAAACGGTTTTGAGAAAATTCACCACTAATGAAAACCCATCTAACCCACCACAGGGTAAATGCAGAAATTATAAATTCCCAAATTGACCCTGCCAGGAATCAAACCCGGCATCCACCACTATAAAACCACAGCGCTCACCACTGTGCCAGTGAGGCCGTCAAAATAAAATTTTGTTTATCCGCCCTTGAATAGGTCCATATTGTAGCTTTGATACACTTTATAGAGTTTCATAAAATACAGGTATACACAACATATTCAAATTTTATTTGAACGATCCTCTAATCTCAATTTTATTTAGAGCAACATTTTTGTGACATTTTTCATCTCTAGTTTTATAAATTTATTACAGTATTTCACACACGAGGAAAGTTTCCAAACTAACTTAAATATATACCAAAAATTGCGTAACCGGCAGGATTTGAACCTGCGTCTTTGACCGCTTTTGCGAACGCTTATGACCGCTTCACTTCACTTCGTCAGCGCCGAAATTTGAGATATGCATTAATCTAGTCTTTTAAGGTGACTGTTTATGCCATCTAGTAGCGCTATATCGAAACTACTTTCAAAGGCTCATATCCGAAGAACGAGAAATGACACATTTTGCGTTTTACTAATTTTTTTAACATGAGGAAAGTTTCTAAACTTACTTAACTTACTTTTTAATGTCTGGTGGGAACGCGCCCTAGTTGCTATTTATTTATCTATGATGGATCATATGCCTCGTTAAATTTCTTTTAATCGAACATTTGTACTCGCATAACGTACAAGAGAATGTTTCCTCACTGGTGTGCGTCTTCATATGCCTACGTAAACTACTTTTTATTGAGCATTTAAATTCGCAAAACTCGCAGGAGAATGGTTTTTCACGTGTGTGCGTCTTCATATGACTACTTAAGCTACTTTTAAGTGAAGTTTTGTAGTCGCATAGCTCGCAGCAGAACGGTTTTACATTAGTGTGCTTTTTAATATGATGTGATAGATTACCCTTGTCCGAACATTTGAAATCGCATGACTCACAAGCGTATGGCTTTTCACCAGTGTGAGTTCTCGTGTGCCTCGTTAGATCCCTTTTTCTTGCAAACTTATAACCGCATAGCTCACAGGAAAACGGCTTTATACCTGTGTGAATGATTGTATGCTTCATTAAATCGCTATTTCTTGCACATTTATAATCACACACGTCACAAGCAAAGGGTTTTAAGTCAGTGTGAATGATCATGTGCTTGATTAAGTCACTCTTTCTAACACATCTGTAAGGGCATAGCATGCAAGCGTACGGTTTCTCACCGGTGTGAGTTTGCATGTGGCTCACTAACAACGCACCGTTTTTGTTTTTATACTGGCAAAACAAGCATTTTAAAGGTTTTTCATTTGATTTACTACTACCGTCTATCACCATTTTGGAAATATTGAATTTATCGAATAGGTTACTGGTGACCAGTGGAATGGCTCCCTGAGGCATTGTTTGAGGAGAATTTTCATCTAGTTTGTGTGCATCGATGGACACTTTCTTGGAATCTGTCGCCAGTCTCGGGTGCAAGGGTGCGACTGAAACGAAACATTTTTTCTCTCAATTATATTTCTATTGAATGGTGCCCGCAAATTTATCCGCGTGGATTGAAAACCCGTACAAATCATTATTTTTCAAGGTTAAACAGACTATGCCTGTCTCTATACATGCTATATTTATGCCATGTTTCGTCAAAATCGGAAAAACGGTTGAACAGTGAAAAGATAACATACAGACAAATGACAAAGGTTTTATATTAATGAGTATGGATTATTTCTATAAATTGACGTCTAACTTTCATATTTACAACATATCTACCTAAAACTATGTAAATACATTCCCCATTAAGTACACATATCAAACTGGGTAAGACTATGCTCATTCCCGTAGACGGAAAAAAAAAATACCATCATGAATAATTTGTTCCTTGGATGATGGATGGATGAATTTGTTATTCTAACGCTCGGCTATAGTTGACTGTTACCAGTATGAGTAAACATATGCCTACGTAGATTAGCTTTCGATGAGCATTTCAACCCGCATATTTCACAAATGAACGGTTTATCACCTGTGTGACTCATCATATGATGGGCTAAATTACACCTCCGTATACATTTGTACTCGCACAAATCACAAGCGAAAGGCTTGTCACCCGTGTGAGATTTCATGTGCCTCACTAAATCACTATTTCTTATGGCTTTATACTCACACAATTCACACGAGTAGGGTTTGTCATCAGAATGCGTTTTCATGTGTTCTATTAAACCGCTTTTACGTTTGAATTTGAATTCGCAAACTTCACACGTGTGAGGTTTCTCACTGGTGTGAGTTTTCATGTGCTTCACTAAATCGAAATTTCTTGCGAACCTGAACTTGCATATGTCACAAATGAACGGTTTATCACCTGTGTGAGTCTTCATATGATGGGATAAATTACACCTCCGTATACATTTGTACTCGCACAAATCACAAGCGAAAGGCTTGTCACCCGTGTGAGATTTCATGTGCCTCACTAAATCACTATTTCTTACGGCTTTATACTCACACAATTCACATGAGTAGGGTTTGTCATCGGAATGCTTTTTCATGTGTTCAATTAAACCGCTTTTACGTTTGAATTTGAATTCGCAAACTTCACACGTGTGAGGTTTCTCACTGGTGTGAGTTTTCATGTGTTTCACTAAATCGAAATTTCTTGCAAACCTGAACTTGCATGTCTCACAAATGAACGGTTTATCACCTGTGTGATTTCTCATATGCGTATCTAAACTATACCTTACTGTACATTTGTAATCGCAAAACTGACAAGTATATGGATATTCGTCAGCGTGGGTTCTCAAATGTCTATGCAAACTAAATTTATGTTTAAATTTGGCATGGCATATATTGCATATATACTTTTCATTTCCATCGTTAATTTCACTATTTACAGACTGTTTTTTAGATTTTTTAAACTTACGCGGCACTTTTCTAGCAACGGGCGCAATGGTTTCCACGGGACTGATTTCAACGTATAGAGCTTTGTTCATGTAATTTTGCTTGCTTTTTGTCGCAAAACTGGAGGGAGAAACTGAAACGAAACATATAAACTTAATCACATAAATGTGATACCTCAGAACAGGATCAGTATTCAGAATTATTCAAATAATTTCCTAATCGTTTCCTGCAGGCTTAGCATGCGGCCAACGAGATATCTCGCGATGATAGAGAGAGATGTTGTCGTTGCCGGCTAATAATTTACCTGCACAAAATCCGGTATAGGATTTTGTGCAGGTAAACGAGAAATTTTACCGAAAAATTTAAGCAGGTAAAAATTACAAGAAAAAAAATCGGCATATAACGGTTCGTATAGAAAAATAGTAAAATACCACAGATAAGAGTAACCATATTAGCTTCGGTAGATTAATAACCCTGCCGGGGATAGAACCCGGGACCTCCCACTGATATGAAAGCATGGAGGTCGTCAAAAGTTCAATACATGTAGAGTAGCATAGGCTACTTTTTATCCCGGAAAAACAAAAATCCACGAAGAAAAAGTCCCGTGGTTCATCTATTCTTCGATTAGGGCATCCCACATTGGCAACACTTTAAAATTAAAAAATATACGTTTCTATGGTCAGTATAAATCATTTATTTTGAAAAATTGTAACACCTGTTTAAGTAAAAAAAATCCTGTACACAATCTACTGTCAGAGATTACTGTCAGTATCTATTAAATAATTATTATATCTATTCTATCTGCGGTCCACTAGGCTAACTTTATACCTACTTACATTTTACAAATTTTAGTAGGTAATTGTTAAACTTGCGTCATTCAGAAATACTAAATTATGATTGAAAATGGATGGGCTTAAGAAGACACTCTACGTCGCCGCTTCATTCAGGTTAACCTACACGACCTTTCTTTTTGCTGCGGAGGTTACCGGCTCGCTTCGCTCGAAACCTCCCCCTTCGCTCCACTCAGCCTCGCTTCATTCAGGACTTCCTTCGCGAGCTTCTGGCTTCGCGCTTTACAAAAACGCACTCTTGGGGTAGGGCGGACAAGACTACGCGGAGTCAGAGTGTGCTGATATACATTTTATCAAAAATTTTTACGATATGCGTTTTTTCATTAATTAATGTGAATGATAAATGATTTTTTTGTCAAATTTTTGCGAAATTAAAATTTTGTCTGCAAAATAACTTTTAATAATATCGATATCTTTTGATAAAGGTTAAAAAAAATCTAAAGTAAATAAAAATATATTTTGCTTAAAGGTAATTTTCAAAAACCACTTACGTTACGTTACGTACCTACTTACTAACGGAAGATTTCCTTTTTTTTTAACTTAACTAATATTTCATTAACTATTATTTTATTTTATTTTCAACCTAACTAATAGAAGTATCATACAAATATTATAAATGCGAAAGTGTGTTTGTTTGTTTTGGATATTATAAATGCAAAAGTGTGTTTATTTGTTGGTTTGTCCTTCAATCACGCCGCAACGGAGCAACGGATCGACGTGATTTTTGGCAGGGATACAGTTGAGGACCTGGAGAGTGACATAGGCTACTTTTTATCCCGAAAAATTGAGGAGTTCCCGCGGGAATTCAAAAAAAGCTTATTCCACGCGGACGAAGTCGCGGGCATCAGCTAGTAACCTATATTTCAAAGCCTCTTTAGATATACTTTTTGCAGCGGGAAAATTTCATAATCTCATAGGAAATCAGAAATTGTACGCGGACGAAGTCTCGGGCGACCGCTAGTAAATAAATAACAATAAGTCCACTTAAAATGTACTCTTATAAATGGTGGGTGGCCCCGTTTATTATTTTTATACAAATAAGTATAAATTATTAAAATCAATCTATTTTGTAATATTATTAATGTAACTGTAACTATAATGAATTTAAGCTCAATTGCCTATTTATAATATTTGTACGCCGATACGGCTAATGTGCTGGACTATTTTATTAGAACTAACATCTTATGTATACCTACACACATTATGCAAATAAAGAATATTCTATTCTATTCTATTCTATTGTGTCCAAACATCCACCGAGTGGGGACAGACCATTACCGCCTGAGCTTCGTAACTAGTAGACCTATGTCGGTTACTTTAGTTCCTGAATGGATTGCGTAGAGACTTCGAGAATGGCTCACCCATAATAGTTATGATGGTAAAAATTATCATTATATTTTAGTTATATGTCACCGTAAGATTGCAAAAACCGTTAGATTGTAATCTAACTAGCGAAATTGTAAACTGTCGACAGATTGTGAACCGTTCAATGTTCCGAGTGTCAATTTTTGAAATATTCATTGTATTTACGTTTTCTTATCTCTTTCTTGTAGGTTAGGTTAGGGTTTGACATAAATAATCAGGTAGTGCCCACTTAGGTTAAATTATCGGATTAATATACCTAACAGATTACAATCTACCGAAAAATAATGCGACAGTTTACAATTTCGCTAGTTAGATTACAATCTAACGGTTTTTGCGGTTTTTACGGTGACATATACATTATAAATTAATGAATGTGTCTGTTTGTTGTTGTTTGCTAAGCTTTTTGACGACCTCCCTGGCGCAGTGGTCGGCATTGTTGTCTAAGTCTCGGGTTCGATCACCGGCAGGGTCAATTTGGGAATTTATAATTTTTGAATTATTTTGCTCCGTCCTGGTGGGAGGCTTCGGCCGTGACTCGTTACCACCCTACGGGCAATGACGTGCCGCCAAGCGATTTAGCTTAGATTTAGAAATCGATAAGGGGTATGGGTTTAATATAACTGCCATATAACCACCCTAATTAGGTTAGCCCGCTACCGTCTAAGACTGCATCATCGCTTACCACCAGGTGAGATCGCAGTCAAGGGCTAACAAGTCATGGTTAAAATAAATATATAAAAAAAGGATCTGTAGAACTCATTTTGACGAAATTTGGTACAGAGATTGATTGCATCCTAGGAAAGGACATCAGGCAAATTTCTCAACCTGTAAAAACATGATATTTCCAATTCCCATAGGAATTTTCAAAATTTTATATCTGTCACCGTAAAATTGCAAAAACCGTCAGATTGCAATCTAACGCTTTTTACCTCGATAGATTGAGAACTGTCGACAGATTGTGAACCGTTCAATGTTCTGAGTGTCAATTTGCGAAATATTCATTGTATTTACGTTTTCTTGTCTCTTTCTTGTGGGTTTAATTATTATTATTATTATATAAATAATAATTAGGTTCTATCGAGTTAATATACCTAACAGATTCCAATCTACCGAAAAATAATGCGTTAAATTGTAAATAATCAGTCGACAGTTTACTTTCGCTAGTTGGATTACAACCTAACGGTTTTTATAATTTTACGGTGACATATCCACGCGGATGCAGTATTATACCGCAAAATGTACACATAGTTCCACCAACTTATCTGGCCCAGTGGACAAAATTGGAACTAAGTTTTTATGCCCGTTTAGTTTTTTAAAAATTTAATTTTCAATATACACTAGATACGCTGTCACTGGGTCAGAAAAGTTTGTGAGACTGTAATTAAAAAATACTATTAACCTCTAATGGGATGCTTCAGTACGTAATATTTAGTAACTTTAGTTCTAACTTTTTTTTTCCCCCTCTCTCTCGGCTCTTCTCAGTAGAACATCTTTCCGAACCGGTGGTAGAGTCTTAACGTTTCATAAGTGACACAAGTTGTCCTATGTGAAATAAATAAATCATTTATCATTTAAAGTTTTTCATTATTATATGGAGAAGTTGCCCATAAGAAGGCACTAGTGTTTTTAAATTAATTGATTTAGGAAACATGTGCCCGTGTATATGCCAGAGGAAAATAATAAAACTTTCACTCACCCGAAGGCTGGCCGAACTCTGCATTGTCTTCTGCCAGATGTCGGTTCTCCTGTAATCAATATAAATTCAAATTCAAATGTTTTTTATTCAAATAAACTTTTACAATTTCGGCATAGGTATAGTTGAGAACCTGGAGAGCGACAAAGGCTACTTTTTATTCCGGAAAATTAAGGAGTTGCCGCCAGAATAAAAAAAACTTAAATCACGCGGACGAAGTCGCGGGCATCGGCTAATATTACTATATATACTCATAAGTGATCTTACCTCTATATGTGCACTCATATGGTAGTTATACGATTCTTCGTCCACAAATTCTTCAGAGCAAACGGAGCATTCGAACGTGATCTCATATTTGATCTGCGCTAGCGGCACATCATCTTCATCTTTAGACGTTGATGGCTTCACAAACAACGGATCAGTCGTTTGTTTCAACTCTTCATCCGACACATATTCTTCCTTCGTCACAACTAAATTGATATTTAAACTATTCTCCGTATTCTCATTTCTCACTACCGCATTATATTCCGTTATATCTTCATCCACTGACATTGATTCACTTCTAACTTCACTCACTTCACTTTTCACTACTGGTTTCACAGTTGACAATATGTCTGTCTGTTTGTCTGTGTTTATGTATAGATCACAGTGGTCAGGCTTTAATACTGTTGGCACAATGTTGTGTTTCAGTTGTGTGTTCATTTCGTTGAATATATCCGTGTGATGCATTGTTATCTGTAAGAAATTAATTATTGATTATCATTTATGAAAACTTAAAAGAAAATCATACTAATATTATACTAAGTGCGATAGTGTGTTTGTTAGTTTGTCCTTCAATCACGCCGCATCGGAGCAACGGATCGACGTGATTTGTGGCATAGGCATAGTTGAGGACCTGGAGAGTGACATAGGCAACTTTTTATTCCAGGAAATTGAGGAGTTCCTGGGGAATAAAAAATAAATTAAACCACACTAACAAAGTCGAAGTCAAGAGCATCAAATTTGTTCAAAAAAGGAGTGCATTTCCAATCAAAATGAATACATTTTTCTATATAAATGTTGTAGGCCAGAAACTTAAAAAAGTAGCAAAATAGCATGGTTTTTGGCTCAGAGGGAATTTATTGGAAACACTGGTCTAAGTATAAATTTCTGATCTTTACCATATTTGGAAATGAGAAATTTTATGATATCAAGTAGGAAACAAAAATTGAGCTTTGTATCTATAAATAAATTGATTGATTGACAAGGACGGGGGACGGGTTAAAAATCACGAAATTAGTGTGACGTACTTTATGGATGACCCCTTGAGGAACGGTAAATCGCTTGGAGGCACGTCTTTGTCGGTAGGATGGTAACTAGCCACGGCCGAAGCCTCCCACGAGGCCAGACCAGAGAAAATTCTGTAATAATGTACTGACCAAATTTTGAATCCATAGAAAAACAAAGTCAAATGCTACTCACTAATTCATGTTTCTCAACGAGCTCCAACATCAGGGAACGGGCTCTCAAGCTCTTGTCTCTGAACTTGTCAAAGTTCACCAACCTCTGAGCACATTGTACACAAAGTGTTTGTTTTAGGTTCCCTTGATCACACATCTGAAACAACACAAGTATTGGATAGAAGCAGGCGTTATATTTGCGGAAGTCCATCATAATGAAGGAACTAGAATTTTAATTCGCCACGACAATAGGTAAATCTATGTGGTACAGTGTGTATCCCGCACCTATAACCCACGATATTCACCACACCACACAAATCCTCCAAACTACCCTCGACGTACATTTCACTCTCAACTCTCATTTCAGGAGATGTTGACTCCACAATGCACCATTGTGAAGTGATGATCGTGTCGGAAAGATAAATGCCTATATGAAAGCCTGAATTTCCGACACGATCGTATATCTCAGTCACACGGACATGAGTGAGATACAAAATACCGGTCAAGTGTGAGTCAGACACAAAGGGTTCTGTACCACCACACAATAAAAATTATTTTAGTAAATAACAAAGATGTCATAACAACATATAATCAGCTGTCAAATAACTGGCTTACATATTTACATATGTTGCTAAACTGGTAGCACCTGACAAACAATTCAACACCCTATGAGTACAGGACCCTAAAATTATCGATTTTCGGAATTTTTTCCTATACTTGTGCTGTGAGACCTTGCTTTTTGCCAAATCTCATGGTTCTAGGTCAATGGGAAGTAGCCTATGGGTTTTAATTTATCGGCGAGGGTCAAAATATGTGCCGTATCTTTTGATTGAGTTGACTTAGAAACTTTTTTACAGCTCCAAGGGACCATAGACCTAAATATTTGATATCAATTTCAACTTGATAGCTCCCATGTTCCCGAGAAAAGGTGGTAGACATATAGATAGACAGACGGACAACTAAGTGATCCTATAAGAGTTCTGTTTTTCCTCTTGAGGTATGGAATACAACTTACAGGATGTCCCACTAAGCGTTGGTATGCTTCATCCAACTTGTATTTGCTCATTGGATACAGCTTGCTCTGAGTGTCGAAGCATATCATGCAGACCTGTTCAAAAAGGAAATCACTTTTTTAATAATATAAGTACAAAAAAGTCTATTTACATAGTTTGGAGGCATATTATTCGGAGATGCAATAATTGCATTTTGTTTTTTTTTATCCACTACAAGTTAGCCCTCGACTGCGATCTCACCTGATGGTAAGTGATGAGGCAGTCTTAGATGGTAGGGGGCAAACCTGTTAGAGGCATGGCAGTTATATTAAACCCATACCCCTAATCAGTTTCTAGACAGCTTCGTACCTGAATGCTAAATCGCTTGGCGGCACGTGTTTGCCAGCAGGGTGGTAACTAGCCGGGGCCGATTGAGTGTAGTGAAATACCTATCATATTATACATATATTAATTTTTTATTTGAATGCTTGATTTCTGAACCGAAAAGCAGGCAATGTCCATATACATTCATGTACCAGTACTATTATATGTTTTTCACGAGATAAAACCTTTCCTTTATAATTTTTATGCCAGTCAGAAATAACTTGCTATAGTAACATTAGTTGGTAATTTTTGGCACAGTGCTTAATTTTACAGAGTTAAATGAGATTATTTAAATTTGCAAGGGGGTTAAAAAGTTGCCAAAAAACATCATATGATTAATGGATGACCTTGATGATTATGAAAACAGATTATCTGTTGATTTGTCACATTGATTTTCAGAAGTTCCAGACCAATACTACTTTCCACCAAGAACATTGGTAGCTTTTAGGGTGGGATATTCTTAGTCTCCTCCAGGTGTACTAGGTGCTTCTCTAGGTGAAGGCTATCACCGCATTAGTGCAGGGCAGTAACACATAATTTGTAATCCATACTAATATGTATTATAAATGCGAAAGTGTGTCTGTCGGTTTGCTATGCTTTCACGGTCCATCTTTTCAACCGATTTTGATGAAATTTGGTACAGAAATACGGTGTTACAAGGGGTAGGGCATAGGTTACTTTTTATTAAGGAAATGCCCCTAACCTTGTTAGTAACAATGATTTAATAATAACACATAATGTAACATATGAAAAAGTTACCTGCACTGTTGATGGTATAGCACCACAACGAATTTGCCTAGAGCCACTTTGTGTTTCACTGATGTCATCATTAAGAAAATGTTGCGAGCAGACCACAGCAGAGTCGGGTAGGTTGTCTTGTGTGCCGAGGGCTCTGAGCCAAGCAGCACGGAGATGCACTTCACTGGGAAACCTGGAAATTACAATCAGACTCATCCATATTAATATTATAAACCTGAAAGTGTGTCTGTCTGTTTGTCTATCCATCTGTCTGCTACGCTTTCAAGTACCTGCAACTACTTAACTGATTTTCATGAAATTTGGTACAGGGATAGCTTACAGCCCGGGAAAGGACATAGACATTACAAAGAAGACAAAGTCGCGGGCATCATCTTGCAATACATATTTAGACTTGTAATAACTGATCTTAAATATAATAAATAAAATAAATAAATAAAGCCTTTATTCAGACATTTACATTTCTTAAACTTCACTATTAATATCCTGCACTGCCTCGACAACCCCGTCCGTTTGCCTAATGGCAAAGGCCTCCTCCAACATTTTCCACGCCTCTCTGTCTCTAGCCGTTCGAGACCATATGCCACCTGCCACTACCTGAATATCGTCAACCCATCTTTTCATTGGTCTACCCCTTTTCCTCTTTAGATGACCTGTGTACCAGTTCATTACTTTTTTGCTCCATTTATCTTGACCCCTGATTGTGATCTTAAATACACATCTTAAATCACTATTGTTAGGTTAGGTTACGTTAGGTAAGGTTAGGTTAGGTTAGTAAGTTAGGGCGTAGGCACTCACTAAGAAAGGCTGACCCAGGTCTCGAACCTAGGACCTCATTATCCGCTGTCAAACATGCAGAGCTTACCACAAGAGGCAATTTGCAGTCAGATTGTTATTAAACTAATCAGAAAACATAATGCAAGAGAATTATAAATGCGAATGTTTGTATGGATGGATGGATGTTTGTTACTCAATCACGCCAGCACGGCTGAACAGATCTGGATGAAATTTGGCACAGAGATAGATTATAGTCTGAAATAATACTGGCTACTTTTTATCATGGAGTTCATCATTGACTATACTACGAAATGCTTCCCAGTCCGTTCTTTTATTACCCAACTGCGGAACGCACAGGGTTATGTGTTTTATAGAGTTGTACTTGTTAAAATAAAAACTTTTTATCACGGAAAATTAATGAGTTTGGGCAGGAACTACAGCCCATTTTCGCGGGCATCAGCTAGTAAGTAGTAATAAATAAATAGACGTTTATTCCAGTAAGTATAGACTCAAAGAGGTTTCTGGTTTCGACCTGTCAAGCGAAATACGTGTTTACTGAGATATCCTCCAGAGTTTTTTTACGTTTAAGTGCCATAAATCTGCGATTCTTCAGGTGGTGCATTAAAACATGAATCAACATAATAAAAACTTTTAAAAAAATTGTCGCAAAAAAACTAAGTAATTAATAATAATAATAATGTCCTTCCGACCGAATTTCGGCCATGGCGGCCAATCTCCAGAGAGATTAGCCATCTGCGCGGGAGATATTATAGTGCACAAGTGTGTGCAATACACAAGTGCACTCTCTTTTCCTTTACTCTCATAGCCCGATGGGACGGAAAATCCGTCACGACCGGTGAAAGGTCAGGCGCAGGACCGACGGCTTAACGTGCTCTCCGAGGCACGGGGGTAAAACACCGCCAACTTCCTAACTCCAGGCTAGTACTGAGAATTTCTTGCGACTCACTAGACCAACGAGGCAGTTATTTAATATTTAAGTATTTAATAAACTAAAATTATAACTAAGCAAATTACTGCGCAAACCGTACAGTGTCTAGATCAGCTGAATCCCTACAGCAACAGTCCACATAGCACCAGTCCAGCCTGCAGGCCATCACACCTAGGACTCCATTGGTGCTGGCCCGTACCCGACGCACCAGGGATATTGATTATAATTATATCATACTAATACTATAAATGCGAAAGTGTGTTTGTTTGTTGTTTTATTGGTTTGTCCTTCAATCACGCCGTAACGGAGCAACGGATCGATTTTTGACATGGGTATAGTTGAGGACATAGGCTACTTTTTATTCCGGACAATTAAGTTGTTCCCGCGGGAATCATAAAACTTAAACCACGCGGACGAAGTCGCGGGCATCAACTGTTGATTAAATACATCATAGAATTGGATACAAAACGGCTTTGGTTTCCGTCGCCGCAAGAGTCCGACTAATGTTCTGCATGAGTAAATACGTTCGATTTTCAACTAACCACTGAGGCGCCACTGAAGATATTATACTTACTCGTGAAATGTAATCCCCGTGGATTCGGAGACGACCTCCGCACTGGATTTACAGAAGGGCACACAACACTGCATCTTCAATGTTTTTTGCAAACCAAAGTTTTAGAAGAATAGCACCATTAACCGAACATATCGTGAACTGTTATTAAAGTGATCCCTCTTAACATTTTGCTAGAATCAACACCACACAACAAAAGAAAATTATTGACTGGTTATCTTGTCTCTGATTATTGATTTCTGAAAGTTGGAAGCATTATCAAAGAGTGTAATATTATAAAGAAGAAAGAAAACTTGGCGGTGGTGGAGTTTACCAGAGACAATTTTTTTTTACCTTAACTGGCTTTACAGCTCTGGGTTCTAGCCTCTCAGAGACAAGTAGCGTGAATAGCCTGAGTAGTGCAAGCATAGAGTAATATCTCTTTCTCTGTCTACGGTAGCGAGCCACTGAGTCGGTATATTATTATTACGTTACGAGCTGAGGTTGCGAGTCTTGCAGCTTTGTACATGTTGATTATGTATATAGGAGAAGGATATGAAATATGCGAGTTAAATTGAAGCTTCCGGAAAGTATAAATGGCGTATGGGCGGAGCGTAATGCGAACATTAGGGCTGGTATTATCGATACTAATTAAATACTCGATATAAAATTATCACAAATATACTTAATAAATAATTAAACACAATATTTTAAAAAACACTAGTATTCGTATTTTATAATGAACTAGCTGATGCCCGCAATGTGGTTTTTTTAATAAAAAAAAAGCAATTGATATTACACTATACCTACATACATAAAACTTCTTGCATTTTCGGATTGATCTTATAATTATACAAGTAATAAAATTTAAAAATTTAGAAAAACCCGCGACGAACTTGCAGCACTCCTTTGTGCCCATGAAACATTTATTAGAACTTCTCAGAAGTACCTATGCGTATCTAAAACCAAAAACAGCATTTAGGTCGGCCCAGTAGTTTTCAAAAAAATGCAATCGGAGGGCCTCTTGTTGGCCAGCGTAGTGGACTATGGCTGAACCCTTCTCATTCAAAGAGGAGGCTCCTACTCAGTAGTGGGCGCTGGATCGGTGAAATGATGAGTAAAAATAGAATCATGCTGCAACGCCCCCGTGTTGGCCAGCTTGGTGGACTATGGCCAAACCGTTTTCATTCCGAGAGGATACTCATGCTGAAGTGAGCCTGCAATGGGTTGAAGTATTCTGTATTGTGTTTTGAGAAACATCGTTATTAGTTTCTGGACACAAACTGAGGTTCAATTCTTGCAAAGGTTGCCTTGCCTGTTGCCCAGGTGGTAAATTCTGCAATAAGAAAGAAATAATAAAATTTTATTATTTGTATTAGTGAAAATCATTATTGAGAAGTTTACATTTAAATTGTTTTTTTTTTTATTCATCACAAACAAGAATATTGAGTAAAGATTCTTACTGGTATACGTAGAAATGGGCACGCATCGTCTTAGGAGGAGACGCTGGCGGTTTAGAGTGTAATTATTAAAGTCATTCCCGTTGAAATCAAGAATACGTATTGTGGGCTCTTCTCAGACCAGGGCGCGTTTGGAACCCTCGTAGCTTTAGTTTTAAGATACCGTTACCCATTATCACCATCATGCTTTTTAAGTAAGTAATTTTTAGACGAAAATAAGTGTACCTACCTACATCGTACTTATATTTAATAAATAAATGACTATGACTATGACTATTCTGCTTTCTTTTGTAGGCTTGAACTTAGGTCTGTTTAAAGCATTCAGCCATATTAGCCTTAATTCATGATATTTTGGGAATATTAAACAAATGTAAAACATTCGTTAAATGATACACAATAACTGCAATGAAAAGACCAAAAACGACTTAAACAGACACTGTAATTTTCAAATACGAGACATCATACGTCTTAATCACTAGATTATCATCGCTACAGCCTAAAATGAGTTTGGCAATATTATAAGTAGAAGCTGAGTGTTTCATTTCATCTCTCTAGTCCTCAGAGTGAGAAACAGTAAGAGTAATATGAAGTTTTAATTTTATCGATATTCAATTTATTTGAAAACAATACCATCCCTACACTATATAATATACACTCCAAACAAAAACTAAATAAATAATCCAAATTTTTCGGTACAGCGCAAAAATTTACCAGTTTTGGATTCAGTAATAAGAAACAAAGCTATAATTAGGCGAAATAACTTAAAATACTCGCTACATAAAGAAAAACTAGACGACTTTGTTAATATAAAGAAAAAGACTGAAACAGTTAACCAGTCACGCTCACGAAATATAGAATCCAGAGCAGCGGCAAAACGTTTGTGGTCTGTAGACTGTACGTTTTATTGTGATTTCATACATTCGGATGACCGCATTAGGAAAACGTAGTATATGTCTGCGGCTAGCCTTAAAGTGCCTCACACCCAACTTCAATACGGCGATGCCTAGCGCTCGTCCAAACACCCGGTTATGCTGTAGCGGCCAGTAGGGCCTTCGGAGTATACTCATTGGCGACAAAAAAAGAGACGATATACCGATCTTGATGGATACAGGGATAGGTTGTATCTAGGGTTGCCAGATGGTGGGCATTAGTTTGGATTCTCCCGAAATTTTAAATAATCTCCCGACAAAACTCAAATTTTCCAGACAAACAACAACAACAAAGTTCGATATAAAATAATCTATAAATTTAAAAAATAAACTCTTCATTTTTTTTTATTTGGGCTCTATTTTCGTTTTGCCACATGAAAAATTAAACAATTTATTTAAAATGTACAAAATATTTTATTTTATATAAATCTATTTACAGGCACCATACGTAAAAAAATGTATAAAAATATCCATATTAACAACTATGATTAAATATAAAATTGAATTTCATCTTAATAGCAACAATTTTAAAAATATCACAAACATATGGAACATGGTAAACATGGAACTAGAAAGTTACAGACTAATAATTATAAAATTGTAAATTTATGAAAAACAATCAAATAATATTTAATATATTATATTATAAATGGTAAATTAATTAATTATTTCTTCCGGTATGCCTAGTAACCATTCTAACGGCAAAAACGTCCCGCCAAGTGAATAAGCGTTCCGGTATGTTGACGCGTGAAACTTCTAAAAAGATTGTTAGGTTTAATAATTGTATAAAAACCTATCAGGTTAGCCCGCTACCATCTTTGACTGCATCATCATTTACCATCGAGGCGAGATCACAGGCTAACTTGCAATAGAAACCAAAGACCGATTATTTATCGGCGATTTGATTTGGTTTGTTATGTCTTTTCATGTGTATAATAAGGCAAGCTTTGTTTGCAGTCATATAGGAGCAGTTATCACACGACAACATACCACCCGTGTGAATTCTCATGTGATTCTGCAAGTTGCAGTGCCGAGTACATTTATAGTCACACAAGTCACAAGAGAAACGCTTCTCACCCGTGTGAGTCCTCATGTGTCTCACTAACTGACTGGTACGCGTGCATTTATACGCACACAGTTTACACGAAAATGGTTTCTCACCGGTGTGAGACCTTATGTGTGTGATTAGTGAATACGACCGATTGCATCTAAAATCACAGTACGTACAAGCATACGGCTTCTCACCCGTGTGAGTCCATTTATGTTTCGTCAAATCAATATTGGAAGTGCATCTATACGGGCATATGTCACAGGCGAAGGGTCTCTCACCCGTGTGAATAAACATGTGCTTCTTTAAACTGCGTTTTTGTGAGAACTTTTGTCCGCATATGTCACAAACAAACGCTCTCTCACCGGAGTGAGTTTTCATGTGCCTCGTTAGATGACCTTTTAATACAAATTTTGAGTCGCATAGCATGCAAGCATGTATCATTTTTCCGTTTACTTCTCTTTTGGTTTTCAGTGTTGTTTTTTGGGTTTCTACAGCTCTTTCGCTGTAAGAGTACTGTGCACACGTGTGAACCCACATGTGTCTTTTCAAAGCCATTTTATAACAGAACTTTAGGTTGCAAAGTTGACAATAGTATGGTTTCTCACCGGTGCGAAATAAAATATGCCTTTGCAAATTACCATTAGTTAGGAAGCTTTTTTCACATACGTGACAAACGAAGGGTGAGTCACTGGAGTGAGTCTTCTTATGTCTCGTCAGATCTCCTTTTCTTGTAAATTTAGAGAGACACTGGTTGCAGGCATAACATTTTTCACTTTCGTTTTCATTTAAAAATAATTTCTGGGATTTTTTGTTTCCATCGTTGGTTTTAGAGTTTTTTCCCTTAGCATGGATCAGCATATGCTTATTCAAAAGGTTTTTATAAGGAAACTTTTGATCGCAATGTTGACAAATGTAAGTTTTCTTACCGGCATGATTCCTAAGGTGCTGAATAAAATTATTTGTGTCTAAAGTTTCGAAAAAACATAAATGGCATGCATAGGAATTCTCCCCACAGTGTATTTTCGAATGTCTGAATAAATCGTCCATGCTTTTGAATTTCAAGCTGCACAGATCACAAATGACTGCGTCTGTGTGTTTTTGTTTCATGTGGAGATTCAAACCGTGCCTCAGTTTCGATTTGTAATTGCACAGGTCACAGGAGAAAGATTTCTCGCTTTTATGCGATTTCATATGCACGGATAAACTGATTTTAAGTTTACATTTATAATCGCATTTATTACAGGAATAAACTTCAGCAGGTGTAGTTCTCAATTTAACCAATCGCTTCACCAGTAAATTATTTTCATCATCGTTTGTCGCCCATAAGTTACTTGATTCGCCCTCGTTTATTTCACGTTTAGGAATTATAAGTGTATTAACTATATTTAATTCGTTTCTATTTATGATATCACCACACAATATGTTTTGTGTAGGCTCAAATATGAGTTGGTCTTGCAACTTTTTCTTTCCTTTTGTTGATTCTTCATCAAATTTTTTATCTGCTTCATATTTACAGTTGTTTTCCGCTTTTGAATGTCCATTAATGATTTGTTTTACATTTGGATTGCAGCTCACATCTAATAAAGAAAAATATAGGATTAGATTTAAGGCCAAAACGTTGAAGTTTTTATTAGACACTAGACAATGGTCGTGACTTTATTAGACACAAGATCTCTTTAAATTTCTGGGATAAAAAGCCTGGATAGCAAATAGCCTGTGTTAATTCAGGATATAGTCTATCCCCATTCAAAATTTTAGTCAAATCCGTCCAGTAGCTTTTGCGTTAAAGAGTAACAAACATACACACTTACATACAAACTTAAGCCTTTATAATTATTATAAGTGTGACTCTTTGACTTTCGGGGATAAAAAGCAGCCTTTGTCATTCCCCATGATGACCTATGACCTATCTCTATTCTAAATTTCGTCAGAATCGGTTTAAAGGATGGGCTATGAAAACGTATCAACAGGCAGACACACTATCGCATTTACTATATTAGTTAAAGTAATCGTTCCTAATTTAGCTTAGTTTTCATATATTTCTGGTGACACATAGGCATACACTGACAAGTGTGATGCTAGCCTAAAAGAATAAACTAAATACAAGTAATACTAAATAAAAAAGTAGCTTACCCAAATTATGAGTATTTTCCATAAAATAATTCAGATTTTGATCTGAATGTTTTTCAACGTCGGGTTTGGTATCCAATATTAACGTACTATCTGATGAATAACCATCATTTGATACATCACAATTTATTTTATCATCAACATAATCATTTATCATTTCCGTTTCGATAATATCTATATCATCTTCATAATAATTTTGCTCTGTCTTAAGCACAGTGTCACTAAAATCATTTTCTAAATATGTCTGTCTGTCATCAAGGTCTCCACTCGTCACTACCATGCATGGAGTGTCTTCCTCAAGTGACATGGAGTCACTCCTCTCGTGTTTCACTACAACTTGTTTTACAGATGCTTCTGTCTGTGTGTACGTGTCAGAACCTTCTATGTATTCACAATGACCATGCTCGAATTCTGTCTTGACGATGTCAGACTTTAGCTGGTCCATGTTGTTATCAACTGGTTTTATATCACTTAATTAATGTTACCTGAAAAAAAAAGCAAATTGACCTCGTAAAATGATTAAAAGCATTATTCATGCGCTCAATTGCTATCGTAATCTCAAAATCAAATTGCACTAACCAAGTGAAATACATCAAATGACTCACATCTATATCAATCTTATATCTTATACTTCTTATACTATACTAAATACTATACTATACTATATACTATAATATTATAAATGCGAAAGTTTGGATGTATGGATGTCGGTATGGATGTATGGATGTATGGATGGATGTTTGTTACTCAATCACGCCCCAACGGCTGAACGGATCTGGATGAAATTTGGCACAGAGATAGATTATAGTCTGGAATAACACATAGGTTACTTTTTATCCCGGCAAAATTAAAGAGTTCCCGCGGGAACCACAAAACCTCGATCCACGCGTACGAAGTAGCGGGCGTCAGCTACTATTAATATAATTGTACTCGAATAAACAAAGTTAATTAACTTATACCATTTCTTAAAATTAAATCTTGATTTTAAATGTTATGCTGACCCAAGACTTCTCCTTTCATCGGAAATTACTAATAACAGAGCACAGGCAAAGTTCGCTATTGTGTGGACACAATAGGCTTAAATAACCATTGAGTTGCAGCAGGGCGACTGCGTATCTTCCATTGTTACAGTATCAAGTATTCTTGCTGCGTCAATGGATTTTGTCCAATAGTGGAAGAGTGTTATCTAATCAGAGGTGTGGGATGTAACAATGATTGATGCAAAAGATATGCAGTCGCCCGGTTGCGTTGCTTAACAAAGCGCTAGAAACTTTTATTTATTGGAGTTTACCTCCTTTAGAATCAATTTTTTTTTTCCCCTTTATATCTGCAATGCAGTCTTGCGACTATAATCAGATGGGCTGAGTTACATCATGGCATTTGCACGAGGGAGCCATCGCTCGCCCGTCCGAAATAATATCTAATATATATAATAAATATAGTATAATAAATTTAGAATCAATTTGCATATTATTTATGCCCATTGCTCAGGGTATGAACATTCTTGGGGTGTAAAATCAAACTTTCTCCGTTACGTTATTGACTTTATGTTTCCATGACTATGTAATGTATTTTGATGAACATAAATTATAGAATTAATATAAATAAATGTATCAAGCATGCTTTCAGTAATATAAAATATGACATTCATTTACCCTCATTTACTAATCTATGTATTTTATAATCGTTTGTATCGACTCCAGTCGTGCGTCGCAGCACTCGGAGCTGACACACACAATTTTTTTTTCATCAAGTTTTCTCTATATTGTTTACTGTACAATATCAATAAAGAGCTATTCAATGCATTTCATTTGACCCCTGGGTGAGCAACAAATGCAGCAACTCGACGCAGTAGTATCAAACAGTAGCTGACCCTTCATGTGGCCTGTGTTATCACGTAGATATTATGTGTAATTTTCTATGGCGTCATATCGCACCACATTGCTTCTGTATATATATACTCACTATATGCTTTTGTCGCTCACTTAGGACAACCGGTTATTAAACCCGAGCGAAGCTGGAGCGAGATAAATAGATAATTCTTACTAATATTATAAATGCGAAAGTGTGTTTGTTTGTTGGTTTGTCCTTCAATCACGCCGCAACGGAGCAACGGATCGACGTAATTTTTGGCATGGGCATTTTTGAGGACCTGGAGAGTGACATAGGCTACTTTTTATCCCGGAAAGCTAGAGTTCCTGCGGGAAGCAAAAAAACTTAAACCACGCAGACGAAGTCGCGGGCATTAGCTAGTAAAGATATATAAAGTAAACAAGTACAGAAAAAAGTGCGCAATGGCGGTCTTATCACTAAAACTGATCTCCTCCAAGTCCAGACAACCCAATAACAATCATTGTGGCCAATTCTATCTAACACAATCTCCAAACTAAACTTAAAGACACCTGTGAACTTAGTTCTCTCGTTTTCTGCAGAGAGTATTATGATTTTAGTTTAGTTTAGTGATTGTGTGCAACTAGGTACTAAAATTCTACATCAATGGTGCAACAGAATCAGCCCAAATATTTAGATAACTATCAATCATCATTTATCAGCATCGATACAAAAGATACGAGATATACCTACATGTAATAAATAAACAAATTACCTTTCTTACTGAAGGAAGAGACACACTTCTTTTTTATTGTTTTAGATAGGCCAAAAGTTCACTTTACAACTTTTTCCAAGGAATGTGACGATCAAAGTGATGTGGCGTGGCACTAGTTTCATGCACTTGGTTATCTTAGTAGAGTGACCTACCTAGTTTTCAATATTGCTGAGTAAACATTAGTATTATACATATTTTACGCGTATTTTCTATTTATTAGCTACAAAGTTGTTTACCACAGAGTACAATAACTAAAATGATAAAATTGTTTACCAACACTTGTGTTTTTTGATACTGGCTTTACAGTTCTGGGTTTCAGCCTTTTCGTTCTCTAACCATAGGCTTGAGCCTGGAGTCTACTGGTCTACTGCTTCTCTGTCTACGTCTATGGGTCTGTGCCAAAGACATTCTGGGGTGCGATCCGTGCGATCGGCTAAAATCACAAAGTATTTTATCTTTTATCCAACTGGCCATAGACAGAGCAAGGAGGTTATAAATATAAGTATCTGGCTTCACATTTTAAGATATTTTTCAGGATTGTATTTTTACAATGGGTCGCAAACCACAGATTACTGAATATCGAGCTCTATGATGTCGAGCTTTAAAAAGCTTTAAGAGCTTGTCTAAAGAGTGGTATATGTGTATAATCTATGTATAGAGTCACGGACCCTGAATATCGACATTTTGGTGGTGTGGACCTACATAAAATCCAACTAATTTGAATATCTATGGTAATCTATCAATTTTAATTTACCTCCACCCTCCTTAATTTAAATGGACAATTGACAGCTCAATTTATATTGCCCCCCTTTCATTTATATCCCCGCGGAAAGGGGTAGCACTAGTTTAGAGCTGTCATTTTAGTTTAGATTGATTGTCAAGTTATTTTAAATAATGTAAAATAATTGAAAACTTTAGAATAATTAGATTAAAGCATTTCTGTATTTTTTAGAACTGGTATCCAGGGCCGTAAAATAAAAAAATAAAAAAACAATGAATACCAGTAAAACGCCTACAAAAAATTTAACAAAATTTAGTTTAGCGCCATGGAGTCTTCCCCCAAATCATATCGCGTTGTATCGCTTTCGTCGCTCACCAAGAACTTGGGTAAAAGGAAAACACGGAATGTGCGTTTCAAAATTTACTAAAACTAAATCTAAAATACATGCAAGTAAACAAAAATAAGCAATTCACATCAATTTATAGCTAGGAGTCAATGATCTTTCCCGGGATGCAATCTATCTCTATACAAAATTTTATCAAAATTCGTTGAAAAGGTGGGCTGTTAAAGCGTAGCAGACAGACACACTTTCGCATTTATAATATTAGTAGGTGTGGATTTGCGCCTATTAATACCCTTTTCTGAAAGAAACACTTATTCTGGGGCCATACTTAAAGGCTGACATGGGGCTAAATATATCGCTTCTTAGCGATAAGGCCGCCTGTTGTACATAGCGTAAGATCCCTGTGTAGAACGACCTTCACCGAGATGGTTAATGGATGAAACCTACTTTTTATTTTTATTTATTATATAGATTTTAAATACGCCTATAATAGGTTGACTATCTAAATCCGGTCCAGGCTATTTTTAAATTAATTAATTATAATTATTTTTTTTTGACAAGTTTATTGTAGCCAGTGCTATACCATCGCGTATACAAAATAAAAAAATAAAAAGTAGGTTTCAAACAAAAAAAGAAACAAAAAAAAAGGTGCATGCAAAATAAAAAATAAAAAATAGGTTTCATCCATGAAGGTCGGGGTATATCCGGATCTCCAACTAACAGTTTTTTCCTTTTATGTATGTGTCTATATTCTTCAAATCTTTTTTGTATCTAGTTTGGTAAATAGTAGTAGGTAGTTTGGTATTTTGATTTCATTTCATAGTAGCGATTCCTCTGCTGATTCATTACGTGCCCAAAGTTACCCCTTTCCTTGATTTTTGCCTATTTTCTGCTGATTCACTCCGTATTGTGAGGGTTTTATTCGGGTTTTGCACATTTCCTGATTTTCTCATCCTGCTGTTATGTGAGCGGTTTACGCGTGTTCCCACGGGTTGCATATACCGAGGCAGTATATCTTTGAGCCTGTATCTCCCGCCATCCATTTGCAAGAAGCCTAATTTTACTCCTCTCTTTAGTGCTCTGAAAAAAAGGTTTACTGTAATTAAAATTGTTTGGATCATCATACTAATATTATCCGGCTTGGTGGGAGGCCACTATGATCATGTTAGTGATAATAACCGGGACCGACGGCTTAACGTGCTCTCCGAGGCACGGGGGTGAAACACCAACGCTAACTTCCTAACTCCGGGCTAGTACGGAGAATTTCTCAAATTTCTAGCCAGAAAAACCTATTACTTAATTATGGCCCGACCCGGGACTCGAACCCGGGACCTCGTCGGCCGCAGTTGAACATGCTAACCACTACACCAACGAGGCACTGAAGACTTATGGTAGGGGAGCCCAAATAAATAAATAAATAAATAAAACTTTATTTCAAGCGACAATGACTCATATTTTGTTAGTTATACAAACTTATTTCCTATGTTAGTACCTACTTAACCTAAAAAAAACTAAACCTAATAACTAAAACTAAACCTAAATACGAGTCATCGCTGTGCCATTCCGTTAGAAATAGCACAGCAATGACCCACATATATGCAGTCCAATCTGCTGGCAATTAACTTCAGAATGCTGTTGGTACTGCCCCGCACTCCGCGCACCAGGGTTCCGCATCTTTTTTTTTTTTCCAAGAGGGGATTTTTGGATTTACTCCAGCGCGGTTGATTAATATAAAGGGGGATTCTTTGGCCCCTGTAGAGTACCTTCACCACCTAAAGCAGCTGGAGGTTTTTAAGTACACTCTCCGACTTCTTTAGGTCTCGCTCAAATCGTCAGATAATTTGAATGTACACTTTTCAGCACGTAATTAACTCACTCTACCTTAATGTGACGCGCTCGAGTATTTTTGATGATCGATATTATTTATTTAATATTTTGATCTGCTGTCCTAGACAGACCACCAATATACAGGGCTCATATATGGTGAAGGTACTCTACAGGGACCAAAGAATCCCCCTTTATATTAATCTACGGCGCTGGAGTAAATCCAAAAATCCCCTCTTGGGCTCCCCTACTATTAACAACGTGTAATCCAGACTGAGATGGCAGTATGCATGGAGGAAAGAAGGATTATATATATATCTTACCTTCCAACTTTTCTATTAAGCAGCGGGTCTCGGATTTTAAATTCCAATTTGATAAATTTGTTGATGGCGCGCGTGCTCCAAGATGATTTTTTCGTTAACTTTTCGATCGCGGATAAGACCAACTCCCCTGTGTTCGGTGTGGTTTTGACCATTTTTAATTTCGTAAAACGAAAACGATAATATTACGCGGTGAAAATTGAAAATTTTAGAAAATAGCTTGCTTGCTATGGCCTGATATGACTGGTGATGAATATGATGGCATGTTATGTCAGTCTTTCAGACATTTTTTTAGAAACATTCGAATTTTAAAGCTTATGGTTTTTCAAAAAAAAGGAGGTTCTCAATTCGTCGGAATCTATTTTTATAAAAAATAAGATACGCGCCGAATTGAGAACCTCATCAATAGACTGCATCATCACTTACCATCAGGTGAGATTGCAGTCAAGGGCTAACTTGTAGTGGATATAAAAAAAAAGGCAGAGCTTAACAGTTACTTCGCTCATTGTTATTGGAAAGTGGAAAGCACTGGGTCTGGTCGCTATATCGACCCTCTAATAACCCCTTATTAGGTACTTATAAGGTGCTAAGTATGAAATACATTCATATACGTGAAAACAGCCTCGGTGGTCTAGTGGTTGGCATGTTCGATTGCGGCCGACGAGGTTTCAGGTTCGAGTCCCGGGTCGGACCATAATTAAGTGTTGGGTTTTTCTGACTAGTCATAGTTATAAATTAGGAAGTTGGCGGTGTTTTACCCGACCGTGCTTCGGAGAGCACGTTAAGCCGTCGGCCCCGGTGGTTATCACTAACATTTTAATAGTCGTTAAAGCCGCCAACCCGCATTGGAGAAGCGTGGTAAGCTCTAATTCCCTCTCTCCTATGAGGGTGGAGCCCTGTGCCCAGCAGTGGGACGTTAATGGGCTGTAGTGGGATACGCGATACAAACAATCGATGTATCTACTAGAAACCGCCATAAGCTAGTAACAGCGTCATATCGTGTG
This sequence comes from Erebia aethiops, assembly GCA_923060345.2. Taxonomy (NCBI): domain Eukaryota; kingdom Metazoa; phylum Arthropoda; class Insecta; order Lepidoptera; family Nymphalidae; genus Erebia; species Erebia aethiops. Next base: position 1,528,717 of record OV281084.1, on the reverse strand, counting down.
CGCAAGGTGCAGAAATCCTTTGTGGGGTCCAGTGTACGCTTTTATAACATGGTTCCCAAAGAGTTTCTTGATGTGCCGTTGCATTAATTTAAAGACTGTTAAACAGCATTTGTTTAGTCGAGCTTATTGTTTTAGCTGATGCCCGCGACTTTGTCCGCGTGGATTGAGGTATCTATTTTTGTTCCCGCGGGAACTCTTTAATTTTCTGGAATAAAAAGTCGCCAATGTGCTAGCTATTCCAGACTATAATCCTTTTCTGTGCCAAATTTCATCCAGATCCGTTCAGCCGTTGGGATGTGATTGAGTAACAAACATCCATTCATCCATCCATCCATCCATCCATTCATCCATCCATCCATCCATCCATCCATCCAAACTTTTGCATTTATTATATTAGTATAGATTGATGATTTTCGTTGCAGGCAAGCAACCGTCTTCGTATCCAGCAGCCCACATCTTGTTACGTAATGAATGTGTTAGTTACATATTTTAACATTTTTCTTTTTATGAATGTATAATTTTTATTAATATTAATTTTAATTTATAATTCCTGAATTTTCCTTTGTCTGGCCTGGCCGGCTTCGGCCGTGGCTAGTTACCACCCTACCGGCAAAGACGTGCCGCCAAGCGATTTAGCGTTCCGGTAAGATGCCGTGTAGAAACCGAAGGGGTGTGGGTTTAATATAACTGCCATGCCCCTAACAGGTTAGCCCGCTACCGTCTTAGACTGCATCATCACTTACCATCAGGTGTGATCGCAGTCAAGGGCTAGCTTGTAGTGGATAAAAAAAATAAAAGAACCATAAAAAAAAGAGCTGAGTTTCTTGCTGGCTCTTCTCAGTAGAACCGCTTCCCGAACCGGTGGTAGAGGGCTGACTTATTATAAACGACATAAGTTGTCCTACGTGAAATACCTATATATGGTAAATATAAATCATTTACCACATACAGGGACTGAAAAACAGATTCATAAAGGTTACAGAGTAATAAGTGTAACAGGTTGAATTGATAACAGAATCAAATCTGTAACCGTTTTCAATGTGTTTTTAAATCTCTTAACCCAAAACACTTATATTTCTGTAGCAGTAATGAAGGTGTTTAACACTGTTATAGTGTAACCGGAATACCGATGTTGCCTTTAGTGTTCAAATTTGAACCTAAGGTGAAAGCACGGATGGTTGCCATTTTTTTAAGAAAAACATGACCAATGTTGTGTCAGTGTGTGTAAAGTCCAATGAAGTGAGAAGACCGCGCTATCACACTGTGCAATTTTTCAGGGCCTTACCTTACCTTAGACCTTACCTTACCTTACTTTACCTTACCTTACCTTAGACCTTAGATTAGGGTTACAGATAAAAACACTTCAGAAATAAACGGTTACAGATTGATTGGGTTTATCGATTCTGTTTCTGTTTAAGTGTCGTTTCTGTTTCTGTAATAAGTGTTTCTGTTCTTTAACAGTTTCAAAAAACAGTTTAAGACATTTATTTCGGTTACTGTTTCAGTCCTTAACCATGAATATAGGTATTCAGTATAAACCTACCTACCAAATTACAATAAACCTTCTTTAAATACTAAACAGGTGTTTCAATGCTACCGCCTACCGCCGCGAATAACAACAGCTAAGTAAGTAGATAAGTCTATCCAAACAAATTCCATGTTCGTCAATCCATACTAATATTATTATTATTATAAATGCGAAAGTGTGTATGTCTGTCTGCTACGCTTTAACGGCGTATCTTTTCAACCGATTTTGGTGAAATTTGGTATATCGATAGTTTAGGTATAGCCCGGGGAAGGGATATGTTGCTTTTTACCCCGGAAAATTAAGGAGTTCCCGTGGTAATCGAATTTAACCTTTATCCATGCGAACGAAGTCGCAGGCATCAGCTATGTCCTAAATAAATTATAAAGTGCTATAGTATATTGTGTATTGCCTAGGGATGAAACACATCGTGTTTCATCCCGCGTCAAGCACTATATTTTTCATATAATTCGCATTAAAAGTGCGAGTCTTATTAAAAATGATATCTGTCAGTTATTTTGAAATAAACAAAAGATACATTCTGACAGGATCGAAGGGAGGGCTGCTATATATGTCATTCAGGGGACAAAAAATCAGCATTTTTTTCCATACTAAAATTCGACATCAATGATTTTTTCAGATGATTTTCAACCCGCTGAATGACGTTTTCGTCTGAAATAGGGATGATGCCTATACCAAAAACTAGCGATCCGATCCGTTTTCGCACGGTTAGCACTAATAGTCTATACCCAATCATTAAAACGAGGCGATTGCCCTCCCGTCAAACTGGGTAGTGAAGATTTGCCAACCACATCTTGCGTTAAGTATCGGGGTCTGACCTGGAAATAGGTCTAGGAAAAGAAATGAACTAAACGCTCGATTCAGAAACTTGCTTTGGTTACTTGGCCGGCAATCGACGTTGACCCTTAATAACGAAGTGCTTGTTTACTGCAAAGTACTGAAACCAATTTGGCTCTATCAAATCAAATCAAATCAAATATTTCAAATCAAATATTTCAAATCAAATATTTTTTATTCAAATAAACTTTTACAAGTACTTTTGAATCGTCAAGCGAATCTACCACTGGTTCGGAATGCCATTCCTACCGAGAAGAACCAGCAAGAAACTCGGTGGTTGCTCTTTTTAAATAATTCATTTACAATTACTATATCAATGTGTACATAAGTAACCGCTGTCCCCAGCATTGCTGGAGCGATCAAATCCATGCTCCTCTATCATTTACATAATCTTCAACAGTATAATAAGCTTTTTTCAGGAGCATACTTTTAATGGATTTCTTAAATTTGTTTATTCAATTCATGTCAAAGACGGGCAGACAGAAAGTAGCCCCATTCCCGCCGGTGGCACCCGTTCACGAGCATGACGCATGATCCAGCCATTGCTTCGCTCGACTATATTTGAGGGAACGTATGGAATACAATTGTGGGGTACAAGTACAACTTGTAAGTCGAACATAATGCGGAGTCTAAAATAATATACTGAGGATAATAACTAATGCGCCCTGGTTTACGCGCAACGAAGAAATGCACCAGTATCTAAATATGCCAACTATTTGTGATGAAATTAATAAATAGTCGAAAAAACACAAAGTTCGTCTCGTCAATCACCCAAACTCACTTACTTGCCAACTCACTACTAGGCGCCTCAAGAGTGAAAAGGTTAAAACGAGCTGATGTGCTCGATATGTGACGAACGTTCGAGCGCTGGCTCTCTCTTTCGCAAAAGTCAATTTTAGAACAACGCATCTGCTTAGAGTCACCCGACTGATTGCAGATTAAAAGGAAAAAAAAGTCTATACCCAATGTAGCCAGTGGGCAGTGGGCAGGTTTTACATTTTAATATTAGATTGTAAGAGTTTAGAGTACGCCCCGTCCTCACCACACCTGGCACAGTCATCACTCATCAGCCCTTAGATTATAAGTAGGTAGGTATTTAATCTGAGCGCCGCCGGCCGGAGTCGCACGTCGGAGTTAAACATTATTTCTATGATATCTCATAAGATATTAATCTAAATTGAATGGTGTAAAGGACAATTTTTATCTTAATTTAATACTTGAGATGACTAACATATTTGACCGAGCGAAGCGAAGGTCTCTGAGTCTACTTGGGTGAATTGGCACTTGTCCGTCCGTCCGTCCGTCCGTCCGTCCGTCCGTCCGTCCGTCTGTCAGAGCATTATAACTTCTGAATTACTGAACGCAATTACTTCAGCTTTAAATATAATATGTAAACCAATGGCCTCCCGCCGAATATGGCTTAAAAAATAATAAAAATCTTTATTTCAGGGGGGCTCTCATAGAAGCGAATGCGAAGTAAAATATTTTTTATAAAGTTACATAGGGTTGCGGTATATCATTTTAAAGATAATTAGGAATAGAGTCCAAAAATATTTTTTTTTTAATTTTTCCCCCAAAATTGACGAAATGGGGGGCTTTCAAAGTGGTGATTTTCTAACGTCCAAAGATGACCTCAGAACTCTAAATTTTCTGAAAGGATGAGCCTGAAACTTGATCAATTATTTCAATTATATCCTGTACTTGAACAACAAATACTAAAATTAGATAAATATTGTAAGGAAACGGAATTATTTAATTTTTAATGAGCTTCAGTATTTTTAACAGAACTTCACATTTATGTCAATAGATGGCGCCGCGAGGTCTTAGTTCGGGGCGAACCACTAGTTATTTTGATAAGGATTAATACTATTTCTAAAAGCACCTTCGCAAGTTAAGCATTGGTTTAGACCAAATTTGAAAATCATAAAAATGGTTATTGTGAGTCAACTTAAAAGATAGATATATAATTATATGCTATCGCGGACTTTTTGTTTTTGTGTCACTTTACCTATATTTACGCAGAGCGCACGCCACGTAAGCTCTCTGATATTATTGCAATTTTCGTAAGGATCTCTAATTTTTTTCAAAATAAAATATAGCCTCGCTGATAATGTAGCTTTTTTGATGTAGTTTTGAGTTTATCCATTACAAACAAACAAATCTTTCCTCTTTATAATATTAGTTAAGATAAATTATTTTTAACTCATTATTAAATAGAGGGTCTTCCTAAAGACCTAAAATTCACATCCTTGGTTAGTTTAAAGTTTGATAACCATTTTAAAATAAGTATAGAAAGTGCGTTGAAATTTCATACAACTTCCATACTATAAAAAAAAAGTTATAGAAGTGCGTTTTTAAGTTTGATTTGATTGAGTTATCATCCCTATATTGAGTTATTGACTAGTAACGGGTGGCTCAACAGGCACTGAAACTCGCACTTTCAAGGCCAGTTACATAAAACACCTGTTTCGACGCTTGTTGCCACGTGCAAAATAAACAGTGGTAACATCAACAGCTATTTGCTGAAAGTAAGTTACGTACTTACCTACTGTGTAAACACGAAAAAGAAGTTCAAATATAATAAAATGTACGTCTGAAAAACAATTCACCAGTGAAAAATTGAACAAAAAAATATAACACAAAGCAAGTTGATTGGACAGCTGAGGTGCAATCATGTAAGGATCACCGATCAAATCGTTAAAGCTAGGCTTCAAAGTAAAATAAACCATAACAACATTGAATTAGAGCTCAATTTCGTGCATCCATATCCAACGATACCCTAAACGTATAAGAATGGATACACGAAATTGAGTTCTAATTCAATGCTGTTATGGTTTACTTTACTTTGAAGTCGAGCTTTTACGATTTGATCGGCGATCCTTACATGATTGTACCTCTGATCCTCTCTACGGTCTCGGGGCATACCTACTGCCATCGCTTAAAGTAGTATTATTTTAATATTGTTAAGGCTCTTGTTCCAGAATTATAGTCCTTATTTTAGGGACGTCAAGGTACGTCATATAAAACGTCAATTTTAAAATAATACTGCTCTTGAGATGGTAGTATGCTGCTAGTACGGATATCAAAATTGAAGTACATTATAAAGAGATAATAAAAAAATTATTGCTTATTTTTTTTTTATTCTGGTATTTTATTGGGGCTTTGACGACTTGACGACCTCCGTGGCGCAGTGTGTAGCGCTGTTGCCTTAACGTGCGGAGGTCTGGGGTTCGATCCCCGGCAGGGTCAATTTAGGAATTTATAATTTCTGAATTTTCCCTGGTCTGGCCTGTTGGGAGGCTTCGGCCGTGGCTAGTTACCACCCTACCGGCAAAGACGTGCCGCTAAGCGATTTAGCGTTCCGGTACGATGCCGTGTAGAAACCGAAGGGGTGTGGGTTTAATATAACTGCCATGCCCCTAACAGGTTAGCCCGCTACCATCTTAGACTGCATCATCACTTACCATCAGGTGTGATCGCAGTCAAGGGCTAGCTTGTAGAGGATAAAAAAAAAAAAAAAGGCTTTTATAGTTTAAACCTATATGCCAGCCCCATCGTAACACACAAAATTACAGACAAATTATAATTAAATCGAAAGTTATAACAATTAGAATCCCTAACGAATTCCTTATCTTGAAAACAACATTTCAAGCATCTTTTTCTTAATCTAATGGAGGTGATATGGTCAGTATTGACAAAACCCCTAAAATAAAATAAATGAGAATTAAAAAAAATCACTTCAGTTAGGTGCCCGAATTGACCATGCCGGGGATCGAACCCGGGACCTCCTGCTTATGAGACCAAAGCACTAGTAATACAGTGGGTAGATATTTTATTCTGTCCGACGACTGGGCAATTTAAATAAATTGGATCTGGGCATAGGTGTAGGTACTTACTCAGCATCCCTGAGTAATTTTTATTAGGAAATATTAAATAAAGTGATTATACATCTAAAAATCTTAAAAATAAATAAAGAATAATATAATAACTAAAATATATTATTAAAAGGAGTCCCTTTAGGCAAGGTTCCAAAGATACTGGCAGCGTTCCCCCTTTGAATGGCTAGACTTATTCTTTGTCCGAGGTAGCTGCCAGCTCTTCGGTCTCCTGTGAAAAGGAAATTAAGTGACCTGCGCGAAACATTCGTGAACACATAGTCAGAGCGAATAGCGTATAAAAAAGAATTCGTGTATGCACATTCACCTAGCTACGCCCGGTTGATACGAACGAAATGGATTAAGGACTGTGTCCTGGCCCACCACCTGGAGGATGCCGTTACCAGAGTTACCCAATCTTTCCCAGACAGAATATATAATATATACGCGCTCTGATAACAGCAAAGAAATCGGGCATTCCCGCCTCGGCAAACATGCCCGACGCGCTTCTATTATAAACTCGGAAACTTCATCTCTCTCTCTGTGTCGTATCATTGCTGAGGGTCGTGACCCCTTTCACTTACCCCACTAATCACATAATGGCAGTATCTTGGGAAAATAATGCGTTGGGTACGAGCACTATTTCAACTCTTAGGTTTCTATCGATTATTACCAGATGTTAGTGATAATAACCGGGACTGATGGCGTAGCGTGTTCTCCGAGGCACGGAGGAAACGAAAAGGCCAAATTCAGACTACCAAATTCGGTCACCCATCCAGTTACCGACTTGGGTCAATGTTGCGTAACAACGGCAATCGACTGAACACTTGTCCCTTATTAGTCCACACGTTGTTTATGTTTAGGTAATTTGTATAAGTTTAGTTAAACTAAGTATAAAATTGTAGTGTTGGTCAGTAAACTTTGATTTATTTATTTATTTATTAGACCAGGCAACGGGGCGGTTCGTTGTATGGAGACCCCCACATTAAATCCTCAGTCGGTGAAACTTGGCAGGGTTGTAGACTGTAGTATGGTATATGAACCAAAACTTGTACAAAAATATCCCAAAAAAAACATGCGGAAGTATTTATACCTAAAACTTAAAATTTAAGACTGAATATTTTCTCGATTTCTTCAAGTAGGTACTCAAAACCGAAATACGAGTATCAAAGGAAATAATCATGCAGAACATCGATATAAACCGATTTTATTATCAAACCTAAACTGCGTTTAAGCGATAATGTAAGGTAGGTACGTAATACGTTATCCTGATTTAACAATTGGGTTATACCATAAAAAACCTTACTTCCTTTCTGATTTTTTATTGGATATTTTTAATATACGTTTAACTCGTGATACTTTATCATATGTCGCCTGAAGAATTATTGTTGGGGTCCACTAGTTATATTGCCTAGAGACTGAAGTCTACTCGAAACTTCATGTAAGCTTTCTGAGTGTCGGTGACCGTGTGTTGTGAGCGCGAGTTATCACAGGAGCTATACGAGGGGCTACGGCCTACGGGTTAGCGTCATAGCGTAGCCCGTAGCGTATAGCGAATCTGCCTAGTACGTGGTGTGAACTAGAAACTAACTAGTGATGTACCGGATCATTAAAAATGTAACAAAATCACGCGGATTCGGATCGGATACGGATTATAACTTTTTTACTCAATCGGTGTCGGTGCGCGTGAAATTCCCTCCGATAAATGTTTGCAATATAAAGGTGTCAAATATTTGATTTTAAGAAATAAAATAATAATCTGAAAGGAATTTAATAGTTTTTCATTGCTACCTAATCACCTTTAAATAGAATTTTATCTTTGTATTGAAAATTAATAAGGTATTTAAAGAACCGTAAAGAGATCCGTTAAAAAAGTAACGGATAAGTAGATACGGATACGAATCTTCCTTCTCCCGCGGATATCCGCGGATACGGATATCCAGCACATCACTAAAACTAACATTAAGAAAATGTATAAAAACTTTAAGACCTAGCATCCCGCGTCAGTTGTTTTTCGAATTTACGACCGTGCACATAGATTATTTTAAAATTCCAATTTCAAATGAATAAAACTTTTTTATGACAATATTTATTGAACTGTTATCAATATAAAATAAATAAATTAGTAAATAATATCTATACAACATAATATAATAATTTAGGAATATGTTGGCGATTGCAGTCATTATATTTGCCGCCATTTCTGGTAAGTGCTCAAACTTAATATAATTTACATAATTCTAATAACTTTAGGTAATGAATATATTAAATTGCGAAAAAAATTTTTTTTGGCAAATTAATTTCTTTCTTTTTGGGCTTTCAAAGTGGAGATTTTCCAACGTTTTAAGTTGACCTCAGAAATCTCAATTTTCTGAAAGGCTGAGCCTGAAACTTGATCAATTATTTGAATTCATTTGAATTATATCAACTCGAACAACAAATACTAAAATTAGATAAATATTATGAGGAAACGAAATTATTTAATTTTTAATGATCTTCAGTATTTTTCACAGAATTTCACAATGATGTCAATAGATGTCACTTTGCTTACAAATAATAAATACTGTCCTAAGGATACCGGGAGGTCTCAGTTCGGGGCGAACCACTAGTATAGAGATACTTACGCGTGTAGGTATACTACCGCGGTAGATAATCCCTTTTTTTTTTTTTTTTTTTAATTTATTTATTTCTAATGGATACAACAATTTTTAAATAATATATATCTCGCCAAACTGGTGGGCCAGTTTGTTGGCGAGTTGGCGCTCTATACATAATATTTAAGTTGTATCTAAAAATATGCACTAGTAAACCTACGAGTAATAACCTAACACTAACAAACAAATTTTAACAAAATCAAAAAAAAGCACAACTAGACAATATAAACAAAAGAGCAAATAAAAAATATAAATAAAGAGGAGAGAAAAATAAAAATAACTAACTAATTATTGATCAATAATAATTAATTAGTCAGTATAGGAGTACTTAAGTGACCTTTTAACTTCTTCTTAAGTATTCCTACACTAACCTTATTTTCCTCCCTTAGCCAATCTATGCTATTGTAAATTTTGGGTACTAAATAACAACTCAACCTTTTACCGTAATAGTTACATACCTTTGGCAACGTAAATCTTACCTTTCTGCCCTAAAACGACTATTCCTAAAATGACGAGTTACCAAAATGTAAATATACAATGATAGCAAAACTAGCAGTGAAACAGCCCCGACTCATGAATCGATCTTCACCATTACTGCTCCATGATAACGCGAGACCTCATACAGCACGAAAAACCGTTTTAACTATACAGGAACTGCAATTTTGACGACCTCCGTGGCGCCGTGTGTAGCGCTGTTGCCTTAACGTGCGGAGGTTCCGGGTTCGATCCCCGGCAGGGTCAATTTGGGAATTTATAATTTCTGAATTGCCCCTGGTCTGGTCTGGTGGGAGGCTTCGGCCGTGGCTAGTTACCACCCTACCGGCAAAAACGTGCCGCCAAACGATTTAGCGTTCCGGTACGATGCCGTGTAGAAACCGAAGGGGTATGGGTTTAGTATAACTGCCATGCCCCTAACAGGTTAGCCCGCTACCATCTTAGACTGTATCATCACTCCATCAGGTGAGATCGCAGTCAGGGGATGCCCCGTCACTCACGTCCGCAGGAATTACCTATTACCTCCCTGCACGTGTCCCCCGGGTGGTGCTAAGCGAGCGACGAACCAGGATTCGTAATAAATGCCATACGATTTTAAAAAAAGGGCTAGCTTGTAGTGGATTAAAAAAAAAAAAAAATTAGAAACCATTCGTCACCATCCGTATTCGCCAGACCTTGCACCAACGGAATACCATTTTTTTCGTGATTTGGACAATTTTCTACGTGATAAAAAGTTTTCTTCTCAGGAGGCAGTACAAAATGCTTTCACACAGTTTGTTGAATCTAGATCACCAGAGTTCTATCGCAAAGGCATAAATGACCTTCCTTTTAGATGGTAGCAATGTACAGATAATAAATAAATATTTTAAATTTTTTTTTTTTATAGTAAAAAAAAATTACAAGATATAATAAAAACTTATAGACTAAAGTTCTAAACGTTAATCTAAAATCCTTATATACCTACTAACAAAAATAAAAATAAAACCCTAATCAAAAAGACCACCCCTGGTTGCCTCTGGCCCAAAGGTACCCATCAAACTTGCAGCATTGCCGCGCTGAATGGCGATGGATAACCTTTGAACCAGGTAGGAACCAGAACGTGGGTCACAGCCCCTTTCCCTTAAACGACAGCCGATCTCTTTTATAAATTTTTTTGAATGTCCACCCCAGCATCCCATCGTCTCCACCGCCAGTGGGACAAATAAATATTGGCCCAAGAGAGGTGCATATTTGGCCCTCTTCCTCGCGGCAGCGGATTCTGCAGCGGCACCAGCTAACCGTGACGTACGGCTAAGGTCGCTTGGTGCCAAAAATGTTTAATTTTTTAATATGTTAAATTAAAAAAAACGCATTTCAATATTATTATAAAAGTGCCATTTGTTCAATGAATGAAAGTTTCAATAAAGTAGGTAAGTAAATAAGTCTTCACCGAATCGACTTTCAGAATAAAATGTTCTCTGGGGCCAAAGGTTTTAATCATATCATACTAATATTATAAATGCGAAAGTGTGTTTGTTTGTTGGTTCGTTGGTTTATTGGTTTGTTGGTTTGTCCTTCAATCACGCCGCAACGGAGCAACGGATCGACGTGATTGTTGGCATGGGTATAGTTGAGAACCTGGGAGAGTGACATAAGCTACTTTTTATCCCCTCGCGGGAATCAAAAAACTTAACCACGCGGACGAAGTAAGGATTATAATTCTAAAAAAAGTCAATCAACAATAATCAAATAATAGTAGATTATACACCAAGGGGATAAAGCACTGTTTTATGTCACGGGCGCTACATTGAATCCTGAACGTAACGAAGGACTCCAAATTTAACTCCCGAGCGCAGCGAGGGTGTTATAAGTTAATTCCCGACCAAAGGGAGGGAATTAAGATTGAGTCCTGAGTGCAGTGAGGGATTCAAGCGCCCAAGAAAAAAACTGCTTTATCCCGGTGGTGTATACTCTACTTTTCTCACTTTATGCGAGACAATAAAAAAGGCTTAGTAGATAGTTTTTATTACAGCAAATTGATATTGGAGACATTAGTCGTTAGGTACGTTTATCGAGGTTGAGCTAGAGTTTATTTGAGTTGTGATAGAATCTTCTAAAGGTACTACTAGCTACGGCTATAGCAACTTCTTCCAGCTGGCGTGGCCTACTCGATTTGACAAACAAACGAAGCTCGTCTCAGTGCGAATCTAGTGGGCCACGGCCTATATAGCCACTTCTTTCAGCTGGCGTGGCCTACTCGATTTGACAAACAAATGAGTTCGTCTCAGTGCGAATCTAGTCGGCCACGGCTTCGGTTTTAGAAAATCGAGTTGGCCGCGCCCGCTGAGAACACATTCTGTTTAGCGAAATTAGACTTTATCTACATAGCAATAAGAATTAAAAAAATTATTAATAAAGTAAAAATCACATTATTGACCAGCGGGTTATAATGAAATTCAATAGAACATTATAACCCGGCTAAAGCCAAAAGATATAATGTTTTGCTTTCGGTAAGGTTTACATGACATATAATTCGGCATTGTCGAGCATGTGGTGTGAAAAATATATTATAGATGCGAAAGTTTGAATAGATGTATAGATGGATGTATGGCCACTCTATAGGCATTAGACGTACCTACTGCCAAGCGATTTAGCGTTCCGGCACGATGCCGTGTAGAAAGAGAAACGGAGATAATATTTTATTAACATTTAGTGAAAAAAAACATCATCCTAAATATTAAGTATCTAACTATTATTATTTATACGGCTGGATATACAATTATAATCTTTCTTGTTACAGGTCTTGGAGCCCACGAACGTAAGTGATTTTACAAGCTAATTTAATTTCAATAATTTATTTATAATTACATGACGCTAAATTAATAATTTCAATAATTTATTTATAACAGACAAACATTGTACTTACCTCAAACTCGGAATCATGGCTTCGGATCCAAGGCACGCACATTTTTTTTATAGGCTAGCGGTTGGCTGCAATCACTTGCTTGCAAGTGGTGCTGCAGCCTTAGGTGGGGTGCGCTTGTCTAGAAGATCCCTATTCACTCTTGATTTGAAGGTACCTATATTTAAAGAGGAGGGGAAAACGAAAGCTGGAGGGGCATTCCATATCCTAGCGGTTCGAATTAGAAACGAGGAAGCAAATCGCTTCGTACGAGCCCGTGGAATTTCGACTGCGTAAGGGTGCAGACCTTGTCGATGCCTTGCCGTTCGATGATAAAAAGGTGACTGAGGAACCAGATCGAATAGTTCTTGAGCACACTCTCCGAAATATATCCTGTAGAATACTGACAGTTATGCAACTTTGCGTCGATGTTCCAAGCTTTGCAGCCTCGAACTGACCAGCGCTTTGTTACCAATAAGTCTCCTGGCGCGACGATCCACCGAATCCAATGCATCAAGCTGGTACTTGGCCGAACCGTCCCATAAATGGCTACAGCACTCCATGCACGATCGAACTTGTGCTTGGTACAGGATAAGATGCTATCCCGGCGTGAAGTACCGCTTGACTTTGTTGAGGATGCCAAGTTTCTTGCCAGCTATTTTTGCCTTGGATTCGATGCATTGTCCAAAGTTGAGGTTGGACGATGTGTTGATACCGAGGAGCTCGACACTGTCGGTAATTGGAACCGATATAGGTATTGCGGAAAGTTGGAGTGAGTGGGAATGAACTCCGTTTTGCGGTGAAAAGACACGCTTGCGTTTTGCGTTGCGTTTTGGTAGGGTTACATCTAACTTTTCGGAGCTTTTGCTAATACTCTACGTATCTAAGATGTGGAATGCTCTTCCGGCGCATGTAATCCACGTAGGAATTAAATTAAGTTCTTTCAAGGCAAGAGTGAATAGGCATTTTATAGGCAAGCGCGAGCCCTTGTTATAAGAGTAGGTACTTACCCTATTATTATAGGAGTATAAAGCCTTTGTCTTTTGAGAGGAGAGCCGAGATCCGTAGTATCAGGGCGCGTATGGAAACCTCGAAGCTGTTTTCATCGTTTTCGTCGTCATTAATTACTGATAGAGCGTTAACAGCTGAACAAATTAAGTCTCTTGCAGCGACTTCAGCAAGTTACGGTCTTGCACCGCCTGGATGGATCCAACGGGTCCCTTTGACTCACCTGAAGTCATCCGTCCACCTAGTAGGGGTCTGCCAACGCTACGCCTTGTTACCCCTAAGTATTTTACTAGACTTTGCCCGCGACTTCGTCCGCGTGTACTACACAAATTTCAAACCCCTAAATTACCCCCTTAGGGGTTGAATATTCAACAATCGTTTCAAAGTGGATGCCTACGTTATAAAAGCTATCTGTATGACAAATTTAAGCCCGATTTGTCCAGTGGTTTGGGCTGTTAGATCAGCCAGTCAGTCATACTAAACAAGGCACCAATTTAGAATAAGCATCATTTAACTTTGTGTTTATTGGAACAGCGATGTTTTAAGACCTCAGATCCGTGGTTGAGATGAATGATTAGTAATTTCTTCCGCAGCTGAATCACAATGGGAAGGAGTGTGCACGACAGGGTACCAGCAGTCGCCTATCAACATAGTGTCCAGCAGCGCGATCGTGGACGAGTATGACACTCACATCACAAGCCCGCTCGTGTTCCAGAGATACGAGAGCGTCAACGCGTCCGCTGTCAACGACGGACATGCGTGTGAGTAACCTGACAATAATCTCAGCAAAGTGGCCCAGAGTCTGCGTGACAGGACCGTACTAGAGCCTATCAACAGCGTGATCGTGGACATAGCACCTACATCAGAGGCCTAGAGGGGATATGAGAGCGTCAACGCGTCCGCTGTCAACGACGGACATGCGTGTGAGTAACCTGACAATAATCTCAGCAAAGTGGCCCAGAGTCTGCGTGACAGGACCGTACTAGAGCCTATCAACAGCGTGATCGTGGACATAGCACCTACATCAGAGGCCTAGAGGGGATATGAGAGCGTCAACGCGTCCGCTGTCAACGACGGACATGCGTGTGAGTAACCTGACAATAATCTCAGCAAAGTGGCCCAGAGTCTGCGTGACAGGACCGTACTAGAGCCTATCAACAGCGTGATCGTGGACATAGCACCTACATCAGAGGCCTAGAGGGGATATGAGAGCGTCAACGCGTCCGCTGTCAACGACGGACATGCGTGTGAGTAACCTGACAATAATCTCAGCAAAGTGGCCCAGAGTCTGCGTGACAGGACCGTACTAGAGCCTATCAACAGCGTGATCGTGGACATAGCACCTACATCAGAGGCCTAGAGGGGATATGAGAGCGTCAACGCGTCCGCTGTCAACGACGGACATGCGTGTGAGTAACCTGACAATAATCTCAGCAAAGTGGCCCAGAGTCTGCGTGACAGGACCGTACTAGAGCCTATCAACAGCGTGATCGTGGACATAGCACCTACATCAGAGGCCTAGAGGGGATATGAGAGCGTCAACGCGTCCGCTGTCAACGACGGACATGCGTGTGAGTAACCTGACAATAATCTCAGCAAAGTGGCCCAGAGTCTGCGTGACAGGACCGTACTAGAGCCTATCAACAGCGTGATCGTGGACATAGCACCTACATCAGAGGCCTAGAGGGGATATGAGAGCGTCAACGCGTCCGCTGTCAACGACGGACATGCGTGTGAGTAACCTGACAATAATCTCAGCAAAGTGGCCCAGAGTCTGCGTGACAGGACCGTACTAGAGCCTATCAACAGCGTGATCGTGGACATAGCACCTACATCAGAGGCCTAGAGGGGATATGAGAGCGTCAACGCGTCCGCTGTCAACGACGGACATGCGTGTGAGTAACCTGACAATAATCTCAGCAAAGTGGCCCAGAGTCTGCGTGACAGGACCGTACTAGAGCCTATCAACAGCGTGATCGTGGACATAGCACCTACATCAGAGGCCTAGAGGGGATATGAGAGCGTCAACGCGTCCGCTGTCAACGACGGACATGCGTGTGAGTAACCTGACAATAATCTCAGCAAAGTGGCCCAGAGTCTGCGTGACAGGACCGTACTAGAGCCTATCAACAGCGTGATCGTGGACATAGCACCTACATCAGAGGCCTAGAGGGGATATGAGAGCGTCAACGCGTCCGCTGTCAACGACGGACATGCGTGTGAGTAACCTGACAATAATCTCAGCAAAGTGGCCCAGAGTCTGCGTGACAGGACCGTACTAGAGCCTATCAACAGCGTGATCGTGGACATAGCACCTACATCAGAGGCCTAGAGGGGATATGAGAGCGTCAACGCGTCCGCTGTCAACGACGGACATGCGTGTGAGTAACCTGACAATAATCTCAGCAAAGTGGCCCAGAGTCTGCGTGACAGGACCGTACTAGAGCCTATCAACAGCGTGATCGTGGACATAGCACCTACATCAGAGGCCTAGAGGGGATATGAGAGCGTCAACGCGTCCGCTGTCAACGACGGACATGCGTGTGAGTAACCTGACAATAATCTCAGCAAAGTGGCCCAGAGTCTGCGTGACAGGACCGTACTAGAGCCTATCAACAGCGTGATCGTGGACATAGCACCTACATCAGAGGCCTAGAGGGGATATGAGAGCGTCAACGCGTCCGCTGTCAACGACGGACATGCGTGTGAGTAACCTGACAATAATCTCAGCAAAGTGGCCCAGAGTCTGCGTGACAGGACCGTACTAGAGCCTATCAACAGCGTGATCGTGGACATAGCACCTACATCAGAGGCCTAGAGGGGATATGAGAGCGTCAACGCGTCCGCTGTCAACGACGGACATGCGTGTGAGTAACCTGACAATAATCTAAGCAAAGTGGCCCAGAGTCTGCGTGACAGGACCGTACTAGAGCCTATCAACAGCGTGATCGTGGACATAGCACCTACATCAGAGGCCTAGAGGGGATATGAGAGCGTCAACGCGTCCGCTGTCAACGACGGACATGCGTGTGAGTAACCTGACAATAATCTCAGCAAAGTGGCCCAGAGTCTGCGTGACAGGACCGTACTAGAGCCTATCAACAGCGTGATCGTGGACATAGCACCTACATCAGAGGCCTAGAGGGGATATGAGAGCGTCAACGCGTCCGCTGTCAACGACGGACATGCGTGTGAGTAACCTGACAATAATCTCAGCAAAGTGGCCCAGAGTCTGCGTGACAGGACCGTACTAGAGCCTATCAACAGCGTGATCGTGGACATAGCACCTACATCAGAGGCCTAGAGGGGATATGAGAGCGTCAACGCGTCCGCTGTCAACGACGGACATGCGTGTGAGTAACCTGACAATAATCTCAGCAAAGTGGCCCAGAGTCTGCGTGACAGGACCGTACTAGAGCCTATCAACAGCGTGATCGTGGACATAGCACCTACATCAGAGGCCTAGAGGGGATATGAGAGCGTCAACGCGTCCGCTGTCAACGACGGACATGCGTGTGAGTAACCTGACAATAATCTCAGCAAAGTGGCCCAGAGTCTGCGTGACAGGACCGTACTAGAGCCTATCAACAGCGTGATCGTGGACATAGCACCTACATCAGAGGCCTAGAGGGGATATGAGAGCGTCAACGCGTCCGCTGTCAACGACGGACATGCGTGTGAGTAACCTGACAATAATCTAAGCAAAGTGGCCCAGAGTCTGCGTGACAGGACCGTACTAGAGCCTATCAACAGCGTGATCGTGGACATAGCACCTACATCAGAGGCCTAGAGGGGATATGAGAGCGTCAACGCGTCCGCTGTCAACGACGGACATGCGTGTGAGTAACCTGACAATAATCTCAGCAAAGTGGCCCAGAGTCTGCGTGACAGGACCGTACTAGAGCCTATCAACAGCGTGATCGTGGACATAGCACCTACATCAGAGGCCTAGAGGGGATATGAGAGCGTCAACGCGTCCGCTGTCAACGACGGACATGCGTGTGAGTAACCTGACAATAATCTAAGCAAAGTGGCCCAGAGTCTGCGTGACAGGACCGTACTAGAGCCTATCAACAGCGTGATCGTGGACATAGCACCTACATCAGAGGCCTAGAGGGGATATGAGAGCGTCAACGCGTCCGCTGTCAACGACGGACATGCGTGTGAGTAACCTGACAATAATCTAAGCAAAGTGGCCCAGAGTCTGCGTGAGAGGATCAACAGCGTGATCGTGGACATAGCACCTACAGCAGAGGCCTGCTCGTGTTTCGGGGATACGGGAGCGCGTCCGCTGTCAACGACGGACATACGTGAGAGTTACCTGACAGTATAAAGAAACGATACTTTAAGAGGACCCCTGTATGAACCTTGAGAATATCACCGGGACAAGTGCGCCTGGATGAACGAGGCTATAGTCGGTGGCATAGGTAGTTACTACGCCAAATAATAGAAGATAGCACAAAATCGTGAGGAATTTCATCTACTGACAGTCATCATATAACCTGTTGAATCTACAAATCGTAAATTTTGTAATGCAGATAGTTAGCATGTAAATTATCTTTTAGGGCTTGTAAAAAAAATTAGAAATCCCACCCAAGCAAAACCGTAAACCGTTTTCACAGTAAAATGGACAATCGAAGAAGGCGCTGATCCACCGATGGTGTCGGGAGGGCCTTTTCGAGGAAACTACAGCTTAGTGCATTTCCACATGCACTGGATGTCAGAGCACGCCATTGACGGAGTTAAGTGAGTGACATTTCTTTTTATACCTACTGAAGCTATTGATATATGAAATGAAATGAAAATATACTATTATTGTACACCATACATAAAACACATTTAGAATACAAGAAATTATGGAAAACTGTACAAGAGGCGGCCTTATCGCTGAGAAGCGATCTCTTCCAGGCAACCAGGAAAGGAACTATTATAGCGCCCTGGCATATTCATGATCAGTAGCACAAAGTCTAACTGTAACCATCGTTTGTCTATCTGTGCAGAAGAAATCTAACACAAACAGAAATGACCCAAGGCACAATAAAAAACACCTTTTAGGGGAGGAATTTGCATAAATCCTTTCTTGGTCCCTTTGTGAAAATCCCTAGTGTAACTAAATGTTAACGGAAAGCTTGTGCAAAATTTCATTCTTCTGAAATCTAAACCGACCTGTTAAAGTCGTAGGATTTTCTCTGGAACTTAAAATATTCTAGAGTTAACGGAAGTATTCTACAGTTAGTATTTTCAATTTAATTTCTTAGATAATATGATCAGCTCCGAATTCGACCCTGATCCTAAAACTAGGCTGCACGTGATGAGGGACAAAAAACCATGTATTTCTGTCTTATTCTTTCACGCGTAATGAATAAATATGCATTCCTGTCTTGTGCGACTGAAATGGGTACTGTCTAGCAGTTTATATAGGCTCTCTTTGTCTTTGGTTAAAGCAGTGGTCAGTCAGAGCTATGCCAGGGTTAAAATTTTAATATGTAGTAGATGTGATTGTGATTTACGGAAATTTTTCAAGGTACCCCATGGAAATCCACTTAGTGCATATTAAGACCGGCCTGACAGCGACCGAAGCGCTGGAACACCCTGATGGCATGGCGGTTATTTCTATCCCTGTTGAGGTAACTAATTTTTGTAGCCTTGCTTCACGACAACCCATTACACCTGCATTATCTTAGGCATCATCGGTGTCTTCGTCGTTAATCTATAATATGCTGGTCTTACACGTCTCTTCAACCTGCATCACCTTTTTCGTCATTTATCATCATTTAGCATCTACCACTATGAGGAGTCTGCCTACATAACGCTTTCCGGTGCGATATCGCCATTACATTACCTTCGAATCCTAACTTATGTCACTTTTTAACCGACTTCCAAAAAAGGAGGAGGTTCTCAATTCAGCGCGTTTTTTTTATTTTTAAATGTATGTCGGTGCATATCTCCGTGGTTTCTGAACCGATTTGAAACGCCACCGCCAATGTAAAGTAAAAAATAATTTTTATTTCTACCCACTATGTTAAAGTCGGGCGGGTATAACAAAGTTAAGCAAAGTTGACACATCAGTCTCGCCCGACTTCAACATAGTGGGTAGAAATCAAAATTATTTTTTCACAGTGGCGTTGGAAGTCGGTTTTTTGGAAAGAATTTTTAGATATTATAATTTAATTAAAACACTTCATCTTCGCAACCTTGAGTTGTGTTAGGTACTTAAGTTATTCTACGGATCTCCTCAATACCCATTTCTGATTTGATTACGTAGAGAAAGTTCGAGTATAGCTCTTTCTATCACACTACAGAATAACTCTTGTTCTTCTCTTGTTTCAATCCATACTAATATTAGGTATATACGCGAAAGTGTTTGTGTCTGTCTGTCTGTCTGTCTGTCTGCTACGCTTTCCCGGCCCATCTTTTCAATGGGCTAATGACATAGGCTACTTTTTGTCCCGGAAAATTAAAGAGTTCCCGTGGGAATCAAAAATCTTAATCCACGCGGACGAAGTCGCGGGAATCATCTAGTATATAATATATTATATTGAGGCTGACGAGTAACACTTAGATATATTATTATAATTTTCAACTACGCAGATATTTTCATCTATAATTCTTGAAGGAATGAAACCTATCTAATAGTCGTTTTCATAATATAGATAAACTATAATATTGTGTTATTGCTGCCCAGGTATCAGACAACACAGAAGAGAATGAGTACGCAATAGGAGAGTTGGAATCAGTCATTCCATACCTCCTGAAAACAATCGGGGGATCGGTTCCTGCTTCCGTTATTGATATCACGTAAGTACCTACATAATTCACATCTCTTCATACGCATAATATTCCCACCAATGGTAGAGTTGCCAACCATACTTTATAATAACGTATCCTACTTTATTTTTCGTAATTATACTTTATACTTTTGCATACAAATAAAGTATGGAGGATGATGGAAACGATTTTTTATTACTGAACGAAATGTTAGATGCCAGATGTGGTGTGAATGTGACAACTGACAATACAGGTGACATTCTGACATTTGTCACAGATGTCACTAATCACTATCTAAGACGAAATTGTTCAAAAATCGTCCGTTGGTTTTGTTTATAAATGAAGAATGCAATTTTAAGTAAATAGAGCGTCAGTAAATTGAATTAAAAACGAATTGTTTATTTATTTAAATTTAAATTTTGATTGTCAAACAAGCTTTAAAACATTTAAAAATAACAAAAAAATGTGAGCACACACAAAAATACGTTTTTAAAGCAATAGAAACATAAAATTTGAAAATTACTTTTTTTTTCTTCCAAACATTTTTTGTTTTTTCCAATCCAAACCATTTTATACGTTTTTTTTGTCAAAAAAAGTTACCTACCTGTACCTGTACCTGTGAGCTTACTACCATCGCTTAAAGCTTCTAAAATAAGCATGAAAAAAGAGCGTGAACAATATTTAAATAACACTGCTTTAAGCGAGTAGTACCTAATCCTATTCTAGTAGAGGTAGTAATCATATTCTATTCTTTATTTCCACCTCTTTATTCCAAAATATGGAGCTATAGCTTCCACGGTCCACACACACTTGGTCGATAAACAAATCCCTCAAAACTCAGCGGTCTATCTGGTACTGCCAATTGTTCAGTATTGGCACAGTAAACATATGCAACCAGTATGGAAACTACCTAGAAACGATCGAAACAGGCTCACTCACACAAGCGTGCGCATCGACGAGACCCCAAGCGCTCGTCGCAGTGCCGTCTGTAGTGAGTGCCGCGTCATCGCATGTTCGATGCCCACGTTTGTATGAGTGAGCTGTTTCGAACGTTTCTAGGTAGTTTCCACACTGGTTGTGTCTGTTTCCTGTGGTATTGGTGAACTACCCCCCGATTGTGTAAGGAGATCGTAATCGTTTGTCAAACGGATAATTCCACCTGTTAAAGGAGTTCATTGATGCCTGCACGTCAAAAAGCATGAATGAACTTCCTAAACAGTTCGAGTAATACGTTTTAAGCTGTCAAATGATGACGATTTGCTTAAGACAATTGGGCCTACGCCTAGCAGCACTGTTTTCAACGATCAAGAACTCTTGCAATATTAAAATAACACTGTTTTAAGCCATATTGACGACCTCCGTGGCGCAGTGTTGAGCGCTGTTGTCTTAACGCGCGGAGGTCCCGGGTTAGATTCCCGGCAGGGTCAATTTGAGAATTTATAATTTTCCCCGGTCTGGCCTGGTGGGAGGCTTCGGCCGTGGCTAGTTACCACTCTACCGGCAAAGACGTGCCGCCAAGCGACTTAGCGTTCCGGTACGATGCCGTGTAGAAACCCAATAGGGGTTTGGGATTAATTAACTGCCATGCCCCTAACAGGTTAGCCCGCTATCATCTTGTATCAGACTGTATTATCACTTACCATCAGGTGAGATCGCAGTCAAGGGCTAACTTGTGTGTGTTAGTGTCCTATGTCCCCCCAGTGGAGCAGAGGGCGTACAGTGTTGCGCCAGCTCGACCGGTTAGAAGCTACCCCCTTGAACTCATCCCACGTCATCCCTATCCTCGCGGCCTCTGCCTGAACCGTACGCCGCCAGGTTTGTTTGGGTCGACCACGCTTACTTTTTCCCTGAGGATTCCAGTCGAGAGCTTGCCTCGCGATATTGCCTGGCTCTCTACGTAGAGCGTGGCCGATCCAGTACCATTTGCGTCGTTTAAGACATCGTCGTAAGAGATCGATGTTACTGATCTTCTCAGGCCAGTGGACACCTAGAATGCGGCGAAGGCATCGATTGACAAAAACTTGGATTTGGTGTGAGATGGCTTTCGTTACCTTCCATGTCTCGCACCCATATGTCAAAACGGACTTCACGTTGCTTCGAAAAATTTTAAGTTTCAGATTTCTTGTAAGTTTCCGTGATTGCCATATAGGGCGGAGCCCTGCTAAGGCTGCCTTAGTTTTCGCGATACGCGAATCGATATCCTCTTCGGTACCGCCTGTCTCTGACAAGGGCTAACTTGTAGTGGTTAAAAAAAAAATTACCTAACATTATTGTCTTTTCTTCAGGCGGTTGTTGAGTTCAAACACGCAGTCGTTCTACACATACTACGGATCGCTCACCACTCCGAACTGTGATGAAGTCGTCACCTGGATCGTCATGGACAAGCCGATCCAGATTTCTGATGCCCAGGTGAGGTCCAACTAGCTCATTTTTAGGGTTCCGTACCTCAAAAGGTAAAAACGGAACCCTTATAGGATCACTTTGTTATCCGTCCGTCTGTGCGTTAAGACCCTTTTTCTCAAGGAACGCATGGAGGTATCAAGCTCAAAATTAATATCAAATACTCAAGTCTACTGTCCCTTGGAGATGTGAAAAAAACAAACTTCTAAGCCAACGCAATCAAAAGATAGTAGCCGTTTATGCTGCAAATTTTCGACACTCGCAAGGCAATCAAAACCTACAGGGTACTTCTTCCCGTGAACTGAGAATCGTGAAATATGGTAGTACTTATAGCACAGATATGGGAAAAATTGCGAAAAGCATAAATTTTTAGTTACATCATCTTACTATCTTACTTCTTACTTCTTACTTCTTACTATAATATTATAAATGCGAAAGTTTGGATGTATGGATGTCTGGATGTATGGATGGATGTTTGTTACTCAATCACGCCCCAACAGCTGAACGGATCTGGATGAAATTTGGCACAGAGATAGATTATAGTCTGGAATAGCACATAGGCTACTTTTTATCCCGGAAAATTAAAGAGTTCCCGCGGGAACCACAAAACCTCGATCCACGCGTACGAAGTCGCGGGCATTCGCTAGTTTATAATAAAAATAATTTTTAATAATTTTAAACTTCCTAATGTTATGGATTTAGCAATAAAACTACTTTTACTTATATACCTACAGGTTTGTACGGAACCCTCGGTGCACGAGTCCGACTCGCACTTTTCCGTTTTTTTATATTAGAATAGGCTTGCACTTTACGACAATCAATGATGATACAGTCTAAGTTGGAGCTCACCATAATATAAAAGAATTTTCATTTCATTTGTTTATTGCAAAAACTGGGTTACAGTAAAGTTCTTATCTAGTTCTAGACTATTAAGGCACCTACAGTTTGCCAATTTTGGCGTGCAACATATTTATACATTTAATCTAAATTATTGTTTTATAGTAGATTAATTTAAAGTACTAGGTATAACAATTTTATTAACTTTCACTATAATATACCTATCATGATTTTAGTACATTTTATTTGAGTACATATTATAAAATAAATTTAAGATGTCATTTATTATATCCTTACGCATTTAATTTTAAAACGTGATGTGATTAAAATCCATACTTTCGTTATCAATGCGAAAATGTGTTTTTATGCTCCACATTCCCACTTAAAGGATTTGGACGGAAATTGGTACTGAAAATAAGAAAATATAATATTTCTTATTTTCAAAAGTGCAAACGAGTAGCACCGAGTGTCTTGTTGGTTCTTCTCGGTAGAAATGGCATTTCGAACCAGTGATAGATTCACTCAACGATTTATCGTAAACTCAACGTTTATTTGAATTAAAAAAATATGAGCAAGAAAATCAAACCAAATCTATATATACCTTTTCCAAAATCGGTTGATAGTTAAAGAAGACAAACTGACAGACAGACACACTTTCGCACTTACAATATAAGTATGAATACAACATTGATCTCAAATGTATGGGTGCCTCTCTTTTATCTTTCCGAACTGCGGTGGTAGATTCTCTTAAGTGGCACAAGTTGTCCTGCGTGAAATAAATTAGGGTTGTAACGGAACGGAACCTCGCCTCCACTTCCGTAAGTGCGGAACTTTCGGAAGAAATCATACCTCCGCTTCCGCATCCGCCTCCGCCGTTTTTTTTTTGCGGAGTTGTAACGGGGGTTTATTTAGGTGGACTTGCAATGCGAGACAGACAAATCGAAGCAGGTGACGTCAGTTACATAATTACATCAAGCAAAAAGGCAACTGTCCTTAGAAGAATCCTAAATAAATTAAATGTGGGATTCATCGCATCCTAAAGCACCGAAAATGGACGATTTGATCGGAGAAATTCACCTACGCCTCCGCTTCCGTTAACCTCCACTTCCGCGGAGGTAAACCCCTTTACCTCCGCATCCGCCTCTGCTTCCGCTAAGAATACCTCCGAGAAGAACCCTAAAATAAATCATTCAATTTTCTTTCTTTTTCCAGTTCAAAATGTTCACTAGCGTCACCGACGGTGGCCTCAGCAACCACAGAACCCTGCAACCAGTCAACGACCGTGTTATCTACAGGAGTAAAGAGTCCAGCGCCAACATCGCCCTCCCCAGTGTATTGAGCCTCATCGAAGCACTCCTCGACCCTAATTCCTCGTCCGTCTCAGGAGTCATGAGCAAAGGTGTTTGTACTCTGGTCAATATCAAGAGGAAATTCCTTGGAAGTGATATCGAGGAGTGCTCGGTTGCTACAGCGTTTGTGAACTAAAGAAGTAAAGACTACGTTGGATAGAAGCAGCCGTTACTTTTGCGGAACTAAAGATAATAATAAAAATAAACTAAAGTAACTAAGTAAATCACTTGTAGCAAGTGCAAGATACACACTGTACCACATAGATTTACTTACTGTGGCGTATTATAACTACTGATGCGAAGGATATCAGTATCCGTATCCGCGGATATCCCCGGGTGAAGAAAGATCCGTATCCGTGTCCGTATCCATTACTTTTTTGACGCATCTTTATACGGATCTTTTACCTTATTAATTTTCAATACAAAGATGAAATTCTCTGAATAGTTGATTAGGTAGCAATGAAAAACTATTTATTTTTATTCAGATTACTATTTATTCCTTAAAATCAAATATTTGGCACCTTTATATTGCAAACATTTATCGTAGTGAGTTTCAAGGTCACGTGCACCGACACCGATTGCATAAAAAAGTTAAAATCCGTATTCGTATCCGCGGATCATGACACGAAATATCCGTATCCGCGGATATGCATTTTTAACGTTCCGGCACATCACTAAATTAACGCATTAAAGTTCTAGATCTTTAATTAAAGACTATGTTTCTCCCTGACTAGAAAGTTTGATTAGCGCATTGCTGAAATAATAAGCAGTTACGGAGTGTATTGTCGTCAACGATTGTCCTCGAAAAGCCCAATCAATGAAATTATGAATTTATCTAATGAAATAGGATTCATGGATAATTATCCTTACACCAAAGGTTGTCTGTAAGAGATTGCTCTAGCAATAAGACCGCCTTTGCACATTTCTATTTAGTTTTACTACACTGCTTCTAAAATGTATGCTGTATATTTTGTGTGTACAATAAAGATATCTAAATAAATAAATAAATATGATTTTGCAAGACCTATTCATCGATACCCCACTTGCTATAGTTTATTGACTTTCATTTTTAAATTTGTTACAATATGGCTTCTAGTGGGAGCCATTTTGTTTTTTCTCAAACTGGGCTTCCGTTTGACACTCGGAAAATTAAGACAAATCTAGTGGTGTAAATATCAAAAAAAATCGGTTCAGCCATTTTGTCCGTATTCATTCATTTTGCACATTTCTATTTATTTTTACTACACTGCTTCTAAAATGTATGCTGTATATTTTGTGTGTACAATAAAGATATCTAAATAAATAAATAAATATGATTTTGCAAGACCTATTCATCGATACCCCACTTGCTATAGTTTATTGACTTTCATTTTTAAATTTGTTACGATATGGCTACTAGTGGGAGCCATTTTGTTTTTTCTCAAATTGGGCTTCCGTTTAACACTCGGAAAATTAAGACAAATCTAGTGGTGTAAATATCAAAAAAATCGGTTCAGCCATTTTGTCCGTAGTGCGACAGAATGGAATACATTAAAAATCAACCTTTGAAACCTCGTGAATCCTAAATGACTCTAAAATGAAAAAATGTTCAAGGGAACTTAACTATGATTTTGCAAGACCTATGCATCGATACCCCACTTGCCATAGTCTATCGACTTTTATTTTTTAATTTGTTACATTATGGCTTCTAAAGGGCACCATTTTGTTTTCTCTCAAATTCGGCTTCCACAGTGACACTTTATTAATATATTCGGCACAAACTGGTGCAAGAATCATCAAAATCGGTCCACGCGTTTAGGCTGTAGCTGTCCTGCAAGGAACATACAAACATAATATATTATAGACTGATGAACACATAATCCTGTGCGTTCCGCAGTCGGGTAAAAGGGTCATAATATGATGTATATCTTTTCACCGGTGGGGGCAGCGTCTACAGGTTTTTTTTTTCAAATCATCAGATTAAGAAAATCCCTCGAGATAATCGTCAGATTAAAAATGAAGGAAGGACGAGGATTATCTTTATCACTTGGCCAATAGATACAGCCTTGGAATATCTTGTCTGGTGATGATGAAAAAAAAACATCAAAAGCTGGTAACTGAACGGCTAATAACGAAGAGAATAGAAAGAGAATAATAACGAAGAGAGAAGAGAATAACCCCTCGTGGTTGAGATAATATTTT
Organism: Erebia aethiops; assembly: GCA_923060345.2. Classification (NCBI taxonomy): domain Eukaryota; kingdom Metazoa; phylum Arthropoda; class Insecta; order Lepidoptera; family Nymphalidae; genus Erebia; species Erebia aethiops. The sequence goes on along the minus strand of OV281084.1, from coordinate 1,501,886 downwards.
CACGGACACGAAAACTAAAGTGCATCTTGCAATTATTCGTTAAAGTTTTTGTCATTAATATGACAGCCAACAGAAAGGATTGTGACTGTCGCAATCCAAACAATCCTGTTTGTTTTCGTATAAATAAAAAACATATTTATTAAAGAATCATGACTTTTTTTATTTAAGATCAAAAATCTCATTTTTCAAAGGATTATGCTTTAACAATCTTTAATATGTAATAAAAAATAGTTATAATTAATGCCTTAAAAATAAGTTCGTTTCGTCTTTAACTTTAATTTATTGTCAATCGTATAATACTTTTTTACGTAATTATTTTGTAGAAACAAAATGCAGAAAGGAATGTTTTAATATTATTTACGGAATGTGAAAAGTCTATAAATTATAACTTACTAGACTTTGTAATAACGGATGCACACAAATAATTATACCTACATAAATTGACACCACATAATTATTATGCCAGATTTTTTGTGACTTAATTTAATTGCCAGAACTTATTTTTTAATTGCCAGAACTTATCTTTTAATACTTAAAAAATCATAAGTAACCTGACTTAGATTAAAGGAAAAAGATGGGCGGACGGTTTCGTAAAGTTATCGCGAAAGCGTGCCATATTTGTTTCTTTATTAGATTCAGCTTCATTGTATCGATTTACGAACCTGATATTCACTAAAAATATTATAAAATTCTATTAAAAAATAGCGTTTTATTCAAGATAATGTGATTTCTAAAGTAACCCAAATTGACTGAAGCAACGCGGCCTTCTTTATCCTTTAGTCTATGTCTTGGATAAAAAAACGTTAACATTAAAAACCACGATTCAAGGCACTTTTCTTAGACACTAAAAATGACCATACATTTTGGTCTAAAAATATCTACATTATATATTTAAATATAAGATAACATAAAGGCACGAGTGGACAAGAATTGTAGTTTAAACGACAAAGAATAAAAAAAACTTAAACTATACAATCATAAGTAGTTTAAATATTCTGGCAAAATTGATGTTATGTTGCCGTATAAACAATAAAAATGCCACAAAAGTTGCACGGTCCGAAAAAAAAAATTCGTCGATGTGTAAACGGACCGTGACTCAAAACGATTTTTTTTAGTTTTAATGAAAAAAAAGCCAAAAATAGTCAGTTGATTTGTAACGACGTAAAGCAAATTAAGGAAAGTTAATATATTTTAATAAGTATTTAAATTAAGCGAAAAACTGTTTATGTTTATCGATGTTGACATGATATTATGCATATTTCTTTTATCTTATGTTTTCCAGAATCGCATCCTTCCCCTGCCGTGGTATAGATTTAAGGCACTTTACAGCACGCGTGACATAAACCTGCTTTTATATGTGACTTAAGCATTACATTTTTCATCATACAAAAGTTAATACACGATTTTATTAACATGTTTGCACGTTTTGTAAATGGACTACTTCTTCGCGGGTTTAAGTCACGCAGTGCTGTAAAAATTGCACGTTTTTTGACAGTTACATGTGACTCTGGGGTCTCTTCTTCCTGCTGAACAGACCCCCAAACACCCCCTTCTTGTCTTTCTTTTCTTTCGTGCCACCGCCCACTGACAGCTCCGATTCTCCTGAGGACCTGCGAAATGTATAACACTTTTGTAAGTTATATGTCAGACCTTTAAATTATTTTTATATAAATTATTGAAGTGAAACTTCTATTGAATCGTTGTGATTTGAAAATTCGATGAAACGCAAAAACACCAAACAGCGACACCCAAAAGGGACAAATTATTCATAAATAGGATTTAGCTTGCGAGAGAATGAAATAGAATACAAGTTATATATTTTATCTCATTCTCTTGTAGGCTAGTTTTCAGAACTTCAACCGCGTGCAAATTGCACACACACATTTTTTTTACTTTAACATATTTTTTTTAATATTATTATAATTTAAAAAATATATTAAAAGTTTTTTACATTATTAAATTAATAGGCACATTAAGTTTTTTAAAAGTTTTTCAAACTACTACTAAAAATTGGTCTAAGTTTCGTTCTCAGTAGTGAGCCAATGGGATGTATTGATGAGTAAATGATAAAATATGATAAATGATTTATTTATTTCACATAGGACAACTTGTGTCACTTATGAAACGTCAAGACTCTACCATCGGTTCGGAAAGCTGTTCTACTGAGATGAGCCGGCAAGAAACTCAGCAGTTCCTCTTTTTTTTCAAAAAATAAAGTAATTATAAGTACATACAACACATACGTTACGATACAACTATTACACTGACTTGTGGGTCACTGGATGCGAGGCCGGTTGCTTCCATGCAACTTTGTCATTCAGAAAATCATCGATAGTGTAATAGCCTCGACTTAACAAATGCTGTTGACACAGTCTTTAAATTTATGTAATGGCAAATCTAGAAACTCTTTGGGAACCATGATAAAAACGTACACTGGACCCCACAAAGGATTTATGCACCTTGCGCACACGATATGACGCTGTTACTAGCTTATGGCGGTTTCTAGTACATAGATCACTTATTTGCTTATAAACATTAATGTTCCGCCTGACAAAGGTTATATTATTGTAAATATGACGACCTCCGTGGCGCAGTGTGTAGCGCTGTTGCCTTAACGTGCGGAGGTCCCGGGTTCGATCCCCGGCAGGGTCAATTTGGGAAATTATAATTTCTGAATTTTCCCTGGTCTGGTCTGGTGGGAGGCTTTGGCTGTGGCTAGTTACAACCCTACCGACAAAGACGTGCCGCCAAGCGATTTAGCGTTCCGGTACGATGCCGTGTAGAAACCGAAGGGGTATGGGTTTAATATAACTGCCATGGCCCTAACAGGTTAGCCCGCTACCATCTTAGACTGCATCATCACTTACCATCAGGTGTGATCGCAGTCAAGGGCTAGCTTGTAGTGTATAAAAAAAAAATACAGTAAGTACGCCTTTGGGTCTGAACTCTGGAACGATCTTCCACCTCCCTTCCCTTTTTTAGCGCCGTCAACTCCAAAAATAGTGCTTGAAGTGGATAAAAAAAAAGTTACCTAGACGCCGGCCTCTGGTCTAGCGCCGGCGAGCCGCCACTGCCAGCCACTGATGCCGGTCGATTGTTACCACCGCTAGCCCCCCCGTACGCTATAAAACACAATTATACATTATTAGTTTGTTTTTTTTTTGCAAAATGCACCAGAGGTCATAACTGCCAACGCTTAAAGCGTTATGGAGTGTAGAAGATAAGGAGTAACATCTTTTATGGGTTAAAAGTCGAAAAAGTGTCCGATGGTTGCTGAAAATAACAGTTCAAAAACCTTCCACAGTGGCGCTAGTGTAGCAAAGGGTATGGTATGAATTCGACTATAGTAGTGTTATTATCTCGCTGCAGACTCGGCCATAAATCATTCGAGTGTTTCGCTCTCTTTCCCACTCACGGGCCCTATGGCACGGCCCCTGTGCATTACTGCAGTCGATGAGTGATATCGATAGTTGTTTTTTTGGTATCTTTTTAAATGGGTGATGGAAATCAAAACACGTTTATTTATGGCCGAGTCTGCAGCGAGATAATAACACTTCTATAAAGTAGTTAATTATTGAAAATTTCAACAATGAATTCGGCTAAAACAGTTAATTATTGAAAAGGAGACGGTTCAGATTTGTATGGGGCGTAGGCCAAGTCTTGTACAAGCAGAGAAATTAAGGAAAATAAAATACTAGACCAGTTTTTATTGGTCAAATCTACGAATTCGTCGTAATTTCAGTTGTAAAATTATTTAATCTTTCCAAGTTATGGAACATTAAACATGAGTGGGTAACAATGGCGGATTCGTGTATTTGACGTTTTCAAAAGAAAAACATTATTTTAACAGTGACTGTCAGAAATGACATTTGATACATTTCGCGCCTGCTCCCTTCTCTATGGCTGAAGGTTGCCATCTTCGAAACGTATCGAAAACTTGAAATAAATTTTTATTTTTTGCTCGTTATTTTCTTTACTGTTCAAAATTATTATATTTTTAATACAATCTATGTATTTTCCTCTATTCATGGTAGAGTGTACAAGAGTAGGCCTAAAATGAACCCTTTCCTTTCAACAACTTACGCTGTACAAAATAATGATGAATGTTTTCTTTCCTTGTTCATTTCTCAAACCTACTCTAATAATATTTGGCGCTTCCTTTGAAAGTTACCCTGATGCTAATGTGGCGCCCCCAATTGAATGCATTTCGATAGACACTTTTTATATACAGAGACGTTACTCCTTATCTTCTACACTCCATAAGCAATACTTAAGCAATATTACTCAAACTGACAGTTTGATGTCACGTACCTGAAATAAGCATTATAATTCAAAAACACGAAAGTCAACAATATATGGCTTTAAGCGTTGGCAGTCTGGCCCTAGGGATGTACTTCGTTGCGAAGCTACGAATGTGTGGAAAACCCACCAATAGAAGCGCTTGATCTAACACTCCCGTGCCTCGGAGAGCACGTTAAGCCGTCGGTTCCGGTTATTATAACTAACATGATAATATTCGTTAAAGCCCGCCAACCCGCATTGGAGCAGCGTGGTGGGTGTAAGCTCTAATTCCCTCTCTCCTATGAGAGTGGAGGCCTGTGGGACGTCAATGGGCTGTGTGGATCTAACATCTAGCGATCTAAGCTATGGAAATCAGGCGCTCCTATTGGTGGGTTTGACCCAGTGGAAATGCACCTTAATTGGAAACTTCTATTCAACCAGAGCTTACATAGAATATTTCTAAGCCATCTACATAAATAAAAGCTACGAAAAACACAAATATAATAATAACCACTCCAAAAATGTAATACACATATGCCCATATTCATAAAAAGTAAAAATAATCTATAAAAGTGATCGCATAACACCAGACGACCAAGAGGTACAAATTACAAACATTGTATGCGTTCGCTTTTAGAGATAATATAAAATTCGATGTAAAAAAACTATAGATAAAGCAAAGCTAAAAACACACGAAATATACCAAAGACTACAAGAAAATAAGTAGACAACCGTACACCGAAATATGTAAAAAAAGATTTGCAAAAAAACACTCAAAATTGAAAATACTATACACAAATTCTACACTATTCTGTCTTTTTAAAGCTGAGAGTAAAAAATGGCGGAAATTCAAAAGAAATAGGTCGGGTATCCCCGAAATAAATTAAAAATATTCTTTTTTTTGTTTTGTCTTATGTTGCCATTATTTAAAAAAGTTTAATATTCGACTCTCTGCATTTACTAGACAGGCTATATCTACATGATTATAATTCGATTCAATCTTTTAGGAGGCTGAAAAGTGAGCGCAAGTCAATAAGGTTTAGGTAAAGAATGGAGCATGCACTCCTAAGCTAATCCCGTTTATCGCTATCCCACTTCAACTCCCGAGCGAAAGCGAGAGATCGGACACCACTGGAGTCTGACCTCTCGCTCTAATTTGTATGTTGAAGGGGGATAGCGATAAGGTGTTTACTTCAAGAGGGTCTTATGAGTGCTTGCTCTATTCTTTACCTATAGCTTCGTGAGTATAGACCAGATATAAGGCTCAGGTTTTTTTATATCGGAATGTTGCCTATGTAAAAAAAAAAAAATTTTTTTTACAATCTCTTTGAAACATTGTACAATTTATGATGACAATCATACTAATATTATAAATGCGAAAGTGTGTTTGTTTGTTGGTTTGTCCTTCATTTATTGGTTTGTTGGTTTGCTTCAATCACGCCGCAATGCAGCAACGGATCGACGTGATTTTTGGCATGGGTATAGTTGAGGACCTAGAGAGTGACATAGGCTACTTTTTATCCCGAAAAATTAAGGAGTTCCCGCGGGAATAAAAAAACTTGAACCACGCGTACGAAGTCGCATGCATCAGCTAGTGAAAAATATTTGCCAAACATGTTTCGTTATTGCTGACGTGATTTTAGTAATTATTAAATAGAGGATCTTCCATAAGACGTAATATCCACGTCCATCAAACGTTAGTTTTATGTTTGTTAACTATCAAACTATCGATAAAAGTAAAAATGTGCGTCGAACTTTGATGACGTCACGAGCAACGTATTTCGAACAACATCCCACACTAAGCGCGCGTTTTGACGTTTGAAAAAAGTTGCTGATTTGACCAGCTGTCAAATACCCAATTAATGTAAAATATGACTGCATCTCAAAAGATTGTATCGAAATGTAGCTACATATTACATAAAGAATAATCTGTCATGCACTACAAATTAATTACAAATTACTTATTTATTAATTTAACAAGATATAATTTCATAGAGCTGCCAACTTTTTTTAAGATTTTATATTAATGACGATATTTTCACTGAAAATTTCGCTTTATGCAACATTATTATTAACTTAACTTTTTAAAGTTGGCCACCCCATTTTTATATAACAATAAATTATAATTAAGCAGAAAGAAAAGTAAAACTAAAGAAAAATAAATAACTATAACGTGTTTACGTACATTGCACCTTATGCAGTACGTATAGAAGGTGACTATTTCCTTAGCAGCGTGTAAAATAAACAAAAATTTTCAAAAGCCATCTCTATTTACCACCACAATCCCAACAAATCCCACTACTAGATACTAAGCCGGAATTAAACTACATTTTTCAAATCTACCATTTGATTAAAAAGTCATTATTTCTGTAAACCAGTGGCGTAGCTACTCACTACCTATATCGAACTGGACATCTATACTAATTTTATAAATGCGAAAGTTCATCGATATCTATGCAGGTACTAGATGGGCCCTTTCACAGAAAAAAAATGGGCGTCCGACCTGTGGAACGCGCTCCACACCTGTATAAGCCTGTCCTTGTCCCCGCCATAGCGCTGTCCCGCTTTTCAGACTAGATAACATTACTAAAATAAGTCCATGTTTGACAGGGCCCGTCTATGTAAATTGAGGACGTTGCAAAAGTTTGAATGGATGGATATTTGTTACTCAATTACGCCAGAACGGCAGAACAACGGATCTGGATGAAATTTGGCACAGAGATAGATTATAGTCCACTTTTTATCTTGGAAAATTAAAGCTCCCGCGGAAACCAAAATACCTCAAACCACACGTACAGTGCTGAACAGTGTCTACTTAGTGAGTTATACCTACTGAAGGACGAGTGGCCTAGTTGTTACAACGCATATCAGTTAACTAGAAAACTCCAACCGTTATTTGATTAATGGAAAGGGGTCACGACCCTCAGTAATGAGGAATATGACGCAGGGGGATACCTATTAAGTTTTTGTTATAAATTGATGAACAAAACTTTTTCAGAATTGTGTACAACAGTTACACTTAAAGTTAGCATTTTTAAATTAACCCTCTGTATATTGAGCACTACGCCACAGATCTAGAAATGTTTAGAAATCACCCATCGACATTAACTGACCCAAATCACTGGCCGTGTAGAAATGCGAAGTGCTTTCCGTCTGCCAGTTGTTATTCTGCCTCTCGTATCCCGACCAGCCACCTGAACTTCCGGAACTCCTCGGATCCACAACACCTGAACTCCTGGGATCCACCTTCTCATGGTAACTCCTCGACATGCGCTGCTGGTAGCTATTTACCAGCGCTGTAACCGATTTCTCACCCCCACCAGATCTTTCTGAAGAGCTCCTATCGTTGTTGTTATTTATATTGCCTCTTTCAGAAATATTAGAACCTCTGTCAAGTATATTTGACCCTCTTTCTGGTATATTGTAATTCCTGTCTGGTATGTTTTGACCTCTGTCTGGTATATTAGGACCTCTGTCTGGTACATTAGGACCTCGATCAGGTATATTTAGGCCTCTATCGGGTATATTTGGGCCTCTTTCTGGTATATTTGGACCTCTTTCCGGAATGGCTGGCGGTCTGTCTGGATGCTCCATTAGAGACAAAGGTGGACTTGCGCTCTCTGTTTTCAAGTTATTTTTTAAATAATTAGCTATTATTATATAATATACGATACCATTTAATATTAAGTACAAATAATTTTGAATAAAAATTAATAAGATATACTTACGTAAATAATTATAAAAGTTATATAGAGTAATAAAATATTGCAATTTTTTTGAGTATTCTTAAATCTGTACATATTAATCTTAATTTAATTCTTTGTATGTAGTTTATACACTATATAATAATTAAAATAAATTAAACATACATAAAACAAAATAAACAAGACAGGACAATAATACAATAAAACTGTGACATTACAAAAAGCTAGAAAAATACTCATAACTTAAATTACGTTTTCAGAACAAAAAGTAATTTTTAATAAACACATAAATGGTAGTACCAAAAATTAAAACGGGATTTCCAGCTTTTTTATGATTTTCCAAAAATCTTTTATTTTTTTCTAATTAATGACAACCATTTCGTTTAAAAAAATAAAATACAGGAATTTGAAATCTTGTGGTACAAAGGACGATCTTCTATTTTTTTTTCAAAATAGCCTCTATTGACCAAATCTAATTAGAGACATGTAAAAGAATAATCATAGTAAAGAGTCATGACATGGACACGTAAAAAAACGTTATGTAATGTAAAATATATCAAATTAAAAAACTAGGGTAGTTTAGGACTTACCCTCCCGCTGTGACTTGATGAACTCCGCGTTTATGTCTCGGCCATTTGAGAACCTCGTGCGACCCCAAGTGTGGGACGTTTGATCCGAGTTTCTGGAAATATATAGAAATCCATACAAATATTATAAATGCTGACGTGTGTTTGTATGTCTGTCTGCCCGTCTATCTGTATATCTGTCTGTCTGTCTGGTACGCTTTCACGGCCCAACTGTTCAACCGATTTTGATGAAATTTGTTTACATGTATAGTTTGTCTACTGTACCAGGAAAATTGAGGAGTTACCGCGAGAATTAAAAATAATTCCACGCGGACGAAGTCCCCGACCAAATCTAAATATCTAAGAGACCCGGCTTTAAGTAGACAAATTAGTCAGTACAATATAATATTATTAGTCTGTATTATTTAGTAGCCACCAACGACCTCAATTTACACAGACGGGCCGTGTCAAACAAAGAATGTGGACTTATTTTACTAACGCCATCTAGTCTGAAGAGCGGGACAGCGCTATGGCGGGGACAAGGACAGGCTTATAAAGGTGAGGGGCACGCGCTACAAGTCGGACGCCCAACTTTTTTTCTATGAAAGGGCCCATCTAGTACCTTCATATATTATATCGATGTAATATAATAATTATTCTGCGGAACAGAAAAGTTGCTGGGGGTAAACTATTGTGTAAAACAAGAAGAAATACCTGAGTAACACATCTGTGCCATCTTCTGAAACCGGTAGCGGCTGTCTCGGTGGTAACGATGGCAGGACAGAAGATTCTAGAAGCAAAACATCTCAATAAGTAATTTTAATATACTAGTGTATAGTCTCACGAACCTATCTGACTCGCTGGCCAATATCTAGTGTGTCTGTCTGTCTGCTACGCTTTCCTGGCCCATCTTTACAACCGATTTTGCTGAAATTTGGTATAGAGGTAGGTTATATCCCGGGAATATAATCCCGGAAAATCAAAGCGTTCCCGCGGGAATCAGAAAAATTTAATCCATGCGGACGAAGTCGCGGGCATCATCTAGTTGGATCTAATTTTTATGCCTGGAACTAGTTTTTTTTTTTCACACATGTATACCAGCAACGCTGTCAGAGGGTCAGATAAGTTTGTGGGAATATAGATGCTATCACATAGTTTAAATTAAATAAATACGCAACTCTTTATCAAACTTAAAAACGCGCTTCTAGTATGTATAGGTAAGTTTGAATGAAATACATAGTTGTGGCGTCATCAAATTTCAACGCATTTATTTCTTTAATCGATTGGTTAAAATTGTTAACAAACTTAAAACTAACTGAGGATGTGAATTTTAGGTCTTTTGGAAGACCCTCTATTTAATAATTAATAAGAAATAATTAATTCAATTGTTTATTTTAAGCAATAACATATTATAAACCAGCATATTATTTTACTTATGACATATTAATGGCAAAAACAAGTTTTAAATGTGTAGAAGTATTATTACTAGAATGTATGTTTTACTATTTTTGTGAATGGAGTGTATAGAAGAAACTATAGACTACCTAGACAACATTAATTTATTTAAGTCCATACCATGTACCCCAGAGGATTGTGCCTTGCATATAAACTCGAATAATAAAACTATCAACATTGTCATTCAAAATATTCGTAGCGTGTCATGCAACATATCTGGCTTCCAAGCGCTTCTAGCAAGAACAAGCATAGAACCAGATGTCATTGTGCTCACAGAATGTTGGTTGCAATGTAACAAAATAATCCCACATCTCGATAGCTATATACATTATAAATCAGAAAATTGTTTCAACCAAAATGATGGAGTTATAATATACACAAAGCAATACATAAATTGTAACACATACGAACCACCATTTTTGGAAGCAAATTGCCTTGTCACTACCATAAATACACATAATTTAACACTTATTTCTATATACAGATCACCATCAAAAAGAGACATTAGTATATTCCTACAGTCATTACTTACCCTATTAAACACAATTAAAACAAAAAACGTAATTATTGTAGGAGACATAAACATAGACATTAAAGCTAACTCGCTAGATACTCGCGCTTCAAATTACCTAGATTTAATGTCATCTTTTGGACTTCTACCGGTACACACTTTAGCTACGAGACTTGGAAACTGCCTAGATCACGTATTTGCCAAAACTAATTATCCATTGACAGCATTAATTATTGAAAACTCTTTAACAGATCATGACACGATATTGCTTTCAATAGAATTAAGAAACTCACTCAGTTTATCCGGGCCCACCTTTTTAACAAAATATAATTTTTTAGAAATTCAAAATGAAATAAAATATCATGATTTTGGATGCGTTCTGAACTCTAAAAATACGAACGAAGCAGCGTTATGTCTTGTAAATGAGCTAAATACCATCATAGAAAAAAATTGTAAACATATAAAATTATCCCGACGAAAAACCCCACTAAAACCTTGGTTAACTCCTGGTCTATTACGATGCCTCAGACACAGGGATAAACTTCATGTAAAAGTAAAAAAGAATCCTCATAATGAAACTCTAAATATAACATATAAAAGGTACCGTAACTTCTGTAATAAAATTTTAAAACAACTAAAAAATCAATATTTTAAACTAGAACTTAAAAATGCAAATAATATAAGGAAAACTTGGGACATTATAAATTCAGTTACTCATCTCAAGAACAAAAAGACAGTCGCTCATAACCTCCTAAACATCTCAAACACTCCAATCACATCAGTAAATAAAGTAAACGAATATTTCGTAAATACCGGTCAAATGCTAGCAGAACAAATAGCCGTAACTGCTGAAGATGACTCTCTTATAAATGACACGTATTACCCCTCACATTCCCCTCCGAATTCGTTTGCACTTTTAGATACGGATATACGGGAAGTAATTTCAATCATAAACTCGCTCAAAAATACTAATTCTGTAGGAATTGATGGTATTTCATCTAAGATCATAAAACAAAATAAAGAATCGCTAGCAGGTCTTTTAGTTTATATATGTAATTTATGTCTCGAAACAGGTACTTTCCCAGATATCTTCAAAAAATCAGTTATCACCCCTATCTTTAAGCAAGGGGACAAAAATCTTATATCTAATTACCGCCCAATATCTATATTACCCACCATGTCAAAAATTCTTGAGAAGATTATAAATAAACAATTGGTAAATTTTCTTGAATCCCATAACCTACTAGCAAAAAACCAATATGGATTCCGCAAAAAGAGATCAGCGACGGATGCGGTAGACGATCTTGTCGACCGTATTGTCAGTAATATGTGTACAGGCCTGACAATAGATGGCGCTGTACGCAATTAAATCGTGCTAATGAATGGTGATTGTCAGTTAGTATAAGTAAACGGCATGTTTTGATAAATAGACGAACCTATGGAAGTGAACCAGTGTTTCATTAATTAGTACACCCTTCTAAGTCGTGAAGTGTACATAAGTTTTGTTCCTGCGAACCGGATATATACGGCCAAATAGGGTTGTCGGTTTGTATAACCTAGTCGGCATCGACGTGGTGGCGGATTGTCATTGATGGTGTCAACCCTGGAGATTGGAGCCAGGGGTTTCAGCCTGAAGTTGAAGACCAGGCTGTGACGTCAGCGGCCAGTGGTGGAGCGAGAGGGAAGATCAACCGAGGACGTCACGAGGACCCGATGACAACACGATCCGACCAGGAGTGCGAAGTTGGTGCGGAATACAGTGAGTGAAGTGTGCTGTGATAAATTGTAAGTACTTTATATTTATTTATCAAGCCAATTTGGACCTTCAGTCAAGGCAGAAAATTCAAGCGAAATTGGACCTTAAGTCAAAGAAGAAAATAACTTTAACAAATTAAAGATAGTGCATGGACATAGACTAATTCTCGAAGAAAAGTGAAGTGACGGGGAATCCATGCCCAAATTTCGTCTATGTCCCAAATTCTCAAACACTTAGAAAATTTCGGTAAATCGGAACATAGAATTATTTCATCAATTTGGACTTGTAATTTTTTCACGAATGAACTTTAACATAGAATTATTTGTATCGATTTTGGACTTGTGATTTTTTCAAGAACGAACTTTAACAAATTGTGTTTACTTTAAGTCTTTTAAGTTTATTTGTTTATGTTTGTGTCATTATACTTAGTGTAAGTAATTTGCTTTATTTTAGTCAAAATATCACATATTTAACAAGATGGAAGTTTTCGATAAACTTCAGGAGAATACTAAGGAACTTATCTATAAAAGTAGAGTTACCTTTAAAAAATCTCCTAAAGATAGAATTACGGTCTCATATGTTGAGACACGTCTAGAGTCATTAGAAAGTCATTGGCAATCCTTTATTGACACACATAAACAAATAATAACAGAAGTGAGTAAAAAAGAATTAGAAGCGTCTAATTATGTTGTAAATTCAATATATGATAGAGCAGAAGAAATTTATCTAGAGTATAAAACCGAGTTAAAAGAAATATTGTTAAAGTTACAAGGCAAAGGTAAAGCGTCGGTAGAGTCAGTTAGTTTGTCAAGTGAAGATAAAAAATCTAAGTACTTTGTTAAATTACCTGAAATTTCAATACCAAAGTTTTCGGGAAAGTACACTGAGTGGACAAGTTTTAGAGATCTCTTTACTTCATTGATACACAATAATGCTAAATTAGATGATGTTCAGAAACTACATTATCTCAAGAGTCATTTGTCTGGAGAACCAGAGCAACTTCTAAGGCATGTTCCCATTACTGATAAAAATTATAATGTTTGCTGGACTCAGTTAATCAATCGTTATGATAATAAAAAATATTTGTCTAACAACATTTTACGGCGTTTAATGAGTCAGAAATCGTTACAAAATGAATCGTCTAGCGCTATTAGAGAATTATTGGACAATATGAATGAATGTCTAAGTGCTCTACAAAATATAGAGATAGACATTAGCAACTGGGACGTCATTATTATTTACATAATGAGTCAAAGGCTTGATCCTGAGTCCAGAAAGCAATGGGAATCAAAGGCAAACGATTCTGAAGGATTACCCACTTTGTCCGAGTTCAGAGAGTTTCTGGAACATAAATTTAGAGCTTTGGAATTTTTAGACGCTAAACCTAAGCCGAAGACTACTCATAGAGTCAATGTTGTTTCTCATGTAGCAAACACTAGTGGTTCTAGTGTATCCAATCAGTCCAATTTTAGCTGTCAATATTGTAAGGGTAATCATAAACTAATGAATTGTAAAGAATTTGCGAAAGCGGATTATAACACACGTCATAGCTTTGTCCGAACTAATAGGCTGTGTTTTAACTGTTTGGGCATAAATCATTCCGTCTTTTCCTGCCGTCAATCTTCTAGATGCAGAATCTGTAGACGGAAACATTTCTCTCTACTTCACCCCCCAGGAATAGAGAATGTAGAGTCGGAGAAAGTAGAGTCGAGTGATAATGGTGCAGTTGTTTCTTCGGCAACTACATCACAAAATGAAGTAATTACCTGTTTCTCAAATGTTCATAGTCAAGTCCTCTTGGCTACAGCTCTTGTTGAGGTAGAGTCGAGAATAGGTGGTGCTGACTTAGTTGTTAGATGTTTGTTGGATCAAGGCTCAATGGCTTCTTTAATAACGGAGTCTGCCGTCCAAGCTTTAGGACTGAAGAAAATTCCCAACAAGATCTACATCTCAGGAGTCGGTAACCGGGATGAGTCTTTAGCTTCCATGTCGATGGTAGAACTCAAGTTAAAGTCTATCCATAATCCTCAATACACTTTGGTTGTCAAAGCACATGTGCTTAGCAAACTGACATCTTTTCTTCCCTCAAAGAAGGTAGACGTACAGTTGTGGCCAGAACTAACTAAGTTGAAGTTAGCTGACCCGAAGTTTGACATACCAAATAAAATAGATTTGTTACTTGGCGCAGAAGTATATGGCCAGATTATAGTTGAAGGCATTATCAAAGGTCCTCTCGGGTGCCCTGTAGCCCAGAACACTCAGTTGGGATGGATCTTATCTGGTCAGATTCAGTCAGATCCTCAAAAATCTGACTCGTGCCAAGAAAACAGTGTCATTATCAGTATGCACACCCAGACTAATGATAACGATTTTTTGCGAAAATTCTGGGAGCTAGAATCGGATGATGTTTCAGCTAAGAGGAATATGCAGACTGATGATGAACGGAGATGCGAAGAGATATTTACTAACACTGTGACCAGAGATGAGCACGGGCGTTATGTAGTGAAGCTTCCTTTTCGAGAAGACAACCCATCCTGTAAGCAAGGAAATTTTAGAGATATTGCACTTAAGAGGCTCTGTCAGTTAGAAAGGAGATTATCAAAGAATCCAGATTTAAAAGAACAGTATGCAGAAGTAATTAAAGAATACTTGCAACTTAATCACATGGAGCTAGTTCCTGAAGATCAGCGAGAAAGGTTGGATGTTGTGTATTTGCCACACCATGCCGTAGTACGTAAGGATAAGGTGACGTCGCGAGTAAGGATTGTTTTTGACGCCTCCTGCTCTGGTACGAACGGCGTGAGTTTAAACAATGAGCTCTTAGTTGGTCCAGCTCTGCAGCATACCTTGAGACATATTGTTATGCGATGGCGAATGCATCCCGTCTGTCTAATAGCGGACATCGTTAAAATGTACCGACAAGTAAAGGTAGCACTCACGGATGCGGATGAATTTCAGCGAATCTTGTGGCGTGATGAATCTGGAACAATACAACATTACAGAATGTTACGTGTTACATTTGGAACTGCCTCCGCACCTTACCTTGCAGTAAGAGTCCTACAGCAAGTAGCTCACGATGAAGGCGGAGAAAATGCAGCTGCTGTGGAAAGAATAATGCAAGATTTCTATATGGACGATCTCATGACGGGCTGCCAAACGGTTGAAGAGTGCCTGAAAATAAAAAACGATATTAGTAACATATTAAAGAAAGGAGGATTCGAATTACAGAAATGGGCAAGCAATAGCAAGGAGTTTATGGAGAAGATAGGAAAGGAAACTGGAGAAAAGGAAGCAAAGTTAAAAATAGGAACAGGAAAAGAAGCAGAAGCTATTCAGAAAGTTTTAGGACTTACCTGGAATAGTAGCACTGATGAGTTTGAATACAGTGTCAAACTCCCACCTATAGAGGTTCCCGTAACAAAGAGAAAGGTAATTTCTGATATTTCTCGGTTGTTCGATCCCTTAGGTTGGATCGCTCCAACAATAATTACCTCAAAGATTTTTATCCAAAAACTTTGGATGTCAGGTATTGATTGGGATCAAGAACTGCCTCCCCAATTGTTACAGGATTGGCTTACTTACCGGTCTGATCTTACACGGCTGACAAATTTCCGTATCCCTCGGTGGATTCACACAAGTGCTGACGATAAAGAAGTAGAGCTGCACGGATTTAGTGATGCGTCGAACGATGCCTATGCTGCAGTGATATACGTCCGCATTATAGATAAAAATCATGGAGTACATGTGAATCTAGTCACGTCCAAGACCAAGGTATCGCCAATCAAACAAGTCTCCATCCCACGCTTGGAGCTGTGCGGAGCGCAGCTTCTTGCCAAGTTGCTGTTGGAAGTTTCGGAGACGTTGGAGATTCCCAAGGAAAGAATCCATGCTTGGACTGACTCTTCCGTTGTGCTTGCGTGGCTCAGCAGTCACCCAAGTAAATGGAAAACCTTTGTTGCCAATCGTGTTTCAGACATTTTGACAGCTTTGGATCGGCATCAATGGGCACATGTTCGGTCAAAAGATAACCCTGCCGATTGCGCATCCAGAGGTGTCAAAGACTATGAAAATTTAACTTTGTGGAAGCATGGTCCCTCTTGGCTTAGTGAAGTTAAAATAAATTACAGTCCACATGAAAAATGCCAAGATACCAAATTGGAAGAAAGAAGCAAAAGGATTTGCCATGCTATACAGAAGGTGGAGCTGCACGAGGAATTCTTTACCAGATACTTTCAAAGAGAGTCCTTCGATATTGAAGGTATCTCCAAATCTGACACAAAGAAAGGCAAACTCAATTCTCTCAACCCATTTTTAGACAGTGAAGGTTTGATCCGAATAGGAGGACGGTTGCAAAATGCTGAGTTAAGCGAAGATAGAAAGCATCCCATCATAATTCCACGCGGCTCACATTTTGCAAGGCTTCTCGTCGCTGATGCCCACGAAAGAACATTGCACGGAGGACCTCAGCTGATGCTGAATTATATTAGGTCAAAGTATTGGATAGTTGACGCCAAGAACTTAGTCAAGTCACATGTTCGTAAATGCGTTACATGTATACGTCATGCTGCATCATTTAATCAACCCATCATGGGTCAGTTGCCATCGTCTCGTGTAACCGCTGGTAGACCTTTCCGACAAAGCGGAGTTGATTATGCAGGACCTGTCGCTATTAGAACTTCAAAGGGTAGAGGTCATCGCTCAATCAAAGGGTATATTTGCCTTTTTATATGCATGGCTACTAGAGCCATTCATCTTGAAGCTGTAACTGACATGACCTCTGAGGGATTTCTGGCCGCGTTTAAGCGCATGGTGGCCAGGCGAGGTCACGTGACAGATTTGTGGAGCGACAATGGCACGAATTTCGTTGGTGCTGATAAGGAGTTGAAAGCCCTTCTTGCTGAAGAAAAATCTACTGTAGCTGTTGAGATTGCAAGTTGGCTGGCAACAAATGGCACTACTTGGCATCGAATCCCCCCCTATAGCCCAAATTTCGGCGGATTGTGGGAGAGTGATTATGAGAAGTCGACCATCAGTAGTCTTCGTAGATGGCAACTCATTCAAAGAATGACTCAAGACTTCTGGCGACGGTGGTCAAATGAATACCTCACTCAGTTTCTGCACCGTTATCGCTGGAATCGTCATTCTCTTGAACCTAAAATTGGTGACGTGGTTCTAGTTAAGGAAGAAAATCTTCCTCCAGCTAGATGGTTGTACGGTGTAATCGTTGACAAGCATACTGGTTCGGACAATGTTACACGTGTTGTAAGTTTAAGGTGCAAGGGCACTATCATTAAAAGGCCAGTTTCAAAAATTTGTATTTTACCGGTAAGACCTTAAGTTAAGCAAATAGTTTCTTGTAGTATTTTTTTTTATTGTTTAGCCTTTTAAGTTATTATTGTTAGCTATGTAATTATTCAAAGTTCACAATTGTTTAGATTTGTTATTATTATTGTTTACAAAATGAACCTGTCGGTTCATGGTGGGCGGCATGTACAGGCCTGACAATAGATGGCGCTGTACGCAATTAAATCGTGCTAATGAATGGTGATTGTCAGTTAGTATAAGTAAACGGCATGTTTTGATAAATAGACGAACCTATGGAAGTGAACCAGTGTTTCATTAATTAGTACACCCTTCTAAGTCGTGAAGTGTACATATGGATGATGGTAAAAAGTGCATTACTATCTTCCTAGATCTTGCTAAAGCATTTGATACCGTGTCCACACATATACTAGTACGCAAGCTAGAACAGATAGGGATAAGAGGTTTACCACTGCAACTTCTGCAAAGTTACCTGTCAAATCGTTACCAGTCTGTCAAAATTGGAAATGTTACCAGCAGCCCACTCCCAATTACACATGGTGTCCCACAGGGAAGTATCTTGGCCCCAACTCTTTTCCTAATCTATATGAACCAACTCTGCAATCTCAAAATAAAAGACGGAAATATCACGAGTTTTGCGGATGATACAGCTCTAATGGTATGGGGAGAGAGTTGGGACGAGGTATTTTCTAAGGCACAAAAGAATTTTGATTGTATATCTCAGTGGTTAAGACAGAATAGACTAAGCCTAAACGCAAATAAAACTAAATACATTACATTTTCTATAACAAATAAAACCCAACCATCTTTAAATACACATAATATTTACGCCCATTCTGGATCTTGTCAAAACCAAACATGTTCGTGTCCAACACTGGAAAGAGTTCCTTATATTAAATACTTAGGCATACAAATAGATAAAAATTTAAACTTTGAACAACATATTAAAACTTTAACCAATAGAATAAGAAAATTGATAGCCATTTTTAGGAACGTTAGGGAGGTTGCAGATCCTAAATTAATAAAAACATTATACAAAACACTTTGCCAATCCTTGCTAACGTATGGCATTGATACATGGGGGGGAGCAGCAAAATCTCACATGATACAGCTCGAAAGAGCACAGAGATTGCTTTTAAAAGTGATCTACTTCTTACCTTATCAGTATCCCACAGTATCACTTTACCGCGATAGCAAGGTCTTAACAGTAAGACAATTATTCATCCACAAACTTATAATGAGATACCATGCTCAAACAAAAGGCAAAGCGAATAATTCAGGGAAGAGACGTCATTACCAAATATTCACAATAAACAAATTTAAAAAATCATTTACGCAAAATTTTCCATGTTTTCTTGGCAGTTACCTTTATAATAATGCTAACAAAAATCTGAGTATCAATGAGCTGAGTACACGCGAATGTAAAATACGATTATTTGATTGGCTATCAAAGCTAAACTACGAAGAAACGGAGAACCTAATAAAAATCTTAAAATGAGCTAAAATCTCAGAAATCAAACATTGAATACTTGAGTATTAAACACACACACCCAGAAACACACACACACAATTACACTTACCTACACTTAAACACACAAACATACACACACTTATTAAATCTACTTAAAAGATATATAGATAATTTATTCAATAAAAATAAACAAAATGTAACTTACGTCTATTAGATAAATAATATTGAATGATAATGTTACAATAAAAAAAATGTATCTGATTTAATAGATTTTGATTTAAAATAATCTTGTGAAACGTTACTTTAAAAATTGTTTCGAATAAGTTTATATGTATGTATTACGGGGATAGGGCCTGGTGACTTGAACCACAGGCATTTGCTTAGCTCAAGCACCAGTCCCCACATTAAATCAATCACATAGAAATCAAATCTAGCTATAGTGTATTGTATTTAAAGTAATGTGTGGAAAAAAAAATAAAGAAATTCATTCATTCAAAAAAAAAAAAAAAAAAATTAGGGAGGAAGATAGGTCCTAGAAAGTTTAAGAAGATACAGAAGTAACTCCTAAGTAGCTCCTATTCTTCTCGAGCCAGCCATAAGGAGATGACAGTAAAAGGATCTAGAAGACTATGGACAACTTTTTTTTTCCATTAATATGAGTATATAGTAAATATATACAACCTATACTCACCGCCACGCGCCCGACCCGCGGCCGTGTTCTGTGTGATGTCGTTCATATACGTACGAGGAATTCAACTCGCTGACACCCGACCCGGCCCGCACCCGACCCGCGCCCGCTCCCTGTGTGTTTTGCCCTTTAGGACTCCTAAAGCCTATTGGATACAGCAATGACTCACCAATATACCTTGCAGCGGATGCCCGTTGGCTCTTCTCTGGAGACGACCCCAGCTGACTGACTTACCCACCAATATATCTGAACTGAGACCCGTTGGATCTACTCAGGGGATTCCAGCTAGCTATAGTTGTTAGAGCTGGCAAAACGTAGTTAGTTCTGTCTTTTAGACGCGAGTAATGAAGCCTAGATACACTTAGGAATTGGGTATTTTACAACTATTCAGATAAATGTTTATTATTGTTTATTACATAGAGGATTTCCTAAAACTCGTAATATCTACATCCCCTGTTAGTTTTACCATTTTAAACTATCGATTGTAGTAAAAAAAAGTGCGACGAAATTTGATGACGTCACAGTTCGGTATTTCATACAATATCCTATACTAAGCGCGCGTTTTGACGTTTGAGATAATTGGCTAGTTGAGTACATGTCAAATGCCATCTTTGTAAATATATATGGCAAAAGCATTCCAAGGGCAATTTAAGATCGACACAGAGAGGTGAATTGGGAAGGAAGATCCTAGAAAGTGTAAGAAGATACAGATGACTCACCAATATGCCTTTCAGCGGATGCCCGTTGGCTCTTCTCTGGAGACGACCCCAGCTGACTGCTGCGGTCAGAGCTGGTGACGAGGGTCGTGCGTTCAGGAGTTGCGCTCGCGCGTTGGCTGTTGCGGTGTTCCTGAAGGATCTCCGCTTGGGTGCGCGCTCTGCGTTGCGGCTCTGGCGATGACGCGCCCGACGATGACGAAGACGCGTTCCTGGAGAGTAGAAAAATTATTAACATTGTCTTCTTATGATTATACCTTTTTAAGATTTATACTAATGTAATAGATGCGCAATTGTCGGTACATTTGTTATATTCACTGAACAGACCGACACAATTTGGCACAGAAAAGCAAGCAAGAGGCTACTTACTGTAGTCTCCGGCGTATATCAGCGGTAGGGGAGTCCCCAGCGGGTGGGGCGGTGTAGGGCGTCAGTTGCAGCTGCGGCGGCAGAGCGGCGTGGAAGCGCAGTTTGGCGACCCAGTCGCTCATGAGTTCGCGCGACGAACACGCGAATAGGTACTCAGCGCCGTCCGCGCACGACAGGCGGAACACGTGCGCGCGTTTTGTGTAGTCGCCTGCCGCCTCGCAGCGCGCCTTTAAACACAGAAATGGTCAGTTGAGAAGTGTATTTTATATTTAGTCAGCAACTTAGAGGATATAGTCTTTTTGTAATTTGTTTTCAATTGGCGCAGTCGGTAGCAGAAACAATGGGGTATTTGACAACTAGTCAAATCAGCAACTTTTTTCAAACGGCAAAACTAGTGCATATAGGATTTTGTATGAAATACTGAATTGTGACGTCATTAAAGTTCGACGCACAACGCAGAATAGAGTTGTCAGCAATCTGACACTAGCAGAGAGAGATACTCACATTCAAGATGGCGACGGGTGGCGCAGCGGCCTTGGAAGCGGCGAAGTCCTGCTCATCGCGGAAGAAGCAGAGCAGTTGTCCGCACAGCACAGAGTAGTATGCGCGCCAGGAACGCACTGTTGCGCGCTTACCGCCGCAACCCGCCTCCTGCTTGCGCTCCAAGTAACCTATAATAGTAGTCTATGAATAACCTCTCTCTCTCTCTCTCTGCGTCGTATTCCCCATTGCTGAGAATTGTGACCTCTTTCCATCAATCACATAATGGCAGGGGTTTTCATTGTATAATAATGTGGTGAGTTCCCAGGTCTTTCCGCGTACGATTCGACTAAGAGTACAATTTCAACTCTTAGGTTTGTTACTATTATCAGATGTTAGTGATCATAACCGGGACCGACTGTTTAACGTGCTCTCCGAGGCATGGAGGAAATGAAGAGGCCAAATTCGGTCACCCATCCAGTAATCGACTTGGGTCAACGTTGCTTAAGAATCGCAATCGACTCATATGCATTGTCGCAATAAGGCCACTCGTCCCTCGATAGGGAGGTTGTATAATAGGGGTTTTTAATATATGAGTGTGTGTTTAAAAACGGAGCGTACCTACGTTTTTAATAGTATCACACGAAAGTTTTAATACCTAGGTTGAATTTGGAGGTTCAAATTTTTTTCAAAACTACCCTCAACGTACGTTTCACTCCGATACCGAAACATCTTCAGGGGATGTTGTCTTCACAATCGTGCATTGTAGTTTTGGGGATTTGTGTGGTGTGGTGAACATCGCGGGCTACACACTGTACCACATATATTTACCTATTGTCGCGGTTTATAGCGAATTAAACTTGTAATTCCTTCATTATGATGGACTTCCGCAAACTAACGCCTGCTTCTATCCAATATTTGACGACCTCCGTGGCGCAGTGTGTAGCGCTGTTGCCTTAACGTGCGGAGGTCCTGGTTCAATCCCCGGCAGGGTCAATTTGGGAATTTATAATTCCCGAATTTTCTCTGGTCTGGCCTGTTGGGAGGCTTCGGCCGTGGCTAGTTACCACCCTATCGGCAAAGGCGTGCCGCCAAGCGATTTAGCGTTCCGCTACGATGCCGTGTAGAAACCGAATAGGGGTATGAGTTTAATATAACTCCCGTGTCCCTAACAGGTTAGCCCGCTACCATCTTAAATTGCATCAATCATCACAGATAACAGTCAAGCGTTAACTTGTAGTGGATATTTAAAAAAAAAAAGAAAAAAAAAAGCGGATGTACCTTCGATCTCGACGGGCGGCAAGTCGTCGGGGCGGCGATGCCGGCGGAAGCTCTGCGTGCGGCGCCGCGTTGTGAAAGAGGGCGTGCGCTTCGGCGTCTTAACCACCTGCGGGGGTTTCATATAGCTGTACAAACCACTATAGTCCCAACACCTGGTGGTTTTGGTGGGAGGCTTCGGCCGTGGCTAGTTACCACCCTACCGGCAAAGACGTGCCGCCAAGCGATTTAGCGTTCCGATACGATGCCTGTAGAAACCGAAGGGGTATGGGTTTAATATAACTGCCATACCCCTAACAGGTTAGCCCGTTACCATTTTAGACTGCATCATCACTTACCATCAGGTGAGATCGCAGTCAAGGGCTAGCTTGTAGTGGATAAAAAAAAACTTATCTTAATCTGGTGGCCAAATTTGGAACTAATTTTTGGGGCTGTTTAGTTTTAGTTTTTTAGTAGTTGTTTAAAAATGTGGAACGGTATCGTTCTTCTTATAAGCTAAGAGATAGTTGTACTTTTTGTAACTATCGCTTGAAAAGCTGATTCAGTAATAGGTGGGTGCTACACTCTCCACTGATGTCCATAGTGAAATTCTGCCCGTATGCTGATGGGCTATTCACTAGATATGGCCGATCAAAAACGTGATATAGTTACCAAAAATGAACCATAATTAGAAAAGCTGATTCTTGTACAGTATTAAAGTATGGACAGTACCTATGTAAACAGTACAAAAACTGACGCTCTTCATCGGGCCTTTCACTAGATATCACCTCTCAAAGACGTTATAAACTTACAAACTATAAAAAACTTTATAGTTCATTTATATGTGTTGTTGCGGAGTAACTCTTCTGTACCTTAAACGTACTATCAAGTATTCTGTGGTAATAAATGAAATGATTTATTTCACGTACGGCCACTTACACCACTTATGAAATGTCGTGACTCTACCACCGGCTCGGAAAGAAGGTTCTGATTCTGAAACTCAGCAGTTGCTCTTTAATAGTATGGATTAGTATACTCACGCTCATGCTCTCTGCGCGCTTCACGTTAGGCTCCGGCTTGGCGTGGCGTTCGAACTGCGGCGCCGGGCTAAGGGCCTCGTCAGACGCCGCGGTCGCTACGCTGCTGACGCCGCCCGTGCTGAGTTGCCGTTCCACCTGCCAAATAAACAGATCTGTAGCAACAATCTACCTAAAGCCTTGACCAGAAGGGGCGAATTTACCGCGAATCATGTCGCGCATACGTTTTTATTATTATCCAAACTAATATTATAAATGCGAAACGGTGTTTGTTTGTTGGTTTGTCCTATTTTCAATCACTACGCAACGGATCGACGTGATTTTTGGCATGGGTATAGTTGAGGACCTGGAGAGTGACATAGGCTACTTTTTATTCTCCTATCATCATGTTTTATAAGTAAGTAATTTTTAACGTCAATAAGTGTACTTACAGTGTACCTATTGATATCCCGGAAAGATAAGGAGTTCCCGTGGGAATAAAAAAACTTAAACCACGCGGACGAAGTCGCGGGCATCAGCTAGTACATCACAGAGATAAATTATAATATCTGGAATAACACATAGACGTACACATAATTTTAATCCCGTAAAATTAAAGAGTTCACGAGGGAACCAAAAAACCTCAATTCACGCGAACGAAGTCGCGGGCATCAGCAAGTACAATTAAAAAAGGAGTAGTCAAGACATACCTGCATTCCCTGCATCTGCTGTTGTTCCTGCATCTCGTTCTCTCGTCTCCTCTCTTCCGTGATCCTCTCCATCTCTCTTCTCTTCACCTGCTGGAGTCTCTCCTGTTCTTGTCGCTCTGCGTTTCTTCTGCGTGCCGCTTCCTCTTCGTCCTTCTGCTCTTTGAATGATCTCTCAATCTGAAATAAACAGGGAGTTTTAAGACTCAGCTACTGAAAAGTGCGATTGAAGCAAATCTATACTAATATTATAAAGAGGTAAAGTTTGTGAGGTTGTAGGGGGTAATCTCTGGATCTACTGAACCGATTTTGAAAATTCTGGTACCAATAGAAAGCCACTTTATTTGTGAGTGCCATAGGCTATATAATATTAATCCGAAAAATTAGGGAGTTCTCGTGGGAATTAAAAAAAAAAAATATTTCAAGCGGACAAAGTCGCGGGCATCTGCTTGTTAATAATATGTAGTATGATAATAAATATACATGTATGCACAGCAAAAACATTTCCCGCTATTTTAAGGCCTCGCCTTTAAAGTAAAGTAAGTCATAGAAGAGAAAATTTGAAATTTTTTAAAGTTTGCGCCTCCAGTAATGTTTATCATGCTGCACTAGTATCTTAATTAACTATTATTGCACTAGTTACATAATTAACTATTATTGCGCTAGTAACATAATGAACTCTTATTGCACTAGTTACTAATGCACTATTATTGCACTAGTTACATAATAAACTATTATTGCACTAGTTACATAATGAACTATTATTGCACTAGTTACATAATAAACTATTATTGCACTAGTTACATAATGAACTATTATCGCACTCACCAGGGTGATTCTCCTGAGCGCGAGGAACTTCTCCTTCTGCGCATCAATAGTCTCCTCCAGGTCGCGGTGTCTGTTGATCAGCTCCTCGGTCTGCGGCAAGCTCTCGCCGTATTTGCCGTCGCGGACCAGCGGCACTCTGGGGGAAAATAGACGAGAAATAAAAACCGGCTAAGCCGTCGGTCCTGCGCCTGATCTCTCTCCGGTCGTGTCGGATTTTCCGTCCCATCGGTCTAGGAGAGTAATGGAACTGAGAATGCACCTGTATATGCGCACTATAATAGCTCCCGCGCAGATGGTAAATGCCTCTGGAGATTGGCCGCCGTGGAGAGAGAGAACGTCGGGAGAACATCATCTTAATAGTACCATCGATATTTATTAGGTACTAGATGGGCCCTTTCATAGAAAAAAGTTAGGCGTCCGACTTGCAGAGCACGTTCCTCACCTGTCATAAGCCTACGTCTTTGTCCGCATCGTAGCGCTGTCACGATCAGTCGTCATGTACATAATTTGATATTATTAAGTTAACATCTAAAAGTGTTTCAATTCACAATTATACATCTCCAAAGAAACGTTATTTAATCTTTCTATTTAATATTTTTATCCATTACGCAATCATTTAATTTCCGCGGCAAACTGTATCACATTTCTTTTTTGCTAACTGGCCTTACGGTTTCTATGACTATGACCTATATTATCTATGACCGAGTCATACGTTTTCAAGCTGTAATTCAAGATGGCGCATAATATGTTGCAAGCAAGTTCCCGCTTTTCAGACTAGATGGCGTTAGTAAAATACGCCATGTAAATTGAGGTCGTTGGTTAATACCTGCTGGTGATCCATTGGTCCAGCGCATCAGCATCCCTCAAGAAGAGCAGCGCGTCAAGATGGTGGTCGTAGATCCTCGCGCGCGCCCTCCAAATCCCGTCCAGGGCTCCGCGCCGCGCCCTCAGCGTGGATACACGCGTCTCCACCTCTTGAGACATGAAGTGGCCTTCGCGGACCAACTTCTCTCCTGAGGAAGAGAGGTTTTTTAAAACCATGCATATATTTTATCACCAACTATCAGCTTCAGAAGCCTAGATTTTACGAATCCAGACTGGAAAATTATTTAAGTACTTACTTTTAAGTACGCTTACTTTTAAGTCATATATTGTATCAATATAAGTGGTTGGTGGTAAGTGGTAGATTCACTTGACGATTCAAAAGTACTTGTAAAAGTTTATTTGAATAAAAAATATTTGATTTGATTTGATTTGATAAAAGTTTTAATAAAATGAAAATGTAAGCTGCCTCGTCGGTCTAGTGGTTAGACGAGGTCCCGGGTTCGAGTCCCGGGTCAGGGCCATAATTAAGTATTAGACTAGAAATTCTCAGTCTAGCCTGGAGTTAAGAAGTTGGTGGTGTTTCACCCCCGTGCCTCGGAGAGCACGTTAAGCCGTCGGTCCCGGTAATAACTTATCACTAAC
Organism: Erebia aethiops; assembly: GCA_923060345.2. Taxonomy (NCBI): domain Eukaryota; kingdom Metazoa; phylum Arthropoda; class Insecta; order Lepidoptera; family Nymphalidae; genus Erebia; species Erebia aethiops. Next base: position 1,475,292 of record OV281084.1, on the reverse strand, counting down.
ATAAAAATAGTTGTTAAAGCCCGCCAACCCGGATTAGAGCGTGGTGGGTCTAAGCTCTAAATCCCTCTCTCCTATAAGAGTCGAGGCCTGTGTCCAGCTGTGGGATGTTAATCGGCTGTAGTGATGGAAATGTAAACTAACAATTTTGTAACTTGATTTGCATATCTGTTTGTGTGTGTCAGTCTCAGTCTCTCTCTCTCTGTGTGTATGTGTGTTTGTGTGTGTGTGTGTGTGTGTGTGTGTGTTTGGCGTAAGTAGTTTGACTAAAGTCAAATGACAAACGCCACCATTGTCAAAGGCAGGGGTCTCACCGTCAGCGTAGAAGGTCTGGAAGCTTTCGTCTTTGGCGTCCATCTCAGCGGCGATGTCCCTGTGCCGCGCCACCAGCCGCTCCGCCGCCGCCACGTCCGCGCTCAGGTCGGGCGCCGTCACACGCGCTAAAGTCTCGTTTGTCCAGGCCCTAGGGAGAACAGATAAAGCCGATATTACGTCATGTAAAGCAGCATAACTACAACACACGTAAGCACGTTCAAATCCTGCCGGTTCCGCAAATTTTGATATGTATCATACATTATAAATGCGAAAGTGTGTTTGTTTGTTGGTTTGTTGGTTTGTCCTTCAATCACGCCGCAACGGAGCAACGGATCGGCATGATCTTTGGTATGGGTATAATTGAGGACCTGGAGAGTGACATAGGCTACTTTTTATCCCGGAAAATGAAGGAGTTCCCGCGGGAATCAAAAAAACTTATAACACGCGGACGAAGTCGCGGGCATCAGCTAGTTTAAGAATAGTTTAGAAACATCCCTTTTCACACATCACATTTTTATTATGATAAAAATTGCAGAAATCAGTTTAAGTACATCAAAAATCTCGACTTAAAATTGAAAAGTTTTTTTTTTAGATAAAAGTTAAATCAAATTGAATGAATCAATTTCGCCAACCCATTTTTTTTTACATAGAAATAAAAAACCGTAAAAAAAGCACTAGTGCTGTAAGACATTTTTACTACTTTTGTAAGTGCACTTTTCGCACTAAAAATGCACTTACAGAGGCAGTACTGTACTTCTAAATGAAAAGTTTTCTTGCAAGAAGGATCATAATGATTTTGATTTTTTTTTAATGTAGAAAACTTAAAAATGTATTTGGAAATCAACCCGTATGTAAAAACCTACTTACCGCTCTTATATCACAAACTACTATTAAAGTTGTAGATCGAAAGCTATTCATTATTATGCAGAGGTAGTTGCCCTTCTTCTGTATGATATCTTGGCATCTTTGAAACATAGGATTTTTACCCAGGATATGAACTCAAGATCCCGGGATGTGAACCGAGGACCGTGCTACTCACATGAGCTCCTGGTATTTGTCGAAGTACGCCTGCAGCTGGTCCGCCAGCTCCAGCTGGTGCTCGTTGTGGGCAGCCCTCTCCTCCAGGGCCGCCAGGGAATCTGTCACGTCCTCCAGTTTCGCCAAAACGTGCTCCTTTGCGTCTGGGAACGCCGCTCCTAGTCTGTTGAAGAGAAGATTTTTTTATCTCTACTTTAATATTATAAAGAGGGAAAGTTTGTGAGTTTGTGACGTTGTTTTTTTTTTATCCACTACTTTACTACTTACTTACTACCAGGTTATTATAATTTAAAACTGATAACCTAAATCCCGATTTTCTAGTCTGTAACTTCAAAAACTTAGAACCATCATGCAAACTTCCAACCCCCATTTAACCCTCTTTGGGGTAGATTTTCGGAAAAAAAATTAAACAGATTTTTATTATTTTAAACTTATAACTTAAATGCTAATTTTCATGTGTCTAACTTCAAAAACAAAGGACTTTCATACAAACTTCCAACCCCCATTTCAACCCCTTAGGGGTGAATTTTCCCAAAACCGTTTCTTAGCTGACGTTTACACCATAGAAGGAACCTACCTTCCAAATTTCAAGTCTGTATGTTTTATAGTTCCTGAGATATCGTGATGATCAGTGAGTGACCTTTCGCTTTTATATTTATCTATTATTAAATAAAAATAAAAAGTAGGTACAATCTATTAAACAGATCGGTGAAGGTCGTGCAGTATATCCGGATCTCTGACTAATACACATAAGATCGAGGAGTTAGAAGGCAGTTCCTTTCCACCTCCTGGGTCAGATGCTGATGCTGGTCCAGTATGGCGTGGAGATTGGCTCGCAGCGCCCTGAGCTGGTGCAGAGCCCTGAGGAGCTGTAACGCCACCTCCTTCCTATAGAACGGATGGGTAGGAATCCCTACCCTGGTAAGACCCTTCAAGAATGAGGAGCCAGGAGTCAGTTCCTTACCTCTCCGCCTCCTGGGTCAGATGCTGGTGCTGGTCCCGTATAGCATGGAGATCAGCTCGCAGCGCCCTGAGCTGGTGCAAAGCCCTGAGGAGCTGCAGCGCCGCCTCCTTCTCAGCGACCCAAGCGAGGGTCTCCTCCGCGGAGCGATCGAACTCGTGGACTTGACGAGCTCCTGCCAATGCCTGGTTAAAGAATCATATTTTATGTCTGAGGCCATGGAAAAAGTTCATTACTACTACCACTACCACTTTTATTACTCACTAGCTGATGCCTGCGACTTCGTCCGCGTTGATTGAGGTTTTTTGGTTTCCGTGGGATCACTTCAATTTTCCGGGGATAAAAAGTCTATGTGTTATTCCAGAGTATAATCTATCTCTGTGTCAAATTTCAGCCAGATCCGTTCAGCCGTTGGGGCGTGATTGAGTGATTGAGTTACAAACATCCATGTTCCTACTGGGCAGGTTTCCGCGCTTAAACCTCCAGTTTCTGTTGTGCGTGCGTTCCCCTTCCTGCTGGAGATTTCACTCCAGCCATCCGAGCTCGCTCTAGAAGCCTAGAAGACCGCCCAGATTGTCTAGCGCCTCTCGTAGCGAAGTTGGGGATCCAAGGTTATTTGACTACTATTCAAATACCCAATTATATAACGCTCAAAAATGAAGAATAAGGGCTGACTTTACGCCATAACGTTACAAGCAACATCCTTCGACGAAGCATGTAGAAGGTCAGATAAAATACCTAATGACAACTTAAAAAAGGAACGAAAATAGATGTCCGAAGAAAAATCAGAAAACTAAAACGGAAATGGGCCCGACATGTTTGTAAGCATAAACAAGATAGGTGGGTAGAGTAAGTGTGAAATCTGCCAATCCGCACTTGGCCAGCGTGGTGGACTATGGCCAAACCCTTCTCATTCGTGCTCAGTAGTGAGCCGGCAATGGTTTGCTAAGAGATAGGGAGAAAAAGTTCGTACCTCTTGTCTAGCTATAGCCAACTCCTTGAGGTCGTCCCACAGTCCGCGGATGTCTTCTATCCTCTGCTTCACTCTGTCTGCTTCTGGCGTGTTCTCCTCTAGAAGCACGTTGCCCGCTTCGCACACTGCTTCGATACGGCCCTCGTTGGCTGGAACAAATATTTCGTTAACTAACTGATGCCCGCGTGAAATAAGAACTCCTTAATTCTCCGGGACGAAAAGTTCCTTATGTTACACTCTAGGTCCTCAACTATACCCATCCGAAAATCACATCGATCCGTTTCTCTGTTTCGGCTTGATTGAAGGACAAACCAACAAACAAAAACACTTTTCTTTTCATAAAGATTCGTTTTTGGAAAAGATGAGCCGATTTTTATAACTCGTAAATTTACAGTATTTCTGTACATAGTCATAGGACTTTTCAAAAAGTTTGTGTTTGAACTCAAACTCAAATGTTTTTATTCAAATAAACTTCGAGAAGTGCTTTTGAATCGTCAAGTGAATCTACCACTGGTTCGGAATGACATTCCTACCGAGAAGAGCCAGCAAGAAACTCGGTTACTAAATTATCATTATCAAATTTGAGAGCAGTCCTGGCTCCAATCTAAGGAGTTCTGGGATGGATATGGGTCTCACCATGCAGCTGTGTGAGGAAGTTGTCGAAGGCCTGTTGCAAAGTCTCCACGTGTTCCACGTCGAGCCCGTACTCCTCGCTGGCAGCCATCGCCATCTGTTCGCTGATCCACTCCTGGACTTCCTCGCACTCCTGGACGAACCTGGACCAAACATCGGAAGTCAAAGATATGACGTAGCTTTTTCCTTTACTTTACTCTACTAACTGTTAGGCGGATAAAAATTGTACATATAACGGAACGCAAACGTCATGATCATAATCATAATCATAATATTTATTTGCTCATTGTATCCGTCACCCCAGATTATCCGTGTCTATGGCGCATATATGAGGCCTCGTTTGACATTTGACGTTCCTGGAGTTTTTCGCGCGTTTTTGGAGTGACAGCTATGGAAAAAAGAAACGTATCGCGGAGTAGTTTTGAAATTGATGTTTTTACCCTCGACGAAACGGAGACGGTATATGTGTTTGCCCTAAGAGGTTGTGTGTTTGTTTGTTTGTTTGTTTGTTTGTGCACTTTTTTGTTACCGTTTTCCTGGAAAACTACTGGACCGATTAATATGCGGTTTTTTGCATTAGATATGTATAGCTTGTAAGAAGGTTCTTAGATATATTTCAGGACCATAGACAACCAAGCTGAGCTGTAGTCTATGATTTTAATTTTTCAATATGTTACCATTTTTCTCAAAAAGTACTGGGCCCATTGAGATGCGGTTTTTTGCATTAGATATGTATAGCTTGTGAGAAGGTTTTTAGATATATTTTAGGACCATAGACAAAAAATCTGAGCTGTAGTCTATGATTTTAATTGTTCAATATGTTACCATTTTTCTCAAAAAGTACTGGGCCGATTGAGATGCGGTTTTTTGCATTAGATATGTATAGCATGTGAGAAGGTTTTTAGATATATTTTAGGACCATAGACAACCAAGCTGAGCTGTAGTCTATGATTTTAATTTTTCAATATGTTACCATTTTTCTCAAAAAGTACTGGGCCGATTGAGATGCGGTTTTTTGCATTAGATATGTATAGCATGTGAGAAGGTTTTTAGATATATTTTAGGACCATAGACAACCAAGCTGAGCTGTAGTCTATGATTTAAATTTTTCAATATGTTACCATTTTTCTCAAAAATTACTGGGCCGATTGAGATGCGGTTTTTTGCATTAGATATGTATAGCTTGTCAGAAGGTTCTTAGATATATTTTAGGACCATAGACAACCAAGCTGAGCTGTAGTTTATGATTTAATTTTTTCAATACGTTACTATTTTTCTCAAAAAGTACTGGGCCGATTGAAATGAGGTTTTTTGCATTAGATATGTATAGCTTGTGAGAAGGTTCCAGGTTTTAGGACCATAGACAATCAAGCTGAGCTGCAATCGTGATTTGGTAAGTGGTCCTATGACCACTTATTTAGTTCCTATGAACTCGACTTAAGTTCTCATCGTAAACCCGTCGTATTTGGACTCTTTTGATTTGTCTTGACGAGCGCTTTGTACCTAGATGCTGCCCAGGGTCTCATGATGAAGCCAGGAGGTGCTCATGGGAACTCCTTAAGTTCTCATCGTAACCCGTCGTGTTTGGACTCTTTCGATTTGTCTTGACTAGCACTTTGTACCTAGGTGCTGCCCAGGGTCTCATGATGGAGCCAGGAAGTGGTCATGGGAACTCCTTAAATTCTCATCGTAAACCCGTCGTATTTGGACTCTTTTGATTTGTCTTGACGAGCGCTTTGTACCTAGATGCTGCCCAGGGTCTCATGATGGAGCCAGGAGGTGCTCATGGGAACTCCTTAAGTTCTCATCGTAACCCGTCGTGTTTGGACTCTTTTGATTTGTCTTGACTAGCACTTTGTACCTAGATGCTGCCCAGGGTCTCATGATGGAGCCAGGAAGTGGTCATGGGAACTCCTTAAATTCTCATCGTAAACCCGTTGTATTTGGACTCTTTTGATTTGTCTTGACGAGCGCTTTGTACCTAGATGCTGCCCAGGGTTGATGGAGCCAAAAAGTGGTCACAGGAACTCCTTAAGTGATCACATTTTTTCTAACAATTTTTATCAGAATATTAAAATTTAACACTATAATATGACACCTTACTAAGCATAAGCTTTATCTCGGAATGAGAAGGGTTTGGCCATAGTCCACCACGCTGGTCAAAAAAACTACTGAGCCGGCAAATATGCATTTTGGTGTTTTAGATATTATTTTATAATTTATACTTTTGTTAAAAATTGTTGTTTCAATGGAGGTCTGCAGTTCGTCGTGGGTTTTTTAAAATTTTTAATTTTATTACTTGTATACATATTGATTCGACGTTTTATGTAACCTAACCTGATATAAATCCGACGACGTCCCTGACGCAAAGGTGAACGCTGTGGTCTTCGGGAAAACCGGGGCTCGATCCCCGGCAGGATAAATTCCGAGAATTTATAATTTATGAATTTTCTCTGGTCTGGCAAGGTCTTTTTATTTATTTTACGAGATAAAAAGTAGCCTATGTATTATCCCAGCCTACTATCTATCTCTGTGCCTGTAATTCAGATCAGTTCAGCCGTTCTGGTGTGATTGAGAATTTATAAAACAACAGAAGATACGCGAACGACACCTCGGATCCCCAAGCTCGATACGAGAAGCCCTCAACAAGGTGGGTGGTCTTCTAGGCTTCTGGATGGCTGGAGTGAAAACTCCGGCAGGGAGAGGCAATTTACGCACAACAGATCTCCAACAGAAGTGGCAGTGGGCAGGTCATATCTGTTGCAGAACGGATGGCCGTTGGGGCAGATGTGTTCTGGAGTAGAGATCGCAGTGTAGGACGACCTCCAGCTCGCTGGTCCGATGACCTAAAGAAGGTGGCGGGAAGCGGGTGTATGAAGAAGGCAGAGGACCGTGTTTGGTGGCGCGCTCTCGATAAGGCCTACGTCCAGGATGCATACAGGCTGATGGATTGATGAAACCTCCAACTGGAGGTTTAAGTGCGGAAACCTGCCCAGCAGGAAGAAAGAAGAAAGGAAGAAGATTATAACAAAGGAACTTATCAACTCACTTGAAATACTTCAAGCTCTGCTGTAACCGCTGTTGCCGTTTCGCTGACAAAAGCTTCATTTCCTCGTACGACGCTTTGAGTTCTTCCAGTTTTTTGCTCACTTGTACATCCTCCGATGCTCGCTCCTGTACAGAAAAATACATGCTACTAAATGACACCCGTGATTTCGACGTGGTTTAAGTTTTTTATTAATTCCCGTAGGAACTCCTTAATATGCCAAGATAAAAGTAGCCTGTGTTATTCCAGACTATAATTTTTCCCTGTGCTAAATTTTATCCAGATCCGTACAGCCGTTCTGGCGTGATTGAGTAACAAATATCCATCCATCCAAACTTTCGCATTTATCATACTAAATGTTTATTTCACTAAATATTATTATAATTAATTTAAAAGTTAATCTAAAATCTAAATATCATACAAACTATACAATAAATTTAAATCAAATCCTTATATACCTACTAACAAAAATAAAAATAAAACCCTAATCAAAAAGTCCAAATCATACAAAATTAAAGAATTTAAAAATTACTTCACGCGAGCATCAGTATTTAATAATATACTAAGTTTAGTTCGAACTAGCTGAACTCCAGCGGGAACTCGTTAATTTTCCGGGAAAAAAATTATGTCAATCTCCAGTTCCACAACTATACGCATGCAATAAGTCACGTCGATCCGTTGCTCCATTGCGGCGTGATTGAAAGACAAAAAACAAACACACCGTCGCATTTATAATAATATTAAGTATGATACTACTGACGACAGTTGAAAGTTTAAACGCTAAATAACCTGCAAAGCCTTGTCCAGCTTGGTGAGTGTGGGCAGGAAGGCGGTCATCTCTCTCTGTTGAGCCTCCAGCCTCCTCATGAGCGCCAGAACTGACTCCTCATCACGACCAGCCTCCGCGCCGGTCAGGGCCACGCGCCTCTCCGCTAGCCACGCCTCAGCCTCCCAGATCTCGTTCAGCAACTGAGAAAAAATTATATTCAAAGTCAAAAGGCTAGGCCAGTCTCTAGCTCGTTGTTTCTTTAATTTATTTACTAAAAAAACTTTGACAAGTGCTTTTGAATCGTCGAGTGAATCTACCACTCGTTCAGAATGCCATTCCTACCGAGAAGACACTCGAGATAGGCGTATTGCATAAGGATTGGACAACAACTTGCATTTGAAGCAGTTTTTGTGCGGTTGGCAAAAATGCACCGAATATGTTAACCTGACTGACTGCACGCCAGCTGCTTCAAGTCCGGAATTAATGTTACGGCATAAAGGACGGAATGAGTATTGTGATACGACTGGACACTGCTTTAATTGTCTACTCACTAATCACTATATATAGCAATGTCAGTCTAATTTCTAATGTCATACCTGCAACAGTTCGCATCGCTCGCGCAACGCCGCCGATCTGGCGGAGGCTCTATCGAGCAGTGTCCGTAGAGCGAGCCTCAGGTCTCTAGAGCGCGCCTCCAGCTCGTTACCAGCGAAGTGTCCACGTCTAGTGAGAGCTGTCGCGCGGCTGCAGACCGCGTTTATCGTTGACTCTCTGGAGATGATACTCAAAATTGACGGAAACAGAAATACAAACAGTTTCTATCTATACTATCATATCGAGATGCTGTTAGGATAACAGTTAGCATTCTATCCCTTTCTTTCGAGTGACTGTAATCATAAGAGGAAGAGAGGTAAACCTATTTTAGTATCCCAATAGCATCTGGTTTGGGTCATACTAGCTTTATAAACGCGACAGTGTATGTGTCTGTTACTTTTCAAGATCCTTGAAGATTCCCTGGGGCAATGTTGAGCGCTGTTGTATTAACTTGGGAAGTCGAGGGTTCGATCCCCGACAGGGGTCAATTTGTCAATTTTCCGAACTTTCTCTGTTCTGGCCTTGTGGGAGACTACCGGCAAAGACGCGCAGTCCTTGACTACGATCTCATCTAAGCGCTCACCACTGCACCACGGAGGTCGTCGAAAGATGAATGCCTTCCTACAAAAATGCCTTTTGACTTTTTTGAAAAAAGGGAAATTTTTCATTTTTACAATTTCCTACCTGGCAATGATTTCTGCTTCAAGAGCGAGATGCTTCTTGAGCAAGGCCTGCGCTTCCGGCAGCGAAGCACCAGCCTCGTCTGAACACACAGTTGCTTCGCGCTCCTTGAGCCTGGAGGAAACAAATGTACGTTAGCGGTTTTGTGGCATCGTTTCTGCTGGTTCATCATCATCTTATCAAGCCATTGCCAGCTCACTGCTGAGAACAAGTCTCTTCTTGGAATAAGGAAGTTTGGGTCATAGTCCACCACGCTAAAAAAAGTGACATCTAATTTTTTCAACTATAAGTTAGCGCATAACTGCGATATCAATATTGATTAGTAAGTGTCACTTTATTTTTCGTCATTTTGATTTTCGTATTTCCCTAATATCATGACATGCATAAAAAATAATTAATCCGCCATCTTTAGAAGTCCGCCATATTGGATTTAGAATAACGTCACTTAGCTAACCATGCATTGTCATTCAAAGTAAAGGAATACCTTTACTTAAATTTTGCTTATATGCAAAATTTCAGCTTAATCGGTTGGGGATAACTGATTTTAAATTCAGTTGCAATATTTGAACCCGCAAACATTGCAAGTTAAATAATTATTATAGTTTTTAATTTAGTTTTAATTTAGATTTTAATGTAGGTATTTAATAGTTTTAATTGGGTATTTGACAACTAGTCAAATCAGCAACTTTTTTTTCACACGTCAAAACGCGTGCTTAGTATGGATTTTGTATGAAATTTCAAGTTGTGACGTCATCCATGTTCGACGCACTTTTTTTACTTTAATCGATAGTTTAAAATGGTTATTCAAAATAAAACTATCAGAGGACGTGGATATTACGGCTTTTGGGAGATCCTTTATTTAATAATCACTATAAAATAATTTATTTCACTAGTAGTCAAATACCCAATTTGTTATTTTAATTTAGTTTTAGTTGAATAAAAGCTGGTAAAAGTAAAATAATCGGTACCAGCCGAGCTCCTCATCCGCGTCTCTTTCCCAGCGATGCAACAGCGCCGCGTCTTCCAGATTGTCGCGACGTATTTGCATTGGCTCTTGCAGCTGACGGTAACTGAGGAAAAATAATATAAAATCAGGATACCATCCTTAAATGGTCGAAATATTTACATTCAATCGAGAAAAACTTAAAAATTTAATTGCCATACCCCTAAAAGGCCCGCTACCATCTGAGACTGCATCATCACTTACCATCAGGTGAGATTGCAGTCAAGGGCCAACTTGTAATGGCGTAAAAAAACATCAAAAAAGAAAGGGAAGGTCTATGGACAATGAAATTGAAATTCACAGTTGTGACGTCATCAAATTTCAACGCACTTTTATTTCTGTAATCTATATTTTAAAATGGTTATCAAACTTAAAACTAACCGAGGATGTTAATTTTAGGTCTTTTTTGATCCTCTTATTAATAATCAGAGTAGCTTATAAAGTGGGGTTCTGGCTCACTTGTGTATTGCTATTTCACTCTATCATATGTGTAAAGTGTATGTGTTAGAAAGAGAGAGAACGATGAAATTGGTAAGAAATCAGTTTGTTCTTATCAGCTTGTAGTGGCGTAGTGTGTCTCACAAACTGGCTCACTTACGTAAGTGATCTAGAAGCCCGTCCGCATGCAGTCTATCATTGGTGTGAGCGTTCGTAGGTATGTGGTTGGCTTACGTAAGTGATCCAGAAGCGTGTGTTGTCTGTTTCAGTAAATCATATGTGGGTTCTGGCTCACTTTCGTAAGTGATCTAGAAGCCTGCAGTATAAAGCGGGCTTACGGGTTTCTGTCTCACTTACGCGTAAGTGATCTAGAAGCCGGGGGAATAAATAGTATGAGATAAGTAAAACGACGCTTCAGCAATATAGATGCGTATGTATCTATGTACGTGGGGAGAGGTTATCATGCGACGCCGATGTGGTAAGAATCATTAAAAATAAAAGAGACATGTTATGTATTTTGCTTATCTATTTCTGTGTGGTCGCCACATATGATAAGAAAAGCGGGGGAGGGTTATCATGCGACACCGATGCGGCAAGAATCATTATAATAATATGAGTAAAAAATAAAAATAAAAAATAAAAAAGAGACATGTTTTTTTCACTGATATGTATGTATTTTGCTTCTTTTTTTTATCAACTACAAGCTAGCCCTTGACTGCGATCACACCTGATGTTAAGTGATGATGCAGTCTAAGATGGTAGCGGGCTAACTTAATAGGGGCATGCCAGTTATATTAAACCCACACCCCTTCGGTTTCTACACGGCATCGTACCGGAACGCTAAATCGCTTGGCGGCACGTCTTTGCCGGTAGGGTGGTAACTAGCCACGGCCGAAGCCTCCCACCAGGCCAGACCAGGGAAAATTCAGAACTTATAAATTCCTAAATTGACCCTGCCGGGGATCGGACGGCACCCCCGCACGTTAAGGCAACAGCGCTACACACTGCGCCACGGAGGTTGTCGAAATGTGCTTATCATTATTATAAAATAAAGAAAATACTAAACTCAATGTGTAGTAATTATTTTCTCTCATCTAAAACGCCCACCACCAGAAATCTTAACATCAGCTCCTACACTAAATATATCATATAAAAAGCCATCCAAATTTAGAAGTCTCCCAGTCGTGTTGCGATTATCAGTGCGCTATACAACATGAGTATATATGAGTGTCCCTTTTGTAGTGTGAGCATGCCTAGCAACCAATTGATTGCTCATTCAAGATTGAAACGTCACAAGTTGCTTTGTAATCAATACGATGGTGAAGATTATTTTACATATATTGTTCAGTCAGCTTTTAAATGTAGAATTGCGACTTATAGAATTAATGGATCATCGGATGAATTAAACCCGAAATTGTACTTGAAAAATGTTGGCGATAAGGTGAAAAAAATATTGGAAATGGAAATTCATTTGAATAAACATATAAAGGTAAATTTAGAACTTTTCTGTATATATACCATAACCAGGGCAGGGGTTGATGATGAAGTGATTAAAGATTTAAAATCTTTCAACACGAAAAACGTCCACCTACAACTTTCATCAGATTTATCTTCATACTACAACGAAACCTGTTCCAAAATTATAACGAAATGCGAGGAGTTTCAAGAAAGAGACAGCGGGTGGACCTTGGAAAAAATTGAATTTCTAGAAATTAATATCAACAAATATGTACCTTTGAGGGGTGAGTCCTACATCCCCCTCCCGAATTGGATAAAGAAGAAGCATGCGTGCATAAATGTAAATAATAAAGACAATGCATGCTTTTTTTGGGCTGTAGCAAGCGCTCTGTATCCAGTCGAGTCTAACTCGAGCCGTGTATCACGTTACCCGCGTTATGAGAGCGTATTCAAAACAGCTGGAATTGAATTGCCAGTATCTGTTAATGGAATCAAACGCTTCGAAGTGATGAATCAAATAAATGTGAATGTTTATGAAATCGAGAATAATAAATTTGAAAAGATTGCGCCCTTATATATTTCAAACATGAAAACCTATGATCGGCATGTAAACCTATTATTTTACGAGGATAGTAAGCGTGGTGGTGGTTATAAATCTCACTATTGTTGGATAAAAAACTTATCTCGTCTGATACGCTCCCAAATTACAAAACATAAGAATAAAATTTTTTTCTGTTATAGCTGCTTGCAACATTTTTCAAGCGAGTGTAAACTACAACGTCATAAGACTTTGGGATGTAATAATACTTTAATAGAAGTGCCTTCCATAGATAATAAGTACTTAAAATTTGATAATTATAGTCATCAACTGTCTGTACCATTTGTAATATATGCGGATTTTGAATCTATTTTAAGCCCCCTCGAAAAGGATGGAATGAAAAACACATATTACTCTCATAAACACATCCCTTGTTGTTTTGCGTATTACTTGCACTGTAATTATGATGATTCCTTATCGAAATTCGTTTCATATCGTGGTGAGGATTGCGTTAAAAAATTTGTAGATAATATTTATTTAGACGCAAGTCGCATTGCTGATATCTATTCAAAAAAACTGTCATATGTGAGAAACAAAAATGTAATACTAATGCTAAAAACATCAACCCACTGTCATATTTGTGAACAGCCATTGCTATCAACAGATGAAAAGGTGATTGATCATTGCCATGTCACGGGGAAAATTAGAGGTGCAGCACATCAGCAGTGCAATTTAAACTATTCCATGCCCAATTATATTCCCATATTTTTCCACAATTTGAGCGGATATGATAGTCACTTATTCATTAAAGAGCTGGCCGCACGAGGCGGTAAGCGTATCGAATGTATACCAATACATAAGGAAAAGTATATAACATTCAGTCAAAAGTTATGTTTTAAAGATGAAGATGATGGCAGCTCTACTGCAGAAATCACTATACGTTTCGTTGATTCATTTAAATTTATGTCCACAAGTTTAGATAAACTGGCGAAAAATTTATCTCCCACTCAATTTCAAATATTATCCAAACACTTTTCAGATTTTGAACAATTTAACCTTTTAACTCGAAAAGGCGTCTTCCCATATGAATACATCGATTGTTGGGCTAAACTTGATGATCAATCACTGCCTGACAAACACGCTTTTTATAGTGAGTTAACACAATCACATATTTCTGATAGCGATTACACACGCGCGCAAACAGTGTGGAATAAGTTCAATTTAAAAACATTGGGTGAATACTGCGATTTATATCTCAAGACTGATGTTCTATTGTTGGCTGATGTGTTTGAAAATTTTCGTAATATTTGCTTAAACTCATACAAACTGGATCCTTGTAGATATCTCACAGCGCCCGGACTTTCGTGGGACGCCATGTTGAGGCAGACGGGTGTAAATCTTGAACTTCTAACCGATTATGAAATCATTCAATTCCTACAATCCGGCATTCGAGGCGGAATCAGTCAAGTTTCCAAAAGGTATGCCAAGGCCAACAATAGATTTTTAGATACACACAATCCTCACCACGATGACAATTTTATTGTGTACTTGGATGTTAATAACTTATATGGACATGCTATGAGTCAATACCTACCACACAGCGACTTTGTCTGGTTATCAAGCAGCGATATCAGCTCTTTTGATATATTAGCACAACATCCTGATTCAGATATAGGTTACATTTTGGAAGTGGACTTGGAGTATCCCCAGTGCCTACACGATCTACATAATGACTATCCATTTTGTGCTGAAACAAAAAAACCGCCCAACGGAAAAAATAAAAAGCTTTTACTCACTCTCGAAAACAAAGAAAATTATACAATCCACTATATGAACTTAAAGCAGTGTGTAGAATATGGCTTAGTATGTAAAAAAATTCATAGAATCTTATCGTTTAAACAATCCGCTTGGCTCAAACCCTATATAGATTTAAATACTGAGAAAAGAACATTAGCGAAAAACTCCTTTGAAAAAGATTTCTATAAGCTCATGAATAACTCAATTTTCGGTAAAACTATAGAAAATGTAGCAAAACGGGTTGATGTAAAACTTTGCAATAATTGGAGTGATGAACATGGCAGGGGAAAATGTAAATATGGTGCTGAGAGATTTATTGCTCGACCCAATTTCCACAGTTGTACAATATTCTCTGAAGATTTTATAGCAGTTCAAATGAATAAAACTAAAATATTGTTTAATAAACCCATCTATGTCGGTTTCACTGTACTAGAACTCTCCAAACATGTTATGTATAACTTTCATTACTCCTATATGGTGCCTAAATATAAAGATAATGTTCAATTACTTTACACAGACACTGACTCATTTATATATCAAATAAAAACCACAAATTTTTATGAAGACATTCGATGTGATTTAGAGGCTAGATTTGACACTTCTGATTTTCCCCAGAACAATGTTTATAATCTCCCCCTAGTCAATAAAAAGGTAGTTGGCCTCATGAAAGATGAAAGCAATGGGCGTATTATTGAAGAGTTTATAGGATTACGTTCTAAAATGTATAGTTATATTTTACAGGGTGATTTAACTGTAAAGAAAAACAAAGGCACCTCTGCCGCCATTGTAAGGAAATTAAATTTTGAAAATTATAGAAAAGCCTTAGATTGTAACTATGTAAGATATGAGAATATGCTCACATTCACTAGTAATAAGCATGATGTACATACACAAATTAAAAGGAAAAAAGTACTCTCAAGCGATGATGATAAGAGATACATCACCGAGAACAATGTAAACACATTAGCTTGGGGGCATTATAAAATTTAAATAAAAAAGAAATATTTAAACAGTTTTTTATTTTTTCCCATCATTTTTACATAAAAAAATACTAAGTTGTTGTTGTTGTATGCTGTGACCTCACATATTCACATTTACTGTAAAACTTCTCGTGCTGACGCATAGGTACATCCGAGTGCTCCCAATCCTTTAATCCTCCACCACAATGGAAACATAATGTCTTGTCCCCGCGACCGGTGTGAAACAAACCGGCGGCAGCGAGCTCAAATGGATGTTGACTCATACTCAGAGGCCAGTCTATAAAACTCTCCAACCGTTTTGATCTGGAGCTGAAAATTGGATATTGAGGTCCTCCATCAACATCATCAACCCCCTTATTATAATACTCTTGACCGCTTTTTGACACCGCTGTATCATACAACCCCACTACATCCCTTTCCACCATCTACACCACTCTTTCATTCATATCCATATCGTAGTAAACTTTTATCGACTCTCTAGTATACTCCATTTATATTATTAACACACAATTTTAAAAAAACGTACTCTCGATTTAAAACCAGTGGCGAAACCTCTATAAATGTTAAAAAGCCGGGCTTGTCCAACAAAACAAACACCCAAACATACAAACTCAATAATTAACTCAGTAATTAATCGATCCGTTCAAACTACGTGTTTAAATTTCGCGCGTTCTACAATCAGTCAGTTCAATTAATGCTTACGATCGGTGGGCGCCGAGCGCTTGCGAACGTTTTACGAACAACCTAGTTGAGTGAGTGCCCGCTCACTCACTCTGTGGCTTTGATGTTCATACATATTGTCTCTAAAATCCGATATAAATTCCTTAAATAGTATAGCGTTGTCTATTGCTGTAATATGCTTGGCTTATATTAATACGTCTGATTTAAGAAGTCTCACGCGGAATCGTGATACGGACTAAACCTTCATAATTTAGTCGATTGTTTTTTTTGTTGTGACAGTGTTTATTGAAATAATATTATTTTTTGTACAAAATGAGTTCAGATTTAATCAATATTGTTCATTGTGACTATTTAAAGTGTGTGCAAATATTGATTGGCGAAAATAAGATAAAATATATAACTTTTGAACAGAAAAATAACTCTTGTAAATTCACCAAAATCTATTTTATTCCAGACCTACGTACATCGACCATCTATGTAGGTATTTCACAAACCTTGTAAAAGTCGAAAAAGGCAATTTAACAGATCCGTGTACAAAAATAAATGGATTTTTGGTTGTTCTCATACTAATAAGCTAATTGTTAGTGTTGCATACTTTTTTATTCGTACAGTAAGTAAGTCAATGTACAGTCGTATTCCAAGCTTTTTTTTGTTGGAAATGATGATATAAATTATTTAACTGGTGCTATAAAAATGCATCAAAATTCCCAAAAACGGAATCAAATCAAATCAAATATTTTTTATTCAAATAAACTTTTACAAGTACTTTTGAATCGTCAAGTGAATCTACCACTGGTTCGGAATGCAATTCCTACCGAGAAGAACCAGCAAGAAACTCGGTGGTTGCTCTTTTTTAAATAATTCATTTACAATTACTATATCAATGTGTACATAAGTAACCGCTGTCCCTAGCATTGCTGGAGCCATCAAATCCATGCTCCTCTATCATTTACATAATCTTCAACAGTATTATAAGCTTTTTCAGGAGCATACTTTTAATGGATTTCTTAAATTTGTTTATTCAATTCATGTCAAAGACAGAAAGAAATTTCGGAAATGAACGCTCTATGCGTTGTTCTGTTCTTCTTTAACTTCTTTGTCCTGGCAAATGAAATTTCAAATCATTTAATTCTCACGTACCTACCTAGATTACAATGGTAGTGCACCATTGCTGACATATCTTAATTCTGTCAAGTAGTAACAATAGTTATGCCTTCTGTGTGCTTTGTTGAGCTCGTCACATCAACCATACAACCTACTGTTTGGTCGATGGCTCGTCAAGACAACTTACTTATGTAAAAGTAGACGGAAGAATACGATGGGCAGCGGCTGGCTTGCCTACGTTTGAACCCTACGGCACTCCACTGTTTAAAACTCCATATAATAATGAGCATTGCACAGAAACAACTCTCACGCATTCATCCATACCCCGCCCCGCCCCGCCCCTCCTCGCCATGCAAGCCCGCGGCGGCGGCCTCGCTACTAGCTGATAAGAACACTGACCTATTTCATCGTGCTCTCTCTCTTTCTAACACACCAGCGGCGCCCGGCTTCTAGATCACTTACGCGTAAGTGAGACAGAAACCCGTAAGCCCGCTTTATACTGCAGGCTTCTAGATCACTTACGTAAGTGAGCCAGAAGCCCATAAGTAAGCCAGAACCCACATATGATTGACTGAAACAGACAACACACGCTTCTGGATCACTTACGTAAGCCAACCACATACCTACGAACGCTCACACCAATGATAGACTGCATGCGGACGGGCTTCTAGATCACTTACGTAAGTGAGCCAGTTTGTGAGACACACTACGCCATTACAAGCAGATAAGAACAAACTGATTTCTGACCAATTTCATCGTTCTCTTTTTCTAACACATACACTTTACACATATGAAAGTGAAACAGCAATACACAAGTGAGCCAGAACCCCCTTTATAAGCTACTAATCAGTTAGAAATAATTTATTTTTGATATAGGCATCATCCCCATAAAGTGCTGTTTTGGCGACCGATTGTCGGCCAGTTGCGTCTGCGCCATGTTTGCCTGTGTGACTTTGGAACATTGGATGTGTCTCCAAGCAGCACTAATGGAGGTGCAATATTAACACACTCACCGTTTGACAGCTTGGTCGGCCTTTTCTAGTATTTCCTCGGCCATAAAGTGCTGGTTGTCGGCCAATTGTTGCGCTGTGTCGGCCAATTGTGTGGCCATGTCGGCCTTAGCGGCCACCGCGGCTTCCAAGCGTCCGTGTCTCTTGAGCAACGCTTGCACTGATGATAGATCTTTGCCTGGGAAAAGACAATACATTCTATTCAGGCACTGATTCCATACTCAAACTCAAAGTATATTTGTCACCGTAACTTATTGAACATTTACGAAATCCGCTCAGCTTATGTTAATGTAACCTCGCCCCTACATTTTGTACTAAAGTTAATTATAACGTGTGACACTAACCTAGATAATGTACATAGGTACTTACCAAATAATTTGTAATTAATTATCAATGTAAGGGAACTATTTTTTGTGTTCTTATTGAGTAATAATAAACGTCTTTAAACCGAAGATTGTAAAAACCGTTAGATTGTAACCGTTAGATTGTAAACTGTCGACAGATTACAATTTAACGCATTATTTTTCGGTAGATTGTAATCTGTTAGGTATATTAACCTGATAAAACCTAAGTGCCCTACCTGATTAATTATGTCGAACCCTAACCTAACCTACAGGAAAGAGACTCTGAACATTGAACGGTTCACAATCTGTCGACAGTTTACAATATCGCTAGTTAGATTACAATCTAACGGTTTTTACAATCTTACGGTGACATATTTACGAGTATTCAAAACTAGCGAATGCCCGCGACTTCGTCTGCGTGGTTTGAGGTTTTTTGGTTCCCGCAGGAACTCTTTAGTTTTCCGGGATAAAAAGTAGCCTATGTGCTATTCCAGACTATAATCTATCTCTGTGCCAAATTTCAGCCAGATCCGTTCGCCGTTGGGGCGTGATTGAGTAACAAACATCCATACATCCATCCAAACTTTCGCATTTATAATATTAGTAAGATATTATGTACCTAAAAAGTACATCTTCTGAACGTCACGTTTAAAAAGTGGGATGGGTGCGTGTTTGTGTAGCGTGCATGAGTGTGTGTTTTGGATTTGGTGTTTTCGTAAATGTGGGTGTGTAAGTAGACGTGCGTTCATGAGTGGGTGTTTCTGAGTGGGTGCGTACCATGGTCCTCGCTGAGCAGTTGTGACTCCACCTCATCAAGCCAGGCGGTGAAGTCGTCTAGCCCGCGCAGGTACACTCGCGCTTGGTACGCCTCTTGCAGACGGTCGCGACGCAACTTTGCGGCCGACTGTACACACGAATACGCAAAGTGAGAACCCCGAAAACCGAAGCCGTTAACGCCATTTCCTTCTCAAAATAAAACGAAGTAAAGAACTGAATTTTGGAAAAAAGGTTTTTTTCAGAATGAAAGTATGAAATCTAGTTGCACTTGTCTTGTGAAGTGAAGAACGAAATTAACAGAATTTTTTGTTGAATATGTCAACATAACTTGGTATTGGAAAAT
This sequence comes from Erebia aethiops, assembly GCA_923060345.2. Taxonomy (NCBI): domain Eukaryota; kingdom Metazoa; phylum Arthropoda; class Insecta; order Lepidoptera; family Nymphalidae; genus Erebia; species Erebia aethiops. The sequence continues at coordinate 1,455,812 of OV281084.1, read as the reverse complement.
TATTAATTTTAATTAAATAGCTATCACACCATAAGGTCTCTCCACAGATTTTCCAAGTCCTCAACATGTCTCGCAATTTCTTGAGATGCGTAGTGTTCGGCTTCTGTAAATAACATGGAAGAATGTTATGTCCATCGATATATATGTAGGTACAAGATGGGCCCTTTCAAATAAAAAATTTTGGCCGTCCGACTTGTGGTGCATGCTCCTCATTTGTCTTAAGTCTTTTTAAGTTAACCTGTTTTGTTTGAGAATTTTTAAAAACCCTTTCTGAGCGGACGCCTACGTCATAATTTCAGCCCGATCTGTCCAGTGGTTTAAACTGTGCGTTGATAGATCAGTCAGTCAGTTACCTTTTCCTTTCATATATTTAGACTAGATGATGCCCGCGACTTCGTCCGCGTGGATTAAGGTTTTTTTTATTCCCGCGGGAACTCTTGAATTTTCCGGGATAAAAAGAGGCTTACGTCTTTCCCCGGGATACAACCTGTCCCTGTACCAAATTTCATCAAAATCAGATATTTTTTTTGATTCCCGCGGGTACTCTTGAATTTTTCGGGATAAAAAGTAGCCTATGTCCTTCCCCGGGTTACAACCTATCTCTGTACAAAATTTCAGCAAAATCTGTTGAACAGATGGACCGTGAAAGCGTAGCAGACAGACAGACACACTTTCGCATTTATAATATTAGTATGGAGTATGTATATGGATAATATAAAAATTGCTTACCAATAAGGTCTTCTCCGGTGGCCGCTACGTCATCTATGCGCTTTTTGTTGGCTGCCAGCTCAGATTCAAAGGCCGCGTGTTTTTGTATTTTGCTCTGCAGGTTCGATAGCTCTCTGGGGAAGAGTTTCTCTAATCAGTAGATAACAGACGTAAAATTCGCGTTTGTAAGTGTATTTATTTTTCAATTTCTAAACTTTTTAGTTCATTAAACCATTATTGAGACACCTCTTGTATTTAAGTAGGCATATCGATAACCGGTCTAACGACCGCACGTCAGATGGAATAATGTCGTCCTATAGCAGCCAAATGAAATGGAATAATTATTTTTAATTTCCGCGGGAACTCCTTAATTTACCAGCATAAAAATCTAAGTCACTCTCCAGGTCTTTAACTATACGCATACAAAAAAATATTTCGATCCGTTGCTCTGTTGCGGCGCGATTAAAGGACAAACCAACAAACACACTTTCGCATTTTTAACATACTTCAAAAAAGGTGGAGGTTCTCAATTCGACTGTATGTTTTTGTTAAGTATTAACATGATGATTCGCGCGACATCGTGTGGTTATGGCTTTTTATACACGCGGGAACTTTTCAAAATCTGTTTTAAAGATGGGCCGTGAAAGCGCAGCAGACGGTTTTTAATATTAGTAGTAATATTCACCGATTCTAAGTTATTAGTATGATTCAGCATGCATTGAAGGCCTAATGCAATTTGTCACCTGTAGTTGGTATCAGTGGCGATCTGCATCTTTAGCTCGATCCATTCCCTCTCGTGAGTGAGGTCCCGCAGGAACTGGTGCAGCTGTTTAGACTGCTCCAAGCGCACGCCTCTGATGCGACAGCTCTCCTATAGATACATTCAAGATTCAAGTCATTTATTCAATGTAGGTACACTGTAGGTACACTTATTTTCGTCTAAAAATTACTTACTTAAAAAGCCTGATGGTGATAATGGGTAACGGTATCTTAAAACTAAAGCTACGAGGGTTCCAAACGCGCCCTGGTCTGAGAAGAGCCCACAACAATCTCAGCCGGGTTTTTTTTATTATCATCATTAAGTCCTATGTCCCCCTTCGGGGCAGAGGGCAGACACTACTCTTTTCGAAGCCGATCTGTCGGACGCCTTATGCTTTAGCTCGCCCCATGTAAGGCCGATCTTTTTCGCCTCATCAAGTAAGTTTTTTATTATCACCATCTCACAAATCATCTTAACTAAGGAACTATCAGAGACATTAGAGAAAATTAATCCAAAATGAAGCCAAGCTTCCTTGTCGTTTAAGTAGTCCTTTACATGGTAATAAGATTTTTCAATGAGTTTACGTTTTACATCAACTTTGAACTTATTCAGAGACATCTTCAACATGTCTTCTGGGAGCTTATTGTAGAAGCGGACACTGTTTCCAACAAATGAATTGCTAGTTTTACTAAGCCTAGAAACAGGCATTACAAGTTTATTTTTATGTCTAGTATTAACATTATGACAATCACTTTTCTTCTTGAATTTATCAATGTGCTTGATAACAATAACGACCTTATAACGTAACAAGCAGTAAGTATTAATAAGTCTTATGTTACAAAACATTTTTAAAAACAAGCTTTTATAGTACGCCATATTGAACTTAGTGTGACGTCATTTTATTTTTGGTATTCTTCCCTGCAGACCCTTCTAATTGATACCCATGTCTTGGTGATGCATGAAAAATAACTAGTCCGCCATCTTTGGAAGTCCGCCGTATTGGATTTAGAATGACGTCACTTAGCTAACCATGCATTGTCATCCAAACTAAACGTTGTACCTTATACATAGGAAAGGCCACCATCAACTACGCTTTGGGCAAACTTATCGAGTTCCACCACTCACAGCACATCTTTAAACCGACATCTGCTATCAACACGTTCTCAAGTATTGGTCAATCTATGGTCATCGCCAGTATTAGCATAGATTAACCGATACATGAGAACGTGTTCTTAGCTGATGTCGGTTCATTAATATGGGCCTAAGTCGAGTTTTATTTTCTTTATAGCGCCTAAACCAACAATCTTGTCTTAAAATCCATTGCGGTCTGCTGTCTACAGCACCAGAACTACCTGAATTCTGAATCCCCTGGGCTGAGTTATGATCACATACCAACAAGGAGTCTTTTCCATATAACTTCTACACCAACAGGCTTGTCCTAAAATCCATTGGGGTCTGCTTTATACAGCACCAGAAATACCTATATTCCGAATTTGAACCCTGAGCTGTTGAGTATTATCATACCTTCAAGGAGTCCGCGCGTTTGCTGACAGCGTTGAGTCTGCGCTGGATGTAAGGCGCGTGGTAATGGCCACCAGCGAGCACGCTTTGGGCGAACTTCTCCAGTTCCACCACTCTGCCAAGTTGAGATTCCAGGAGTTTTGTGAACTCCGCATGCTTGCGGATTAGGGTTTCCACGGCTGTGACAAAAAATTTGGTTAGATAATGTTTTGATGAAACATATACGAAAGTAGTTTGCTCGATACAAGGATTTTCTGAAATTAAAAAGTATTCAAGACAGAGGCTGGCTAACTCAGCTGAATATGTTTTAAGTCTAATTGAAAACAGGGATGATGACAACTCAATCAAATCAGCAACTCTTTATCAAACTTAAAAAACGCGTTTCTAGTATGGAAGTTTGTATGAAATACATAGTTGTGACGTCATCAAATTTCAACGAACTTATTTATTTAATCTATAGTTTATAAAGTAATACACAAGTGGCTTACCATCTAGGTTCTCGCCAAGGTCATCATTGTTCAGGAAGGCTTCCTTAGCAGCCAACCAATCTTCCACCTGCCTCGCCTGTTCCTTGAACAGCTGGAGCTCATGAGCCTGGGTGAGGTACTGCTTCCTCTGGAGCCAGGCCTGGTCCAGGGTTGAGGATAATTTTTCGACGCGCTTCATCTTTTCAGGATCTTGAGCTCCAGCTTCCTTTTGGAGGGAAGCGATTGCTTTTTGGCGGCCGTCGATTTCAGCCTGTGAAAAATATTGGGAAATTTACTATACGTTTACGGGTCTTTGTCGCATTTTAAATCTAAATAACCTGTATATATATGTCACCGTAAGATTGTAAAAACCGTTAGATTGTAATCTAAATAGCGATATTGTAATCTGTCGACAGACTGTGAACCGTTCAATGTTCTGAGTGTCAATTTTTGAAATATTCATTGTATTTACGTTTTCTTGTCTCTTTCTTGTAGGTTAGGTTAGGTTAGGGTTCGACATAATTAACCAGGTAGTGCCGCAGGCCGGGTACTTAGGTTTTATCAGGTTAATATACCCAACAGATTACAATCTACTGAAAAATAATGCGTTAAATTGTAATCTGTCGACAGTTTACAATATCGCTAGTTAGATTACAATCTTACGGTGACATATATAAGGAAAAGAAGTGACTGAGTGACTGATTGATTGCATTATTTGATTATATGAAATCCAACTTTCAATAATGGATGGGCACAAGAAGTGAGTCTGAAATGAATCTTATACCTTTCTCTCATGATGCTGTTCCAGTTGTGCCTCCGCATCAGACACGCTTTCTGGCTCCGCGCCTTCCATACGCTTAACCGTCTCCGACACCCATAGCTCCAATTCCTGAGGACAGAATAATTAACGTTAGTGTTGCCAAAACATATCAATATTTTAAGCAAACTAAAGACATTTGAAGTTATTACTCAAAGCTGCACTGGTGGAAGCATTATCGAGTAGGCTATAACTTTGATAGCATATATCTCGCAAACCTTACACTTTAGAAGATCGTCTCATATAATACTTGCTTGTATTTATGCCAGCTATTGATTAACGAATGGCCGATGTTTTGAAAAAAAACGGCGGTACGGTCAAAGTATTGAAATTTCATCAAGGGTATTTAAACTAATTTATTTGGGGGCTATTCAAGGGTTGTTAAAAGTAGAGATTTTTTACCTTGAGATTCTCGTCAAACTTATGCTCAGCGATGGCTTCATCCAAAATGGCGGACCTCTGAGCCGCCAGTTGCTGCAGCTTGTCCCAAGCCTTGTCCAGCTCGGAGAGGCTGGTTTCAATCTGATCCGCGTGGTCAGGGTGGCTGCGAAACAGAGGCTATTTTTAGAAATACTCCCAACTTTTTTTTCCCATTTATTCTACTACTAAGTACTAGATATTGCCGCGACTACATTCGCGTGGAATGAGTTTTTTTAATTCTGGTGGAATTTACTACCACACCTGAGTGATAGCCATTTGTGACGTTAAAATCTCAGTTTATTTTTAAATTCTCCGTCTTTACCAGCCATAAATGTGACTAATATATGCAACTAAATATATATCAGTGGAATTTGTCCCCTCACCTGTGTGATAGCCATTTATAGCGTTAAAATCTCCGTGATTTTTCGTTCTTCGCCTTTTCCGAGCCTGAAATATAACAAATATAAGCAACTAAGCTCACCTGAGTGCAAGTTTCTGACCGTCAGCTCAAAGCAAGATGATGATTTCCCATGTGCCCATTTTTTTGGAATTTGCTACCTCACCTGTGTGATAGAAATTAATGGCGTCGACATCTCCGTGTTCTTTTTAAATATCCCTCTTAACCGAGCCTGGTATGTATGAAATATAGGTAACTAAACTCACCTGTGTGCGAGTTTTTGGCCGTCTGCTCAAGGCAAGATGATGATTTCCCATGTGCCCATTTTGTTAGAATTTGCTACCCCACCTGTGTGATAGCCATTAATGGCGTCGACATCTCCGTGTTCTTTTTAAATCTCCATCTTAACCGAGCCTGGAATGCAACAAACATAGGTGATTAAACGTTCTCACCTGTGTGCGAGTTTCTGTCCGTCAGCCCTGAGCGCGCGGATGCGGTCGCCGATGGCGGACGCCTCAGCCGCGCGCGCGAGGTGCCGGCGCCGCAACTCGTGCGCCGCGCTCAGGTCGCGCCCGCACTCCACGCTCGCAAACTGCGCCGCCTTCTGAGCCACGCGCTCCGCTGTCTCTTCCACGTCCCTGTCAAGATTTATGTTTACTTACTTAACCTATAGATAGCCATAAAATGTAAGAAAAAAACATTTTAATTACTGCCCTACGACTTAAGTACTGATCACGTGACCTTGGCGTAGTTTGAAACCTGATCACGCGATAAGGCCGCCATTTGTACCATAGCTTAGTTTTATTGTAATTGTTTATAAGTATGTGTTTCGTGGTGTACAATAAAGAATTTTTCATTCATTCATTCATTCACGCCTTTGGTAAAATTTTTGGTGTATTTTTTCACTTTTCTTGATATGCTATTAACTGCCGGTTATATAATATAAACTTAGATAAAATACGACACGACCGTAGAGAGAACAGGCGCAGTACCGACATATGGCACAGACATATGAGTTTTTGACATATTAAACATCCTAATCCGAAAAATCCTCTCTGTCTCACCTGTTGAAGGAATGTAACTGCAAAGCGGCCGTGAGCCGCCCCCGGTAGGACTGCAGGGCTCCGCTGAGGGCGCGCCACTTGTTCAGGAAGGCGTCCCTTCGAGCCGACACAGCCTCCGCTTGCTGGGTTGGACCCTACAATTGGGGAAAATCATATTGTTCAAGGACTTTAAAAAAAAATCAAAAAATTTGGCGTTCTGGAACGATGTCGCGTAGAAGATATTTTTGATCTATTTTTTGTCAGATATCTTTATTAAAAACAATACATTGAAAATAATACAATAGAACTTAAAACTAGCCTAACCTAATTACTATATAAATCATGTACTCGTGGAATAGTGGCAAGATCGCTGGCTGCATTTCCACGCTGGACAGCCAGGTTGACCCTTTGCGCAAAAAATGACAATAGCCTAAACACTATATACTAATATTATGAATGATGGATGTATGGATGGATGTTTGTTACTCAATCACGCCAGAATGGCTGAACGGATCTAAATGATGGCACAGGGATAGACTATAGTCTATATATAGTCTGAACATAGGCAAAACCGGAGATAAATTTATAACTAAATAAATAAAAATAAAAAAAAGAATAAAAAAATAAAAAAAAAATAAAAGATAAATTTAACGGAGATAATTTTATTTTACTTTTAAACTATCTTTCTTTTGAAATTGACATTGTGATGTATGACTAAAATTATTTTAAGCATTGATAAATTGTATTATTGTCCATTATTAAATTGTTAAATTGTAGATTCATAAAAATTTGTAATAGATAAGTATTTATATTAATCGAAATTGTTATTCGAAATTATTATTTTCTAACTTGACTTCAATAACTAAGCAACTACATTCTCACGACATAATAAATTTATTCGACAAGACATTATTAAAGTACCTACAGAGAAATAATAATTATAGACATAAAAATAATAATTTCGAAGCACCCCTGTCACTCAAACTGCATATACCCTAACGGGGTGACATGTCAATTATTGTATTGTTCATGTTAAATGCAAATAAATGAATCTGAATCTGAATCTAAAAAAAACACACACGCATAGGCTACTTTTTATCCCAAAATACTAAAGAGTTCCCGCAGGAACCGAAAACCTACATCCCCGCATCCAGTAACTTCCGCCAGTGTTTTTCCGGCTACCGGGGCCAGTAAAAAAAAAATAGCAACAACATTACCTGCTGCAGCAGTTTGTGTGCCAGCGCCTGTATGGTCCGCACGTGTTTGTCGTCCACCTTCATATCGCTGTCTAGATCGTCCAACTTGCGCAGCAGAGCTGTGCAATGCTCGTAGTCGCGACCCGTCTCGTTCGCTTGCACCTGCAGACAAACAAACATATAAGTTTTTTCCCCCAAAAGTTGGTTCAGATCACTGGTGACCCATGAGCTGCCGCTTCTATGCTTAAGGCGCTGTGAGCTCACGAAATCAAAATACAGGCGCGCGGGGGTGAAATCGAGCAAGCACATGTCGTAAAAAATGCAAGAAATCATTTGTAAAAATAAAAATATTTACTGTTCAATACAAATTAATCCGACAGTGTTTGATTTAGAAATGTAAATTTTATCTTACATTCCTAGAGCAGTTTGCATTAGTTTCAATAAGGAGAGAAATTGCTTTAAAAGGTAAATTAAGAGATATGTTTAAAATAAATTTCAATGCAGAGATTTTTTTAAATTGTGTTTTGAGATGCGTCAATGGATGCTTAAAGGTTTTACAAGCATACATTATGTCACCGTTATATGGATACACTGCTTTTAAAAACCCCCTTTTACGCTACACAGGATGGATAATTAAGTTAAGCCCACATTGATCTTTATTGGGGCTGATTCTGTAGTGCACAATCTCTAAACTAAACTAAAATTAGAGCATTACAAATATTGCTAACCCTTTCATAATACTTCCTACGGAAAGGGACAGAACTAGATTTAAAGCTGCTATTTTAGTTTAGTTTAGAGATTGTGTTATACAGAATCAGCCCCATTATCTCACTAAAAGTTATCAAACACAAGAAACACAGCTTATGTCTACAATATGAATCTTTCTATAATTAAAATATTTATAAAGAATAACCTACAAAAAAATTATAACATTATACGTGGGTAAAATATTAGTGGTTGTCTCAAAGCAGAAAATTTTCGATACTATCTATCTATTTAATAAATTAAGACGTATTAATCTGACATACCATCATTTCCTTGTCCCTGATCCAAGCTTCGATCTTGTCTAGATGTTGGTTGAACTCCAATATGTCCTGGGCTTCTTCCAGACCACGACCTATAAAGTAAAGCGTTAATATTTGATTTTGTCTGTCATAACAAAATCTATACTATAATATTATAAATGCGAAAATGTATAATGTAGTTTTAAAGTACGCTCCCTCCAAACCTAAACGTAGGCTCCAAACGCCCTAGATTTAAAGTCACGAATTCAGTATCAGCGATTTTAGTTACGCAACGCTATCCCTTGGAGCTGCTAGGGATGTATAGACGAACTCGAGTTCTAAATAAAGGCAAATAATATATATTTTACTGTAACACCTATTGTGTAACACACAGCTATGTATTGTAAGTTTTTTGACATGACACGAATACAGGTTCTCTAGCAGCTTCACTGTTCTACCACAGACCACCAAGAAACCATCATAAACAGCTTCTTTTGTCACCTCTCTGTTCCGTGGCAGACTCCAGAGTGTGCCAGTCCTTGTGCAGATGTTCCAGCTGCTTCTCCACCTCGGGGTCTGGAGTGAGCTGGCGGGCCAGGGTCTGCACCTCCTGGACGCGAGCCTTGTTGGCGGCCAGCTCGGCTGTGAAGGCCTGGTGCTTTTGCAGCTTCTTGATCTTGTCCTCGAGGTTTGTTACTTCACCTGAACAAGGAAGGAAGGCAAATGTATAATAATATAATATGTATTACAACAAAGGGTCAAATACAGTAGAATCCCGATTATCCGAATCAAATAAAACCAGGGGTATTCCGTATAATAGAAAATCCGGATGATCGATTTTTAAAGTCAAATGAAACAATAATTAAATTTTAATATTTATTTTATTGTTGTCTACAATTTTAATTTTAATAATTCTTTCTATTGGTTTAACATACGTCATTTAAACAAATCATTAAGTCAAATCCTTTCTAAGTCGGTAATTAGAGCCGTAAAGAATGAGTCCGGATAATCGGATATTCGGATAATCGATGTTCGGATAATCGAGATTCTACTGTATGTGAAATTTATAATTTAAAACCACTTGAATCCCTACGAGAGATTCCACCCTCCATGGCGACCTCATAGGATACAAAATCATCATTTTACCGCCCACGCTTAAGAGGCCGGGGAACTCCGCTCGCAACTTCTATTCAATATAAATTTGCCGGTATATTGCTATCTCTATTTACCTGATGACATGATCGCGTGCAAACGCGATAGCAATATGAGCGTACAGAATTTGTTATACATTTAGTCTTGTTCCATGAATACCAAAAATGAAAAATTGTTGTTTTTAACTTCATGTTGTTATTCTGTAACTTGACAATATAGGCTATGTTCCTGATCAATTAGTACGTGAGATATCGTTGGTTTTAATATGAAACATATAAGGAGAAAACATGTCATTTATGTCGTAAAAACATGCAAAAAGCAATGTGCTTACATTTAATTTTGGGAAAGTATTTTGAAAAAATAATTATCCAGGAACCTAGATAAATACAAGTTCAATCTTAATAATCGCATAATATGGTGGAAATATTCTCGAATTACAAATAATTTTGGTATTAAGTTTGTATTGGCAATACGCCCTCCGGAGCCACCTTAATCCCGAATTTTCCCCTATAAGAATAATTGTATGGGAATGCAAAATAAATGAATATGGTTTATGTCCACCAGTGGACATGTACCGCTGTGCAATGCTCACCGTGGTGGGCCGGAAGCTGGGCCAGCTTGTCCGCGATCCAGCCGCGCGCCTCGGCCGCGTCCCGCGCGAACTGCGCACGCGCACGCGCGCGCTTCAGCGCCTCGCGCCGGCGCGCCGCTGCCTCGTACAGCTACAGAATACATTTGATAGTAAACTTGCGTCGTATTCCTCGTTGCTGAGGGTCGTGACCCCGTTCCATTAATGTCCTTCCGACCGAATTTCGACCACGGCGGCCAATCTCCATAGAGATTAGCCATCTGCGCGGGATATATGCACAAGTGCACAAGTGTATGCGCATACACAGGTGCACTCTCTGTTCCTTTGCTGTCATAGCCCGTTACGACGGATGATCCGTCACGGACGGCGAGAAATCAGGCGCAGGAGCGACGGCTTAATGTGCTCTCCGAGGCACGGGGCAAAATTCACATCTTCTGTCAGTGTTAAGATTGATAATCATTTTAAACTGTCGATTAAAGAAAAATAAAGTGCGTTGAAATTTGATGACGCCACAACTATGTGTTTCATACAAACTTCCATACTAGAAGCGCGTTTCTTAGTTTGATAAAGGGTTGGTGATCCCTGTTCTTACCTTCTTCCTGCGCTCGTTTATCGCCAGCAGCTCGTCCGCGATCCTCTGGCTCTCTACATGGTTCTGCTGCAGTAATTTGTCGCCGTGGCTGTTCAGGGTTGTTAGTTTCTCGTCCTGAAAAAAAAAACAAGATAAAACGGTTTAAAAATAATATTGTAAATTTTGATTTTCTGTCGTACATTTTACAAATAAAATTTTCTTCTCTTCCATGTTTTGACATCCCAAGCAAAAAATAAATTTAGGTACCCCCACTTTTTGGGATGTAACATCAGTCATATCGATTTTCTGCGTATAAAATGTAGCCTATGTCATCCTGACCATTATAATGAATCGATTGACACCTAATTCATTAAAATCGGCTCAGTTGTTTAGACGCTATGGTGGAATATACATAAATACAAACATACATACATAGACTTTTATAATCATAGCCATTCCTTTTGGCTTTGCCTAGAGTAATAAAACAGAGGAAGAGAGTATTTAAAAATTGCTGCCATTTTTTGTATTCATGAATTTCTCAAAAATAGAGAGTCAATATATCAAGAGTGAATAGACATCTTCTAGGCAAGCGCGTCCCATCTTAGGCCGAATCATCACTTCCCATCAGGTGTGATTGTGGCCTATAATGAATTAAAAAAAAATAGAATAGTATAATTTTCACCTGTGTGGCCAGAAGTTTTTCGAATGCCTCGTGTTTTTTCAGTTGATGCTCGACTTCTTCGACGCTGCTGGTGGGTGAAATTTCACTGCCTGCAATAGACACCACATGTGTGTTAAATGTTTGTATAAAATACGTCCTACAATATCATAAACTAGCTGATGCCCGCGACTTCGTCCGCGTGGATTGAGGTTTTTTAATTCCCGCGGGAACTGTTTAATTTTCCGGGATAAAAGTAGACTAAAATCTCTGTGCCAAATTTCATCCAGATCGGTTCAGCCAGCCAGTAACAATTTTTGTTCGTAAGGAGGAAACTCCAGTCGTGCGCCGGAGCTGACACCAAAAATTTTTTATCCCGTGGAAACTTTGATATGCCGGGATAAAAAAGGAAACTAAAAATGGCACTCTCCAGATCCTCAATTATATCCATGCCAATTATAAAGTCGGTATAGAGTGATAGAAGGACAAGACGAAATCACACAAGTGATGCAGTCCAATACAGTACAGTGCAGTATATCCAGCAGTGGACATCTACTGTCCGTCTTATTTCTACTCTAACCGCGTAGTATGTCCAATTCTGTGGAGCAAACAGTCCTTTTGAAGTGAAAACTTCTTTAGGTGTGTTGAGCACTTTTTGGTAGGGGATAAAAATGTGGAATACGCGAGACCGACACCGTTCTCCTTAAAACAAAAGGTCTTAAGTATAATGCAATAGTTTTAAAGCTTATATTAATAAATGCTGTGTAACAGTGGCCGACACCTCGCGTTGTTACGAAAACAATAGATCTTAAATATAAATATAGTACATTCGTTATTAAACTTTAATGTCTTAGTTTTAAGGTTTACATTTGAAATATTTTTTTATTTAGAAAAACAAAACATTAAATATTCGTTTTCACTTCTATCGGCAGTCCCTATGACTGCCAATTTTTTTAAAATCCATTTTTAGTGGAGTAGAAACTCACTCAAGGCAGCCTCCTGCGCAGCGCAAAGGTCGTGCAGCTGTTTGGCGTCGCGCAGGAAGCAGTGCCAGTCTATGAGCTGGTCCAGAGCCACCTGGCGCGCCGCCCAAGCGCCCTGGAGCCGAGCGCGCTCCTCGAGGAGCGCCGCGCAACGCTCCTCGATCTCCTGCAAGAGAATGATGTGTAAATATTTGTTGACGAGCGCAGCGAGCGACAAAATTATGAAGCTGTCAAATGGCAGTCAAAATTATTTTGAAATAGATCATGAATTCGTCCGCGTGGATGAGGTTTTTTTATTCCCCCGGGAAAAAATTCCAAAATTTCATTAAAATAGGTTGAAAAGATCCGAAGCGTAGCATACAAAAAGACACACTTTCGCATTTTTTATTTTACCGTGGATTTGCCATATTATAAGTATTAGCAGAATATGTTAACTTTTTTTTTACTTAGTAGAGTTTTAGAGGACTCAAACAAGAAGATAACTTCTTATCCCACGAAAATTCACAAAAAGTTTTATTCGCATTCGCATTTATAATATTGGTATGATGATATCCAGATTTTATTTGATATGAAAGATAGCTCCCTACAACGAGTCTACGTCCAGCAGTGGACATCAACAAACCTGCGAGTTGGGATGTCCGTCAGCGATGAGCTGCTGCCCACTCGCTAGAGCAGCTCGGAAGCTGTCATCTCGCGCGTCTATCTCAGCTCTGAGCGCATCGTGGTGCGCTCGCTGCGCTTGCGCCGCGGCCGCGGAGCGCGCTGAGCCGCTCGAGGACATCTCCCCTCGAAGCGCTGTAGACCAGGAGGTCACGTCTCGGACCTAGAAAAAAATTGTATCAGCTCTCGTCGTTTTACTTCCGTACGAACGAAAAGTGTTACCTTGGAAACATAACGTAACGTAACGGAGAAAGTTTGATTTTACTCCCCATAAATTTTCATACCCCGGGCTTCTTAAGGAGTAAACACCAATAAACTCTACTATAAGTTTATCTACTATATCTTTTTTAAAAGTTTCAGCCAAATCGGTTTTGTTGTTGTAGCGTGAATAAGCTATTTAAAAAAGACATCGAGAAATTATTCAGTCAGGAATAATAAGTTTTAGATATAAATACCTAATTTCGGAATGGATTTTTTTTGGGATCTTTTTGTATAGTTTTGGTACATACCATACTACAACCCTGCCAAGTTTCAACAACTGTGGATTTAATGCAGGGGTCTCCATACAACGAACCGCCCCGTTGCCTAGACTAAGTTACGAAGAATAGGCATGATGATAGTAACCAAGAATCAATGAAATTATGAATTTATCTAATGAAATAGGATTCATGGATTATAAAAAACAAGTGAGATTGCTATTTATGTTGATAAAATAAAATTATAAAATACAGCAATCCGCCATAATGGATTAAACACCAAGAATCGAATGACGTCACAAACGACGCCATGACACCGGTGAGCGTTTTGGCGTGAATTTTAAAATTTAAATTTCAAATGCCAATTTTATTTACCAAACCTTATTTTACTGCTGAAATAAGATATTTTTTCGAAATATAAATACTTCCGAACATAATCTGGCCATTTTTCAAAATCAGTCATGTCTATTCCAATTATGGGTACAACTACATACCTCAGTGAAGAACTGGTGAAGCTTCAGATGCTGGTGGAGAAGCCGCCTCCTCTCATCGGCAGCGCTTCGCAGCGCTGTCCACGCTTCGCTGAGCGCGCGCTGCCGAAGCGCGATCTGTTGCTCGTTGCCTCCAGGACAGAGGCGTTGCAGGCGAGCGCCTTCTTCTTGGAGCACCTGGTGAAAGAAAGGAAGAAAGATAATTTATTTTGCCAAATGGTGGGTATCAACAGTTGTTTTGTTTATAAAAAATAGTACCGTTCACAATTGTTAGAGCTGCTAAACCATTAACATGCTGACAAAGTTTTTGGGTAATTCGGGAAATTAAGGGGTTTCTGAAAATCTGGGGTGATATTTAAGGCCAGGTTACCCGACAGAATAAAAAGATGGCCAAAATCTGCGCCCTCTGGTCTTGCAAAATTAATTGGGTAATTGGTCTTAGGGGGTATCTGAAAAAAATTCAGGGTAAAATTACCTACATTTGGCCATCGATAGCCACCAGATCGTTCTCAGCATTGTCATGGCCCCTCAGCAAGGCCGTAGACCCGAGGAGGCGGAGGGGGCGCCAGCTGAGACCTCCGGTCCGCGGCCCTCGCTAAAAAGTCACTCGCGTCGCGGTGAAAGTGGTGGATCTAACCAGCCACGTGGTGTCTCGCTCATACATCCTCCTATCTCACTCCCACATCCTCCTATCTCGCTCCCACATCCTTCTATCTCGGTCCTACATCTTCCTATTTACGTCGTAGTTACGTCTTCTGGTCTGCAGCTATTTTTTTGGGGGGACAAGAAGCAAATTTTAAGGATTCATACCTGCATTTGGGCATCGGTAGCCACTAGATCGTTCTCGGCGGTGTCATGGTCTCTCAGCAAGGCCGTAAAAGCCCTCAAGTCCCAAGGGGGCGGAGGGGGCCGAGCTACGTCTTCTGTTAGCAGCTCTTACCAGGGTATTCTCTTTGCTAGTTGGATTATTTGGAAGAATGTTCCACTTGGGGTAAGATTCAGACTCCTAGAAGGTTCTTTGCCAGGGATTTATGGGGGTATCTCAAAAAAAATTGGGGTAAAATTACCTGCATTTGGGCATCGATAGCCACAAGATCGTTCTCAGCAGTGTCATGGTCCCACAGCAAGGCCGCAGCAGCCCTCAAGTCCCGAGGGGGTGGAGGAGGCGCCAGCTACGTCAGCTGTCACCAGATCTTACCAGGATATTATCTTTGCTAAATATATTCCTTGGAAGAATGTTCCACTTGGGTTAAGATTCAGACCCCTAGAAGGTTCTTTGCCAGGGATTTATGAGGGTATCTGAAAAAAAAATTGGGGTAAAATTACCTGCATTTGGGCATCGATAGCCACCAGATCGTTCTCAGCGGTGTCATGGTCCCTCAGCAAGGCCGTAGCAGCCCTCAAGTCCCGAGGGGGCGGAGGGGGCGCCAGCTGAGCCCTGCGGTCCGCTGCTCGCGCTAGAAGGTCGCTCGCGTCGCGGTGGAAGCGGTGGATCTCACCAGCCGCGTGGAGTCTCGCTCCTCGGGATTGGATCTGATCGACTAGGCGTTGCCAGGACTCTCTGCATGATGAATGAATGATTTACTTCAAGTAGGACAACTTGTGCCACTTCTGATAAGTCAAAATTATACCACCGCTTCGGAACACCTAACACAATGGTTGTGTTAGCCCACCCACCCACCGCATTATCATCCCAAGAAAACCCCTGCTATTATGAAATCAATGGAAAGGGGTCACGACCCTCAGCAATGAGGAATACGTCGCAAAGAAAAATAAAACAAAGTATAAAAGCTTTGGCTTTGTTTGTCTGGTAATTTGTTAAAGTAAGTTCATTCAGTAATTCGAAGAATAATTTAACAAGACCTGCCCCTCTAGCCAAGTTACATACCTTGTGACTATTTTCTTTCTATAGTCATTATTGTTATTATTAACGCTTTAGCAGAGACAAAAAATAAGTCTATGGTTAGCGTTTTAATCGGTTTCGCTAAAGCGTTAACGATTACAGAAAAAAAGGGGGAGGGGCTGTAACAGTGTTAACGTCTTACCCGAGCGCCTCCTGCCTTTTCTCTATGTCAGCGATGTAAGGGCTCTCGGAGGCTAACAACTTCTTGGCCAGCTCTTCGCACTGGTTGAACCTTTCCGCGCCGCTCTCTACTCTATGGCGGAGCTCTTCGAACTTGGAGCGAAGGATCTAGAAGAATTGAACAGTGAACAAAATATACAGTGTTTTATTTTCTACTAGCTGAGGCCTGCGAGGAATGAGCTTTATGATTCCCGCGGGAATTCCTTAATTTTCCGGGATGAAAAGTAGCCTAGATGGGTCTCCAGGTCCTCAACTATACCATGCAAAAAAATCCCCTCATTCCTTTACTCTGTTGCGGCGTAATTGAAGGACAAACAAACACACTTTTGCATTTATAATATTAGTATGATATGATTTTTACTCTTTATTGAAAACATGACAATAAAAATTTAAATTTG
This sequence comes from Erebia aethiops, assembly GCA_923060345.2. NCBI lineage: Eukaryota > Metazoa > Arthropoda > Insecta > Lepidoptera > Nymphalidae > Erebia > Erebia aethiops. Next base: position 1,439,418 of record OV281084.1, on the reverse strand, counting down.
TTGAATTACAGATAGTTTTTAAGACGTAGGCATTAGCGAAGAACATATTTTTGAAAATTCAACTCCTATAGAGGCTTGAAAATCTAAGATTTCATCGCAGTTATTATAACTCATACCCCTAGTCGGTTTCTACACGGCATCGTACCGGAACGCTAAATCACTTGGCGGCACGTCTTCGCCGGTAGGGTGATAACTAGCCACGGCCGAAGCCTCTTACCAGGCCAGACCAGGGAAAATTCAGAAAATATAAATTCCCAAATCGAACCCGGGAGAGGAGTTAAGACTGAAGAGAAAGTGGGAATTGAGGTAAATAATAAAACCTTACCAATAGATGTTCATAATCCTGCCCGTAATCTTCGCTGGACGCGGCTGCGTATTGCTCCTGGATCCAGCTCTCTAGCTCCGCGCTCTCTGCCAAGTACTCGTGACTAAAAAACAAAAATTATAATATAAAAAAAACGTGTGGCGTCGTGGGACATCAGATAGGAACGAAGTTCTTTATTACATAAATGTTAATTTCAAGTTCTAGTCGAGGTAAAAAGAAAAACAACGCGGGTACGTCACCGACATGCTCGCGTTGTTACGAAGACTAAAGGTCTTAAATATAAATATACTACATTCGAAATTAAACTTTAATGCTTTACTGTAAAAGTCTAATTTCGAATAAACTATACATATAAAAATCTTCAGATGCTCGCGTTTTTACGAACTAAGGCATTAAAGTTTAATTACGAATGTACAATATTATTATACTTAAGACCTTTTGTCTTAAGCAGAACGGTGTCGATCTCGCGTATTCCACATTTTTACCCCCTACCAAAAAGTGCTCAACACGCCTAAAGAAGTTTTCACTACAAAAATTGATGGTGACCACTCACCGGCAGACGCTCTCGACGAGCGCAGCCTGGCGCAGCGCAGCTTTGCGCTGCAGCCTCGCGAGCGTGTCAGCCAGCTGCTCATGTCTGCTCACCAGCGCAGCGCCCTCTGGATGGCCGCTCGCCGCCATACCACCCGCCACGTGGCCCATCTCCGCTATTATAGCTGCGTACGTGTCCAGCTCTAACTCCACCGCCTGGTGGGTGAACGAGAAAAAACATATTTTTCTTGTTTTTTTTACCAATTTTACACAATGAATGCATCCATTTTAATTATTAATAAATCTATCTTATAATAAATAAATTACAAAGAATTAAAATGCAGTAAAATTGGGTTAACCAGCAGCTAACTAGAACCCTACAACTCTGTGTTTAGCTGCTGGCTCTCTTCCAGATTTAAGGTTACAGTATTGCATTTTAAAGAAAGTTTTAAATTAATTACAAATCGTAAATAATTAGATTACAAATTAAATTAAAGTATAAAAAAACGAGTCCGCCTTAGACCACACGACTGAAGTAAAACTTAGTAACTGGCTATGAGAGAAAGAGAGAAAAAATTTTGAGCTCGCAACTCTCTCTCTTGCCCCAACAGTAATATACGGAACGTAACTCTCTCTCTATCTTCACTAACTTATATCTTTCTCTCAACTTTCATTCGCTTCGCCCGATCACACTTTTTGTAAGGCTCTCGTCTTGCATTCACCAGCTTACTCCCCAAGTCAAACGTGCGTAAAGAAGTTTTACTTCAAAAAGTGTGTGTGTGTATGCAATTCAGACACGACAGAAGTGAAACTTCGTGAAAGTAACCTATATACGAGAGAATGAGATAAATAATAATAAATATAACTTGTATTCTATCCCATTCTCTCGCAAGCTAAATCCTATTTATGTGTTTGTCTCTTTTTGTGTGTCGCTTTTTCGTTTCATTGAATTTTCCAATCACAACGGTGCTAAAGAAGTTTCACTTCAAAAATTAAAGGAGTGTACGGGAGCAGATATGACTCGACCGTAACAATAGGATGATCATCCTCCGAGCGGGTGTTGTGCTAAAAAACCTTCTCACAAGCTATACATATCTAATGCAAAAAACCGCATCTCAATCGGTCCAGTACTTTTTGAGAAAAATGGAAACATATTGAAAAATTAAAATCAAAGACTACAGCTCAGCTTGGTTATCTATGGTCCTAAAATATATCTAAGAACCTTCTCACAAGCTATCCATATCTAATGCAAAAAACCGCATCTCAATCGGTCCAGTACTTTTTGAGAAAAATGGTAACATATTGAAAAAATAAAATCATAGACTACAGCTCAGCTTGGTTGTCTATGGTCCTAAAATATATCTAGGAACCTTCTCACAAGCTATACATATCTAATGCAAAAAACCGCATATTAATGGGTCCAGTAGTTTTCCAAGAAAACGGTAACAAAAAAGTGCACATACAAACATACAAACAAACAAACACACAACCTCTTAGGGCAAACACATATACCGTCTCCGTTTCGTCGAGGGTAATAAATGTTTTAATGATAATTAAAAGAGGGTTAAAAGATCTAAAATTCATTTTATTAAACTATCGATTAAAATGTGTTGAAATTTGATGACGTCACAACTATGTAATCCATACAATTATCCATACTAGAATCGCGTTTTAAGTTTGATAAAAGTTGCTGATTTGATTGAGTTGTCATCATCCCTAATTAGAAAAGTCGGATCTTATTCCTTGTCAACATTATAAATGGAACAGGACTACACTAGTGGTTCGCCCCGAACTAAGACCTCGCGGCGCCATCTATTGACATAAATGTGAAGTTCTGTTAAAAATACTGAAGCTCATTAAAAATTAAATAATTCCGTTTCCTTACAATATTTATCTAATTTTAGTATTTGTTGTTCAAGTACAGGATATAATTGAAATAATTGATCAAGTTTCAGGCTCATCCTTTCAGAAAATTTAGAGTTCTGAGGTCATCTTTGGACGTTAGAAAATCACCACTTTGAAAGCCCCCCATTTCGTCAATTTTGGGGGAAAAATTTTAAAAAAAATATTTTTGGACTCTATTCATAATTATCTTTAAAATGATATACCGCAACCCTATGTAACTTTATAAAAAATATTTTACTTCGCATTCGCTTCTATGAGAGCCCCCCTGAAATAAAGATTTTTATTATTTTTTAAGCCATATTCGGCGGGAGGCCATTGGTTTACATATTATATTTAAAGCTGAAGTAATTGCGTTCAGTAATTCAGAAGTTATAATGCTCTGACAGACGGACGGACGGACGGACGGACGGACGGACGGACGGACGGACAAGTGCCAATTCACCCAAGTAGACTCAGAGACCTTCGCTTCGCTCGGTCAACTATAAGAGCATTGTGTTGGAACTGCCCCAATTGGTAACTCCTTACCTTATGCCTAGTGAGGAGTTGGGTGGCCCTGTGTCTGTCGTTGCCCACATCAGCTGAGGATAATGCTGCATCCTTGTCTGCCAACCAGGAGTCTACTTCCAAAGCATCATGGAGGAACTGCTGAGCCTTCAGAGCCGCTTCCAGTCGAGATGCCCTCTCTTCAGCCGCTTGGGACACCGAGGAGTATGCTTCTTCCAGTTCTTTGCACAGTTGTTTGATCTGAAAACGATAAACAACAGTTGGGATATCAGAAAAACAGACTTATCGAAGGGTGCATTGAGGCGGATATTTTCTTCTGAAATATGTAGATTTTCTTTAAGGGGATTGAAACACTTTGGTGTCAGAGTAAATAGACTGATATAACCTTGATTTAAAGTCACAAATTCAGTACACGGTTTTAAAATTTGTAACGTTTTCGATTGGAGCGCTGGCTTTAAATTCTGGACGAACTTGAATTCTAAATCAATATGCTTAAGGTTCATTATACCTTAACGCAAAATTGTTTCGACGCACAACTACGCTTTGATATAGTCAATATAGTCGTAATATAATAATAGAAACAACGTTATGATTAAGGTAGACATGCCTAAACTGATTTAGTTAAATAGTGTGATGCTGTCCCTTTTTGATAAGTTTATTCCGGGGTTAATATGAAAAGGGCAGGTAAGAAAATTTAACGAAAGAATTTTTAAAATCAGTTAAGTTGAGTTTATCTATTACAAACAAACAATCAAACATTGAAACAAATATAAATCTTTTCTCTGTTAGTAAATATACTGGGAGACTTTTTTGGTATGAGCGCGCTTGTACCCTTAAGCTCATCACTGACCTTGACAGCTTGCGGATGCTGCTCCTCCGTCTGCAGCTGTCTGCCTTGGTCCAGCACGCGCAGGATTAGCGGCTTTCTGCCGAGCAGCTCAGCGCGCAGTTTCGCGTGCTTCTTCTGTGCAGCTTGCGCCGCGTGCAGGTCGCTCGGTAGCGCTGTGGAGGACGCGGCGGCTTTGCGCTCCGACACCCAGTCCAGTTCACCAGATACTTCCGCCGCGAACTTGTGCAGCCTGTGGGAAAGATACATAGATAGATAAATAGATAAAGAAAGAAAAATAAAAACGTGTGGCGTCGTGGGACACCAGATAGGAACGAAGTTCGTATGTTGTTACGAAGACAAAAGGTCTTAAATATAAAAATACTACATTCGAAATTTAACTTTAATGATTAAGTGTTAAGGTTTAATTTCGAATAAACTATACATAAAAATTTTACTCCACGCATTTTCGTTACGGACGTTTTTTGCCGGCTAGGGTACCCCTCCGCACCGTCCCCATAAAGGAACTTCGTTCCAAAACAAATAGATTGATTTTCATATTAATATTATAAATGCGAAAAGTGTGTTTGTTTGTTGGTTTGTCGTTCAATCACACCGCAACGGAGCAACGGATTTTTTGCATGGGTATAGTTGAGGATCTGGACAGTGACATAGGAGTTTTTTTCCCGGAAAATTAAGGAGTTCCCGCGGGAATAAAACAAATTAAAACTACACGGACGAAGTCGCGGGTATCAGATAATGCAATATATTGAGACGTGATTTAAAGTGTTTTTTTAAACCTTCCCCGGAACACAATCTATGTCTGTACTAAATTTCGTAAAAATCGGTTGAAAAGATGGGTCGTGAAACCGTAACAACTAATAAATAAACAAACCCACATTCGCATTTATAATATTGATTTACAATGTGAATGTTATGTTTGTTAGTTCTCTACAATGGCTGAACCGATTTGGATAAAATTTATAATTGAGATAGCTTATACCCAGAATTAACACATAAGCTACAAATTATTATCATACACATTATTCATTTTATTTACCGCAAGCTAGCTTCAAGCGCCTGTCTCCGCTCGGCCGCGTGAGGGCGGAGCGCCCTGGCCGCTTGTAATAGGGCTCCGCAGTCTCGTTCTATGGCCGCAGCGTCGAAGTGTCCGCTCGAGACGAGGTCGGAGCCCTGCGCTACCAGGGCTTCGGCTCGCTGCTCGCATTGGTTCAGTTCTTGCTCCAGGGCCTGAGAAAAAAATTTAAAATTTAAGAAATGTATACTTTTAAGAAGCAGTAAGTATTAATTAAATAACTAGTGGTTCGCCCCGAACTGAGACCTCGCGGCGCCATCTATTGACAACAATGTGAAGTTCTGTTAAAAATACTGAAGCTCATTAAAAATTAAAATATAATTTCGTTTCCTTACAATATTTATCTAATTTTAGTATTTGTTGTTCAAGTACAGGATATAATTCAAATAATTGATAAAGTTTCAGGCTCAGCCTTTCAGTAAATTTAGAGTTCTGAGGTCAACTTTGGACGTTAGAAAATCTCCACTTTGAAAGCCCCCCATTTCGTCAATTTTAGGGGAAAAATATATTTTTGGACTCTATTTCTAATTATCTTTAAAATGATATACCGCAACCCTATGTACCGGTATAAAAAATATTTTACTTCGCATACGCTTCTATGAGAGCCCCCCTGAAATGAAGATTTTTATAACTTTTTAAGTCATATTCGGCTGGAGGCCATTGATGGTTTACATATTATGTTTAAAGCTGAAGTAATTACGTTCAGTAATTCAGAAGTTATAATGCTCTGACAGACGGACGGACGGACGGACGGACGGACGGACTCTTTAATTTTCCGGGATAAAAAGTAGCCTATGTGCTACTCCAGACTATAATCTATCTCTGTGCCAAATTTCAGCCAGTTCCGTTCAGCCGTTGGCGCGTGATTGAGTAACAAACATCCATCCACATCCATAAATCCAATTTATTTATTTATATTTGATTGGTCAAATTTTGCATTTTAGTACCTCCTCGGCCGCAATCGAACATACCAACCACTAGACCACTTTTTATCCTCTACAAGTTAGCCCTTGACCTCACCTGATGGTAAGTTTGCATCACCTAGTAAGAAATAAGCCATACCTGATGCTGTATGAGCAGGCGTTTGCAGGATCTTAAGTCGGTGCCCAGCTCCCGGCTCGTCAGCGAACGCTCCAGCTCCACCAGACGCGCCTTCGCATCCTCGATCGATCTGATGATGGAGAGCATCCAGTTATAATACCATATGCATCAGGCCTAACCGAAGATTTAAAAACTTACAATCACATATGATATGAAATGAGGTTATATCGGGTATGTTCCGATATACTCTGCGAGCACTGTGAGGTGTGACGTCAATTTGGGATACTGCGTAGCCGTTCCTTTATAAAGTTAGCTTTACTGGTTACTGTTTAAATACGGAACGGAACACGTTACCTCGAAAACGTTACGCCAGTGCTCACAGTACAAATATGGCGACGATTTATGACGTCATATATTTCCCTAGGATACTGCGGCAGTATACTGTCAGTACATAACGGAACGAATTTCTCCCCAGTAAGAGCACTGAATAGTGTATATCGGAACATACCCTTTATGTATTGTTAGTATGTATAGTTTACGTAGTATATTAATATTGCATGTTCATCAATACCGATGCACTATCCCGCTCTTTTTTAAAATTCTTCAAGTAACGGCTTGTCTGGAGATCACTTTCAGTGATAGAACTGCCATTGCGCACGCGTTGTTAAACATACATACATAACTATGAAATTTTGTATATTTTTTTGACGTCGGTGTATCAATCAATCAAATCATTTATTCAATTAATGTACACATATTGACGTCAATTACTTATAAAACATGATGGTGATAATTAGTTACGGTATCTTAAAACTAAAGCTACTAGTGGTTCGCCCCGAACTGAGACCTCGCGGCGCCATCTATTGACAACAATGTGAAGTTCTGTTAAGGTGGAAGACAAGGGTCTGCCCGCGAAATTCAAATTTAATTTGGATTTTCGCAATTTGTAAACTAATACGACAAAGTAGGCATAAGGCATTCAAATTGCGCCCCTAGGAATATCATCTTCACAGGTTTATATAAAAATCTTTACTTGAAAGTGTCCAGTTTAAGAAATTAGTCAAAATAATGAGTTTGACGTGAGTTACTCACAAATTAGTCATTATTTTGACTAATTTGAATGTCGCGGGCAGACCCTTGTCTTCCACCTTAAAATACTGAAGGTCATTAAAAATTAAATCATTTCGTTTCCTTATAATATTTATCTAATTTTAGTATTTGTTGTTCAAGTACAGGATATAATTCAAATAATTGATCTAGTTTCAGTCTCAGCCTATCAGAAAATTTAGAGTTCTGAGGTCAACTTTGGACGTCAGAAAATCTCCACTTTGAAAGCCCCCCATTTCGTCAATTTTGGGAAAAAAAATAAAAATATTTTTGGAATATATTCCTAATTATCTTTAAAATGATATACCGCAACCCTATGTTACGCTATAAAAAATATTTTATACTTCTACCATACCTTTACTACTGTTTTAAACATACTTTTGCGGGTCTAAAGTCAGTCTTCATGCCCTAGGGTCATAATCTAGTCGATCGATCGCCCAACTAGTTGCCCATACTGTAAATATGCACAACAGAGTCTAGGCTCCAGACTGGTCGACCAAACGATCGTACCATTTGACATAAAAGTTTTTAAACCAAGGAGTATGTGTACCTGCATAAACACTGGCAGCATGAAAAGCAAAATGACAAATGGACAAATGTGACTCTATCGTACGTGAACATTCACTTTTAATTTGTCTTTTCTTTTTATTATTTACTAGACCTATGTATCCTACTTACTATGATTTGCAATAAATATCTAACCGTTACAGTTTGTTTTACTGTTATGGTAGAAGTATAAAGTAGAGTATACACCACCGGGATAAAGCAGTTTTTTTCTTGGGCGCTTGAATCCCTCACTGCACTCAGGTCTCAATCTTAATTCCCTCCCTTTGGTCGGAACTTATAACACCCTCGCTGCGCTCGGGAGTTAAATTTGGAGTCCTTCGTTACGTTCAGGATTCAATGTAGCGCCCGTGACATAAAACAGTGCTTTATCCCCTTGGTGTATAATCTACTATTACGTCGCATTCGCTTCTATGAGAGCTTCTGAAATAAAGATTTTTATAACTTTGTAAGCCATATTCGGCGGGAGGCCATCGGTTTACATATTATATTTAAAGCTGAAGTAATTACGTTCAGTAATTCAGAAGTTATAATGCTCTGACAGACGGACGGACAAGTGCAAATACACTCAAGTAGACTCAGAGACCTTCGCTTCGCTCGGTCAACGAGGGTTCAGAACGCGCCCTGGTCTAAAGCCGTGCACTCACCGCCTGTGCTGCCTCTGTTGCGACGCCTGTCGCAGCTTGGAGCCTTTGTCGCGCGACGCGGCGACTAGTTCCTCCCACGCGGTGTGCAAACTGTCCAGTCTCTCAGACACCTCTGTCGCGCGAGCCGGATCCGACTTCTGGAGGGATTGACCGATCTGTGGGATAACAAAAATAGGGATGATGACAACTCAATCAAATCAAAGTATGGAAGTTTGCATGAAATACATAGTTGTGACGTCATCAAATTTCAACGCACTTTTGAAGTGAAAACTTCTTTAGCCGCGTTAAGCAATTTTTGGTAGGGGGTAAAAATGTGGAAACGCGTGACCGACACCGTTCTTCTTAAGACAAAAGGTCTTAAGTATAATAATATAGTACATTCGTAATTAAACTTTAATGCATTCGTTTTAAGGTTTATATTTAAAAGTGATGTGTAACCGTGACTGACACCTCGCGTTGTTACGAAGACAAAGGTCTTAAATATAAATATAGTAAATTCGTAATTATACTTTAATGCCTTAGTTTTAAGGTTTATATTTTAATTATTTTAAAAGTACTGTGTTGTTATTTTAAATATTCGTTTTCACTTCTATCGACATGATATGACTTCTATGACTGCATTTTTTTTTAATTATTTATAGTTATTTTTGCTAACTTGTAGTGATTTGATTTGATTTTATAAATTCTTTATTAGAATAAATATGTATAATACATTCAACATTGCATACATAATACAGCGTGAAGAAACATAGATACACTCACTTAAAGGCTAAACAGGCACCTATTAAAGTTTTTGTACATAAAATAATATAAAGATAACTGATTACAACTTAGATTTGGTACTTACTTATTACACGATTAAAGGTCTATGCGGAATATTTGTAGATATCTCCGCTTTTTACAACTACTTTTTAAGATTAATTTGAGAAAGGTAACTACGTATGGGGCACGCATAAGAAGTTGTAACATGAGACAACTACTTAGTCGCGCGGAGCACCTTACCCGTCCACCGCGACGCACGCGTCGACGGCATGCATACGAGAATCGGTCGGCCTACCTGCATCGACCCGCGGAAACAAAACGTAGTGATGGGGCAGTTTATACGTTCCGTATCTATCGATATATGGTAAGTCTGAGATTTCAGTGTTGCAGATGTTGCCTATTAGTGGGTTATTATGTGTTTTATTCACTGAATAAAATTTGTGTGTTAATTTTAATATATAATCAGCTAAAAGAGGAAACTTTATCTTATAATGAAGATGTCTTAAATTACACTTGAATGGGGTGTTAAACCCCATTCAAGTGTAACTTGTAGTGGCATTTTTACTAATATTATAAATGCTAAAGTTTGGATGGATGTTTGTTACTCAATCACGTAGAAGGGCTGAACGGATTGGGATGAAATTTGGCAAATCCACGCGGACGAAGTAGCGGGCATCAGCTAGTCAAAATAAAATAACTCACGCTCTCGACATTCCTCAGTTGTTTCTCATTGGCTTGTAACTCCCGCTCGAACGCCTCGTGCTTTTGCAGCTTCCGCTCCAAGTTAGCCAGGTCTCTGCAAATAATAAGGAAACATTTGTTTACTTCTCTAGCTCGAAAAACGCTCCTTTACTGCTTAAAACCAGCGAGGACTCAAATTAACGCGTTTTTGCTCACTCAAATTGAACTCAGTGAGAAAAAGGATTTTGAATTTAGAACGCTGGGATTGAGCATTTTTTACATAGTCAATGAATCCATACTAATTTTATAATGTGAATGGGTGTCTGTCTGTCTGCTACGCCTTCAAAGTCCACCTATTCAACCGATTTTAATGAACCCTTCAGCTGGTTGCCGCCATTTTGAGCACCAACGGCCTATGGCGGCCATTTTACCAAGTTAAAATGGCAGCCGAGCTCGACGAGCGCGGATTTAAAAAAAATAATATCTCGTAAATCTTCTATGGAACTCCTACCAAAATTCTATGTCAATCGAATATCTATGAACCAGGCTATAGATTAAAGTCCAAACGCGCCCTGGTCTGAGATAGGGGTAGGTTACATCCCGGGGAAATACATAGGCTTTTAAATCCGGAAAATTATATTCCCCCGGGAAACAAATAACTTAATTCACGCGGACGAAGTCACGTAAATCATCATGTCATCCCGACCGAATTTCGATATGGCAGCCAATCTCCACAGATAGAAACCATCTGTGCGGGAGATACTATAGTGCACAAGTGTGTGCGTAAACTCAGGTGCACTCTTTTCTCTCACTCTCGTAGCCCAATGGGACCGAATCTGACACGAACGGAGATAGATCAGGCACAGGACCGACGCACAGCTTTACGTGCTCTCCGAGGCACGGGGCTGAAACACCGTCTTCCAAACATCGCGCTAGTATTAAGAATTTCTAGACAGAAAAATCCATTGCTAAATCATCCGACTCGGGAACTGAATCCAGGACCTCGTAATCTGCAGTCGAACATAACCACTAGACCAACGGGGCAAAATTGTAATATAACATACCTGTAACTTTGATCCTTAGCCGTTCTGGTTTTGTCTTGTATCCACGCTTGCAATTCTTCCGTTGCTGCTACGAACTGCAATTAAATGACAAGAAAAATATTATATTATATCTTTTGCTTAATATCTCCGCGAAAATGGGCAGTGTATTTCCTAAAACTTAAATGAAATATAAAAATCTATACAATCTTGATATATCAAAATTGGTTATCTTTACTTGCACATCAGAACTCTTAGCACCTGTCAATTTATAATTGATCACAAAATTTGATTTTCCGCTTTTATCGTCCGCCATATTTAATTAAATGTGACGTCATTTTATTTTTCGTATTCTTCTCTGTAAACCCTATTAATAGATACCTATTTCATGGCGGTGTATAAAAATAACTAGTCCGCTATATTTGGGAGTCCGCCATATTAGATTTAGAATGACGTCAATTAGCTTACCATGCATCCAAACTAAATATGTATACAAAATTTCAGTTGGGGCACAAGATTTGGTCAAAACTAACGGTTGCAAGTTAAATAAAAGCTTGTCAAAAACTTAAGTTTAAGGGCCATTCACTTATATTTCTTTCCAACATACCTGTTGGTGAGCCAAGCTAGCCAACAGCGCCCGGCGTCGCTCGGCGGCCGCTTGCCTCACGTTGTCTCGCCGCTGCAGCACCGCCGCGCGGCGCGCCTTGATACTGCGGAAGAGAAGTCCATTAACACGCGGCTGAAGAGATCCCCATATCCAAACCACTAGCTGATGCCCACGTGGATTGAGGTTTTTCGGTTTTTCCGGGACAAACTCTTTAATTTTCCGGGATAAAACGTAGCCTAAGTGTTATTCCAGACTATAATCCAATATGCCAAATTTCATCCAGATCAGTTCTGCCGTTCGGGCGTGATTGAGTAACAAACATCCATCCATCTAGACTTAAGCATTCACAATATTACATCGAACCATTGCCGGCCCACTACGGTACCACTAAAAACTTAATTTTCAAATTTCAATACATTGACCTCGTCATTGATGTAGAATTTTAGTACTCATTCTATTTCGATGGCCGTCGTGCTAATTTTTTTTGCAGTTTTTTTTTAATTTTAGTAAATCAACTTTACTAATGTCAGCTTTGTGTTTAAAATTGAATTGAAATTTTATAAATGATAAACGATTGTTAGTTTATTTATAGATGAATGTTTAATTATGCAGATATTTGATTCACTCGATGTATTTCACTCGGTTCGTTCTTCGGTGGGGATACGCCATACTGGAATAATTTGCATAAATACGAATATTTTGACGTTTGAAAATCAGTCTGTTGCGACTCAGCGATTATTGAATAATTTGTGTTTAGATCGCAATTTGATTTAGAGCTTAACGATAGCAATCGTGGCCTGATTTTCTTTATGTTTAACCAAGTTTGTATAATTAACTGTTTACATTAAATCTCTGGTGAAACCGCTACACGTTGCGACCATTCGCGCGTACAAATTTTAATGAGAGTACAAACATATTTTAAAAGTAATTTTAATTATTTTCCCGCTTCTGGGATTATGCTTACACTAATAATAAAACATATGAATTTGAACACTCACTGATCAGCGGCGTAATGCTTGTCTTTCTGGTTGGCCAGGCTGTGGGCCTTTTGGGCGAACGCTGCTAGGCGCTCATCCTGGGCGGTCAGCCGAGCTTCCAACTCCTCGTGACGTTTGAGCAACGCTTCGGCTTCGTCCACCGATGACTGGAAGCAAGAATGTTGGATAGAATCAGGAATCACTTTGCAGAATGAATGAATCAATTTCACTGTGCGGAATTAATGAATGAATCAATTTCACTGTGCGGAATGAATGAATGAATCAATTTCACTTTGCGGAATATATGAATGAATCAATTTCACTTTGCGGAATGAATAAATGAATGAAATATTTAATTTATTCAACACTTTATTCAAGATAAATTTATTCAGAAGGTTAGTACCATTATAAGTGAATTGGAGTATGAATATTCTTGAATATTCATCAAACACCTCACATCAAATGCCCTCAAACAAACATGGATACCGTGCGCGTGTCAAGGCAAGTGCTGCCTTCTATTGAACACGGAAATAACACGTCTATCAGGACGCATGAGCTTCGGCCGCAAACCCGGGCGAGGTCGGAGGACGAGTTTCTATATTGAACACGAGTATGAAAAGAGATAGAGAGAGAGAGAGGGGGGTGGGGGGAGGGGGGGGAGGGGTGGGGGGAGATGGAGGGGGAGAGAAAGAGAGAGATAGAGATAGAGACCACTCACGCCACAGTGGTTGTAGTCCAAGAAGGCTTCGTGCGCGCCGCTCGACGCGTCGATCTGATCCGCCTCGCGGTTGAAGCTTTGCAGCTGGAGGCATTGCTTCAGATGCAGGTCCTTGGCTTGCCATTCTGACGACAAGTGTAAGTAGCAATAACATGCTAAAATGGATGTTTTCTATTACAAAAATAAGTGATAAACGAAACATTTTTGTCACATCACTAGCTCAACGAGGGCGTCATTTTTAAACAAGTCAAAAAGTCATTTTTGCTTACTCAGTGAGAAAAAGTAATTTTGAGAAGTAGTTATTCCTATATATAGTATACTGTTCAATCTAGGTATGTACAATATTGTCTTGCATCTTGTATTTTGTCGCTATTAAGGTAAAAAGTAGCATGTACCACACGCCAGCAAAGTTTTTTATTTCTCGTGCCCTCACTACGCGACAGGGTTCTAGCTTATAATAACTTAAAATAGAATCCTTCGCTCGGTCGGGATTTAAACTAGGCACTCGCAACAAAAACGAACTTTGCTAACTTGTGGGTGCTCTGGGGTGTGTGAATAGTCAGCACAAGTAATATTGAGATCCTTGAAAGATTTCAAAACAAGGCACTGAGAATTATGTTCAACATCACAAATAAAAACTAAACAGGCATATAAATTAGTTCTAATGTTGGCCACCGGGTCAGAGAAGTTTGTCGGACTGTACATACCTTTGATAATAGCCTGTTGTTCGGCTTCCAGTATTTTGGCCGTCTCCGCCACGTCTGCGAGAGCCGGGTTGGACGACACCAGCTGTTTGCCGAGACCTATCACTTCTTTGAACCTGTGGACAACAAATTCGAAGTCAATCCAAACGGTTATTTGAGTTTTAAACAAAAAAATAACAGTAATCTTTGTATATCAGTAACTAGCTGATGCGGCGAGTTCGTCCGCGTTGTTCAAGTTTTTTTTATTCCCACGGGAACTCCTCAATTTTCCGGGATAAAAAGAAGCCTGTGTCACTCTCCAGGTCTTCAACTATACCCCTGCCAAAAATCACGTCGATCCGTTGCGGCGTGATTGAAGGACAAACCAATAAACTTTGCATGGGTATAATTCAAGGACCTGGAGAGTGACATAGGCTACTTTTTCTCCCAGAAAATTAAGGAGTTCCCGCCAAAAAACTATCATCTAACTTATAGTATTAGTAAGACAAGATAAAGTAAGATCACTCACTCGTCGTCATGCGCCTTGATATCGTCATGTAGCTCTTGGTGTTGTTTGACCAAGGCCTCTGCAGTGGCGACGTCCTTAGCGTGCACGTCTGATGCCACTTGCTCGCGGACTTTCTGTTAACACGCAAATAAACAGGGTAAAAACGTCCGCCATATTGTTTTCTTTGTGACGTCACCTGCCCAGTGTCGCACTCGCGATCAAGAGGAATCTAACGACACCATATATGTCAAAATCTACCAATATGTCGGGCTGCAGGCGACGCCAAACATATTGTTTGACATACATAAATACAGCCTAAGAACATAAACCGACATCAACTAAGACCGGCTTAGAACTGGTCTCAAGAATAGATTGACCGATACTTGGGAACTTGTTCTTAGCTGATGTAGGCAATCCGACGCGGCAGAAGAGATATCAGAGAAAAGAAAATCATCATCATCAATTGCCAGTCCACTACAGAGCACAAGTCTCCTGGCAGTTCTTTTTTTTTCAAATAAATATGGCGAGCATACGAGTCAGCGGGCCACCTGATGTTAAGTGATTACCACCACCACCACTACAGCCTATTAACGTCCCCCTGCTGGGCACAGGCCTCCACTCTCACAGGAGAGAGGGAATTAGAGCTTAGACCCACCACGCTGCTCCAATGCGGTTGGCGGGCTTTAACGACTATTATCATATTAGTGATAATAACAGGGACCGACGGCTTAACGTGCTCTCCGAGGCACGGAGGTGAAACAACGCCAACTTCCGACTCCGGGCTGGCACTGACAATTTCTATGGCCGACCGGGAATCGAACCCAAGACCTCGTGATCCGCAGTCGACTATGCTAACCGCTAGACCAACGAGGCAGTTAAGTGATTACCGCCGCCCATGAACTGCCAATGCGTTGCCGGCTTTCAATACAAGTTAACCCTAGATTGAGATCACACCTGGTGCCAATCAATTGTTTTTTTTAAAGTAGCGTGCAAAATTACTTGCACGCTGGAGTCCCTACAGCACCGAAGAGACGTTAGTTCTCTTTGTGTGTTCTATCGTCTCTACAATGGGGAGTAATCTGAGGAGTTATTCAATCTAATACCACCTTCCGTGTTCCCCAGTCGCACCCTACGTCGCAGAAACAAATTTCATCCTCACCACCTGGATGCCTGGTCCTCATCCACCACCCGTTATACCAGGTAATTTCTGCCACGTACCCGCAAATTGTGGAACCAGCTTCCATCATGGAAGATGGAAGCTTCTTCCCTCATGATTATAATATGGGGCTCTTCAAAGGGCGGATAAACAAATATCTTAAAAGCCAGCAACGCATTGGCGGTTCCTCTGGTGCTGCAAATGTTCATGGGCGGCGGTAATCACTTACCATCAGGTGACCCGTCTGCCCGTTTGCTCGCTATAGATATAAAAAAAAAAGTAGACCTTTTGAATAGTCGAGTGAATCTACCACTGGTTTGGAAGAACCAGCAAGAAAATCGGTGGTTGCTTAATGAGCTGGAGGTCTCGTTCTCACCTGTATCCAGTCCTGCAGCTGCCTCGCTCCATTGGCGAACACCTGGTGTCCCACAGCGCTCTCCAGCCTCGCTCTCCGCTCAGCCGCTTGAGCCCTGCATCGTCCCCAGGCCGCCTCCAGCTGTTTCTGGCGCCCCTCCACGTTGGCACGCTCGGTGGGGTATTGGGATTTCACTCTGCGAATGAACAATTTATGTTTTCCCATCTCCGAAATTGACTTTCATTTCATTTTAAGGACCACACAAGTTTACTGACAGTTGTAGCTCAGAAAACAGGATCCCGTCAACAAACTGTTTCACAGTTTGACGGAATATATTTTTTTTTAATCCACTACACGCTAGCCCTTGACTACGGGACCCTGTTAGGGGCATGGCAGTTATATTAAACCCACACCCCTTCGGTTTCTACACGGCATCGTACCGGAACGCTAAGTCGCTTGGCGGCACGTCTTTGCCGGTAGGGTGGTAACTAGCCACGGCCGAAGCCTCCCACCAGGCCAGACCAGGGAAAATTCAGAAATTATAAATTCCCAAATTGACCCTGCGGGGGATCGAACCCGGGACCTCCGCACGTTAAAGCAACAGCGGTACCCACTGCGCCACGGAGGTCGTCATATGTTGTATTGAACATTAAACCAAATTATTATAATAATTTTTTTTTTCGCTTTTGTCCGTTTGTGATCAGTTCTAGGACTAAAGAGATCGGTGGTCTTTATGTAGTTATTTATAAAGTATAGTGAAACTTACAAAAAAAATACTGATAGATTGGCAGACTGTTGAAAGATGCATATCAAAATATCAATTAATTCGGCATCGAAGATAGCTATATTTAGAACATACCCGTTTATTTGTAACCATTGCAGGACGCTGCATGTAACAATAATAATATAATATTCAGTCAAGTAAACTAAAATTTGATTCCACGTACGAAACGTGGCACGTGTGCTTTTATAATAATACACATACAAGAATTATAAACGAAATGCCAATACACATTAAATCCAAATTAAAAAAATAATAAATATAAAGTCAAACACTATTTATTGAATACCGCATAAGTAGTCGCCATTAAATTACATACTTAAATTACAAACTGATATAAAATAAGGGGACAAAATTACACATATACAAATTATGACATTAATTTTATAAACTAAGAACAGCCTGTAGCTAAATTCTTAACGATCGGAAGCCGAGCCGAGCATTGCCGGCCGCCGCGCCACGCACTTTGTTTTATTAAAATACCCTATTGTTTTAATCTTAGTTAGCCGCCAGTTTAGTTGATCTTGTCTTGTTTATGTTTTATATATTTTTTGTATGTATTGCGCTAAGTACTTATTTGTTGTATGTTGCTTATTAGCTATATGGTTACCTATTATTAGTTGTATAGTTAGTACAATTTAACTCTTAAAATATCCGCATAATATATTATGTAAGAGGAATGTGCAGCACCCAGACAAGTCGACGAGGCTTAAGGGTGTTAAGAACCCAAGTAAATGTAAAAAGTGTTTGTTAATAAATAAAAAATAATAATAATAACATAATTTCATTTTATTTTTGTATTTGTCTGGATAGCTTTTTCAATTACCCCAATGTGTATTCTAAAATATGCTTTAATATACAAAAAATAATATTAAAACTCACTAAATGCAGGCTGAATTTGTTCAAGCACACTAAAACATTGAGCGCACATCATCTGTACCTATAACGGTCTCGGTTCTATAATTTTTCGGGATAAAAACTGGCTTATGTCCTTCCCCGGGATACAACATATCAAAGTACCAAATTTCATCAAAATCGGTTGAACAGATAGGCCGTAAAAGCGTACCAAACAGACAGACACAATTTCGCATTTATAATATAAATTATAAAGTATAAACCACCTCAATTTACGTAGACGGGCCCTGTCAAACAAAGAATGTGGACCTAATTTACTAACGCCATCCAGTCTGAAAAGCGCCATGGCGGGAACAAGAACAGGGCTATACAGGTGTGGAGCGCGCTCTACAGGTTTTTTTATCCACTACAAGCTAGCCCTTGACTGTGATCTCACCTGATGGTCTTGTGATGATGCAGTCTAAGATGGTACGAGGATAGAGAGAGTCAACTCACGAGTCAGCGAGCAGGGTGACGGTGTTAACCTTCTCCCTGAGCGGCTCCAGCTCGCGCTCCAGCTGCGCGTGTCTCCGCTGCAGCGCACGTACAGTGCGCAGGTCTGCGGCCGGCGCGCCCCCCGCCGCCAACTGCTGCTCCTTCTCAGACATCCAGTCCAGAGCCTCGTCGCATGTGCGGTTGAAGAGTTCCACGCTGACCAAACAAAGACAAAGTCAAAAACATAAAATCTAAGTCAAAGACAAAAACATAATCTAAGTCAAAGTCAAAAACATAATCTAAGCCAAAGACAAAAACATAATCTAAGTCAAAGTCAAAAACATAATCTAAGTCAAAGTCAAAAACATAAAATCTAAGTCAAAGTTATTTATTTTAATTGCAAGATAGGATTGCGTTTGTCGACAATCATGCAATGGAATGATGAGATCTAGGTTAGAACGCGTTGAATTTAAAAGTCGAGAAATGTCGAGTGACTGGCAATAGTTCGGAAGGTCATTCCTACTATAAAGCACCAGAGTGAAGTTCGGCGATTTCTTTTAGTTCATCCATTATTTTGTAGGCCAAATAATTGCTAACCTGTAAGATCTTTCTACCGCTTCAACATCTACAGTCAGTTCCACAGGGTCTATATTATTCTAAACAAAAACATCACACTAGTCAACTCTTTGGTTGATTAGTCTATCGACCAATTGCTCAACCGGGAAGCTCCTCCCGAACTATTTTCCTTCTGATAATGATGATGTTTCAATATTAACTGTCGGTTCCACAGGGTCTGTATAATTCTAAACACTATTATTACTAGTGGTTATAAAAATACTGAAGCTCATTAAAAATTAAATAATTTCGTTTCCTTATAATATTTATCTAATTTTAGTATTTGTTGTTCAAGTACAGGATATAATTCAAATAATTGATTAAGTTTCAGGCTCAGCCTTTCAGAAAATTTAGAGTTCTGAGGTCAACTTTGGACGTTAGAAAATCTCCACTTTGAAAGCCCCCCATTTCGTCAATTTTAGGGGAAAAATTTAAAAAAAATATTTTTGGACTCTATTCCTAATTATTTTTAAAATGATATACCGCAACCCTATGTAACACTATAAAAAATATTTTACTTTGCATTCGCTTCTATGAGAGCTCCCTGAAATAAAGATTTTCATAATTTTTTAAGCCATATTCGGCTGGAGGCCATTGGTTTACATATTATATTTAAAGCTGAAGTAATTACGTTCGTACGTATGGACGGACGGACGGACGGACGGACGGACGGACGGACAAGTGCAAATTCACTCAAGTAGACTCAGAGACCTTCGCTTCGCTCGGTCAATTAACCGCTAGGATACGGAATGCCCCTCCAGCTTCCGTTTTCTCCTCCTCTTTTAATATAGGCACCTTCAAATCAAGAGTGAATAGGCATCTTCTAGGCAAGCGCGCTCCACCTTAGGCTGCATCACCACTTGCAAGCAAGTCTGATTGCAGCCAAGCGCTAGCCTATATATTTAAAAAGAAAAGAAGACGTCTATCACCCATTTGCTCACCTGGAAGCTCCCTCCAGACTCTTCTCTTTCTGCTGCTTCAGCCTCAGCAGTCGGTCCCACTGCTGCCTCAGCTGCTGCCGGCGCGCGGTCGCCTTGGCCGCTTGAAGACGTCTATCACCCATTTGCTCACCTGGAAGCTCCCTCCAGACTCTTCTCTTTCTGCTGCTTCAGCCTCAGCAGTCGGTCCCACTGCTGCCTCAGCTGCTGCCGGCGCGCGGTCGCCTTGGCCGCTTGAAGACGTCTATCACCCATTTGCTCACCTGGAAGCTCCCTCCAGACTCTTCTCTTTCTGCTGCTTCAGCCTCAGCAGTCGGTCCCACTGCTGCCTCAGCTGCTGCCGGCGCGCGGTCGCCTTGGCCGCTTGAAGACGTCTATCACCCATTTGCTCACCTGGAAGCTCCCTCCAGACTCTTCTCTTTCTGCTGCTTCAGCCTCAGCAGTCGGTCCCACTGCTGCCTCAGCTGCTGCCGGCGCGCGGTCGCCTTGGCCGCTTGAAGACGTCTATCACCCATTTGCTCACCTGGAAGCTCCCTCCAGACTCTTCTCTTTCTGCTGCTTCAGCCTCAGCAGTCGGTCCCACTGCTGCCTCAGCTGCTGCCGGCGCGCGGTCGCCTTGGCCGCTTGAAGACGTCTATCACCCATTTGCTCACCTGGAAGCTCCCTCCAGACTCTTCTCTTTCTGCTGCTTCAGCCTCAGCAGTCGGTCCCACTGCTGCCTCAGCTGCTGCCGGCGCGCGGTCGCCTTGGCCGCTTGAAGACGTCTATCACCCATTTGCTTACCTGGAAGCTCCCTCCAGACTCTTCTCTTTCTGCTGCTTCAGCCTCAGCAGTCGGTCCCACTGCTGCCTCAGCTGCTGCCGGCGCGCGGTCGCCTTGGCCGCTTGAAGACGTCTATCACCCATTTGCTCACCTGGAAGCTCCCTCCAGACTCTTCTCTTTCTGCTGCTTCAGCCTCAGCAGTCGGTCCCACTGCTGCCTCAGCTGCTGCCGGCGCGCGGTCGCCTTGGCCGCTTGAAGACGTCTATCACCCATTTGCTCACCTGGAAGCTCCCTCCAGACTCTTCTCTTTCTGCTGCTTCAGCCTCAGCAGTCGGTCCCACTGCTGCCTCAGCTGCTGCCGGCGCGCGGTCGCCTTGGCCGCTTGAAGACGTCTATCACCCATTTGCTCACCTGGAAGCTCCCTCCAGACTCTTCTCTTTCTGCTGCTTCAGCCTCAGCAGTCGGTCCCACTGCTGCCTCAGCTGCTGCCGGCGCGCGGTCGCCTTGGCCGCTTGAAGACGTCTATCACCCATTTGCTCACCTGGAAGCTCCCTCCAGACTCTTCTCTTTCTGCTGCTTCAGCCTCAGCAGTCGGTCCCACTGCTGCCTCAGCTGCTGCCGGCGCGCGGTCGCCTTGGCCGCTTGAAGACGTCTATCACCCATTTGCTCACCTGGAAGCTCCCTCCAGACTCTTCTCTTTCTGCTGCTTCAGCCTCAGCAGTCGGTCCCACTGCTGCCTCAGCTGCTGCCGGCGCGCGGTCGCCTTGGCCGCTTGAAGACGTCTATCACCCATTTGCTCACCTGGAAGCTCCCTCCAGACTCTTCTCTTTCTGCTGCTTCAGCCTCAGCAGTCGGTCCCACTGCTGCCTCAGCTGCTGCCGGCGCGCGGTCGCCTTGGCCGCTTGAAGACGTCTATCACCCATTTGCTCACCTGGAAGCTCCCTCCAGACTCTTCTCTTTCTGCTGCTTCAGCCTCAGCAGTCGGTCCCACTGCTGCCTCAGCTGCTGCCGGCGCGCGGTCGCCTTGGCCGCTTGAAGACGTCTATCACCCATTTGCTCACCTGGAAGCTCCCTCCAGACTCTTCTCTTTCTGCTGCTTCAGCCTCAGCAGTCGGTCCCACTGCTGCCTCAGCTGCTGCCGGCGCGCGGTCGCCTTGGCCGCTTGAAGACGTCTATCACCCATTTGCTCACCTGGAAGCTCCCTCCAGACTCTTCTCTTTCTGCTGCTTCAGCCTCAGCAGTCGGTCCCACTGCTGCCTCAGCTGCTGCCGGCGCGCGGTCGCCTTGGCCGCTTGGCTGTGGTTGGCCGCCACCAGCTCTTCCGCCGCCGCGTCTATGCTCTCCAGCCGTTTGGACGCCGCGGACAGATCCGTGACGAACTTCTGCGAAAGACAATGGAGGATTACGTCACCAATTTTGTGAAGAAGTGATAATCTGACTGACTCAACATATTAAAAGAATAGAATAAATCAAAGTAATAGTAACATATACTTTATTGTACACCATGCAAAAAAATACAACGAAAATAATAATCTAATGGACATGACACAACAAGCGGCTTAAATAGCGATCTCTTACAGGCAATCTTAGGGCAAAGGACATATGAAATAGAAAGTGGAAGGGGTGTCTCCTCAAGAGAAAAAAATTAAGTAATATACAAAAAGTTACACGAATAAAAGTATCTAAATAGATGTAATCGAAAGAAAAAAAGTTATAGACGACAAATAGAACACATTCCATTTACACAAATGAAAAACTCCACCAAAACTTTCAAATACCAACAATAAAGGAGGTTAGCGAAACGCTATAAGGACCGACTTCGTACACATCCTAATCCGCTAGCTAACAGGCTCTTGGTGAAGGATTGCCCAAGACACCTCAAAAGAAAACGCATACTCGACCTGGGTTAAATGATCAACAAGTCCTGACTCCTATATGAGGATCAACTCTAAACGGCAGTTTACTCTTTTAATTTATTTGCTTGTAATCCTTGGACTGATCGTAAATTACACTAAGGAAAATAAAATAGCACCTGTCACTCACCTCATACTTCCTCTTAGCGGTGTCAACGCTGTCCTCCGCGTCTTCAGAGCGCAGCATCTTCTCCTTGTCCCGTATCCACTTGTCGAAGTCATCACACTCGGCAAAGAAGCTGTACAGCTTGATAGCGTCTTCCAGCTGAGCTCGACGCGCCTCTGACAGCTTGAGGAGCTCCTCTGTGGACAAAGCACAAGTGTTATGACAAGCTTTTTCAATTCAATTTATTTCAAGCTGGGGCCATACTGCCAACGCAGTTTCATGTCACGCACGTTGACGTTCCTAAAATAAGGATAATAATAACTATTCTAAAACACGAAAGTCAAAAAAAACTTGAAGCGTTGGCGGTTCCTGAAATTTTTGGAACGAAGTTCATAAGGAAGCCGGCAACAAACGTCCGTAACAAAAGTGCGAGGAGTAAGATTTTTATGTATAGTTTATTCGCAATTAAGCCTTTACACAAAAGCATTAAAGTTTAATTTCGAATGTAGTTACATTTAGGACCTTTTGTCTTCGTAAGAACGCGAGCATGTGGCGACATGCATAATTTTACCCCAAAAAGTATTCAACGCGGATAAAGAAGTTTTCACTTCAAAGTTCATAATAAAAAATTTAGAAAACAGAAAAGGATCCTAAGAAAAGACTCATCTGCAGCAACACCTGACTTGAAAAGTGATGACAAGAAAACATCTGGTTTTGATAGGGGCCTGGAGCCTGAGACAATTAATTGGTGTAATAGACAGCAACGGTGAGCTGATGTTCCTAATGAAGTATAATGGATAAAGGAGCAACTGCCATAACTCACCGTACTCCCCCTGGATTTGCTGCATACGCTGTTGCACGGGGGGGTGGGGTGCGGGCGCGGGGGGCTGCGCCCTCTGCCGCCGCGCCGGAGCCCCCCTCTTCACCTGCACCACTTGCTTCACCAGCACTGTCTTTTTCACACGCTGCACTGTTCGTACCTTCTCCGGACGACGGACCTGGACCTGACAACAAAAATCAAAAAATTAAAAAATCCGGCTCGAAGGACCATTATATATAACCATAGGGTTGTCATATTATCACAATAACGTGGGTCTAAGCTCTAATTCCCTCTCGCCTGTGAGAGTGGAGGCCTGTGCCCAGCTGTGGGACGTTAATGGGCTGCAGTGGTGGTAGTGGTGGTGGTGGATTTAAAAATAAAACTCACCGGTACAACTCTCGGCTCAATCTCTCGCACATAATTAGCCGGTACGAAGCCATCGGTCCGGTCCGCTTTTCTCACGGACCACCAGTCGGGGTTGGTCTTGCTGATGAGGAACATCACTTCCCCTTTGGCTATGGAGATGCCTTGCCCGCTGAATGCGTACAGGGCTTTGACCTGGTGGGGAAAAATTGGGGTCAATTTCATCTTGTATCTTAAAAGTGACGTTGGATTTAAGGAGATTCTGGGACCTCTATTTAGAAGGAGCTGGGAGTATTATAGATACCTATGTCAACAAGCAATATTTTTTTTAAACCCTCCGGTCGGTTTTTGACGACCTCCGTGGCGCAGTGTGTAGCGCTGTTGCCTTAACGTGCGGAGGTCCCGGGTTCGATCCCCGGCAGGGTCAATTTGGAAATTTATAATTTCTGAATTTTCCCGGGTCTGGCCTGGTAGCTTCGGCCGTGGCTAGTTACCACCCTACCGGCAAAGACGTGCCGCCAAGCGATTTAGCGTTCCGGTACGATGCCGTGTAGAAAGCGAAGGGGTATGGGTTTAATATAACTGCCATGCCCCTAACAGGTTAGCCCGCTACCATCTTAGACTGCATCATCACTTACCATCAGGTGAGATCGCAGTCAAGGGCTAGCTTGTAGTGGATAAAAAAAAACCCACGACGAACTGCATCGCTCCTTTGTGTCTAGTAGTTTTCAGAAAAAAGTGTAATCACGATCGGAGGGACTCTCGTTGGCCAGCGTGGTAGACTATGGCTGAACCCGTCTCATTCCGAGAGTAGGGTTCTACTGAGTAGTGAGCCGGCACTGGGTTGAAATTGGTTGAAATGATGAGTAAAAATAAAATCATGAACGCACCCTTGTTGACTTGCGTGGTGGAATATGGCCTAAATTAATATCTAAGAACCCTCTCAGACGTTATACACATCTTATGCAAAAGTCCGCATCTAAATCTGCCCAGTACTTTTTCAGAAAAATTATTACAAACAAAAAAAAGTCACAATAGCAGCGCAGCGTGGTGGACTTAAGCCTTAAAATATATGTAAGAACCTTCTGAGAAGCTATGCATATCTAATGCAAAAACTCGCATTATAATCGGTTCAATATTTTTCGAGGAAAATGGTAACAAAAAAAGTGCACAAACACCTCAACAACCTCTTAGGGCGAACACATATACCGTCTCCGTTCCACCATGGATAAAAATAAATTATTTCTTACATAATTTATATTTGCCGTAGGCATCATCTCAACTCGCATTTGAGCAGCGTGGTGGGTCTAAGTTCCAATGCCCTCTCTCCTATGGGAGTGGAGGCCTGTGCCGTTAATATGCTGTAGTTGTGGATATTATATATATGCAATAAAGATATCTAAATATATAAACAACTATAATAGTTTACTCACTTGCGGCACGCTCCTCTGTTCAGTGACGGTTCTATGTTCGAGCCTCTCCACTGGTTCCTCCTCCCACACCTCAGTGGGCACCAGTCTAGACTCGTTCACCCATTCCTCCTCTTGCTCCAGACCAGCGTTCGCTTCCACTTCCGTTGGCAACTGGAAAAGAGACCATTACTAAAGAAAACGTGCCAGGACGACGCTTTGACGCCTGGCGCAGTGTTGAGCGCTGTCGTCTTAACGTGGGAGGGCCTGAGTTAGATTCCCAGCAGGACTTTGGGAATTTATAATTTCTGAATTTTCTCTGGTCTGGTCTGGTGGGAGGCTTCGGCCGTGGCTAGTTACCGCCCTATTGGCAAAGACGTACCGGTACGATGCCGTGTAGTAACAAGTTAGTCCGCTACCATCTTGGACTGCATCATCACTTACCATCAGGTGAGATCGCAGTCAAGGGCTAGCTTGTAGTGTCTAATTCTACCGGCAAAGACGTACCGCCAAGCGATTTAGCATTCCGGTACGATGCCATGTAGAAACCGATTAAGGGTATGGGTGCCATACCCATAACAAGCTAGCCCGCTACCATCTTAGACTGCATCATCACTTACCATTAGGTGAGATCGCAGTCAAGGGCTAGCTTGTAGTGTCTAATTCTACCGGCAAAGACGTACCGCCAAGCGATTTAGCATTCCGGTACGATGCCATGTAGAAACCGATTAAGGGTATGGGTGCCATACCCATAACAAGCTAGCCCGCTACCATCTTAGACTGCATCA
This sequence comes from Erebia aethiops, assembly GCA_923060345.2. Classification (NCBI taxonomy): domain Eukaryota; kingdom Metazoa; phylum Arthropoda; class Insecta; order Lepidoptera; family Nymphalidae; genus Erebia; species Erebia aethiops. The sequence continues at coordinate 1,413,561 of OV281084.1, read as the reverse complement.
TCACTTACCATTAGGTGAGATCGCAGTCAAGGGCTAACTTGTAGTGGAATAAAAAAAAACGTGTCACCCAGAACATCGGAACACTCTAGGCAATGTACTTGTGGTCTTCGCAGTTCGCTCATATGCCAATAGATGGGGCTACTGATAGCACACGAAAAAATGCTAAGAATTCTGAACCTTAAAGCTTTTGCTCGCGGCTTCGCTCATGTCTGGTTCAATTTTCATACAAATTTCGAAGCCCTATTTGGTCCCTGAATATAATGTCCTGTGTCTCACTACATAATATACATTATTTTACAATATCATATTATGATACAGTACATTATATAATAATAAAATTATTATAAATAAAAAAATATATAAATGCATGCTCTACTACGAGACGTGTTCCTCGGACAATGTGCGATGTTAGAATGAGCTCTCTCCTAGCTGGCCGTTCTCGTAGACCCTTTCGGGTCTCGGTTTATTTGTGTGTTTATGTAAGTTTATGATATAATATGTCGGCTCATTCTATCTCATATCTTGTTGTACCTATTCTTCCTCCACAAAATTCCCATTGTCATTTTTAGAAGTGACATATCCACTTATCCTACACAACTTTAAAACGAAATATATTTTTTTTCTAGCTTCATTTAAAACAAATCTTGCTTCTGAGAACTTCTTACCCGACGCTTATTTATTTATATTTTTTGTACACATGTACATAATTTTTTTTCGCAATAATATTGATGTATGAAAGTTCGCCATTGCTCTTTAAAAAAAAAAACTCACCAGTAGCGTGTGTATTCCCTGATCGGTCAGCCGCTGGGCCGCCGCGGCCAGCGCTTTCAGCTCTGCAGCGTGCGCCCTCAGCTCGTCATGTAAAAGCCGCTGTCTAGCGAGCAGCGCTGCAGCGCCCGCGGCGTCGCGCCCGCAGTCCTCGCTCGCGACCACCGTGCGTTTCTCGCGCATCCATGATTCCGCTTCGTTCGCGTCGCCGTAGAACTGCAAGAAAAAAGTTCGTTGCTTAAATTTCGATAAAATCGTTAAAAAGTTGGTCAGAAGTTGTGTCGGTCTCCATTTAACGCTAATAGATGGCGCTACCGATAGCGTACGAAGAAATCTGAACAAAGTGTTCGCGTCGCCGTAGAACTGCAAGAAAAAAGTTCGTTGGTTAAATTTAGATAAGATCGTTAAAAAGTTGGTCAGAAGCTGTGTCGGTCTCCACACAAACGCTAATAGATGGCGCTACTGGTAGCACACAAATATATCTCGACAAAGAGACAAGGGCTGAATCACAGTAAACAGATGCAACCAGTATGGAAACTACCTAGAAACGTTCGAAACAGGCTCACTCACACAAGCGTGCGCATCGACGACACCCCAAGCGCTCGTCGCAGTGCCGTCAGCAGTGAGTGCCACGGCATCGCATGTTCGATGCGCACGTTTGTGTGAGTGAGGCTGTTTCGAACGTTTCTAGGTAGTTTCCATACTGGTTGTATCTGTTTACTGTGGCTGAATCGCGCTATCGAAGTTTCAAACCCCAGTTATATACAACTTATGATTCAATGGTTGGACCAATGATACCCGGGCACACCGCTAGTCTAGAGGAATATATTTTCGGTTTTCCTATTGTCACGGTCCAGCTATATCGCCGCTTGCAATCCGCTAAAAGTCTAGAAAGTTCAAATATCTATAACTTCTTATTGTTTTTATTTATTGAAATAAAATTATAATGTTTTTATATTTAGCAAACAGCGGCGGGCTTACACAGAGTTTCGTAATGAACAGAACAGGAGGCAAGTGAAAATGACAGAAACGATATTGACAACTGTCAATGTCAGTTAACCATAGATGGCATCGAAAATCCACAGATCAGCTGTTGTATTTAATATTAATACTTCTCATAGTTGGGTGAAAATCACTGTTTACCTGGTGAGCTTCAGCGGCATCGGCCAGCTGCTTCTCCCGCGCTTCGGCCAGCTCGCGGAGAATCCCCCACTGCTTGTTGAGGGACGCGAGACGCCTCTCGATTTCCACGCTCTTGGGGTGCTTGGCGTCGATCAGGCTGGAATTAGAAAATCGAAGATTTATCCGGCTCGAACAACGACCTCAATTTACATAGACGGGCCCTGTCAAACAAAGAATGTGGGCGTATTTTTAGCAACGCCATCAACGCCATCTAGTCTGAAAAGCGAGAACTTGCTTGCAACATCTTGAATGAAAGCTTGAAAACGTATGACTCGGTCATAGATAAAATATAGGTCACAGCCGTAAAGTAAAAAAAAAAACATTCAGTTTGCCGCGGAAATTAAATGATTGCGTAATGAATAAAAATATTAAATAGGAAGATTAAATAACGTTATTTTGGAAATGTATAATTGTGAATTGAAACACTTACCTTAAAATTAAAATTATACAGTGCCAAACTAATTAAACTTTAGATGTTAACTTAATAATAACAAATTATCCGCACGACGAGCGATCGTGACAGCGCTACGACGGGAACAAAGACAGGTGCGGTCTGCGGAACGTGTTCAGCAACTCGGACGCCCGGCGTTTTTCTATGAAAGGGCCCATCTAGTGCCTACATATACATCGATGGGCTCGAAGGATTACGTTACCTATGGTATAACATACCTACCAATCTTGGCCATCACTCCCTTGTACCCTGGCTTAGCAGACTTTACAGGGAATTTACAGTAAAGGACAAATCCATTGATTTGTTTTGTGGAAATTCAAAGTCAAACTACTCAAATCACTTGACTCTTAATACCATATTGTCAGATGATCCTCTTTGCTGTGTTTCTTAACCCTGTAATTATCAATTTTAAGCATCTAATTTTTTTACTTTTTATCCAGTTTTTTTTTTATCAATATATATTAATTAATTTTTTGTAGCCTTGTATTAGTAATCTTAATTATTTGTTTATACTCGTAATTCCCCAATTAATTTAATTAATTAAACTTGTGTCAATTATGTACGACTTTTCCTATGTGCATGATGTAACTACCTATAAATTGGATTGTTTGTTACCTATTGCCTAAGCCATTCAACATTTTGTATACCTACTACTTGTAATTCTGTTGGTAGTTCAAATAAAATAAATTAAATACCTCTGTCCTTTAGAGCGATGTCGTTGCGCGACCAGATCTCTCGCGCGCAGTTCGTGCAAAAGTGCAGTGTGCTTCTGCCTTAACGCTTGCACGGCGCGCACGTCTTTAGCCGCCACGTCCGTTCGACAGATTCGCTGTTTCTCTGTCACCCATCCTGTTTCCAAATTATTTATTAGTTACAAGCTTCCACGCCTATGTCACTCTCTAGGTCCTCCTATCCATGCAAAAAATCACGTCGATCCGTTGTTCTATTGCGGCGTGATAGAGGGACAAATCAAAAAACAAACACACTTTCGCATTTATAATATTAGTATGATATTTAAGATCATTCTGGATTAGAATCATCCGAGAGCACGTTAAGCCGTCGGTCGCGGTTATTATCACTCGCATGATAATAGTCGTTAAAGCCCGCCAACCCGCATTGGAGCAGCGTGGTAGGTCTAAGCTCTAATTCCTTCTCTCCTATGCGAGTGGAGACCTGAGCCCAGCAGTGGGACGTTTATGGGCTGTAGTGATGAAGTCCGAGCAAAGATCGTACCTTCCTCCTCATCGTGGTCCTCAAGGAACTGGTAAAGGTTCCTTGCGTCCTCCAACCGCGCTTTGCGGTCTTTAGCTGCTGCTACCAATCTGGAAAGAACGTAACATTACATTGGAACCCCTTTATTCGACCTTTTTTTTTTTCGACTCCTATGAGATCAACATCTAAAAAGTCTTTTTTTTTTGTTTTTAATCAACTACAACTTTTAGCCCTTGACTGCGATCACACCTGATGTTAAGTGATGATGCAGTCTAAGATGGTAGCGGGCTAACCTGTTAGGGGCATGGCAGTTATATTAAACCCACACCCATGATATAGTCCATGATGATGAAGGAACTAGAAGTTAAATTCTCTATAATTCGCTTAAACATACAAATGAATGTGGCACAGAGTGTAACTTGAACGTACAATACAATCAAGCATTGTCTACATCTCCTGAGGATGCTCCGGTGTCAGAGTGAAACGTTCTTTGAGAGTAATTTGAAAGATTTGTGTGGTGTGGTGTTGTGCCGGTGCTAATTGCTGGCTTATAGGCCTATTTATTTATTAATTTATTAATATTAATCTTGTTTTACATGAAGTTGTGTTGCAAGCAGTGCCACAAAAACCACAGTCGGTTTTACTGTGCACCGTGTTAATATACGAGTAGGTTAGACATAAAATAATAATTATAGCTAAATAAATAAACAACTAACTTAAAAATAAAGCGGGTAATTTACAAAAAGTTTAACTCAGCGCTTGCCGCTTACTAACATCGCATCGCTACCAGCGAAACTATTACATTGCACTATTCAGATGCCGTGTAGAAACCGAAGGGATATGGGTTTAATATAACTGCCATGCCCCTAACAGGTTAGCCCGCTACCATCTTAGACTGCATCATCACTTACCATCAGGTGAAATCGCAGTCAAGGGCTAGCTTGTAGTGGATAAAAAAAAGGGCCCTCTGGAAAGGGTAGGCGTGGCTAGTTTTGGCGTCGCTTATTACAGAGCACCAGGAAATTTGGTCCACCAGGACCAAATTAGGGACCCTTTCTTCCCAAGTCTTATTACACTACACTGATTCATGGTATGGGTCCCTGTGAAAAGTGCAGTGTAATAGGCCTATTATATGGCTAGGGCGGTGAATATCAAAAGCCTTCACCTAAAAAGTTGTTTTTAGTCTGGGATATCTTAATATTTGAAGGATTTGAAGAGAAACAAGCAAGATGTTTTAATAAGTACTTGATTTTTTTTTATATAAAAAGGACACTGATATTTTAACAGTCGTTCATTTTGGGCAGATGGGCAAAGAGAAAAAAACCACCACAGACAATATTATTAGTATCATAGATCTTACATAAACAACTATAACCACAGAGTGAGCATTGACTACATTATAATCATTTTATCAACAAGTTAGTCCTTGACTGCGATCTCACCTGATGGTAAGTGATGATGCAGTCCAAGATGGTAGCGGGCTAACCTATTAGGGGCATGGCAGTTTTATTATACCCATACCCCTTCGGTTTCTACACGGCATCGTACCGGAACGGTTAATCGCTTGGCAGTACGTTTTTGCCTGTAGGGTGGTAACTAGCCACGGCCGAAGCCTCCCACCAGGCCAGACCAGGGAAAATTCAGAAATTACAAATACCCAAATTGACTCTGCCAGGGATCAAACCCGGGACCTCCACAAGTTAAGACAACAGCGCTCAACACTGCGCCGAGGAGGTCGTCATCATATCATACTTCATACTAATATTATAAATGCGAAAGTGTGTTTGTTTGTTGGTTTATTGATTTGTCCTTCAATCAATGCCGCCGCAATGGAGCCACGGATTGACGTGATTTTTGGCATGGCAATTGAGGACCTGGAGAGTAACATAGGCTACTTTATATCCCGGAAAATTAAGGAGTTCCCGTGGGAATTAAAAAACTTAAACCACGCGGACAAAGTCGCGGGCATCATCTATATACAGCAGCTTACTCAGTGAGCGAATCCTCTAGCTGTTGCAGCTGGTTGTGCAGCTGTTGCGTGGTCTGCTGCGGCCCGTCAGCGCCAGCGCCGTGCCGCACCAGCCTCTTAATGCTCTCCTCCAGTGCTCCAAGCTGCAACTCTTGCAAAGCGTGCTGCTGCAGCAGGCGTTCCACGTCCACTAGGTGTCTGCCGACTTCCTCAGATTGGAATTGGGCCTGGAAACAGAAGTAACCTTGAATAAAAATTTTTGTAAGCCATATTTCTCAATCCGACTCGAAGGACCAAAAATGACTACGTTCAATTATCGCGTAATTTAACGGATTTGGACTTGAAACTACTTGGACTTGATTTGAAAATACTTTTAATTCAAAGGATTCCCGCGGGAACTCATTAATTTCTGGGGATTAAAAATTCTATGTCCTTCTCCGTGATCTAAACTTCCTCTGTACCAAATTTAATCACAATCGGTAGAAAAGATAGGCCTTGAAAGTATAGCAGACAGACAGACACGCTTTCACATTTTTAATATTTGTATTTGTTTAATACTTGGATTAAAGGAAAAGAATTTCAAAACTTACCCTCATTTCTCCCAGGGTATGGGCGATAGCATCTGCTTCTCTCAGCAGCGACATCAGGTGAGCCAGCTTAGCGAGCGAGCTCCTGTGCCTCTCCAGCAGTTCCAGCAGTTCCTTCCAGCGCTGCAACACCGCTTGCTCTGTTCGGGAGACCGTTTCAGCGCCGTGGTAGTTCTCTTTTACCAATTCAGCGGCCATGGCTGATAGGTCTTCGAAACGTTCGGTTCTGCAACAATTGGGATAGTCAGGTCTTCAGGGCCAATTATGTGTTTGACAACTAGTCAAAACAGCCATTTTTTTCAAACGTCAAAAAGCGCGCTTAGTGTGCGATTTGTATGAAATATTGACTAGTGACGTCATCAAAGTTCGATGCACTTTTTAGTTTTTTTTTATCCACTACAAGTTAGCCCTTGACTGCGATCTCACCTGATGGTAAGTGATGATGCAGTCTAAGATGGTAGCGGGCTAACTTGTTAGGGGAATGGCAGTTAATTAAACCCATACCCCTATTCGGTTTCTACACGGCATCGTACCGGAACGCTAAATCGCTTAGCGGCACGTCTTTGCCGGTAGGGTGGTAACTAGCCACGGCCGAAGCCTCCCACCAGACCAAAATTTAAAACCACCAGACCAGAGTTTAAAATAGTTATTCAACAAAACCTAACAGAGGTATGTATGTATGTATATACTTTATTGTACACCACAAAAACACAAAAGAAACAGATTATTAAACTGAAAACTTATAACGTAGGTACAATAAGGCGGTCTTATCGCTAACCAGCGATCTCTTCCAGACAACCTTATCGATACGGAGACATGAGCAAGTGAACAGTAGGAGGTGGTGCATAAAATTAAACTTAAATACTAATAGATACATAAACTAACCAATATCATAAAATTATAACATATTAATACACTAATATATACAAAATAGATAAAATAGACATACGTAAGATTTAATACATAAATAAATACATATTTATATAATGGACAAATTAAACATGTCGCTATTGATGATTACAGAGATACAAGTAATGATTTTTCACGTCAATTTTAAACTTATTATGAGTTTTAGCTCGATGTATTTGCGAGGGCAGTTCATTCCACAAGCTAATGGCCTTGAACATAAATGAATTTTTGAGATATTTTGTCCGATAAGATGGCACTGCAAGAACGAGTTTTCCGGCTGACCGAAGAACTCTTTCTGGTCTGTCATGACCAAGATATTTAAAGTTTTCCTTTAAATAACTTGGAGTCATAGGATTGAACAATACACAGTACAGAAGGGAAACAATATGTAGATTCCGGCGAAAGCGAATGGGTAACCACTTGAGCTTTGAACGAAATTCAGAGACATGGTCATATTTGCGCAAACCAAATATGAACCTAATAGATAAATTTTGAATTCGCTCAAGTTTATTTAGCTGGTCCTCAGTTAAATCAAGATAGCTTGCGTCCGCATAATCGAGAATGGAGAGAAGTAGAGATTGTGCTAACATAATCTTAGTAGGAATAGGGAGAAAATAACGCAGACGCCTAAGTGAACCCAAAGCAGCAAAAGTCTTTCTACTAGCTTCTTTCAATTGAGTAGACCACGAAAGAGTGTTATCAAAGTAGACACCGAGATTTTTAACGTTAGTACTGTAAGGTATTATAACGTTATTTAATGTAACAGGCGGAAGGTTTTCCCAGTCAACTCTTGAAATCATACCTGAGCCACCAATAATAATAGCCTGGGACTTACAAGGATTAACCTTAAGTCCATAACACTTACTCCATTGACTAATAGCCTCCAGGTCACAATTAATATTAGAAACAGCAGTATGCAACTCTTCAAGAGTTGACTGCGAGGTAGTGGAAATTACGACTTTTGGGAGATCACTAAATAGTAGATTGTTCATCAAGGGACTAAAATGAGCCATTTCATACGAGATATGAATTATGGTATGAATTTGGGTCCAGTTACGTGACGCGATTTATAACATACCTTGCCAATATATCAGCGGAGATGGCCTCATGTTTCTTCACTGTTGCGTCGACTTGCGCCACATTGGAGCCGTAGCGCGGGTCCGATAGAACTTGGATCATCTCCTTGAGGTACCCTTTACGAAGTACCGACTGTAACACAATGTTGAAAAAGTTAAGAGTAAAAGTTTAAAAACTGTCACCCAACTAGGGACATGAAGGTTGATTCAACATTCAACGACCACGTGAATCACGCAGATTTAGGATGACTGTTCAGCCAACGATTATTAGGCAATATACACATTGATTTAATGTAAATTATTATTTTAAAAATAGAAACCACCGAGTTTCTTGCTGGTTATTTTCAGTAGGAATGGCATTCCGAACCAGTGGTACATTCACTCGACGATTCAAAAGCACTTTTAATACTTTTATAAGTTCCCGCGGGAACCAAAAACCTCGATCCACGCGGACGAAGTCGCGGGCGTCAGCCAGTCACCAATATGTATTTACCTTAGTATGGAATTTGTACGCCAGTTGTTCCAGCCGCTGCTGACGCAGCAGTTCTGTCCTCAAGGCCAGCTCTCGGGCGTGTTCCGCCTGCAAATAAATTATCCCATATCAGAAGAAATCTCTTGGAAAGTTAAAAATTCAGCCCAATGCGAGTCACTTGATATGTGAGTCGGACTTGCTTTTGGCCGAATTATTATACTGGGTGACTTTTTTTGGCATCCCAATTTTTTTTATCGTATTAGGCAAGCGGAATATCAGCAATAATATACGGTATTAGTTATTTAATTTCTTTGGTCTTACTATAATCCACCATATCCATAAAACTACATAAACGCAGATACTAACGCCGTGGTACGCAACAGCTGAGCGTTCGGTTCAACGAACTCACGCGTGCGGCCTCTGACAAAGCCGTGTAGGTTGACAATGATTTACAATTTTAATAATTTTACTTTTTTGTGTTAAATTCCTGTTTTATGAAAAACATCCTTAAAACTAAAGCATTAAAGTTTAATTTCGAATGTAGTATATTTAAAACCTTTTGTCTTCGTAAAAACGCCAGCATGTCGGTGACGCGAATCCACAAGTTTACCCCTTACCAAAAAGTGCTCAACGCGACTAAAGAAGTTTTCACTTCAAAAATACTCTAAATGAGTAGTATTGATAGATTAAAAATAAAAGTAAAAAAAAGTAACAATGCCATGGGCTTTTATTCCATTAGCCTAACACCCCCTATTTTTTCGAAAGACGAGAAAGACACCCAGTATGTATCGCTAGATCAGTTCACTGATAACTGCTGGAAACTGACCTGTTCCAACTTCTGCCAGGCTCGCTCCAGGTCCTGAGGCAGCTGGCCCTCCAGCGGCGCCCAGGGCTCCCCCACCAAACTCTTGTTCATTGTGTTGATGTCGAAGTATAATGCTTCTATTTCCGAACGCTCCTTATATCTAGAAGAAAATAAATAATCCAATCAAAGATCAATTTGAAGATCTATGGTACTGGCAAAGGAGAGAAAGGCACACTCTGATTAGAATCAAAGTCAAAGTATGTTTAATCAAATTTGGTACCTACACAGTATACTTTCTGAACGACAAGTATACATATTACGCACAGATAATATACGTGATGGTGAAATTCACGACAGTATTTAAAGCTACAAGGGTTCCAAACGCGCCCTGATCTGAGAAGGGCCCACAACAAACTCTGTCGGTTTTTTTTTTTAAATCACCATCTCACAAAAAACTGAAGAAGCTATAAAAGTTCTCAAGAAGAGCTATCGATACTGAAACATGATAGGTACATTATAAACAAGTAATAAAATTAAAAATTTTAAAAAACCCACGACGAACTACAGAGCTCCATTGAAACAACAATTAGAACTTAGCAAAAGTATATATAAAATAATATCTAAAACACAAAACTGCATATTTGCCGGCTCAGTAGTTCTTTTGACCAGCGTGGTGGACTATGGCCAAACCCTTCTCATTCCGAGATAAAACTTGGGCTGAGTAATGAGCAGAGGTGTCAAATAGTGTTAAATTTTAATATTCTGATAAAAATTTTTTAAAAAAATGTGATCACTTAAGGAGTTCCCATAACCACCTCCTGGCTCCATGATGAGACCCTGGGCAGCATCTAGGTACAAAGTGCTAGTCAAGACAAATCAAAAGAGTCCAAATACGACGGGTTTACGATAAGAACTTAAGGAGTTCTTATGACCACCTCCTGGCTCCATCATGAGACCCTGGGCAGCATCTAGGTACAAAGTGCAAGTCAAGACAAATCAAAAGAGTCCAAACACGACGGGTTTACGATAAGAACTTAAGGAGTTCCTACCACTTACCAAATCACTAGCTCAGCTTGGTTGTCTATGGTCCTAAATTCAATCCAAGAACCTTCTTACAAGCTATACATATCTGATGCAAAAAACAGCATCTCAATCGGCCTATGTACCTTTTGAGAAAAATGGTAACATATTGAAAAATTAAAATCATAGACTACAGCTCAGCTTGGTTGTCTATGGTCCTAAAATGTATCTAAAAACCTTCTCACAAGCTATACGTATCTAATGCAAAAAACCGCATCTCAATCAGCCCAGTACTTTTTGAGAAAAATGGTAATATACTGAAAATTTAAAATCATAGACTACAGCTCAGCTTGATTGTCTATGGTCCTAAAATATATCTAAGAACCTTCTCACAAGCTATCCATATCTAATGCAAAAAACCACATTTCAATCGGCCCAGTACTTTTTGAGAAAAATGGTAACATATTGAAAAAATTAAAATCATAGACTACAGTTCAGCTTGGTTGTCTATGGTCCTAAAATATATCTAAGAACCTTCTCACAAGTTATCCATATCTAATGCAAAAAACCGCATCTCAATCGGCCCAGTACTTTTTGAGATAAATGGTAACATATTGAAAAATTAAAATCATAGACTACAGCTCAGCTTGGTTGTCTATGGTCCTAAAATATATCTAAGAACCATCTCACAAGTTGTACATAGCTAATGCAAAAAACCGCATATTAATCGGTCCAGTAGTTTTCCAGGAAAACGGTAACAAAAAAGTGCACAAACAAACAAACAAACTAACTAACACACAACCTCTTAGGGCAAACACATATACCGTCTCCGTTTCGTCGAGGGTAAAAATGGTTATATTCATAAGGTTCTGACTCATTCTGACTTCTGACTTCTTTAGGTAATTTCAGACACTTGATGTTTTCTGGAAGATTTTCAAGATTTTTCGAATCTTATGGAGGAGTTTTGGATTTCTCAAATCTTTTTAATTTCTAACGTTATTGGGGCTTCTCTAGGTCTAGGGGCGACAGTTGCGGATGTCTAAGGATCCAGGATACTGACTTGGGTGGTTTCTCCACAGTACTATACTGTTTGAAGCCGAGGAGAAGGCGCTGGATGCCGTCCAGCGAGTTGGGCAGCTCTCGGCAGTTCAGCTCCTGTATCTTCATCCGGTTCCACTCCAGCATTGAAAACACTTGGGATACAAGGGCAAGAGGTGATTCAAGGGTACTGACTTGGGCGGTTTCTCCACAGTCCACAGTCCGTTTGAAGGCCAGCAGCAGCCGCTGAATGCTGTCCAGCGAATTGGGCAGCTCTCGTCAGTTCAGCTCCTGGATCTTCGGATCCACTCCAGCATTGAAGACACTTGGGATACAAGGGCAAGAGGTAATACAAGGGTACTGACTTGGGCGGTTTCTCGACAGTCCTATACTGCTTGAAGCCGAGCAGTAGCCGCTGGATGCCGTCCAGCGAGTTGGGCAGGTCTCGGCAGTTCAGCTCCTGGATCTTCAGCCGGATCCACTCCAGCAGTGTGGAGACCAGGCGGCTGTACTCCGCTTTGCGACCATCGCAGTCCATTAGCTGGCCGATGATCTGGGAAGAAAACATAACTGAAAATCTAGAAGCTGTTTATAACTCTTCTAGACAAAACCTTCCTCATTCCTTGAAATGTATGTGGACGTTGATGGCGACAAGTTTATTAGTCGAAGGTTCGATCTACACACTTAAAACCTTACACCCTATTATTTTAGGGGGCTTGCTTAATCTAACCTATGACATACATTTTGTTACCACCTTTCTTCCAAATCCCGACATATGTGACGTACTTACCTAAGGAGAAAAGGAATCCTTACGGGATCACATCATTGTCCGTCTGTCAAAACCCTTTTTATCAGGAATGCATGGAGGTATCAAGTTGAAATAAATACCAAATACTTAGGTTTACGACCCTTTGAAGCTGTAAAGAAATCAAGCTTCTAAGTAAACGCATTGCAAAAATATGGCCATTTATGCTGTACCAGTAAATTAAAACCTTTTAGGGTACTTAACTATAGGTTTTTATTGAAAAACATTCGTTCTTCTCCACCATATCAGATTGCAGTCAAGGGCTATCTTGCAATGAAAAACAAAATCGGTTTAAGCAACTTTTTTCCATACAAGTAGGCCAGAAAGTTGTATTTTTCTGCAACAAAGCAATTGACTCACATTGGCGATCCTGCGGCCGCTCTTCTGTTCGTTCTTCATTCTCGCGAACGTGTGGTAATAGCTCGCCACGTACGTCATCACGGACTTCTCGTCCGGACGAGTTGTGTCCACATCTACAAACAAAAATAATCAAACATCGTATGCATCGAGAAACAAATATATTTGGACGAAATGTTTTAGAATAGCAAAAGTTAATGCCATAAAGAAACTCTGTTTTTAGATAAATCGGTACCAAGATATTATTACCACAGCGTATGTATATATGTCACCGTAAGATTGCAAAAACCGTTTGATTGTAATCTAAGTAGCGAAATTGTAAACTGTCGTCAGATTACAATTTAACGCATTATTTTTCGGTAGATTGTTATCTGTTAGGTATATTAACCCGATAAACTCTAAGGGCACTATCTGATAATTTATGTCGAACCCTAACCTAACCTACAAGAAAGAGACAAGAAAACGTGAATACAATGAATATTTCAAAAATTTACACTCAGAACATTAAACGGTTCACAATATGTCGACAGTTTACAATTTCGCTAGTTACCTATATTACAATCTAACGGTTTTTTGCAATCTTACTTGTAACAGTGCATCGACGCCCTACAGTTACATCTTCGTATACTAAGTCCTAGAATGATTGGATTTTGTAGTGATAATTTTGCTAGCTACATGCCCCTATATATACATAGATTAAAGGGGTGTTCCCACAGGATTTATAAAGAACCTACATCTACGCTGAAAAAGTTGCGAAGCTGAAGTTGAAACTTGAAGGCGGGGCGGGGCGGGGCGGGGCGGGGCGGGGCACCTATTTCAAAGAAGTGATGGACGTTGGGGTCCTTAAGTGCTCGAATGGCGAAGCATAGCGTTTGCAGACCCCCACTAGTTGGACGAACTACATCAAGTGAGTCCCCAGGAGCCGCTAGAACTAGATCCCTCAGTACTTTCCGCACAGGTGGTAGAGTCAAAACATGACGTAACTAAGAGACACCCGTATGTCCTACATGTAATAAATAAATTGAGTACTGAGCAACACTGCGGCACGTAGAAAGTGTGGGAAAAGAATTCGGTATGATGCCGTCTAGAAACCAATTAGGGGGAATGGGTTTAATATAACTGCCCGAACAGGTTAGCCCGCTCCCATTTTAGACTGCATCATCACTTAGTCATGGGCTAGCTTGTAGATAAAAAAAGTGTGTGTGTGTGTGTAATTCACACACGGCAGAAGTGAAACTTTAGAGGCAAGGCTAGAGCCTACGAGATAATGAGACCAATATAACTTGTATTCCATCTCAGTCTCTCCCAGGCTAAATCCTATTATGTTTGTCTCTTTTTAACCGACTTCCAAAAAAGGTGGAGGTTCTCAATTCGGCGCGTATCTTTTTTTTTTAAATGTATACAAAGATAGGCAAAGTTGACGTGTCAGGCTCGCCCGACTTAAACATAGTGTGTAGAAATCAAAATTATTTTTTACTTTACAGTGGCTTTGGAAGTCGGTTTTTTGGAAAGAATTTTTTTAGTGTCGCTTTTTCGTTTCATGGAATTCTCAAATCACAACAATTTCCAAAAAGTTTCACATCAAAAAGATTTGGTGAATAAAAGTTAAGTTAAAAGATTACAGCTCACCCTCTGCGTCCAACAGTTTCGGTATGCCGAGGTGCCTGTGAGCCACATCGAAGGCATGGTTGAGTGTTTCCACGTGGTCAGCGGTGGGCACTTCCGTCCAACGGAACAGGTCCGGTCTGGAGGACAAATTACAATGTTTTACATTTTGGGTACAAACAACAAAATATCCCACTTCTGATTTGTCTGTCTTATTTTATAGCGAACTAGATGATGCCCGCGACTTCGTCCGCGTGGCTTAAGTTATTTTTATTCCCGCAGGAACTTAATTTTAAGTTAAAAGTAGCCTATGTCCTTCACCGGGATACAGCCTGTCCCTGTACCAAATTTCATTAAAATCGGTTGAACAGATAAATTTTTTGATTCCCGAGGGAACTTTTTAATTTTCTGGGATAAAAAGTAGCCTATGCCCCGGAATACAAAGTATCCCTGTACCCAATTTCATCAAAATCGGTTGTACAGATGGGTCGTGAAAGCGTAGCAGACAGACAGCCAAACAGACAGACAGACACACTTTGGCATTTCTGATATTAATATTAAGGAATATAGATATTAGTAAGGATTAAGCTTCTCGTTGCTTGGTTGTGACATTGAGAATGACTTACCAGTAAGGGTAAGTATGAGCGTCCTAAAACTTATGTTATTTCAAAGTCATGTGCGTTTTAAGAAATTAAATATCACTTGCTATAAAGCCGAAGGAAAACCTCTTGGGAGAACCTGCGTGAAATGAAATGAAAATGAAATGAAATGAAAATATACTATTATTGTACATGCTCGAGTGTTTTTCAAAATGGGCCTGATAAAAGGCTCAGGGTCACTCAGCGGGCGATGGAAAGGGCTATGCTGGTATTTTCCCGCCGTGGTCAAATCAGAAATGGGGACATCCGTAGGAGAGCGTCCTTGGCCAAATTCTTTGACGACTCGTTGTCTTCTGTGTTAGTCTCACCTGTGAGCGTGTATGAGCGCGTTGAAGCCGAGCCCGGAGCGCCATGAATCGGTAAAGTTGTGTATGTGGACGCCGTGGTAGCCGCTGGTCTTACGCTGACACCACAGCAGTAGAGCATCCTTGGCCGATTTCTTCTCTGACGACTCGTTTTCCTCGTCCTGAAACAGAAATTACTCAATTATCTTCTTTGTAATCAACTAGATGACGCCCGCGAGTACGTGCTTTCCTTATCGTTTTCTGTGATTCATCCAAAGCGTTTAATTGTGTCGAACATGAAACATTTGTCAGTAAATTGCTCCATTATGGAATTAGGAGCATTGGAGCTGATGATTTCCGACTTGAAAAAAGAAAACAAAAAGGTAGACGTCAATGAAAATCGGTCTTCCAAGACGGCGTGTATTTTTTGTTAGTAAATATAATTAGTGATAGTAACCAGATATTTTAGAGTTGTAGAGTATCTATCAAATTTTTCTTATTATTAAATTTCTCTTGTTATGCAGCTGATTGATTGTGATTTCAATGATTATAGAACTTTGTTTTCTGTTCCTCATCTACATTAACGATCTTCCTTAGCTCGCTATGGATACTCATGGGATTGTTTGTTGATGATACATCATGTATTGTTTAAAATTAATCGCTATCAATCAACACTTGGCGAAGTAAGTTTACATGCAAATATAAAGATATGTGAAACAATTCACTCACTAAAGCGGTACAGTGGTTCGAAGCTAGTGACCTAATTCTAAATACAAAAAAACTAGTGTGAAAATTTAAATAATCAGAAAAAACAGGCCAAAACCAATGTACATCTTCATAATGAAGAATTAGATTTGGTGGAAACCGTTGTCCTTATAATAAACGTTAAACTACAATGGGGCCTTCAAATAAATATGTAATTTATACAACAGACTTCAAACTTATTTTACAATATAAAAACAAAGATTTACAGAGAGATTTAAAAAAAACGACTACTAATTATATTTAAAAAAGATACACGCCGACCAAGTGATTATTAATGGGCATGATGCCCAAAACACTGGCGCTATTACCTCGTTGAATAGCAACGAGGTAATGGCTAAGCCGCTGGGTTAAACAAGCGCCAGCTCAGACTTATTTCTGGTGTTCAAAAGTCGAGAGGACATTGTTATTAGTAGCCAAAGAAGGGTTGATGTATGTGACTCACCACATCGATCTCGATCTCCTGGATTTGGAAGCGCAGGATGATGGTCCAGATGAGGCCGAGGATGAGACGCGGGTTGCCATCCACGATATCCTCCGCGCCGATGGACTCGAGACGCACCTGGTGGAATAAGGAGGCGTTAGCATGTTGGAGTAATAAAGGATTACCATGGCATCTATCATCTATTAAACATAAATTAGTCTGTTATAGTTCATGACTTCAATCACGTTAAGTTCGATTTCGATGTTGAGGGACGAGTGGACTAGCTGCGACCTAAGACCACCTTTACATACTGTGTAGTCCTATTCTTAGTTCCTTGTACTTGTGTGCAATGAAGATTTAAATAAATACGCTGCCATAAAGATATCCCATGCATCTAAATCAGTTAAGGCATTTATTATTAAACTCACATACATTTTTTTTTACGCAGTCGTGTAATAAACATTCCAATTCGGGTGTTTGTTTCATCCAAGCAATTCGGTTACCTAAGGTCCATGATATGGGTATCAAATATCAATCAAAAGGGATTACTGAGAAAAACACGAAAAATAAAATGACGTCACACTAAATTCAATATGGTGGACGATAAAAACTGGTTTTTAAAAGTGTTTGTTTAACGATTTGAGACTGACTTTTTTTTAATTATTTTAAATCTGGGCTAGTGATTGCGCAAGAAACTGAGTCCACCAAATGTAGGTAGCCTTAATAGGGCTTCAGCCGGCATGCGCGGACTTTAGTGCTTCCTAACTTACTTTAGTCTAGGCTAATATAATTAGTCACTCCTTTCTTTGCCCCGATAACAATTACAGCTCGTTGACTTATTAGAAACGGCGATTACTTGGAGCCGATTTCAGCAACTCCAAGAAACTTTTAACCTTAGTATTTTGTGGTTTTGACCGAAGTTGTACGGAATTTCTGCCAAAATTTCAAATTTATTCGTATGGTAAATTTTAATCGGGGTTGGTGAAATTCGCATCTGTCTCGTTGGTAAGCATGTTTGATTCCAGTCCTGGGTTGGTTCCATATTGGGTTTTTCTGACTAAAAATTATCAATGCTAGCCCGAAGTTAGGGAGTTGGCGGTGTCTCACCTCCGTGCCTCGGAGAGCACGTTAAGCCGTCGGTGCCGGTTATTATAACTAACATGGTAATAGTAGTTTTTAAGCACGCCAACCCGCATTAAAGCAGCGTGGTGGGTCTAAGCTCTATTCCATCTCCTATGAGAGTGGAGGCCTGTGCCCAGCAGTGGGACGTTAATGAGATTTAGTGGTGGTGGTAGTGGTGTAGAAAGCTTCTTGTAAATGTCCTTGTAAAAATCAGTCTTCAAACATAACTTTATAACCAACGTTATATAAATGAGTAAACTAATTAGGTAGTTATGCGTGCGATTTATCGGTAATGTTATCATTTATCAGATAAGGGCAGAGCTCCTGGCCTCGGCTCGCTACTCCATACATGCTTATGTCTAGATATCTAGACATTTTTACATAATCCGCTATCCATGCTAATATATATGTCACCGTAAGATTGTAAAAACCGTTAGATTATAATATAACGTTTTTTATCTCGATAGATTATAAACTGTCGACAGATTGTGAACCGTATCATACTGCTTACAATTTAACGCGTTATTTTTCGGTAAATTGTAATATATTAGGTATATTAACCCGATAGAACCTAAGTGCCTGCGGCCGGGCACTACCTGAATATTCATGTCAAACCCTAACCTAACCTATAGTTCGCGCGCGAGTTGAATGCAGAGTAAATGTATGGTGACACTGACATTTACTCTGCATTCAACTCGCGCGCGGACTGTACATGAAAGAGACAAGAAAACGTAAAAACAATAAATATTTCATAAATAAATACTCAGAACATTGAACGGTTCACAATCTTTCGACAGTTTATAATCTAGCGGGATAGAAACCGTTAGATTATAATCTAACGGATTTTACAATCTTACGGTGACATATATATATCCATAGTTCAGTACTACTTTATGTAATAAACTAGATAATGCCCGCAACTTGTCCGCGCCGAAAAGGAATTTTTGAAGTGAAAACTTCTTTAGTCGCGTTGATCACTTTTTGGTAGGGGGTATACTTGTGGATTCGCGTCACCGACATGCTCGAACGTTGTTCTGCATTCGAAATTAAACTTTAATGCCTTAGTTTTAAGGTTTATATTTTAATATATATACTTTAAAAAAAAAAAAATTCAAATATCCGTCACCTACGTAAATATTTTTCACTTCTATCGGCAGTCCCTATGACTGGGATTTTTTTTTAATTCCCGCGAGAACTCCTTAATTTTCCAGGATAAAATATAGCCTATGTCCTTCCCCGGGATACAATCATACGGGACATCAACCACTTACACATACTTCATACCAAATTTCATCAAAATCGGTTGAAAAGATGTACCGGGAAAGCGTAGCAGACACATAGACAGCGAGATACACTTTCGTATTCATAGTATGGATGCGAAAGTGTCTATTCTAGTCTAGTAGGTACGCTTTTACGACCCATCTCCTCAACCGATTTTGATAAAATTTGGTATAAAAATAGGCTACACCCCGCGGAAGGACATAGGCTACCTTTTAGGCTAAGGGCGAAATGTTGATTTTCTGGGGTGGTAGCCTATCACCCCAGAAAATCAACATTTCGCGGGAATCAAATATCTTAATCCACGCGCACGAAGTCGCGGGCATCATCTAGTTAATAAAGGTATCTCTATGTGTAAAAGTTTTTTTTATCCACCACAAGTTAGCCCTTGACTGCGATCTCACCTGATGGTAAGTGATGATGCAGTCTAAAATGGTAGCGGGCTAACCTGTTAGGGGCATGGCAGTTATATTAAACCCATACCCCTATTCGGTTTCTACACAGCATCGTACCGGAACGCTAAATCGCTTGGCGGCACGTCTTTGCCGGTAAGGTGGTAACTAGCCTCGGCCGAAGCCTCCCACCAGGCCAGACCAGGGAAAATTCAGAAATTATAAATTACCAAATTGACCCTGCCGGGGATCGAACCCGGGACCTCCGCACGTTAAGACAACAGCGCTACACAGGTATTACTACCAATTAAGCCATGGAATGCCTCGTATGCTAGATAACTAATTTTTATCTATTTGTTACGCGAGTTCGACAGTCTACACATTGAACAGGAAATAAGATAAGAAGGTTTGGTATTTCGAACCATTAGTACAGCATAGGATATAATTCATTCATACATTTGACGACCTCCCTGGCGCAGTGTTGAGTGCTGTTGTCTTAACGTGCGGAGGTCCCAGGTTCGATCCCCGGCAGGGTCAATTTGGGAATTAAAAATTTCTGAATTTTCCCTGGTCTGGCCTGGTGGGAGGCTGCGTTTTCGCCTAGTTACCACCCTACCAGCAAAGACATGCCGCCAAGCGTCATACTTAGCTAGCCTAAACTAATAAAGTACAGCAAAAATCATGGTGTCTAGAATGGTTGCATTTCCGCGCTGAACAGCCAGGCTGATCCTTTGCGCAGAAAAATAAGCCAGCCTTTCCGTTACTAGATGGGGCAATTGGGTATGTGACAACTAGTCAAAATGGTTATTTAACTAACACGGGACGTGGATATTACGACTTCTGGAAGATCCTTTATTTAATAATCACAAAAAAAAAATCTAAAAAATGAAAGTAAAACTTCCCGGCCTAGGCCAGTAAAGAATATATGTATTTTCATTACATATCATAAATTTGGAATCTTTCTTCCTGAATATCTTGTAACTTGTTATAATGTTCTTTGGCCTAAAATCTAAATAGTTTACATTTGGAACTCTACCGTATTACGCGTTCAGCACTCACAGCGCAAAAAAAATTAAAAGTATAAATATAGCTAATTTAACTTTTAATATTTCTTAAGTAGGTTGCTCTTTTATTTACTTTCTTTTAATTACATAATATAATATATTTAAAAAAAAGTCACTTGTTTTATTTTTTATAAAAGCACTATATACACACCTCGACCGGGAGAGCATTTCTGGTCTCGTATGTAGCCTAACTAACACTCGACCAGAAAACGCGTACTTCCCGGTCTCGCGATGTAATGTAGGTACTATTTGTCTAGTAGTCAAATACCTAATTGTCAATAATGGTAGTACCTTCGTGTGCAGGAAGCTGAGCGATTTGTTCACATTCTCGATCTTGTGCACACGCATTCGCCCCGAGTTGGGTCGTGGGAGGCGCTCCCCGCTGATGATCTCCAGCAGCTTCAGCAGTCTTCTGCCGTCTGCTAGATCTATGAATAGATCCTCCACCTCCATCCGCGCCTGGAAGAAGAAAAGCATAGATATTATTGAGTGCCCTTTTTTACCCGCCTACGGCAAAGTCAAAAGGAAGATATATGATTTTGGCAGTATATGTACTGTTAGACTCAATATATCGATAGTCTATAACAGGCATTATTTTTTTAATTTAAGTTCTGCATGGTCGAGAATGGCAACACTAGTGTGTACTACTCTATGGTGTGTAATAATAGCGTTGGTTACATTATAGGGAATAAAGGATATTAATGAAAATGGTTACAGTGTTTTCCTTTTTATAGTACCTATGTATGTATGAATGTATGTTTGTTTGTATTTATGTTCCATCGTAACGCCTGAACTGTAAGTATATTTACGTCGCGCAGAGTGACACAGCCCTGCCAAGGGTTTTGGAGCTGTGCGATAATATGTAGATTTTTAAAACATTCGAAATCGCTAGGTAATTAAAAAACTTATTTGACATTCAAAAAGTGTACAGTGTACCTAATTTGAATAAATAAACATTGTGGCCAACTCTCTATAGGACTTTAATTCCAGTTCTGTCCCTTTCCGCGGGGTGTATTATGAAAGGGTTAGCAATATTTTTAATTTAGTTTAGAGATTGTGCACTACAGAATCAGCCCCATTATCTTGAATCTCTTTCCCTCTAAAAATCTAGAAGGAAAGAAAGAGAAGAAAGAAAGAAAGAAAATAAACTTATTCGTCAATGGTGTCACAGACTAATACAAAACTAGATACAAATGAAACACTTTCGCCCGTGACACCACCCAGAAAGGGCAACTACGCACAGTCTTGTGACATAATAATATTGTGTCTCGTTCGCCCCTTGTCAGACATGCAAATTTAATTGCTAACAATGCGTTGGCGCGCGCTAACTAAACAAAAAAAAACAAACGGAAATGTCCCCATGTGAGTACGTGCTAATGTGTCCGTCCATTGAATGTTAATGTGTATAATATGGTCCCCTAATAACTGCCAACGTACTCGTAATTTAAGCAATGGGTTTACCTGTTAAGGAAATCATCGAGAGTGTGTCTTCCTCTATCAAGGTTCAATCGATCTAAACGTGGTAGATGTAGGAATATAATATATAATTTTTCAGCGGCTTGTGAAGCGGCTGAAAAAGCTAAAGCATGCAAATACAGGGGTCTAGGCTCCGAATATGATTTTGTCCCATTCGGTGTCGAGACCCTTGGTCCGTGGGGTCCTAGCGCTATAAGGCTTTTTAAGGAAATAGCAAAAAGGTTAGTCGACATCACAGGAGACCGAAGAGCTGGCAGCTACCTCGGACAAAGAATTAGTCTAGCTATTCAAAGGGGGAACGCTGCCAGTATCTTTGGAACCTTGCCTAAAGGGACTCCTTTTAATAATATATTTTAGTTATTATATTATTATTTATATTTATTTTTAAGATTTTTAGATGTATTGTAACAGATTGTATGTATATATGAAATAAATACAGGAATATAATTCATCTCCGAATCTCCGATACTATATTAGCCTCCCACCAGGCCAGACCCGGGAAAACTCAGAAATTATAAATTCCCAAATTGACCCTGCCGGGGATCGAACCCGGGACCTCCACACGTTAAGGCAACAGCGCTCAACACTGCGCCACGGTCGTCATGGAGGAGGTGTAAGAGCAAAAGTAAAGTATTGTAAAAAGTTTTGCAATTCTGCTAGCATTCTTATCATTACCTCAATAATATGAAGTAAACACGTTATCAGCAAAGACGCCGCCGACATAGCCGGCCATTCATCGTCGGCGAAATGCAATAAGTCATGATAATTGCATTTAAATAACTTGAGAACGCCTCTCTGATCTCGATCGGCAGCCGACCCCCACTTACCCCCGTTTGCCCCCATTCGCCCCCACTGATGTCATAAATACTAATAACATAAATGCGAAAATTTGGATGGATGGATGGATAAATGTTTGTTACACAATCACGCCAGATCTGATCTGTATGAAATTTGGCACAGAGATAGATTATACTCTGGAATAACACATAAGCAACTTTTTATCCCGGAAAATTATACGATTCCCGTCCGAACTAAAAAAACCTCAATCCTCGCGGACGAAGTCGCGGGTATCAGCTAGTAATTGTATAAATAACTTGAGTATGCCTCATGCCTCTGATCTCGCGTCTATCGGTAGCCGACCCCCACTTGCCCCCATTCGCCCCCAATGATATCATCAATTAATTTAATGCAATTTAAATGACTGAGTATGTACTGGCACTTTTAGGGTTCTGTATCAAAACGGTAAAATTTTCAAGTAATGGATAGAAGCAGGAACTTCGCGGAAATCCATGATAACGAAGTAACTAGTAGTCTAATTAATGGAGAAGTTTCATGATGTTGTGAATATCATATTTAACACAACGGAAGTAAAATATAGATTAAAAGTAGTAAATCAGTGTTTTTTTTAAATCCATCAATAAATGACTGAGAAATGACGATTTATAAGTTTAATTATTTAAGGTACACCAATTGCTGTATCTCTTACTCGAGTGAGAAATGTGAGTGAGTTTTAATACCTAGCCGAGATTTAATACTTCAAAATTATCTTCACACACAAATTAAGTGCTTTTAATTCAATTAAGTCACGTTAAGTCCATTTATTTCGTTTATTCGGCTTTAAATATCGGTTGATAGGGTTGACGTCACACGACCGCACTTGCAAGCGCAACTTTAAAGTTCCAATACTTTTTCATTTTTTTCATTTCATTTCATTATAACTTCTGAATTACTGAACGTAATTACTTCAGCTTTAAACATAATATGTAAACCAATGGCCTCCAGCCGAATATGGCTTAAAAGGTTATAAAAATCTTCATTTCAGGGGGGCTCTCATAGAAGCGAATGCGAAGTAAAATATTTTTTAGAGCGTTACATAGGGTTGTGGTATATCATTTTAAAGATAATTAGGAATAGAGTCCAAAATTTTTTTTTTAATTTTTCCCCTAAAATTGACGAAATGGGGGCTTTCAAAGTGGAGATTTTCTAACGTCCAAAGTTGACCTCAGAACTCTAAATTTTCTGAAAGGCTGAGCCTGAAACTTGATTCATTATTTGAATATTATCCTGTACTTGAACAACAAATACTAAAATTAGATAAATATTGTAAGGAAACGAAATTATTTAATTTTTAATGAGCTTTTTTAACAAAACTTCACATTGTTGTCAATAGATGGCGCCGCGAGGTCTCAGTTCGGGGCGAACCACTAGTTTTATTTAGATTATTTATATAATTTTTATTCATCAAAATACAGTACATAGTCATGGAAATATAAAGGCTACGTAACGGAGAAAGTTTCATTTTACTCCCCATAAATTTTCATAGCCCGGACTTATAGATGAAAATCGATTCTTAAGGTAATCTCCAAAAAAGTATGAATTGTATAAAAAATTGTAAAAAACTAAAACACTTCGATATACGCGACCTCTCTCGCGCGACCTTCGCCGCGTGACATCATTACTCAAACAAACAAATTGATGGATCGTCTGACGCTATACGAGTTGAGTAATCGCACTTTCGGCAGCCCTAATGCGAATTACATTCTAGTCGTTTTTGTTCGGAAAATCACAATTTCCGGGATAAAAAGTAGTCACTTGATAATATGCCTACTAGGAACTACGACTCAGGTTCCCCGCTGGGTACAACTTATCAAATACTATAACGGGGTTCGGATCTCGAATCTGGACGTTGGTTCACACAACACTTTAAGAGTGAATTAGCGCAAAAACACAAGCCGGCTGGCACATAATAAAAGTTCGCTATATGTTTTTAGGCTGTTCAGCAATTTTAGGGTTCCACTTGTTGCGACGTCACTTTTGGGAGAAAAAGACGAAGAAATAGAACAAATACCAAGGACAAAGATCAACCACCAGAAGAATATGTTTTGGTAAAGGAAAAGGTTCATTTTAGGCCTACTCTCGTACACTCTACCATGAATAGAAGAAAATACATAGATTGTATTAAAAATATAATAATTTAGAACAGCAAAGTAAATAATGAGCAAAAAATAAAAATGTTTTTCAAGTTTTCGATACGTTTCCATGATGGCAACCTTCAGCCATAGAGAAGGCAGTATTGTTATATGTTTATAGCAACTTTACGAGCAAATATTGAAATGTAAAAGATTTAACTATTTGCTAAGCTCATGTTTCAATCGTAGAATTAGGTATTCGCTTACTCGTAAACTAAGTACATACAGTTGGATAGAAGCAGGTGATTTTTTCTGCCTCGTATTCATTGGTCGACTAGTGGTCAGCATGTTCGACTGCGGCCGACGAGGTCCCAGGTTCAAGTCCCGGGTCGGGCCATAATTAAGTGTTGGGTTTTTCTGACTAGAAATTCTCAGTATTAGCACGGAGTTAGTAAGTTGACGGTGTTTCACCCCCGTGCCTCGGAGAGCACGTTAAGGCGAGTCACCTCAGCTCAGCGGTGAAAACTGGTTTGCTAGATCAATTTTTTTCGGTATTTACTATTAAATAACGGTCTTACAAAAAATATCCGATACACTTAAAGATATTGTCTAAAGAATGTGCTAATTTGTTACACGATAGGATGTACTTTACTCGATCAAAAAAAATCTTGAAACAGGCTAAATTAAAAGTTTAAAACGAATTTTTTATTAATAAAATTTTCGACTTTGCTCATCATTTTTATATGGATAAATTTCTCTTGAAGTATTAATGAGAACCTGCTAAAATTTATTTCAAACTGAAGTCCTATATCTATTTAATTCAAATTAATCCCAGAACTTGAACGTTTCCAAGCGGTTTCAGAATATACCGCGCTGCCCGCTTCCCCGCCAGTCTCTACGAGAAATGTACCGCGAGACGCGCGGGCGGCACCCCACACCTCACCTCCTAAACTCTTGCAGGTGACTCGCCTTAAGCCGTCGGTCCCGGTTATGATAATAGTAGTTAGAACCCGGCAACCTGCATTGGAGCAGCGTGGTGGCCCTAAGCTCTAATTCCCTCTCTCCTATGAGAGTGGAGGCCTGTGCCCAGCAGTGGGACGTTAATAGGCTGTAGTAGAGGCGTTATTTTGCCGAGCTCCATGATAATGAAAGAACTTAAAGTTATCAAGCAAGCGAAGAATTCTTAACTTATTAAAGCCTACATTAACTAACAAGTGTTGTAATATCCAGGACCTTTGGCACGTGACCTCAAAAGGGTGACATCATACTTTAAGCAATGAATAACTGATGAATCGTCGTTACAGGATGTTCAATTAAAGCCCTGGTCAGACGGAACGCGGCACGACATTCACTCAGACGTTTCTCATCAGTCACTACCATATCCATTATCCACCCATCACCGGCCCAATTAGCAGGGGTGGTGTCCGCTCAGAATGAAAAGGTTTTAGGTCCTAGTACACCAAGTTGGTCAAGTGCAGATTGGTAGACTTGGTAGTCGAATCGGGAGGTTTGCGCTTCAATCATGCCGCAACATTGTAAGGGATCGACGTAATTTTCTTGCATGGGTATAGTCGTCTATCTATATAAAATCGAAATACCACTCATTCACTCGTTCACTGACTGACTGACTAATTAATCACGATTTCTCAGGAATTGAAATTTGGAAGCTTGGTTCCATCTATGGTGTAGCCATCAGCTAAGAAACGGTTTTGAGAAAATTCACCCCTAAGGGGTTGAAATGGGGGTTGGAAGTTTGTATGAAAGTCTTTTGTTTTTGAAGTTAGAGACATGAAAATTAAGATATTAGTTTTATTTTGTTTATAAGGTAAACCCACCCGTGCGAAGTGGTTTAGCATTATCATAAAAGCGTAACATATTTACCACCATAAACACAATAAATTGTCTGAAATGACGGTCCCATGATGTCACCCAGATGTTTTCACATTATATTAATCACGTTTCCGCTATACATGGCATAGCTACGTGATGTTTTACTGTGTTATTGTTAATTGGTTTGTAACTGTGTCAATATCAATGTTAATAGGTTTATTACTAGCAAGGTTGATATCACAACCCATACTAATATTATAAACGCATGCAATAGTATATTGTGTGCCTAGGGGAGAAACAAGACGATTTCAGACGAGGGTGAAGTTGCCTGCCTGAGCGAAGCGAGGGCTGGCATCAACCGAAATCTGAAATCGTGTTTCATCCCGTGGCGCACACACTATTTTTCATATAATCAATAGTTTTATTTAATTTGTATTTCTTATTTATTTTAGTTGCTAGGTTGTTGTTTACGAATATGATATCTGTCAGTTTAGTGGATGGTTAAAATGACAATTAAGTATAAAGGTTTGAAATAAACAAAAGATACTCTGACAGTATTGAAAGGAGGGCTGCTGCCTGCTACGTCACACAGGGGGTAGAAAACCATCCCTTTCTGCCCTAGGGCACGTATTCGTCTGAAATTGACTATTTTCTGGTGGCTCAACAGGCATTGAAACTAGCACTTTCAATGCAGGTTATATGAAAACTGACTTATTTTATTAAACAGTCTACCCTTTTCGGTCACGTACATTTTTGAAGTGAAAATTTCTTTAGGCGCGTTGAGCACTTCTTGGTAGGGGGTAAAAATGTGGAATACGCGCACCGTTCTTCTTAAGACAAAAGGTCTTAAATATAAAAATTACATTCGTAATTAAACTTAAATGCCTTAGTTTTAAAGTTTATATTAGATTTTTTTTAATAAAAAACATTGAAAAAAAAATCGTTTTAACTTCTATCGGCAGTCCCTATGATTTTTCCAGTCTAGGGCCCTGCGTTTTATCCCGCATAAAGAACTTAAGTTCTAAAAGATAAATAAGGCATTCGTCACCAATGATAACATTATGTATAGGTATTCAACATAACAATAATGTTCTTTATTTAGCTCGCTGTGTCATATTATTTGTGCAGCACTTTAAATATTTCGTATATTGTATGATTTCATTCACGATTCCGGCGATTTAAATAATAAATACCCAATGAACTCATATTTCATTAATTATCAAGCCATTTATAGTAAACTAAGATGATGACCGCGACTTCGTCCGCGTGGATTAAGGTTTTTGATTCCCGCAGGAACTCTTTAATTTTCCGGGATAAAAAGTAGCATATGCCCTTCCCCTGGATACAAACTATCCCTATGCCAAATTTTATCAAAATCGGTTGAAGAGATAGTTTTTATTGATTCCCGCGGGAACTCTTGAATTTTCCGGGATAAAAAGTAGCCTATCTCCTTCCCCGGGGTATAACCTATCCCTGCACCAAAGTTCATCAAAATCGGTTGAAAAGATGGGCCATGAAAACGTAGCAGACAGACAGACAGACACACTTTATATATAAAGATATAATATATAGTACGGATATGGAAGTATGGACTAGATAATGACCGATAAAGCAAGTGAGTATGTACAGCTCCGAAAAGTCCGTGCCCGGGAAACGAACCTTAGACTCTCGCATTGGAAGCCGAAGTTTCGACCACTATAGGCTATCACTATCACTGCTTATAATATCTAATCTAATATCTAATACTAATATTATATATTATTTATATTTATTATTTTTTATTATTTTATTATTATTTATTATCCATACTAATATCCATCCATACTAATATTATAAATGCGAAAGTGTTTCTGTCCGTCTGTCTGTCTGTCTGTCTGTCTGTCTGCTACGCTTTCCCGGCCCATCTGTTCAACCGATTTTGATGAAATTTGATACAGGGGTAGATGGTATCCCGGGGAAGGACATAGACTACTTTTTATCCCGGAAAATTAAAGAGTTCGCGCGGGAATATAAAAAACTGTCTCTTCATCCGATTTTGATGAAATTTGGTACAGGAGTAGATGTTATCCCGGTGAAGGACATAGGCTACTTTTTATCCCGGAAAATTAAAGAGTTCCCGCGGGAATCAAAAATCTTAATCCACGCGGACGAAGTCGCGAGAATCATCTAGTTATATTATAAATGCGAAAGTGTGTCTGTCTGTCTGCTACGCTTTCTCGGTCCATCTTTTCAACTGATTTTGCTGAAATATGGTACAGGGATAGGTCGTGTCCCGGGGAAGGACATAGGCTACTTTTAAAGAGTTCTCGCGGGAATCAAATAAACTGTCTCTTTAACAGATTTTGATGAAATTTGGTATAGGGATAGTTTGTATCCCGGAAAATTAAAGAGTTCCCGCGGGAATCAAAAAACATTAATCCACGCGGACGAAGTCGCGGGAATCATCTAGTATCTAATAAATAATATACTAAAAGTTTGGAATTATTTTAACATCGGTTTTAAGCTGTATCATACTTATAATATTATAAATGCGAAAGTCAGTTTGTTTGTTGGTTTGTTGGTTTATTGGTTTGTTGGTTTGTCCTTCAATCACGCCGCAACGGAACAACGGATCGACGTGATTTTTGGCATGGGTATAGTTGAGGACCTACGGAGTGACATAGGCTACTTTTTATGCCGGAAAATTAAGGAGTTCCCAAGGGAATCAAAAAAACTTGAACCACGCGGACGAAGTCGCGGGCATCAGCTAGTTATTTATAATTTTCTGTGAAAAATATAAATATGCATCCGTAATTTGTATACAGGCTGCTTGTTTATTGACGCGCTAGATATTAACTTATAGCCTAAGCGCTTTTAAGTTGATGTAGTAATTCTTCTGGAATTTGCATCCACTTATCAATGCATTTATTAGATGTCACCATGCGTTACATGGGTTTTAGGTGTTACTGGCTCTGCATGCAGCAATTTTAGAGTTGTCATATTAATGTAATGGTTACCTTCTGCAGGAACGAGTTGACCCATTTTGTGAAGGTCTTCTTCTGGATGTGCAGCCGCTCCTCCTGCAGCGCCTTGATGCGGCCCTGCTCGAACTTGAGCGCGTCTTCGCGCTGCGTCATGTTGGTACGCTGCTGCACTGCCGCCGCGTACCCGCCCGGCTCATACTGCTGCCCTGTTGGGAGAAAACAATACAAATAAATAATAGCTTATTATGTTACTAGTGCGCAAAGTGAAATATTATAATTGAGGTTTGAAGCCTAAGCCACAGACAGTTTTGAATAGCACCGAGAGTCAATATTTCAATGCTCATGTTTATTTGATTTTTTCAATACAATTGTAAAGGCAGTCTAGTTATTATTGTAGATACTCTAATAGCATCGTAATTCGCAACATAAATAAAATATTACAAGGTACATAAAAAATATGAAAAATTAGAGGATGTTAA
This sequence comes from Erebia aethiops, assembly GCA_923060345.2. Classification (NCBI taxonomy): domain Eukaryota; kingdom Metazoa; phylum Arthropoda; class Insecta; order Lepidoptera; family Nymphalidae; genus Erebia; species Erebia aethiops. The sequence continues at coordinate 1,383,663 of OV281084.1, read as the reverse complement.
ATTAATAACTATTATAAATTCTTCTACAGCCGCTAACAACACTTCTACTCGAAGCTCTGAGGATTCCAAACGCGCCCGGTCTAAGACGCCCACGACAAACTCAGCCAAGAATTTCTTTTTCATTAGCACCATCTTTCAAATCACACAACTAATACCATGAAGGTCCTATTAAGTATTCTGTGCTTATATATACTGTAACTATAGCTTTTACCCACCATATCGCCTGCTGGGCTGGTAGTCTTGGTACGACTGTATGCTGACGTTGCTCAACTGTCTCTGCATAGCGACATCTGAACTGACACTTTGTACACTAACTTGTTACACTTATGTTATCACTGTTTTCTTTGGTTAAATTTCTGATTGTCACACTAATGCTGTTATACACTTTTATTAACGGGGTATGGTATGCCTTAAAACTTTATTGTTTCTTTCTGGTAAATTAAAGTTGAGCTTCCTAGTATACTATAAATTAAACTTTACATACCTACTAGTTTACAGAATTTGCAAATTAGGTGGCTTGATGAGGACTTGTTTTCGGATCATTCGTAATATATTTATTTTCATTTAACATTTATTATACAATATTTTAATCCATGCGCATTTAGATAATATTTATTATTTAACAAGCATTTGCCTGCGACTTTTCGATTTTCGGTTGAGTTTTCAAAATCCTATCTTAGGGAATGCCTACGTCGTAATAGCTTTTTGTATGCCTAATGCCTAATTTCCGATCTGCCTGTCGCTTACGATGTGCGTTGATGGATGAGTCACTTAGTACTTAGTTTAGTATCTAAGTCACCATTTCATCCATACTAATATTATAAATGCGAAAGTGTGTCTGTCTGTCTGCTACGTTTTCACGGCCTACCTGTTCAACCGATTTTGATGAAGTTTGGTACAGGGATAGGTTGTATCTTGGGGAAAGACATAGGGACATACTTTTTATCTCGGAAAACCAAAAAGTTCCCGCGGGAATTGAAAAAACTTAATCCACGCGGACATCCTCTAATCTAGTCTAGTTTTATATATTTAAGAAAAGAAGAGTATCCCTAATAAGAAAACCAAAGCACTTGTGTTCAGGCCGTTGTTACTAGGAAAATATTTTTTAACTTTATGTGTATTTTTCAAACCGCCTGTATATTAAACGCAGTAGAAAGGAAATAGTTTGTGGGTCAATGCGCAGTTTCGCTGGACGGCCGGCGCCGGTCGCAAAAAGGTGCTAATAGCGAAACACCGCTACGTCTAAACGCGTGAAACTGACGAGACAGCGCGAAATTTATACCCGTTTAGAATAGCAGCTTTCTGATAATAATTAACTAGATGATCGTTTTTGTTTAGGTTTTTAAAAATAACACTTAAAAATTACCCTCGAGGCGCTATTTTAAATGCCTGAACCGCTTTAATGACATTTATTATTAGAAAGAAAATATTTTGAGAGAAAGAAAATATGTTTTTCCATACTAAGTACAATTCAAAACCTGGGGACAGGGCCGGCGGCATCGAAACAACAGTTGTTTTGTAGGGCGGCCATTAAATTACCGCACTAGTGGGGAAATTAATATTACCGCACTCTTTTATAGGCTTACTAGCTGACGCCCGCGACTTCGTACGCGTGGATCGAGGTTTTGTGGTTCCCGCGGGAACTCTTTAATTTTCCGGGATTAAAAGTAGCCTATGTGTTATTCCAGACTATAATCTATCTCTGTGCCAAATTTCATCCAGATCCGTTCAGCCGTTGGGGCGTGATTGAGTAACAAACATCCATCCATACATCCATACATCCAAACTTTCGCATTTATAATATTAGTAAGAAGTAAGATAAGAAGTAAGATAGTAAGAAGTAAGATAGTAAGATACCTAACAGTGCGGTAAAATTTGTATCGATCAAGAGTGGAAAAGCGTTTTGATAGTGGTGAAGTAAGAGCAATTTTACGAGCAAAATGTATTGTAATTTCCATCCAGCATAGTAGGTACTAGGTAGGTCGCCTTTTCCGTTATATTTAAGACTAGCTTATGTCCGCGACTTCGTCCGCGTGCATTGATGTTTTTCGGGATAAAAGTAGCCTATGTGTTATTTTTTATCCCGGAAAATTAAAGAGTTCCCGCAGGAACCGAAAACCTCATCCACGCGGACGAAGTCGCGGGCATCAGCTATCATACTAATATTATAAATGCGAAAGTGTGTTTGTTTGATGGTTTGTTGGTTTATTGGTTTGTCCTTCAATCACGCTGCAACAGAGCAACGGATTGACGTGATTTTTTGCATGGGTATAGTTGAGGACCTGGAGAGTGACATAGGATACTTTTTATCCCGGAAAATTAAGTAGTTCCCGTAGGAATAAAAAAAAAACGTATTCCGCGCAGACGAAGTCGCGCGGAATACGTTTTTTAGCTTGATCGTAATAAGAAAACTACAAGTAGGTTAAGTAAAAATAGTAGGTAGGTATACTATTTATTTACACATAGTAATTACTGTCAGTTTGTTTACGGCGATCGTGCGTGGGAGCCGGGTGGGGGTCACTGACCGGATGCCGTATCTAAACAGTTGAACTGTATGCCTCTGATATCGCGAATATTTATGTACATTATATTAATTTCATATTTTGTCTAAGCGATAACTTAATAGCAAGAGATATTGCTTAAAACGACGATTGTTTAAAAAAAAAATACCACATTTTTTTAATATGTAGGCTAGCCGTTGGCTGCAATCAGACTTGCTTGCAAGTGGTGATGCAGCCTAAGTTGGAGCGCGCTTGCCTAGAAGATGCCTGTTCACTCTTGATTTGAAGGTGCCTATATTAAAAGAGGAGGGGAAAATGGAAGTTTAAAAAAAAATGGCAGTCATATGGACTGCCGATAGAAGTGAAAAAGAATATTTAATTTTATTTTTTTCTACTAAAAAAAAATTTGTAAAAATATTAAAAATATAAACCTTAAAACTAAGGCTAAAGTTTAATTACGAATGTAGGTACTATATTTATATTTAATACCGTTTGTCTTCGTAACAACTAATGTCGGTGTTCGCGAGCATTTCGCTGTTCGCGAGCATGTCAGTCACGCGAATCCACATTTATACCCCCTACCAAAAAGTGCTCAACGAGGCTAAAGAAGTTTTGATTCACTCGACTATTCAAAAGCACTTGTTATGTCTACTTGAATAATAAAAATGATTTGATTTGGTGGCGCACTCTCTGAAAAACCTATGTCCAGCATTGGATGCACACATGCTGATCGATGGAATGATGGATGGAAGAGGAAGGCGGAGGACCGTGTTTGGTGGCGCGCTCTCGAAAAGGTCCAGCAGTGGGTGCATACAGGCTGAAGGAATGGAAGCAGTGCCTTTACGCCTGTATGTCTGAAAAGCACCAGCACCAGAACGCCATAACGGCACGGTGGGGTCAACAACTCAACACACAAGACCGCTAGACGGGCGGGATGGTAACTAGGATGGTAATCAAACCGTGGCGAAATCACCCACCGATTTAATTGTCGGCACGCGCCGGACACGGGACCGTTTCCACTATCGAGCTGGGCGAGCGTGTTAGAAGTTCAGGGGCAATACTGCCGACGATTAAGGCCCTGTGTAGCTTAAAAGGGGGTTTTTAAAAGCAGTGTATCCATCAAACGGTGACCTAATGAATTCTTGTAAAAATAATGTGCTGTTTTCAAGACCTTTGAGCAGCCATTGTCGCATCTCAAAACATTTAAAAAAATCTCTGCATTGAAATTTACTTCAGCAGTATTACTCAAAATGACAGTATGATGTGAGTGTCACGTACCTTGCCGTTCCTAGATTATGGATTATAATTCTAAAACACGAAAGTCAACAATACAATATGGCTTTATGCGTTGGCAGTAGACGGACCCTGTCAAACAAAGAATGTGGGCTTATTTTACTAACGCCATCTTGTCTGAAAAACGGGACAGCGCTATAGCGGAGACGAGGACAGGCTGATACAGGTGTGGAGCGCGCTCCACAGGTCGGATGCCCAATTTTTTTCCATGAAAGGGCCCATCTAGTACCTGTTGGAAGTATCGCTTGGTATATAGTATTTTAAAACTAGCTCTTAATGCCCGCGATTTCGTACGCGTCGATTGAGGTTCTTTGGTTGCCGCTGGAACTTTTTAATTTTCTGAGATAAAATCTGCACCAAAAGGGAAAAGAACGGCTGATTAGATCTGGATGAAATTTGGCACAGAGATACATTATAGTAGCGCAGCAGTAACAAAAGGTCTGTTTTAAATGATGTATAGACTAATTAAGTGCTATATTAATGAAAAAAAAAATTAGTTGATATATATAACTTTATTGTATTACTTTTGATAACTGTGCATCATGTAGATTGTATGTTTTTGGTTAAATAAATAAATAAATAGTCTGGAATAACACATGGAAAATTTAAGAGTTCCTGCGGGAACAAAAAACCTCAATCCACGCGGACGAAGTCGCGGGCATCAGCTAGAAGGTAGGTATATATAACCGCGGCGTACCAATTTCTTCGGTAGAGGTGTTTAACAATGCTTATCAGCTGTTATCAGCGATGTGGGACGCGCCTTGACCGCACTTCAAGACTCAATGTTTACTTGCTATTACGAGAATATTTCAAGTCCTTAAGTGCTCTCAGTTCACGAGACCAAAATATAGGCGCGCGGGGGTAAAAAAGAAATCGAAGAAAAGCATGTCGCAAAAAATGGAAGAAACAATTTGTAAAAAAATTAATATTTACTGTTCAATAAAAATTAATCCGACAATGTATTTGATTGAGAAATTGAAATTTTAAGTAGGTAAATTATTACTTATTCAATAAAGAGAAAAATTGCTTTAAATTGTAATCTATATAACTTACTTATGTTATATTTCAAGTTTTTTTCTATACCGAGGTTTTTTATTGTTTTGATCTGGCTGCATAAAGAGGTCATGAGAACAAGCATAACTTTGATAAACTTTAAAAATTGCTTTAAAAACCTCCGTCTTTGTCGATTTTACGAAAAGACAGAGCCTTAACAAGAGAAGCAAAAATTAATTTAAAATTATGAGAAGACACAAAGAATGACGTCATAAGAAAGTAGATAAGTGTAAACATGCGCGGCGGAGAAAGCGCTGGGAATCGCGTACGGATCATTGTTCGCTACCGAATGTGGGACAGACAGACACACATCTATAATAGTATCGAGCTAAGAAAATGAAACAAGATAATTGGGTAATATGACAAGAAGTCAAATCAGCTACTTTTTTTCAAACGTCGAAATGCGTGCTTTTCCCTACATGGGATTTTGTATGAATTACTGAAATGTGACGTCATCAAAATTCGACGCATTCATTTTTACTTCAATCGACAAACATGAAACATGTTTCATCCCGTGGCGCACACACCATTTTTTATATAATCTGCATTAGAAGTTCGAGTTTTATTAAAATTGTATTTCTTATTTATTTTAGTTGCTAGGTTGTTGTTTACAAATATCACATCTGTCAGTTTAGTGAATGGTTAAAATCATAATTAAAAAGGTTTGAAACAAACAAAAAGAAGAAAAGAGACTCTGACAGGATTGAAAGAAGGGCTGCTACGTCATACAGCGGGTAGAAAACCATAACTTTCTGCCCTAGGGCGTCGATTGAGGTTCTTTGGTTGCCGCTGGAACTTTTTAATTTTCTGAGATAAAATCTGCACCAAAAGGGAAAAGAACGGCTGATTAGATCTGGATGAAATTTGGCACAGAGATACATTATAGTAGCGCAGCAGTAACAAAAGGTCTGTTTTAAATGATGTATAGACTAATTAAGTGCTATATTAATGAAAAAAAAAATTAGTTGATATATATAACTTTATTGTATTACTTTTGATAACTGTGCATCATGTAGATTGTATGTTTTTGGTTAAATAAATAAATAAATAGTCTGGAATAACACATGGAAAATTTAAGAGTTCCTGCGGGAACAAAAAACCTCAATCCACGCGGACGAAGTCGCGGGCATCAGCTAGAAGGTAGGTATATATAACCGCGGCGTACCAATTTCTTCGGTAGAGGTGTTTAACAATGCTTATCAGCTGTTATCAGCGATGTGGGACGCGCCTTGACCGCACTTCAAGACTCAATGTTTACTTGCTATTACGAGAATATTTCAAGTCCTTAAGTGCTCTCAGTTCACGAGACCAAAATATAGGCGCGCGGGGGTAAAAAAGAAATCGAAGAAAAGCATGTCGCAAAAAATGGAAGAAACAATTTGTAAAAAAATTAATATTTACTGTTCAATAAAAATTAATCCGACAATGTATTTGATTGAGAAATTGAAATTTTAAGTAGGTAAATTATTACTTATTCAATAAAGAGAAAAATTGCTTTAAATTGTAATCTATATAACTTACTTATGTTATATTTCAAGTTTTTTTCTATACCGAGGTTTTTTATTGTTTTGATCTGGCTGCATAAAGAGGTCATGAGAACAAGCATAACTTTGATAAACTTTAAAAATTGCTTTAAAAACCTCCGTCTTTGTCGATTTTACGAAAAGACAGAGCCTTAACAAGAGAAGCAAAAATTAATTTAAAATTATGAGAAGACACAAAGAATGACGTCATAAGAAAGTAGATAAGTGTAAACATGCGCGGCGGAGAAAGCGCTGGGAATCGCGTACGGATCATTGTTCGCTACCGAATGTGGGACAGACAGACACACATCTATAATAGTATCGAGCTAAGAAAATGAAACAAGATAATTGGGTAATATGACAAGAAGTCAAATCAGCTACTTTTTTTCAAACGTCGAAATGCGTGCTTTTCCCTACATGGGATTTTGTATGAATTACTGAAATGTGACGTCATCAAAATTCGACGCATTCATTTTTACTTCAATCGACAAACATGAAACATGTTTCATCCCGTGGCGCACACACCATTTTTTATATAATCTGCATTAGAAGTTCGAGTTTTATTAAAATTGTATTTCTTATTTATTTTAGTTGCTAGGTTGTTGTTTACAAATATCACATCTGTCAGTTTAGTGAATGGTTAAAATCATAATTAAAAAGGTTTGAAACAAACAAAAAGAAGAAAAGAGACTCTGACAGGATTGAAAGAAGGGCTGCTACGTCATACAGCGGGTAGAAAACCATAACTTTCTGCCCTAGGGCAGAAAGTGATGGTTTTCTACCCGCTGCATGACGTATTCGTCTTAAATTAACTAGTTTCAGGTGGTTCAACAGTCATTGAAACTCGCATTTTCGATGCAGGTTATATGAAAAATGTATTTATTAAATTTCGGTACACTTGACGTTCGAAACTTGATTATCATTTATCACCATCTCACAAACTATAATTAACGATGTGATTAATTAGACGCTGAAACAATTAATTACCATGGTTAATAAAATAGAATACTAGCTGACGCCCGCGACTTCGTATGCGTGGATCGAGGTTTTGTGGTTCCCGCGGGAACTCTTTAATTTTCCGGGATAAAAAGTACCCTTTGTGTTATTCCAGACTATAATCTATCTCTGTGCCAAATTTCATCCAGATCCATTCAGCCGTTGGGGCGTGATTGAGTAACAAACATCCATCCATACATCCATACATCCATACATCCATACCGACATCCATACATCCAAACTTTCGCATTTATAATATTAGTAAGATTATTTATTCCTTTACAATTTGATTTACATTGTAAAGGATCATTTCAATTAGTTTACGTTTTACGAAACCTTTTTTTGAACTTGTTGAGAGACATCTCCAATCTTCTATATATGTCACCGTAAGATTGTAAATTCCGCTAGATTATAAACTGTCGAAAGATTGTGAACCGTTCAATGTTCTGAGTATTAATTTATGAAATATTTATTGTTTTTACGTTTTCTTGTCTCTTTCTTGTACTCGCGCGCGAGTTGAATGCAGAGTAAATGTAAGTGTCACCATACATTTACTCTGCATTCAACTCGTGCGCGAACTATAGGTTAGGGTTTGACATGAATATTCAGGTAGCCTGCGGCCGGGCACTTAGGTTCTATCGGGTTAATATACCTAATATATTACAGTTTACCGAAAAATAACGCGTTAAATTGTAAGCAGTATGTTACGGTTCACTATCTGTCGAAAGTTTATAATCTATCAAATCAAATCAAATCAAATATTTTTCAAATCAAATATTTTTTATTCAAATAAACTTTTACAAGTACTTTTGAATCGTCAAGTGAATCTACCACTGGTTCGGAATGCCATTCCTACCGAGAAGAACCAGCAAGAAACTCGGTGGTTGCTCTTTTTAAATAATTCATTTACAATTACTATATCAATGTGTACATAAGTAACCGCTGTCCCCAGCATTGCTGGAGCGATCAAATCCATGCTCCTCTATCATTTACATAATGTTCAACAGTATAATAAGCTTTTTTCAGGAGCATACTTTTAATGGATTTATTAAATTTGTTTATTCAATTCATGTCAAAGACGGGCAGACAGAAAGTAGCCCCATTCCCGCCGGTGGCACCCGTTCACGAGCATGACGCATGATCCAGCCATTGCTTCGCTCGACCATATTTGAGGGAACGTAACAACCCGCACCACACGACACCACCACAGAAATGTTTAAAGAGAGCGTGACATACTCAGTCTACCCGTATCAAAGCATCGAATTGAATACTAATATTCAAACACTAATTTATAATAAGTAACCGCTGTCCCCAGCATTGCTGGAGCGATTAAATCCATGCTCCTCTATCATTTACATAATCTTCAACAGTATAATAAGCTTTTTTCAGGAGCATACTTTTAATGGATTTCTTAAATTTATTTATTGGCAAGTCCAAAATAGGTTGTGGAACTTTGTTATAGAAAATAATGCCCATTCCCACGAATGACCTTCTGACTTTTTTGAGGCGGAGCGATGGAGTCACGAGCTTATTACGGCCTCTAGTTGGCCTATCGTGCAGATCGCATTTTTTTTTATAATTATGGATGTGCTGTTTTACAAAAATTATATTACTGTAAATATATTGCGAGGCTACTGTTAGAATACCAATTTCTTTAAATTTCTCTCTAAGTGAGTCACGCGGTTTTAAATTATAAATTGCTAGTATAGCCCTTTTTTGTAGTACAAAAATTTTTTGAATATCTGCCGCTTTACCCCACAGTAAGATTCCGTAAGACATAATACTATGAAAGTAAGCAAAATATACAATTTTTGCAGTTTCAACGTCAGTAAACTGTCGAATCTTTCTGACAGCGTAAGCAGCAGAGCTGAGTTTGCCAGCCAGAGTTGATATATGAGTGCCCCATTGAAGCTTTGAATCTAAGGTCACCCCCAGGAACACAGTGGTCTCTTCTATTTTTAAAATATCATTATTTACAGTTAAATTTATGTTTCCTGTGGACTTGGTATTCGGCAATGCGAATTCAATGCACTTGGTTTTCTTTGCGTTTAAAAGTAAATTGTGTACAGTAAACCAGTTAGTGTCTTGAGAAATTGCATTATTTACGTCTTCGTAATTGTCCTTGTTATAATAAAAAACGTTACATTATAATCTATAACGGTTTTTACAATCATACGGTGACATATATATAAAAATCAATTGCTGTTCGTTTGTCTCGCTAAAACTCGAGAACGGCTGGGCCGATTTAGCTGATTTTGGTTTTGAAATGTTTGTCGTAGCCCAGGGAAGGTTTAAACGGTGAGAAAATATGGAAAAATTGGTTAGTTACGACGTGGACGAAGTCGCGGGCATCAGCTAGTACATAATAAATAATAATATGTCTTTTGGTTGTACATAGTTACAACTTACATGTAAAGCTAATAATGCCTGTTCCTATAGTGGCATTCGATTTATAGTAGCTGTTGCGTGACAAAGCTAGTTCAGGGTGTGTCTGTTATATAATAATAATCGTTGCATCGAACCCACTACCCGTGATAGTTCTCGTAAGGATAACGGGTGTCGGAATCCGGTCCGGACCGGTTTCGACATCGAAGCGCGATCGCTCCACTGACTGGTGTTATTAAAGTTTTAGATGGTTTTAGTGGACACACTCGTAGGGTAACACGTCGAAATCTTGTTTAAAACTATTATTTTTTGACGACCTCCGTGGCGCAGCGTTAAACGCTGTTGCCTTAACGTCTGGAGGCCCCTGGTTCGACCCCCGGCAGGGTTAATTTGGGAATTTATAACTTCTGAATTTTCCCTGGTAAGGCCTGGTAGAGGTTTCGGCCGTGGCTAGTTACTACCCTACCGGCAAATAGTAAATACATGCCGCCAAGCGATTTAGCGTTCCGGTACGATGCCGTGTAGAAACCGATTAGGGATATGGGTTTAATATAACTGCTATGCTATGCTATAACAGGTTAGCCCACTACCATCTTAGACTGCATCGTCACTTACTACCAGGTGAGATCGCAGTCAAGGGCTAACTTGTAGTGGATTAAAAAAAAACTAACTGATGCCAGCGAGTTTTTTGAAGTGAAAACTTCTTTAGGCGCGTTGAGCACTGTTTTGGTAGGGGGTAAAAATGTAGATTCGCGTGACCGACATGCTCGCGAACATATGTATAAATATACTCCATTCGAAATTAAACTTTAATGACTTAGTGTTAAGGTTTATATTATAATAAGTAATTTAAATTTTTTAAAATAAGAAAGAAAGAATTTATTAAAAAATATGTTCGTTTTCCTTTCTATGCCAATTTTTTTTTTTTTATTCCCGCGGGAACTCCTCAATTTTCCGGGATAAAAGTAGCCAGATGTCACTCTGCAGGTCCTTAACTGCCATGCCAAAAATCCCGACGATGCGTTGCGGCTTGATTGAATGACAAACCAACAAACAAACACACTTTCGCATTTATAATATTACTATTAGCATGACTAGCTGATGCCCCCGTGGATTGAGGGTTTTTTTGGCTCTCGCGGGAATCCTTTAATTTTCATATCGACAGGTGCGATTGTGTAAGAATTGCCGATCAAATCATCAAAGTTCGGCGTCAAAGTAAAATAAACCATAATAGCATTAAATTAGAGCTCAATTTCGTGTATCCATTCTCATACGTTTAGGTATGTAGGTACGATACCCTAAACGGATTTAATCGGCAACTTTTAGGCAATCGGGGGGCAGAATAGACGATATAGCACAGAAAATCTAGGCAAATTTTGAGTTTTGAGCGCTGTTGTCTTAATTCTTAACGTGGAAGGTCCCGGGTTCTATGCAGTCTAAGGTGGAGCGCGCTTGCCTAGAAGATGCCTGTTCATTCTTGATCTGTTACCTATATTAAAAAAGGAGATGATGCCGTGTAGAAACCGATTGGGGGTATGGGCTTAATATAACTTACCATCAGGTGAGATCGCAGTCAAGGGCTAACCTTTTAGTGGATAAAAAAAGATTTGGAACATAGCTTCAATAACAAGATGACCTAATCAATGCCTAATCGTATAAACTGTGAACCGATGCCATATTAGTGTGTGGACGTCGGGTATGGAACGTGTTTGAATTGAATCCCCATCCAACCAAAGCGAGCGACCTTGGCACTTGCGGCGTAGTGCGTGTGTCAGCGGGGGCATGAGCAAAGCGATTTTATTCAAACTAAGTAAGTACTTTATAATGATAATTAACAACTCGATTATGCCGAAGACGTTTAAGGTTTCATTAAATGAGTAAGTTTAAGGATAGTTTTATTTATTTATATAATTTTAATATGGACTAGACTAGACAGATGATGCCAGCGCAAAAAAACTAGGTACGAATCGATGCCTAATCGTATGAACTGTGAACCGATGCCATATTAGTGTGTGGACGTCGGGTATCGAACGTGTTTGAATTGAATCCCCATCCACATCCAAAAAGAGCAACTGCTGAGTTACTTGGTACTTGCGGCGTGGTGCGTGTGCCAGCGGGGGCATGAGCGGAGCGATTTTGTTAAATACTTTATTTACTACTGCTTAAGTACTTCATGATATAAAACAACTAGTTAACGCCGAAGACGTTTAAGGTTTCGCCAAATGAGTAAGTTTAAGGGTAGCAAGAGTGTTTAAAATAAGAAAAAAATTGCTGTTAAAAACTCTGTTCATAAAATAGGTACTATATTTTTTTGAGGATTACTGTATTTTTCAAGAGCTTATTCTGAAAATACTATATAGTATGTATAATATACATATATTGCTGAAAAAAAAAAGTAAATCCAAGAATAATTAATGTAAAGGTTTGTCATTTGTGGTATATTTGCTTATTACTTAATATATTTCTTTTATTTATTTATTTGAAACTGAAATGTTTAATTTAATAGGGTCATGTTATCATGTACATGTTTAGATGCAAATAAATAGATACGAAGATCTAACGCTATAACTAAGTCAGTCTTTATGTAAAGCATTGTACTCATAGATGCGGAAATTATAACTGTTAATCAGCATTTAAAAAGTATCGACTAACGACTTATAACGTCTCCCAAGAATGACGTGTTCCTAACAAGTTGCATACTACTACCACTACAGCCTATTAACGTCCCACTGCTGGGCACAGGCGTCCACTCTCATAGGAGAGAGGGAATTAGAGCTTACACTCACCACGCTGTTCCAATGCGGGTTGGCGGGCTTTAACGACTATTATCATGTTAGTGATAATAACCGGGACTGACGGCTTAACGTGCTCTCCGAGGCACGGGGGTGAAACACCGCCAACTTCCTAACCCGGGCTAGTATTGAGAATTTCTACTCAGAAAAACCCAATAATTAATTACTATAGACCGACCCGGGACTCGAACCCGGGACCTCGTCGGCCGCAGTCGAACATTCTAACCACTAGACCAGCGAGGCAGTATTAATTATAATATCTTGTTTTTTAAAAAGAGCAACTGCTGAGTTTCTTGCTGGCTCTTCCCAGCAGAAGCTTCCGAACCGGTGGTAGAGTCAAAACATGACGTAACATAAGAGACACCTGTATGTCCTACGTGTTATAAATAAACTAGCGGTCGCCCGCGACTTCGTCCGCGTACAATTTCTGATTTCCTATGAGATTATGAAATTTTCCCGCTGCAAAAAGACTATCTAAAGAGGCTTTATATATAGCTTATGCAGGTTTTTATTATTTCAAACTTATAACCGAAATTCTGAATTTTCATGTCTCTTTCTACAAAAACATAGGACTTTCATACAAATTTTCAACCCCCATGTTACCCTTTGTGGGGTGGGTTTTCGTAAAATGGTTTATACAGGTTATTATCATTTAAAACTACTAACTGAAATCCCGATTTTCAAGTATCTAACTTCAAAAACATAGAACTTTCATACAAACTTCCAACCCCCATTTCACCCTTTTTGGGGTGAATTTTCCCAAAACCGTTTCTTAGCTGACGTTTACACCATAGAAGGAACCTACCTTCCAAATTTCAAGTCTGTATGTTTTATAGTTCCTGAGATATCGTGATGATCAGTCAGTCAGTCAGTGACCTTTCGCTTTTATATATGTATATAGATTGAGTTTATTGAGTGACTAGTGAGCATGGGTATAATCAAAGGTGTGACGTCACTCGAGGTTTCTATGCTAATCGGAATCGTGACCAACGCGGCATCGAACCTGTGTCCGCTCACAACAAGGCTCACAAGGCTTTTATTGTTATTGAATTCGTGTTTTTAGAACATTTTGCGAAGGTTAAGGCACATAATAAACTTATTAATAACTAGATGATTCCCGCGACTTCGTCCGCGTGGATTAAGATTTCCGCGGGAACTCTTTAATTTTCCGGGATAAAAAGTAGCCTATGTCCTTCCCCGGGAAACCATCTACCCCTGTACCAAATTTCATCAAAATCTTGTGAAGAGACCGTTTTTTTGATTCCCGCGGGAACTCTTTAATTTTCCAGGATAAAAAGTAACCTATGTCCTTCCCCGGGATACCATCTACCCCTGCACCAAAATTGATCAAAATCGGTTGAACAGATGAGCCGTGAAAGCGTAGCAGACAGACAGACAGTATGGACAAGCTGATGCCCGCAACTTGGTCCGCGTGGAATGAGGTTTTATTGGTTCCCGCGGGAACTCTTCGGGGACTGACTGATCTATCAAATACAGATAGCTGTTATGACGTAGGCATCCGCTAAGAAAGGATTTTTGAAAATCAACCACTAAGAGGGGGTTGAAATTTGTATGAAAATAGAACCTATCACCTAACGTGAGCAAAGCCGCGGGCAAAAGCTAGATTGTGAATACAGTTACTTAGTCAGATGTTAGTTTTACAGAAGGTATCATGATATTATATTCTACCACAGTGTGGTGTAAAAATTCTAAACCTTAGCTGGTTTCATTTTATGAATACGATCTCTGAGAAGTGATGATGCAGTTTAAGATGGTAGTGGGCTAAACTGTTAAAGGTGGCAGTTATATTAAATCCATACTTAAACATATTTGGTTTCTACAAAGCATCGTAATTCGTACCGGAACGCTTAATCGCTTGACGTGACGTTGCCAAATTGGCCCCACCGGGGATCGAACCCGGGACCTCCCACTTGTGAGACCACAACGCTCACCACTGCGCCACGGAGCTGTGGATTTGTAAAAATAACTTGTTCCACAGTTCGGATGCGCATGCGCATCCAATAACGCGAGGTGAATATAAGTTTCTCGTGTTTTCACCCGTGTGAAAGTGCCGGGGGCATCGATGCAGCGCACGTGGCCGCCAGCGGAATCGAACCGGTATACCTCTTTACATTACGAGGACATTATAATTTCTTCGATAATTCAATTCAAATTCAAACAAACTTTTACGATACTTGTAATGGTACGGAACCCTTCAAGTGCAAGTCCGTCTTGCACTTGGCAGATTTTTTTAAAGCTGCATCAGGTCAGAAGTGCAATCATGTAATTACAGCTCAATTTCGTGTATCCGTTCTTATAAGTTTAGGGTATCGTACATACCTAAACGTATAAGAATGGATACCCGAAATTGAGCTCTAATCCAAGGCAGTTATGGTTTATTTTACTTTGAAGTCGAGCTTCAACGATTTGATCGGCGATCCTTACATGATTGCACCTCTGGTCGCAGTCTAGGGCAAACTTATAGTGGGATAAAAGAAAACATATAGACCTATAAAACAGCAAGTGACACTAGCACTTATCGCAATGCCAACAATGACGCAATTCGCTTATCACCGCTTGCAAATCTAGTTGTGATATCTAAAACCCTGATAGGTAGGTATGCGGATTTTCTCACGACGTTATCCTTCACCCAAGAAATTATATGTCATATATATATCTAGAAGAAAATTATATACCTATCATATAAATATCAGCTAAAGAAAACAGTACCTACTGGTAAAAGCAAGAACATTGTAATAAAGAATGATAAAGGACGCCTCTCTAGAAGACTAGTTTTTATAGATTTACTAGATGACTTGACTTTGACTTTGACGACCTCCGTGGCGCAGTGTGTAGCGCCGGAGGCCCGGGGTTCGATCCCCGGCAGGGTAAACTTGGGAATTTATAATTTCTGAATTTTCTCTGGTCTGGCCTGGTGGGAGGCTTCGGCCGTGGCTAGTTACCACCCTACCGGCAATAAAGGGCCGCCAAGCGATTTAGCATTCCGCTACGATGCCGTGTAGAAACCGAATGGGGTACATGGGTTATATATAACTGCCATGCCCCTAACAGGTTAGCCTGCTACCATCTTAGACTGCATCATCACTTACCATCAGGTGAGATCGCAGTCAAGGGCTAACTTGTAGTGGAAAAAAAATGAAGAAGGTTAGGCTACTTTTTATCCCGGAAAATTAAAGTTTTCGTGGGAATTAAAAACTTATTTCCCCCGGACGAAACCGAGGGCATCAGCTAGTTTATTTGGCCTTTATTCATAGTGACATAGTGACATTTTATCCCGGAAAATGAAAAAGTTTTGTAAAAAACTTATTCCACGCGGACGAAGTCGCGGGCATCAGTTAATTAGTACCTAACTCTGATATTAAAAGAAACGCATGCCTTCGAAACTGGGACTCTCTGAAAAGTAGACAAAGATCTTAACTTCCAAAGCATCAACTTATTCAAAACTAGATGATGGCCGCGACTTCGTCCGCGTGGATCAAGGTTTTTTGATTCCCGTGGGAACTCCTTAAAATTTTCCGTGATAAAACGGACCGTTCCATGTCCTTCCCCGGGATATAACCTACCTCTATACCAAATTTCAGCAAAATCGGTTGAAAAGATGGGCCGTGAAAGCGTAGCAGACAGACACACAGACACACTTTTGCGTTTAATAATATTAGTTTGGACTCTAAAAAATCGTTGGTTATTCTTTATTGGTCTCTATAGATATCAATCAATTTTAATGTATCTCAATTTATTTATAACATGTAGGACATACAGGTGTCTTAGCCACATTCCGGATGCGGATAAAGGAGACAGTGTATCCCGAAAAACCAATTCCTACGGATTAAAAAAAATGTAGACGATGTCGCGGGCAATCCTACTGGTTTCTACTATTATTAATAGTATCAAGTTTATTAAGTTTATCAAGATATTCGCAACTCAAATACAAGATTTCGTATCGAATAGAAATCAGATAAAATTCCAAACAACATCGCAATTTCAAGTGAAACCAATAAAAACTAAAAAAACAAGTTTAAATAAATCCATCCAATCCAAGCCACCTAGCATGTAGGTATTCGGAAAATCCGTGAATTCGCACAAAAACCGCAACTTAAAAACACCAGGAAAACACAATAACACTGATGTTTCACTTTTACGTGATTTATATATCACATTAAACACCACAGACACTATTTGTTATTCACCTTAAATTGCACAATATATTGCTGTAACTATTTTTATTATTATTATTTCGACACGCGCGACGCAATGTATGTATTGGACAACGGTCGGTTGGAGACTGACGGTTATGTTAGAAGTTTTGGTACTTGGGTGTCGGAGTTATGCCGTACATGGCATGTTTCCGTCATGTGTGAGAAATTCAGAGATCCGTTGGATGTACGCGTAAACGAACAACCGTAAAAAGAGCAACCACCGAGTTTCTTGCTGGTTTCTGTAGGAATGGCATTCCGAACCACTAACCACTAACCATGGAGTTCCATCAACATTCACTCTGAGTTCTGACTTCTGACCCTTTATTTAAGTTTCGTGATAAAATCATAGAACTATTATCCTGGAAATCTTGTACTAGTTGGCATGGAACTAGGATTTAGAATCATTTTCTCACAAATAGTTTAGTTTTGTCTCCTACCCATTTTCTGTGGTTATTTTTTGGTTTCCAGGATAAAAATAAACCTATTTCCTTCCCCGGGATACATCATGCCTACAACCTATCTCTGTATATATCACAGTTAGTTAAACAGTTGGGCCGTGAAAGCGTAGCAGACAGACACTTTCGCATTTATAATATTATCATTAAGCATGGATATGTCACCGTAAAATTGTAAAAACCGTTAGATTATAATCTATCTAGCGATATTGTAAACTGTCGAAAGATTGTGAACCGTTCAATGTTCTGAGTGTCAATTTTTGAAATATTCATTGTATTTACGTTTTCTTGTCTCTTTCTTGTAGGTTAGGTTAAGGTTTGATATTAGGTTTTATACCTAACAGATTACAATCTACCGAAAAATAATGCGTTATATTATAATCTTTCGACAGTTTACAATATCGCTAGTTAGATTATAATCTAACGGTTTTTCCAATTTTACGGTGACAGATATACAACTTATACCTAGGTCCATTGTCAGATATTCCTTAATTAGTTTCAATGATAGGTTCTCGTAAGTACTTTGATGTTTCTAGACATAGTTTCTAGTGTTTTTCAAGTGTTACTTACCTATCTTATGCTGTAAGGTAATTATAATTTTCCTGTAGAGTATGTAAGTGGTATTCTTTATTTTATCATTCGTAGTGGATCATGTATTTATTCTATTTGTGTATTAAATGTATATATATTTCCTTAGAACATATGCTCAACAAGCTATTTAAATTTTAAGAGGCAGCAAAACGCTTGTGTAATAGGTCGCTTGATTAAAACAAGCTATAAATTATTTACCTTAAATATTAATACACGACTGCCCTGACATATTGAACATTTTTCAAAAAATTTATAGCCGGCGTCACTAACGGTAACCCGTACTCCCAAAACTATTCAGGCATTTAGAAGTTATTGTGGAATAAAGAAACTCACATACATACATACATACTCGTAATTACATACAAGTACCCTGAAATCTTTACAGTCCTTTTTCGGGCAGTCGTTTAATAAAGGGTTAAGTAATATTAAATTACTAACCGACTTCCATTAAGGGAGGTTCACACTTCGCAATTCAGCGATAAAAAATAAAAAGTGTGTGTGTGTGCAGTTGACACATGGCAGAAGTGAAACTTCAGAAAAGTAGCTCTCATCATCTCTCTCTTCTAAATCCTATTATGAATATGTTTGTCTCTTTGTGTCGCTTTTTCGTTTCATCGAATTCTAAAGAAGTTCCACTTCAAAAAGGCGTACAAAGTCGCGGGCCAGTATTTTTAAGTTGGTTGTAATGTTTGGGTTAGAGAACTACAAAGGGTCAAATAACGTTTACCGTTTACGTACAGATCCTTTGTAAACAAAGGGAATTTTAGAGATCCGGAGTAAAATGCATTATATGCATTCATTCAGAAGTAATGTGGCTCTGACAACGGGAAGATGTTTTTTTGAAGTGAAACTTCTTTAGAATCGTTATGATTTGAAAATTCGATGAAACGAAAAAGCGACATCAAAAAGAGACAAACATATTCATAAGTAAATAGGATTTAGTCTGCGACAGAATGAGATAGAATACAAGTTATGTTTATCTCATTCACTCGTAGGCTACTTTTCTGAAGTTTCACTTCTGCCGTGTGTGAATTGCACACACACAAACTTTTTTATTGTTTATTATTCCACTACAAGTTAGCTCTTGACTGCAATCTCACCTGATGGTAAGTGATGCTGCAGTCTAAGACGGTAGCGGGCTAACCTGTTAGAGGTATGGCAGTTAGGTATATTAAACCAATACCCCTAGTTTCTACACGGCATCGTGCCAAGGCAAGGAATGAGGATTGCCTACGTTTAACAGAGAATGGATGCTTTTTTTTATCCACTACAAATTGGCTCTTGACTCCGATCTCACCTGATGGTAAGTGATGATGCAGCCTGAGATGGTAGCGAGCTAACCTGTTGGGAGCATGGCAGTTATATTAAATCGATACCCCTATTCGGTTTCTACACGGCATCGTAGCGGAACTCTAAATTGCTTGGCGGCACTTCTTTGCCGGTAGGGTGGTAACTAGCCACAGCCGAAGCCTCCCACTAGGCCAGACCAGGGACAATTCAGAAATTATAAATTCCCAAATTGACCCTGCCGGGAATCAAACCCAGAACCTCCGCACGTTAAGACAACAGCGCTCAACACTGCGCCACGGAGCTACGCCTCAGCGCCGCTCTGCCACGCTCTACTCTGCATTGCACTTTACATCGCCAATATTGTGAATGGTGAAATTGACCCGGCACGTGTGACTGCCGGCCGGCGCGCCGGTTCACGCTCCAATTCACGTCACTACCGGAGGCCTTCGCTCGTTCTGATCATTATTTTGTTAAATTATGCTCAAATTAAAACTCACAGCTTATAGTAAAATTCATGACTGGGCGGAACGGTACTGGCTAGATTTCCTAGCCTAACAGCTAGGCTGTCTTTGCGTCTTAGATGAAATAGACATGGGATAGGAAACGTGAACAAAATGTATGAAATCACGTTCGACTAAATTTTGTGGGGCGAGGGGAGAGTGCATCGTCATTTTTCTGCCCAATTATTATTGACACAAGTTCATGAAAAAGTCGATCACTATAGCAACCACCACTGCACTGCACTGCACTGCAGCGCTGGTTTCCACTGAAAACCAGCGCTGCAGTCTGCTGCAGCATAATGCTGAGATGGAAACCTTTATTTGGTCACGTATCGCTATATATTTAATATTAATTATAATTAGTCTAATGTGGTGATCAAATAAAAAATCATTTTCTTTCTTCTTTCTTTCTTCAACACAATATCATAATTGATGGCGAATTGATGATGATTGATGGATATCACGCGTCCCGTGGTAATTTTAATTTGTCCAGGCTTTGCGCATATAAAGAAAGGAAGAGGGACTCCCTATAGATATATTATTATATATGGCGAAATTATTTTAAGTTTCAGATTTTCATTTTCACATGTACAGAACCACAGATTTATGAAACGTCTCGGATTGACCGCGATATAAATAGATGTTCAAAATAAACGTCCGCACCCATCTGCACAACACGTGCAGTGCACCCGGCGTGCCTCGCTCTCGTCCACCCATTACCCGTAGACCTGTGTCGTAGACACACCACCGGCACACGGGTTTGTCTGATAAATATAAACCTATATTTTGGAAGTAAAAACTTCTTTAGGCGCATTGAGCATTTTTGGTAGAGGGTAAAAATGTAGATTCGCGTGACCGTGACCGACATGCTCGCGTGACCGACATGCTTGCGAACATATAAATATACTACATTCGAAATTAAAGTTTAATAATGCCCTACTGTTATGGTTTATATTTCAATAATTTTAATTACAATAAAAATTATTAATTAAAAAAAAATATACCTATGTCATTACTAAAATTCTACATCAATGACCTATGTATATAAAAAAAATTCGTTTTCACTTCTATCGGCAGTCCCTATGACTGCTAATTTTTTTATTCCACTAAAACTTAGTGGAAATGATGTAGGTATCATTCCGGTACGATTATACTTAGCAAGCTTTAGTGGTGACGAATGAGGCAGTAAAAAAATACGAAATTATCAGTTAAGGTTATGTAAGTAGTTAGTACGATGACGTAATCGTGAGCCGCCATAACTTTTTGCTTTTTATTCGTTGGCGGCCCGAGCCGTTTTTTTTCGAATTCGAAATCGGAACAATACGCCGAGACGAAACAATTAGGTTATTTATGGTGTGGCGCGCTTGAAAAGAGGTTGCTAAACAGGTCGTATTGTTGTTTTTTTAAGTTATAGAGATAGGGTATGATATTGTCCATGGTTTCTGGATTCTTGCGTGAATAGGTAAAATTACCTTGTAGCGCTTGTCTGTGCAACTTCATACTTATAAAATTGTCGTCAAGCGCAAGCCTATTTCGCAATAAAAAAACCTATATTCAGCTAGTAGGTACTTAGTGGAATAAATCGAAAGAAACAAAAGTTGGGATTTTTCTAAAAGTGGCCTCTTTGTTGTGTGAATTATATCATTTATATCTGTCACCGTAAGATTGCAAAAACCGTTAGATTGTAATCTAACTAGGTAGCGATATTGTAAACTGTCGACAGATTACAATTTAACGCATTATTTTTCGGTAGATTGTAATCTGGTATATTAACCCGATAAAACCTAATTATGTCGAACCCTAACCTAACCTACAATAAAGTGACAAGAAAACGTAAATACAACGAATATTTCAAAAATTGACACTCAGAACATTGAACGGTTCACAATCTGTCGACAGTTTACAATTTCGCTAGTTAGATTACAATGTAACGGTTTTTGCAATCATATGATGACATATCCACTGCAATGAGGCAATGTGCCCAGATCGCTGGCTGCGTTACACCGCTGAATAGCCAAACTTATATGTTGGCCGAGATAACTGCAAGACCTCCTGTCACTTGTGGAGTCTGTGAGAAGAGAAGATAGATCCTTAAAAAAGGATCTACTTAGCATCTTCGTCCCATGACCCCAGGGTTTCAACACCAAACGGCACTAAAATGAAATTATTTTCTATATTTTCATAGTTGCGCCTCTAGGCTCTTTCTGCATCGTATCCACACATGTGGCATCCCAAACAAGCGACCTCCCTTGCTTCCACAGACATACCTTGAACAACTATTTGTGAGATGTTTAAGTTTGTTAGATTAAGTAATTTTGATTTGTAGAGTTTTTTTTTTTTTTTTATCCACTACAAGCTAGCCCTTGACTGCGATCTCACCTGATGGTAAGTGATGATACAGTCTAAGATGGGAGCGGGCTAACCTGTTAGGGGCATGGCAGTTATATTAAACCCATACCCCTTCGGTTTCTACACGGCATCGTACCGAAACGCTAA
The DNA here is from genome assembly GCA_923060345.2 of Erebia aethiops. Classification (NCBI taxonomy): domain Eukaryota; kingdom Metazoa; phylum Arthropoda; class Insecta; order Lepidoptera; family Nymphalidae; genus Erebia; species Erebia aethiops. The sequence goes on along the minus strand of OV281084.1, from coordinate 1,361,571 downwards.
ATCGCTTGGCGGCACGTCTTTAACGGTAGGGTGGCAACTAGCCACGGCCGAAGCCTCCCACCAGGCCAGACCAGAAATTATAAATTCCCAAATTGACCCTGCCGGGGATCGAACCCGGAACCTCCGCACGTTAAGGCAACAGCGCTGCACACTGCGCCACGGAGGTTAAATGTGTGTGATGATCTATGGATGAGATCACAATATGACAGTCATAAGAAGGCCACCTAGATTACTGCGACAGAGATTGATGCTTAATTATGTCACAGAAGATTTTATTTTTGGCTTGTTCTAGAATGACAACCTCCCTGATGCAGTGATTAGCTCTGTGGTCGTATAGGTGGGAAGTCCCAGGTTCAGTGCTCATTTTCCGGTGTTCCCTGGCAGAGTAAGTAATATTGCTAATAATGCTGCAATATCACTAGTAAGTGATATTGCAGCCAAGGGCTAACTTGTGGAAATAAGGTAACTAAATGTAAGCCCGTAACTTTGTCTCTAGGTTTTTATAAAACTAATGGGAACTGTAAATATCCTATATCCATTCCTAATCAGTATCCCCATAGTCAAAGTCAGTTTGATTCTTTAAAATTCCTCTAACTACCAAATCATTAACTAAGAAAAATAAAAATTCGTCACTTAGCTACTTCAGTAATTATAAGTTAGAATTCCTCTACTAAAATCATTAACCTAGAAAAATAAAAAAATCATCTCTCAGCTACTTAATTAGAAGTTAATGCCTAATGAAATTGACACATCTTCTGACCATTAATTGATACTTAATGGTAACCAATTAAAATCAATTGAGAAGTCAATGACCCTTTATAATGATAATAACTAAACACAAACAAATTAATCTAAACCAATTTTTTTTTAAATTGGAATAATTATTTAAATCATTAACAAAAGAGTTTGGATTAAGTTTTTAAGTAAATGTGGACGGATAACATCAAAAGAGTTGTTGGGAGCAGCTGGATCCAGGTAGGGCAAGACAGTGGCAAGTGGAAATTCTTGCAAGAGACTTATACCCAGCAGTGGACGTCTATCCGATGACAACGGCTAGATAAATTACTCATATTTTGCTTGAAATTGTAAGTATGTTATTTATAAACTAATTTAACTTAATCCTGTATGGTCAAAATGCTAAATCTTCTTTACATTAAGTATTTTATGTTTGCCTGTAAGTTTCATCTAAGCGAATTGTAAAATTCATTTTGGAACAATAAACATCTTAAACTCGAACCATTTTATTAAAATAACTAACAGTTGTCCTGCCCCAGCTTTGCAGAGGTTATTTTATGTACCTTTACAATGTAGTATGTATGTATGTGTAGTGTGACATAGTCACATGATCTTGCGACTGAGGTGCCAGGTGTCCCAATGCTAATTTACAGTGACCTCCTTTAGATGCAAACGTTAATAAAGCCTTTATAGGATAGATGCGTGTTACTCAATCATACCAAAACGGCTGAATAGATCTGGATGAAATTTCGCACTGAAATAGATTATAGTCTGGAATAACACATAAACTACTTTTTATCCCTTATAATTAAAGAGTTCCAGCAGGAATCGAAAATCTCAATCCACACAGACAATGTTGTGGGCATCAGCTAGTAATTTAGTAAGTACTTTTGGCAGAATTGGTTAAACAGATGGGCTATGAAAGCATACCTGAGACAGGCCCAGTTTCACCTTAATATAGATGCATGACTAACATCGTCTTACTTTTTAATAAGCTATCTACTTCCATAGACGAAATTCGTTAAACAGATAAGCTGTAGCAGACAGACTCTCTTTCCCATTAATAATATTAATGTGGATATTGCAGTCACAGTTGCATAGTACTTAACACTTTAATGTCATTAAAGTGGTTGGTACCTAGTTTTAAATTAATGTAATGCTTATGACATTAAATTCACCATGAAAAATTGCAGTTTATTAAAGAAAAACACTATAACTAATTGCTTCTATTCACCAGCACTTCTATTATACTTCAAGGGCGCGCCACAATGCCGTAAGCGGATTATAAGATTAGCTAGATTACCTACATTCATAGCATTCCAACAAATACATAAAACCTCAAATTAACATAAAACAATGAAATTACTCACGTAACTTTTACCCAAATGTTTTTCTAATCCATCGATTATAAATCACATGACATCGAGTGATTTGAATTTAGAAAAATACGTGAAACCTACTTTCGAAGTTGCAACGTAACTTAATACGCGACACTTTCCCATGTTTGTTTTTCATGTTAAAAAGTTGTTAAATATTATAAAAAGTATTAAAAAGTTGTTACAAACTTACCTTAGAGCGGGCAAACTCTTTTCGCTGCCCGTTAGCAAGAAAAACACGTGCAATATGTACAAAAATTCAATCCAGTCACTTATTCACACACCCAAACTTGTTGTCATATTTTAACATTTATTTCACTGGATATCGGCACGTAAAAGTCACCAAAGTATCCTCAAAGGAATGTTTCGGACATGGCACATAACATCTAAGGCACTGATTACGCGTTTTCGCATGAAAATGTTGTTTTAATTGAGAAAACAAGTCGGCATTTTTTGTGAAACAAAAACTTGCACAACTTGTCCTACTGTGCGTTTGACAGTTGCTGTCAGGCAAGTTGCCACTTGCCATCGCGTCCATCGAATCCTTCAGCCATAAAGCGCCAATAGACGGGCGGATTCTGTCCGGTCCGGGTCCGGCCGACAAGCTGATTAGTAAGGTGTCGGACCCAATTATTTTATGTAGAAGACTCCGAAGTGAGTCAGTATTAAATTATAGGAAAATATCCGTTTGCAAAAGAATCAAATTATACCTACTCTATTGCAATGATATTGTTGTGATACTACAAATATTTTAATTCTCGCGTCGCACACCTAGCGCATCCAGACACCAAAGATGCCCAAGACGGGAATTGAAGTTTTTTTTAAGCCACTACAAGTTTACCTTGACTGCAATCTCACCTGACGGTAAGTGATGATGTAGTCTAAGATGGGTCCAACCTGTTGGATGTATGTATAGCAGTTATATTAAACCCATACCCCAATTGTTTTCTACACGGCATCGTACTGGAACGCTAAATCGTTTGGCGGCACGTCTTTGCCGGTAGGGTGGAAATTAGCCAAGGCCGAAGCCTCCCAGGCCAGGGGTCATACTGCCAACGCTTAAAACAATACTTATGTAATATTACTCAAAATAATAATTTGATGTCAGGTATCTTGAATTTCCTAAAAATAAGGATTATAATAATTCTAAAACACGAAAGTCAACAATATGGCGTTGGCAGTATGGCTCCAAAGCAGAAAATTCAGAAATTAAAAATTCTCGAATATCTATGTATAAAATAAAACACAATTTGATGCATACTAAATTCATTTATATTTCTTTGGCTTCGAAATTCTTTGCGACAAAATAATCAAAACAAATTAATGATAATTTCATCAATTAAACTTAAATTAGGCACCTTATTTTTAAGCAAATTTGATAGTCAACACACCTCCATAGATGCACACCTCATTGGTGGGCCAACCCCTCTATTCTCTGTGGCTATCAAAAAATTTTTTTTTATTTTGGTCATTTTTATCCATTGAAGGTTTGCTATGATATAAAAATTACATTTTCATAGCAAACCTTCAATGGATAAAAAATGTATGTCATATTAGCTTTAATTTTTGATGAGTTAGAAAATAGAGGGGCTGGCCTTTGGCTGCGTTTCCACCCGAGATGTGCTATGAGACGTATTACTCGAAAAGTTTAGGGAGTTCGTACATGCTTTTTGACACGCAGATATCTATGAACTTATACTTAATTATACGTTTGTCAAACAGCGTATAATTCGAACGTTTAAGATTACAGTCGCACAAACTTAATTGACTCGGTGGCTAAAATAGGAACTAATATTTATGCCTGATAAGTTTTTGAAGTGAAAACATAGGTAAAAATGTCGATTCGCGTGACCGACATGCTCGCGAACAGCGACATGCTCGCGAACATATAAATATACTCCATTAGAAAATAAACTTTAATGCCTTAGGGTTAAGGTTTATATTTTAATAATTTTAATTGAAATTAAAAAAGAAGAAAAAATTTTGCTAATATTTTTTTCAATAGATACTAGCGACACTGTCACCTGGTCAGATAACTTTGTGGGACTGAATGATTTCGTTACACAATCGGGGGTCAAAGGTACTCATTTGTACCATAAACGTATAGACTAAAGTAAAAAAAGACAGCACAACCAAAAAAATACATTTTATACATAAGAGATCACATATTCCAAATTCAGTATCTATACTTTAAATCATTTTTTATACCAGAACACGTCTGGAAAGCTTGTATATTTCGTTATAAGATATAGCTCTCATCAATCATGTCGCGTCTGAAGTTGACCGCAAGACGCGTCGTAATAGTATGTAATACTGTCCTACCGACCGAATTTCGGCCACGGCGGCCTATCTCCAAAGAGATAAGCCATCTGCGCGGGAGATATTATAGTGCACAAGTGTGTGCATGCACAGGTGCTCTCTCTGTTCCTTTACTCTCATAGCCCGATGGGACGGAAAATTCAATATGACCGGAGAGAGATCTGGAGCAGGACCGACGCGTGACGGCTTAACGTGCTCTCCGAGGCACGGGAGTGAAACTTCAACTTTTTTTTTAATCCACTACAAGTTAGCTCTTGACTGCGATCTCACCTGATGGTAAGTGATGATGCAGTCTAAGATGGGAGCGGGCTAACCAGTTAGGGGCATGGCAGTTATATTAAACCCATTCCCCTATTCTAGTATTGAGGCTAGTACTGAGAATTTCTTGCCAGAAAAATCCAATACTTGTTATGGCCCGACCCGGTACTCGAACCCGGGACCTCGTCGGCCGCAGTCGAACATGCTAACCACTAGACCAACGAGGCAGTTATGTACGGTGACTTACGACAACTCAAAGATGACTATTTGATTCCCGCTAACTATATCAAATTAGAATAAAAATCTTTAAATTGAATATATTATTACTAGGTAAGTTATTATGTAAAACTTACGTTACAAGCATTTTAAATGCATATAATATTTTGTGACACTTAATTATTTTATTTTCTATTTCGAGTTTAAAGCACTCAACATAACTGTTTGGACAATAGGGATGACGCTTATGCCAAAAATTAGTTATTTCTAACAGATGATTAACTAAAGGGTCTTTCAAAAGACCTAAAATTCACATCCTCGGTTAGTTTTAAGTTTGATAACCTTTATACTTCTATACTAATACTAATATAATAAATGCGAAAGTTTGGATGGATGGATGTATAGATGTATGGATGGATGTTTGTCACTCAATCACGCCAAAACGGCTAAACGGATCTGTTTTTTTTTAAATCCACTACAAGCTAGCCTTTGACTGCGATCTCACCTGATGGTAAGTGATGATGCAGTCTAAGATGGTAGCGGGCTAACCTGTTAGGGGCACGGCAGTTAAATCAAACCCTTTGGTTTCTACACGGCATCGTAGCGGAACGCCAAATCGCTTGGCGGCACGTCTTTGCCAGTAGGGTGGTAACTAGCCACGGCCGAAGCCTCCCACCAGACCAGACCAGGGAAAATTCAGAAATTATAAATTCCCAAATTGATCCTGCCGGGGATCGAACCCAGGACCTCCGCATGTTAAGGCAACAGCGCTACACACTGCGCCACGGAGGTCGTCAAATAAACACTAGACATTTCAAAGTACTTTCCTATATCATTGAAACTAATTATGAAATAACTGACAATGGACCAAGGATTGTTCACTTTGGTTTGTTCTATCCATCTATACTTCTATACTAATATTGTAAATGCGAAAGTTTGGATGGATGGATGGATGGATGGATGAATGGGTGTTTGTCACGCCAATCACGCCAGAACGGCTGAACGGATCTGGATGAAATTTGGCACAGGGATAGATTATAGTCTGGAATAACACATACGCTACTCTTTATCCCGGAAAATTTAAAGAGTTCCAGCGTGAACCAAAACCCTCAATCCACGCGGAGAAGTCGCGGGCATCAGCTAGTAAACTTTATATTAAAGAGAAAAAAAAGTGCGTCGTGATGACGTCACAACTATGTATTTCATAAAAAATTCCACACTAGAAGCGCGTTTTAAGGTTTGATAAAAAGTTGCTGATTTGATAGAGTTGTCATCATCCCTATGCCTTTGCACGTAGAAAAACGCTTTGGCTGTGTTATCGCAAGGATCGGATGTAATCGTTTTCCCGCAAGCTTAATTTCTAAAAGTATTTTAAATACAGCTATGGACATTTTGCGTTTTTTGGCGCTACATCGCCTGTCTATTTTATTTTAAGGGTATGTTCCGATATACACTGCGAGCACTGCTCAGTGCTCTTACTGGGGAGAAATTCGTTCCGTTATGGACAGACAATATATTGCCCAGTATCCTAGGGAAATATATGATGTCATAAATCGTCGCCATTTTTGTACTGTGATCACTGGCGTTTTCGAAATAAGGTGCTATCAGTGCACGTGATCAACAGCTGAACTGCGTTCCGTTTTAAGCAGTAACCTTAACCAGTATAGCTAACTATAAAGGAAAGGCTTTGCAGTATACTTAATGGGGAGGGACAGGCAAAGCTAATCTCAGATGGCGCCACGCTCGCTGGTAACTGTCAGCTTCATTTGCGTACTTATTTGACGTGATTAGGCGTCCTAATTTAATTGAATCTGGGAAAAAAACCAGTGTATGTGCTCTCGCCATAAAAATCGTCAGGTCAAAAGTGAGCGCTACATGACCTAGCCGATGAACTGGATTCTGAACAATTTTGTTAGCGCAAGGCTTTGTACCATAGTCTTCTTCTTTACTCATCAGCAGGAAAACGGTGTGCGCCTTTATTAACACGTTTGGATGCACAACATTTACGCATTATAATGAATTAATCTAAGGAAATTAAAACTATCACGTAAAAAAATATATGGTGTTTGACAGGTAAACAACACCAGCGACAATGTGACACCTAGCGGGATAAATTGGCAGTGTCCCTCCCTATTGACGTCACACCTAACAGTGCTCGCAGTGTATATCGGAACATACCCTTTATCACAAACCATTCCGCTGATCGAAATGCGATTTCGACACGGCTGCCAAGCCACAACGTTTGGCGCCAAAGTTAAAAATAGCTCAAATTCTCGCCGCTGTTGTAGACGTTTTCACTAGTCGGGCAGCCAGTGCTGCGCTCGCCACAGCAGGCAATAGAAGCCGGTGTGTGTTGTCGCGTTGTTCGACTGAAAAACAAAAAAAAATTAAATATTCATATTTCATACTTACCTTACGACATGATTACACTTACAAGTTTTACTCACATAAGTCGCTTGCATGAGTAACTTACGAAATGTAAACGGTATTGTAAGTCGACGGGACACAACAGTAGACTTGGTCAAAACATTAGGGAACAGCAACATTCGGCTTCAAAAATTACATGTATTGCTTGTTTACTGGAATATCTGGCTCCCAGCCATGATCGTGTTACACTTAGAAACATTATCACAGAAGAAGATGCGACATCTTCTTCTGCGATAATGTTTCTAAGTCAACGGCACAAAATAAGACCCTACTTCGGAGACCGCAAAAAATCATTGCGGTCCGTGCGATCCGAGGGTATAGTACAGTGTCATGGACAGCTGCCACAGTGCTGGCGGGAGATCCTCCGTGGGAGCTTCAGGCTGAGGTGTACCAATATAGGACGGACGCTAGGTCACGAGGGGAGTGACTGGGAGCAGAGAAGTCAGAGCGGACCAGGGCCCTGGCTAGCGCGGCAGTGTATGTCAGTATCTCCATCAGATTGCGAGACGAGAACAAACGCCAGCCTGCCACGAGTGCGGGGCGACTGAAGACACGGCATTTCACAGATGGGTAGAGTGTTGTGTTTTTGGTAGGGGTAAACTTGTGGATTCGCGTCACCGACATGCTCGCGTTGTTACGAAGACAAAAGGTCTTAAATATAAATGTACTACATTCGTAATTAATCTTTAATACCTCAGTTTTAAGGTTTATATTTAAATTATTTTTAATAATCTTTCTTTTTTTTCTTAAAAAAATATTTAAAAAACAATAAGAAAAAAAATTAGTTTTCACTCCTGTCGGCAGTCCCAATGACTGTCAATATTTTTTTTTTGATAAACAGTTTTGACGATTGACTATTGATGAGTTTTGACTTTGACTTTGACTTTGATTGTGTTGGTACACACCTGAGCGGGCGCGTACCGTTGCACGAGCGGCCGGTAGCCGGCGCCGAACGTAGCTAGCGACGCGCCGCGGATACTGCCGTGCGGCGACAGAGCCACTATTGCGCGCACCTGGAATATATAGATTTTTTTTGAAGTGAAAACTTCTTTAGGCGCGTGGAGCACTTTTTGGTAGCGGGTAAAAATGTAGATTCGCGTCACCGATATGCTCGCGTGACCGACATGCTCGCGAACATATAAATATAATACATTCGAAGTTAAACTTTAATGCGTAAGTGTTAAGGTTGATATTTTAATAATTTTAATTATAATTTAAAAAAAATTAACAAAAAAAATAAAAAGAAAAAAAAATTGCTTTCACTTCTATCGGCAGTCCTTATGACAGCCAATTTTTTTATTTTTCAGCATATATAATACCTACAATAGAATACCTACTCGTCCTTCATGCGAAACTGAAGTGGCAAGGGCGGGACACATAGTTCGGAGAACCGTTGGACGTTGGGGTCCCAAAGATGCTATATTTAATTTTTTAACTCGGCATACTTTACTTCACCTATAATTGCTACATTCATAACATACCCTTTGCCTACACCAGCGCCACTGTAGAAGGTTTTTGATCTGTTATTTATAGCAACCATTGGACACTTTTTCGACTTTTCTCCCATAAGAGATGATTTTCCTTACCTCTACCCTCCACATTGAAAACGTATGACTCGGTCATAGAGAATATAGGTCTTAGCCATAGAAGCCGTAAGGCCAGTTAGAAAAAAAAAATACCATACAGTTAGCCGCGGAAATTAAATGATTGCGTAATGGTTAGAAATATTAAATAGGAAGGTTATATAAAGCTTTTCTTGGAAATGTATAATTGTGAATTGAAACACTTACTTTAAAATAAAAATTATACAGTGCCAAACTAATAAGACTTAAGATGTTAACTTAATAATAACAAATTATCTACACGACGAGCGACCGTGACGACGCTTCGACGGGGACAAAGACAGGCCTATGACAGTTGTGGAACGTACTCTGCAAGTCGGACGCCCAACTTTTGAAGTGAAAACTTCTTTAGGCGCGTTGAGCACTTTCTGGTAGGGGGTAAAAATGTGAAATACGCGAGACCGACACCGTTCTTTTAAGACAAAAGGTCTTAAGTATAAATAGTACATTCGTAATTAAACTTTAATGCCTTAGTTTTAAGGTTTATATTAATAAGTGCTGTGGAACTGCAAGACCGACACCTCGCGTTGTTACGAAGACAAAAGGTCTTAAATATAAATATAGTACATTCGTAATTAAACTTTAATGCCTTAGTTTTAAGGTTTATATTTGAAATATTTTTTTTTTTTTTGATTAGAAATCAAAAATTAAATATTCGTTTTCACTTCTATGGGCAGTCCCTATGACTGCCAATTTTTTTATACATACCTCCTCCTCATAGGGTCGGAATACGGTTAGGGGTCGCAAAGAGGCCGCGTGCGCCACCACTATACAACCCCACGCGGTGCCAATGTAGACCTCTTCACCCAGTATACACAGGGCTGTCACCTGGCAACAACAGACCTTTGCACTACGTCACGTCATACATAACCATTGTACAACCCTAGCACTAAGTCAACTTTTTAGAGTAGAATTTCTTTAGATGCGACTTTAGAGTCATATCTATTGTCGGGCGGAAATAAATACATAAATAAAGGACATGACCAGTGGAACTATGGGAGCTTGCCTAGATATCAAAAATAAATGTGCAGCAATGATTATCTTTAATACTGTAATTTTATATTTTATAGTATTCAGATAAAAAAGTTTCAGGAGTCTGAAGGCTCCGAAAACTGAGAAAAAAAACGTCCTCCGTGGCGCAGTGTGTAGCGCTGTTGCCTTAACGTGCGGAGGTCCTAGGTTCGATCCCCGGCAGGGTCAATTTGGGAATTTATAATTTCTGAATTTTCCCTGGTCTGGTCTGGTGCATCATCACTTACCATCAGGTGAGATCGCAGTCAAGGGCTAGCTTGGAGAAAAAAAAAAAAAAAACATACCCGGCACCTCTCCTCGTTGAGCGTTTCGTCGAGCGCGATGGACTGCAGGCTCTCCGAGCACGGCGCGAGCTTGCTGCAGTCGAGCCGCGCGCTCGCTCGCCGACTCTGCGCGCACCACGCGTATACGAACACCCCTGGGGACGAGCGGTGGAAACTAGATACTAAACTACTCCATGGGGAGTGTGCTCTGGAACTTCATAACCTTGTTCCCCCTTCTCCGTTCTACCACAGAACAGCGAGAAACCGTTTGCGTTGGCATCCTTATGTGGTTAACGTCTAATTTGCTCGCACGAAGCGTTTTTGCTCGACGTTTTTGATACGAACCGCTAGGGTGTGGAACACCCTCCCAGCGCACGTGTTTCCTGCCACGTATAACTTAAGTACCTTCAAGGCAAGAGTGAATAGGCATCTTCTAGGCAAGCGCGTTCCAACCTAGACCTCATCATTGCTTTGCAATGCAATAAGCATGATTGTCGTCAAGCGCAAGCCTATATCAAAGTAAATAAAAACTTATAAGAAAATGATTCTTAATCCCTAGTTCCATACCAACTATTTTAGGATCTAGTAGCTCGGGTTCAAGATTTCCAGGATAATAGTTCCATGATTTTATCACGAAACTTAAATAAAGGGTCAGAGTGAATGTATTGATGGAAATCCATGGAGAAAGTGTAAACTAATCGCGCAAAGTGATTTTCTTGCCGGCTCAATAGAATCAGTTTTCCGAACTGGTGGTAGTCTTGTTGAATTATCATAAAGTGGCACAAGTTGTAAAATCATTTCGTTTCAAACACAAACTTATATTTTATTATTTAAATAAACTTTTACAAGTGTTTTTGAATCATCGAGTGAATCTACCACTAGTTCGGAATGAAATTCCTACCGAGAAGAACCAGCAAGAAACTCGGTGGTTGCTCTTTTGAAAAAACTAATTTACAATTTCATCAATACGTACTTACGGATAAATGCTGAAAAATATAAAGAAGTGAAAGAAAAGTGAAAATGAAATAGAATGAGAATGAAATGAAAGAGTGAAGGGATAATAGGATCGAAAAGTTCCTGAGCACTCTCCGTAAAACAGACGACCATACCTGATCAAGAGTAAGACTCACCAAACCTATCGACATTGAACTGTCTTGAGCCGGTCAGAAAAGCTGTTTGTATTAAAAACGCCGTCAACCGAGGCGGGTGACGTCGTTTTCACCCTTAAATCCGAATATATAAAGTTTTTCTGACCCGTAAGCCGATTCCAGGTCGATAGATTTGGTAAAACCCCTAAGTATTGCGAGAAAATCTGTCTGTAAAGTGAAAATTAAATGAACATGAAGTAAAAGTGAGAGTGACAGAAAAGTAAAAATGAAATGAAAGGAAGGTGAAGGGGAGTAAGATTAAAAAGTTCCCGAACACTTTCCAAACTATTGATTGGACAAAGCAATTTCTAAAGCTTTTTTTATTTAAGTATTCTTTTATTTGATTTATCAAAGATATTGAGTTTATAAGGGTATATTTTAAACTCAATATCCTTCTCTCTCAATATCTTTCAGGGTCTAGCTAAATTCACAGACTCCGAGATCCATTAAAAAAATATAGAAAAAAAACGGGAGACATAGCCGATAGAAGTGAAAACGATATATTTTTTTTAAATATTAAAATAAGGCGTTAAAGTTTAATTACGAATGTAGTATATTAATATTTAAGACGCGAGCATGTCGGTCACTCGAATCCACAAGTTTAACCCCTACCAAAAAGTGATAAAAGTTTAGAAGGTCTACCATACAATAAATGTGGGATCAAATGAATACGGTGACCACTTACCAGGTGAGCAACTGCCCAACACGACGGGCACATTTCTAGCGGCCGCCAGTAGAGCCAGCTTGCCCGGCGCAGGCGCAGCCAAGGATTCCGCCGCGCTCACACCCTCCTCTGTGACCGTGTAAGTGTAGAGTCTGTCTCCACCCGCCCATACCTCGATACTAAAAACGAGGTAACAATATAATACATTCTAACATATTATAACCTAAACATAATATACTAATATTATAAATGCGAAAGTTTCGATGGATGAATAGATGTTTGTTACTCAATCACGCCAGAACGGCTGAACAAATCTGGGTGAAATTTAACATAGACATAGATTATATTTTTTAATAACACGCGGATGAAGTCGCGGGCTAGTTAGTTTTTCTTCCGGGACAAAAATAAGCCTATGTGTTATATGCCAGAGTATAATCTATCTCTGTGTCACATTTCATCCAGATCCGTTCAGCCGATCCATCTAAACTTTCGCATTTGTACTCGTAAGTACTAATATTATTAATGCGAAAGTGTGTTTGTTTGTTGGTTTGTCCTGTTTTTTCCTGACATGATTTTTTGCATGGTTAAAGTGTAGAACCTGGAGAGTGACATAGGCTACTTTTTAGCCTGGAAAGATAAGGACTGCCCGTGAGAATTAAAAAAAACTTATGCCACGCGAACGAAGTCGTGGGCATCAGCTGGTATTAGTATAGATAAATACGAAAGTGTGTCTGTCTGTCTGCTTTCAAGAAGAACTTACCCGCTATCGGAGTCGACAGATGTTAGACAGCACAGCTCGGTCGCGGTCCCGAGTTCGGTCAACACGAAACTGCCTTCCGCTTCCGGTCTCTCTGACGTCACTATGAACAACCTGGAAATCCATAGAGTATCTCTAAAATATGCGGTATTTATAGTCTCTAAAATATACGGTATTTATAGTCTCTAAAATATACGGTATTTATAGTCTCTAAAATATGCGGTATTTATAGTCTCTAAAATATGCGGTATTTATAGTCTCTAAAATATGCGGAATTTATAGTCTCTAAAATATGCGGTATTTATAGTCTCTAAAATATGCGGAATTTATAGTCTCTAAAATATGCAGTATTTATAGTCTCTTAAATATGCGGTATTTATAGTCTCTAAAATATGCGGTATTTATAGTCTTGATACTGTAGTGCACAAGCTCTCAACTAAACTAAAATTAGAGCATTACAAATATTGCTAACCCTTTCATAATACTTCCTACGGAAAGGGACAGAACTACATTTAAAGCTGCCATTTTAGTTTAGTTTAGAGATTGTTTTATACAGAAACAGCCCCATTGTTTCATTATTGTTGACTTTCGTGTTTTAGAATTATAATTCTCATCATAAAAATTGAAAGAGTGCATAATCGGTTTTTAAAACGACTCTCATATTATATTTCAAATAATACCAACTGTGACGACAATCCTGATACATCACTTTCAGCTGCTAGTAGACGTGTTCAAAGAGATCAAATCCTGCTATTCAAACTCTTGAATAATGGTGTTGACTCTCCTTATTTTATTTCTAAAATAACTTTAAGATGTCCACGGATAAACTCTCGATATCCAAAACTGTTTCACATTGCACCAAGCAAGACAAATTATGCAGAAAATACATTTATAAAAAGATGTTGCAAGCAGTATAATCAGTTGTTTTCTGATAAAGACATTTTTCATCTGTCTCTCCCTAAGTATAAGGTGAGTATTAAAGATAGTTTGGTAAAAACCAACTAGCTTATCATTTTTTCTCTTTTTAATCAGTATGTTTTAGTTTGTTGTTCTTTCTCTCTGTTATAATTTAAAGTAATATATAATAATAAATTAGGTTTTCGTCTAGCGGCTATACCCAACTTAGTATTCATTTGATTTTTTTTTCTTAAATACAATATGTGCTAAATAACATTGAAAACTGTTATGGTCTATGTGTAATGCTATAATATTTTACTTACCTATTGTGTGTTATGTTACTGTATGTTTTTCAAAATAAAAATAAAATAAAAAATAAAATCATCAAACTGCAATTATGAGTAATATTGCTTTAAGCGTTATGTATCAATCAATCAATAAATTTATTACCAAACCAATACAAAAAGTGCGGTTGCACAAATAGGTATGTTAATTTTATAAGATTAAAATTATTAAAATATTTTTTACTTCTTAGATGATAAATAACTAGCTGATGCCCGCGACTCGGTCCGCGTGGATTAAGGTTTTTTATTTCCCGCGGGAACTCCTTAATTTTCCGGGATAAAAAGTAGCCTATGTGCTATTCCAGACTATAATCTGTCTCTGTGCCAAATTTCATCCAGATCCGTTCAGCCGTTGGGGCGTGATTGAGTAACAAACATCCATCCATACATCCAAACTTTCGCATTTTTAATACTACTAGTATAGATAAGTTGTCAGTATGGCCCCTGTAGGTCCACGGTAATACCTGCCGCAAGCCAGGGCTATGGCGAGCCGGGGCAGCGGCGCAAGGCTGTGCAAGGCCGCGACCGCACTGGGCGCTCCGCCCACCGCCTCGTGCAGCCGGACGCTCCACGACAGTGTGCACGTTGATATCCTGTGCGAACAACATTAAACCTGTTCAAATGTGAAGTCTGGCCAGCAATTTTTGTTAAGGAGTGTAAGTTTTTTTAAATTTCGAAGTGATCGTTGTGATTTGAACTTGAAATTCAACGAAACGAAAAAGCGACACCGAAAAGAGACAAACATATTCATAATTAGGATTTAGCCTGCGAGAGAATGAGACAAATAAAAAAAATGAATCTTTATAGAATACAAGTAATATTTATCTCATTCTCTACTTACTACTACTTTTCTGAAGTTTCACTTCTGCCGTGTGTGAATTGCACACAATAACTTTTTTTATATCCACTACAAGATAGCCATTGACTGCGATCGCACCTGATGGGAAGTGATGATGCAGTCTACGATGGTAGCGGGCTAACCTGATAGGAGTATGGCAGTTGTATTATACCCATAATCGGTTTCTACACGGCATCGTACCGGAACGCTAAATCGCTCAAATCATAATTAAATCTCTTTCTTTAAGCGTTTCTATTTCTTCCTTTTTAAGTTTTCGCTTACCTATATATTCTGTTTGTGTTGCTTATATTTACCCCAAACAAAGGTTTTTTTATCTTTCTTCTTTCTTTTTCTTTTATAATCACTTACCATCAGGGGAGATCGCAGTCAGGACTAACTTGTAATGAAATAAAATAAGAAAATGTTAGATCCGATGGGTTAAATGGGGGGAATGGGCATGTGCGTTCTCTAATATAGTCGGACAATATCTGACCCAGTGTCGCTAGTATCTATGAAAAATATAATAAAAACAAAAACTAAACAGGCATAAAAAGTAGTTCCAATATCGGCCACCGGGTCATATAAGTTTGTGGGACTACAATACTTCTAAATAGGGTAAAACCGGGATAGATGCCGCAGCAGGATAGATGCCTCATATTCTAAAAAACTAACTTCCCGAACTCGCGACTAAGAATTAATTTTATAAGTAGGAGCCGCAGTCACCCCGTACCATAATTACCCACAGACAGTCGTGCGGTGAGGATGCGTTTCGCTCGTACGTGAAATTTTCTCCGCAGCGATATTCCCGAACACGTCAAAGATTTAGAGGTTAGTATTTTGCGTTGTATAACTTTATAATTAGTAATAAATTCCGTTATATTTTTTATTACGTCAATATACTGGTTCATTGAGTCTGCATCTAGGTGTAAATAGATGCTATTTTGTTTATAATTTATTTAAAAAATACTTGGGCATCTATCCCTATCGAAAAGGATAGTTGCCCTGATTTTTCGAGGGATAGGTGCCCTTAGGGGCACCTATCCCTGCATACACTGCCATTTATGATTACCTACAGCAGAATTATACCACGAAAATATAAAAGAAAAGAAGGAGTGCGAGCTCGAGTATGTTCTTGGACTACAGAAAACCTACAGTCGGCTTTGGATGAAATGGACAAAAAAACCATGGGAATACAACAATTAATAATTTATATTTTTTTTGAATAAATGCTTGTAAAATTTAATTTAACAAACAATATGAATAAGCATGTTGAAACTTAACAATTTATATTTTAGTTAAACAAACGCTTTGAAAATTTAATTACCTATGTCCTTTGTGTGATATTAGAATAATATATTCTAATGATAACAATTAAAAGATTTAAAAAATACAAAATGTTTTTCATTATTATGACCTTTGGACTTCTACCTAACATTTGGTATGGGGTTTTCGTTTACACGGTATAAAGGGCATCCATCCTGCACTGCAGGCATCTATCCTTCTCAGTTTTTTCATGGTGGGGCACTATCCATACAGGTAGGCATCTATCCTCAAAAATAATGTTCCACTAAAAGCTAATTTCTGCAAAATCTGTATTTGATAGGTTAAAAAATAATAATAATAATTCAATATAAAGGATTGAGCTAGCTACATTAATAGAAATTATTCGTATAAAATTAATATTTTTAAAATTAGGTGGCCTTTTCAAAAAGTGGGGCATCTATCCCGGTTTTACCCTACAGGTACACACTCACGCATAGACAAAGAGCCGGCCGACGGAATCGGCGAGCCACATGCTAGTGCCGACTCTGCACATCGCCGTCACGACCACCGGCTCCGTGTTATCTGGAATAACGTTATGATTAATAACGTAATTTAACTATGTTTCTTACTGCTTCAATCAGTTTTTCCTAACTCTGTTATTTTTTTTTTCGAAAATTAAAAACAACGTACTTACACGATATTTGCATATTATTTTCTTTATCATACACAATAGGTAGGCATATCTCCAAAACTATTACTCTTATCAAAATAAACTAAATATCATTTTATAGCTAATTTAATAGCCTTTCATTTTGCTTCAGACAATATTTTTGTAGCTCTATCAGTTTTTATGGAAATTACAAGAAACTACATTACAAAAAGCCATACATGCAAAATATTTTCTTTTCATGCACAAAGAGTTAAAATATCTCCTAAACTATTAGTCTTATGGAAATGAACTATAATGAACTATAATATTATTTTGTAGATAATTTAATGAAGATAATTTTCACCATAGAAAGTTTTTTTCTAGCACTAATATTTTTTGAGAAAATTACAAAAAACTGCGGTTGGGGAGACGTTTGGGGGGGTGGGGGGGTTAAGCCCGCGGCCTAGGGGGGGGGAATTTTTAAGAGGTACTTCTCAGACCCCAAGGAACACTTTTATTAGTCCTGTTTATTAGTCCCGTACTAACGTATGTCATCATCGTTAACAGTGCTATATAATATCTCATTATTTGGTTTTTGGCTACTGAGCGAGTGGAAAGTTTTGTGTGTTATCGTCACTATCAGACAAGCTGACTCGCCCGCTTCAAACTTACTACTCACCGGTTAGCAAACTCGCTCAATCTCATCGAGCCTCTTCGCATAACCCGCATTGGAGCAGCGTGGTGGGTACCAGGGATGTTACGTTAATGGGCTGAAGTGGTGGTGGTGGAACGTTTTTTTGTTTGAAACTTAGAAACAGCAGGATTTGAACCTGCATCTCTGTGGGAGTCACACCCGGTGACCCGCCGGAACGGTTTCGCAATTTTTGATTTGTATTTAAATAATTTTATTTACTTTCCTAGTGTAAAAAGCGCTATAAAAAAATTATAAAATTTGTAAAACGCAAAATGTGTCATTTCCAGTTTAAAGAGTTCATTCGGATATGGGCCTTTGAAAGTAGTATCGATAACTGCAATATATCACAACTAGATGGTAGAGATTTCTTCCAGCAGCCCTAGAATGTGAGAATAGTAAAAATAGATAAAGCTGTGTAGGTACTTATAAACTAGAGAATAGAAAACTTTTTATGACATCATAGGATAAATAATATATACTTAGAATAGAATAGAATTCTTTATTTGCGTTATGTGTGTAAGTACAAAAGATCTTAGTTTATAAAACAGAGTCCAGCACATTGCCGTATCAGCGTACAAATATTATTAACAAACAATTAATATTAAATTCGTTTTTATATTACAATAATAATATTACAATAGATTCATTTTAACATTACATTCTTAAATATTATTATCTACCATAGTCGGGGGTTATAGTATTGAATATAATGAAGGAACTAGACGTTTAATTCGCTACAATCCGCCACAGCAGACAAATCTATCTGGTACAGTGTGTAACCGTGTCACCGTAAGATTGTAAAAACCGTTAGATTGTAATGTAACGTTTTTTATCTCGATAGATTGTAAACTGTCGACAGATTGTGAACCGTAACACACTGCTTACAATTTAACGCATGTAATAGGTTGGAGAGAGAAATAATAACCTATGCACAGTAAAATAAAAGTATAATCACTAAAAAACACAAAAGAAACAAAATAACTTAGAAAATGGGTCACACGAAAAACTATACTAGGTACTATGAATATGAACGCGCGTACACAGCCGCTAGGCTCGCAGAGGACTGTCGGCGCGGGGGCGCGTGCGCCACGCGTTGGGAGAGCGGGTAGCGGGGTGAGACGTGCGCGGCGGGGAATCGTACGACCGTTACCATAGAAACGGTCGACGAGAACGTGCAGGTTTAGATGCCTACTATACACTCCCCCTTTTGACCTGTTATTGTGTCCTCACAACAGGTTAAACAATAGAGGTTAGGCAGATAAGCGCGGTCTACTAAGTCTTTTAGGACGAACTGGTTCAGGCCGATTGCTATCACGATCTGCTAATACCTCAAACCAATCAGACGGCACAGGTGTTTGCAATAAGCCAGCGAACTTTTGATTACAAGGCTTATAATGCTGACACTCTATGCAAGTCTGGCGGGATATTTCTTTCTTACCTTCCAATCCTTGAAATATTTGAGCCACTTCCGGATCAGCTAACTGTGACTCTCGTACGGACTCTGCATTCCAACGAGGCGTGTCTTCAATAACCGAACAGACATCGCAAGCCTTCCGCGTCTCTTCGTCACAGAGCGGCTGACTAAGCGTATCAGAAAGTACGTTGAACTTACCGGGCGTATGCTCCACTTGAAGATCGAATGCCTGCAGCTTCATTGCCCAGCGAACCAGCCTACCACCTGTAGGTGACTTAAGGGTAAGAAGCCACTTCAAAGGCTGGTGATCACTACGAACGCGTACCGAGTGTCCATCAATGTAGCCACGTAACTTCTCGCAGGCCCACACCATCGCAAGGACCTCCCTCTCTGTGGTCGAGTAGTTACGTTCGGCTGCTGTGAGAAGACGACTGGCATAAGCTATCGGGCGCTCTTCGTGAGCTGACTCCTCCTGGAGTAAAGCAGCACCGAAAGCATTGCTGCTGACATCAGTCCTCAACACGAAGGGACGGCTGTAATCTGGTTGGATAAGAATCGGAGAAGAGGTAAGTAAGCGCTTAAGTTCTTTGAAAGCTTGGTCTTGGGCTTCTCCCCACACCCAAGCTTGGTCTTTTCTGGTAAGCATCGTTAAGGGTTGTGCGATATTCGCGAAACCTGGAACGAACTTACGAAACCGCGAACAAGTCTGTAAGAAGCTCTTAATATGCTTCACAGTTGTTGGTGGTTTAATGTTTTGTATGGCACGTACCTTAACCGGATCAGGCGAAATACCTTCTTTGAAGACATCCTGATACTGGTCAATCGGGCATGCGAGTTCATTACGCTCAGCAGGTGACAGCTTAGGACTTTCGTCCACTCTAAGCACATTCGCGGAAGCGCACTCCACGAAATTGCGAGAGGACTCACACCGAAGCGGATAAACAGCGTGAGGACGATCGGCCGTGAACCAGCTGTTCGAATCTATGTTGAAAACTAGTCGCGCCTTACGTATGAAATCAATGCCAAGAAGTGTATCACTGGTACGTGAATGAGGGAAAATGACAAAAGTAATAGGTACCACTAGGTCACTCTGGGCTAACTTAACCTGTACGTCCGCGAGTTTGACCTCAAGGGTACGCACGACTCCATCCGCGAGTCTTACTGTCATTTTACTATTTCGGAAAGGGTGACGTTTATTTTGCAACCAATTGTAAAGCCTAAAGCCAGCAATGCTACGCTTTGCGGCGGTGTCAATTAAACCGGTACCACGACAACCTAAAATCACGATATCGAGAATAGGACGATCGCCAGTACCCGTTAACCGTTCACCCGAAGCCGAAATGGTAGATGCAACTACCGAGTCCAACTGCGAACCCTGAGTTACATTACAATCATTACAAGAAACATTGCCTCTGAGAGACAAACATTCGTAGGTACAAAAGGTATTGTTATTCTTTGACAAAATTGATCTATGATAACCAGTAGGTATAGTATTCTTAGGTCTACGCACACTACGCGGTTGATCACTTTTACGATTATTATGTTTAATACGATTATCGATATGATTATCACTGTAAATGTAGCACGAACTAAATGAGTTGCACTTCTCACAGTCTGCACGTATAAAACCATGTGATTTGCACCGGTAACAAGACAGCGGAGAATTATTATTAGAAACCGATTCACTCTTTTGTTTCAATCGAACGCAAGTCTTAAGTTCGTGTCCTCCACGTTTACAATAAACACAGAAACTTTTACCTTTCGTGCTAGTAGTTACGTTTACCGCACGCGAGTCCGTATTCGTTGTCGGCGTCGAAGAAGACGCGTTGCCGTTGAGACGTTTCGTCGACGTTGGCCCATCGCGCGTAGGTACGCACGGGGCGGTCAACGACACTTGTTCAACGCGGCGAGCGACGACCTCCGCGCTCGCGCCGTTTCGCGCCGAGCAGCTGACATCAGACGTAGGTACATTTCCGTCGCGAGGCCGAACTTCGGACAAAGACTCCTCAATTGCTCTGGTTTTCTCATATAACTCGTCTAAGGTGGACACTTTATTTCTCGTTAGACGATCTCGAATGTTTTTTCTTAACAAGCCGTAGATCATGTCTATTTGCATCTGTTCTTCAACTTTATATGGCAATCTAGCGATATGGGCGCGAAGACGGGCGATGAAAACTTCCGCGCGTTCCTCACTTTGGTCGGCCGCGAAAATATCTCGAAATATTTTATGCGGCGGACGAGGTACACCGTACATACTGCGGAGTTTTGATACCGCGTCATCCCATGAGCTGATGGTTGCCTTGACGCCTCGAAACCATACCGCGGCATCGCCTTCTAGAAGCATCGGTAGGCCTTTGAGTGCGTGTTCGTCACTCACATTAACACACTCTTTGTATATTTTAACGGAGTCTAAGAATGCCTCCAATATTTCTGGATTATCGGCTGAACCTGCGCCACTAAATCTTGCTGAGCACTTGGCGAAGTTGCCGGAAGGCTGCACAGACGTGGACAAGGTCGGCGACGGGGAAGTAGGAAGATCAGTCTGGTTGGCGCGCGAGGCCAAAAAAGTTTCCACCAACATTCGGTTGGCATCAGCTTGAGCCTGAGCGAAGGAAGCCAACAAAGACGCGATACGCTCCTCCATTCCCTCATTTTGAGTCTCACTTGCACTAGCAGCGACGCGAGGCATTTTGAAAAATGCCGGTTAGGACGCGACGCGATCACAGTTCACAGAAGTACTTAGTTACGTAACAGTTTTTCGGGCCACTAGTTGGAGCGCCAGTGTAATAGGTTGGAGAGAGAAATAATAACCTATGCACAGTAAAATAAAAGTATAATCACTAAAAAACACAAAAGAAACAAAATAACTTAGAAAATGGGTCACACGAAAAACTATACTAGGTACTATGAATATGAACGCGCGTACACAGCCGCTAGGCTCGCAGAGGACTGTCGGCGCGGGGGCGCGTGCGCCACGCGTTGGGAGAGCGGGTAGCGGGGTGAGACGTGCGCGGCGGGGAATCGTACGACCGTTACCATAGAAACGGTCGACGAGAACGTGCAGGTTTAGATGCCTACTATACGCATTATTTTTCGATAAACTGTAATCTATTAGGTATATTAACCCGACTACCTGAATAATCATGTCAAACCCTAACCTAACCTATAGTTCGCGCGCGAGTTGAATGCAGAGTAAATGTATGGTGACACATACATTTTCTCTGCATTCAACTCGCGCGCGAACTTTACAAGAAAGAGACAAGAAAACGTAAATACAATAAATATACTCAGAACATTGAACGGTTCACAATATTTCGACAGTTTACAATCTCGCGGGATAGAAACCGTAAGATTATAATCTAACGGTTTTTACAATCTTACGGTGACATGCATATTGCACTTGTAGCTTGCGATATTCACGGCCCAGTAAGCCAGTAATTCGCACGGGCACAAGTCACAACACCACACCACACAAATCTTCTAAATTATTCTCAACATACATTTCACACCGTCGGCGGAGCATCTTCAGGAGACGTTGACTTGATCATGCAGAATGGAGAAGTTTCATGATGTTGTGAATATCATATTTAACACAACGGAAGTAAAATATAGATTAAAACTAATAAATCAGTGGTTTTTTTTTACAATCCATCAATAAATGACTGAGAAATGACGATTTAAAAGTTTACTCAAGTGAGAAATTTTGTGAGTGAGTTTTAATACCTACCTAGCCGAGATTTAATACTTCAAAATTATCTTCACATACAAATTAAGTGCTTTTTATTCAATTAAGTCACGTTAAGTCCATTTATTTCTTTTATTCGGCTTTATAAAGTCTGTTGATAGGGAATTATGACGTCACGTCTCCCGTCTTGCAAGCGCAACTTTAAAGTTCCATAACTTTTTCATTTGTTGAGATATTTTAAAGATTCTTTCATATTTTTGTTTTATTTTGTCTTAATTCTCATGTTAAAGTTAAAAAAAAATGGTAAACTTCTCCATTTTGTGTCAAGTCAATATAGTTTAATTTGCATGAATCCGCCACAGCTACAATGCACACTATGAAGTGCATTATAGTGTGCATTGTAGCTGTGGCGGATTATAGTAATTTAAACTTCTAGTTTCTTCATTATCAGGTTGTAGTTTTTAACATTTCTATTGTGAGTATAGATAAATATTAAAATAAGTTCAAGCGAAATGCTTCAGAATAAGGATCAAATTTCACAAACAGGTAAGACTGTAACATTACATTTATTTTCTTAAGGTTCGCTTTTCTTGATATTTCCCTAAATCTCTGTCTTGTGCTCGGTTGTACAAAAGCAAACAGAAAAAAACAATATAAATTCAGACAGTTCTCAAATATCGCCGGCAAAGTTTCATTGACGATATTTGGTAATGGATATCGACAGACAATGTGAACATTTTCTAATGTTTTACATTGACTCATAGATGAATATAGTGTTGGAAAATCAATGTTTTCATCGTATAGATGAAAATTTTTCAAAGACTGACTTAACGGTAGGGATTGGGCTATAGAGGCAGAGCAGCAACTAATTTTACTACCTTTGACTCTAAGTGTCATAAGATTATTACAGGATCTAAATAAGATATGAAAAAATTCTGAACTATAACATACATCTCCACTTAAACTTAAAAATGTTATTTTATTTAAATAGTCACATTGTGAAGATAAAGTTACATCATGTGTGAAATTAATACCGTTGAACATGAGAGCTAATTGTATTTTACTTTCTTCCCTGAATGCAGTGTCATAATTTAATACTCTACCACCAGTCGAACAACTTATCTGAGAAGTTTCCATTTCGTGCTCACTCTCATGAGGAACAGTGACATAAAGATCATAGCCAGGAGCTACTGGGGCATTTGACGACAAATCAAAGTCACAAGCAACAAAGGGTTTTAACTTATACCACAAATTTGAAAAGAAAGTATCATCAAACTTGGTTACACTTTTATTCCATAGCATAATACATATGTTTCCTGCCAATTTAACTTTAAAACTTTTTAATTCGTGCAACTCAATGTTTTCATGCAAGTGTAAGTTGCCATATTCGCTAAAGAACTTCTGAAATATTGGTGTGGCGTAACATACTGGTTTTGTAGAAGTTGAATAATATTTCCTTCTAACAAGTATTATTATCACTTCATAGCTTTCAAAATCCAACACATCGAAAGGATACATACTCTCCAAAATGCCATAGCCTTTAATTTTTTTTAAATCCTTCAATTCCATAAGTTCATCAAAATAATATCTTACAATATGTGAAATATATATTGTGAAACTTTCGAATTGTAGATTATTGCTATTCAAGTCTTCAAATGAAGTAATCCGAAAACTAGGCAAACAATTTAGAGTGTATTGTAATTTTTTTAGCTTAGCCTTTTTTAAGAGAAAACATAAGAGTTGGGGATTCATCAACCTAACACGATTATCCACAAAATGGACATTTGAAATGTTTTCGAATGCATCTTGATATGGGTACAGTTCTTGTACCTTCAAATTAGAGTTAAAAGGAAATGTAAATGTAAAATTTAAGGTTATATCTTTTATGGTGGGACACACTTTTACAATAAAAATAAAATCTTTTAGAGAGATGCCAGCATACGTAACATCTAATGTGGTCAAAAATCGCATCGTCTTGACTGCAGGTAACAACACCGTTTTAAGATCAGACACTCCACAAACATTTAACTTCTTCAGATTCATGAATTTGGATAGGAAAAAATATGATAACTCCGGCGACTTTCTCAGTGGCGAGTTGCAACATAATGGACAAGAAGTAACAACGTCTCTTAAACGATTACAAGTATTGTACACATTGTATAACGATCTCCCGTCCAACTTTTCGATGATTATAACGAGAATTTCATTAGGCAAATTCAATATATTCATTTTGTTGTGCACTTTGCAAATTTTGTTATTATGACGGATGACCTATTATGATAATAAGTCAGTAATAAGTCATACACATTTTTTTAATTTACTGGTTTAACGGCTCTGGATTCTAGTCCTTCTGAGATGTCATAAATAACCCACAATAATATGTCTGTGACCTGTGTCATTACCAGACAACTGTAGAAGAAAGATCAAAGAATTATTTAAGCCAGACAAGTAACTAAGAGGATAAAGACAGGCAACTCCATAGACAAAATTGGAAACTACGAAACGGAGTTGTGGGAGTGACCTTGAAACGTAACCCGTGTCTCACTCTTCCCTGTTACGTCTAACGAAGGGTTTCATTCATGACCAGTATGGCTAGCATGCGCACTACGAGTAAAATTATTTCTACCCGTTATCTCTCTGTCTACCGAAGCTAACATGGTTACTTGTCAAAAGTAGAGATAAAAGTAATATTTCTTATCTGTGGTATTTTTCTCTACGAACCTTTACATGTCGACTATTTTTTTCTTGTAATATACCGCATTTTATGCATTTTAGGGTAAATGAAAAATTTGCCGGCAGCGACAACATCTCTCTCTCTCGTCGCGAGATAATCTCGTTGTGCGCATGCTAAGCATACAGGCCTAATCGCTCTAACAATATAAAGCAGATCCGAAGGTAGTTTGGCAAACTATTTTATGTCAAAAACCGGTAATAGTGATGGATTTGGACGTAGGTACTGTTTGTGATCTTGGTTAGCAAAATATATTGTTTTTTTTTTTTATAATTACCTGTTTTGTGGTACTTCAGGATATTAGTTATTGACAAAATAAAACATTAGTGATCAATATTTATATAAGAGAAATACCACTCATTGACTAATCACGATATCTCAGGAACTATAAGGCTTACAGACTTGAAATTTGGAAAGTATGTTCCTTCCATGGTGCAGACGTTAGCTAAGAAACGGTTTTGAGAAAATTTACCCCTAAGGGGTTGAAATGGGGATTGGAAGTTTCTATGAAAGTCATTTGTTTTTGAAGTTAGAGACATGAAATGTGGCAATTATGTTATAAGTTATAAATAATAAAAACTTCTATAGGCAGTTTTACGAAAATGGACCCCAAAAGGGTGAAATGGGGGTCGGAAGCTTACATGAGAATTCTGAGTTTTTGAAGTTAGGGAGTTAATAATAATCTGTGTAAGCAATTTTACGAAAATCCACCCCAAAGAGGGTGAAATAGGGGTTGGAAGTTTGTATGAAAGTCCTATGTTTATGAAGTTAGAGACTTGAAAATCAGGATTTAGGTTATTAGTTTTAAATAATAACAACATCTATAAGCAATTTTACGAAAATCCACCCCAAAAGGGGTGAAATGGTGGTTGGAAGGTTACATAAAATTTCTATGATATTGAAGTATAGACATGAACAATCAGCATTAAGTTTTTAGTTTTAAATAATAAAAACCTGCTTAAGCTATTTAAAGCCTCTATAGTAATAAGTAGAAAACACTCGATAAGCATATAATCATACTTTATTAGCAATTTACACACAGAAACACGTCCACCATATTATTACAATTAATCATAGAGTTCCAGACCAGTGTTGCCACTCTACAAAACCATAGAAGTGCTACCATATGCAATCCATTTTAAATTTCCGTCTAACAATAGATAGGGTTTTTGCAGCAGGAAAATTTCATAATCTTATAGGAAATCAGAAATTGTACGCGGACGAAGTCGCGTACGACCTCTAGTTTACTATAAACAAACTTTATTTATTATAACTAAGTTGTAATAGAATAAGACAAAAGATAATTGTATTACCGTTGGCTTCCTAAAAATATCATGGTATAATACCGGGACCGACGGCTTAACGTGCTCTCCGAGGTACGGGGGTGAAACACCGCCAATTTCCTAACTCCGGGCTAGTACTGAGAATTTCAAGTCAGAAAAACCCATCATTAAATTATGGCCCGACCGGGGACTCGAACTCGGGACCTCGTCGGCCGCAGTTATTCGTAGATTGGTCTTTGCAACGAAGATTGTTTTACCCGGGACGTAAAAACGGTTTCGGGTTTCGGTTTCGGTTCAGATCTGGCATGGAGTATTGCTGCCACCTTTGGGATGGATCCGCCAAGTACCAACTCGATACATTAGACTCTATAGATCGCCGGGCCCGAAGGATAATAGGCGATCAATCACTTACGCAGGCGAAATTGCTCAGTTTACAGCACCGACGCAATGTCGCCTGCTTATCGGTTTTTTATCGGATATACCATGGAGAGTGTGCTCAGGAACTTCACAACCTTGTTCCTCCTTCCCCGTTCTACCACAGAACAGCGAGAAACCGTCTGCGTTGGCATCCTTATGTGGTTGATGTTCAATCGGCCCGCACAAAACGTTTTTGCTCGACGTTTCTGATCCGAACCGCTAGGGTGTGGAACACCCTCCCAGCGCACGTGTTTCCTGCCACGTATAACTTAGGTACCTTCAAGGCAAGAGTGAATAGGCATCTTCTAGGCAAGCGCGTTCCAACCTAGACCTCATCATTGCTTTGCACTAAGCATGATTGTCGTCAAGCGCAAGCCTATCTCACAATAAAAAAAAAAAAAAAAAAAAAAAACCGTCGCAGAACAGAAAACGGTCTTTAGAAACGGTACGTCGTCGTCGCAACGCCCACCAGTAATGAGTAAAGTATAGACAACGAGAGGTCGTTGTCTATACTTGATAAATTGAGGAATTTACATAGACCGGCCCTGTCAAACAAAGAATGTGGGCGTATGTCTAGTAACGCCATCTAGTCTGAAAAGCGGGAACTTGCTTGCAACATATGCCCCATGGGGCTTCTTGAATGAAAGCTTGAAAACGTATGACTCGGTCATAGATAATATAGGTCATAGCCGTACTAAGCCGTAAGGCCAGTTTAGTGGTGCACAAAGAGTATATAATCACTATGGTGGTGCACTCACCGGGCGGCACCCGCAGCGTGTGGTGGTGAGTGAAGGCGGCGGGGGTGGTTATAAGGGTGTGCGCGCGCTCGGGCTCCGCACCCCCGTACCAAATCTCCCAGCCATCTGCACCCTCGTCTGTTAACAATTTTACAGACTATAGTACTGAAAAAAGCTCTTTACAAATAAATAGCCTTAAAGCGCTGTGCGCTCACGAGCTGAAAACAGAGGCGCGCGGGGGTGAAATGGAGCAAGCGCATGTCGCAAAAAATGCAAGAAATCATTTGTAATTAAATAAATATTTACTTTTTAATACAAATTAATCATTGTGTTTGATTTAGAAATATGAATTTAATCTTATATTTCTAGAGCAAATTACTGGTTTCATTAAGGAAAAAAATTGCTTTAAAAGGTAAACTAAGAGGTATGTTTAATAGTATATTGTGATACAAGGGTGGAAAGTAGGTTATTGCAAACGAGCTGTCATTAATAAGCCCGAGCCGAAGGTGAGGGTTTTTAATGTCACGAGTTTGCAATAACCTTCACACCCGTGTATCACACGACGTTTTTCAATACAGTTGTGGGAAATAGTAATAAACAAATCAAAGAATTGTAAGCCGTCATATATCTTTCTCGAGATTTTGGAGGCAAAATTCCATCTTGCGCAGTTTTCGCCTCAGATAAAATATCTGGTGGAGTTAATTCCATTTCATCATTAGTACTAGAACTCATATTAACAAAAATATAATCAATTTATCACATAAAACCAACCAATGTGACCATGCGATTTAGGCCAGCAGACCCGAAATCTGTAAATAAGATAATAAAATCATTATGTAATAACAAAGCTCCTGGGGTAGACAGGATAAGAGCAATTGACATAAAGAAGTTGTGTGGCAAAATCAGTATCGTACTCGCAAAGTTAATAAATGAAAGCGTAATAACTGGAAATTATCCTCCCCTACTCAAAACTGGGATCGTCCGACCAATACACAAAAAAGGTAGTAGGACTGAATACGACAACTATAGACCTATAACTATTTTACCTACCATTGACAAAATAGTTGAAAAATACATAAGCGAACAAATCCACAGGTTTTATGCAAATAACGATATATTAACTAAAAACCAATATGGATTTCAACCACATAAGAATACCGCACAACTACTTTCAGCATTCACGGATAGCTTGTACCAACATATAGACAGGAAAGAGCATGTTCTAGTAGTATTCATCGACTACAGCAAGGCTTTTGATACGCTCAGACACGACAAGCTACTACAAAGTCTATATGATTGCGGAGTCAGAGGTAAGTTACTGAATTGGTGTGAAAATTATCTCCTCGATAGATCATACCAGGTAAGAGTTGGTGATGCTGATAGTTTCCCTGTCCGAGTAACGGAAGGCACAGCTCAAGGCTCAGTCCTTGGGCCACTGCATTACCTCACTTACGTAAATAGCCTCTCTAATACCGTAAAACAGTGTGAGATCTATCAGTTCGCAGACGACACCTGTCTAGTAGCCGCTGGATGCAGTGTAGAGGAGGCCCTATTAAAACTCCAAAGAGAGTTTGATATACTGGTAAAGTGGTCACACGACGTGGGACTGGTACTAAACGCTGGTAAAACTAAATTAATGTATATTAGCACTACTCACAACAGAAGCTCGTTTATACCTAAATTAATTGCGCATTCACATCCTTGCCTCCACGTGAATAATAACGGCACTCCAACTCCTTGTAAATGCGATACGATAGAACTTGTAGAAAGGCACACCTACCTTGGCCTGGTCATTGATGATCGATTAAATTGGAAAGAGCACATCAATCGTGTTTGTGACAGATTAAGAGGGATATTAGCAAAATTCTCTGTAATAAAATTTAAAATACCATACAAAACTCTTCTATTACTGTATAAATCTTTAGCGGAATCGATCATACAATATGGTTTGTCAAGCTATGGGAGAACATGTAAAACACATCTTGATCGCATTTTTTCACTCCAATTGCGCATTTTAAAAGAAATAGTCCCAAATAAATTAAAAATAAGCTTTAAAGAAGATTATCGAAAAGTATTCGGTTTGTGTAAAATTATTCCTATTCATGATAAAATTAAATTAACATTACTAATTGAACATTACTTTAACGAAAAGTTTAGGAAAGTGCAGAAGGTATACTCAGCTCGCAGAAACGATAACGTTAAACTACAACTACCTAAATTCAATAACCTATACGGGAAAAGAACGCTAAGCTATGTAATACCTAGTCTAATTAATGAGCTTCCTAAGAGTTTGAGAGACGTCATTACACATAAAAATATAAAATTTAAACTAAAACAATTCTTTATACAACTTACACTTACCAAATACTCATAATGCACAAAATATCTTAGCGATATAATATTACGTATTTAATCATCTAACATTATTTATTATTTATTTATCTTCTAAAAGTTTTCAACAACAGAATCACCCTGTATCATGAATCTTATGGACTAGCGATATGAAATATGTCAACAAGTTTTTATGCTCTTTGTAACATTGTGTATTTTAAAATGTGGGTAGACATTTAATAATACGTTCGCTTATTTGTTAGTATTATGGAGTGTAGAAGATAGTTAGTATTTAGGTATAGTTATGGTTAATTAATATATAGGTAGTTGCTTATTTGTTAGTAATTATAAATAGTAGGTATAGTAGGTAATAATTTATGATTTATAAGTAATATTATATATAGTCCATAATGTCGAGGGCTCGTTGGTGTACAGAAAAACTCAGTTGAGTTTATGCTACACCAAATAGACTAAGTTTGTAACTTTTTGTTTTTTATATGAATAAATAAATAAAAAAAAAAAAAAAAAAAAAAAAAAAAAATTTCAGCAAATGGCGCGTATTTACACCTGGACATATTTTTTTTTTTCCAACGAAACTAGGCTACGGGTTCGTACCTACGTGTATACAGCCTATAAGATTTTTGTCAAATGTTGAAAATAATTAAATTAAAACTGGTAATTAAATATAATCAACAACCATTTAAAAGAATTTTGGAAATTCAATGCTAAAACGTACGGATTCATTCATTTTTCCTCGTAAAAAGCCTATCCGGTTATATTCTATGTATGAAAACTCCTTGCTACTAAACTTTTTTAATTGAGTTGGAAAATTTAAAACTAAATTGCATAAGTAAGTGTCGAGCTTGTAAAAGTAAGTCACGACCGTGTAAAAGTAAGATGCCTATGCGAAAGATTCAATTTTCGAATCATAACTACAGCCTTTGAAAGTGCGCCATGTTTGACAACTGTATTGAAAAAAATAAAGCGTCTGAAGCGGGCCAATGTGCTCGACAGTGTGCAGATATGAGGACGCTGGTCCTCTTCTCTGGAAAACTCAATCAATGAAACAAATCAAATCTGCTTATAGTCTGTCGACTGATTGCAGAACCTAATCAGGGAAAAGAAAAAAATTTAGTATGGATATAATATGAGTAAGTATAGATTACCGGGCAGCCTCCTCACCGGCGCTCCGGCGGCGGCGCTGGCGGGGCGCGCGGCGGCCGCGTCCCGCAGCGCGAGGCACTCGGGCGCCGCGCACACGGCCACGAGCGCGGCGGCGGAGGGCCGCCACTCGGGCGCTCCGCTCCAGCACCGCCGCATCGTCTCCAGCATGCTGCACGGATATTGCAGGTCCTGGACACACACACATGGTTTGAAGTGAAACTTCTTTAGAATCGTTGTGATTTGATAATACGATGAAACAAAAAAGGTGTAGCGGTTACACAGTGCAAATTAGATGGCGCTAATTGTATCTTCACTGCATAATAAGATAATCGGCTGAAAACTTATAAGTTACATACAAGCCTGAATCACGATATCGAGGTTGTTTGAGAATAGCGCTATATATAGACCGTTCCAACTTACAACGGTCGGACCAGAAAGGTCCCCGGGCACAACACCAGCCCGGAGGAAGATCTTCCTATTGGTGCGGACGACATATCACTCACTCGTCCCACAAAGGGACACTGTACGGTACACAGTCCAACCGTACATTTTGCTCCATCAGCATTAACCAAATTTTCAAAAAAAAAATTAGCATAGCATTTAATTATAATTATTTTAATAATTATAATTTAACTTTTTAGCAATCAATAAATTATCAATCTATCATTCACGGTCCTAGACCGCACAGACACCAAAAAAAAACGCGTGGTGTCGTGGGACACCAGTTAGGGACGAAGTTCCTTGTTACATAAATATTAATTTCAAGTTCTATTTATACGAACTTTTTTTTTTAATATTTAAAAAAATATTAGCTTATATTATTACCTTAACACTAAAGCATTAAACTTTAATTTCGAATGTAGTATATTTTGTCTTCGTAAAAAAATCTTACTAATTTTCGTTACGGACGTTTTTGCCGGCTAGGGTACCCCTCCGCTTCGTTCCAAAAACATAGATACTCATAATAGAATTTAGCTTGCAAGATAATGAGATAAAATACAAGTTATATATATCTCATTCTCTCGTAGGCTACTTTTCTGAAGTTTCACTTCTAAGATTTATATTTTAAATAATTTTAATTAATATAAAATAAATATTTAAAAAAAAAGAATTAAATGTTCGTTTTCACTTTTATAGGCAGTCCCTTTGACTGCCAATTTTTTTAATTGTTTACTAGATGATGTCCGCGTGGATTTTTTTTATATTCCCGCGGGAACTCAATAATTTTCTGAGATAAAAAGTAGACTATGTCCTCCCTTGGGATGCAACCTACCTCTGTACTAAATTTCATCAAAATCGGTTCAGAAGATGAACTGGGAAAGCGTAGCAGATATACAGACCCACTTTCGCATTTATAATATTAGTATGGACAATGGACATAAATGACATTCTAGAGGATTTTCGGGACGCTGATAACAGAAATAACGTCAATTTCGAAAATGCACTCGCTTAGCTCGTGATTAAATGAGCGTCATGCTTACCCTAGGTGACAAGGGAGGCCTCGCTCCCTCTAGAACAGCCTCCTTAACGGCCTCGTGACCCTCGAAGGGTTGCCGTAGAGTGAAGATCTCGTAGAGTAGCATTCCGTATGAGAAGCAATCAACCTGTGGAATAATAATAGAGTGTTTTCGGAAGCGATTTGTGTTTGTATTTTTGAAGTGAAACTTCTTTACAATCGTTGTGATTTGAAAATTCGATGAAAAGAAAAAGCGACACCAAAAAGAGACAAACATATTCATAACTAGGATTTAGCCTGCGAGAGAATGAGATAAATATAACTTGTATTCTCTCGTAGGCTACTTTTCTTAAGTTTCACTTCTGCCGTGTAACTGCAGAAAGCAGGTCTCCCTGTCTCACTCCTTTAGGTATTGGAAACTCTTCTCCACGCGATTCTGTCTTAATTTGTGCGGCTCTTGGTATACACATTTCTAATAATTCTAACATTATTTTTATGTACTCCTTGCTGAAGAAATCTTCTAAAGTAGGTCATGTTACAGCGAATCGAATGCTTTGTTATAGTCTACAAAAGCGATGTATAAGGGTTTTTATAAGGGTTTTCTGTATTCCTGACTCTTTCTCTATCAATTGCTTCAAAACATGTATGGTCTATTGCTGAGCACCCCGCACGGAAGCCTGCTTGTTCTATTGGCTGTTGTTCGTCTAAGGTTTGACTGAGGGCTAACCTGTAGTGGCTAAAAAAACAGGTCCAAGGGACAGTAGACCAAAGCATTTGATATTAATTTCAATTGATACGTATTCCCGAGAAAAAGAGAAAGACAGACAGACTGACAACGAAGTAATCCTGTAAATGATGATGTAAGGGTTCCTTTTTTCGTTATGTAAAATACCTTCTCCGTGTATTCTTCCTCGCCGTTGTAGCGCATGATTTCTGGCGCCATGAAGCCTTCTGTACCGCCGAAACCTTTGGTGCCAGACGGCGGCGCCAGTCGGGATATACCTGCGAACACATTTGAATTCCAAATTACGTGTGTGACTTGCACACACACACTTTTTTTTTAATATTAGAACTACTACTACTACTACTTACTTACTAACGCTTGGCTGCAATCAGACTTGCTCGCAAGTAGTGATGCAGCCTAAGGTGGAGCGCGCTTGCCTAGAAGATGCCTTTTCACTCTTTATTTGGAAGCCGGAAGGGCGTTTCATATCTTAGCGGTTTGAATTAGAAACGAGGAAGCAAATCGCTTCGTACGCGTTCGTGGGATTTCAACTATATGCGGATGCAGACCCTAACGATGCCTTTCTGTACGATAGTAGAAAGCTGAAGGGGGAACAAGATCAAAAAGTTCTTTAGCACACTGTCCGAAATATATCCTGTTAGAACACTGATAGACATTCAACTTTGCGCAGATAATCCAAGCTTTTTTGAGCTCAGAATGTCTGCGCTACGTCACCAATGAGTCAACTCACCATAATCGCCAAGTTTGACGTGCACGTCGATCGGTTCCGCGCTAAACTCCACCGACTCCGCGTCCTGAGGCGCCGGCAGTGACCACACCAGCACGTTCTCAGACTGCAAACGGAGAAGTTTACCATTTTTTATTTATTTATTCTGAAAATTAATAAAATGTACTAATATAATTAAACTTTTAAATTGTCATTTCTCAGTCATTTATTGATGGATTTTAAAAAAACACTGATTTATTAGTTTTAATCTATACTTTACGTACGTTGTATTAAATATGATATTCACAACATCATGAAACTTCTCCGAAACCTAACGCTTTAGATAATTTTGTCTCCAATAATACTTGCTTGTATTGATGCCAGCTATTCATTAATACAGGTTTTATGAGTGGCCGCTAGTTCGAAAAAAAAGCCGGAATGGTAGGTAGACCAAGATTTAAGATTCGATTCGAAAGCACTTTCAACAAATTTATTTGAATTAAAAAATATAAGTTTGAGTTACAATTTTGAAACAAATTAAATTACAGGATAAGAATAGCAAAAAATATATATTGGAACGAAGTTCCCTAAGCGACGATGCGGAGGAGTACCCTAACCGGCAAAAAACGTCCGTAACGAAAATGTGTGGCGTAAGATTTTTATGTATAGTTTATTCGAAATTAAACCTTAACAGTAAAACATTAAAGTTTAATTTCAAATGTAGTATATTTATATTTAAGACCTTTTGTCTTCGTAACAACGTCTGTTTTTCTTTTTACCTCGACTAGTACTATAAATTAATATTATACTACTACTATTATTAATATTTATGTATTACTAGCGAATGCCCGCGACTTCGTCTGCGTGGTTTGAGGTTTTATGCTCCCCGCGGGAACTCTTTAATTTTCCGAGATAAAAAGCCATGGCCTATGTGCTATTCCAGACTATAATCTATCTCAGTGCCAAATTTCAGCCAGATTCGTTCAGCCGTTGGGGCGTGATTGAGTAACAAACATCCATCCATACAACCATCCAAACTTTCGCATTTATAATATTAGTAAGAAGTAAGAAGGAACTTCGTTCCTAGCTGGTGTCCCACGACACCAAACGATTTTTTGGCAAAAGTTACCTTCAGGTCTCTGTACAGCACTCGGTGAGCGTGTAGGTATTCCAACGCGCGGGCCACTTGCAGAGCCAACGCGTGCGCTGTCCTCGGCCCAACGCGCGCCCCGCAGCCTCTGTAGCGGCGGAGACCACTCTCTAACGAACCCTATTGAAGTAGATAGATAGGTAGAATAGATAAATTCTTTATTGCCACACCTGAGGACAAAATATATTGAGCTAGCTTTTGCCCTCAGCTTCGTTCACGTTAGGTTCGAGTTTCATACAAATTTCTTCTTAGCTTCAAACAAATTCTTTCTTAGCGGATGCCTAATAGCTATCTGTATGCCTAATTTCAGCCGGTTCCGTGCAGTGGTTTGAGCTGTGCGGTGATAGATCAGTCAGTCAGTTTCCCTTAGTTACTGTTTGGCAGTTAACACTCAGTTAAAACGAAGGCAAAAGTTTGTGTATTAAAACATACCTGTGGAGCCACGGCCAGCAATAGCGCCAACGGGGCAGCGCAGACTGCGACCAGGGATAGAACGTGTGGATGCCGCAGACGCGACAGAATCCCCAGCTCTTGACGCAGGCCACAGTAAGCCCTGCACGCCGCGCCCCACGAGTCCCTCTCCCAGCGCGACACCGCCGCCTGTGACGTCATTCATAATTCAATATGGCGGATGATACAAGATGGCAGATTTATTGGAGGTAATGCCAATAAATCTGGCCATCAATTTAAAATAAGATATCCCTTTGGGTGACACGCCAGATGTAAATGTCATTTTACACAATGTAGGCGTATACATACACCTACATGGATGACGTAAACATGACGCGGCTACGTTAGCCAATCACATGCCGCCGCCTGAATCACAGTAACGAAGTTCTTTCGGAATTGTACTATATATAGAACTTTCAACCTACAACAGTTGACCCAGCTGGGATCCCCGAGCATGACACCGGCTGGGAGGAAGATCTTCCTATTGCTTCGGGCGAGCATACCACACGCTCCCGATACAGTAAACCTTCTAACTGTACCTATGTACTACTGTATGTTCAAATCGTAATAATTGTGCTATAATCTTTTTTTTCTCTGGGGAAGGAAAATCCTCATTGGATACCTCAGGAGGCATGCCAGACTCCTTTGGGGATGAAACCCAGCGACCTACGGACTAAAAAATTGGCGATAGAAGTGAAAACGAATATTTCAATTGTTTTTAATTATTATTATTTTTTTAATTAAAAAAATACTTAAAATATAACACCTACCTATATAACCTTAGTCTAGTCTTCGTAACAACGCGAGGTGTCGGTCACGCATGTCCACATTTTTACCCCGTACCAAAAAGTGCTCAACGCGCGTAAAGAAGTTTTCACTTAAAAAACCTTCTCCCCCTTCCCCGCTCAATCTTTCAGGTCAAGTATTATTGTGCTACACTGACCTTGTAGGCTTGCATCGCGGGCAGGTCCCGCGCCTCGGGCGGCGCGACGGGCTGCAGCGCCTTCACGGCGACGGGACAGGGCTTCGCCCCGGGGCGCCGCCACGTGCCCGTGAGCACGGTGCCGAAAGCGCCGCGCCCCGCCACCGCGCCGCACGTGACGTGCTCCCAGCGCGCGCGTTTACTCTCCTCCACGTCCAAGAGGAGCTACGAACGATTTTACAATATATTTGCTGGTAAAGTTGTTCTTACTGTGATGTGATTGACGACGAGATGGTGATAATGAAAAAAAAATTAACCTTGACCTTATTCGGAATAATAAATCCATAATAGTTTCGGTTTTAATTTTTAAATCTTACTGTAAAAACGGAAATGCTGCACATTGTCCCGAATCAGAAGGCAGTTTCTGGTCATGTCATTTTAATCTTTCTTAATCTTACTTAATATTATAAATGCGAAAGTTTGGATGTATGGATGTCGGTATGGATGTATGGATGTATGGATGGATGTTTGTTACTTAATCACGTCACAACAGCTGAACGGATCTGGATGAAATTTGGCACAGAGATAGATTATAGTCTGGAATAACACATAGGCTACTTTTTATCCCGGAAAATTAAAGAGTTCCCGCGGGAACCACAAAACCTCGATCCACGCGTATGAAGTCGCGGGCATCAGCTAATATAACATAAAATAATGGTAATTATTTACTTCAAAATATTAATATCTAAGTAACGATTTAAGTTCGTGACGCATCGATATTCGATATAATTTATGTTCTAGCCTAACCCATTTTCCCATACTCTTTTAATATGGGTAACTTCAAATCAAGAGTGAATAGGCATCTTCTAGGCAAGCGCGCTCCACCTTAGGCTGCATCACCACTTGCATGCAAGTCGGATTGCAGCCAAGCGCTAGCCTATATATTAAAAAGAAACCTAACCTAACTTAAGATTTTGCCAAAAAATGTAGTATAAATCAAACAAGATTTGGAGAACAAGTATTATGGATAAAAGATTGTATGCATCAGTATTTCTGCTAAAAAAAATGTTATTTTTTGATGATTTTTATTTCTATTTGACTCGTGACTTATGCTAGTATTTGGTAATCTTTGGGTAATTGATTTACTATTTGAGATTATGTAAATCATCATCATCATCACATTTACGGGTAAAGGAGACGGTTCAGATTTGTATGGGGCGTAGGCAAAGTCTTGTACAAGCAGAGAAATGAAGGAAAATAAAATACTACACCAGTTTTTATTGGTCAAATCTACGAATTCGTCGAAATTTCAGTGGTAAAATTATTTAATCTTTCCAAGTTATGCAAAACTAAACATGAGTGGGTAACAATGGCGAATTCATATATATGACGTTTTCAAAAGTAAAACAAGTTATTTTGACAGTGATCGCCAGAAATGACATTTCATACATTTCGCGCCTGCTGCCTTCTCTATGGCTGAAGGTTGCCATCAAACGTATCGAAAACTTGAAATACATTTTCATTTTTTTGCTCGTTTCCGTCTCCTTTCCCCAAGCAGTGAACGCGCTCGCCGCGCTCGTGCTACAACCCCACTCACCGTGTCCGGCGCGACGTCAGCCAGCTGCACTAGGGCGTGTGTGGGGCAGCGCAGAGGCGCGCTAGTGCACGCGGATAGTACGCACTCCTCCAGCGTCCAGCACGTGGCCGCTACTGACTGCGTGTTGAACACACCCTCTGTCGACCCCACGCGGGACGACGCTGGAGGAAACGGTTGTTTTTTTAAAAGATAAAATTAAAAAAAATGGCAGTCATAGAAATTAGGGACTGCCGATAGAAGTGAAAACGAATATTTAAATTTTTTTTGAGGTGTAAAACTTCTTAAGGCGCGTTGAGCACTTTTTGGTAGGGGGCAAAAATGTAGATTCGCGTGACCGTGACCGGCATGAAGGTCGACTGTGGAGGAAAACGGTTGTTTTTTAAAAGATCACCACCACCACCACCACTACAGCCCAGTAACGATCCACGGCTGGGCACAGGCCTCCACTCTCATAGCTGGAGAGAGGGAATTAGAGCTTAGACCCACCACGCTGCTCCAATGCGGGTTGGCGGGCTGTAACGACTATTATCATGTTAGGGATAATAACCGGGACCGACGGCTTAACGTGCTCTCCGAGGCACGGGGGTGAAACACCGCCAACTTCCTAACTCCGGACTAGTACTGAGAATTTCTAGTTATAAAAACCCTCAAACCCTAGAAAATCTCAATTATGGCCCGACCCGGGACTTGAACCCGGGACCTCGTCAGCCGCAGTCGAACATGCCAACCACTAGACCAACGAGGCAGGTTTTAAAAGATAAAATAATGTAAATTTGGCAGTCATAGGGATTAGGGACTGCCGATAGAAGTGAAAACGAATATTTAAATAGTTTCTGAAGTGTAAAACTTATTTAGGCGCGTTGAGCACTTTTTGGTAGGTGGTAAAAATGTAGATTCGCGTGACCGTGACCAACATGCTCGCGAACATATAAATATACTACATTCCAAATTAAAGGACTTGACCAGGGCAACTATGGGAGCTTGCCTAGGTGTCAAAAATCAATGTGCAGGAAAGATTTTTTTATTATTGCAATTGTTATATATTATAATTTTCAGATAAAACTGTTTCCGAAGTCTGAAGGCTCACAAAAATTGAAGAAAAGTTTTACCAAATAACTGCTGATTTCCCACGCTAGATGGCGCTAGTTGTTTAGGAAAAAAATAAGCTTTGCATTATTTGGGCAGGGATGAGGATAATACTGGAATAATAAAATTATATTTGCAAGAATTATGTAATTCTTTTATAAATCACGTTTCGTCTTCGTAACAACGCGAGCATGTCGGTGACGCGAATCCACAAGTTTACCCCTACCAAAAAGTGCTCAACGCGGCTAAAGAAGTTTTCACTTGAATTAATTTACAACTATTGTCAACACTGTCACAACAATTTGTCTGCTGTGGCGGATTATAGCAAATTAAACTTCTAGTTCTTTCAATAACATGGACTTCCGCAAAGTAACACCTGCTATTTATTTATTTATTTTTATTTATATATTTATTCTTCGCACAGACTTATAAAAAGCGCTTACGAAAGTCAGATTGATATAGTACAACACAATATTAATACAAAACATTATT
Source organism: Erebia aethiops (assembly GCA_923060345.2). Taxonomy (NCBI): domain Eukaryota; kingdom Metazoa; phylum Arthropoda; class Insecta; order Lepidoptera; family Nymphalidae; genus Erebia; species Erebia aethiops. The sequence goes on along the minus strand of OV281084.1, from coordinate 1,321,703 downwards.
ATGTCATAAAAATTAATAATTTACCTAAGTAGGTACCTAGTCATACAAATTTTACATAATTTGATTTACAAATTATGTCGTATCTTCATAGTAAAAATGTCATAATTTCATAATAAAATGTCATAATAAAAATGTCATAACATTAGAATAAAAAAAAGGTACTCAAGTACATAATTTTCATGTCATAAAATTAAATAAAATATGTAATCACAATACAATACAATATAACAAGTACATAAGTACATAATTTTTATCCTTGGTCATTGAATAGCTTGTGCAGTGTTATAATTTCCATGCGTTTTTAACTTCTAAGTAATCATTTATCTTGTAATAACTATTTTTAATTAAAATTTCTTTTATTTTACTTTTAAACTGTCTATCAGAATTTAGCTTAACTATCCAAGACATTAGCTTTTATTACTAAAGATATTGACTCACTGTTAGACTCTGCCCCAACCCCGCTATCGCCGTCCGAGGCCCGCGATTCTTCCGAGAGCCGCAGACGCCTCGGCTCTGCGTTACCCATTTCTAATCTCCTGAACACCTGCACACACAAAATCCATACTTCCATATCCATAATGTTACTAGTGGTTCGCCCCGAACTGAGACCTCGCGGTATCCATATTTTAGTTTTAACTATATTTTGTAATAAATTTCGTCAAATTAAGGGAAAAAATAAAAAAATAAAAAAATCTGGACTCTATTCCCAATTATCTTTAAAATGATATACCACAACCTTATGTAACGCTATAAAAAATATTTTACTTCGCATTCGCTTCTATGACAGCCCCCTTGAAATAAAGATTTTTATAACTTTTTAAGCCATATTCGGCGGGAGGCCATCGGTTTACATATTATATTTAAATTTGAAGTAATTACGTTGAGTAATTCAGAAGTTATGAGGCTCTGACAGACGGACGGATGGACAAGTGCAAATTCACTCAAGTAGACTCTCTGAGCTTCGCTCGGTCAATAAATGCGAAAGTGTGTCTGTCTGTTTGCTACGCTTTCACAGCCCATCTGTTCAACGGATTTTAATGAAATTTGGTACAGGGATAAGAGGGAGAGGGAGAGAGGGTATTATGTTATAATATTATTATGGATTTTAAGATGCCTTACCAAGGGACGGGTACCAGTCTTCAAGTAACAAGTCCACATGATCAGATATCAGCGCTAGGCTACTATTTATCCCGGAATATTGAGGAGTCCCCGTTGGAATAAAAAGACTTATTCCAAATAAACTAAACTATGTTATTTATTTATTTCTATGTTATATGTGGCAATAAATATTTTATCTGTCTATGCATATTTGCAAATCTGTGTTCACCTGCGCCAGATGTTTGTCGTGATCGTTCTGTTGATGATTATGATCGGAGTGGTCATTGTGATGATCGACATTGGACTGGAAGTCCCTCAGACACGCCGGACAAGGCGCCACTCTTGTTATGAGGCATCTACCCTCCGATGTGTGGACGAAACGGGTACCTAGAGAAAGTTAACTCTTTAAGCAGTTTAAGGTGAAATCAAAGCCGGATCTCGCAGCGGAGTTACGCTCGACGTAATTGAAGACGTATGTCATGTCTTGGTCAAATGTGTCCGAAACGAATTGGTAAAATTTCATTTTAAGACAAGGTTTAATATTGATTTGAAATTTTAAAAGAGAAAAGAACAACTGGCGAGTTTCTTGCCGGCCATAATGATGCCAGCCCTCGCTTCGCTCAGGGAAGCAACTCCACCCTCGTCTAAAATCGTCTTGTTTCACCCCTAAGCACACAATATACTATTTCATTTTTCAGGTTAATATATAGCCTATGACACTCTAGTATAATGTGGCTTTCTATAAGTAACAGAATTTTTAAAATCGGTTCAGTAGATCCAGAGATTACCCCTATTATCCCCTACAACCTCACAATAATATAAAAAAAATATTTTTGGACACTATTCCTAATTATCTTTAAAATGATATACCGCAACCAAAGCTATAAAAAATATTTTACTTCGCATTCGTTTCTATGAGAGCCTCCCTGAAATAAAGATTTTTATAACTTTTTAAGCCATATTCGGCTGGAGGTCATCGGATTACATATTATATTTAAATTTGAAGTAATTACGTTGAGTAATTCAGAAGTTACAAGGCTCTGACAGACGGACGGATGGACGGACGGACGGGCGAACGGACGGACGGACAAGTGCAAATTCACTCGAGTAGACTCAGAGACCTTCGCTTCGCTCGGTCAAATTAGTATAGAAGTAGAGATAAGTTAAGATGCCTTACCAAGGGACGGGTACCAGTCTTCAAGCAACAAGTCCACATGATCAGATATCAGCGCCAGGACTTTAGTAAGAATTTCTGGATTCGGCTCCAAACTGATACTCTGCGGAAGGAGGGCGAAAGATTTATTATTTTGTTAGTATTTAAGTGCATTTTCGAGTAAATGTATCGAAAATGCTGCCTCGTTGGTCTAGTGGTTAGCATGTTCGACTGCGGCCGACGGGGTCCCGGGTTCGAGTTCCGAGTCGGGCCATAATTAAGTTTTTCTGACTAGAAATTTTCAGTCGGAATTAGTAAGTTGGTGATGTTTCACCCCCGTGCCTCGGAGAGCACGTTAAGCCGTCGGTCCCGGTTATTATCACTAACATGAAAATAGTCGTTAAAGCCCGCCAACCCGCATTGGAGCAGCGTGGTCAGTGTAAGCTCTAATTCCCTCTCTCCTATGAGAGTGGAGGCCTGTGCCCAGCAGTGGGACATTAATGAGCTGTACTGGTGGCGGTGGTATCGAAAATAATAAATAATGTTAAAATTATCCCTAATATTAGTTAACTCTGGTTCTTCTCTTGTATTAATTCATCTTCTTAACTATAAGCTTTTTATTTTCTATTTACTTCCTATGTAGTATATATTATTATTCATTTTTCCACCTTTGCGAGCTATTTTTATCTCATGTAAATTATATCTGTGAAAACTTGTAATTGGCGTTATACTTTTTCTTTATTTATCTATACATCTCTGTTATAGCTGTAAGTTTTCTGTACCAAATAAAATAATAGTACATTACATCGCGAGACCGGGAAGTACGCGTTTTCTGGTCGAGTGTTAGTTACACGGCCGAGCTACGCGAGCCCGGCTATATACGAGACCAGAAATGCTCTCCCGGTCGAGGTGTGTATAGTGCTTTTCTAAAAAATAAAACAAGTGACTTTTTTAAAAATATATTATACTAGCGGTCGCCCGCGACTTCGTCCGCGTAAAATTTCTGATTTCTTATGACATTATGAAATTTTCCCGCTGCAAAAAGTCTATCTAAAGAGGCTTTATATAGCTTATGTAGGTTTTTATTATTTAAAACTTATAACCGAAATGCTGAATTTTTATGTCTCTTTCTACTAAAACATACAAATTTTCAACCCCATTTCACCCTCTTTGGGGTAGATTTTCGAAAAAGTACTTATACAGGTTATTATAATTTAAAACTGATAACCTAAATCCCGATTTTCTAGTCTGTAACTTCAAAAACTTAGAACCATCATGCAAACTTCCAACCCCCATTTAACCATCTTTGGGGTAGATTTTTGAGAAAAAAATTATACAGATTTTTATTATTTTAAACTTATAACTTAAATGCTAATTTTCATGTGTCTAACTTCAAAAACAAAGGACTTTCATACAAACTTCCAACCCCCATTCCAACCCCTTAGGGGGGAATTTTCTCAAAACCGTTTCTTAGCTGACGTTTACACCATAGAAGCAACCTACCTTCCAAATTTCAAGTCTGTATGTTTTATAGTTCCTGAGATATCGTGATGATCAGTCAGTCAGTCAGTCAGTGACCTTTCGCTTTATTATTATACTATATATAGCTCGATTACCACTGACTCACTGACTGACTGACTGACTCATTGACATAATTGTTCTCCCAGAAAGAGACAGAAAACGATACCATGATGTACGGGAGATGTGTTCGGGTGCGGGAGTCGAGTAGGGAAAAATTATGACATTTCGGAAAAACAAGATGGCGGCCGACGTGATTCTTGCAGCTCTCTTGTTTTCCAACGGATTTTGTTTAAACTCGCAATTATAGAAGAAATTAGAAAACGGTCAATAGAAAAAGTGGAAAAAATCTGAAAAACAAGATGGCGGCCGAGCTGTAGTGTTTTGAAATTTTTGATTTTTCGACCCCGAACCGCGGCGCCACAGATCCGAAACGACGTAGTCGAGCGTAATATTTTTTTCTCTTTTCGCCTACAACTATCCTGTATTTTGACAGAACGGGAGTGGTTTTTAAAAATTCAAGATGGCGGCTGTCGCGGCGGCCGTTCGGTCTGAGGTACGAAAAAACGTAATTTTAAACTTCAAATTTCTCACAGTTGGCAACGTCGGAGCGTTTCGACTTGTACGAGGCGATTGTGTGTACAGATGCGAAGTATGGATTGGGGGAAAAAAATTACCCCATTTCTCGGGAAATTTTCAAGATGTACCCCAAAAATAAGAAAATCGATATACGCATTTTTTGCAAAATTCGAGTACGAGCCACCACGTGTCCCACTTGTACCAATGACATTTGGGTGTTTTCGTCGCCGAGGTCTGGCAACACTGGAATTTATCAAAGTAAAAGTGATTTTCGACATGGTCTCTTTTCAGGGGCGATCATTTCGGCTGGGTGCGAGCGAGATGAAAAATTGCAACGTCATCAGGGGCGGTATATCCTGTAATTTACGGGAAAATTATGAAACTATGTAAAATGCTTCTGTGAAACGAGGTGGCGGCCATTTTGTATTCTTTTTGTGTTTTTGAAAATTTCGATCACGATTTTGAGGCAGTTGGCAACATTTGGGAAAGTTGACATGTATGGATCGATTGTGTAGCTCGACCGGCAGTATCGAGATATCTAAACAGTGTTGCCACATGTGGGGTAGTTTTCGAGATTTTCCCCAAAAACTTCCTCCTGTAAAATTTTGTATGAAATTTTTTTTTTCACTGATGGCTTCGTATAGAAGTAAGAAAATATAACTTGAAAAAAAATATGGAGACTGCTGATGATTGAGGATTTCGGAGACGGGTAAAGGGCACGGCCAAGGTATTGAAGATAGGTGGGGGGTCCTCGAACTAATGTCACTCAGAACCTCATCCAATAGACAAAGAGCAAAAAAAAAATTCAAAATGGCGGATTTAAGATGGCTGCCATACAAATTTGTTTGGCGTCTATCTCAGAAAGTATAAAAGATGGAAGAGTGGTTTCTTGGCAAAAGATGATCAGGACCTGAAGGTCTACTTGATGAACAGGAAAAAAATTCAAGATGGTGGAATTTATTTTTCCATAGAACATATTATATGGCCAATATTGAAGTGACTACAAGACTGTACTACTTGTAAGTCAAACAACAACCCGTGAGCTGCTTTAGCAGCTCGCGCACAGGGCGAAACACTAGTTATACTATATATAGCTCGATTACCACTCACTCACTCACTCACTCATTGACATAATTGTTCTCCTAGAAAGAGACAGAAAATGATAGAATGATGTACGGGAGATGTGTTCGGGTGCGGGAGTCGAGTAAGGAAAAATTATGACATTTGAACAAAACAAGATGGCGGCCGACGTGATTCTTGCAACTCTTTTGTTTTCCAACCGATTTTGTTAAAACTCGCAACGATTGAAGAAACTAGGAAACGATTTATAGAAAAAGTAGAAAAAAATGGAAAAACAAGATGGCGGCCGAGCTGTAGCGTTTTGAAAATTTTGATTTTTCGACCCCGAATCGCGTTGCCACAGATCCGAAACGGCGTGGTCGAGCGTAATAATTTTTTCTATTTTCGCCTACAATTATCCTGTATTTTGACAGAACGGGAGTGGTTTTTAAAAATTCAAGATGGCGGCTGTCGCGGCGGCCGTTCGGTCTGAGGTACGAAAAAACGCAATTTTACAATTCAATTTTCTCACAGTTGGCAACGTCGGAGTGTTTCGACTTCTATGGGGCGATTGTGCGTACCGACTCGAAGAATGGATTGGGGAAAAAAAATTACCCCATTTGTAGGGAAATTTTCAAGATTTACCCCAAAATTTAAAAAATCGAAATACCCATTTTTTGCAAAATTCGAGTACGAGCAACCATGTGTCCCACTTGTACTAATGACATTTGGGTATTTTCGTCGCCGAGGTCTGGCAACACTGGAATTTATCAAAGAAAAAGTGATTTTCGACAGGGTCTTTTTTCAGGAGCAATCATTTCGGCTGGGTGCGAGCGAGATGAAAAATTGAAACGTCATCAGGAGCGGTATATCCTGTAGTTTACGGGAAAATTATGAAACTATGTAAAATGCTTCTGTGAAACGAGGTGGCGGCCATTTTGTATTCTTTTTGTGTTTTTGAAAATTTCGATCACGATTTTGAGGCAGTTGGCAACATTTGGGAAAGTTGACATGTATGGATCGATTGTGAAGCTCGACCGGCAGTATCGAGATAACTAAACAGTGTTGCCACATTTGGGGTAGTTTTCGAGATTTTCCCCAAAAATGTCCTCCTGTAAAATTTTGTATGAAAAATTTTTTTTTCACTAATGGCTTCGTATAGAAGTCAAAAAATATGACTTTATGAAAAATATGGAGACAGCTGATGATTGAAGATTTCGGAGACGGGTAAAGGGCACGGCCAAGGTATTGAAGATAGGTGGGGGGTCCTCGAACTAATGTCACTCGGAACCTCATCCAATAGACAAAGAGCAAAAAAAAATTCAAAATGGCCGATTTAAGATGGCTGCCATACAAATTTGTTTGGTGTCTATCTCAGAAAGTATAAAAGATGGAAGAGTGGTTTCTTGGCAAAAGATGATCAGGACCTGAAGGTCTACTTGATGAACAGGAAAAAAATTCAAGATGGCGGAATTTATTTTTCCATAGAAAATATATGGCCAATATTGAAGAATACTACAAGACTGTGTAAAACTATGCAAGATTTTGATACGGTTCCGTTTTACCCACGACGGGGCTCCCTGCGATTACAAAACAGGAAACTGGTACTAAAATTTAAAAAAATCAGCGCAATTTTGAAATTCTTTGTTAATTGACCGATTTCGATCAAAATCGATATTTAAGACTCCCTGGAGTTACAAAACAGGAAACTGATACCAAAGTTTTAAAAAATCAGCGCCATTTTGAAATTCTTTGTTAATGGACCGATTTCGTTCAAAATCGATATTCAGGGCTCCCTCTGATCACAAAACAGGAAACTGATGCCAAAGTTTAAAAAAATCAACGCCATTTTTAATAATTTTGCTATAATCATAATAAATGTCTGTACTACTTTTAAGTCAAACCACAACCCGTGAGCTGCTTTAGCAGCTCGCGCACAGGGCGAAACACTAGTTATACTATATATAGCTCGATTACCACTGACTCACTGACTCACTCATTGACATAATTGTTCTCCTAGAAAGAGACAGAAAACGATATAATGATGTACGGGAGATGTGTTCGGGTGCGGGAGTCGAGTAAGGAAAAATTATGACATTTCGGAAAAACAAGATGGCGGCCAACGTGATTCTTGCAACTCTTTTGTTTTCCAACCGATTTCGTTACAACTCGCAACGATTGAAGAAACTGGGAACCGATTTATAGAAAAAGTGGAAAAAATTGGAAAAACAAGATGGCGGCCGAGCTGTAGTGTTTTGAAATTTTTGATTTTTCGACCCCGAACCGCGGCGCCACAGATCCGAAACGGCGTGGTCGAGCGTAATATTTTTTTCTCTTTTTGCCTACAACTATCCTGTATTTTGACAGAACGGGAGTGGTTTTTAAAAATTCAAGATGGCGGCTGTCGCGGCGGCCGTTCGGTCTGAGGTACGAAAAAACGCAATTTTAAACTTCAATTTTCTCACAGTTGGCAACGTCGGAGCGTTTCGACTTCTATGGGACGATTGTGTGTACCGACTCGAAGAATGAATTGGGGAAAAAAAATTACCCCATTTCTCGGGAAATTTTCAAGATTTACCCCAAAAATTAAAAAATCGAAATACGTATTTTTTGCAAAGTTCGAGTATGAGCGACCACGTGTCCCACTTGTACGAATGACATTTGGATATTTTCGTCGCCGAGGTCTGGCAACACTGGAATTTATCGAAGTAAAAGTGATTTTCGCCATGGTCTTTTTTCAGGGGCTATCATTTCGGCTGGGTGCGAGCGAGATGAAAAATTGAAACGTCATCAGGAGCGGTATATCCTGTAGTTTACGGGAAAATTATGAAACTATGTAAAATGCTTGTGTGAAACGAGGTGGCGGCCATTTTGTATTCTTTTTGTGTTTTTGAAAATTTCGATCACGATTTTGAGGCAGTTGGCAACATTTGGGAAAGTTGACATGTAGGGATCGAGTGTGTAACTCGACCGGCAGTATCGAGATATCAAAACAGTGTTGCCACATTTGGGGTAGTTTTCGAGATTTTCCCCAAAAATATCCTCCTGTAAAATTTTGTATGAAAAATTTTTTTTTCACTGATGGCTTCGTATAGAAGTCAGAAAATATAACTCGAAAAAAAATATGGAGACAGCTGATGATTGAGGATTTCGGAGACGGGTAAAGGGCACGGCCAAGGTATTGAAGATAGGTGGGGGGTCCTCGAACTAATGTCACTCGGAACCTCATCCAATAGACAAAGAGCAAAAAAAAAATTCAAAATGGCGGAATTAAGATGGCTGCCATACAAATTTGTTTGGTGTCTATCTCAGAAAGTATAAAAGATGGAAGAGTGGTTTCTTGGCAAGAGATGATCAGGACGAGGAGGTCTATTTAGCAAAATGAAAAAAAATTCAAGATGGCGGAATATTTTTTTTCATACCAAATTATATGGCGATTAGGATTTTTATGGGGACTGGGTACTTCTAACGAATATTTGGGAGAAAAATGTGAAGCGAGTTGATGATTGAGGATTTCGGAGACGGGTGAAGACCGCGGCCAGGATATTGTAGAAAGAGGGGGGAGTTCGACCAAATGCATGAACCTACTAAAAAGAGGCAGAAAACGATACAATGATGTATGGGAGATGTGTTCGGGTGCGCAATGGGAGTAAAGAAAAATTATGACATTTCAGAAAAACAAGATGGCGGCCGACGTGCTTTTTGTAACTTTTTTGTTTTCCAACCGATTTCGTTACAACTTGCAATGATTGAAGAAATTAGTCAACGATCAATACAAAAAGTAGAACAATTTAGAAAAACAAGATGGCGGCTGAGCTGTAGTATTTTCAAATTTTTGAATTTTTGACCCCGAACCGTGGCGCTACAGATCCGAAACGGGTTAGTTCATGTATAGGTCATATGTTCGGGTGCGGGATGGGAGTAGAGAAAAATTATTACATTTCGGAAAAACAAGATGGCGGCCGGCGTGTTTTTTGTAACTTTTTTATTTTTCAACCGATTTCGTTACAACTCGCAATGATTGAAGAAATTAGTAAACGATCAATACAAAAAGTAGAACAAATTAGAAAAACAAGATGGCGGCCGAGGTGATTCTTGCAACTCTTTTGTTTTCCGACCGATTTCGTTACAACTCGCAATGATTGAAGATATTTGTAAACGATCAATAGAAAAAGTGGAAAAAAAATTGAAAAACAAGATGGCGGCTGACGTGATTTTTGCAACTCTTTTGTTTTCCAACTAATTTCATTATAACTCGCAATTATTGAAGAAATTAGTAAACAATCAATATAAAAAGTAGAAAAAATTGGAAAAACAAAATGGCGGCCGAGATATAATGCTTTAAAATTTTTGATTTTTCTACCTCAAACCGCGGCGTCACAGATCTGAAACGGGGTAGTTCATGTATAGGAGATGTGTTCGCGTGCGGGATAAGAGTAGGAAAAAATTATAATATTTCGGAAAAACAAAATGGCGGCTGATTTGCTGAAATCAACCGATCGAAGCATAACAAATAGATAGGGGGGTGCTCGACCAAATGTCATTCGACACTTCATCCAATAGACAATGAGCTGAAAAAAATTCAAAATGGCAGATTTAAGATGGCTGCCATAGAAATTTAATTGTTGTCTAACTCAGAAAGTATAAATGACGGAAGAGAGGTTTCTTGGCAAAATATCATAAGGACCTGAAGATCTACTTGATGAACAGGAAAAAAATTCAAGATGGCGGAATTTATTTTTGCATAGAATATAAAAGGCGAAAATTGAAGAGACTACAAGTGTAGAACTACTATGCAAGATTTTGATACTTTTCCGTTTAACCCTCGACGGGGCTCCCTGGGATTACAAAACAGGAAAATTATTCCAAAATAATTTTAAAAAACCGCCGATATTTTGAAATAATTTGTTTATTTGCTGATTTCGTTCAAAATCGATATTTAGGGCTCCCTGGGCCTGGGGTTACAAAACAGGAAAATGTTATCAAAATTAAAAAAAACAGCGCCATTTTGAAATTCTTTGTAAATTGACCAATTTCGTTCAAAATCGATATTTAGGACTACCTGAGATTACAAAACAGGAAACTGGTACCAACATCTTAAAAAATCAGCGCCATTTGAAATTCTTTGTTAATTGACCGATTTCGTTCAAAATCGATATTTAGGACTCCGTGGGATCACAATACAGGAAATGTTACAAAAATTTTAAAAAACCAGCGCCATTTTGAAATTCTTCGTTAATTAACCGATTTCGTTCAAAATCGATATTTAGGGCTCCCTGGGATTACAAAACAGGAAACTGGTACCAACATTTTAAAAATCAGCGCCATTTTGAAATTCTTTGTTAATTGTCTGATTTCGTTCAAAATCGATATATGAGGATCCCTAATATTACAAAACAGGAAACTGTTGCCAAAATTTATAAAATCAGCGTTTTTTTTAAATTATTTGTTAATTGACCGATTTCGTTTATAATCTATATTGAGGACCCCCTGGGGTTAAAAAACAGGAAACTGAAACCAAAATTTTTAAAAATCAGCGCCATTTTGAAATTCTTTGTTAATGGACCGATTTCGTTCAAAATCGATATTTAGGCCTCCCTGGGATTTCAATACAGGAAACTGTTACCAAAGTTTTAAAAAATCGGCGCCATTTTGAAATTCTTTGTTAATTGACCGATTTCGTTCAAATTCGACAACTGATGATCCCTAATATCCCCAAAACCACAACCCGTGAGCTGCTTTAGCAGCTCGCGCACAGGGCGAAACACTAGTTATACTATATATAGCTCAATTACCACTCACTCACTCACTCACTCATTGACATAATTGTTCTCCTAGAAAGAGACAGAAAACGATATAATGATGTACGGGAGATGTGTTCGGGTGCGGGAGTCGAGTAGGGAAAAATTATGACATTTAGGAAAAACAAGATGGCGGCCGACGTGACTCTTGCAACTCTTTTGTTTTCCAACCGATTTCGTTACAACTCGCGACGATTGAGGAAACTAGGAAACGATCAATAGATAAAGTGGAAAAAATTGGAAAAACAAGATGGCGGCCGAGCTGTAGTGTTTTGAAATTTTTGATTTTTCGACCCCGAACCGCGGCGCCACAGATCCGAAACGGCGGGGTCGAGCATAATATTTTTTTCTCTTATCGCTTACAACTATCCTGTATTTTGACAGAACGGGAGTGGTTTTTAAAAATTCAAGATGGCGGCTGTCGCGGCGGCCGTTCTGTTTGAGGTACGAAAAAACGCAATTTTAAAATTTAAATTTCTCACAGTTGGCAACGTCGGAGCGTTTACACTTGTAAGGGGCGATTGTGTATACAGACTCGAACTATGGATTGGGGAAAAAAAAATACCCCATTTCTCGGGAAATTTTCAAGATTTACCCCAAAAATAAGAAAATCGAAATACGCATTTTTTGCAAAATTCGAGTACGAGCCACCACGTGTCCCACTTGTACGAATGACATTTGGGTGTTTTCGTCGCCGAGGTCTGGCAACACTGGGATTTATCAAAGTAAAAGTGATTTTCGACATGGTCTTTTTTCAGGAGCAATCATTTCGGTTGGGTGCGAGCGAGATGAAAAATTGAAACGTCATCAGGAGCGGTATATCCTGTAGTTTACGGGAAAATTATGAAACTATGTCAAATGCTTCTGTGAAACGAGGTGGCGGCCATTTTGTATTCTTTTTGTGTTTTTGAAAATTTCGATCACGACTTTGAGGCAGTTGGCAACATTTCGGAAAGTTGACATGTATCGATCGATTGAGTAACTCGACCGGCAGTATCGAGATAACTAAACAGTGTTGCCACGTTTGGGGTAGTTTTCGAGATTTCCCCAAAAATGTCCTCCTGTAAAATTTTGTACGAAAATTTTTTTTTTCACTGATGGCTTCGTATAGAAGTAAGAAAATATAACTTGAAAAAAAAATATGGAGACAGCTGATGGTTGAAGATTTTGGAGACGGGTAAAGGGCACGGCCAAGGTATTGAAGATAGGTGGGGGGTCCTCGAACTAATGTCACTCGGAACCTCATCCAATAGACAAAGAGCAAAAAAAAAATTCAAAATGGCGGATTTAAGATGGCCGCCATACAAATTTGTTTGGTGTCTATCTCAGAAAGAATAAATGATGGAAGAGTGGTTTCTTGGCAAAAGATGATCAGGACCTGAAGGTCTACTTGATGAACAGGAAAAAAATTCAAGATGGCGGAATTTATTTTTCTATAGAAAATATTATATGGCCAATATTGAATTGACTACAAGTCTGTACTACTTGTAAGTCAAACCACAACCCGTGAGCTGCTTTAGCAGCTCGCGCACAGGGCGAAACACTAGTTATTATACTATATATAGCTCGATTACCACTGATGACTCACTGACTGACTGACTGACTCATTGACATAATTGTTCTCCCAGAAAGAGACAGAAAACGATACCATGATGTACGGGAGATGTGTTCGGGTGCGGGAGTCGAGTAGGGAAAAATTATGACATTTCGGAAAAACAAGATGGCGGCCGACGTGATTCTTGCAGCTCTCTTGTTTTCCAACGGATTTTGTTTAAACTCGCAATTATAGAAGAAATTAGAAAACGGTCAATAGAAAAAGTGGAAAAAATCTGAAAAACAAGATGGCGGCCGAGCTGTAGTGTTTTGAAATTTTTGATTTTTCGACCCCGAACCGCGGCGCCACAGATCCGAAACGACGTAGTCGAGCGTAATATTTTTTTCTCTTTTCGCCTACAACTATCCTGTATTTTGACAGAACGGGAGTGGTTTTTAAAAATTCAAGATGGCGGCTGTCGCGGCGGCCGTTCGGTCTGAGGTACGAAAAAACGTAATTTTAAACTTCAAATTTCTCACAGTTGGCAACGTCGGAGCGTTTCGACTTGTACGAGGCGATTGTGTGTACAGATGCGAAGTATGGATTGGGGGAAAAAAATTACCCCATTTCTCGGGAAATTTTCAAGATGTACCCCAAAAATAAGAAAATCGATATACGCATTTTTTGCAAAATTCGAGTACGAGCCACCACGTGTCCCACTTGTACCAATGACATTTGGGTGTTTTCGTCGCCGAGGTCTGGCAACACTGGAATTTATCAAAGTAAAAGTGATTTTCGACATGGTCTCTTTTCAGGGGCGATCATTTCGGCTGGGTGCGAGCGAGATGAAAAATTGCAACGTCATCAGGGGCGGTATATCCTGTAATTTACGGGAAAATTATGAAACTATGTAAAATGCTTCTGTGAAACGAGGTGGCGGCCATTTTGTATTCTTTTTGTGTTTTTGAAAATTTCGATCACGATTTTGAGGCAGTTGGCAACATTTGGGAAAGTTGACATGTATGGATCGATTGTGTAGCTCGACCGGCAGTATCGAGATATCTAAACAGTGTTGCCACATGTGGGGTAGTTTTCGAGATTTTCCCCAAAAACTTCCTACTGTAAAATTTTGTATGAAATTTTTTTTTTCACTGATGGCTTCGTATAGAAGTAAGAAAATATAACTTGAAAAAAAATATGGAGACTGCTGATGATTGAGGATTTCGGAGACGGGTAAAGGGCACGGCCAAGGTATTGAAGATAGGTGGGGGGTCCTCGAACTAATGTCACTCAGAACCTCATCCAATAGACAAAGAGCAAAAAAAAAATTCAAAATGGCGGATTTAAGATGGCTGCCATACAAATTTGTTTGGCGTCTATCTCAGAAAGTATAAAAGATGGAAGAGTGGTTTCTTGGCAAAAGATGATCAGGACCTGAAGGTCTACTTGATGAACAGGAAAAAAATTCAAGATGGTGGAATTTATTTTTCCATAGAACATATTATATGGCCAATATTGAAGTGACTACAAGACTGTACTACTTGTAAGTCAAACAACAACCCGTGAGCTGCTTTAGCAGCTCGCGCACAGGGCGAAACACTAGTTATTATATTATTATACTATATATAGCTCAATTACCACTCACTGACTCACTCACTCATTGACATAATTGTTCTCCTAGAAAGAGATAGAAAACGATACAATGATGTACGGGAGATGTGTTCGGGTGCGGGAGTCGAGTAGGGAAAAATTATGACATTTCGGAAAAACAAGATGGCGGCCGACGTGATTCTTGCAGCTCTCTTGTTTTCCAACCGATTTTGTTTAAACTCGCGAAGCTTGAAGAAACTAGGAAAGGATCAATAGAAAAAGTGGAAAAAATTGGAAAAACAAGATGGCGGCCGAGCTGTAGTGTTTTGAAATTTTTGATTTTTCGACCCCGAACCGCGGCGCCACAGATCCGAAACGGCGTGGTCGAGCATAATATTTTTTTCTGTTTTCGCCTACAACTATCCTCTATTTTGACAGAATGGGGGTGGTTTTTAAAAAATCAAGATGGCGGCTGTCGCGGCGGCCGTTCTGTTTGAGGTACGAAAAAACGCAATTTTAAAATTTAAATTTCTCACAGTTGGCAACGTCGGAGCGTTTAGACTTGTAAGGGGCGATTGTGTATACAGACTCGAACTATGGATTGGGGAAAAAAAATTACCCCATTTCTCGGGAAATTTTCAAGATTTACCCCAAAAATAAGAAAATCGAAATACGCATTTTTTGCAAAATTCGAGTACGAGCCACCACGTGTCCCACTCGTACGAATGACATTTGGGTGTTTTCGTCGCCGAGGTCTGGCAACACTGGGATTTATCAAAGTAAAAGTGATTTTCGACATGGTCTTTTTTCAGGAGCAATCATTTCGGTTGGGTGCGAGCGAGATGAAAAATTGAAACGTCATCAGGAGCGGTATATCCTGTAGTTTACGGGAAAATTATGAAACTATGTAAAATGCTTCTGTGAAACGAGGTGGCGGCCATTTTGTATTCTTTTTGTGTTTTTGAAAATTTCGATCACGACTTTGAGGCAGTTGGCAACATTTCGGAAAGTTGACATGTATCGATCGATTGAGTAACTCGACCGGCAGTATCGAGATAACTAAACAGTGTTGCCACATTTGGGGTAGTTTTCGAGATTTTCCCCAAAAATGTCCTCCTGTAAAATTTTGTACGAAAATTTTTTTTTTCACTGATGGCTTCGTATAGAAGTAAGAAAATATAACTTGAAAAAAAATATGGAGACAGCTGATGATTGAAGATTTTGGAGACGGGTAAAGGGCACGGCCAAGGTATTGAAGATAGGTGGGGGGGTCCTCGAACTAATGTCACTCGGAACCTCATCCAATAGACAAAGAGCAAAAAAAAAATTCAAAATGGCGGATTTAAGATGGCCGCCATACAAATTTGTTTGGTGTCTATCTCGGAGAGTATAAGAGATGGAAGTATGGTTTCTTGGCAAGAGATAATCAGGACGAGGAAGTCTATTAAGCGAAATGAAAAAAAAATTCAAGATGGCGGATTATTTTTTTCATACCAAATTATATGGCGATTAGGAACTTTATAAGTACTGGGTACTTTTAACGAATATTTGGGAGAAAAATGTGGAGCGAGTTGATGATTGAGGATTTCGGAGACGGGTGAAGAGCACGGCCAGGATATTGTTGAAAGAGGTCGTGTTCGACCAAATGCATGAGAAAAAAAAACAAAACTAACAACATACCCGCACAATTGTTCTCCTAGAAAGAGACAGAAAACGATACAATGATGTTCGGGAGATGTGTTCAGGTGTGGGATGGGAGTAGGGAAAAATTATGAAATTTCGGAAAAAACAAGATGGCGGCCGACTTTATTCTTGCAACTCTTTTGTTTTCCAACCGATTTCATTACAACTCGCAATTATTAAAGAAATTAGTAAACGATATAGAGAAAAAGTGAAAAAAATAGGAAACACAAGATGGCGGCCGAGCTGTAGTGTTTTCAAATTTTTGATTTTTAGACCCCGAACCGCGGCGCCACAGATCCGAAACGGGGTAGTTCATGTACAGGAGATATGTTCGGGTGCGGGATGGGAGTAGGGAAAAATTGTGACATTTCCGAAAAACAAGATGGCGGCTGACGTGATTTTTGTAACTTTTTGTTTTCCAACCGCTTTCGTTACAACTCGCAATGGTTGAGGAAATTAATAAACGATCAATAGAAAAAGTAGAAAAAATTGGAAAAACAAGATGGCGGCCGACGTGATTCTTGCAACTCTTTTGTTTTCTAACCGATTTTGTTACAACTGGCAATTATTGACGAAATTAGTAAGCGATCAATACAAAACGCAGAAAAAATTGGAAAAACAAAATGGCAGCCGAGTTGTAGTGTTTTCAAATTTTTGATTTTTCGACCCCGAACCGCGGCGCCACGGATCCGAAACGGGGTAGTTCATGTATAGGAGATGTGTTCGCGTGCGGGATAAGAGTAGGGAAAAATTATGATATTTCGGAAAAACAAGATGGCGGCCGATTTGCTGAAATGAACCGATCGAAGCATTGCAGATAGGGGGGTGCTCGACCAAATGTCATTCGAAACTTAATCCAATAGACAATGAGCTGAAAAAACATTCAAAATGGTAGATTTAAGATGGCTGCCATAGAAATTTATTTAGTGTCTATCTCAGAAAGTATAAAAGATGGAAGACAGGTTTCTTGAAAAAAGATGATCGGGACCTGAAGGTCTACTTGATGAACAGGAAAAAAATTCAAGATGGCGGAATTTATTTTTCCATTTTTCCATAGAAAATAAATGGCGAATATTGAACAGACTACAAGTGTAGAACTATGCAAGATTTTGATACGGTTCCGTTTTACCCAGGACGGGGCTACCTGGGATTACAAAACAGGAAACTTATACCAAAATTTGAAAACGCAGCGCCATTTCGAAAAAATTTGTTAATTGACCGATTTCGTTCAAAATCGATATTAAGAGTTCCCTGGGGTTACAAAACAGGAAATTGTTATCAAAATTTAAAAAAACCAGCGCCATTTTGAAATTCTTTGTTAATTGACCGATTTCGTCCAAAATCGATATTTAGCACTTTGTAGGATTACAAAACACGAAACTGGTACAAAAGTTCTAAAAAATAGGCGCCATTTTGAAATTCTTTGTTAATTGACCGATTTCGTTTAAAATCGATATTGAGGACTCCCTGGGGTTACAAAACAGGAAATTGAAACCAAAATTTTAAAAAATCAGCGCCATTTTGAAATTCTTTGTTAATGGACCGATTTCGTTCAAAATCGATATTTAGGGTTCCCTGGGATTTCAATACAGGAAACTGTCACCAAAGTTTTAAAAAATCAGCGCCTTTTTGAAATTCTTTGTTAATTGACCGATTTTGTTCAAAATCGATATTTTGGACTTCCTGGGATCACAAAATAGAAAACTGATAACCAAGTTTTAAAAATCAGCGCCAATTTGCAAATTCTTTGTTAATCGACCGATTTCGTTCAAAATTGATATTTAGGGCTCCCTTGGATTACAAAACAGAAAACTGATACCAAAGTTTAAAAAATCTGCGACATTTTTAAATTCTTTGTTAATTGGCCAATTTCGTTCGAAATCGATATTTAGGGCTCCCTGGGATCACAAAATAGAAAACTGATGCCCATGTTGTTAAAATCAGCGCCAATTTGAAATTCTTTGTTAATTGACCGATTTCGTTCAAAATCGATATTTAAGACTCCCTGAAGTTACAAAACAAGAAACTGTTACCAAAATTTTCAAAAAACCAGCGCCATTTTGAAATTCTTTGTTAATGGACCGATTTCGTTCAAAATCGATATTTAGGGCTCCCTGGGATTTCAATACAGGAAACTGTTACCAAAGTTTTAAAAAATCGGCGCCATTTTGAAATTCTTTGTTAATTGACCGATTTCGTTCAAAATCGATATTCAGGGCTCCCTGGGATCACAAAACAGGAAACTGATACCAAAGTTTAAAAAAATCAACGCCATTTTTAATAATTTTGCTTTAACCATAATAAATTAATTCAGTTTAGTACAGTAAAGTCTGTACTACTTGTAAGTCAAACCACAACCCGTGAGCTGCTTTAGCAGCTCGCGCACAGGGCGAAACACTAGTTATACTATATATAGCTCGATTACCACTCACTGATTCACTGACTCACTGACTCATTGACATAATTGTTCTCCTAGAAAGAGACAGAAAACGATACTATGATGTACGGGAGATGTGTTCGGGTGCGGGAGTCGAGTAGGGAAAAATTATGACATTTCGGAAAAACAAGATGGCGGCCGACGTGATTCTTGCAACTCTTTTGTTTTCCAACCGATTTTGTTAAAACTCGCAACGATTGAAGAAACTAGGAAACGATTTATAGAAAAAGTGGAAAAAATTGGAAAAACAAGATGGCGGCCGAGGTGTAGTGTTTTGAAATTTTTGATTTTTCGACCCCGAACCGCGGCGCCACAGATCCGAAACGGCGCGGTCGAGCGTAATATTCTTTTCTCTTTTCGCCTACAACTATCCTGTATTTTGACAGAACGGGAGTGGTTTTTAAAAATTCAAGATGGCGGCTGTCGCGGCGGCCGTTCGGTCTGAGGTACGAAAAAACGCAATTTTTAACTTCAAATTTCTCCCAGTTGGCAACGTCGGAGCGTTTCGACTTCTAGGGGGCGATTGTGTGTACAGACTCGAACTATGGATTGGGGAAAAAAAATTACCCCATTTCTCGGGAAATTTACAAGATTTACCCCAAAAATAAAAAAATCTAAATACGTATTTTTTGCAAAATTCGAGTAGGAGCGACCACGTGTCCCACTTGTGCGAATGACATTTGGGTGTTTTCGTCGCCGAGGTCTGGCAACACTGGGATTTATCGAAGTAAAAGTGATTTTCGACATGGTCTTTTTTCAGGTGCTATCATTTCGGCTGGGTGCGACCGAGATGAAAAATTGAAACGTCATCAGGAGTGGTATATCCTGTAGTTCACTGGAAAATTATGAAACTGTGTAAAATGTTTGTTTGGAACGAGGTGGCGGCCATTTTGTATTCTTTTTGTGTTTTTGAAAATTTCAATCACGATTTTGAGGCAGTTGGCAACATTTGGGAAAGTTGACATGTATGGATCGATTATGTAGCTCGACCGGCAGTATCGAGATATCTAAACAGTGTTGCCACATTTGGGGTAGTTTTCGAGATTTTCCCCAAAAATGTCCTCCTGTAAAATTTTGTATGAAAAATTTTTTTTTCACTGATGGCTTCGTATAGAAGTAAGAAAATATAACTTGAAAAAAAAATATGGAGACAGCTGATGATTGAGGATTTCGGAGACGGGTAAAGGGCACGGCCAAGGTATTGAAGATAGGTGGGGGGTCCTCGAACTAATGTCACTCGGAACCTCATCCAATAGACAAAGAGCAAGAAAAAAATTCAAAATGGCGGATTTAAGATGGCTGCCATACAAATATGTTTGGTGTCTATCTCAGAAAGTATAAAAGATGGAAGAGTGGTTTCTTGGCAAAAGATGATCAGGACCTGAAGGTCTACTTGATGAACAGGAAAAAATTCAAGATGGCGGAATTTATTTTTCCATAGAAAATATATGGCCAATATTGAAGAATACTACGACTGTGTAGAACTATGCAAGATTTTGATACGGTTCCGTTTTACCCACGACGGGGCTCCCTGCGATTACAAAGCAGGAAACTGGTACTTAAATTTAAAAAAATCAGCGCCATTTTGAAATTCTTTGTTAATTGACCGATTTCGATCAAAATCGATATTTAAGACTCCCTGGAGTTACATAACAGGAAACTGAAACCAAAGTATTTAAAAAATCAGCGCCATTTTGAAATTCTTTGTTAATGGACCGATTTCGTTCAAAATCGATATTCAGGGCTCCCTCTGATCACAAACAGGAAACACATACCAAAGTTTAAAAAAATCAACGCCATTTTTAATAATTTTGCTATAATCATAATAAATGTCTGTACTACTTGTAAGTCAAACCACAACCCGTGAGCTGCTTTAGCAGCTCGCGCACAGGGCGAAACACTAGTTATACTATATATAGCTCAATTACCACTGACTCACTCACTCATTGACATAATTGTTCTCCTAGAAAGAGACAGAAAACGATACAATGATGTACGGGAGATGTGTTCGGGTGCGGGATTCGAGTAGGGAAAAATTATGACATTTCGGAAAAACAAGATGGCGGCCGACGTGATTCTTGCAACTCTATTGTTTTCCAACCGATTTCGTTACAACTCGCAACGATTGAAGAAACTAGGAAACGATTTATAGAAAGAGTGGAAAAAATTGGAAAAACAAGATGGCGGCCGAGCTGTAGTGTTTTGAAAATTTAGATTTTTCGACCCCGAACCGCAGCGCCACAGATCCGAAACGGCGTGGTCGAGCGTAACATTTTTTTTTCTTTTCGCCTACTACTATCCTGTATTTTGACAGAACGGGAGTGGTTTTTAAAAATTCAAGATGGCGGCTGTCGCGGCGGCCGTTCGTTCTGAGGTACGAAAAAACGCAATTTTAAAATTCAATTTTCTCACAGTTGGCAACGTCAGAGCGTTTCAACTTCTATGGGGCGATTGTGTGTACCGACTCGAAGAATGGATTGGTGAAAAAAAATTACCCCATTTCTAGGGAAATTTTCAAGATTTACCCCAAAAATTAAAAAATCGAAATACGTATTTTTTGCAAAGTTCGAGTATGAGCAACCACGTGTCCCACTTGTACGAATAATATTTGGGTATTTTCGTCGCCGAGGTCTGGCAACACTGGAATTTATCAGAGTAAAAGTGATTTTCGACATGGTCTTTTTTCAGGAGCAATCATTTCGGCTGGGTGCGAGCGAGATGAAAAATTGAAACGTCATCAGGTGCGGTATATCCTGTAGTTCACGGGAAAATTATGAAACTGTGTAAAATGCTTCTGTGAAACGAGGTGGCGGCCATTTTGTATTCTTTTTGTGTTTATGAAAATTTCGATCATGATTTTGAGGCAGTTGGCAACATTTGGGAAAGTTGACATGTATGGATCGATTGCGTACCTCGACCGCCAGTATCGAGATATCTAAACAGTGTTGCCACATTTAGGGTAGTTTTCGAGATTTTCCCCAAAAATGTCCTCCTGTAAAATTTTGTATGAAAAATATTTTTTTCACTGATGGCTTCGTATAGAAGTCAGAAAATATAACTTGAAAAAAAATATGGAGACAGCTGATGATTGAGGATTTCGGAGACGGGTAAAGGGCACGCCCAAGGTATTGAAGATAGGTGGGGGGTCCTCGAACTAATGTCACTCGGAACCTCATCCAATAGACAAAGAGCAAAAAAAAAATTCAAAATGGCGGATTTAAGATGGCTGCCATACAAATTTGTTTGGTGTCTATCTCAGAAAGTATAAAAGATGGAAGAGTGGTTTCTTGGCAAGAGATGATCAGGACGAGGAGGTCTATTTAGCAAAATGAAAAAAAATTCAAGATGGCGGAATATTTTTTTTCATACCAAATTATATGGCGATTAGGAACTTTATGGGGACTGGGTACTTCTAACGAATATTTGGGAGAAAAATGTGAAGCGAGTTGATGACTGAGGATTTCGGAGACGGGTGAATACCGCGGCCAGGATATTGTAGAAAGAGGGGGGAGTTCGACCAAATGCATGAACCTACTAAAAAGAGGCAGAAAACGATACAATGATGTATGGGAGATGTGTTCGGGTGCGCGATGGGAGTAAAGAAAAATTATGACATTTCAGAAAAACAAGATGGCGGCCGACTTGCTTTTTGTAACTTTTTGTTTTCCAACCGATTTCGTTACAACTTGCAATGATTGAAGAAATTAGTAAACGATCAATACAAAAAGTAGAACAATTTAGAAAAACAAGATGGCGGCTGAGCTGTAGTATTTTCAAATTTTTGAATTATCGACCCCGAACCGTGGCGCTACAGATCCGAAACGGGTTAGTTCATGTATAGGTCATAATATGTTCGGGTGCGGGATGGGAGTAGAGAAAAATTATTACATTTCGGAAAAACAAGATAGCGGCCGGCGCGTTTTTTGTAACTTTTTTATTTTTCAACCGATTTCGTTACAACTCGCAATGATTGAAGAAATTAGTAAACGATCAATACAAAAAGTAGAACAAATTAGAAAAACAAGATGGCGGCCGAGGTGATTCTTGCAACTCTTTTGTTTTCCGACCGATTTCGTTACAACTCGCAATGATTGAAGATATTTGTAAACGATCAATAGAAAAAGTGGAAAAAAAATTGAAAAACAAGATGGCGGCTGACGTGATTTTTGCAACTCTTTTGTTTTCCAACTGATTTAATTATAACTCGCAATTATTGAAGAAATTAGTAAACAATCAATATAAAAAGTAGAAAAAATTGGAAAAACAAAATGGCGGCCCAGATATAGTGCTTTAAAATTTTTGATTTTTCTACCTCAAACCGCGGCGTCACAGATCTGAAACGGGGTAGTTCATGTATAGGAGATGTGTTCGCGTGCGGGATAAGAGTAGGAAAAAATTATAATATTTCGGAAAAACAAAATGGCGGCTGATTTGCTGAAATCAACCGATCGAAGCATAACAAATAGATAGGGGGGTGCTCGACCAAATGTCATTCGACACTTCATCCAATAGACAATGAGCTGAAAAAAATTCAAAATGGCAGATTTAAGATGGCTGCCATAGAAAAATTGTTGTCTAACTCAGAAAGTATAAATGACGGAAGAGAGGTTTCTTGGCAAAATATCATAAGGACCTGAAGATCTACTTGATGAACAGGAAAAAAATTCAAGATGGCGGAATTTATTTTTGCATAGAATATAAAAGGCGAAAATTGAAGAGACTACAAGTGTAGAACTACTATGCAAGATTTTGATACTTTTCCGTTTAACCCACGACGGGGCACCCTGGGATTACAAAACAGGAAAATTATTCCAAAATTTAAAAAAAACCACCGCTATTTTGAAATAATTTGTTTATTTGCTGATTTCGTTCAAAATCGATATTTAGGGCTCCCTGGGCCTGGGGTTACAAAACAGGAAAATGTTGTCAAAATTAAAAAAAAACAGTGCCATTTTGAAATTCACCAATTTGTAAATTGACCAATTTCGTTCAAAATCGATATTTAGGACTACCTGAGATTACAAAACAGGAAACTGGTACCAACATTTTAAAAAATCAGCGCCATTTGAAATTCTTTGTTAATTGACCGATTTCGTTCAAAATCGATATTTAGGACTCCGTGGGATCACAATACAGGAAATGTTACAAAAATTTTAAAAAACCAGCGCCATTTTGAAATTCTTCGTTAATTAACCGATTTCGTTCAAAATCGATATTTAGGGCTCCCTGGGATTACAAAACAGGAAACTGGTACCAACATTTTAAAAATCAGCGCCATTTTGAAATTCTTTGTTAATTGTCTGATTTCGTTCAAAATCGATATATGAGGATCCCTAATATTACAAAACAGGTAACTGTTGCCAAAATTTATAAAATCAGCGTTTTTTTGAAATTATTTGTTAATTGACTGATTTCGTTTAAAATCGATATTGAGGACTCCCTGGGGTTAAAAAACAGGAAACTGAAACCAAAATTTTAAAAAATCAGCGCCATTTTGAAATTCTTTGTTAATGGACCGATTTCGTTCAAAATCGATATTTAGGGCTCCCTGGGATTTCAATACAGGAAACTGTTACCAAAGTTTTAAAAAATCGGCGCCATTTTGAAATTCTTTGTTAATTGACCGATTTCGTTCAAATTCGACAACTGATGATCCCTAATATCCCCAAAACCACAACCCGTGAGCTGCTTTAGCAGCTCGCGCACAGGGCGAAACACTAGTTATTATACTATATATAGCTCAATTACCACTCACTCACTGACTGACTCACTCATTGACATAATTGTTCTCCTAGAAAGAGACAGAAAACGATACAATGATGTACGGGAGATGTGTTCGGGTGCGGGAGTCGAGTAGGGAAAAATTATGACATTTCGGAAAAACAAGATGGCGGCCGACGTGATTCTCGCAACTCTTTTGTTTTCCAACCGATTTTGTTTTAACTCGCAATTATTGAAGAAATTAGTAAACGGTCAATAGAAAAAGTGGAAAAAATTGGAAAAACAAGATGGCGGCCGAGCTGTAGTGTTTTGAATTTTTTGATTTTTCGACCCCGAACCGCGGCGCCACAGATCCGAAACGGCGTGGTCGAGCGTAATATTTTTTTCTGTTTTCGCCTACAATTATCCTGTATTTTGACAGAACGGGAGTGGTTTTTAAAAATTCAAGATGGCGGCTGTCGCGCCGGCCGTTCGGTCTGAGGTACGAAAAAACGCAATTTTTAAATTCAAATTTGTCACAGTTGGCAACGTCGGAGCGTTTCGACTTCTAGGGGGCGATTGTGTGTACAGACTCGAACTATGGATTGGGGAAAAAAATTACCCCATTTCTCGGGAAATTTTCAAGATTTACCCCAAAAATTAAAAAATCGAAATACGTATTTTTTGAAAAGTTCGAGTACGAGCGACCACGTGTCCCACTTGTACGAATGACGTTTGGGTATTTCCGTCGCCGAGGTCTGGCAACACTGGAATTTATCAAAGTAAAAGTGATTTTCGACATGGTCTCTTTTCAGGAGCTATCATTTCGGCTGGGTGCGAGAAAGATGAAAAATTTAAACGTCATCAGGAGCGGTATATCCTGTAGTTTATGGGAAACTTATGAAACTATGTCAAATGTTTCTGTGAAACGAGGTGGCGGCCATTTTGTATTATTTTTGTGTTTTTGAAAATTTCGATCATGATTTTGAGGCAGTTGGCAACATTTGGGAAAGTTGACATGTATGGATCGATTGTGTAGCTCGACCGGCAGTATCGAGATATCTAAACAGTGTTGCCACGTTATGGGTAGTTTTCGAGATTTTCCCCAAAAATGTCCTCCTGTACAATTTTGTATGAAATTTTTTTTTTCACTGCTGGCTTCGTGTAGAAATCAGGAAATATAACTTTAACAAAAATATGGAGACAGCTGATGATTGAGGATTTCGGAGACGGGTAAAGGGCACGGCCAAGGTATTGAAGATAGGTGGGGGGTCCTCGAACTAATGTCACTCGGAACCTCATCCAATTGGCGATGAGTTTAAAAAAAACTCGAAAATGGTGGATTCAAGATGGCTGCCATACAAATTTCGTCAGTGTCTATCTCAGAGAGTATAAGAGATGGAAGTGTGGTTTCTTGGCAAGAGATGATCAGGACCTGACGGTCTACTTGATGAATAGGAAAAAAATTCAAGATGGCGGAATTTATTTTTCCATAGAAAATATGTGGCCAATATTGAAGAATACTACAAGACTGTGTAGAAAATTGCAAGATTTTGATACGGGTTCGTTTTACCCACGACGGGGCTCCCTGCGATTACAAAACAGGAAGCTGACACCAAAGTTTTAAAAAATTAGCGCCATTTTGAAATTCTTTGTTAATTGGCCAATTGCATTCGAAATCGATATTCAGGGCTCACTGGGATCACAAAATAGAAAACTGATACCCATGTCTTAAAAATCAGCGCCATTTTGAAATTCTTGGTTAATCGATCGATTTCGCTCAAAATCGATATTTAAGGCTCCCTGGGATTACAAAACAGGAAACTGATACCAAAGTTTTAAAAAATCAGCGCCATTTTGAAATTCTTTGTTAATTGGCCGATTTCGTTAAAAATCGATATTGAGGACTCCCTGGGGTTACAAAACAGGAAACTGAAACCAAAATTTTAAAAAATCAGCGCCATTTTGAAATTTTTTGTTAATTGACCGATTTCGTTCAAAATCGATATTTAGGGCTCCCTGGGATTTCAATACAGGAAACTGTTACCAAAGTTTAAAAAAATCAGCGCCATTTTGAAATTCTTTGTTAATTGACCGATTTCGTTCAAATTCGATAACTGAGGATCCCTAATATTATCCCAAAAACAACAACCCGTGAGCTGCTTTAGCAGCTCGCGCACAGGGCGAAACACTAGTTATACTATATATAGCTCAATTACCACTGATTCACTGACTCACTGACTGACTCATTGACATAATTGTTCTCCTAGAAAGAGACAGAAAACGATATAATGATGTACGGGAGATGTGTTCGGGTGCGCGAGTCGAGTAGGGAAAAATTATGACATTTCGGAAAAACAAGATGGCGGCCGACGTGATTCTTGCAGCTCACTTGTTTTCCAACCGATTTTGTTTAAACTCGCAACTATTGAAGAAATTAGTAAACAATCAATAGAAAAAGTGGAAAAAATTGGAAAAACAAGATGGCGGCCGAGCTGTACTGTTTTGAAATTTTTGATTTTTCGACCCCGAACCGCGGCGCCACAGATCCGAAACGGCGTGGTCGAGCGTAATATTTTTTTCTCTTTTCGCCTACAACTATCCTGTATTTTGACAGAACGGGAGTGGTTTTTAGAAATTCAAGATGGCGGCTGTCGCGGCGGCCGTTCGGTCTGAGGTACGAAAAACAGCAATTTTAAAATTCAATTTTCTCACAGTTGGCAACGTCGGAGCGTTTTGACTTGTAAAAGGCGATTGTGTGTACCGTCTCGAAAAATGGATTGGGGAAAAAAAATTACCCCATTTCTAGGGAAATTTTCAAGATTTACCCCAAAAATTAAAAAATCGAAATACGTATTTTTTTTTTACAACATTACGTATTACAAATATCTTCATATTTGTAAACGATCAATAGAAAAAGTGGAAAAAAAATTGAAAAACAAGATGGCGGCTGACGTGATTTTTGCAACTCTTTTGTTTTCCAACTGATTTAATTATAACTCGCAATTATTGAAGAAATTAGTAAACAATCAATATAAAAAGTAGAAAAAATTGGAAAAACAAAATGGCGGCCCAGATATAGTGCTTTAAAATTTTTGATTTTTCTACCTCAAACCGCGGCGTCACAGATCTGAAACGGGGTAGTTCATGTATAGGAGATGTGTTCGCGTGCGGGATAAGAGTAGGAAAAAATTATAATATTTCGGAAAAACAAAATGGCGGCTGATTTGCTGAAATCAACCGATCGAAGCATAACAAATAGATAGGGGGGTGCTCGACCAAATGTCATTCGACACTTCATCCAATAGACAATGAGCTGAAAAAAATTCAAAATGGCAGATTTAAGATGGCTGCCATAGAAAAATTGTTGTCTAACTCAGAAAGTATAAATGACGGAAGAGAGGTTTCTTGGCAAAATATCATAAGGACCTGAAGATCTACTTGATGAACAGGAAAAAAATTCAAGATGGCGGAATTTATTTTTGCATAGAATATAAAAGGCGAAAATTGAAGAGACTACAAGTGTAGAACTACTATGCAAGATTTTGATACTTTTCCGTTTAACCCACGACGGGGCACCCTGGGATTACAAAACAGGAAAATTATTCCAAAATTTAAAAAAAACCACCGCTATTTTGAAATAATTTGTTTATTTGCTGATTTCGTTCAAAATCGATATTTAGGGCTCCCTGGGCCTGGGGTTACAAAACAGGAAAATGTTGTCAAAATTAAAAAAAAACAGTGCCATTTTGAAATTCACCAATTTGTAAATTGACCAATTTCGTTCAAAATCGATATTTAGGACTACCTGAGATTACAAAACAGGAAACTGGTACCAACATTTTAAAAAATCAGCGCCATTTGAAATTCTTTGTTAATTGACCGATTTCGTTCAAAATCGATATTTAGGACTCCGTGGGATCACAATACAGGAAATGTTACAAAAATTTTAAAAAACCAGCGCCATTTTGAAATTCTTCGTTAATTAACCGATTTCGTTCAAAATCGATATTTAGGGCTCCCTGGGATTACAAAACAGGAAACTGGTACCAACATTTTAAAAATCAGCGCCATTTTGAAATTCTTTGTTAATTGTCTGATTTCGTTCAAAATCGATATATGAGGATCCCTAATATTACAAAACAGGTAACTGTTGCCAAAATTTATAAAATCAGCGTTTTTTTGAAATTATTTGTTAATTGACTGATTTCGTTTAAAATCGATATTGAGGACTCCCTGGGGTTAAAAAACAGGAAACTGAAACCAAAATTTTAAAAAATCAGCGCCATTTTGAAATTCTTTGTTAATGGACCGATTTCGTTCAAAATCGATATTTAGGGCTCCCTGGGATTTCAATACAGGAAACTGTTACCAAAGTTTTAAAAAATCGGCGCCATTTTGAAATTCTTTGTTAATTGACCGATTTCGTTCAAATTCGACAACTGATGATCCCTAATATCCCCAAAACCACAACCCGTGAGCTGCTTTAGCAGCTCGCGCACAGGGCGAAACACTAGTTATTATACTATATATAGCTCAATTACCACTGATTCACTGACTCACTGACTGACTCATTGACATAATTGTTCTCCTAGAAAGAGACAGAAAACGATATAATGATGTACGGGAGATGTGTTCGGGTGCGCGAGTCGAGTAGGGAAAAATTATGACATTTCGGAAAAACAAGATGGCGGCCGACGTGATTCTTGCAGCTCACTTGTTTTCCAACCGATTTTGTTTAAACTCGCAACTATTGAAGAAATTAGTAAACAATCAATAGAAAAAGTGGAAAAAATTGGAAAAACAAGATGGCGGCCGAGCTGTACTGTTTTGAAATTTTTGATTTTTCGACCCCGAACCGCGGCGCCACAGATCCGAAACGGCGTGGTCGAGCGTAATATTTTTTTCTCTTTTCGCCTACAACTATCCTGTATTTTGACAGAACGGGAGTGGTTTTTAGAAATTCAAGATGGCGGCTGTCGCGGCGGCCGTTCGGTCTGAGGTACGAAAAACAGCAATTTTAAAATTCAATTTTCTCACAGTTGGCAACGTCGGAGCGTTTTGACTTGTAAAAGGCGATTGTGTGTACCGTCTCGAAAAATGGATTGGGGAAAAAAAATTACCCCATTTCTAGGGAAATTTTCAAGATTTACCCCAAAAATTAAAAAATCGAAATACGTATTTTTTGCAAAGTTCGAGTATGAGCAACCACGTGTCTTACTTGTACAAATGACATTTGGATATTTTCGTCGCCGAGGTCTGGCAACACTGGAATTTATCAGAGTAAAAGTGATTTTCGACATGGTCTTTTTTCAGGAGCAATTATTTCGGCTGGGTGCGAGCGAGATGAAAAATTGAAACGTCATCAGGAGCGGTATATCCTGTAGTTCACGGGAAAATTATGAAACTATGTAAAATGCTTCTGTGAAACGAGGTGGCGGCCATTTTGTATTCTTTTTGTGTTTTTGAAAATTTCGATCACGATTTTGAGGCAGTTGGCAACATTTGGGAAAGTTGACGTGTAGGGATCGACTGTGTAACTCGACCGGCAGTATCGAAATATCTAAACAGTGTTGCCACATTTGGGGTAGTTTTCGAGATTTTCCCCAAAAATGTCCTCCTGTAAAATTTTGTACGAAAAAATTTTTTTTCACTGATGGCTTCATATAGAAGTCAGAAAATATAACTTGAAAAAAATATGGAGACAGCTGATGATTGAGGATTTCGGAGACGGGTAAAGGGCACGGCCAAGGTATTGAAGATAGATGGGGGGTCCACGAACTAATGTCACTCGGAACCTCATTCAATAGACAAAGAGCAAAAAAAAAATTCAAAATGGCGGATTTAAGATGGCTGCCATACAAATTTGTTTGGTGTCTATCTCAGAAAGTATAAAAGATGGAAGAGTGGTTTCTTGGCAAGAGATGATCAGGACCTGAAGGTCTACTTGACAAACAGGAAAAAAATTCAAGATGGCGGAATTTATTTTTCCATAGAAAATATATGGCCAATATTGAAGAATACCTACTACAAGACTGTGTAAAACTATGCAAGATTTTGATACGGTTCCGTTTTACCCGCGACGGGGCTCCCTGCGATTACAAAACAAAAAACTGGTACTAAAATTTAAAAAAATCGCCATTTTGAAATTCTTTGTTAATTGACCGATTTCGTTTATAATCGATATTGAGGACTCCCTGGGGTTACAAAACAGGAAACTGATACCAAAATTTTAAAAAATCAGCGCCATTTTGAAATTCTTTGTTAATGGACCGATTTCGTTCAAAATCGATATTTAGGGCTCCCTGGGATTTCAATACAGGAAACTGTTACCAAAATTTAAAAAAATCAGCGCCATTTAGAATTTCTTTGTTAATAGACCGATTTCGTTCAAAAATCGATATTCAGGGCTCCCTGGGATCACAAAACATGAAACTGATACCAAAGTTTAAAAAATCAACGCCATTTTATATAATTTTGCTATAACCATAATAAATGAATTCAGTTTAGTAAAGTCTGTACTACTTGTAAGTCAAACCACAACCCGTGAGCTGCTTTAGCAGCTCGCGCACAGGGCGAAACACTAGTTATACTATATATAGCTCGATTACCACTGACTGACTCACTCACTGACTGACTCATTGACATAATTGTTCTCCTAGAAAGAGACGGAAAATGATAGAATGATGTACGGGAGATGTGTTCGGGTGCGGGAGTCGAGTAGGGAAAAATTATGACATTTCGGAAAAACAAGATGGCGGCCGACGTGATTCTTGCAGCTCGCTTGTTTTCCAACCGATTTTGTTTAAACTCGCAACTATTGAAGAAATTAGTAAACAATCAATAGATAAAGTGGAAAAAATTGGAAAAACAAGATGGCGGCAGAGCTGTAGCGTTTTGAAATTTTTGATTTTTCGACCCCGAACCGCGGCGCCACAGATCCGAAACGGCGTGGTCGAGCGTAATATTTTTTTCTCTTTTCGCCTACAACTATCCTGTATTTTGACAGAACGGGAGTGATTTTTAAAAATTCAAGATGGCGGCTGTCGCGGCGGCCGTTCGGTCTGAGGTACGAAAAAACGCAATTTTAAAATTCAATTTTCTCACAGTTGGCAACGTCGGAGCGTTTTGACTTGTATGGGGCGATTGTGTGTACAGACTCGAAGAATGGATTGGGGAAAAAAATTTACCCCATTTCTCGGGAAATTTTCAAGAATTTCCCCAAAAATTAAAAAATCGAAATACGTATTTTTTGCAAAGTTCGAGTACGAGCGACCATGTGTCCCACTTGTACGAATGATGTTTGGGTATTTCCGTCGCCGAGGTCTGGCAACACTGGAATTTATCAAAGTAAATGTGATTTTCGACATGGTCTCTTTTCAGGAGCTATCATTTCGGCTGGGTGCGAGCGAGATGAAAAATTGAAACGTCATCAGGAGCGGTATATCCTGTAGTTTATGGGAAAATTATGAAACTATGTCAAATGTTTCTGTGAAACGTGGTGGCGGCCATTTTGTATTATTTTTGTGTTTTTGAAAATTTCAATCATGATTTTGAGGCAGTTGGCAACATTTGGGAAAGTTGACATGTATGGATCGATTGCGTAGCTCGACCGGCAGTGTCGAGATATCTAAACAGTGTTGCCACATTATGGGTAGTTTTCGAGATTTTCCCCAAAAATGACCTCCTGTAAAATTTTGTATGAAATTTTTTTTTTTCACTGATGGCTTCGTGTAGAAATCAGGAAATATAACTTTAACAAAAATATGGAGACAGCTGATGATTGAGGATTTCGGAGACGGGTAAAGGGCACGGCCAAGGAATTGAAGATAGGTGGGGGGTCCTCGAACTAATGTCACTCGGAACCTCATCCAATTGGCAAAGAGCAAAAAAAAAATTAAAAATGGCGGATTTAAGATGGCTGCCATACAAATTTGTTTGATTTCCATCTCAGAAAGTATACGAGATGGAAGAGTGGTTTCTTGGTAAAAGATGATCAGGACCTGAAGGTCTACTTGATGAACAGGAAAAAATTCAAGATGGCGGAATTTATTTTTCCATAGAAAATATATGGCCAATATTGAAGAATACTACAAGACTGTGTAGAACTATGCAAGATTTTGATACAGTTCCGTTTTACCCACGACGGGGCTTCCTGCGATTACAAAACAGTTTTAAAAGATCAGCGCCATTTTGAAATTCTTTGTTAATGGACCGATTTCGTTCAAAATTGATATTCAGGGCTCCCTGGGATCACAAAACAGGAAACTGATACCAAAGTTTAAAAAATCGGCGCCATTTTGAAATTCTTTGTTAATGGACCGATTTCGTTCAAAATCGATATTTAGGGCTCCGTGGGATTTCAATACAGGAAACAGGTACCAAAGTTTTAAAAATTCAGCGCAATTTTGAAATTCTTTGTTAATTGTTTGTTTGTTCTTTGTAAATTCGAAAACTGGGGATCCCTAATATCCCAAAAACCACAACCCGTGAGCTGCTTTAGCAGCTCGCGCACAGGGCGAAACACTAGTTATACTATATATAGCTCGATTACCACTGACTGACTCACTGACTCATTGACATAATTGTTCTCCTAGAAGGAGACAGAAAACGATACAATGATGTACGGGAGATGTGTTCGGGTGCGGGAGTCGAGTAAGGAAAAATTATGACATTTCGGAAAAACAAGATGGCGGCCGACGTGAATCTTGCAACTCTTTTGTTTTCCAACCGATTTCGTTACAACTCGCAAAGACTGAAGAAACTAGGAAACGATCAATAGAAAGAGTGGAAAAAATTGGAAAACCAAGATGGCGGCCGAGCTGTAGTGTTTTGAAATTTTTGATTTTTCGACCCCGAACCGTGGCGCCACAGATCCGAAACGGCGTGGTCGAGCGTAATAATTTTTTCTATTTTCGCCTACAACTATCCTGTATTTTGACAGAATGGGAGTGGTTTTTAAAAATTCAAGATGGCGGCTGTCGCGGCGGCCGTTCGGTCTGAGGTACGAAAAAACGCAATTTTAAAATTCAATTTTCTCACAGTTGGCAACGTCGGAGCGTTTCGACTTCTATGGGGCGATTGTGTGTACCGACTCGAAGAATGGATTGGGAAAAAAAAATTACCCAATTTCTAGGGAAATTTTCAAGATTTACCCCAAAAATTAAAAAATCGAAATACGTATTTTTTGCAAAGTTCGAGTACGAGCGACCACGTGTCCCACTTGTACGAATGACGTTTGGGTATTTCCGTCGCCGAGGTCTGGCAACACTGGAATTTATCAAAGTAAAAGTGATTTTTGACATGGTCTCTTTTCTGGAGCAATCATTTCGGCTGGGTGCGAGCGAGATGAAAAATTGAAACGTCATCAGGAGCGGTTTATCCTGTAGTTTACGGGAAAATTATGAAACTATGTAAAATTTTTCTGTGAATCGAGGTGGCGGCCATTTTGTATTCTTTTTGTGTTTTTGAAAATTTCGATCACGATTTTGAGGCAGTTGGCAACATTTTGGAAAGTTGACATGTATGGATCGATTGTGTAGCTCGACCGGCAGTATCGAGATATCTAAACAGTGTTGCCACATTTGGGGTACTTTTCGAGATTTTCCCCAAAAATGTCCTCCTGTAAAATTTTGTATGAAAAATTTTTTTTTCATGATGGCTTCGTATAGAAGTCAGAAAATATAAGTTGAAAAAATATGGAGACAGCTGATGATTGAGGATTTCGGAGACGGGTAAAAGGCACGGCCAAGGTATTGAAGATAGGTGGGGGGTCCTCGAACTAATGTCACTCGGAACCTCATTCAATAGACAAAGAGCAAAAAAAAAATTCAAAATGGCGGATTTAAGATGGCTGCCATACAAATTTGTTTGATTTCCATCTCAGAAAGTATAAAAGATGGAAGAGTGGTTTCTTGGCAAAAGATAATCAGGACCTGAAGGTCTACTTGACGAACAGGTAAAAAATTCAAGATGGCGGATTTTATTTTTCCATAGAAAATATATGGCCAATATTGAAGAATACTACAAGACTGTGTAGAACTATGCAAGATTTTGATACGGTTCCGTTTAACCCACGTCGGGGCTCCCTGCGATTACAAACCAGGAAACTGGTACTAAAATTTAAAAAAAACCTGCGCCATTTTGAAGTTATTTGTTAATTGACCGATTTCGTTCAAAATCGATATTTAGGACTCCCTGGGGTTACAAAACAGGAAACTGATACCATAATTTTAAATAATCAGCGCCATTTTGAAATTCTTTTTTAATTGACTGATTTCGTTCAAAATCGATATTAAGGGCTCCCTGGGATTTCAATACAGGAAACTGTTACCAAAGTTTTAAAAAATTAGCGTCATTTTGAAATTCTTTGTTAATTGACCGATTTCGTTCAAAATCGTATAGTAAAGTTTGTACTACTTGTAAGTCAAACCACAACCCGTGAGCTGCTTTAGCAGCTCGCGCACAGGGCGAAACACTAGTTTATATATATAGATTATGTAATTAAAAGAAAGTAAATAAAAAAGCAACCTACTTAAGAAATATTAAAAGTTAAATTAGTTATATTTATACTTTTAATTATTTTTTTGCGCTGTGAGTGCTGAACGCGTAATACGGTAGAGTTCCAAATTTAAACTATTTAGGCCAAAGAAAATTATAACAAGTTACAAGATATTCAGGAAGAAAGATTCCAAATTCAAACTTATGATATGTAATGAAAATACATACATTCTTTACTGGCCTAGGCCGGGAAGTTTAACTTTCGAACTCATTTACAGGGTATGAAATGTGCACATTTCATAACATTTTTTAGAAAAATAAGTGTTGATCGTCCCCAATAAATAAAAATAACTAGTCAGCTCACCTGACATCCCCCGACCGGCAGCCCGTCTTCTCTCCTCACGATGCAAACCTCTGCCGGCAACAGAATCTCCACACACGCTGAACACTGCACATCCAAGTCACACCACACACCCTCTTGACGGACACGAAACCTATCCATAAAGAGATCCATTGGTAATATGAGCCATTGAAAGTAGATCGTCAACTGATATTTATTTTATTACTAGACTAGCGAATGCCCGCGACTTCATCTGCGTGGTTTGAGGTTTTTTGGTTCCCGCGGGAACTCTTAATTTTCCGGGATAAAAAGTTTTATCAAAAAATATAAAAATTCGCTAGTATTATAAATGTGTCTGTCTGTCTGTGAAATTTGGTACAGGGATAGGTTGCATCCCGGGGCAGAACATAGGCTACTTTTCATCTTAGGAGCTACTTAGGAGTTTCCGTGGGAATGAAAAACCTTAATCCACGTGGACAAAGTCGCGGGCATTCGTTAGTATTAAAATAAGAAATAAGTGTGGTGTGTGTGGTGTGGATGTGTGTGAAGTGTGTTGTGTGGCGCAGTATGTTCACTCACCGCACAGAGTGGTACAGTTCGTCCGGCTCGTCCTCGTCCCCCACTGCGCCCAACAGTGGGTCGTACCGCGGGGGCAGCTCGCGTAACGCGAGCAGAGTCAGGGAGCCGCACACTAGCTTCAGACCCGTCTTCCACAGCTTCCAGCTCCAGTTTAAATCGAGGGCTTTGATCACGTTGTCGTCGATGTCCATCTAAAGCAAATTATATTATCCTATTAGATTGTTATTATATAGACATGCGTACTCACTCAAACCCACACAAACACACACACTCACACACACGACGTCCTGTTTTGATGACGTTTTGACGACCTCCGTGGCGAAATGTTGAGCGCTGTTGTCTTAAGGTACGGAGGTTCCGATGGTTCGATCCCTGGGTCAATTTGGGAATTTATAATTTCTGAATTTTCTTGGTCTGGCCTGGTCTGGTCTTGTAGTGGATAAAAAAAAACACACATACACACCACTACGTCGTCTTGTAATCGTAGAATTTTAATTTGTATAAATTCTATTTATCTGTTTCGAATCTCTCATTTTTTAAGGTCTCGACCCGGTTCCATTAATCACAAAATTATAGGACCTTTGAAGGGCTCAGCTACAAATATTTTGTAAATCGTAACCTCAGAAAATAAATAATTTCATTTTAAGCTACGTCGTCGTGTACTTGTAGCAGCTTTTTAATAAAATTTTTTCTAGGTCTAAATCCTAATTTTTTGAAGGTCTCGACCCCTTTCCATTAATCAGAAAGTTTTACCGGAGTATTTTTTTAACTTCGTCACAAAACTCTTCAATGTATAGCTTTACCGCTTAGATTCTCTACTATCCTAGTATTTATAGCAGACTTCATACCCTTCAATCCTTCAATTTTTATTAACAAATTCTCTCATATTTGGCTCAAATTCCTCATTTCTGAGAGTAGGTATTCCTTTCCATTTGACTTATTTAGTAGGGGACCTTTTTAGGGTTCATTTAGGAAAATAATGCTTCTTATAACGCCAGTGGCGTATGTCACCAGAAGTGGGATCTCACCTCTCTGGGTGCGGTATAGAGGTTGGGACAATGGAGCGCCAGCGTTGGGTCAGCGAGGACCTTCGCGCAAAGCCTCGTCCAGAAGCCGCGCGGCACATACGACAGCAGTAGCAGACGAGACTATACCACTATGTCGACGCATTGCTCTTGGATGTACGACTTATCGCTTTGATTCTCTGCTATTCTAGTACTTAAAGCTGATTTGATACGTCTATATTTAGATTTTTTACAGACATTTTTTGTTTTTTTCCTAGGTCTTTCTTCATCGCTGAGGGTCGTGACCCCTTTCCATTCATATTATAATGGAATAATAATTATTAATATTTTTTGATATACTACACTGACAGTATTTAACGGGTTAACTCCATCATATTTAGATTTATT
Source organism: Erebia aethiops (assembly GCA_923060345.2). Classification (NCBI taxonomy): domain Eukaryota; kingdom Metazoa; phylum Arthropoda; class Insecta; order Lepidoptera; family Nymphalidae; genus Erebia; species Erebia aethiops. The sequence goes on along the minus strand of OV281084.1, from coordinate 1,284,720 downwards.
GATATTTTGTTTATTTTCTGGGGTCGTATTCTTCATTCTTGAGGGTCATGATCCTTTCCATTAATCTTATAGTATGGTAGGGGAATTTTTAGGGTATTTTTGGGATAGTGACGCGTCTTATACCGATTGCCAGAAGCATCAGAAGTGGGATCTCACCTCTCTGGGTGCGGTATAGAGGTTGGGACAGTGGAGCGCCAGCGCTGGGTCAGCGAGGACCCTCGCGCAAAGCCTCGCCCAGAAGCCGCGCGGCACGTAAGACAGCAGCAGCAGTCGTCGGATGCTGCGATCGCTAGCACGAGACGATACCGCTATACCGCCTGGAGATTCCTCTGAAAAACATCATCATAACCTTGAACGACCTCCCTGGTGTAAAGGTGAGCACTGTCAAAGTCAATGTCAAAAGTATATTTATTCAATTTAGGTACACTGTACACTTATTGAGATGTGAAGATACTTATAAAATACTAGATGATTCCCGCGACTTCGTCCGCGTGGATTAAGATTTTTGATTCCCGCGGGAACTCTTTAATTTTCCGGGATAAAAAGTAGCCTATGTCCTTCCCCGGGATACCATCTACCCCTGTACCAAATTTCAGCAAAATCGGTTGAAAAGATGGACCGGGAAAGCGTAGCAGACAGACAGACAGACAGACAGACAGACAGACAGAAACACTTTCGCATTTATAATATTAGTATGGATGATGGTGATAATCAGTTACGGTATCTTAAAACTAAATTCGTGGCTTTAGTATTCGGCTTTAGAATACTCTTTTCTTTTTGTTGAATTGGATGTTTGAAAACTTTGAAACGTAATAAATACCTTGCTTAATGCACGCAGTGTTTTAAATAATTTAATTTGAAAACTGGTAAACATTTTCAGACCGCTGCTGTTTGTATAGTACACACTATTTCTATGCACCAACCATATTGATTCCTAGATAACTCACGTATTAACAATGGTGATTCCGTGCCCCGGACAGAATCCGGCAACGTGGACAATGTTCCCGGGGCGTGTCTGCGGGGAGTCCCCGGCCAAGCGCGGGACTTTAGCGCCAACTGCCAAACATATTACAACTGTTACTAGGAGAACAAAAATAACCGAAATAGCAGAACAGCGAACAGTTATTAGGGACAAGGCGAGAATCTTTAAAAGTCTTAAAAATCATAGATATATTACAAATGCGTATATTTTTTGGTTTGTCCTCTAATCACGCCGCAACAGAGTAACGGATCGACGTGATTTTATGCATGAATATAGTTGAGAGTGACTTTAAAGAGTTCTCGCGGAAACCATAAAACCTCAATCCTCGCCGACAAAGTCGCGGACATTATCTAGTTGTTAAATATAAAACCCCCCTCACCTGAGGCTGTTTAGGCTCCGCATCAGGCAACAGGGGCGGCACTAGTAGCGACCTCGCGTCCCAACACAGAGCAAGTTCGAACTTGTTGAGTAAGGACACGCCCAGAGAGCGCGCCTCCTCGCCGCCGCCCAGCACTGGGGACGCTTTGAACACGTGGGCTAAGTCATCCACCTTCATTATACCTAGTAAAATAAAAATAAAACGAGGATTTACACTAAAAAAAACTTACTATACTTAAGTACGCACGCAAGATGTTATACTTTTTGATAGCAAATAATAAATATATTGAATAAAGTTATCAGTTCTCACTCAAAATACAGTAAATGTATTAATTTTTATTTTGTTGGCAGGCGTTTTTCTGCAAGACTTAGAAGTTGACCAACTAACGTCGCGCGCGCGCATCGTAAAAATTCACTGATAATTTTTCCCTAACGCGCCAAAAGAAGTATAACTTCAAAATTTGTAAAATTTGGTCTCGAAAAGGCTGGAACCTCCTGGCTGGAAGGCCATCAAAGCCGGCCATCTGTTTGAAAATTAGTTATAAATTTTTCTTTGACGAAATTCATTTGCCAACCTCGTATTAAAAGTGTTCAATTGACTGATCAATCCAGCCTATCTGCTGATCTGTCGTCCCAGCACAGAGCAAGTTCGAACTCGTTGAGTAAGGACACGCCCAGAGAGCGGGACTCTTAGCCACTGCAGTACTGCGAAAAGCTAGTGCTGGGTCTGCTAACGCAAATTTTTTGTTAGCATTTGTTAAAGCGTTAACAAATTGCCATTTCAGCACCTTGAGACCCCAATGAACGACAAATCCAACCCCACATAAGGATATTCACCGTTGTTAGCGAATGGGTTAATCTCCCTGACGGTGACCACGTGAGCTAATACGTCACACAGCCACTGAGGACGCAGGAAGTATAGCTCTTTGAGCGTCGCGTCGTCATAGTGGAGGAGTACGCCTGAAACGACAAACAACTAGTTATTAGTAAGGGTCTGATATAAAGGGTTTGATCTATTAGTAAGTTATGTTAAGTTAAATTGATAATTGTAATGTTGACATTATTACATATACTATATTATTTTAATTATGTACGGACTAGACGCAATAATAATGACATAATAAGTATAATTATGTTAGCAACGCCCTGACAGGGCCTCATGTCTTTGTACTTCATGATTAATATTTTATCCTACACCCGCTCAGAAAGTACCTTCATTCTTTTTTAAAAACGAGGTAGAAAGTACGTCATTGCTACAAACCAAATATGCGGGAGGGAAAGATGTATGAAATTTCATTTCTAACGTGCTAAGCGGGGAGAAAAACTATATGAAAATCCATTTCTAACGCGCTGTTTTTTTTTAATTTTAAGTAAATTAGGTATATGGACGTTGAGAATTTGGGTATGTCCTTATGGATATAATATTAGAAGCAGCTTCACCATATTTGACATACAAAAGTCAAATATGGTGGATGTCGATTGTCGATATCAATGTCGATTTTGATGGTCGATTGTCGATATCGATGTTGATTATCGATATCGATGTCGTGGTCGGTTGTCAATATCGATGTCGATTGTCGCTATCGATGTATCGATGTCGATTGTCGATGTCGATTGTCAAAGTCGATTGTCGATGTCAATTGTCGATATCGATGTCGTTTGTTGATATCGATGTCGTTATCGATGTAGATTGTCAACATCGATGTCGATATCTTTGTTGATTGTCGCTATCGATGTCAATGTCGATATCGATAGTCGATATCAGTGTTGATGTCGATTGTCGATATGGTAGTCGATTGTCGGTATCGATGTCGATTGTCGATATCGATTGTCGATGTCGATTGTCGATATCGAAATCTATATTGAAATAATCCTCAAAATGTACCTAGTCTAGTTTTGATAGTGAAGCTTCGAATGAAGCGACTCATATAATTATGATAGAACTTCACTTTGTAAGTTCGTTTAATCACTAATTATTATCGCTTATTTTCCTCGCAGGTGTAGTATAAAGCACTATGTATCACTCGGTAGAAAGTACGATTCCTACCTCGCGTGTATTGCGGCCCTTCGGCTACGCCTCGGGCCTCAAACTACACCCTCGGTAGTAATCGGTCACTTTCTCCCCTCGGTGAACAATGTACTAATGTATTGTTAATACATAATATTAATCAGACAATTTATAGCAAGTATAATAATATTACAAAGTGCAATGATCGTGCTTCGGAGAGCACGTTAAGCCGTCGGTCCCGGTTATTATCACTAACATGATAGTAGTCGTTAAAGCCCGCCGACCCGCATTGGAACAGCGTGGTGGGTCTAAGCTCTAATTCCCTCTCTCATATGAGAGTAGAGGCCTGTGCCCAGCAGTAGGACGTTAATAGGCTGTAGTGGTGCAATGATCAGAGTTCGAAACAAGAATGCGGTCGCGTGTCAACCCCGTTGCGTTGTCGCTACGCCGGCATCTTGCCTCCTCCGTGGAGGGGCGCTGACGTCACGACCACAGACAACTTGCCAAGTCGCGAGGGACGTGAACCTCAGACGCGCAAAGCGGTGTTGCTAACACTAAGGGCCTTACTAATATTGGAAACTACATGATGAGCGTGACTTTTTATTCCCGCGGAAACTCCTTAATTTGCCGGGATAAAATGTAGCCTATGACTATGTAGTTATTCCAGACTATAATCTATCTCTGTGCTTTTCATCAAGATCCGTTCAGCCGTTCTGGCGTGATTGAGTAACAAACATCCATCCATCCATACAAAGTTTCGCATTTATAATATTAGCATAGATATGGATTAACAAAAAAACAGTCTGAGAAACAAATAAAGAAAATTCATGATACGAAAATAAAACTTTTATTTCTTACCATTTTCATGCAAAAACATGGTGGCTTGATGCAATTCGGCCGCGTCCCGAAACATACGAAGATTCCTTTGCTGCATGTATTGTGTCACCTCAAATAACAAACAATTATGTTACTAGTGCGTAAAGAAAAAAAATTAATTAAGTGGCAATACAATCAAAATAGCCCTGAGAATTTCAATCTTATTAGGAGGCGTTTAGTTCTTGTTGTCTTGGCGGAGCAATGTTATTGATTTTTTATTTATTTATTTTATTTATAGCCTCTAAAAAGTAACCAAAATTACACCACAATTTATAGACGAAAGCACTAGAATAAAACAGAGGTTGGGTTTATTGGAAATATAATCTAATTTATCTATCTTATCTTTATTCTTTCTCACCAAACGCCTATACTGCTCGTGTCGTAATACTGGCTCCTTTAGCTCGGCCGCCAGGCTGTGCACGCATTCCTCCAGTGCGAGATACGTCGCCGGCACACGCTGCTCGAGAAGCGGCTCTTTGCTGCCTGTAGCAATATATAATTTATATTGCTAGTGCGTAAAGTAGACAATTACATTCAATGCAGAAAAGAAAGTTAAAGAAAGAAAAGTAGTAAAACATGTTCACCATCACCACCAATATCTGTACAGATATTGTTCAGTACTGTGGCATAAGTTCAAAATACCGCTATAAAAGATGGCGGCCTCAAACTTTACCGAACAAGTGCGATAATAAGATATTACCGTAAGTTTTTTGTGGTGCGGAAATCTTTTTATCGAACATATGTTGTTTAAGAACAGTTTATTTTCTTATATATTGCAAATATAGAACTTATTGTGTGTGAATAAAATTTAAGTTTATACCTGGCGGTTTGACGCTATAGGCGACGGAATAAATGATGTCCGCTAAAAGTTTGATGTTGTGCCGAGTACTGCACGACACCTGCCAAAAAAATTAACTACACTAATATTATAAAGTGCGAGAGTGTGTCTCTCTGTCTGTCTGTCCATGTCAAGGGCCATCTGTCCAACCGATTTTGACTAAACGTACACGATATATGTTTGCGAAATATTTAAAGTGCATATTTTGCTAGGAATCTGGCGCGCAATATAATACGTCCTGATACGGCATGATGAAAAACAAGCATTGGGCTTTTTTAACTGAGGCAAGCAATGCTTTTGTCTCTATGTCGTGCGCGCCACTGCTCAATACGTACCTCAATGGAGTCCAGCACACGGGGCAAGCCTAGCTTGTCAGCGTCCGGGGCCGCCATCACAGCGCCCCGGATCAGCCGCTGCAGCGTCACTGGGCTCTCGCTAGAGGACACTGTACTCTAGAAAGGAAAATAAGCCTTTATTAACCAAAAAATAACAAATAAAATTTCCTCTTTTCCTTATTCATTAAAAAATAAAGAGAACAGTAATTGTAACATTTCGAAATATATTTTTGAAAGGAAAACTTCTTTAGCCGCGTTGAGCACTTTTTGTTAGGGGTAAACTTGTGGATTCGCGTGACCGACACCGACATGCTCGCGTTGTTACGAAGACAAAAGGTCTTATTTTTTTTATTTTTTTATCCACTACATGCTAGCCCTTGACTGCGATCTCACCTGATGGTAAGTGATGATGCAGTCTAAGATGGTAACGGGCTAACCTGTTAGGGGCATGGCAGTTATATTAAACCCATACCCCTTCGGTTTCTACACGACATCGTACCGGAACGCTAAATCACTTGGCGGCACGTATTTGCTGGTAGGGTGGTAACTAGCCACGGCCGAAGCCTCCCACCAGGCAAAAAATAGGTCTTAAATATAAATATGCTACATTCGTTACTAAACTTTAATGCCTTAGTGTTAAGGTTTATATTTTAAATATTTTAATATTTTTTTATTAAAAAAAAATTAAACGAAGAACGAAACGAAACCTTAATTGAAGACTGTCTAGTACAAGCTGAGGACAAAATTCTGTATTTGACAACTAGTCAAATCAGTTCAAAACGCGCGCTTACTATGGGATGTTGTATGAAATATTTGGTTGTGACATCATTAATCAGCAGCAACAGCATCCTGAGTAGCATAGCGGGGAAGACAGATAGTTCTCTGATGGGCAAACTCATACAGAGGACTAAATCCCTTATAGCTTTTAGGTACTAACATAGAGTAAGTTATATTTGTTATTAACACCTTAGATTGTAATTACTAACATAGTTATTAAGATTTTATTGTTACTAACACTTAAGTGAACCAAATGTTTTCTGAAAATAAATGAATACTACTAGTACTAACACAAAGGAGCGCGGTAATATTCATTGTACCACTAGTGCGGTAATATAATGGCCGCCATACAAAACAGCTGTTTCAATGCCGCCATCTTTGGCGCCACTAACAGTTTTAAAATTCATTTGCACGATTTGACCTGGGGTAATTACTAGCATCGCTTAAATCCCTATTGTTTTAATATTGTTGACGTTCGTGTTTCAGAATTATAATCCTTATGTTAGGGACGTCAAGGTACGTGACAATAAACTGTCATTTAGAAGTAATACTGCGTTAAACGAACGTAGTAACCTCTGTGAACAAAAACAAACATTGCAAGTCAAATAAAAGCTTGTAATAAAGTAATTTGGCACTTACATGAGCAACTTGGTCGTAGTGTGTGCCGACCATTATGACAGGCGAGCCCGGGGCGCGCGCTTGTATCGACCTGCGCCAAAACACACCCTGTTCACACCACATCATAAATGAATTAAGAGTGCAATTTTGTAGTTTGAAATCGTTATTTATCTCAGAATTTGTAAAAGTTACCACCTTAACATTTGGGGAAATGATACTTTGAACACTTGGATTACGTGTTTTGGGGTATGTTCCCATATACACTGCGAGTACTGCGTCAATTTAGTATACTGCGAAGCCGTTTTTTTATAGTTAGTTATACTAGTTACTGTTTAAAACGGAACGCGGTCAGCACTGCGAGCATCTTACTTCGAAAACGCCAGTGCTCACAGTACAAAAATGACGATTTATAACGTCATATATTTCCCTAGGATACTGCGGCAATATACTGTATATAACGGAACGAATTTCTCCCCAGTAGGTAAGAGCACTGAACAGTGCTCGCAGTGTATATCGGAACATACCCTTGAAAACACGATTGGTGAACATTTTTTTGTTCTGCACACATTTTGCTTTATCTCAGGAAGGTCATACTATTCTTGTTGGGTTTTTGTTTTGTCGAGAAAAAGTAATTTACGCTCACTCAGTGAGAAAATGTATTTTGAATTTAGAACGCTATATATTGGCATGTCTTTTCATTGCCTCAGGAAACGTTCAGAAATCGGACTCTGCAATTGGGCATTTGACAACTATTCAAATTTTTTTTTTTAGTGATGATTAAATAGAGGATCTCCCAAAAGTTGTAATATCCACGTCATCTGTTAGTTTTATGTTCGAATTAATTACGAATAAAATTACTTTAATATAAAGATTGAAGTAAAAAAGTCACTGTCCAGTGTTTCACACAAAATCCCATACTGAGCGCGGGTTTTGACGTTTGAAAACCGGTTGCTGATTTGACTGGTTGTCAAATACCCAATCGGGTTCTAGGTTCAGGGCAGGGCAACATTTGACGGGCTTACTAGTAATGGATTTGACTCGCTCCAGCAATGCTCAGGACTGCTGTTACTTATGTATCTTTAGATTAATGCAATTGTAATTATACTTATACTTTATTTTTCCAAAAGAGCAACCACCGAGTTTCTTGCTGGTTCTTCTCGGTAGGAACGGCATTCCGAACCAGTGGTAGATCATTCGACTATTCATAAGCACTTGTAAAAAGTCTATTTGAATAAAAAATATTTGAATTTGAATGTAATAACACAGTCACCTCAACCATTGCAGCGCCCCTGCAAGCCCCTTCCTACCATCTGGTACCTTCCATACAACCAGGTACAGAGAACGCTTCGACAGGAAATACTGATGGGTAGCATAGTACCTGTAATAGAAGGACACATTTTTTTGACCGAACTGTTATAAATTATTATTCTATGTCCACTGACTCGCTGCATCAGCACTATTGCGCTTTAAAACTGGCGGTTCACGATGCGGCCAGTCAGTCAGCCATCAATCAGAACTCCGTTTCGAAAACCCAGCCTCCTGTTGCTGGAGCGCGTAGTTAGTAAGAACCGTGTCTTTTGTATTTCCATTTTTAGAATTTTATTAAATTCAGTGGAAAGTTTCAGTGGTTTTTTTTCAAATAAAAGACTGTCGACCCGGCCCTCGTAACAACTGGTGTCAGAAGTGGGACGCTGAGAAGGTTCATGCAAGAGAACCCTTAGCATCCAAAGAATCCTGAGGGCATCGCAGTCGTGGTCGTCGGTAAGCCTCACCCCATAGGGTTGAGCCCGCACCACAACCACAGCAAGCACCGGTCTTCAAGATCGACGGTAAGCCTCAGCTCCGCTGGACTGAGCCCGCATCATACGCGAAATCTACATCTACAACACCTTGGCTTGGCTGGACTCACCGCATAATTTCAATATCTTACAATATCTTCAATTACTTCAAAATTATAAAACTCCATAAATCGTGCCAGTTTACGTCGAAATTGCTGCCGCGCGAAATATCTACGTTGCAAATTCCGACCCGTTCATTGACTACACGTGTCAACGCATCGACCTAATTTAACTTTACCTAACAATCATCAAGTGCAGTGAAATAATATCTAAATTAGTGAAGTGAAAAAAAAAGTGTGATAATTTTAAGATGTTGGTCGCTATCCTGTTGGTCCTGTGAGTAATTTAGTACATTGTTTTTACTTTAATTCGTATCCCATATTTATAATATCTCAGTTTCAGTAAATAAATAAATAAAAAAATGAGTACCAAATCAGAGCGAGGAGAAAGTTCCGAACCTAAAGTGCCTCTATCTGTTCTCACCAAATTCATAAGATCATATGACGGAAATCGCGAGACTCTTGCCGCTTTCCTTACAAATTGTGATAATGCACTTAGTTTAGCTGCTCCCGATCAACAAAATATTTTATGCAAATTTATAATCTCCCAACTTGAGGGCAAAGCGCAATTAGCTTGCAGCCTCAAAAATTTCAATAATTGGAATGAATTAAAATTATACCTCAAAAGTACTTTCGGCGAGAAAAAGCACTCGTCTCATTTACTGCTAGATCTCCAAAATTGCAAACAAGGTCAATCTGAAAGTGTGACACAGTACTCCGTCAGACTAGAAGCATGCCTAACTCGAATTCAAGCTGACATTCAAAATTCATGTACAGATCGCAACCTTCTCCTAGGCAAAATCTCCGCTATGGAAGAACTCGCTTTAAGCACATTCCAGTTAGGTCTTAATCCTAATATTTCTAATATTGTCCGCTGCAGAAACCCTTCTACTCTTAATGAAGCAATTTCATTAGCCGTTGAAAAGGAAAAGATTTTTAAACTTGTCAGATTTACACAACCGAAATACCCTACTAAATTTTGTTCTTTATGCAATAAAAACTACCACACTTCTTCTGAATGTTATAAGAAAAAGCACGATTTGACTCAGAGATCATCTTTCCACATTCCTCCTGCTAACTCTCAATATCCTGCACGAACAAATCAAAGTCCACCAAAAGACTCAAATTTCGTCAAGTTCTGTACTTATTGTAAACACAAATATCACACAATTAATGAATGCCGTAAGCGCCAATATAATAATAATCAGCGTCGAATAAATTCACACCCTTCACCGGGTCCTCCTCATAGTAATAATGCTAATGTTAATATGTATGAATCTTTAAATGAAGTGACGAACAGTAACTTCCCTGAATCAAAAAACTCAAACTGATTTCGGATGCGTGCCTGCCGAAATCAGCAATTCAAAATGGCACTCGAACTACTAAATCTTTTATTACCAATTCTACCAAATCTTATTATGCTAATCCTCCCAAATCTTTTATATCTCGGCAATCGCTACATGACTGCCCGAGTACCACTGAATCGTCTTCTAAATATTTTCCAACTCGGCAATCGCTACATGACTGCCAAAATATCGCTGAATCTTATGCTAAATCTTCACTGACTCCTACAAAATCAAACACAAAGCATCTCAAAGAAGATTGCTCGAATATTGCTATATCTAATTCTAATTCTTATACTAGCTCTTATCCTACTAAATCTTTTAAATCTCAGTTTCCTATAAAGGATCAACTGAATCTTACAATGCCTGATATTGATAACTCCCAAGACAGCGCAAGCAAAAGCTCGTCGCCTCTCAAAGACGTCTCGATCTTTGAAATAAGCACCCTTAAAAAGTTTGTGTCTCTACCTCATGCATATTTACATGTAGAATGTAATAAAAAACCTCTCTGTTTCTTAGTCGACACAGGTGCAAGTGTCAGTATTATTAAGCGCTCGTGCTTAACAGCAGAGCCCAAACTATCTCAAGAAATTATAAAACTCAAAGGCATAAACGATAAAGACTCCTATAGCGAAACATTGGGATCAGTTGTGCTTAAAATTAATATAAACAACTGCATCATATCTTTTAAATTCCATGTCATAACTGACGCTCTGAATCTGCAATCGGATGGTATCTTATGTCGCGAAGTCTATAATTACTATCGCGAAATACATAGATTTATGGTAAGTGTAAAGGCAACATTAATCTGTGGTAGAATTAAATATCCTTTGTCTGTGGCATACCCGGAAATTGTTCAATAGTTAAATTGTTCAGTCGTTCAATTGTTCAATAGTTCAATAGGTCTTCTTAGTTTTGGAATTTTTACATTAACAGTCTTTTCAAAGTGGTGGTCAGTGAAGGTAGTGGCGTGCTGTGCGGTCTCGCGAAGTGTGGTGGAAGCTGTGATCCCTGCGTTACGCGGAGATGGTGAAATCAAAGCTAAGTACCTAGGCCTTTATTAATTGTATAGATATAAGAATTTCCAAGCATCCATTGTTGGTTATCCCATTATGGGAGCGCGCTCCTAGGTATAGGTTAAGTGTACCGTGGAGGTGTAAACGTGGTTTCGAGGGTTGCGAGAACGCCTGTAGGTTTAAAGGCATGAAGGGTCCGTAAGGCCTGGCCCCCAGGTGGGACAGGGTGGTTACCTGGATTAAATAACCGCAGGGATGATAATGAAATGGGACCGTAAAGCCTGTCCCCATAGGTAGGCAATTTGGATTGGGACAGGATGGTCATGGTTGCAGGTTGACGCAAGAGGCGTCTGTAAAGCCTGTCCCCTGCGGGTTCCCCGTGGAACTTGGTTTATGCGAAGTGTGTAGGATGATGTCGTGCTTTACATCCACACCGCCTACAGGATCCTTAAGTTGACTAAGTGATTCTGGCCCATCGTACAATGTAACCTTTACACATCCACGGCTGAGTATTGTAATGATGATCTGCTAGGTCTTAGGGCATCATGACAGTGATGTCATAATTAATTTAACCATGCAGGTCACCGAGACATCGATGGGGCAGGGAGAGAATGCAGAGAGAGAGAGAAAGTAGGAATAGAGCAGTGCGACGGGCACCTCATGGCTAATGTTCAGGTATGACTCCAATGTGATAATATATTCTGTCGGCGGCATTCTGTTCCACTAAAGCATCCCTTTAAATACCTATATTTTAGATTAATGAGATTATGTTATTGCCTTAACTACCAAGAAGTCGAAGCAGATATTGGTGGGATAGAATGGGCGTGCCGACAAGTTGGTGGTGATGCTGCTGGGATCATCTGATATAGTGAACCAGAGCTCTAAACACATGGAGTCATGCCAAGCTTAAATTATAATAAAGTTGTTTCTCTCTTTTAATTCATGTGAAATAATATAGCAACAAATTAAAGATCTTAAAAGTAAAGAGGCGTTGCTGCCAAGCTATGGTGATTGTTTTCGTTGACAGCAGATGAAATTGGATTAATTTTTCATGTTTTATGGTGTAAAATAGCAATATTAGTTCTGCTACTCGCCGATAGAGGACGTGAGACGCAGTTTCAACAAAAGCGCGAAAAATAAATTGGCCCAGGTAAGTTGGCAGAATTGATTTCCGCATGCTTAAGTCATGATACTGTTAAAAGATTTGAATTACCTGCTTCGTTTTATTAGTCATAGAGAGTATAGAACGAACGAGTTTGAAGCGATTTTATTGGTTGATATTTGTTTAAAGGAAAGTCAAAACTTCTCTGTGGCAAAAAATTTGTTTGTGCCAACTTAGTAAAAGTGAAAAAGGAGCGGTATATTTAGCGGCTCTGTTGAACGATTTCCGGTGCGTCATTTATGTCTATGAGATGAATTTGTAAAGTGTTGATTGTTGAATTCAAAATGGTGAAACCTGTAGCAACTTGAATTGGAGTGTAATGAAATTTCGGTGCATACTTTCATACTACATTATTGGTGGATTAATTTAAGTGGATGGAAATAGTGGATTAAAAGCAATTAAAGGGTGAAAGTTATCCTACTCAATGTAAACAAGGAAGCCATATTATTCAGCCTTAATATCAGAGACTGAAGTTTGTCTGATTTACTGAAATCTTTAACACAATTAATACATGTAGTGAGTTATTTCATATTTCTATAATAACTACCAGTGTGTTACAGTACTACTATTTGAATATCTGAGCGTCCATCAAGAACATTGATACTTTTCTTTACCAAAATAGAATTGGATTAGTGACTATATACTAGGTTTAAACTTAACTACATATTGAAGATGACATCCGACATCTTGTAAGAGGAAATTGCCTGAAAACAGGATACATTTTAATGTTATGAAATTTTAGAGAAGGTGTAATTGTTTAAAGGTTTAGGTAAATTCAATTTGGTGTTATCTTATTAAAGTTTCAGAGTCTATTTACAAGTATAAGAAAGATTAAAGATGTATTTTAAATTATTAAGTTAAGATTTTAATCTTTAAAAGGGATACAGAGGTATATAAGTACTTAGCGGTAGATATTAGCACAGATATTAGATACCTGTGTACTAAACCCAAGGGTTAATAACCTTATTCACTAGTTAATGTTGGAATTTTATTTGATCTGAGTAATTTTGCAAATCCGGGTAAATATAGCAAAATTTTTTTTTTTTAAGAGAATTGTGAGTTTAATTATACCTATATTAATCAGAATATACATGAAGTATGTTTATACTAGAATTTAAAAGAAATTCTATTGTATTATTCCAAAGCAATATTTAGTTTTAACCTCAAAATAACAGGTAGGCACATTGTTATTTTAAATTTCAATTCTTTTACCTTTCAATTATTATTATAGTGCAAAGCTATACACCTGTATACATACTAAGAGAAAGTTTATAATAGGTATTAATAACTATTTATTTATGAGAAGAGTATCTCAATGTTAGATCCCTGTATTAAGGGAGTGTGTACTCTGACTCTCCACATTGTGTAGGGGGACAGTTGATTAGATAAAAGGATAAATAGTATAAGAGCAAGTTACTTACACAGCAAGTGAAATACAACTGAATTGATTGAAATAATTTTATGAAATCTTAACGGGAAAATAGATTAAGACAACTGAATCTTGATTATCCTTTTAGGATGAATAGTGATGAAATAAAATAATGTATTTTCTTTTTATTTGGGTGGAATTACTAGAATTCGAGTTCGACCTATACACTATGGGACATTTACAAGTTATTCTCCATCTATTAAAGTAAATATAACAAGCAAAGAAGATTCATCATGGATGCTTTATTACTAAAGAGACTAAAACTCCTTATTACCCAAATAGAAACTCACTCAAATCAAGCTGTAAATCTCGGCTCTCTGAATGCTAACCTAATCCAAGATGCAGAAATGATCAAGACTAAATTGCAAAGTCTCTTGTCGAGATTCGAGAATGATTTAACAAATTATTTTAGGATGGTAAATGATCCTGCAGCTGATGAAATAAGTGAAATCAGTGAAATACAGCTGAGGGCTGAAGAAAGCCTAGCGGAGCTAGTAGTAAAGTTAAAATTATTTCAAAATAATAATAAAACCCCACCGGTAGATAAAGTGGCGGATACAATAACATCATGCCGTCTACCTAAACTAAATTTACCTGAATTTGAAGGAGATATATTGAATTGGCATCAATTTTGGGATCAATTTCAATCAAATATCCACAACAGAAATATAACAGACGTAGATAAATTGCTATATCTTAAGTCTTCATTGAAGGGAGAGGCTAAAAAGGCTATTGACGGTCTAGATACGACGAACAGGAACTACAGCATAGCTATTAAAACTCTTAAAGAAAGATATGGCAAAGGTTCTCATTTGATTGATGCACATTATTCGGCATTATCCAAAGTGGCAACTACAGACTCTACGATAGCATCGTGTCGGAAATCACTTAATGAAATGGAAAAACATCTACGAGTCTTGGAGTCATTAGGAGAGGATGTGAATCACAATCATCTGCGTCATCTCATATTTAGTAAATTTCCTGAAGATCTTATCTACGAGTTAAAATTAAAAATTAAAGACGATTCTATAAATGAAATAAGAGAAGAATTAGAGAAAATAATAACAGCAAAGGAAGACGCTAGTAGGATCACTCAAGGAAGTAGCACGAAAGAAGTTGGCAACTACACAGTGGAAACTTTACATGTAACTCAAGAAAATCAAAGACGTAGGCAATACAGGGGGGAAAGACAACCTAGAAATGAATTTAGAAAAAATGATTGGGGTACACATGTTAGAAAGATAGAACCTCCAACTTTTAGAAAGAGACAGTTCCCACAAAGAGAAAGACCAAAGGAACAGAGAGGAAATACAACATTTAAAGGAAGTAATAAGTCAGAGTATGAAGTCCAAAGGAAAAGAATAAAACCATCCTGTATATTTTGTGAAGGCGACCACTTTAGTGACCTATGTGAAAAATATAAGACCTACAACGAGCGAATATCGATGGTAAAAGGCAGATGCTATGGATGTTTTCAAAGGGGTCATCAAGTTGCTCAGTGTCGTAATAGTAAATCTTGTTATTATTGTAAGAGACGTGGAAACCATCACAGTGCACTGTGTCAACAGAAATTTCAGTCTGGATCGGAGAACACAACTCTAACAAAAGCAAATAGAATATGACATACGGCTCTTCAAACAGCTGTGGTAACAGCCCGGGGAGATGGACATAAGTCTAATCAAATGCGATGCCGTATTCTATTCGATTCAGGCTCTCAGAGATCTTACATCACCCGAAAGATTGCAAAGGAATTAAATCTGTCAACAGAAAAGGATGAAAGTTTATCAGTCTATACCTTTGGCTCAAAGAATCCACAAGAATTTAATAGTCCAGTTGTTCAACTAAAGTTAGAAACTAGATCTAAGAAGTGGAAGATTATTTATGCGAACGTCGTACCTATGATTTCACAAGGTGTACCTTATGTTGAGGAACTTAACGAATGGAGGAATAAAATGGAACTGGCAGATGATGGATCTTTGCAGAATCGAGTTGATATTCTTATTGGGAATGATTACTACTATTCATTTCTTTGTTTAGATAGAATACAGATAAATGAAGATTTATATTTAATTGATTCCGAGTTTGGATGGATACTTTCGGGTCAGATTCCGCATGAGGACAAGGAAGAGGAACACATGTCAGTTGTTACATATTTTCAAACAAAGATTGATTTCAGATTAAGCAAACCTGACATGCCATTAGATCAAGGAAGTATAACATTCCTTTGGGAACTGGAGTCAATTGGTATAACCGATTCGCCTAAAATTACTAGGGAGGAAGAGGCTATCAATAAATTTAATGAAACCACAAAATTAATAGAAGGTAGATATTACGTCAGCTGGCCGTGGAATGAATATCCTCCGGCACTAACACCTAATCATGGATTAGCGTATGGGCGTTTAGTAAATTTGGTTAAACGATTAGATAAAGAAACCTTAAAAGTTTATGATGATGCTATACAAGAACAAATATCGAAAGGAATAGTCGAAGCAGTATCAAGTAAAGCACATGTGGATCATCCAGTACATTATCTACCACATCATTGCGTTGCCCAGAAGGGTAAACCAATTAGGATCGTTTATGATGCTTCATCAAAAATTAAAGGTAACAAAAGTTTAAATGAATGTCTCTATTGCGGTCCGATGATGTTAGAAGATTTGACAAGTATACTAATTCGATTTCGAAGCCATAATATTGCTCTCTCAGCAGATGTAGAGAAAGCCTTCCTTCAGATAGGGCTACATGAACAAGATCGTGATGTGACTAGATTTATTTGGTTGAAAGATGTGAAAAAACCACCGAGTAACGATAACATTGTTTATTTACGGTTCTGTAGAGTACCTTTCGGAATTATATCAA
Organism: Erebia aethiops; assembly: GCA_923060345.2. Classification (NCBI taxonomy): domain Eukaryota; kingdom Metazoa; phylum Arthropoda; class Insecta; order Lepidoptera; family Nymphalidae; genus Erebia; species Erebia aethiops. The sequence continues at coordinate 1,268,202 of OV281084.1, read as the reverse complement.
GTCCATTTCTGCTAAATGCGACGATTAAACATCACCTTTCTAAAGGAAATGAACAACTACAATTGGTTGCGAAAGACATTTATGTCGATAATTTAGTAAGCGGAGTTCAAACGCAGGATGAAGCAGAACAGTTCTACAAAGACGTGAAGAATACCTTTCATCAAATATCTATGAACCTTAGAGACTGGAGTTCAAATTCAAAACAGTTTTTAAACAAGATACCCGATAGTGTTGGGGAGAAGGTTGTGAAAATTTTGGGCCTAGACTGGAATTTAAAGCATGATACATTGCACCTAAGATTCAAAATAGATACAGAGGCAAATTCTAAGCGTGAAGTCTTAAAGGTAATTGCTTCGGTATACGATCCCTGTGGATTAGTAGTACCGCAAATTTTGTCGGCTAAACTATTTCTGCAAAAGCTATGGCAGACTAAAGTTAAATGGGATACAACACTCTCAAAGGAAAACCAGGTTGAATGGTTGGAAATAAAAAGAGAATTAGAAACTATTAAGGAAATATCGGTACCCAGATGCTACATGAAAAACGTAAGAAGTGAAGAATATCATTTGCATTGTTTTACGGACGCATCACTCAAAGCATATGCTGCCGTTGTGTATGTAACACATGGAACCAAGAGAAGCTTTATCATTGGGAAAACGCGATTAGTCCCTATAAAAGATCAACAACACTTAAAAATCCCTCGATTAGAGTTACTAGGAGTGTTAATAGGTTGCAGACTAATTAAGATGGTTTCAAAAGCATTTTACATGAAAGTAGGACGTCAAACATTATGGACAGACAGCCAAATTGTCATTGAGTGGTGCCAATCTGATAAATTACTCCCACCGTTTGTAGCTAGACGAGTTGAAGAAATAAAAAGTAATAAAGAACTCATGATTAAATATGTGCCTTCAGAATTAAACCCAGCGGATGTTGCGACTAGACCGGCAAGTTCCAGAGAAGATAAAGAGAGATAGCTTAAAGGTCCACAGTTTTTATCAGAATCCAATAATTGGACGTTTCCTATTAAGAATACGTCACAAACTTTTTTTCTTTCGACGCGGGAGGATCTGCCGAATACTTCTAATGGAAAAAATGTTAATTTAGAGAAAGAGAATAATTTCACAGAAAAAGATATCGGTACTAGACACAATGAATCACTTTGTATTACAAAAGAAATTAGGAAGCTTCAAGCACAGCACTTTGCCCATGAGACTGCTGGGAAAGAAACTGATTTAAGCCGTAACCTCAAGTTATTTAAAGATGTTGATGGATTGCTACGTTGCAAAGGACGCCTTAAGAATGCAGATCTGTCATTTGACAAACGGTACCCAATATTGATTCCTAAGGAATGTGATTTTACAATCAATTTGATAAAGAAAGTCCACAATGATAATTACCATGTAGGAGCAAATCACACACTCAGTCTCATTAGGCAGTCATACTGGATACCACAAGGCAAATCTCAAGTCCAGAAAGTAATAAGGAGATGCCCAAGGTGTGTTAAACACGGAGCTGGTCCGTTTAAATTACCACCTACTCCAGCACTTCCTGTAGAAAGAGTGAATTACAGCGAACCATTTACTTTTGTGGGAATAGACTATATGGGTCCTGTCTTTGTCAAGAATGGTCAGAAAAGATGGATTTGTTTATTTACTTGTTTAGCGATAAGGGCTGTTCACTTAGAACTAGTGCAAGATCTCACAGCCGAGGAAGGTTTATTGGCATTGAGAAGACTGATAGCGACCAGAAAGGTCCCTCAACTAATCACATCAGATAACGCAGCTCATTTCAAACTTATAGCAGAAATTCTCTCGAAGCAGTATTGTGTTGTTAACAAGATTAAATGGAGATTTATACCACAATTAGCACCTTGGTATGGTGGATTTTATGAGAGACTTGTTGGATTAACTAAGAATTGTATGAAACGCACATTAGCAAAACATATGCTTTCAGATAGCCAGCTAACTACTGTTGTTAAAGAAATTGAAGCCGTATTGAATTCACGACCACTCACATGCGTTGATTCAGAGTTGGACATAATTTTAAAGCCAGTTGATTTTCTTACACCTGGAAGTTGCATTACTATGGAAGAATCAGTTGAAGATTGTATAGATAAAGGTACTACGATTAAAGTTGATCTTATAAAAAGTTGGAAAAGAGGTCTCATTATCTTAAGAGAATTTAAAGAGATGTTTGTGAACAGATACTTGCTAAGTCTTCGAGAAAGGTATCAACACTCGCTTAAAGAACCACGCGTCACTTCAAAACTATCTCCAGCCATAGGACAAATAGTCCAAATAAAAGGAGAAAACAAGAATAGGGAAACCTGGAAAATAGGAAAAATTGTTTCTCTTAAAAAGGGAAGTGATGGTTTATGCAGAATAGCCATAGTAAAAGTTGGGGATAAAGAGTTCACAAGGTCAGTAGCACATCTCTATCCTCTTGAAGCTCAAGAGTCAGAGGGAGAAATTGATATGAGGTTTGAAAAAGAGGATACCTCGAGTGAATGTGCTCCTGCAAGTTTAATAGAACCTTTAGAGGAAAGTATAGAAAGACAAGCAATTATCTCAGAGGAAACAGAACGCGAAGGGAACTCACCATCGATGCAAGTTGACGAACAAACTCTGGATGATTTTGATAGCGAAGTTGTAGATCAAGAAATGAAAGAATCAGACAGAGAGGTTAGCGACTCAGAGAGATTTGAGCTACCAAAGAGAGACAGTGAAGTAGAAGAAGAGGGTCAAAGTACCAGAGTGAGGAGAGTTGCAGCCACTAAAGCTCTACAGAAGATCAGAGAGTGGACGAGCAACTTGTCATGCCTATTCTAACTTTTGTTGCGGCCGGGAGTGTCGCGAAGTCTATAATTACTATCGCGAAATACATAGATTTATGGTAAGTGTAAAGGCAACATTAATCTGTGGTAGAATTAAATATCCTTTGTCTGTGGCATACCCGGAAATTGTTCAATAGTTAAATTGTTCAGTCGTTCAATTGTTCAATAGTTCAATAGGTCTTCTTAGTTTTGGAATTTTTACATTAACAGTCTTTTCAAAGTGGTGGTCAGTGAAGGTAGTGGCGTGCTGTGCGGTCTCGCGAAGTGTGGTGGAAGCTGTGATCCCTGCGTTACGCGGAGATGGTGAAATCAAAGCTAAGTACCTAGGCCTTTATTAATTGTATAGATATAAGAATTTCCAAGCATCCATTGTTGGTTATCCCATTATGGGAGCGCGCTCCTAGGTATAGGTTAAGTGTACCGTGGAGGTGTAAACGTGGTTTCGAGGGTTGCGAGAACGCCTGTAGGTTTAAAGGCATGAAGGGTCCGTAAGGCCTGGCCCCCAGGTGGGACAGGGTGGTTACCTGGATTAAATAACCGCAGGGATGATAATGAAATGGGACCGTAAAGCCTGTCCCCATAGGTAGGCAATTTGGATTGGGACAGGATGGTCATGGTTGCAGGTTGACGCAAGAGGCGTCTGTAAAGCCTGTCCCCTGCGGGTTCCCCGTGGAACTTGGTTTATGCGAAGTGTGTAGGATGATGTCGTGCTTTACATCCACACCGCCTACAGGATCCTTAAGTTGACTAAGTGATTCTGGCCCATCGTACAATGTAACCTTTACACATCCACGGCTGAGTATTGTAATGATGATCTGCTAGGTCTTAGGGCATCATGACAGTGATGTCATAATTAATTTAACCATGCAGGTCACCGAGACATCGATGGGGCAGGGAGAGAATGCAGAGAGAGAGAGAAAGTAGGAATAGAGCAGTGCGACGGGCACCTCATGGCTAATGTTCAGGTATGACTCCAATGTGATAATATATTCTGTCGGCGGCATTCTGTTCCACTAAAGCATCCCTTTAAATACCTATATTTTAGATTAATGAGATTATGTTATTGCCTTAACTACCAAGAAGTCGAAGCAGATATTGGTGGGATAGAATGGGCGTGCCGACATCTTAGGTACCGATTTTCTACAATTTTTTCATACTAATATCGATTATAATACTAAATCTCTTACTATTTCAAATCATATTTTGCCAATTCACTATTCTAGCCCTAAATATATAATACCGGCTCGCTCCGAAGCCATTGTTGAATGCACTGTCTCAAATTACAAGTCCGAGTTACGTCACTTAAAAGACGCACTCATACTCGATCACTCTATATCTGAAGGTGTGTATATAGCAAACTGTATAGTAAGTTTAAAACCTAATTATAAAGTCAATGTCTCAGTCTTAAATACCACTGAATCTCAAGTAGAAATTCAAGACTTCAAGGTCCATTTAACTCCCATAGATTTTTCCGAATTACGCCAAGTGTCTCAATCCTCTGAAATTATCAACCATGTTTCTAATTCTCCATCAAATCGACTCGATCGTGTTCTAAATCTTATACGTCATTCACATCTCAACGATGAGGAAAGAAAATCTCTCTTAGAATGTTGTTCTGAGTACTCTGATATATTTTATCTCGAAGGAGATACATTAACTCATACTAACGCTATTCAACACTCCATTGATACTGGTAATAACCCTCCAATCAATGTGAAATCTTATCGTTTTCCCGAATGTCATAAAAGCGAAGTTGATTCCCAAATCCAGAAGATGCTAAAACAGAAAATCATAAAACCCTCTATCTCTCCTTGGAATGCCCCTGTTTGGGTGGTTCCTAAAAAAATGGACGCATCTGGGAAGAAGAAATGGCGAATTGTTATTGATTATCGCCGCCTCAATGACGTCACTGTATCCGAGGTCTATCCTATTCCCTTGATTACAGATATCCTAGATCAACTAGGTCATTCCAAATATTTTAGCACACTAGACTTAGTTTCCGGATTCCATCAAATTCCGCTGAATCCTTCAGATGCACCTAAAACTGGTTTCACTGTAGTCAACACAAACGGCTCTACAGGCCACTACGAATTTACTAGGATGCCGTTTGGACTTAAGAACGCTCCCAGTACTTTTCAACGTCTTATGAATACAGTCTTATCAGGTCTTCAAGGTCTACATTGCTACGTCTACTTAGATGACTGCATCATCTATAGTGCAGATCTCAAATCTCATTGTGAAAAACTAAAAATGGTATTTGACCGTTTCAGAGAATTCAATCTCAAACTCCAGCCCGATAAGTGCGAATTTCTTAGAAGAGAAGTCACTTATCTAGGACACATAATCACCGAAAACGGTGTCTCTCCTAACCCAGACAAAGTTAAAGTTGTCTGCAATTTTCCAACTCCTAAAAACCCTAAAGAAATAAAATCATTCCTTGGTCTCGTTGGTTATTATCGCCGATTTATTGATAATTTTTCAAAAATCACAAAGCCTCTTACATCTTTACTCAAGAAAGATGTCTCTTTTCATTGGTCTATGGAACAAGAACAAGCTTTTAACCTCTTGAAGGAAAAACTAACCTCAGCCCCTCTTCTTCAATATCCCGACTTTTCTCAACCATTTATCGTTACTACAGACGCCAGCAATTACGCCGTTGGCGCTGTACTATCTCAAGGCTCTATCGGCAAGGACAAACCGATAGCTTATGCTTCTAGAACCTTAAATAAACAAGAAGGTAATTACTCGACTACAGAAAAGGAGTTAATTTCTATCTTATTCGCCGTTAAAACGTTCCGACCCTATCTCTACGGCACTAAATTCAAGATCGTAACAGATCATCGGCCCTTAGTATGGCTCTTCAATGTCAAAGATCCTGGTTCCAAACTTGTCCGTTGGCGCCTCAAACTTGAGGAATACGATTACGAGATTGTTTATAAACCTGGAAAATTAAATTCAAATGCAGACGCTCTGTCTCGCATCCCAATTCATGCTATAAATACAGATACTCTTAATAAGCTTACCTACGAGGCATATTTTAAAAAACAATTTACAAATTCTTTACCAGATTCGAACACAAAAATTGAAGAACACTCACAAGCTTTACCTCTTTCGAAATGCAATATTATTGCATGCCCCGTTTCTCTAGATTTCGACAACTCTATGCCGCATTGTGAGGAATTATTATCAAAGATATCCGACACCGCTTCATTGTTTGAAACCGAACGTAAACAATGCACGGTACAATCAATTACAAATAATACTAAAACATATTATTTTCTTTTTACTAAAGTTCATCATTACGATGAGACAACTTTTCGCTCTATTTACGACACTTTGATGATATTTCGTGACGAACTTATATTACATCACCCTAACATTGATGAACTAGCTATCTCCGACTTCTCTGAACCTTTTACTAAATTGTCTTATACTAAAATTTATAATATTATTTCTTACATATTTCATAACACTAACATCAAAATACATATTTATAAAAATCAAATAATATTTCCAACCCCTACTGAAGTTCCCAAGATTCTCAAAGAAAATCACGACACCCCTATAGCGGGACATCCTGGTGTAAATAGGATGTATAATCGAATAAAAGCCTCTTACTATTGGAAAGGAATGAGAACTGATATAGAACGCTATGTAAAGTCTTGCAAATTATGCCAGGTTAACAAACCTCTACGTGCTAGTAATAAAGCTCCTATGATCATAACTTCCACGAGCATAAAGCCTTTTGAACGTTTAGCCCTGGATATCGTTGGTGTCTTACCTGAATCGGGTTCCCAAAAGTTTAGGTTCATTTTGACTTTGCAAGATGATCTTACTAAATTCACATGTGTCTATCCTATGGTTTCCTCAACAAGTGATGAAGTAGCCCGTAATCTGGTTCACTTTATGTCCTTATTTGCAACTCCTAACATGATCCTCACTGACCAAGCTATGACTTTTACCTCAGAACTATTTAAACAGATTACCAATATATTTAAAATAAAACCTTTACTTTCCAGCCCTTACCATCCCCAAACTAATGGTGCACTAGAACGTAGCCATGCTACTCTTAAAGAATATCTAAAATCCTTTGTCAACGAGAATCAAAATGATTGGCATTGCTATCTACCAACAGCCGTTCTTGCATATAATACGACTCCACATACAACTACTAAATTTACTCCCTTTGAACTGCTATTTGGATATAAACCAACCCTTCCTAATTCCTTATACGACACATATAATAACGTTACATACCACGAGTATGTCCGTGCTCTCCAATACAGAATGAAAATAAGCCGTGAAAAAGCTTTAGAATACATTAGGTCAAGTAAAGAATCCTCAAAACAAATCTATGACTCAAGTTCTAACCCTAACATAGAATACAAAATTGGTGATATGGTATATTTAAAACACCATCACCGACTTCGCAAGGCCTTATCTCCCATATGGAAAGGCCCATACAAAATCATTAAAATAAATGGAAAACATAATGTCACTTTATTAATTAATAGAAAACACGTTAAATATCATACTAACTTAATTAAACTCGCTGTACCTTAATCTTATCATTCTTTTCAGATTTTAATCCTAGATTTTAGACCACTTTATCTTAAGAGTTTGGTGGCGAAACCCTTATGTTTCCTTGGCACTTTATATCCTGAACATGCTCGATAATAATATTATGCTGCAATCATTTTTTGTCAGATTTCTGAATTTGAGATATTAACTCATATTAATGAAAGATAATATTCAAGTATTTTAATTATTGTACTATTTCTAGCATAAATCAAAATGAGATAAAATCAAATTCTCATATTAATAAGTTAAATATTGTCTCATGCTACTAATAATGAGTTATAATTTATATTTTAAATTTTAAATTAGCATATTTAACTACATTTTTATAACTTAGTCACTGTAATTCAATTCCAAACTCTTTATTAGCTACCTATTTCTTAATTTTTTTTTCAATACTGTAATAGCGTAATCTTGCTTTCTAAGACTAATATTCTACAATATTATTGTTATTCTATTTAAAAACCTGTATGTTCTTATTGATGTTATATGGCATAAGCTAAGAAATAACTAGTGGATATAATATGTACAATCAGCGACGAATAAGTTGTCTGTAATAATTATAATTAATAATTAAGTAAGTAATCATTAAGTTAAATGTTATTCCATATCTATACTATATTATTCAATTTATACCTTTTTCTATTTCAAATTTAACCATTGATTACGACAATTTTAACATTAACATAAGCATAACTAATGATGACTGCTGCAATCAGAGAAATCTTATTTTATAAAATATAGCACTTATACATTTACTTACATAATTATATCATTTATTTTCCTATTTTTAGATATACAATTTTCAAATGTTATAAGCAGAAAGGAAACAATTGTCTTCAAATATTAGCGCATTGAAAAGAACTCTGTCCAATAATTAAATTAAGAATTTATTAATGTTTGCAATTATTTTAATTTATTGATAAATAACCTGTATGTCAATATGTATCCTGTAACTCAGAAATTGTATCAAAATATTTTCAATTTACTAAATCTCTCCTTTTAGCCTAGTTCTTTTTTTTTACTACGCTTTATTTTAAATTAAAGCTTCGTCTAAAAGGGGGGAGATGTTATAAATTATTATTCTATGTCCACTGACTCGCTGCATCAGCACTATTGCGCTTTAAAACTGGCGGTTCACGATGCGGCCAGTCAGTCAGCCATCAATCAGAACTCCGTTTCGAAAACCCAGCCTCCTGTTGCTGGAGCGCGTAGTTAGTAAGAACCGTGTCTTTTGTATTTCCATTTTTAGAATTTTATTAAATTCAGTGGAAAGTTTCAGTGGTTTTTTTTCAAATAAAAGACTGTCGACCCGGCCCTCGTAACAGAACGAAGCGAAGGTCTCTGAGTCTACTTGAGTGAATTTGCACTTGTCCGTCCGTCCGTCCGTCCGTCTGTCAGAGCATTATAACTTCTGAATTACTGAACATAATTACTTCAGCTTTAAATTTAATATGTAAACCAATGGCCTCCAGCCGAATATGGCTTAAAAAGTTATAAAAATCTTTATTTCAAGGGCTCATAGAAGCGAATGCGAAGTAAAATATTTTTTATAGCGTTACATAGGGTTGCGGTATATCATTTTAAAGATAATTAGGAATAGAGTCCAAAAATATATTTATTTTAATTTTTGCTTTAAAATTGACGAAATGGGGGGCTTTCAAATGTCAGCTTTGTGTTTAAAATTGAATTGAATTTTTAGAAAATATAAAAGATTGTGTATTTGTTTATTGACGAAGGTTTAATTAAGTTGATATTTGACTCATTCAATGTATTTCAGTCGGTCAGTTTGTTGGCGGGGATACGCCATATTGGATTAATTTGCATAAATACGAGTATTTTGACTTAGTTGAGTTAGTCTCCTGCCGGCAGACTCAGCGATTATTGAATACTTTTGTGTTTAGATCGCAATTTGTTTTAGAGCTTAGCAGTAGCAACTGCAGCCTGATTAATTTATTGTTGTTGTGATGCTTTGGCCAAGTTTTTATAATTAACTGTTTACATTAAATCTCTCGTGAAACCGCTACACGTTTAACCATTTATTCGTGCACGTTTTAAAGAGAGTACAAACATATTTTCAAAAGTAATTTTAATTATTTGCCCCCCTTCTGGAATTATGCTCACAAATTTCAGAAGCGGGATGTATCTCACGTTGCCTTGATTTCGCTTTGCCATCAGCATATTTGTTTTGTTTAAATTTTTAAAGTACCGACATTAGAAATTAATATCAATTTTCCATAGTTTTGTTGATCGATCGGTGGCTGTGAGAAAGTAATTTTAAATGTTAGACGCCACCGAGTTTCTTGCTGGTTCTTCTCGCTAGGATTGTGGTATTCCGAACCAGTGGTAGATTCGCTTGAATTCGATAATGTGAAAGTACTCGTATTATTTATTCGAGATAAAGTTTTGTAAGTTAGTGTCTAACCTCAAAATATTTTTAGATTTGTGAAAGTAAATAAGTGATTCAGATTTCGAAGAGTGCATCGAATGGGGTGAGTCGTTTTAGTTTATTAAGTGATAATTCATGAGTGTTGATAAAGACTGAAAGTTCGACAGTTTGATAAGTGTTTTACATATTATTATTAGCGAAGTAATCGTGAGCAGGAGCGGCCCAGGCATGACCGCCTAATCATGAATGCAGGCAAGAACGCCCCAGGCAAGAACGCCTGACCATGATTTGGGGCAAGGCGCCTGTTCACGATTTGGGGCATAAAAGCGAGTGATATGACTTGAACATGAGGACGTGTTATTTGCAGGACGGCCGAACTGTCAGCTTTGTGTTTAAAATTGAATTGAATTTTTAGAAAATATAAATGATTGTGTATTTGTTTATTGACGAAGGTTTAATTAAGTTGATATTTGACTCATTCAATGTATTTCAGTCGGTCAGTTTGTTGGCGGGGATACGCCATATTGGATTAATTTGCATAAATACGAGTATTTTGACTTAGTTGAGTTAGTCTTCTGCCGGCAGACTCAGCGATTATTGAATACTTTTGTGTTTAGATCGCAATTTGTTTTAGAGCTTAGCAGTAGCAACTGCAGCCTGATCAAATGATTAATTTATTGTTGTTGTGATGCTTTGGCCAAGTTTTTATAATTAACTGTTTACATTAAATCTCTCGTGAAACCGCTACACGTTTAACCATTTATTCGTGCACGTTTTAAAGAGAGTACAAACATATTTTCAAAAGTAATTTTAATTATTTGCCCCCCTTCTGGAATTATGCTCACACAAAGTGGAGATCTTCTAACGTCCAAAGTTGACCTCAGAACTCTCAATTTTCTGAAAGTCTGAGCCTGAAACTCGATCGATTATTTGAATTATATCCAGTACTTGAACAACAAATACTAAAATTAGATAAACATTGTAAGGAAACGAAATTATTTCATTTTTAATGAACTTCAGTATTTTTAACAGAACTTCACAATGATGTCAATAGATGGCGCTGCGAGGTCTCAGTTCGGAGCGAAGCAGTAGTTTTTAAATTATTATTCCACTACAAATAAAAAAATATATGGATTTAACATAACTACCATACTCCTAAACAGGTTAGCCTGCTATAACCATCTTAGACTAGACATCATCACTCACCACCAGGTGAGATTTAAAAAAAAACTTCTTACACATTTACAATGTTTTCAAACATTCATTACTCTTGTGTTACCCACCAACGTCCTAAGTCCAAAAGTCAAAACGTGGCCACGCATCTAAGTCAACTTTTTACAAGGATTACCATACATTCATACTCACACGTGGCCACACATCTACGTCCACGCCCACGGTTGAAACTACATGACGCATCAAATTTCTACAAGCATAATTCGTACTTATTCCTGTTGCCTAATGTCCCAAGTCCGGAACGTGGCCACGGATTTTTGTCCACCCCCACGGTTGAAACTACGCGACGCATTGACCTTTTACAAGCATACCCAAATACATATTATTCACTTCCGTTCCCTACCAAAATCCCAAGTCCGGAACGTGGCCACACATCTATGCCCACGCCCACGGTTGAAACAACGTGACGCATAAACTTTTTACAAGCATAACCAAACATTCATACGTACTCCTTTTGCCCGCTTAAGTCCCAAATCTGGAACGTGGCCACGGATCTATGTCCATGCCCACGGTTGAAACATTTATACTCACTCCTGTTGACCGCCAAAGTCCCACGTCCGGAACGTGACCGGGCCGCGAGCGGAGCGTTGCGGTTCGTACACCCACGCTCCGATGTCCACGCCCACTGTTGAAACTCCACGACGCGATGACTTGTTGCCCATACGCTTTGCCCAATGCTGCGAGAAAAATAGTTTACTTATATTATTTGATTTCTTAAAACGCACATAACTCCGAAAAATTAAAAAAAAGTCGGGAAAGTTATGGAAAGGAAAATCACCTCAGTCGGTTTCCTTCGATGTTGTATTGCGGACTCCTGTCTAAGGCATTCCAATAAGCTCGTTTTACCGATGCCCTGAAACAAAGAGACAACACGCTTTGTTCACAACTTGTAGGAACATAGATGGCGCTGTTCCGTATTGACTCGCACTAAAACTATTTTTTACTTGTAAAATCTTCGTACCTGCATTCCAACCACTATAAGCATCCTAGCCTTCTCTCTTCTTCTTCCTAACATACGGCCTCTTGTAGCACTGAGCGTAGATGATCCACCACATTGACGCTACGGCATTGACTTTTGACACGTAATTAACACTAGGTAGCATAGATGGCGCTGTACGATAATGACTCGCGCCAAAGCTACTTTTTAACATAAATATTATGTGATTTTTTGTACCTGTACTCCAAAAGCTTCATCCTAGCATACGGCTTGGCCTTTTGTAGCAGTGAGCGTAGATATCACACAATATCGACGTTACGGAATTGACAAGTGATTCACTCTAAGCAGCATAGATGGCGCTGCACGGTAATGACTCGCGCTTTAGCTAGTTTTTCAGATAACAATCGATGAGTTATTATCGTACCTGTACAGTGTACTCCAACCACCATTCAAGCTTCATCCTAGCATACGGTTTAGCTTCCTGCAGTATAGAACGAAGATATTCCATCACATCGTCAAGTGATTCACTCTAGCTAGCATAGATCGCGCTGCACGGTAATGACTCGCGCTTTAGCTAGTTTTTCAGATAACAATCGATGAGTTATTATCGTACCTGTACAGTGTACTCCAACCACCATTCAAGCTTCATCCTAGCATACGGTTTAGCTTCCTGCAGTATAGAACGAAGATATTCCATCACATCGTCAAGTGATTCACTCTAGCTAGCATAGATCGCGCTGCACGGTAATGACTCGCGCTTTAGCTAGTTTTTCAGATAAAAATCGATGAGTTATTATCGTACCTGTACTCCAACCACCATAAGCTTCATCCTGGCATACGGTTTAGCTTCCTGCAGCACAGAACGTAGGTATCCCACCACGTCAACACTGCGACATCGGCCTCCGCGCACGACGGAACGAAGCGGCTCTTGCAGGGAACATCCAACCGTGTTGAGGTTCCATAGCCGGGTGAGGAGGCCCATTTGAGGGGGCAGGTCGGTTATATCTAGAAAAAAATGTACAATCACTTTTAATAGTTTAGTTGTCTTGTGTTGTACTAGATGGCGCTAGTAGTAAGTAAGTAAGTACAAAGTTAGTAGTAAAAATGTTTCATTAAATTTTTAATAGTATAGTTTTCTTTCTTTCATCATATCACAGAACTCTAATATGGTACATTACTGCACAGGCCCGAAATAAAGTAATTTAAGGCTGGGTAATATTGGAAGGATTCCAAAAGGACGAGTCACAAGCCAAGGCCTTTTCAATAACAAGGCGGTGAATTGCTATTTCAACCGAGACTTGTATAGTACTTTTTCTGATTTGCGAGGAACAGAAATTTAAAAAAAAAAAAGTTTTTCTACATTGACGATAGATGGCGTTGACCTACCTTAACACACGCTAAAACATTGTATTTTATGGATTACATATTGAAATATCTAATTCATTAACAACCAGAACAGAGCCAATGCATATATTGTATTATTTTTTTTAAATATAGAAGCAATTTCCGAGTCTGTAGGAAAAACTTTTTATACTGGAAAAGGTCACTCACCCTTGTTCCCGCTGAGGTTAAGCACAGATAAGTTAGCCAGCAGATGCAACGACGGAGGGACGGCTTTGAGCAGGTTGCTCGATACGTCCAGCATCGATAGCAAAGGGAACAGTAGACGAGCTTTCAGCGAGCCTCGACTGCTCTGTAACGAGGAATATGACAACTTCGAATAAGTATTAAAGTCTAGGGTGTTATATAGAGCTGTAAGTTTTACTCACGAAGGTCGCTCACATGTGTTACTTACGAAATGTAAACAGTCCTTAAAGTCCCGTATCGTATACAAATATTACTTATGTAAGTTATTGATGTACGCCTGCACTTACGTTTACACTTATAAGTTGTGGCCTTATGACTCCTGATAAAAGCAATACTAATTCTCTGGCTTATTTACTCATGAAGGAATTACTAGGTTTTTCCCGCAGCTTCACTCACGTTAAGTTCGATTTTCACAGATTTGAATGGGGCGTAGGCCAAGTCTTGTACAAGCAGAGAAATGAAGGAAAATAAAATACTAGAACAGCTTACTGGTCAAATCTACGAATCAAACCATTGTGACGTCATTCGCTTCTTGGTGTTTTAACCAATATGGCGGATTGCTGTATTTTATAATTTTATTTTATCAAAATAAATAGCAATCTCACTCGAAATAGAAAAATAAATACGTTTTTTATAATCCATCAATCCTATTTCATTAGATAAATTCATAATTTCATTGATTCTTGGTTACTGTCATGTTTTATACTCAATCTAAGAATTTCAACCTTTGACAATAATTAACCCCGTTAGTAACACTTACACATTCAGCTTAATTGCAATGATATTGTATGTGATGTGTGAATAACTAAAGGAACAAAATGTGACCCACTCACCCACTCATCGTCGTTGTCATCGCTGGTGGTCTCACTGGTAGGCACCAGGCCATCATCGTCCGTGGTGAGCTGGATGCGAGTCAACATATTGTTCGCTAGAATCTGAAACCGATTAACCAGTTTATATCTTTAGCATACCTTCGTTTAGTACCTAGTACCTTAGTAGTTTAGTTGAGATTGCAAATGCAATTGCAATGAAATTGCATATTTTGTGACAATAATATTAGAAGAGAGAGAGAGAGAGACTCACCAAAGTACGTAATCGTTCAAGCCGCAAAAGTCTACTAGCTGGATTTGGAAGAACACTCACGCATAATCCCTCAAGTCGTTAAAAAGGTATTCTTACTCGATAGGGAGGGGGAAGAGAGAAAGAGAGAGGGGGAGATGAAGAGAGAGAAACATACTCATCAAAGTGCGTAGCCCCTCAAGTCGTTAAAAATGTATTCTTGCTGGATAAGTAGGAGGAGGGAGAGAGAGAGAGAGACACTCACCAAAGTGCGTAGCCCCTCAAGTCATTAAATGCCGCCTAGCGGGACAGGCGGCGCTGAGGGGCTGTGAGCGTATGGAACCGGTTGACCTCGGGCGAGATCGCGCGCATTTGTTGTGACAGTAGCACGCAATAGAATTTAAGGTAGAGAGAAAAAGAGAAACAGCTATGATACAAAGAGACACACTTACCAAAGTACGTAATCCTGTAAGTTTAAATGTCTTCTCTAACAAGTGTGAGAGAGAGATATCAACGAAAGAGCGAGAAAAACGCTACAAATCGAAGTCTCCTTGCTGGATAGGGAGATAGAAAGAGAGACAGAGAGAGAGAGAGCTTCTTAGCTCTCGCTTCTTACTAGGGAGAGAGATACTTACCAAACTACATAATCGTACAAGTCGCAAAAGTCTACTACCTGGATGTGGAAGAAAACTCACGCATAATCCCTCAATTCTTTAAAAAGTATTTTCTCTGGATAGGGAGAGAGAGAGAGAGAGAGAGAGAGAGAGAGATATGGAGGGAGGGAAGGAGAGCGAGAGAGAGATATATGGGGGGAGGGAAGGAGAGAGAGAAGGAGAGAGAGAGAGAAGGAGAGAGACTCACCAAAGTGCGTAGCCCCTCAAGTCGTAAATGCCGCCTAGCGGGGCAGGCGGCGCTAAGGAGCTGTGATCGTACGGAACCCGTGGACCGCGGGCGAGATCGCGCGCATTTGTTGGGACAGTAGCACGCGAGAGGATCCCCTTCCGTCGAACCGAAGTTTTCCACCTGTTACAGGAAACAAACATTCTTTACGCGAAATCGTCTTTTGCTCACTGGTTTTAGGCAGCAAAGGCACCCTTTTTGAGCCAGTGAGGGGAGAATATAGAAGTCCGCGAACTGGTCTGCGTGTTCCTAACGTTCCTTCTGTTGACTCAAAAGTTCATGCTGTTCTGAAACTGTAAATTTTTCAACAAACTTTTCAAAAAATGAAAGCAAAATAGTTTTTTCTTAATTTTTCAAAACAAAAGAAAATTGTACCTGCGGTAAGCTGGGCCAGCACGTGATCTCGTTATGGCTAAGGTCCAGCTGCCGGAGGCTGGTGGGGTATGACGTCACGAATGACATCGACCTGCGGGACATCACAAAATCAGATAGCCGATCAATGTGGCCAATTATTATATTTAATACAATCTTTAAACTAACTAACTAAACTAAAATGACAGCTCTAAATCTCGTGCTGCCCCTTTCCGCAGAGAGTATTATTGAAGTGAAAACTTCTTTTGGCGCGTTGAGCACTTTTTGGTAGAAGGTAAAAATGTGAGATAAACATCTAAGACAAAGGGTCTGAGGTATAATAATATATAGCATTCGTAATTAAACTTTAATGCCTTAGTTTTAAGGTTTATATTTGAAATATTTTTATTTTTTTTAAATTAGAAAAAAATAATTAAATATTCGTTTTCACTTCGGCAGTCCTTATGACTGCCAATTTTGTGCCAACCTACAAATAGGTTGAACTAATACTACTAAATACTAAACTCAAACTATTTAGATAATCTAAATAGTTGTAGGTTGAACGAATCTAGCCCACCAAACCGAATTGGAGCAGCGTGGTGGGTGTAAGCTCTAATTCCCTCTCTCATAAGAGAGTGGAGGCCTGTGCCCAGCAGTGGGACGTCGTAAATGCCGCCTAGCGGGATAGGCGACGCTGAGGGGCTGTGAATGTGAATGACCCATAAGCAAGCGGGCAGAATTTCACTATGGACCTGATGTCTGATGGAGAGTGTAGCACCCACCTATTACTGAATCAGCTTTTCAAGCGATAGTTACTACAAGTGCAGCTATCTCTTAGTCTAGTAGTGGTGGTGCTGGTGGTGGTGGTGGAACGAATCTAATTAAAATCTGGGGAGACCCTCACCTGAGGTTGTTATATGCCATGTTGAGCCGGGTCAGTGCGGGCGCGCGGCACGCGAGCGGCGCGGGCACGCACGCGAACTGGTTGTGTGCCAGGTTCAGCGACGCCAGGCAACTGCCGCCGCTGGATGGGTTCCCCACGCCCACCGGTGAGGGTGCGCGTGCGCCGCGCCACGCGTGCGCACGCCGAGCTTCCGACCAACTGCGTATAAGTGATAAAATGATAAATGATTTATTTATTTCGCATAGGACAACTTTTGTCACTTATGATACGTCAAGACTCTACCACCGGTTCGGAAAGCTATTTAACGGTTTTTTGTTGAAAGCTATTCAACAGTGTTACAGACAACATACGAGTAGTTTTACAATTTCGCTTATCAAATATCAAATAAATATTATAAATGCGAAAGTTTGGATGTATGGATGGATGTTTGTTACTCAATCACGCCCCAACGGCTGATCGGATCTGGCTGAAATTTGGCACAGAGATAGATTATAGTCTGGAATAGCACATCGGCTACTTTTTATCCCGGAAAATTAAGGAATTCCCGCGGGAAAGTAAAAACCTTGATCCACGCAGACGGAGGCGCGGGCATCAGCTAATTACGAAAATAAATAAGATTACAAATGAAGTTTGAAAGCATAAAATGTTTGATTTGGTCTAATTTAAGCTGATAATAATTGTACATCGCGAGACCGGGAAGTACGCGTTTTCTGGTCGAGTGTTAGTTAGGCTGTATACGAGAACATAAATGCTCTCCCGGTCGAGGTGTGTATAGTGCTTTTCTAAAAAATTAAACAAGTGACTTTTTTTTAATATATTATTAGTTATATTTATATTTTTAATTTTTTTTTGCGCTGTGAGTGCTGTACGCGTGATACGGTAGAGTTCCAAATTTAAACTATTTAGGCCAAAGAACATTATAACAAGTTACAAGATATTCAGGAAGAAAGATTCCAAATTCAAACTTATGATATGTAATGAAAATACATACATTCTTTACTGGCCTAGGCCGGGAAGTTTAACTTTCGAACTCATTACAGGGTATGAAATGTGCACATTTCATATCATTTTTTAGAAAAGTATTATATTTTAAAAAGCAAGAGACGGCCCGCGGTTTCCGCGCCCAATTTAAAGGCTATCAATTTATTTGATTCATTGTACACTATCTCTAAGGCTACGTACGCACTGCGATAAATATTCGAAATAATAAATCATTTCATTACGTGTGTGTGCGTGTGTGTATATGTGTATATGTGTGTGTGTGTGTGATGCAAACGCATACTCACACAGCATTGCCGGCCCGGTTGCCGAGGGTGGGGATATCATCACCGTCATCCGCTGAAGTGGACTCGCTCACTTCTATCGACGGGCTGCGTGATGACGATTTCTGTAAACAATATACCACACCATTGCTCTCCATTAAGCATGATTGTCAACTTGTGCAAGCCTAAATTCTTTAAAACCTTTTCCTTTACATGCTTGCGGTGTTAGTATGTGGTCAAATGTTGTTGTTGTGGTCTCATTTTTAGAGCAATGTCCCTAGGCTGGAGAGTTTAACTTTTTTTAACAGACAGGATCTTTTTTAAATGTATGTTCACCGATTTCTCCCAGGTTTCGGAACCGATTTGAATGTTTTTTTTTCAGTGGTTAGAGGAAGCTCGCTAGGTGGTCCCATATTTATTTTGACTCCAGCTCCTCAATCCTGATGCTGCAGGGAACTGCACTCCTAAGCCCTGGGGATTTTGGAACTGTGGATGGTGCATTGATATTGTAAGCACCGAGCATGGCCTTCGTGAACTTGCGAGTGCACTAATAAGTTAAAATTAAAAATAAAGGTTTATTTAAAAAAAACAGACTTCCAAAGCCACCGTAAAGTAAAACATAATTTTGATTCCTACACACTACGTTGAAGCGAGCCTGACCCAACTTCAACATAGTGTGTAGAAATTAAAATTATATTTTACTTCAGTCGCTTTGGAAATCAGTTATTTGAAAATAATTTTTATTATTTATAATCACATCACATAGATTAGATTAGACATTTTTTAAACTGGGTATGTGTGTGTATATTGTATGTGTGTTTTTAATATATATGTCACCGTAAGATTGTAAAATCCGTTAGATTATAATCTAACGGTTTCTATCCCGCGAGATTATAAACTGTCGTAAGATTGTGAACCGTTCGATGTTCTGAGTATTAATTTATGAAATATTTATTGTTTTTAAGTTTTCTTGTCTCTTTCTTGTACAGTTCGCGCGCGAGTTGAATGCAGAATAAATGTAAGTATCACCATACATTTACTCTGCATTCAACTCGCGCGGGAGCTATAGGTTAGGTTAGGGTTTGACATGAATGGCCGGGCACTTAGGTTCTATCGGGTTAATATACCTAATACATTACAATTTACCGAAAAATAACGCGTTAAATTGTAAGCAGTATATTACAGTTCACAATCTGTCGACAGTTTATAATCTATCGAGATAAAAAACGTTATATTATAATCTAACGGTTTTTACGATCTTACGGTGACATATACGTATAACTTAAACTCACGGATTGGTCGAAAGCGAAGGGCGGTGAACAAATCGAGGGTGACGCGTGAGGAGAACACTCGGACGGCGATGAGGCCAGTTGACTCTCCGATACACCCTGGAAGTCACATCATTTTTTAACAGACCTCAAAAAGGTTGTTCTGTATTCGACCCGCATGTTTGTATGTTAACGATTTTCTCGGAAACTAATGGACCGATTTTAATGATGACCACGTACGTATGAATCTACGTACTTTCAGGCAGGTTTTACGAGCAACTTTACGAGCAATTGTATTGTAAACTAGCTGATGCCCGCGACTTAGTCCGCGTGGTTAAAGTGTTTTTGATTCCCTGGGGAACTCCTTAATTTTCCGGGATAAAAAGTAGCCTATGTCACTCTCTGGATCCTCAACTATACCCATGCCAAAAATCACATCGATCCGTTGCTCCATTGCGGCGTGATTGAAGGACAAACCAACAAACAAACACACTTTCGCATTTATAATATTAGTAAGTATAAGTGTGATGAATATTATCGCCCTACTTTGCAGGCTAATAACTGTGTGGTAATATTATTACACCTAACGGTGATAAAAGTCTACTTTGTATAGCAAATGTATTATAAAACACGTGATACTGACCTCGTCCCCAGTGGGTAAGTCCCTTAAATGGTTCAGCGCAGCGTTTAAGTCCCTCAATGTGGGCGCTTGCCACATCTGAGGCGGCAGTGCCCTTAGCTTATTGTTCGACACGTCTAGACTCGTCAGCGTTGGCAGGGAGAACAGTTCTGGAGGCAACTCCTCTAGTCGATTATCCTGTAAAGAAGACAACTATAAAACAACTAAAAAAAATTTTTTTTAAAGACCCACGACGAACTGCAGCGCTCCTCTGTGCTCATAACTTTGAAACAAAAATTAGAACTCCTCAGAAGTATGCATATCTAAAACCAAAAACCGCATATCTCGGCCTAATAGTTTTTCAGAAAAATGGTGACAAAATGAAAACCACGATTGCAGCGCAGCTTGGTGTAGACTATGATCCTAAAACATATCTAAGAACCTTCCAGGAAGTTATGCATATCTAATGCAAAAATCGGTCCAGTGGTTTTCCAGGAAATTGGTAACAAAAAAGTGCACAAACAAACAAACGCACAACCTCTTAGGGCAAACACATATACCGTCTCCATTTCGTCAAGGTTAATAAGGAATTGACAAAAACAAATCATGGTAGAGGTTTTCTGCGGATAGTAAAACAAAAAAATTAAAAACGTACGCATTGATTGCGCACAAGTCCGCACGCACGCACGCACGCTCGTCTGAACACTTTCTTATTCATTGCTCCTTCTTCAAAGGGATTATCACTTCATTAGTCATTAGTCATTTATTTATTAAATATAGGTACACTGTAGGTACACTTTTTTCGTCTAAAAATTACTTAGTTAAACAGCATGATGGTGATAATGGGTAACGGTATCTTAAAACTAAAGCTACGAGGGTTCCAAACGCGCCCTGGTCTGAGAAGAGCCCACAACAAACTCAGCCGGTTTTTTTCATAGTTTCAAGCCAGTCATTTTCATGGTTTTATCATATCCGCCATATCGATTTGTTTTGACATAGTCATAGCTTATAAAACACCGAATACAAAGACAAAGTAAACGACTTCGGGTATGTGTGACGTCAATTTAGTATACTGCGAAGTCGTTCCTTTATAGTTAGCTGTACCTACTGGTTACTGTCTAAAACGGAACGCAGTCAGCACTGCGAGCATCTTACCTCGAAAACGCCACAGTACAAAAATGGCAACGATTTATGACGTCATATATTTCCCTAGGATACTACAGCAGTGTACTATCAGTCCATAACGGAACGAATTTCTCCCCATTAAGAGCACTGAACAGTGCTCGCAGTGTATATCGGAATATATAACACGATTGGTGAAAATTTCCTTGTTTTGCACACATTTTGCTATTTATCTCAGGAAGGTCATACTATTATTGTTGGGTTTTTGTTTTGTCGAGAAAAAGTAATTTACGCTCACTCAGTGAGAAAATGTATTTTGAATTTAGAACGCTATATATTGGCATGTCTTTTCATTGCCTCAGGAAACGTTCAGAAATCGGACTCTGCAACTGGAGATCGGAACATACCCTATATCTATCAAAATCTAAAGATTGATTTGACAATCATCACACTCACTCACACACACACACACAACACACACGCACCTGTAAGTAAAGCTCCTGTAGAACGGGCGCAGTATACACCTCAGTGTTTTTCTTCACATGCTTCTTGCTCTTACTTCTTCTATTCTCGGCGTCCTCTTCAAACAGATCATTAGCCGTCGGTAGACGCTCCAGCTTGTTTTGAGCTGCATTTAGATATCTGTTAGAAACATAACAAAATATATCATACTAATATTATAATTTTCGTGGGTAGGTGCACAAAAGTCAACACGTATTTTTACTAGCTCTTCAATATTTATCTAAATTATAATTAGAAATAATAGTTATTTCTGATCAAATTATGTGTTAAAAGTTAACAACCTACCAGCAGTTACTCCTTCAACAATCTCCATCATAATATATTGCCTTTAAGATATATTATAAGAGTGCACACTACACTACTATCACTGTAAGTACCTACTGTCACAATAAATGAAAATGGATTCCATCAAGCAATCTCTCCAAGATTTAGCACAGCATTTCAATACCACAATGGCTGAATTTCAGCAGAATTTGAGCAGCTCTAATCCAGCAAGTAGCCCAACCTCCAATATTGCGGCACAATTTTGCATGTTCAGAACATTTGTGCTTGCTGCACTAGAAAATTTACAGAGGCAAGTGGAGCATCTATCTTTGCAGCAGGACCGGCTAGAAATGAGTAGCCGAAAGAAAATTCTTTTGGTCCATGGTGTTCCTGAAGACAAGAATGAAGATGTCTCAGCCTTGGTGACTAAAACACTCTCAGACCGCCTCAAGATGCCCAGTTTGTCTGTAGAGGATGTCAGTCGTTGCCATCGCATGGGAAGGCCCCAAACTGATAAACCCCGGGTTATTCTTGTTAAGTTCAAGCAGCTGACGCTCCGCAATCAAGTCTGGTTTGATAAGCCTAAACTCAAAAATTCAGGAATAACTTTATCTGAATTTCTCACAAAAGAAAGGCATGATGTATTCATGGCTGCAAGACAGCGGTTCGGTGTCTCCAAATGTTGGACCAAAGAGGGTGTAATTTTTGTTGTCGGGTCCGATGGTAAACGTATACGGATTGTGGCAAAATCCGAACTTGACAGCATTCCTGGTGCATCACCTGCCCAAGGTCCGGCTACGAATACTGTGTCTACGGCCACCTCTACCCCTTCGAAGCCAAGAACAGCTCCACCTACACTAGCTAACCGAGCAAAAAGGAACATCAAAAAATGAATATGTTAGTGATATATGATATGATAAGTCTTATTCAATAGTTAACGTTCTTGTTCTTAGACTTCAGATAAGATACAAGTTACAAAGCTTGTTTGCAGAGCACTGATAGGTAATTATCTTAAATCTAGTCCACGACTTATATGTTTTATATTTAATTGGACAACGAGTTAAAGTAGTTTTAAAATTTCTTATTTCCTGCTTTGTTATGTAGGTACGCGAATAATTATTCATACTAAATAATATTCTATTTGTTTTGTTAATGTCATAAATCACTTAAAGTTTTGTCAGCTGTTTGTCACACTCGTTACTTACATTGACTTTGACATCTACTGTCTACGATTGACACATGACTGACACTGACAAGCGATTTGTCAATGTAACCAGTCAATGTTGCGTTCCATTTTAGCGAAGTTTTTTTTAATGGTTGCTCTGTCTAAAAAGTGCAGCAACACACTAAAACTTTTGCTGGGGTTTCTAAAGTTACCCGGTTTCAATATTAATAATACATTTTAACTTGGCTTAATACACTGTTTTTGTATGGTCTACCTACCTTACCTAAGGGCCACTATGTGTTGTGTACCTGTAGTAACTATTAGTTAAAAATGTGTACTTATTATATTAGTAAGAGATTTTATTTTTGTAAAAATATCTAGTGTTTTACAATTTTACTCACTGCTGGTGGGTGAACGAAAATGTTTGTGTCGTTCACACATAATATACTAAATAGCAATAAGAGCAATTTTAATAGGATTCTTATATAATTTATTTTATTATTTAAACCTATATATATATTTTATATATATATTTTTTTTATATTTATTTATTCAGTTTGTATAGTTTTATCAAATAACGATGTTTAAAGACGACAGTGTTCACAGCGATGGCTCGGATAATGTATGTAGTGCGTATTCCCAATGTGACTCTTCATCTGATGCCAGTTTCCACAGTGCCACCATTCCACTTAATTTAGCTCTGGATTCCACCTTTTCTCAATATTCTAAGAGTTTTAATGTTATTCACATAAATGCGCAGAGCATTCCTGCCCACTATTCTGACCTTCTGAGTTCTTTTGATGTTAAAAATATTCACGCAATTCTTGTATCGGAAACGTTTCTCAAGCCCTGCCTCCCCTCAACCTCTTACTCTTTACCGGGTTTTCATCTGATTCGAAATGACAGAACTGGAAAGGGTGGTGGAGGAGTAGCTATCTACCTTCGCGCCAACATCCCCTTCTCTGTTTTAAATAAGTCCCCCTCACAATACTCGGAGAGCTCAGAGCACATCTTTATCGAGGTTCTTTTTGGTACATTAAAGCTTCTGCTGGGGGTTTTCTACAGTCCATCCCTGCGTATAGATTATTTTGAGGGTTTCGAGGAGCTGCTCGAGACCTACGCTACGGGTGCTGACCATACAATCATCATGGGTGATTTTAATACTTGTTTGACTAAGAATGATTCTCGAGCTAAACGCCTGGCCAATATTGTAAATAGTGCAAATCTAAACATTCTTAGCACAAATCCTACACACTTTTTTCCAAATTGCGCACCATCATTACTAGACCTAATGATTGTATCCTCACCTGATCGTATCAATACGCACGGACAGCTCCCAGCTGAGGCTTTTTCGTACCACGACTTGGTCTACCTTTCCTATAAAATCCGTCCTCCTAAGGCCAAGCCCACTGTCGTGATGCGACGAGGATTTAAGGGCTTCGATGGTGATAGGTTCATGCGCGATCTGAGTCAGATCGATTGGCAAGCTGTATTAAGTGCTCCAACAACTGATGAAAAGTTAGCTATATTTAACTCTCTCCTTATCGAGCTTTTTGATGTGCACGCACCGCTTCGGCCGGTAAAACTAAAACATCTTCCGGCTCCATGGCTAACTGAGAAAATTAGGGCACTCATGGTGAAGCGGAATGTTGCAAAATCTAAATTTAAATCTAACCCTTCAGATGAAAACCTAATCAAATATAAAAAAGCACGCAACCTATGCAATAAGACTTGTCGAGATGCTCAGCGCAATTTCATTCATGCTTCCCTGGACAACAAAGATTCTGCCAAAATCTGGAGGTTTCTCGACACTATGGGTATCGGACGACAACGTAAAGCGTTGGCGACTGACGGTAACGTTGATATTGATGCGCTTAATAAACATTTTTCGTCAGCCACTATTTTGGATAGTATTACAAGGAGTAGGACACTAAATTCCATTTCTACACGTCCAAAACCTAGTTTTGCTCCATTCTGTTTTAACTCTGTCACTACGGATGATATTAAAAAACATATAATGTCCATTCAATCTGATGCCATTGGTAGTGATGGGGTTAGCCGCAGAATGATCATCTTAACTCTTGATGCTACTCTACCTGTCCTTTGTCATATTTTTAACCATTCTCTCTCCTCTCACTCTTTTCCTAACATCTGGCGGCTAGCTCATGTCATACCTATACCTAAAACCAATAGTCCATCATCTTATTCCCAGTATCGACCTATCTCTATCTTACCTTTTCTATCTAAAGTCCTGGAACGTATTGTTCATAAACAACTGTCTCAATATCTATTTAATAATAATATCCTAAGCCCCTTCCAATCTGGTTTTCGCCCCGGGCACAGCACTTCCACGGCACTTGTAAAAATTTGCGATGATATCAGGTATGGCATTGATAAGCAAAAAGTAAGTATTATTGCGTTGCTTGATTTCTCTAATGCATTTAACACTGTAGATTTTGAAATTCTATTGGCCATTCTAAAGTCCATCAATATCTCCTCTGATGCTATCAAATGGTTTCGTTCATATCTGTTTGGTCGCAAGCAGTGCATTCGCACTGACAATAAGTGTTCCTCTTGGTGCTGCCTTTCTACTGGTGTCCCACAAGGCGGTGTACTGTCTCCCTTGCTTTTTTCAATCTTCATTAATTCCTTAACTGACCTGCTCTCTATGTCTTACCACCTCTATGCCGACGACTTACAGATTTATACATCGGCCTCCACTGACGACATCTTTGGGGCTATCGAACGTCTTAACTCCGATCTTTTCTTAGTTAGTTCCTGGAGTAAGTCGAGTGGTCTGTCTGTAAATCCTAGTAAGTCGCAGGTAGCTTTAATCGGCAACCGCCAACAACTTTCCAAAATTAACATTTCAGCACTCCCTTCTGTGGTCTTTGATGGGACAACCCTTGAACTGCGTGAATCTGTTAAAAACCTGGGCGTTATTATGGATAATAATTTCTCCTGGGCCCCTCAGATTTCTGAGCTTAGCCGTAAAATCTACGCCGTAATCGGTAGGCTGAAAAGGTGGAAAAACTTCCTACCTATCCGAACTAAAATAACCCTGGGTCAATCTCTCATACTTCCTATAATTGATTATGCTGATACCTGCTATTTAGATTTACCCCAGTTCCTACTCAACAAGCTTGAACGTCTACAAAACTTAGTCATACGTTTTATTTTTGGCCTACGGAAATTTGATCACATTAGCCAATACCGCCGGCAACTCAAGTGGTTAACGGTGAGTGATAGGCGTAATGTTCATGTCCTTTCCCTTCTTTATTCTGTTCTCTTTAATCCCTCTTCTCCTGCATATCTCAAAGAACGTTTCTCATTTCTAGGTTCAAATTCTTTCTACCCTTTTAGCCTCCGGTCGAAAAGCGATAACAAGCTTGCGATACCCTCATCTCGCTCCCATTGTTACAGTGAGTCTTTTACTGTAAAAGCAGTAATATTATGGAATGCATTACCCCGCGAAATTCGTCACTCCGAATCGATATATATATTTAAACGTCGTTTAAAAAATCATTATTTATCTATGTAATGTACTTGTAAGTGTATGATAACAATATATATTTTATAATATGTATTATATTTAGTTATTGTAGTATCTATATGTGTAATTTATATGTAAACTATAGTATGTATGTTTATGTAAGTATATTTAATTTTATACTTTTGTTATTTTTATTTTTCTTTTATGTGCATCGACCACATGAGCTCCTAGACCCAGTGTCATCAGCTTTGTACGCTCGGGTTGCCTTTAAAAGATCACTTTAGTAATAAGGCCGCCTTTGCGCTTTACCACAGTTTCCTGTCTTTTGTATTGTATGCATAATTTTGTACCGATGTGTTAAGATGCAATAAAGACTTATACTACTACTACTACTAATATTATAAATGCGAAAGTGATTGTTCGTTGGTTTGTCCTTTAATCACGTCGCAACAGATAGATGTGATTTTTGTGTGGGTATAGTTGTGTGTGTGTGTGTGTGTGTGTGCAATTCACAAAACAGAAGTGAAACTTCAAAAAAGTAGCCTACGAGAGCAATGAAATAAAGATATATAACTTGTATTATGTATAACAAGTTATATCTATCTTATCGATAAATATAACTTGTCTTGTATTCTATCTCAATCTCTTGCAGGCTAAATCCTGTTATGAATATTTTTGTCTCTTTTCAGTGTCGGTTTTTCGTTTCATCGAATTTTCAAATCACAACGATTCTAAAGAAGTTTCACTTCAAAATAATGCGTTACCTCAAACTAAGCATAGAGAACAACTCTCTTGGCAGCAGCCGCAGTTCGTTGTTCGCCAGTTCGAGTCTCGTCAGCGCCAGCAGTGCGCTCGGCGCTGCGCTCACCCGCGGGTTGACGCGCAGCGCCGCGCCGCGCAGCCAGCTCATCCTGCGCGACAAACACACAACGCTCTATTGACCATCACTACGGGACACTTAAGGCGAGTCACCTCAGCTCAGCGGTGAAAACTGGTTTGCTAGATCAAATGTTTTCGGTATTTACTATTAAATAACGGTCTTACAAAAAATATCCGATACACTTAAAGATATTGTCTAAAGAATGTGCTAATTTGTTACACGATAGGATGTACTTTACTCGATCAAAAAAAATCTTGAAACAGGCTAAATTGAAAGTTTAAAACGAATTTTTTATTAATAAAATTTTCGACTTTGCTCATAATTTTTATATGGATAAATTTCTCTTGAAGTATTAATGAGAACCTGCTAAACTTTGTTTCAAACTGAAGTCCTATATTTATTTAATTCAAATTAATCCCAGAACTTGAACGTTGCCAAGCGGTTTCAGAACATACCGCGCTGCCCGCTTCCCCGCCAGTCTCTACGAGAAACGTACCGCGAGACGCGCGGGCGGCACCCCACACCTCACCTCCTAAAATCTTGCAGGTGACTCGCCTTAAATACATATGTGACACTCCAACACACACCGCTCTATTGACCATCACTACGGGACACTTAAATACACATGTGACACTCCAACACACACCGCTCTATTGACCATCACTACGCGACACTTAAAAACATATGTGACACTCCAACACACACCGCTCTATTGACCATCACTACGGGACACTTAATTACACATGTGACACTCCAACACACACCGCTCTATTGACCATCACTACGGGACACTTAAATACACATGTGACACTCCAACACACACCGCTCTATTGACCATCACTACGCGACACTTAAAAACATATGTGACACTCCAACACTCACCGCTCTATTTACCATCACTACGGGACACTTAAATACACATGTGACACTCCAACACACACCGCTCTATTGACCATCACTACGCGACACTTAAAAACATATGTGACACTCCAACACACACCGCTCTATTGACCATCACTACGGGACACTTAAATACACATGTGACACACCACCCACCTCATATGACACTCCTTATAACAAACGCGCCGCGCAGCCAACTCGTCTCGCGCGACAAACACACATCGCTCTATTGACCATCACATCGGGACATTGAAATACACATGTGACACTCCACCCCACCCCCATATGACACTCCTTATAACAAACAAACCGACTGATCCTGGTTTATACCAGAAAACAAAATTACTCTATTGAACTAAGCATCAACAGCTAAGCAACAACTCCCGCGGCAACAGTTCGAGTCTCGTCAGCGCCAGCAGTGCGCTCACACAACGCTCTGTTAACCATCACTCTCTCTTTGCGTCGTGTTCCTGATTACTGAGGGTCATGATCCCTTTCCATTGACCACGTAATAGTTGAGGTTTTCTTGGGATAATGATGCGGTGAGTTCCGACATCCTTCCGCATGACTACGGGACACTAAAATACACATGTATTAGGCATACATACATACATAAAGCATACACATACAGCCCATTTTAGGCTGTATAACTGCAGTATAATATAAGCTTACTAATTACTCGTAACTCACTTTATGTGTGTGAGTTGGCATCGCAGTTCACACCATTTGACCATTACGGCGGTGGACGACAGCGAGCGCTCTACGACAATGCTAGATAGCGTCGCATGCGCTCAACACAGCTGATACCACGGACTTGTTGATCTTGTAGCCCGGATATGACAACCTACCCTCCAGATTTTACATACTAAAACCCACCAGATATGACGCCTTACCCACCGGATATGACGCGCTACCCACCGGCTATGACACTCCTCATTATTGATCTTGTAGTCCGGATATGGCAACCTACCCTCCAGATTTGACATACTAAAACCCACCAGATATGACGCCTTACCCACCGGATATGACGCGCTACCCACCGGCTATGACACTCCTCATTGTTGATCTTGTAGTCCGGATGTGACAACCTATCTTCTAGATATGACAAACTCAAAACCACTAGATATGACCCCCTTCCCGCCAGATATGCCGCACTAACCACCGGATATGACTGACCGAAAATAAAACACATTGAAATTTTGAGAAAACAAAGCTACAGTATAACATAAGTTCACTAAAGACTCACTTGATATGTGTGAGTTGGCATCGCAGTTCACGCCAGTTGACCATTACGGCGGTGGACGGACAGCGGGCGCTATACGACAGCGCTGGATCAGCGTCGCGTGCGCTCAGCACAGCCGCTGATACCATAGACTTGTTGATTTTGTAGTCCGGATCCGGGTACGCCTGGAACACATTTTTTTTACCATAAAACACACCTAGTTTTGCAATAATAGATGGCGCTGCGCATGATAACATCGCACCATTAAGTTATTCATATATTTTAGGTAAGTAAGATGTGGTGAATCGATAGAAATAATTATTTCAGTCAACAGTATCATTGCTACCATGATGGTTGATGTGTAGAGGGGATTTAAGTGTAACGAAGCCAAGAGTCCAGTTGATTGCTGTTCACGTGGCTTCGTATATACATAGGAATTCCTTCGAAAATTAAACAAGTATTACTAGAACTTGGTTCTTAGTGTAATCGATGTGACGTCATCGTCACACAAGTCAGATCTTTTAATTACGCAAACAGATGGCGCTGTACACTATTGTATCGCACTATAGAGATGAGGGTCGGACCTTAGTAGGGAGCAGCGCGGCCACGAGCTCCGCCAGGCCGTGTCTGGCGCAGTCACGCAGCGCACGGCCGCCAGCAACATCTCCACTTGCACGTTATTATACACTAGGACCGTTCAAGTATTACGTAATCAGATTTATTACAGTTATTTACCCCCCCATCCCCGTTGTCAGCAAAAGTAAGCAAAGCTCTTACCCCCATGCTTACGTAAACATTTTTCAATTATAAATGTATTTTTTTAAATATTATAATTAACAAGTGAATAGCGCGCGGTAATTCCCCTAATCGGTTCTAAAGCGAGTGCCTAAACGTATGCATTATTTGAGGTAATCCCCGAAAATGCGTTTCATTTTCAAGCATACACAATGTGAGGGTTGCCATTCGTGTAAAAAAGTAAACAACAACCGATGACGTAATCATCATCTAGACTCCCCTACCCCCATGT
The DNA here is from genome assembly GCA_923060345.2 of Erebia aethiops. Classification (NCBI taxonomy): domain Eukaryota; kingdom Metazoa; phylum Arthropoda; class Insecta; order Lepidoptera; family Nymphalidae; genus Erebia; species Erebia aethiops. Next base: position 1,237,684 of record OV281084.1, on the reverse strand, counting down.
CATCCAAAATAAGCAAAACAAAGACCCCCCCCCCCCATAGTGCTTACGTAATATTTGAACGGCCCCATAGACAGATCTTTTAGTTACGCAAAGTGATAACAGATGGCGCTGTACACTATTATATCGCGCTATTGAGATAAGGGTCGGACCTTAGTGGCGAGCAGCGCGGCCACGAGCTCGGCCAGGCCGTGTCTGGCGCAGTCGCGCAGCGCACGGCCGCCAGCAATATCTCTACCACTTGCACGTTTTTATACACGAGACAGGTCTTTTAGTTACGGAAAGTGATAACAGATGGCGCTGTACACTATTATATCGCGCTATTGAGATAAGGGTCGGACCTTAGTGGCGAGCAGCGCGGCCACGAGCTCGGCCAGGCCGTGTCTGGCGCAGTCGCGCAGGGCACGGCCGCCAGCAATATCTCTACCACTTGCACGTTATTATACACTAGACATATCTTTTAGCTACGCAAAGTGATAACAGTGGCGCTGTACACTATTATATCGCGCTATTGAGATAAGGGTCGAACCTTAGTGGCGAGCAGCGCGGCCACGAGCTCGGCCAGGCCGTGTCTGGCGCAGTCGCGTAGCGCACGGCCCCCAGCAATATCTCTACCACTTGCACGTTATTATACACTAGACATATATTTTAGCTACGCAAAGTGATAACAGATGGCGCTGTACACTATTATATCGCGCTATTGAGATAAGGGTCGGACCTTAGTGGCGAGCAGCGCGGCCACGAGCTCGGCCAGGCCGTGTCTGGCGCAGTCGCGCAGCGCACGGCCGCCAGCACTATCTCTACCACTTGCACGTTATTATACACTAGACACATCTTTTAGCTACGCAAAGTGATAACAGATGGCGCTGTACACTATTATATCGCGCTATTGAGATAAGGGTCGGACCTTAGTGGCGAGCAGCGCGGCCACGAGCTCGGCCAGGCCGTGTCTGGCGCAGTCGCGCAGCGCACGGCCGCCAGCACTATCTCTACCACTTGCACGTTATTATACACTAGACACATCTTTCACCTACGCAAAGTGATAACAGATGGCGCTGTACACTATTATATCGCGCTATTGAGATAAGGGTCAGACCTTAGTGGCGAGCAGCGCGGCCACGAGCTCGGCCAGGCCGTGTTTAGCGCACTCGCGCAGCGCACGGCCGCCCGGGTCGCTAGCGCCTGCCGCCAGCAACATCTCTACCACTTGCACGTTTTTAGCGCGAGCCGCTATCGCTAGCGCCGTCCATGGACCTTCGCCTGTGAAAAATCCATACCAATATTATAAATCGTATTATAAATACGAAACCAATATAAATAAACAAATTAATATTAATCTATGCTAATATTATAAATGCGAAAGTTTGGATGATTGCTACCTTATTAGGAAAAACTCAGCAAATTTTGAAAAATATTTATTTTTAATAAACGTTTGGGAAGGAACTGGCCCTTAAGATACGGGTCCTCGTAGTTTAGGGGCCAGGAATTCATTGTATTTTTGTACTTAGTTAATTTCATTCATATAAAATTCTTTTTATATTTCACTGTTGCGTCGCGTCGTATCGAGTCGCGGTGTCGCGTTTGTCGCTCATAAAGGACAGCGGGTAACACTCACGCTCGTCGCTGTAGCAGGCGCGCGCCGGCGACGGCGACGCGGACGCGCGACTTCGCGTGACGGACGCGCTGCGCGACCGGCGCCGCACGTCGCGACTGCTCTCCGTAACACCCCCCTCCTGCGAACGTTACACGTCACCAAGCTTTCTATTCCGGTATAACCCCGCCAGCCAAGCACGTCGCGACTGTTCTCCGTAACACCCCCCTCCTGCGAACGTTACACGTCACCAAGCTTTCTATTCCGGTATAACCCCCCCAGCCAAGCACGTCGCGACTGCTCTCCGTAACACCCCCCTCCTGAGAACGTTACTCGTCACCAAGCTTTCTATTCCGGTATAACCCCAAGCCAAGTTACATACCACCACCAACCCTACAGCCCATTAACGTCCCACTGCTAGGCACAGGCCTCCACTCTCATAGCAGAGAGGGAATTAGAGCTTACACCCACCACGCTGCGCCAATGCAGGTTGGCGGGCTTTAACGACTATTATCATGCTAGTGATAATAACCGGGACCGACGGCTTAACGTGCTCTCCGAGGCACGGGGGTGACACACCGCTTTAATGCTTAAATGAAAAACCGAATACTTAACACTTTTTATGCCCTTAGCTTGGGGGGCAATACCATCGATATATATGTAGGTACTTAAAAGGACCTTTCATAAAAAAAGTTGAGCGTCCGACTTGTAGGGCGTGCCCCTCACCTGTATAAGCCTGTCCTTGTCTCCGCCAAAGCCGACATACTGATTACCCGGACCTGTGTATGAGGTATGACTGCTTGTTGGTCACAGCAAGCTGCCATCTTCCCAGGGTCGGATTGTAAAATTAACAAAATCAACCCCCTCCCCCTCCCCCCCACTCCCCTCCTCCCCTCACCTGTAGGGGGTGCGCCGCGGTCGCGTCCGCGCGCGCGCCCGCGTCCAGCAGCCGCTTGAGCACGCGCACGTGGTTGAGGCGCGCGGCGCACGCCACGCAGCTGTCGGCGCCGCGCGCGGCCTCCACGCGCACCGCGCGCACCCTCTGCACCGTCGGCTCGGGCGCGCTCTGCGGGGTATGAAATATTCTACGTTTTTTTTTTTAAATTTTTTTTCAATAAATTACAACAATAGTACATTATATCGCGAGACCGGGAAGTACGCGTTTTCTGGTCGAGTGTTAGACGGCCGAGCTACGCGGGGCCGGCTATATACGAGACCAGAAATGTCGAGGTATGTATAGTGCTTTTCTAAAAAATGAAACAAGTGACTTTTTTTTAAATATTATGTAATTATAAGAAAGTAAATAAAAAAGCAACCTACTTAAGAAATATTAAAAGTTAAATTAGTTATATTTATACTTTTTTTTTTGCGCTGTGAGTGCTGAACGCGTAATACGGTAGAGTTCCAAATTTAAACTATTTAGGCCAAAGAACATTATCACAAGTCAAAAGATATTCAGGAAGAAAGATTCCAACTTATGATATGTAATGAAAATACATACATTCTTTACTGACCTAGGCCGGGACTTTCGAACTCATCCAGGGTATGAAATGTGCACATTTCATATCATTTTTTAGAAAATACCATTACTATATAATTATTATTGTTATTCGTGCCTATATACATACATAAATACCAAATATTAGATATATAGAACGATAGTGGTTGCAATAGTATGAACTCCTGCGCAACCACTAACGCCTACCTCACGGAATAAGTACCGACACTATTGATGTAGAATTTTAGTGACTCATTCTATTTATTTCAATGACCGACACAGAATAACATTAACAATTATTTACAATAATAATATAAGTATACAAGGGAGAATATATGTGTTCGCAGTCCGTACATAAACCAATAGATGGTCCTACTAGTAGCGCATAGTGATGTTTCGGATATCCGTATCCGTATCCGCGGATATCCGAGGGAGAAGAACGATCCGTACCTATCCATATCCATTACTTTTTTGACGGATCTTTTACCTTATTAATTTTCAATACATAGATGAATTCTTTGTATAGGTGAGCAGATAGCAATGAAAAACTATTAAATTGCATTCAGATAATAGAAGATTTTACAATTCTTAAAATCAAATATTTGGCACCTTTATATCGTAAAAATTTGTAGTGAGTTTCAAGGTCACGCACACCGACTCCAATTGAGTAAAAAAGTTAAAATCGCTATCCGTATCCGCGGATCTTAACACCGAATATCCGTATCAGCGGATATACCTTTTTTAACGATCCGGTACATCACTAGTATAGCACGAACAGCCTAAACCGCGATAGCGAAGTTTTCTCAGAATCACGCTTTAATATATACGACTTCCAAAGATCAATGTTCGGACCAGTGGTCCAGCACAACACGAGCTCGGAGGGCGATCATCCTATTGTTACGGTCGGGCCATGTCACCTGCTCCCGTACAAGATTAACTATTAAATTATCTATGTGTAGAATAACTGTCAGAGTAAGTGAAGTTTTTTCAGTCATATTGTCATTGATGTCAGTGGAAATACTTCCACAAACTTGTCTTGCAATATAAAGGTGCCAAATATTTGATTTTAAGAAATAAAAATCTCAAGTTGTAAATTATATCATGATTAGTTTTATCTCTGTTTTGTTAATTGTTTGTGTGTAATAAAGTGTTTTTACTTACTTTACTTACTTACTCAATGGAGTTTAATTGTTTTTCATTGCTACCTAATCACATATATATAGAATTTCATCTTTGTATTGAAAATTAATAAAGTAAAAGAGCCGTAAAAAGATCTGTCAAAAAAGTAACGGATACGGATCTTTCTTCACCCGCCGATATCCGCGGATACGGATACGGATATCCGGCACATCACTAGACTATACCTACCTAAATTCCAATAAAAGGGTAAAAAGGAAATATGTATAAGTGATAATCAGTTACGGCATCTTAAAACTACAGCTCCAAACGCGCCCCGGTCTGAGAAGCGCCCACAACAAATTCAGCCGAGTTTTCATTACGGCCGTCTGGGAGTTTACTATAGGAAATCCCGGCTGAGTTTGTTGTGGGCTCTTCTCAGACCAGGGCGCGTTTGGAACCCTCGTAGCTTTAGTTTTAAGATACCGTAACTGATTATCACTATCATGTTTTATTATGTAAGTAATTTTTTTACGTCAATAAGTGTACCCACAGTGTACCTGTATTGAATTAATGAATTGATTGATTGAAAACACTCGCTTACCGGCTTAGCTCCGGTGAGTTTGCTGACGATAGCGTGGATGCCGAGGGAGATCCCCGCCCTCTGAGGGCTGACCACTTGGGCCACTTGGGCTGGCTGCTCATCGCTTTCTGGCTGCAAATTAAAAAAAACTAATCATACTCAATTCATACTAATATTATAAATGCGAAAGTGTTTCTGTCTGTCCGTCTGTCTGCTACGCTTTCACGGCCCATCTGTTGAGATGGTTCCACCTATTTTGATGAAATTTGTGTAGGGATAGTTTGGAGCCCGGGGAAGGACAAAGGCTACTTTTTATCCCGGAAAATTCAAGAGTTTTCGAGGGAATCAAAAATCACAGATTTCGCAATCCCCGCAAGAATCGGAGCATTGAAAATGAATTGAAAAATTTACGAAAAAATTTTTTCAAAATTCCAACTCGAATGCACTTCTCGCCTGTATCCGCATCTTTTAACACCATTACCATGACGATCGGTCAATAATCATACAAGCTACATCACTTTTTATATACCCGTTTCACTACAATTCCTAGTCTAAAAGGCACCTACAGGTCACAATAATTAAAAAAAAATCAAAACTTTTTGGGCATTTTGTAGCTAAACTAATAAATACCCTAGGACCCTTTTTTCATTTTTTCTTAAGTCGGTTTTTTCCGGAATATTTACAATTCAGTAAACAAACACGGTATATAATTTAATTAGTAAGATGATAATGTAAAATTTTAGATATTAATAATTCTATATGTTGTACGCCACTATTTACTCTCTATTTATTCTATTATAACAATCATTCTCAGTCACAATACTAATACTTATAAAATTACAACACTCATTTTCAGTTACTAAACTCAATCTAAGTTGCAACACTCATTGTAAGTTGCAACACTCATTGTAAGTGTAAACACTCATTGTAAGTGTAAACACTCGCCTGATAGACGGGCGCGGTGTGTGAGAGCAGCGCGTCCACGACCGCGACGTTGCCAAGCGTGCACGCAACGTAAAGCGCGGTCTGGCCGCTCGCGTCGCGCGCGTTTACGTCGAACGCGAAACGGTACTGCCATTTGCCGGACGCATCTCTGCCGGTCGAAATATATAATATTAAACCGGTAAATACTACGGAACTTTTTGTCATTTTAGGCCGCAATAAATATTAATGTATGTAGTAACTGAACGTTACAATGTAACTTGTCAAACGTCAGGCTCTCAGGATGTCAGATTGACATAATCTCTCATTAACTTGTATCACTAGTAGATGGACGTGTATTTTAATATTAATATTAAATAATAAGAAAGTGAAAAAATAAACAAACACCGAAGACCAAACCATCTTTTATTTCAATGTACTACATGGCGCAGTCGGTAGGATTTGATTATTTCAATATACTACAACAATAATCCATCCATACTAATATTATAAATGCGAAAGTGTGTCTGTCTGTCCGTCTGCTACGCTTTCACGGCCCATCCGCTCAACCGATTTTGATGAAATTTGGTATATCGGTAGATTACACCCCGGGAAAAGACATAGGCTACTTTTTATCTCGGTAAATTAAGGAGTTTCCCCGGGAATCTAAAATACTTAATCCACGCGGACGAAGTCGCGGGCATCATCTAGTAATTAAATATTTACAAACAATAACCTACTACAAAATCTATAACATTTATGTTTACAAAAAATATACACCATCCAAATGATCGTTCATGGGCATGGTACTCAAGACACTGGCGCTATTGCCTCACTGAATAGCCACGCTAAGCCGTTGGGCTAAATAAGCGCCAGGTCTTGCCTCCAAGCGATTTAGCGTTCCGGTACGATGCCCTTCAGAAACTAAACGGTTTAATATAACTGCCATGCCCCTAACAGGTTAGTCCGCTACCATCTTAGACATGCCTCACTTACCATCAGGTGAGATAGCAGTTAAGGGCTATCTTATAGTGGATCAAAAACTAAAACATAGTCTAACACCTGTTACTTACGTATAGACGCTGAGCAGATGTTCAGGGTACGGGTAGTCTAGGAGCAGGGAGACTAGCGCCGGGTGGCCGCCGATACACGCCGCGTGAAGCGGGAGCCATTTTTCCACCGTCTCTTGCTGTAACATGAGTGATTTTTTTTTTAGGATTGTTTGCATTGTTTAGTCTATCACTTTTTTCTGTGTTTTGGAATTTTGTTTGATTTTTATTTGTGTTCATTGTAATCCCGAATAAGGATTTTATTTATTTTATTTTATGGAGTAGACTAGAGGACCTCGGGGGTATTTACGAAGATACTTAGGGTGGATAGCACTTCGGGTATTTACGAGTTACTTGTGGTGATAACACGTCCGGTATTTACGAAGCTACTTCTGGCGGATAGCACGTCGGGTATTTACGAAGACAACAATGGCGCTAAACTTGTTGTTACTTGTTGGAAGTATAGGCCGATTTTGTCGATAGTCGGAGTCATAGACGTTTGGGTTGTTTTTATGGCTAATAATAAGCATGCTTAATTAAATCTTTGGAAAAAAATCAATAACAGGCATAATAGTGGAATGTCATTAAGGATAGATTTGTGAACTTTAGTATTCGGTCTAAGACTGTTTAGTGATAGAAATGCTTGATATAAGGTTTAATTTTTTTTTTTTGCTAAATTAAATGTATAACGAACAGTAAGCGAGTGCTGACGGAGCAAATTGTACGGTTGGAGTGTGGACCGTTCAAGTATGATGCACCAACCTGTACAGCTTCAGGGAAGTGAGTCAACAGCAGCCGTGCGATGTCCAGATGTCCGTGGTAGCACGCGATGTAGAGCGGGCCGTAGCGCGTGACGGGGTGCGCTCGCCCGTCTGCTCCCGCCGCCACCAGCGCCGCGGCCGCCGCCTTAGCGCCCAGCTCTGACGCGCTGAAACATTGTTCTTTTTGAGTGAAAACTTCTTTAGGCGCTTTTTTTGGCGCTTAGCACTTTTAAGAAAAAAAAATTCAATATTCGTTTGCACTTCTACCGGCAGTCCCTACGACTGATATTTTTTTTAAATTTAAAGCTAGCGCTTGGCTGCAATCAGACTGTAGATATAGTATGTATACGATAAATAAAATTAAACTTCGAGCATTTAACCAACAGGAGCGGAAAAAATGTACCTACCCCTATCCCAAATATACAGGATGAAAAAAACGAACGGGCCACGGAGGAAAAGGACTTTAAATGTAATCAAAATAAAATTTACTTAATACACCACGAAGAGCACCTAAATAAAAAGAAAAAAGGAAAAATAATTCTGCAGGGGCAATACTCACACATATAGCAGCGTATTGGCACCCCCCGGGGTGAGATTGGCCGCGACGCCGGCCGCAGCCCCCAGGGTCTGCAGGCGCGCTGTGAGCCCACTTGCGTCTCCTCTGACCACGAGCTCCCGAAGCTGCGAGTGCTGAGATACGCGCTCCCGCTCCAAGGTATCTGGTTACGAAAGATTTTCTTTATGGTCTCCAAATTACAAAGAAAATACTAAAACTCAAATCTTTTTTATTCAAGTACACTTTGACAAGTGCTTTTGAATCATCGAATGAATCTACCAGCCAGACAGCCATTCTTGCCAACCAGCAAGAAACTCGGTGGTTATACAAATACGTGGATATCTGTTTTGGAAACAACTTCGCAGAACGCCAAAGTCAAAGAAGGAGTATGGATAGCGAGGCGAAGTGCTTCCGAGTTTTAACTCAGGGCACGGAAACTTCAACAGCTGTTTTGAACCGACTCAAGAGACCGACCTCATGATTCGCAGCTGAATAGATAACCTAGCTATTGGACCAACGAAGCACTTATAATCAAAAAGTACCAACGTTACCAACCTAATTTCCATGGATCCTTTACATCATCTATGAAGTACTGGGCGGCGTCATACGCATCATCAGTGTCAATTTGGGACGCCATTCTTTAAACCTTTGCTTCGCGATTTGCTGCAGGTCGTATCCGTAGCAACATCACTCGTTTCCACCAGTGAGATTGAAGTAATAGGTTGGTAATTGAGCCGTTTTTATGAAAATTTCACTTAACTATTGACCACTTCTATTCACATCATATTAGTTTTTTTTTAATATTCACATATATTTTTCGTTTGCTTTGAGATATAACGTGTTATCCATGCGGGATGTAAATACTAAATACCCAGCGTCTCATTATGACGCGTTAGGTATTTACAATAATTTAACTCTCGGTAACTAAGTAACGGACGATATGTAGCAGATTTCTGAACTGTACCTAGTCAATGTTAGCACTCAGCATTAACGATAACGACGATATTGAAGGTGCTGATGATGATCATGATTGATTCATCCATTAATTCGACCTACCTACTCAACCCTAGTTCATCACCTCTTTCGCAAGCTTTTGCCTTCGCGTTTTACAATAAAGCTTATGTTGTACAACAAATCAACTTATTACAATGGGTGGGATAGACAAAACTGCCTGGAGTCAGGGTGCCCAGTGATTTTTAAATTCACGTCTGGTATTTGCGTATTTACACGCCTGGTATTTAAATACGAGTACCTATACTTTAGGTGCATAATACGTCCGGTATTTACGAAAATGGGGGCAGGTTAGCTTTTTCCGAAGAGAAAATTTAAATTGTTGCTAGAAAAATAGCATGAAATAAATTATATATATTTTTCATTTATTGCCTGTAAATAAAATAACAAAATTACACCACAATTTTGCAGACCAAACTAAAACACAGGCTGGCGTTTGTAATTTGCAGCCCAATGCACTGAATATTTTAAAATTTTATTCTTTCTCTAGATGAATCCCGCGACTTCATCCGCGTGGTTTATGTTTTTTATATTCTCCCGGAAACTCTTTAACTTTCCTTTATACCAAATTTCATCAAAATCGGTTGAAAATATGAGCCGTTGCAGACAGACGTATTTATAATATTAGTATGGATTTATTAGTAAACTGACATGACGATGACTTAAAATGAAAATTCTAGCATATGCAAATATAATATAATCAAATCCGTGGGAGGATGGGTGTTGCACCATTCTAACGAGTCTTATGCAAATAACTACAATTACCATGTATTATAAAAACCGTCCTAAGATATATTAAAGGCCTGGACAGATACGAAGCGAAGCGGCACTGACGCACGTAATGAATTAAATAGAGAAAGAAACCTTTATTTAACCGAATCTTCTGTGAAGTCAGTATATATAAGACTAGCGAATGCTCGCGACTTCGTCCGCGTGGATTGAGGTTTTTCGGTTCCCGCGAACCCGCGGGATCTCTTTAATTTTCCGGGATAAAAAGTAGCCTATGTGCTATTCCTGACTATAATCTATCTCTGTGCCAAATTTCAGCCAGATCCGTTCAGCCGTTCGCGTTGGGGCGTGATTGAGAAACAAACATCCACACATCCAAACTTTCGCATTTATTTGATTATTATCGATTCAGTACGACGTATGATATTTTTATGGATAGTACATAATATTATACTATGTATAATGTGACACCACGGTACGGAACATCAGTACTAATTAAAATAACTAACGCCAATGGTATCGGTTAATTGCACATGCACATGTGACACGACCGGAGAGAGATCAGGCGCAGGACTTCGTCGGATTTTCGTGCCCAACGAGGCACGGGGTTGACACAGCGCCTCTTTCCTTACTCCGGGTAATGATACGGCAAAAGTACTCTATCATTATTAAACGCCAATATATGGTCCAAATTACAGAATGTTTAATTCCTTTCAATTTTTATTCATGGGACACGATCCGCGCGTGTTCCCACGAATGCTACCTACGCCATAATTGGTTCTAGGCACACAAATGCTAGGCTGTCTATAAATGTCATACTTATACGGATTGTGATATAGAATCCACGGCGCGGCGGTACGACTCTACGAGCTTCCGCGTTTGATTTGACCAAGCCTGAACTTGTTTTATGTTATGCATAAATTATGTTACATAACGCTCTTTATAGCTGGACGACAGCTGCCCGTTGGTAAAAAAAATATGTGATAAACAAGTCAAAAACACTACAGTCATATTCTATTGTTCTCTTAAATTACCAGGAGCTTACTAAGCTATTATGACTAGTGATGTGCCGGATCGTTAAAAATTATATACGGATTCGAATACGAATATTTAGTGTCAAGATCCGCGGATACGGATTTAAATTATTAAATTATTATTATTTCCTCCACAACATACGTACACCCTCGACTCACTAGGCTTAATTCCTTTATAGCGTGGTTGCCTGGAAGAGATCGCTTCAAAGCGATAAGGCCGCCATTCGTACCGATTTTTCTTTAATTGTTTTTATTGTTATTGTTAAAATGTATTTTTTTACTTGGTGTACAATAAACAATATTTCATTCATTCATTCATACAAAAACAGAAATAGACAGAAAAAAAAATTCATTCATACATTCATTTTAATTTTCTTCGGTGTTGGTGCGCGTGACCTTGAAACTCACTAAGACAAATGTTTGCAATATAAAGGTGTCAGATATTGATATTTTTTAGGAAATAAAAAAATATCTGAAATGAATTTAATAGATTTTCATTGGTACCCCATCACCTATATATATAGAATTTCATCTATCTATTGAAAAATTAATAAGGTAAAATATCCGTCAAAAAAGTAACGGATACGAAGTCGCGGGCAAAAGCTAGTACTCAATAACTACGTCAATTGTATGTACACCGTTTTTATATTAATATAAATTTTCAAAAGCTTCCTCCAATTAAAATTTCCAAAAAAAAAACCAATGTACAGAAATCTTTCTTCCTTCTACTGTAATTATAAGACTTACTAGCTGATGCCCGCGACTTCGTCCGCGCTGTTTTAGTTTAAGGTTAAAAAGGAACTTATGTCACAGATCCTCCCCATGCCAAAAATCACGTAGATCCGTTGCTACGTTGCGACTTGCGTCGTCAAGGACAAATTAACAAACAAAAACACTTTCGCATTTATAATACCTATCATATATATATATATAATATAATAGTATGATAATCTATATGAAGATTGCTCTGTTAGCAATAAGGCCGCCTTCGCAAACGTAGTTTTTGGATATCTGTACTCTTTGTATTTTTGAAGTGAAAACTTCTTTAGGCGCGTTGAGCAACTTTTGGTAGGGGGTAAAAATGTGGAATACGCGAGATCGACACCGTTCTGCTTAAGACAAAAGGTCTTAAGTATAATAATATAGTACATTCATAATTAAACTTTGAACCCTTAGTTTTAAGGTTTATATTAAGGTGGATGTGCATAGGTCGACTTTCATACATTTTTCTTTTTGATTATTCTTGAAATATATACATTTTTTTGTTTTTTTAGTTTGTTTTATTATTTCTTTAGGGCTTTTTATACCCGCAATTTTCATGTCAGGCAAATATTTACATTATTTATAATATAAAAACGGCATTCAAAAAGTGTCAGATTTACGCATGTGTGAGGTGTGAAGTTTACATTCGTCTTGATAGATGTCGCCCGTGTCGCCTAAATAATGCGTCAAAAAAAAATATTTGAGCGCCATCTATCATTTTACTGTAAAAGTACTTCGCTGTTACATGCTATAAAGTTTTATAGGGGAAGTTGCATGAAGGTTCATATCTAAACACGAGAATTGTGGATTCACGCACGAATATTAATTATTAGCGATTATTAGGTTGGCGCACACGCTCGTGGATTCACCTAGCTCTAAGCACGAACATTGTGGATTTATCGTATGGCGTTTACATTTATAGGCGTTTTTATAAAAATAACGCATAATTCGCCTGCAAATTCGTTGCTCGTTTAGCATTACCCAGTGGACACGTGCAGGGAGGTAGAATAGTTCCTGCGAACGTGAGCGACGGGGCTTCCCCCAATTGTGGATTGTGTGTTGCGATATATACCTAGGTACCTACTTAGGATTTGTTGAGTTCAAAATGAACCAAATAAACAAGGCAACTTATAGGAAACGTATATATTCCAATGCGTCGAATAAATCTAGGAAAAGAGTACGATCTGCCCTGGAAAGAACTAATGGTGAAACTAGGTGAGTACGGAGTACGGGGTACGGAGTACTGATGCCCGCGACTTCGTCTGCGTGGATTTAGTTTTTGAAATCCCTCGGGAACTCTTTGTTTTCCCGGGATAAAAAGTAGCCTACCTAGGTACCTATGTAACTTCAGGTCCTCAACATTCCCATGCAAAAAATAACCTCGATCCGTAGCTCTGTTGCGGCTGTATTGAAGGACAAACCAACAAACAAACACACTTTCGCATTTATAATATTAGTAAGTATGAAGTAGGTATGATTATAATTTATATACCTATAAAAATAAAAATGGTCTATAATTATGTTAATCCAGATTCCAGGGTTAAAGCTGTCTCTATTTCAAATTCCAGCCAAATCGGTTCAGTAGATAAGTAGGTAGTATCTAAGTACCTAATTAATGTGTCGTGAAAAAAAAAAAAAAAAAAAATATCCAAACAACCATTTCTAAAATTTGATATTTTCATCTAAGTTTATGTAGGTATACCTAATTATTTACTTATTTACCAATACTTTTTGTGCATTGTGTGATAAAAACAGTCGCCTCGCAGCCGGTTGGCGAGCTAAAAAGATAAAGCCGGTTGAAGAAAGTAGCAGTCATGTTATAGGGTAAGTACCTACCTACCTACCTACCTACTACCTACCCAAGTGAAGTTAGACAAGATCAGAAGGAACAACGCCGCGCGACCGCGCCTTCGATAATAATTTGCGTAGGTACCTACTACCTACCTACCTAGGTCCGCTGTCGCCCGCGCTGCCGACGGAAGCTACCTAGTACATACGATCCGCGACCACACGAGTATATATCCGTAGTACGTACTCTGTGCCGCGACTGCGAATATAGTTAGGTATTGGTACGTAGGTATTATTGAAATATCACCTTATAAATATGCAAATAAGTCTCAATTTCAAAATTAAGTTTTATTCGTTAGTACTAACTACTAACTAGGTATCGACTCGAATTAGGTAGTGGAGCAAGTTAGTTACTCATTTTGATAATTCGAATGGAATTCAAAATCACGCATCGCTAGCCGAAGCGGTAGAAGCCGAAGATCTATAGTCCGGGAGGCAGCGGCACAAATTTCCGGTCATTTCCTCCTGTTTTTATTTTTTGAGTATCTGCATGAGTTATGTATGCAATATACCGTTTCTATCTCTAATATGATCGTAATAGGGTTGCGATTCCCGCAGAAAATTCATAAAAAATCTCCTACCTTCTGGCATGATACTTGCTCAACACATTAATTTGAACTTAAAATGTGTAAAAAATATCGTCTTCCAGCTGAATTCAACTACGTATTCCATCCATCTATTTTTTTTATTACGAAATCTGTGTGTACGGCCAAGTGCGAATCGGTCGAACTTGCTTATCTCTGAAGTTGACCATTCGAAAAATCAGAAATAATTATGGTCAATAGAGGTTTATGTACTTATATTTTACAGGAAAAATAAAACTAAAGCTCTAACTAGCATAGTTTTTTTTAACATTAACAATAAACCTCTACAAACGAAGTTAACGAATAATAAAAACAAAAAAAATATGAATAAGCAAATTAATATACGCATAATACTCGCATTTGGCTCCATTCGCAATCGATTATTTTGAGATTTTTCTGCGTTCTAGGGCTCAGGTCAAAACGTATTCACGTGTTAAACCACAAATCCGTTTGGAGGCCAATTATAATGCACCTACTTCAAGTACGGTCACAGATGGTCCAGAACCTGTAGCAGAACCTTTAGACATCCTTTGGCCACAACCTGCTCATGAAATCGAGATCCACGAACTGAAGTTGGAAGTCGATACAAACGATGGTTTATCTGGGATAAATGGCTGTCGCATTGTAGACCTAAGGCATGTGATACAGTGGGCATTTGATTTGGAAAGACATCGCAGCAAGTGCGATTCGTCAAAAATTGAATTTGTACATGAAAAAAAAGACGGATTATTAAGTCAATTGGAATTTAAATGCAGTATGTGCAATAAAACTTGGAAATATAAGACGAGTGTCAGTAACCAAATTAATACCTCATTTGTATGGGCAACTGTAACTTCAGGCAGCTTTTACACACAAGCTGCACAAATAATGAGTATTATGGATATACCTATAATGTCACCCCAAAAATTCAAAAGAATTGAAAAACAGTTGGGAGAAGTTTGGTCGGAACATTTGACCGATGAAATTGCAAAAGCAGGTGAACAAGAAAGAGCGATTGCAATTGAAAAAGGTAATGTGTCTCCTGACGGTGTTCCTTTCACTACTGTCTATGTAGATGGAGGATGGTTGAAAAGGTCATATGGACACAACTTCGACTCATCATCGGGAATGGTATGAAATGGAAAACAAAATTATTTTACTTTCAATTTTGAAAATCTTTATTGTTAGTTTAATTTTTATTTAATTTCAGGCTTGTATTATAGGAAAGGAAACAAAGAAATGTTTATTTCTGGGTGTGAAAAATAAATATTGTTATAGCTGTCAGTATTATGAGCGCAAGAACTTGGACAAAAAAGAGCATGGTTGTTGCAAAAATTATACTGGACCATCTACGGCAATGGAGGCACGAATTGTTGTAGAAGGGTTTCAAAAAAGCGAAGAGATACATCATCTTCGTTATTTAAGTTTCATTGGTGATGGAGATTCTTCAGTGTATGCAAATTTAAAAGAAAAGGTCTCATATGGAACTCAAATAAAAAAAATTGAATGCAAAAATCATGTAATCAAAAACTATACTAGTGCTCTTTACAAGGTAAATAAAATATTTGAATTTAGAATATCCAAGAACCATATTTGATTATTATTGAGTCTAAAATTAAATTACAATGTTTTAGATTATAGCCAACACCAAACTTCCTCTTTATGGGAGGAATATTTTGAAGGCGAAGCTGGGGAGGCTGACAGCGGTTGCACGTAAAATGATTATGAATAACTGCAGTCAGCCTGCTTCCATGGCAGAAGATTTAAGAAATGGTCCACTACATGTATTTGGAAATCATGTAAAATGCAAGGATTACTATTGCAGTAATGTGAGTGCTGACTCGTGTTCATTAATAATACAATTAATAATTCATTAATAATAGTGTGATTTTATACTCTAAATTACAAAAAAATATGAGTTTCTAGGGATCAAGTACATTTTTAACTACATATAAAATTATCCAATTAATATTTACCAAATCTAGTCTTCTAGACTGGCTTCTTACTTTATTCCTATGTCTAAGTTAACAACTTATCCCTATATTTTGTAAAAATTTGCAAAAATTGCAATTTTTGCAAATTTTGGAAAATTAACCTAAATTAATGTCGTCAATTAAATTTTTATTGTAAAGATAAAAAAAATCATAATCTGTGTTTCCACCGAATCACAGTGATTTGGTATGGTTAAAATCATTTCATCAAAATCACTTTGAGGAACGGCCACCCACGCCTGGCAGAGCGTCATAAGCCGCCTCTGGACAAGCTATCGTATCTCAGCCAGCGTGGCCGAGCAACATGGAAGACGATCTCGCGTCACCACTCGCAGACAGGGCCGTTACATCCAAAAATACCTGCTCGCCGGAATCTTACCAATACCATACATAATTATAAAATAGTTGTGTATTACTAAATTCTACTTTATAACATGTAATTTATTTATAAATAATACAATAACCAATAAACCCTATACAGCTAAAAGAAAAAGAAGAAAACCTGATGGAAAAATTTAAAACAACTGCACCTGAGGTTTGGGCATTGATTTATGCGGCTAATGAAAGAGTTGCTTTGAAAGCTGGTCGCCTCTCGAATGAGACCACAAACGTGGCTGAAAACTTAATGAGTGTTATCAATAAGTATAACTGTGGGAAAAGGATAAATTTTGGAAGAGGAGGATCTTATCAAAGACGAGTTCATGTAGCAGGTAAATTTAACCAGTTTTAGAACATACATTTACTCGTATATTATAATTATGTTACACACTTTGTCAATTTCCAAAGGCTCTTAGTAGGAGGTGTCATTCGATGTAGCACAAGATCACACATTTATATTGAAGGGTTCTTACTTAATGATTTCAGGTTTATCGCAAGTTGTTGGAGCTAAATGGCATGGAGATGCTTGGAAAAAGCAAACCTTGAAGAGCCCAGGGCAGTATTTTAAAAAATTCATACTTAAACAAGAAAAAAGCAGGTTACGCCAGAAATCGTCAGTTCGAAAACGAATATTTGCTCCATCAACGACGAATAAACCAGATAAGCATTATGGCCCTGCAGCTTCTGACCCTCTCGACATTGATGAACAGGAATTAAAAAAACAATGTTTACATCGATTAGAGGAATTCCAGAAATCTCCGCAAGAGATTACATCTATTGAGTTAGCTACTGTAGGGCAACACGATAATGACCTTTATAATACTTACAGGTGTGACCGTCTGACTGCTAGCAAGTTTGGAATGGTGAGCGTTACATATTAACGTATAAATTAAAAAAAATTAAAACGTCGTTTCCAAGAAAATTTGGTTATACTAGTTCTTTATATTTTACAGGTTTGCAAACGCCGTAAATCGACTCCTTGCAACAACCATGTCAAGGAAATCCTTTATAAAAATAACTTTTGCACGAAAGATATGCTGTACGGTCTGCAAAATGAAAATGTGGCAAAGTGCATATTTATGCAACAAAGCCAAAAAAATGTTAGGCCGTCAGGTCTTTTCATTGATAAGGAGTTTGGTTTTTTGGCTGCAAGTCCAGATGGTAAGTTATTCTGAATCTTGTTAGCATGACTACTTCTATTTCAGTTTTAAATAAAACTGAATTAGGAGCTGGAATCCGATTAATTAGCAAATGAACAACGATTCTTTCTATCGACGCGGACGGTTATATTTTGAGTAGCCAGCTCTTATGCTGTGAAACCTATTAATTTTAACTCAATTATTTACAGGTGTAATCGAAAATGAAAAGGCCATAATTGAAATAAAGTGCTTTCCATCACTCACAAGAACATCTCAAACGATAGATCAAGCAGCAAAGGAAAAGAAAGGTTTTCCTGTGACGTTTGAAGGAAACAAGCATATGATGAATAAAAAGCATCATTACTATTATCAAGTAAATAACAGTCATTGATTTACCTTTGTGTACCTTGATAATACACAACACACATGCACAGAGATATACACATTTTTATCGATCTTTTTACATATCAATTAATACTTACTATTTTATTATTATTATTTCAGGTACAGGGCCAATTAAGAGTATGTGACATGGAAAAATGTTATTTCATTTGTTTTATTTCTGTCTCACACCCCCTAACTATTATCGAAGTTCCTCGTGATGAGGAATTTATTGCCAATATGTTACCAAATCTAGTAACCTTTTTTAAAAATTGTTGCCTCCCAGAAATAATTTTGAGACGTGTACAGAAGAATGAAAAATGTATAGATTTGAGTGAAATGAGTGGTAAGCTGATTATTGACCGAGCGAAGCGAAGGTCTCTGAGTCTACTTGAGTGAATTTGCACTTGTCTGTCCGTCCGTCCGTCTGTCAGAGCATTATAACTTCTGAATTACTGAACGTAATTACTTCAGCTTTAAATATAATATGTAAACTAATGGCCTCCAGCCGAATATGGCTTAAAAAGTTATAAAAATCTTTATTTCAGGGGGGCTCTCATAGAAGCGAATGCGAAGTAAAATATTTTTTTTGGCGTTACATGAATTCCAAAAATATATTTTTTTTAATTTTTCCCCTAAAATTGACGAAATGGGGGGCTTTCAAAGTGGAGATTTTCTAACGTCCAAAGTTGAACTTTAACCAAAGAACTCTAAATTTTCTGAAAGGCTGAGCCTGAAACTTGATCAATTATTTGAATTATATCCTGTACTTGAACAACAAATACTAAAATTAGATAAATATTGTAAGGAAACGAAATT
This sequence comes from Erebia aethiops, assembly GCA_923060345.2. Lineage (NCBI taxonomy): Eukaryota > Metazoa > Arthropoda > Insecta > Lepidoptera > Nymphalidae > Erebia > Erebia aethiops. The sequence continues at coordinate 1,218,957 of OV281084.1, read as the reverse complement.
ATTTAATTTTTAATGAGCTTCGGTATTTTTAACAGAACTTCACATTGATGTCAATAGATGGCGCCGCGAGGTCTCAGTTCGGGGCGAACCACTAGTATTATCTGTTTCATTGGCAAACTGAATCAAGTGTAAAGCATATTCTTGTATTACAGAATCAAATCATCCTTCAACTTCGGTATGAGTCGTGAAATGTTAATTTGAGTACCCATTAAAATATGATTGCAGAATGATTTTACTGGTTAGTCAATATTTTTACCAGAAACTTTTATTTCTTTGTCAAATTGAATCAACATTCTTGCAAAATAAAAATTCTAATTCAAGTATAAAATGTACCTATTCTTGTATTACAGACTACCTGATACCAGCGACTTCGTCCGCGTGGATTTAATTTTTTAAACATGCCGTTGGAACTCATTGATTTACTGGGATAAAACTCATTCTTCATATTTTTAATATAATACGTGCCGAGCAAATAATCACGTTGATCCGTTGCTTCGTTGCGACGCGATTGAAATACAAATAACAAATGTGCAATTTGTTACTTTTCCATACTCACATATTTTATTTTATAACAATATAGGTGACCCACCCCAGATTCATACTTGTGCCTAATTTTTATAAAGCTGTTACACTGACCGCAATTGATTTTCTGTTATTCGTCCGGTCTTTATCTCTGAAATATTCATCAGGTCTTCATCAAATTTAGTTAATAGTAGTACAACCTTTCTAATAAAGAACGAATTGTGAAAATTGGTTCAGATTTGGCTGAGTTATGGAGTATAAATATAAAAAATAAATAAATAAATAAAAAATTGGACCCGTTACAGTTTTATTATAAGTACTTATTTATATTTTAATATAAATCGTTCTTCAACTTCGGCATAACATTCACATCAATACATTTTTTTTTTTTAATACCTTTATTGAAAATAATACAATAGAACTTAATGCTAGCTAGCCTAACCTAATCACCATATAAATCATGCCCGCGTGGATATACAATATCAATACATTATCATTTTTACTTGTATTTGTCATAATCTGTTGTGTCTAATAAATAAAATTAAATTAAAAAACATTTCGCTTCCTCTTGGTCTATAATATCGCGGTAATAATTTCTTATTTCGCTCTTGCCGCGTGGCTTGTAAATCACGCCGCATCAGTAGGGTTACCACTTGCCACCCGTACTCGGTACTACGGACTACCCTTTTATTAATTTATTACATCTCTCGAAAGTTTAATTATAAGCCGGCACTCTGTCCGAAATGACAGTTACGAGTTAACTCGCATTAATGAGTACTTAACGGGGGAAAATCACGCAAACAAGCAAACAGACGAAATAAACGAATTAAAGCGAAGTATGTGTATCATTTCAACGGGAGACCTGACAAGGAATCTTACAGATTTTTGTTACCTAATCACGCCCAACGGCGGATCCAGGGGGGGGGTCATGGGGGTCACTTTTTATCCCGGAAAACACCATGGTAGGTACCCACGGGATTCGTAAAATACCTAATTATATAATTTTCCAGAACTACTAAATTTTCACAGCTTTTGAAGAAAAAAAAACTATTTTAAACCGACTACAAAAGAGTTTATCAATTCGACACGCATATATAATATTTCGTGTGTTATATTATTGGAACTGCAAAATATTCACATAAAAGACAATCTATTAGGGCTTCCAAACATAATATGTATAGTATATTATGTATGTTTGTTTGTTATGTATTTCTCCGAAAATATGCAACCAATCTTTTTTTACTGGCTTACATTTACTTCAACTTAGGGAACAGTGCAAGTTTCATTAAAATCGTTTTAATAGTTTTCAAGATTTGGACAATTGTTCGTTTTCAGTGGGTATCTGTATTTAAATTTGAAGTAGCTTGTTTTCCAAAAAAAATTGGCAACCCTAGCCGCATTATTGTCACCAGCCGGCAGCAAAGACACCCTATCGGCAAAGCCGTGTCGCCAAGCGATTAGCGTTCCGGTACGATACCAAGTAGAAACCAAAGGGGTAGGTATATAGTATGGGTTTAATAAAAACTGCCATACCGTTCTAGGTCGGTCCGCTCCTATCTTAGACTGCATCATCACTTACCACCATCTCACATGGTGGCACCATCAACCATCTGAGATTGCAGTCAAAGCTGAAAGGTTAACTTGTATCCGAATTAAATAAAAAAAATACTTTTGTTTCAATGCCATCTAGTTCAATTTTATAGTAAACAATTCGTAGTTTATGTTAGAACCACAGAACTTGGATAACAACCAGATGTCAGTGTGTGCGTGGGTGTTGCGTATATACAGTAATCTTTATGACAGATGTTTATTATTTGACTATTTGACTAAATGGCTCCGTTTTAAAGTAAACTAATGATGTGATAAAATAATAGGCATTGATGTACTGCCGCAATTTCAATATTTTTAAAATCAGTGCATTGCAACTTTGCGAAAATATCAAAAACCTGTCAAAAGCCCTAACAACGCCATCTAGCGGGAATTTGTCCGGGAGAAGACGTTGTGTTGACCCTTAATAAGTGATGTGTAACCGTGGCCGACGACTCGCGTTGTTACGAAGACAAAATGTCTTAAATATAAATACAGTACATTCGTAATTAAACTTTAATGTCTTACTTTTAAGGTTTATATTTGAAATATTTTTATTATTATTATTATTTAATTTTTTTTTCAAATTTGAAAAATAAATTAAATATTAGTCTTCACTTCTATCGCTCCCTATGACTGCCAATTTTTTTCATGTGCGCAATAAAGTATTCATCTATCTATCTATACCCATATCAATACTCAGTATAGAATTATAGATATAGTATTTTAGATATATTTTAGTACTAGTATATCTAGTAGTATTTGCTCGGTACGGTCACGCGTGAGCTGGCACCCGGCCTCAAGTAATCAGATTAGTACGTAACAGTGGCGCAACTAAACGACTACACCTGGTATTGCCTACACTTTTCACTTTTTGGATAGAAGCAGGCGTTACTTCGCGGAAGTCCATGACAATGAAGAAACTAGAAGTTTTAAATTTTTGTATTTAAAGTTTAGGCCGTGGCTAGTTACCAGCCTAAAGCGAAGACGTACCAAGCGATTTAGCGTTCCGGTACGATGCCGTGTAGAAACTAGAAATCGACTAGAGGTATGAGTTTAATATAACTGTCATACCCCTAACAAGTGAGCCCGCTACCATCTCAGACTGCATCATCACTTACCATCAGGTGAGATCGCAGTAAAGGGCTAACTTGTAGTGGATAAAAAAATAAATTTAATGAAACGATTAACGATTGTAAATCGTGCATTAGGTACAAGTGCGGATTGGCATATTTCACACACAAATTTAAATTTTATTGCATAACTATTCACATTTTTGGTTACGGCTTGTCGATTGGAACTACCTAGGTCCTAGCCTATTTAAAAGGTCATCGCCCACCGCCACAGTTACTGAGGAAAATTAATGATGTATTATTTCCTATGTAGGAACGACATCTAGCGATCTAAGTTATAACTTTAACAAAACTCGTCCACACTAAATGTAATTTCTGTTTCTAGTGTCTGTATAATATATTGCTTGAATGCACAGATCACGGAAACAAGGGAGATGTGCTAAGGGGGCGTGTTGCTTGCGAACTCATCAGGCACAAAATAGGCCTGATGGCCGTTTTTGTCTTTAGTCGCATGTCATTCAAAGATTGGTTCACTTCTCTCGGTTTTTAACAAAATGCCGCGTTGTTCAGTGGTTGTTTGTAAAAATTCAAGCTGCAAAGTGAATTACATGAAAGATGGCATCTCATTTCACACGTAAGTACAAATAAATTGTTGTAATTTTCCATTAAAATCAATAAAACATTATTTAGTGGTATCATAATGTAATAAAGTGACAAGTCTATATCTCATTATGAACAAAAACCATTGCTTGCTTAGTAGAAATCTATCAATGAATCGGCCAGTCTTACGACGCAATGGTTAAGTGTTCTTTACCGATTCTTTCACTAGCACGATAGATCAAATTTCGTAGTTCGGCCGCTGTCGGCGTGCCGTGAACTAGAGATGTGACGATGCAGGTACGAGTACAATGCAGTTGTCGATATTTTAACGACCAAACGATGATCGTTTAATAATTAAGTATTTAGTTATTGTTTAGATAGTTTTAAATAATTAATAGTACCTTAATTATAACTTAATAAACAATAATTGCTATTTTAACGTTTAAACTATCGTGAGTAAAATTCATTATAACTATATTTTTAGTCATAATTATTACTATTTTTTTTAATGTAAGTACTCGACTTACTTAGCTGACGAAACGTATAAAAAATATACTAGGTGAATTAATATAATGTCAATTTACGTAGATACTCATTACTCATTTATTGATATATTTAATGTCACTCTTCCTTCACCTCGTTCTTTTTTCGGAAAGTCGGTTAAAAATAATCTAATATGAGATGATTTTTTACATCTTATTTTTGGTAGTCATTGTCAAAAACCCAAATATTAAGAAATTTAGCATCGATAGATCCATTTTAGTCAACCACTAATTGTATCATATTTGAATTTTGCACAGCACATCGACAACGTTTTACGTTTGTGTGAGTAAGATGCACGGTGATTGAAATTGAACCCTGTTTGGTAAACAATAAAGTGTATATTTGTTCGTGCCTCATGCACTGATCTATCGGTATGTGTGTGTGTGAGTGAGACTTCCTGTCTATTGTATTTATTTAGTTGCTTGTATTGGTAGCAGGTAGTAGGGATAGGTAGGGATAAACTGGAGACAGCAGGTTTCAAAACAATTTGATTCATAGGCATATCTCCCTTGTTTCCGTGATCTGTGCTTGAATGGCTGTTGATTTTTCTATGAGGGATCTACCATAAATTACGTCACACACGTTTAACTTTCGTGACGTCACAACTCAAAATCTTTAAAATGCATCAATATTATTGCGAAAAAAAAGTTATGTACACGTGTTCAAAAAATTATAATTTAATTTAAGCGTCGGGTACGAAGCTCTCAGAAGCAAGAATTAAAAAAAAATAAAGTTAGAAAAAAAATATATTTCGTTTGAAGGTTATGTGGTAATGTCACTTCTAAATATGCAGGCTATATGAAAAATTTGTTCCACTAATTGCCGCGGGATTTCATTCGTGATTCGGGCTCTACAGACAATTTTAGTCAAAACGCTATGTATTTTCAAAACGTACCTACGAAATTTTATTCACAATTCAATGGTTTTATTTTATTTCCTTTTAAAATTTGTTGGATAGAAGCAGGCGTTAGTTTGCGGAAATCCATGATACTGTAAGGATTATACGATCGTGTATTGTAGAGTCCACATCTCCAGGAGGATGCTCCCGGTGTCGGAGTGAAACGCACGTCCTTACTATAAAAATTATAAACGTAAAAGTTTGTATGTATGGATGTTTGTTACTCTTTCACGCCAGAACGGCCGAACGTATCTGGGTGAAATTTGGCACAGAGATAGATTATAGTCTGGAATAACATATAGGCTACTTTTTATACCGGAAAATTAAAGAGTTCCCGCGGGAACCAAAAAAACCTCAAATGGATGTTTGCTATTCAATCACGCCGGAACGACTTAACGGATCTGGATAATATTTGTCACAGAGATAGATTATAGTCTGGAATAACACATAGGCATAGAATAATTAAACCTCTAGAATCAATGCCAGCGTGTAACCGAAAGGGATAGGTAATAATTAATAGGTAAACGCTGCAATGCACCAAGCACAATAAGTGCTTTAAGATCAAAACAAACTAAACCCGTGACACGCAGAAAGGGATAGAAGAAATCATATTTTGTTCTCATTCTATCTTGTGTAACATCTCAACACTGCATCTCTTTCATGTGGGAGTGAAAAGGAGATATGGCTTGGTCTATATTTCTTTCTCTGTCTACGCACATAGGCTACTTTTTATCACGGAAAATCACAAAGTTCCCTCGGGAACCAAATAACCTCAATCCACGCGGGCATCAGCTAGTTAAATGAGAATAATTTGGAAGATTTGTGTGGTGTGGTCACACGAGTATAGTGGTGTGGTGTTGTGCCGGTGCGGATTGCTGGCTTACTCGGCGGTGAATATCGCAAGCTACAAGTGCAAGATACACGCTGTACCTACCACATAGGTTTGTCTGTTTTGGCGAATTGGGTATTTGACTACTATTCAAATAAATTATTGTTTAGTGATTATTAAATAGAGGATCACCCAAGAGGCGCAATATCCACGTCGTCTGATAGTTTTGTGTTGAATAACCATTTTTTTTAAACAATCAATTAACGTGAAGTGCGTCGAACTTTAATGACGTCACATTTCAGAATCCATATACTATATACTATAATATTATAAATGCGAAAGAGTTTCTGTCTGTCTGTCTGTCTGTCTGCTACGCTTTCCCGGCCCATCTTTTCAACCGATTTTGCTGAAATTTGGTACAGGGGTAGATGGTATCCCAGGGAAGGACATAGACTTTTGATCCCGGAAAATTAAAGAGTTCTCGCGGGAATCAAAAATCTTAATCCACGCGGACGAAGTCGCGGGAATCATCTAGTTTCATATAAATCCCATACTTAGGACGCGTTTTGACGTTTGGAATGAAGTTGATGATTTGACATTTTGTCAAAACCCAATTAAAGCGAACTTAACTTGTTGATATTCGCCTAACATTTACTTTATGGCCAAGGTCCTCATTGCATTCAAACACACAAACGCTACATTTCCTAAGCGTACGTAATATACGCATTTGACACTATTTTGAAGGTTTTATTTTATTTACGTTACGATCTTAACATTTGTAACACATCGCAAGCCGGCATGCATTTAGCAAATGTTTTGTTAACGTACGGTCACGAATCACGACACACGTGCGTTCACGATGAGAAACCGATTCGAACTAAACAGTAAACGAGTTTTCATTGAGTAGACTAGTCACTGGTCGGTAATATGGTAATTGATGCAAACAAGCTATAATGTAGACTAAATGACTCTTTGATAGGTTTATAAAAGGGGTCACTTATATTTCAACACATATATTTTCCATATATAATAATTTTTTTATTATATTTATCATAAAATACCAACAACAGTTGGTAAGTACTCTACTAAGCTTACAATCCTTTTTTCTTCAGTTACAAGATATTCAGAAAGAAAGATTCCAAATTCAAACTTATGATATGTAATGAAAATACATACATTCTTTACTGGCCTAGGCCGGGAAGTTTAACGTTCGAACTCATTTACAGGGTATGAAATGTGCACATTTCATATCATTTTTTAGAAAAAAATTTTTTTCAAGGCCAATTTAAGCGGGACTCAGGCTACACCGATATGTTTTTCTTTTTTTGATTATATTCGTCAAATTTACTTGCGGGATCTCTGATGATGGCACGAAAATTGGGCCATTTTTGCAACTTTTGAAGGTTCCTTGCTCTTAAAATTATTGGGGATTTCATTAAAAAAGCAAACCATAGGAGCATGGCACGAACACATATGGATTTTATGGTGTAAAAATATTTTCTCTATTGTAATAATCCACGGAGGAAACAGACAAATGTTTTTGTATGGAGAAACGCCGGGAGAATTCCTCTTAATTTTCTGGGGTAAAAGTAGGTAGTGTCCTTCCCGGGGATGCCAATCCCTGTACCAAATTCAATCAAAATAGGTTGAAAAGATGGACCGTAAAAACGTAGCAGACAAACAGACAGACGGACAGACTTTCGCATTTTTAATATTAGTATGGATAGTAAACTTGTTGACAGGTGAAACCTAACCTATCTATCGGAAAAATTTGTCTATTTTTAGCTAAAGGTCACATATTTCGCAACTGACTATTATTGTTTCAAAGATTATATTTAGGCTACGTTCGCACTGCGAAAAATATACGCGCGAATTTTATACTCGCGATTTATATTTCGCGTACCTACGTATTTCACCTACTCCGCACTGCGAATATGCGGTGAGTGTCATGCAACTCCATACAGCACAAAATATTCGCACGAATATAATTCTTACCGCACCGCGTGAAATTTGTATCAAACCAGAGATTTTTTCGCGCGAATTTTATACCTCGTGCCTCCATATGAATTCTAGTGTTACAAAATTGTGAAAAAAAAATCACGCAGATGTTTTTCGCAGGCCGAACGTAGCCTTATTGATCCGTTATTCCGTACTCAAGAAACAGACCAAATACGTGTCGGGCCACGCGCAGTGCAGGGTTCCATAGTTTCCGTCACAAAATGAGGGTTTAGAAGGTCGACTTGTTAACTTGTAACGCCTACACTACTCTACAGCCCATAAACTTTCTACTGCTGGGCACGGGCCTCTCTCATAGGAGGGAATTAGAACTTAGACCCACCACGCTGCTCCAATGCGGGTTGACGGGCTTTAACGACTATTATCATGCATGATAATAACCGGGACCGACACAGCACACATGCACAGGCGTCACAGACCAACGAGAGCGACACCTTGGATCCCCAACCTCGCTACGAGAGGCCCTAGACAACCTGGGCGGTCTTCTAGGCTTCTGGAGCGAGCTCGGATGGCTGGAGTGAAAACTCTAGCGGGGAGGGGCAACTAACGTACAACAGACCTCCAACTGGAGGTTTAAGTTCGGAAACCTGCCCAGCAGAAAGAAGAAGAAGAAGAAGAAGAACCGGGACCGACGGCTTAACGTGCTCTCCGAGGCACGGGGGTGAAGCACCGCCGACTTAGTACTGAGAATTTCTAGTCAGAAAACCCAATACTTAATTATGGCCCGACCCGGTACTCGAAACCTGGACCTCGTCAGCCGCAGTCAAACATGCTAACCACTAGACCAACGAGGCAATTGTAACGCCTACTTAGCTGTAATAGTTTTTCTTTTAACTTCGTTATACAGTTTAACTATGTGAAATATCATCATCAGCATCATGAGCCGTTGTGCGTCCACTGTTGGACATAGGCCTCTTTCAAGTAGCGCCAACGTGCTCTTTCCTCGGCTTTTCGCATCCAGTCGATGCCAGCCACCCTCCGGATATCATCGCTCCGCCTCGCTGATGGGCGCCCTACGCTACCAAGACGCGGTCTCCACTCGAGGACCTTTCGACTCCAACGTGCATCGGTCCTCCGACACACGTGACCAGCCCACTGCCACTTCAGCGTGCCAGCCCTAGAGCTATGTTTGTTAAAGGAGACGGTTCAGATTTGTATATGGCGTAGGCCAAGTTTTTTTTTTTATCCACTACAAGTTAGCCGCGAGTTAACTGCGATCTCACCTGATGGTAAGTGATGATGCAGTCTAAGATGGTAGCGGGCTAACCTGTTAACCTTAAAACTAAGGCACTAAAGTTTAATTACGAATGTACTATATTATTATACTTAAGACCTTATGTCTTAAGAAGAATGGTGTCGATCACGCGTACATTCACATTTTAACACCCTACCAAAAAGTGGTCAACGCGCCTAAAGAAGTTTTCACTTCAAAAATAACTTAACAGGCATAAAAATTAGTTCCAATTTTGGCTGGGTCAGATAGTTAGCTCAAACAACTCACCCCGCGCCTCCCTGAGCGCCAGCGCCGCGTGTCTGTGTCTGCCTCGCTCAGCGAGCGTCAGCGCTGAGTCGCCGCTGGCTGTCAACGCTGTCAGCTCGGCTCCAGCGCTGAGCAGCGCTTTAATGTTCTCCACGTGGCCGCGCTCGGCAGCGATGTGCAGCGCCGTCTGCCATGAAAATAACACACGTCAGTTTTTTTATGTGAAAACTTCTAGCGCGTTGAGCACTTTTTGGTAGGGGGTAAAAACGTAGAGTCGCGTGACCGACATGCTCGCGAACAGCAACAGGTTTATATTTTAATAATTTTAATAAAAATAAAAAAAGTAAAAAGCTATAAAATATATATTTTTTTGAAATAAGAAAAAAAAATTATTTAAAAAAATTTTCGTTTTCACTTCTATCTGCAGTAAATTTTTACTAGTTTTTCTATTTGCACTGCCAATTTTTTTTATTTTATCCACTACAAGTTAACATTGCACAAACCCTTGACTGCGATCTCACCTGATGGTAAGTGATGATGCAATCTAAGACGGTAGCGGGCTAACCTGTTAGGGGCATGGCAGTTATATTCAACCCATACCCCTATTTGGTTTCTACACGGCATCGTACCGGAACGCTAAATCGCTCTTTGCCGTTAGAGTGGTAACTACGGCCGAATCCTCCCACCAGACCAGACCAGAGAAAATTCAGAAAAAAAATCTGAAATTATAAATTCCCAAATTGACCCTGCTGGAAATCGAACCCGGGACCTCTCCCGTTCCCGGACAACAGCGCTCAATGTATCCTAACAGGTACGTATAGCACATGCTGAGTGAAGACCATTTTGCGGACCAAGTCACATCTCGCCATTTTTTGTTCTTATAAAGTCCTTTTTTGTCTTATATCCCTGAATAAAGATTTATTTCTTTCTTTCAATACTGCGCCAGGGATGTTGTCAAAACGTACGTGAAATAAATAAATCATTTAAGTTAATTCAACCACACTACCTTGCCACCAGTTTCTTGGTCGGAGGTCGCATCCACATCCGCGCCAGCCGCGCACAGCGCCTGAAGACACTGGCTGCGCTCAGCGAGCGCGGCCGCGTGCAGCGCACTGCGCATGTGCGAGTCGCGCGCGTTTACCTCCGCCCCACCCGCCACAAGCTCTTGGAGTAGCTCCAGGTTGTCCCATAGTGCCGCCTGGGTGATGGAGTTTTAAAAAATATGGTGTCCAGTGCGAATGTGTAAGAAATGCCGATCAAATCGTCAAAGTTCGGCGTCAAAGTAAAATAAACCATAACAGCATTTAATTAGAGCTCAATTTCGTGTATCCATTCTCAAACGTTTAGGTATGTACGATACCCTAAACAGATGAGAATGGATACACGAAATTGAGCTCTAATTCAATGCTGTTATGGTTTATTTTACTTTGACCCCAAAATTTGACGATTTGATCGACAACTTTTAGACAATTGGGGGGCAGTTGTAGCTAACAATTTATGACCGAGTTGCTGGATTGATGGATTATTTTTTGACATCTATGCTAATATTATAAATATGAATGTTTGGATGGACGGATTTCTAAGTACATATAACATGGATCGATGTTTGTTTGTTTGTTAAATTATTATTTTGATCTTGTTTAATTTTTTTTTTATTTTTATAATTTTATGATCTTGTTATTGTTGTGTACATTCGTAAGAGCTTTATACAAGCCAAATTCGAAAGAAATAAATAAATATGAAAATGAAATAGATGTTCCCACAGACAGGCACCGACTAGATTAGTTCTCACAGCTTTTTGCGATAGAAGTACTGCGTTTATATTTATGTATACAGTCAGTCCCGCCAACCCGCATTGCAGCAGCGTGGTGGGTCTAATTCCCTCTCTCCTATGAGAGTGGAGGCCTGTGCCCAGCAGTGGGACGTTAATGGGCTGCAGTGGTGGTGGTGTCTTCGGTTTTTCAATTGCTATTTTTTTGGTGGTCACGAACGATTGTATACGGTGTAAAACAACTTTCAGTGCGTTTTGACACGGTCCAGTGCATATAAATAGCAGTATAAGATTTCCTTCAAATTCAACTAACCTGGTGCAAAAGCCGACCCTGAAAGTGTTCTTCGTCTGGAGACAGGTCCATTCTCAACATTCACCACAAAAACACCCATCTAAAGTGAAAATTATGAACTAGGGTGTTGCATTTACACATCGGACCGCAGAAGTTCAATAAAAATCTAATTTCTCAATGAAACTTCGATATGAATTGTAACTTTAATATCATATATCGAAAGCTGGATACAAAAACGACACTCTAAATGAATAAAACAGTTACATTGTTACAGATATAATTAAAAAAATAACGCCTAATTTCCCAAGTATCGATTATTCCATTCCAACATACCACTGCATTCCACACAGACCACCTAAATATTTTTGACCTGATTTTTGACATATAACAGATGATCACCATAGATATTAAGTTGTTGTTTTTCACTTTTTCCTCTTTCAGGACAGGCAAAGATCTACCATACAGCCTATTCAGTCTTATTTCTTTCCCGTATTATATTATGAAGGATTGAAGGCAAAGCCTATTCAGTCGTATTTCTATTCCGTATTGTTTTTTATATAAAGGTTAAGCCTATTCAATCGTATTTCTTTAGTATTTTCTTAGCAACCCTCCAGAAATCTTTTCAGCAATGTGCTTGTCAGCAACCCTCGAGCAAACTCTACAGCGATTTAAAAATATTTATTTATGATAGCGATTAACGATGCTATTATAGCCGGTGTATATATGGCACCATAAAATTGCAGAAACCGTTAGATTGTAATTTAACGCTTTTTATCTCAATAGATTGTGAAAACACGACAATAGGCACTGCCGATAGAAGTGAAAAATTTTTTTAAAAAAAAAAAAGAAAACATTTAAATAATTAAAATATAAACCTTAAAACTAAGGCATTAAAGTTTGATTACGAATATATTATATTTATATTTAAGACCTTCAACAACGCGAGGGTGTCGGTGACGCGAATCCACAAGTTTACCCCCTACCAAAAAGTGCTCAATGTGCCATAAAGTTTTTACTTCAAAAATACTTATCTAACACTAGATGATGCCCGCGACTTCGTCCACGTGGATTAATGTTTTTTGATTCCCGCGGGAACTCTTAAATTTTCCGGGATAAAAATGTCCTTTCCAATGTCCTTTCCCGGGATACAACCTATCCCATCCAAATCGGTTGAACAGATGGGCCGTGAAGGCGTAGCAGACAGACAGGCAGACTTTCGTATTTATATTATTTAATTAAGTATGGAAATAGTGATTTAAAAAATATCGCATTAGTCTATCGCTATCGCATACTATATACGCTTAGTATCGTAGTCGTAGACAGAGAAAGAGATATAGACAGGGCGTCAGCGTACACAGTATGCGATATATATTTTCTTAAATGGTTATTAAGTATTACTTTGTAGCATTCATGCGTCTTTACAAATATAACCTGTTTTTATCTGTAACAATCAGATAAAAATAAGGTCATAATTCATAATTCATTTTATTGTTCAGAACATGGTACATTATAATATGGTTACATAATATTACAGATATTACATTTAACATGGTAAGGTCAACATGTTCTACCGTCGCCGGTGTACAATATTAAAGTTGACTATTTCATTATTAGTCCTTAACTTATCGTAATATACAGATCAAAATTGTAAACTTACGTATTAGGTTATGTTTTCGTATTTACGTTCAGTTCGGCTTTTGCAGCCTAACACACAGCAATACACCATCGCCTATAAGTTAAACCACTTTTTTCGTAAGCTACGAGCACAGTTACCACTTTATCCAATTCCGATTTCGTACGAATATGGGCGAATAACAAAAACGACACAGGATTATCTGACCTAGACTGTCGGATAGGTCAAACAAAAAAAAAGTGATACGCTGAGCAGGACAAAAGACAACATTTTCTCGCTCTGACACTGCTTGGCATTAGCGTATCTATAAAATATATGCATGTTCCTTGCTCAGTGTTGCAAAATGGCGGCAACCAGCTGAAGGGCTATTACCAAGGGCTATTACGTATAGTCTTTATATACGCTAATGGAGCGCTGATGCCATGTCTACACTCTACAGTCTAACTCTATCTACGCTGACAAGGAACATTAAATAAATACCTATGGTACAACCTGAAATATTAATTACTCGGTGTCTGTGCTCGGTAGTCGGCTGTCGCAAAAAGTATATTATAATCACCATTCACCATGGAGCATGATAATCACTATTCACTACGTGGGCCTGTCGGTGTTTATGGCAGGTTTATGGTAATACGTTAGTACTATTATATTATTCTGTGGTAATACGTAGTATTCTATATAAAGGCGCAGGAGGGCCTTCATCAGAATTCATCTTGGCTAGCGTGGGTATGTGGGCAATTAAGGTCGATGACAAGGGTCTGCCCGCGAAATTCAAATTTAATTTGGTTTTTCACAATTTGTAAACTAATACGACAAAGTAGGCTTATGGCATTCAAATTGCGAGCGTAGGAATATCATCTTCACAGGTTTATATAAAAATCTTTACTTGAAAGTGTCCAGTTTAAGAAATTAGTCAAAATAATGAGTTTGACGTGAGTTACTCACAAATTAGTCATTAATTTGACTAATTTCTTAAACTGGGCACTTTCAAGTAAAGATTTTTATATAAACCTGTGAAGATGATATTCTTACGCTCGCAATTTGAATGCCATAAGCCTACTTTGTCGTATTAGTTTACAAATTGTGAAAAACCAAATTAAATTTGAATTTCGCGGGCAGACCCTTGTCATGCACCTTAATAAAACTGATTGATTTTCTCTTGAACGCAAAATTATAATAATCCTTTAAAAATAACGGTGTCACAACAAAATAAGTCTTTTAATAATTAATTAGTAGTCCTTTGTCTTTAACTCAACTCAAATATAACTTTTAACAACTTAGATTAAAATATCACATAGCGATTCGTCGCAGACATGGTGCGCTGGTCCTATTTCATATTCTAACTGCCAACAAGATGGCTGCCTCGCTACCATAGACGTGACGCTCCGCCAGAGTGACTTGACAGCGACACTCTTGATCACAGACTATAATAACATGTCATTGACGCGCGCGCTGTCCACGCGCCGTCATATACTAATCTGTGTTTATGATATGGTGTTTAGGGCCGTTCAGTGTCTCCATATACACGGTAATTACCGTAGATGCACCGTAATGTGGTCTTAATCTACCGTCAAGGTAATAAGGTATTACCGTGTCGTACATCACCGTATTAAAATTATAATATAATCTATAATATATTACCTACGTTGAAAATATTTCCACATACACTGCGTAAAACGAATCTTGATCAACTTAACATATTTTGTAACAGTAACACTGTTCTTGGTAGCCGGGATTCCCTGAATAACTAATACAAAAGTGCCCAGTTTAAGAAATTAGTCAAAATAATGACTAATTTGTGAGTAACTCACGTCAAACTCATTATTTTGACTAATTTCTTAAACTGGACACTTTCAAGTAAAGATTTTTATATAAACCTGTGAAGATGATATTCCTAGGGGCGCAATTTGAATGCCTTATGCCTACTTTGTCGTATTAGTTTACAAATTGCGAAAATCCAAATTAAATTTGAATTTCGCGGGCAGACCTTAATTATGCATATTTCTATGCAAATATAATATTTGTATTCACATTGTTGTTATTTTCCTTTCAAAAATTACACAGTAATTTACACGGTACCCTTTTAGTCGATCCACCGTAATATTGTCTAAAAACACCGTATTTTTACCCTTGCAACACGGTAACTCTCGATTTACATATGGAGACACTGGGGCCGTTACGTTTAACGTTAAATTAAACCAGTTAATTAAAAAAAAAATGTCGATGTTTTCTTCTGGTGTTTATTAAACCGTATTAATACTGTTTAGTGTTTATTACGGCCAGGGAGGTTGCTAAGTTGCTGCGTCTCCATTTTTTGTCAGTTGTTATATTTTTTCCTGCTGTGGTCAAGGTGAACGAGAATCGCTTCAGCTTGTCTTGTTGTTGTTTCTTGTGAATTTTGTAAAAAGGATAATGCGGTGTTGTGTGCCCTTTTGCAAAACCACCACGGAGATCGTCGCCGCATCTGAGGGGATTACATTTCATGAGTGAGTGTTTATTTTTCTTTATAAGTATTCACATTTCAGTCACAGTATTCACTATTCAGACTTATACTTGGCGCTCGTTGTCTTTCCTTTGAAGCAGTAAGCTTGCTCCTCACCAGTTCAGAAACGAATGTATTTCCTTGGACAAGCCACAAACCACGTGAGCTCGTATCCCGGTCTGTTCCTGAAAAATATACTAGTGTACTTTGATTGTGCAATGACTTTATAAAAAAGTGTCACGCCAAAATTATTGCCCACTCCTTCATCTTTCAATCTTTCTACGAGAGCTTAATGCAATGCGGTCATATGTCATGACGCCAAAAGGCTGTGGATTATGGCGCGCAGTCTTTTTGCTTCATATCACGACGTCATGACAGCCAATGAATTAGAGTTCAAACAAGATGGAATTGTGAGAGTGACGTAAATCTGTCGCTTTAACGGTAGCTTGAGTCTGAGCAATGCATGAGCAATGTTTAATAACAGTGATAGGCATAGATACATTTCACTCAATGAGTCTCACCCTATGACACCTCCATGGTGAATTTTTACTTCCAGGTTTCCCAGACATGTGAATCTCTGTGCTGCTTGGCTCAGAGCCCTCGGCAAACAAGACAGTCACCTAGCAGACATTGCCGTAGTCTGCTCGCAGCATTTTCTGAGCGACGACTTTTATGTAACAGAAAGTGGCTGGAGGCAAATTCGTGCTAATGCTATTCCCTCAATGGTGCAGGTAACTCTCTCACAATGTCACCTCATGTATTGTTATTGAATCACAATTAAATCAGATCAAGTGTCATAGAGGAAAGAGATAATATGATCTGAACTTGTTTCTTGGAATTATTGAAAAAGTAAATTCTAATGACACCATTTTGCACAGGTCTGCATGATATGCTTCGATACTCAGAGCAAGCTGTATCCAATGAGCAAATACAAGTTGGATGAAGCATACCAACACTTAGTGGGACATCCTGTAAGTTGTATTTATATTTCAATCATATCTGTGACACAGAACTTACACAGTAGAACGAACAAGCATTCTTGCAGTCTATTGTAAAATGCTTCAGATGCATCATCTCAGTGCAGACATAAACACATGTTTTTTAGGAATATCTTCATACAAGTAATTAATATGTATTTGTGTTGTTTCAGTTGTGTGATCTAGGAAACCTAACTCAAACACTTTGTGTACAATGTGCTCAGAGGTTGGTGAACTTTAACAAGTTCAGAGAAAAGAGCTTGAGAGCCCGTTCCCTGATGTTGGAGCTAGTTGAGAAACATGAGTTAGTGAGTAAAGTTTGACTTATATGTTCACACTTGGTACTCAGTCTCTGCTCTCTTACAGTAACGCATTTGTTCCAGATAACAATACGACACATCAAATTGATAAGCAGAGTAAAACATAAACTTAGGTCTGACATTATGAAGAGTTTTCTGGGTCCTGACCAGTTTGATGTGTACATAGAACACTCTGACACAGACGCACAGACAGAAACTGCTGAAGCAGTGGCAATGGAACATTATAAGAGTGACTCTATGTTGGTGGATGCAGTCCAGTCTCTGCCAACGGCAGTGACGAGTGCAGACAGTGATGCAGACAGCTGCAATGCATCTTTTCGATATAAAGAAGAATACTTATCTGATGACAGCAATCCCTCAGCAAAACAAATGGGTGATCCTCCCGCAACAACATCCTCTCTATGTGAGACAACAGCAGAAACCTTGGCACGGGTAAAGCAGGAAGTTACCTTTGCCTGTACAACTTGTTTAGAGGAGTTTGCAGATGAAGACATGTACATTCACCATACATTGATGCATACCGAGGTAAGATACACTAACTATTACTAAGAGTCTGATTAGAAACTTTCCATTGTAGCAGTCATCTGATAGAGATGCCAGTACTATCTATAGATGACTGTGAATGTGAGTTTGTTGAACCGACCTCAGTCAGGTGTTGTATATGTCACCGTAAGATTGCAAAAACCGTTAGATTGTAAACTGTCGACAGATTACAATTTAACGCAATATTTAACAGTAAATTGTAATCTGTTAGGTATATTAACCTGATAAAACCTAAGGCACTACATGATTATTTATGTCAAACCCTAACTTAATCTACAAGAAAAAGACAAGAAAATGTGTCAAAAATTGTCATTCAGAACATTGAACGGTTCACAATCTGTCGACAGTTCACAATTTCGCTAGTTATTAGCATTGGTAATCTTACGGTTTTTGCAATCTTACGGTGACATATACATTCATCGCAGCACCAGTATGTCGTTTGTTTATGTAGGTAGTTTTTATGGATTTGATGGAATATAGGAAAACCATAGATAATAAATAAATAGTACTTTATATTACCTTATGTTCCACTTACCTAATCTATCTATACCAATATAAATGCCAAAGTTTGGATGTATGGATGGATGTTTGTTACTCAATCACGCCAGAACGGCTCAAAGAATTTGGATGAGGTACAGAGTTATTTATAGTCTGGAATAACACATAGGCTACTTTTTATCCCGCAAAATTAAAGAGTTCCCGCGGGTACCGACAAACCTCAAACCACGCGGGCGAACTCGGCTAGTATAATATAAATTTTTCGAGACACCAAAATGTCACCCAGTGTACATATGGTAACTATTACTGGTTTGTCTGTGTTGAGGAACTAAAGCACTAAGTAATGCGACCAACCAAAAGCCTCAAAATAGCTCTTTAAAATATTCAACATTACGCACTGGTATTGTAACTAGTGACCACACTGCTTCACTCTTGTGGGAATTTTGCAAAATCTGGCCTTTGCATATTCCAGCTCTCTAGCCTTTCTAGGTCATCAGGTTTGTTCTGTGTGTTGCTGAGTCAGTGAGTGAGTGAGTCAGGACTCTACTTTTGCACTAACACAGTTGTGTATTTCAGGACACTGGGAACCCGGATGAGGATTCAGTTGCTGACTGCTCTCCGTCCTCAGGTGAGACAAACAAACTCAATTTTTTTCTTTGGATTGTCATTTGCTGTTAGTAGGGTTGCCAAATTGTTTTCAGCTGAATTTTGTATTTTATAAATAAGCTATATAAAATAGAGTACACATAAAAAAGTGGCCTGGTTTCGCAACAGTCAAACAGTTCTGTACCATCATACAAGGTAGAACACTATGATTTTTTTGAAAACTAACAAGTATTTTGTACTAGACGATGCCCGCGACTTCAGCTGCGTTGAGTTAAGTTTTTTCATTACCCCGGGAGCAATTAATCTTCCAGGATAAAAAGTAATGCCCTTCACACGGGATACAACCTATCCCTGTGCTCAATTTCATCTGCTTAAACAGATGAGCTGTGTATTACTTTGTCTTTAAAAAAATTTGTAATTATGGCTGTTTTCGTCAGGTATTTTCCGTAAGCCTAAGCACAATAACACAAATTTCAAACGTATATTTCATGACAATTATTCGTATATTATGTACTTTTATTTTTATAAATTAAAATATAAAAATTAAGCTAGATTCGAAATCAGCAATAATAGGCATGATGACTGATGTTGAAAAATGGTCAGATTATGTTCGGAAGTATCTACTATTTCGAAAAACTATTTCAAATTATATCCGATTTCGGTGAAATAGACACTAAAACTTCGTCGGAATCACAGCAAAACCAATTTGTCTGTGACGTTTGCCAAAAGACATTTAAACGAAAAGATTGCTTAATTAACCATGTAAAGTCTCACAATTTTGTGAAAATATTATTATCTTGTAAGTTTTGCAAATACCAATGTAAGAAAAAAAGTACGTTAGATAAGCACATGGAGACTCACACTGGTGAAAATCCTTTTGTTTGTCAGTATTGTAAATATAAATTCAGTTCAAATCGTAATTTAGCGTCTCATATGAAAACCCACACCGGCGAAAGGCCTGTCGCTTGTCAGTTATGTGATTACAAGTGTGTACAAAATAGTACTTTAGTGCTGCACATGAGAACTCACACTGGTGAAAAACCATATTTCTGTGAGTTATGTGATTATAAATGTGCACAGAAGAGTAAATTAGTGCTTCACATGAGAACTCACACTGGTGAAAAACCTTATTTCTGTCAGTTATGTGATTATAAATGTGGATATAACAGTAGTTTAGTGATTCACATGAGAACTCACACTGGTGAAAAACAATACGCATGTGAGTTATGCGATTATAAATGTGGAGTTCGTTGTAATTTATTTCGGCACATGAGAACTCACACTAGTGAAAAGCCTTACGCATGTGAGTTATGTGATTACAAATGTAAAGTTCGTGGAAATTTGTTGCAGCATATGAAAAGACACACTGGTGCAAAACCTTCCGTTTGTAATGTATGCAGTAGTAAATTCAATCGGTCTCAATATTTAGTGACACATGAAAATCCACACCGGCGAAAAGCCTTTTGTTTGTAAGTTATGTGATTATAAGAGTACAATTAAATATAATTTGTTGCGGCACATGAGAACTCACACTGGTGAAAAACCTTTTGCTTGTCAGTTATGTAATTATAAATGTGGATATAGCAGTAATTTAGTAAATCACATGAAAACTCACACTGGTGAAAAACATTACGCATGTAAGTTATGCGATTATAAATGTACAGTTCGTGGTAGTTTGGTGCAGCATATGAGAAGACACACTGGTGAAAAACCTTTCGCTTGTAAGTTGTGCGATTATAAATGTATACAGAAGTGTAGTTTGGTGCGGCACATGAGAAGACACACTGGTGAGAAACCTTTCGTTTGTAATGTATAGGTGCAATAGTAAATTCACAAGTTTCACACATTATGGAGACTCACAAGTAGAGAATTCATATGAACAGTTTTAGTGTCACATAAGAATTCACACTGGTGAGAAATTTTTCGCTTGTCAGCTGTTCAGTTTTCAATTTAGATTCTTTATAACACTATGTAGGCGTTTTGCCTTATACCATACGTGTGCAATATAATAGAAAATATATTTATTTGCGTGGCAAAAATACGTATATACGTAAATAAAAAATAAGAAGGTATTTACATACGAGTTGACTAATGTCAGCCTGATGACGCCAGTCGAGGGCTGACCATAGTCACGAGTATGTAGAAACCTTAAGGCCCGTTTATTACACAATATTTTTGTGAGTAAACTTGAAAATAAAACTCGAGTAAGTAGGTACTACTTAGGTACTTACTAGAAAATGGTTTCTCACGCCCATACTTATTTTGGGATTTTTGGCGGCTATTAACAGCACGATATGTGTTTCTCACATCTAAAATACCTAAGTAATTATTGATTTAATTTTATTATTCCACATCGCTTAAACCACTCATATTACATACTAGTTTTGAAGAAAAACTCTATGAAACTATTAAAAATAGCGCGCACAGATTCAGGATTTTAGTATCTATGGCGCGTTGTTGTAAAGTCGTTATACGTTTTTTTAAATTGGCGTCATGGCTCTAGGTTCTAGCTCTTAACTCTCAGCCTGGACTATTTAGCCTTTACTTTTTTGTTTTATAAAACTTGAAACATTTTTAATAAATTATATTAAATACGATTTTTTTTTCATGAATTAATTTCATCAATTCACATCTAAATGTTATTATTTTTAGGTTTTCTACATACAAAGTAAATATGAACCTTCTTCGAAGAACACTTTATTTGGAAGTAAAGTGGACTTTCAAAAATTAAAAAAAAAACTGCAAATTTACTGCACGAGGGCAGTAAATTTAACTTACAAGCTCTGTTTATTATTATTATTATTATATACTTTATTTGTACCACCACAAGTAAAAATAACAAAGACAAAAATTGGAAAAAAAAGTAAACACAGACAGGATACAAAAGGCGGCCTTATCGCTTAGGTAGCGATCTCTACCAGGCAACCTTACTTGTTGTTTACTGCCTCTGTAAGTGCATTTTTCGAGCAAGTGTATTTAAAATTAATAAGGTCAAAGTGATGTGATATACATAGTTCAGTTGTATCATGTGAATTAGTCAATGAACCAGTTCCTGCTTCTCTATTTTTTTAGATTGAGTGAGGCGATTCTTATTATGAATCTTTTTTACCCCTTTTTTATGAAAAATAGGGAATTTTTCATAAAAATTTGGTAGCACTGGAAACATTAAAAAATGTTGTATAATTAAAAATTAAAATAGTTCACTTTCTGTTTACTTTTTTATTGATATCTTAGCATTAGTAATAATTTTTTTTAAATTTAGATTTGTATTTGTATTTAGATTTATTTTTTAATTGTATTTAATTTAACTAATACATAATAATAAAATGAACCAATTTACACACCATGATATTATTATGGTAGTATATGTTAGGGAAACCCAATGTACCTATGTTCCCTCAAATAAAATATTATTTACTGAATTATTTTATTTCCCCGCGGTTAATTGCCTCATCTGAGCCTGGCCCATTTCTTGCGCAAAGGATCAGCCTGGCTGTCCAGTGCGGAAATGCAGCCAGCATTCTTGACACCATTCCACGTGGGCATGATTTATATAGTAACTAGCTGATGCCCGCGACTTCGTCCGCGCGTCGTAACTTACAAATTTTTCCATATTTTCTCACCGTTTAAACCTTCCCTGGACTACGACAAACATTTCAAAACCAAAATCAGCTAAATCGGGCCCAGCCGTTCTCGAGTTTTGGCGAGACAAACGAACAGCAATTGATTTTTATATAAATATGTAAGCTATCCTATCTTTCAAGTTGTATCAAACTGCACACGGTGTGCAAATTTAATTTAAAATCGGATAAGTAGTTTAGGAGTCCATCGCGGACAAACAACGTGTAAGCATAATTCCAGAAGTGGGTGAATAATTAAAATTACTTTTAAATATGTTTGTACTCTCTTTAAAACGTGCACGAGCGAATGGTCACCACGTGTAGCGGTTTCACGAGAGATTTAATGTAAACAGTTAATTATAAAAACTTGGCCAAAGCATCACAACAACAATAAATTAATCATTTGATCAGGCTGCAGTTGCTACTGCTAAGCTCTAAAACAAATTACGATCTAAACACAAAAGTATTCAATAATCGCAGAGTCTGTCGGCAACAGACTACTCAACAAAGTCAAAATACTCGTATTTATGCAAATTAATCCAATATGGCGTATCCCCGCCAACAAACTGACCGAGTGAGTTACATCGAATGAGTCAAATATCGGTGTAATTAAACCTTTATCAATAAATAAATTAACAATCATTTATCTTTTCCAAAAATTCTACTTTAATTTAAAAGCAAAGCTGACAAACGTGACACGTGATTTATATATATTTAGATTAGGTAAGGCTATTGCTTTAAGTTCTATTGTATTGTATTCAATACTTTTGCTTTTTTTTATTTTTTGTTGTTGTTTATTTAGGTACTATTATATCCAGATGCTGTTAGGATGACAGCATTCTATCCTTTTCCCTCGAGTGACTTAATCTTTCAGAGGAAAAGAGATAAATCTATTTTGTTAGTATCCTTATATATATATAATAGCATTTGGATTAAATACCTATATTACATAAAAAATATTCTTACCGTATAACGATCGTAATCAAACAAGTCTTGTCTGGTGGGAGGCTTCGGCCGTGGCCAGCTACCACCTTACCGGCCAAGACGCCGCCAAGCGATTTAGCGTTCCGGTACGTAGTGTAGAAACCGATTAGGTGTATGGGCTATGCCCCTAACAGGTTAGCCCGCTACCATCTTAGACTGCATCATTACTTAGCATCACGTGAGATCGCAGTCAAGGGCGAAATTGTAGTGGATACAAAAAAAACTGAATTGACCCTGCCGGGATTGAACCCGTGCCCTCCCACTTATAAAATCACAGCGCTCACCACTGCGCTAGGGAGGTCGTCATAATTTTATTTTATTGAAAAGGTACACAAAACAGGTCGCAAGTATCAGGATCCAAGTTTCAACCCTTATGTGTGCATAATGCGCTTTATAAGTAGACTAGATAATTCCCGCGACTTCGTCCGCGTGGATTAAGATTTTTGATTCCCGGTGGAACTCTTGAATTTTCCGGGATAAAAAGTAGCCTATGTCCTTCCCCTGGATACCATCTACCCCTGTACCAAATTTCATCAAAATCGGTTGAAAACATGGCCCGGGAAAGCGTAGCAGACAGACAGACAGAAACACTTTCGCATTTATAATATTAGTATGGATTATAGACATTTTCTAAGCTAGCGAGCTCCGTCTGCAGCATCACTTGCCAGAATTGTGTCAAGCTGTGGAATTCTCTCTCCGCTGACATAGGTCAGGCAAAATATCTAAAGTAAGGCCATTTTAAGCGCGGACAAAATGTAAACAAACGAACGAGAGGTCGTTCGCCTATTGAAGGGGTAAACAACACTCTGGTCTTCTGTAAAAAATAATATAATCTATCGGCTCCTTGTACGGAGTCTATCTTTTTATTCTTGTATTGTAATTGATTCATTTGTAATCAACTTTAAAAAAAGGAGGAGGTATAAGAAATTTGACCCAGATGTACCTATGTATGTATTGAGGTACCGTCAAGGGCTACGTTTACGTATTTATTAATATGTTTGAAGATAAAGCCCGGAATTTTTTATCTTAGAAACTAATCACTCGTAGCCGTTGTAGTTTAGTAAACACAAACAGTAGCTATTTTTCAGTCATTAGTAGCAGAATTCGGTTTAGTTTTGCTTCCAATCTGAGCAACTCTGTGATTTGGAAAGTCGATAGATATGATTATTATATTATGTTTAATTCAAAGGCAAAGAAAATAAACAAATGAAGTAATTATTCATGTTTTTATTAATTTTATTTCACAAATTCTTAAGGTTCACGTAGCAATTGTGTAATTATTCGCAACATTAATTGATCGTTGATTACTGAACTACTAAGTACATTAGTAGTTTGTGATATAAGGGCGGTAAATAAATTTTGGTTAAACCACATAAATTATTTAATAATTTATAAGAAATACTCAATGAAACTTTTAAAAATAGCGCGCATAAATTAAAGATTTGTATGAATTGTATCTACGGCGCGTTGTTGTAATTGCTTTTTTTTTTAATTGGCTTCATGGCTCTAGGTTCTAGTTCTTAACTCAGTAACAGCGTGAACTATTCAGCCTTTACTTTTTTGATTTATAAAACCTTATAAAACCATTTTATTTAATCACATTAAATACAATTTTTTATTTTATGAATTAATTTCATCAATTCACATCTAAATGTCATTATTTTTTAGGTTTTCTACATACAAAGTCAATATCATTATGAACCTTCTTGCAAGAAAACTTTTTATTTAGAAGTAACGTGGACTTACAAAAATTAAAAAAAACTGCATGAGGGCGGTAAATATTTACTGCACGACGGCAGTTTTAACTTACAAGCCCTGTTTACTGCCTCTGTAAGTGCATTTTTCGAGCAAGTGTATTGAAAAATATATTTACCTACATACGTTAGTACAACTATAGTACATTATGAATCATGATGTTACGACGCGTAAAATGTTACTTACACCTATGTTTCGGTGGTGAGACGTCACTACTTTTATTATGAAATCCACTGTCGACCACGTAAGCGCGTCTATTCATATGCGCGAAAGAGACAGTTATAGTTTTGGCGTAGTTAGTTAGTTTCGTGAGGGTTTCATAGTGAAGGTGCGTCAATGAACTTTTGTCCGCGCTTATAATGGCCGTACTATACATCTCTTCAAACGTCGTCTGACAAACTACTCGTACCATTTATTTATCTATGTAATGGAATAGTATATTAGGTATAAATTGTTATTTATGGTAGATATCTACCATAAATAACCAGATATGTATGTGTGTATTACTTGTATGTAATGTTCACGTAGAATAATATCTTATTATAAATTGCTTGCCACACAACCCGTGATTACGCAATTCCTATCACCAAAGGTCGGCCGGGAGAGTTCGCTTTAGCGATTAAGCTTCTTTCATGGGTTTCATATGTTTCTTGTGTGCATTAAAGAATTCAATAATAATGCATTTGTTATTATCTAATGTTTTTTTAATCAGGAGCCTTTCCAGGCAAAAGCGAGGCTTTCTTAATTAAAGCTTGGTAGCTTAGAGTCTGCACATAAGTGGAACATATTTCGTATTCATCCAATATTCAAATTCGTACCTAATGCAAGAAATTTTTTGTATTTATTATAAAAACTCTGGCAAAAGCTGAGACAGTACTTCAATTTTCATATACTGGATGTGTTATGGCTCAAGTCAAAATGCTTGGTTTCAGTTGGCGCCGCTGTCTCGACTCTCATGACAGTTCAGGATAGTACAGAACACCCAACCGATGAAAAAGCTGAAGTCGAGACAAGTAAGTATAACATCGTTGCTATGTTGTGTTGCCTTTGCGTTCCAGCTTAGATAAGTGACAGTTCACTTATTTTAGAGGAAAAACATTTAGATGAAAATTACAAAAGAATTCTAAACGGTTGTTTTGTTTCAGTCGCTCCTTTGCCCGCGGGACTTGTGACAAAACAAGAAAATGAAGTGCATCCAAGTGATGCTAACGACGAGTTAGATGTATCAGTTCTCGAAAATAATAAACCTCAGATAACTATATTACAACCTGATAAATCGTTGGCAAAACTAAGGGATTATAAATGTACAGTTCGTGGTAATTTAATGAAGCATATGAGAACTCACACTGTTGAAATACCTTTCGTTTGTAAGTTGTGCGATTATAAATCTAGAGATAAGAGTAATTTATTAAAGCACATGGGAACTCACACTGGAGAAAAACTTAACGCATGTGCGAAAAGACACACTGGTGAGAAACCTTTCGTTTGTAATGTATGCAGTAGTAAATTCAATCGGTCTCAACATTTAGTGACACATATGAAAACCCACACCGGCGAAAAGCCTTTTGTTTGTAAGTTATGTGATTATAAGAGTACAATTAAAAATAATTTGTTGCGGCACATGAGAACTCACACTGGTGAAAAACCTTATTTCTGTCAGTTATGTGATTATAAATGTGGATATAACAGTAGTTTAGTGAATCACATGAGAACTCACACTGGTGAAAAACAATACGCATGTGAGTTATGCGATTATAAATGTGGAGTTCGTTCTAATTTATTTCGGCACATGAGAACTCACACTAGTGAAAAGCTTTACGCATGTGAGTTATGTGATTACAAATGTAAAGTTCGTGGAAATTTGTTGCAGCATATGAAAAGACACACTGGTGCAAAACCTTTCGTTTGTAATGTATGCAGTAGTAAATTCAATCGGTCTCAACATTTAGTGACACATATGAAAACCCACACAGGCGAAAAGCCTTTTGTTTGTAAGTTATGTGATTATAAGAGTACAGTTAAACATAATTTGTTGCGGCACATGAGAACTCACACTGGTGAAAAGCCTTATCATTATGAAGTTCAGACCAGTTAGATTCACATATTATGAGGACTCACAAGTAGAGAATTTGTGTTGACAGTAATTTAGTGTCACATAAGAATTCATACTGGTGAGAAACCTTCCGCTTGTCCGCTGTACAGGCGCGGTCTGAAAATGTTTATCAGTTTTCAATTTCGATTCTTTATAACACTATGTTGACGTTTAGCCTAATACCATACTTGTGCAATATTATAGAGAAGATATTTATTTGCGTGACAAAAATACAAAGTATTAATGTTTGAAAAAAAAACTCAGTTCTCAATTTCAAGTTTTACACATTCGCATTATACGTTTTTTAAAGTGACATTAATCTGAAATGTGAGGTTGGAACATGGAAGTAGGAGGTACCATACCTCAAAATGAACCTAGAAGTCGTAAACATTTTCAGACCGCGACTGTACATCGTCACCTCCACGGCAAACTTAAGAATTTGAAGTCTTAGTAAAATCCTTATTCTGAATTATGTAGTTACAATATTCTGAATTATGTGGTAAAGTTACGTGTCACTGATAACTATCACTTTACCACAGTGTGCAGTACTACATTTAGTACGGTTTTTCATGGATTTCACAAAAACTGCAGATTCGTATACCATGGAGGTGACGACATACTTACGTACAGTCGTTTATATAACACTGTGATCAGTGATAGAAGTATACCTACCTCTTCTCGAATTTTTAATTGGACAACATGATTTGACATTAGCTAATCTCAAATTGTAAATTAATGATGCCATATTTAAGGTAAAAGTGATGTGATGTGGTTCAGTTGTGTCATGTGAATGAGTCAATGAACCAGTTCCTGCTTTTTTTTTAGAGTGTGTGAGGCGATTTTGTTATCAATCTTTTTCTTCCCACTTTCCCTATTTATCATAAACATTTGATATCACTGGAAACAATGGAACAAAAAATGTTGTATAATTAAAAATTCTACTATAGCTTTACGGTCATCGACCATACAACCTAGTAGACCCCGCATATAGGGCGAACACTTTCAGACAACACACACACAACTATATAATATCCACGCCCACTTATGTGGAATAAGGAACGCAGGGCATGATGGAAAGGTTAGGGTTGTAGAGGTCATGACCCCCAATAAAAGAACATGTTCGAGGCCTAAATAAGATATGTATTTTACCTTTAAATTCGGACTAAAAAATAGTATAGCGAGTTAGTTATAAAATTAAAAATACTTGATTTACAAACTTAATGTAAAATTTAAAATTCCATGTATATCCCATTAAAAGATTATACAGTAGCAGTAGTAAATAAAAAATTACGATAAAATTGTACTTAAATTTACTTTATTCTTAAATTAGTAAAAAAATAGGTTACACGTTTATGATATTGTGAGGCCGCAGTATGTTGCAATCAACATTAAATTATACTAATAAAATACTGCTCGACCACGGCCTTCCGGGGTTCTCCTGTCAACGTCCGTGCAAAGTAGTGGCAATTAAATGTGATTAAATAAGAAAAAAGGTGCTGTTTTTATTACTACCAAGCATATAATATCAAGCTATAACCCACAGTCTCACCAAACTATAAAAGTTAACTCCTTGCACCATATAAGATGACTGTAAAAAATCTCCTTGCACTGAAAGGTTATTTTTTAATACAGTTGCTCTAAAAGTGGCGTATTGCAGGGACGTATAGCGTTCGGGATGTGGGCTAGCCTATTACATACTCGTGCTTTGTTTTTACCTTTCCCGAACTCGTGCGTTCTCTTTCCCAACTGTCAAAATAATGAGAAGAAAAAGAAAAACCAACCATGAAGTTTTTACTAAAAAAATTCATAGAAGTTTTTATGATTCATGCAAATACGTATATTTCTAAAAAGAAGCTACTAATTTGTTCCAAATATGCCAAAAGAAATAGCCACGTTTCTTGGTCTGCCGGATGCTGAGTATTATACTGGGCACAGCTTCAGGAAGGCCTCTGCTACATTATTGGCATGTTGGAAATCAGAAAAAGTTGCAGAAAGCTATATTGGTGATTCATTAAACAACAAACTAGAAACTGGGAAAAAAATCACACACTCCATTAATTTAAGGTCCAGTCCGTCTCCTTCACATGTTGCAGAGAACGTTCGTCCATCTACCTTCGTTGATAATGATAATTCATCAGATCCAACTCCATCAACTAGCAAACGCCATTGTATAACAAATATACATGAACAATCATACGAAATTAATAATAGTTTGTCTCAAACAGTAAATATGCAACCTAAAACTTCCCCAGTTAGTATAAAAAACTGTACCAATTTCAATGTATATGTGAATTATAACTTTTATAAGAAATAAATGTTAAGTTAGTTGAGTTTGTGTTTTTATTATTTTATTAAATTGCTTCATTTTTTCGCAACTGTATTAAAAATAGTCGTTCAGTACACGTGCGGAACCGTCATTGCAACTTGTTCCGACTGTCAACCCTCGCCTTCGGCTGCGCCTCGGCTCGGGTAGACATTTGTCGGAACTCTTTGCAATGACAGCCTTTCCACACTTGTAATGAAATATACTATTCCCACAAACAAAAATGAAAACTTTCCTTTTGCAACAATGGACATTCTCCTTTAAATGTTTCCTTTTGTTTTTGCAACTTATCCTTTTTGACTAAAGAGTCCTCTTCCATTACAATTAAATTGGAATTTACCAAAATTACTATTCCTTTTGCATTTATTAGCTTACATGACTGCAAAATATGCGACCCCGACTCGTTCCATATGTAATACAATGTATAGGGTAACCTGTTCTACCTTGGACATAGTTATACCTTGGCCAGTCAATGATTTTTCGAAATTCGCGCGCTTTGAAAAGTTATCTATGACATCAGAAACGTCACTTGTCAACTTTAATGTCAAGTTAGTTGCCAAAACACTCTGTGATTGCGTGCACAAAAAAGCGGAAAAAAGTTTTACTGGTGCAAAAAGTAAGTAATTTCGAATTTACTTTAGAATCAGTTTATAGACATGTTTTTTTTTTTCTCAACTTACAACTAGCATTACAGGTTACACGTGAAACATTTATTAAAAAACGATTGCATGCAGTCTAATCTCATATTTAATAACTACAAAACTGCATAACCGTTTTAACCTAACCAATTTCTAATAGTGTATAAAACGCTCGCAGAGTTGTACTTCGGCCACCACTAATAATACGAGTATGTACCTTGGACACTGTCCATGGTACAACTCTGGACAGCTACATATTTATTAATTTTTTTAAAAAAAAGGTTGCAGTTTCCTAATTGTTATTTATGTTTTTTTAAGATGCCACGTAGCAAAGAGGGTAAGAAAAGAACAAGAATCGATGACACCGCACTACGTGATGCGATAAAATTTGTAAACGAAAAAAAATTTACACTTTTTGGTGCTGCCAAACATTTTCAAATACCAAGGACTACCATAAGACGCTACTATCAACACTGCATGGAAGAAGGTACCTCGATAAAAGACTTGCGAGAAAATCTTGCCGTTAAAAGAGTTTTTACAAAAGAAGAAGATAAGATGCTCGTGGACTATATCAAGGAAGCAGCTCAGCTTCAGTTTGGACTTACTTTAAAAGAAGTCAAAATATTGGCATATCAATTCGCCAAGGCAAATAAAATAAAATATCCCGCTTCATGGGATGCCGATAAAATGGCAGGAGATTTTTGGCTACGATTATTTAGAAAACGTTTTAAAAATGAAATCTCTCTACGCAAACCTGAGGCTACAAGCTTGGCTCGTTCGTCAGCATTCAATTCACATACTGTCGGGCAATTGAGCGTCGCGTCGTTAAGCAGAAAACGACCACCGGCTTTTTTTGTGTGACCAAGCTCGAAATTAAAATTTGTCAAATGAGATCAATTACCAAAATAGCTCATTTTTGATGCTAAAACCGACCAAGTCTAGCCTCTGGTCTAACAAAAATTAAAAATATGCAAAAAATAATTCAACAGAACGAGACCATCGGCGTTGGCTGGCTAGTGGCTACTGCAAAAATATAAACCGCAAGAAAGTATGATTTCTTAATTTACAGAAAGCGACCATTGCAATGGTCGGTTTTTGCAAAATAAGAAATGGACTTAGTCAATATTAATGCAGAACGAGACCACAAGTCAGTGGTGGTGGTCTATTTTTATCACAGTAAAATGAAACTTTTTACTTAGATTTTGATTTTGCAGAACACGGCCATCCTTAGTAGACATAAAGAGTCATAACGTTTAATGCGATCGTTAATTGTGTTTTTTAGTTAACATAAGAGTCTTATGTTAACTAAAAAACACAACTAACGATCGCATTAAACTGTCTTATGATAAGACAGTTGAATTTATTCACAGCAACAGTTTTTGTTTCTTTTTATTGCTCAATCTTTAAATGTTAAATGTAATCAATTAAGAAAAAGTCCATTTCTTTATTTTTCATTTATGTTTAATATCTTATAAAATTAATGTTTTTAGCGCAATATGGATAGTCGTGGTCGATTGTTGGTTGATATGATTTTAAGTAAGGACCAAAGAAAGAACTGAGGTTAATAACCGTGAAAACATTTTGACCAATACAAAAAACAGAAATTAAACATGTTAATAATAATAACTGCGCAACATCTCCTGCTTCAAGTCCGTGTCGTGAAATACCAGAGAGTAACCCTGTTATGATGGAACAGCTGATGCATGAATTGGCAAAGCCAGAAGATGACAGTATAAAACAATATACTGTTTCATGTTTGACGAAAGAGCCGTCATTTCAGAATTCAATTACCACCGAAACAAGCTGGAGCTTACCAAATTCCGTTTAACTGACTATGTACATCAACCGACAGACGATGTACCAAGTCATATTTCTTCATTTCCATCTTCGTTAGCAAGTGGAAATATACAATTGGATGCCGTTAGTAGTTCTCCTGGGGATATGCTTCTTTTAGTGGGTTCTGTTTCAAGCCAGCAGGGAGAAAGAGATTTCAGTCCTGCATCTGATAGCGACCCAAATTATAGCCCCACAAATGATAATCTGTCCTTTGACTCGTCTGGTGATGAAAGACCTCCACTTTAGTGATGATTTGTCTCTCAAAAAATGTTTAGATGAAGTTACTGAATTGGTGCACGAACCAAATATGTCCTCACACTCGTCTGATAGTGAAACAGCTTCACCTAATATTGCTTTATTTCCAAAAATATATCTTGACGAAGTAACTGGATTATTGCACAAACCAACAGTAAATGAGGTAGGTAACTGAGGCACATTACTCTCAAGGTAATCAGATAAATCAAACACGTGAGTCACAAATAGAAACAAATACAACCGGACGTCCAAGAAAAGGAAGAAAGCGTAAACATTCAAATTTGACTAGGGCATTGAATAAGATACTACAAAGACAATGAAAAAGGTCCACGAGTGTTCAATAACATCCCATGTCTGTGTAGCAATAAATGTAATGAAAAAATATCCAGTGACATCCGGTGTTCAGAATTTAATCGTTCTTGGGCTTACAAAATGCTTACATCGCTGCAAAAATCACACAAAAACCTACGCAAAATAAAAGTAACAGAAGTTTAACTACCACAATGTCCAATGATAACACTGTACTGAAATCGAAACAAAAAAAATTACAAGATGTTATCGTTTACAAGGCGATATTAAGGTCTGCAAAATGTATATTATTTAAACTTATCAAATATCTTCTTGTAGAGTTAATACGGCACTCAAAAAATTTAACTCTGATGGACTATTAAAATGTCAAAGAGGTTTAAAACAAGGAGGTAAGAATAAAACTGCCGATGATAAGCGAAAAGAAGTTATTGAATTCATTAGACGTATTCCAACTTATGAATCACACTACTGCCGCAGCCAAACTAATGCACGATTCTTGCTACCAGATATGACATTATCAAAAATCATTGAGGAAGAATACAAGGATAATAACCAAGTTAGTGATGCTGTATTTAAAAAAATATTTTACTCGGAATTCAACCTATGAATTGCTACTTTAAAAAAAGACACATGCAACTTTTGTGACAAAATTAAGGCTCAAATGGTTAATGAAAATAATATATCTAAAAAGGAAGAACTAAAAAAAATACACACTGAACATTTAACAAAAGCTGAAGAAGCACAACAACTCCTCCAGGCTGATCTTAAGTATGCGAGAGAAAATGCAGATACAGAATGCATTACTTATGATATGGAGAAAACTTTACCACTTCCTAGGATTCCAACAAACGTTGTATTCTACAAAAGACAACTTTGGTTTACAGCGGAAAGAAAGACCAAGGATATTGCTATATTTGGGTAGAAGGAGAGGCTGGCAAAGGAGCACAAGAAGTTCAGTTCTCAGAAAACACGTGAAAGAAGAAAATATAGCTGATGTAAAGAATTTAATTTTCTGGTCCGATTCTTGCGGTGGTCAAAACCGAAATATAAAAATCACATTGTTGCTTAAAACTTTACTTGAAGAGTTACCTAATCTAGAACGAATCACTATGAAATTTTTATACTCCGGACATTCCTTTTTGCCAAACGATAGGCATTTTGCTAATATTGAATGTGCGCTTAGGCTTCAGCAGCGACTATACACACCTGAGGATTATATAAATGTGATTAAGAGTTCCAAAAAGAAGAAGTCGCTCATTGTTAAACGAATGGAGAAAACAGATTTTGTTGGTACAGAAAATACACCAATGGGGTTTTAGTAGGTACAAATCCTACATAACCCGACTTCTCCCCCAGAAGTTGGGTATCTTAGGAAGATTTCCCCCTCGATAAAAAAAACAAGGTGATACATTAGATAGACAGCCCCTTCCCGAAGTTATGCTCATCGCAGTACCGGGAAGAGCGGCCAGACAAGGCAGGAGGTTTTAGTTCGTTGGTCGCCGGGAGCATCACAGTGAAGTCGGGCATGTCAATAGTGACATCCACGAGATGACGAGATTTCCTCCTGCTTAGGGAAAAAAAACATTAGCTTGATTTGCGATCTAGTCTCGTGATACCGCTTGACCCCGGTAGATGGCTGTATTTTTCATTGACCGTTATTTCAAGCAATTTTTGGAATACATTTATGTTAAATTTTGCTGATGGCCTGCTCATGTACTTAATATGAATAGTCTGCTTTATATTAATACGGAAGTTGCTTGAAATTCACAAAATGTTCCGTTTAGATCTGTTCTTCTCACTTTATTCGAGCATTTTTATGACTTCACTTATTTCCATTTCATTTAGTTTCCTGCACTGCAAACGCTTGGATAACGTTTTCACTGTATAATTCACACACTAATAAACACGTTGGAGTGGCATTTACTAACTAATTTCTAATTATTAACAATATTTAACAAAGAGCCCAATGTTTACAATTTGCGCGCCCTCTAGCGCATTTTTGTTTGTAAGGTATAAATTGATCATGGCATACCTTACAATGAAAAGGCTTTTCGCCTGTGTGGGTTCTCATGTGCATCACTAAATGACTATTTGAACTGAATTTATGTTTGCAATACATACTGACATGGTACAGGCTTATCACCAGTGCGAGTTCTAATGTGCTTTGCTAAATTACTGTTATCTACACATTTATAACCACATAACTTACAAGCAATTCTCATGATTTCTCATGTGCCTTAATAAACTTCTGTAAGTTTGTACAAACTTATAACCTATAAACTTACAACTTACAATCACATTACTTACAAACTAAACGCTTATCGCCGGTGTGGGCTCTCATGTGCATCACTAAATTACTATAATATGAACTGCATTTATATTTGGAATTCGCACATGTAAAAGGCGTCTCACCGGTGTGAGTTCTCATGTTCTACACCAAACTACCACGAGCTGTACATTTATAATCACATAACTCACATGCGTTAGGATTTTCCACCAGTGTGAGTTCTCATGTGACGCACTAAATTACTCCTCTGTTTACTTTTAAAATCACATGACTCACAGAAATAAGGTTTTTCACCAGTGTGAGTTCTCATGTGCATCACTAAAATACTACGAACTCTACATTTATAATCGCATAACTCACATGCGTAAGGTTTTTCACCAGTGTGAGTTCTCATGTGAATCACTAAATTACGACGAATTCCAAATTTATAATCGCATAACTCACATGCGTAAGGTTTTTCACCAGTGTGAGTTCTCATGTGCAGCACTAAATTACTATATGATCTGAATTTATATTTGCAATTATCACATGTAAAAGGCTTCTCGCCGGTGTGAGTTCTCATGTGCTGCACCAAACTACCACGAACTGTACATTTATAATCGCATAGATCACATGCATAAGGTTTCTCACCAGTGTGAGTTCTCATGTGAAGCACTAAACTACTCTTCTGTGAACATTTATAATCGCATAACTCACAGAAATAAGGTTTTTCACCAGTGTGAGTTCTCATGTGCGGCACTAAATTACGACGAACTCCACATCTATAATCGCATAAGTCACATGCGTAAGGTTTGTCACCTGTGTGAGTTCTCATGTGCAGCACTAAATTAGCACGAATTCCACATTTATAATCGCATAACTCACATGCGTAAGGTTTTTCACCGGTGTGAGTTCTCATGTGCTGTACTAAGATACTATTGCTTTTACATTGATATTTGCAAAATTTGCAAGTTAATAATATTTTTATAGAACTGTGAGACTTAACGTGATTAATTAAGAAACATTTTCGTTTATATCTTTTTTGGCAAATGTCGCAGATATATTGTTTTTGTTGTGATTCGGGCGAAGTTTTTTTTTCTATTTTACCGTAATCGGGGACACTTTGTTTGATGTTGAAAAGTTCATTTCCCCTTGTTGTATCAAAATTAATATCGCTAAGTTTTGCCAACGATTTATCAGGTTGTAACATAGTTATCTGAGGTTTATTATCTTCGAAAAGTAATATATCTAATTCTTCGTTCGTATCAGTTGGATGCTCTTCATTTTCGTGTTTTGTCGCAAGTCCCGCGGGCAAAGCAGCGACTGAAACAAAAGAAACCGATTAGAATTATTTTATGATTATCATTATGTTTTTAAAAAAAACTCTAAAATAAGTGAACTGCCACTTATCGAAGGTGGAACGCAAAGACAACTCAACAATGCAACGATTTTATATGTACTTACTTGTCTCCACTTCAGCTTTTTCATCGGTTGGGTGTTCTGTACTTTCCTGATCTGTCTTGAGAGTCGAGGCAACGGCGGCAACTGAAACAAAGCATTTTGACTTAAGAGTACGCAGTTCGAACGAAATAACACGATAGCGCACGTGGCTTCGATGCTTGTTTCCACCTAGCACCTTGGATACACTCAGTGATGAGCAGAGAAGATAGTGCCCGCACTAAGTCCGTTTTTAATTCCAGATGCACTATGATTTCTTCTTATATTTATGAGCGCGCGAAAAGGGTGTGATTCAGACGAAGCTACAGTCTCTATGTCACCGTAATCGGAGATAATTTGGTTGATGTTGAAAACTTAATATGCCCTTGTTGTTTTAAAATTAATATTATTGCTAAGTTTTGCCAACGATTTATCAGGTTGTAACATCCGACATCTGAGGTTTATTATCTTCGAAAAGTAATATATCTAATTCGTCGTTTGTATCAGTTGGATGCACTTCATTTTCGTGTTTTGTCGCAAGTTCCGTGGGCAAAGGAACGGCTGAAACAAAACAACTGACGGGAAATCTTTTGAATTTTTTATTAAATCTCAGAATAATTGCTGATGAAACACAAACTAAACAAATCCTTGTCACACTATGCTACGATTTACAAGCATTGATTACATCCGCACAATATGTATTTGACCATTCGACAAGGCTTCAAGGGGGTTAGGAAACCACGTATACATTTAAATGTTATTTAGGGTTGGATTTCTCAGATCACATCATCCATTTTCTATGCTTTAGGATGCGATGAATCCCACATATGATTTTTTTTTAGATTCTTCTAAGGACAGTTGTTATGCTTGTTGTTACGGCGGAGGCAGATGCGGAAGCAGAAGTACGATTTTCCGCACTTACGGAGGCGGAGGCGTGGTTCCGTTACAACCTTAGTTATTACAATACATTTGTTCCTCTTACATCATCACTGTTCAAACTCAAAACAATATGATCACAACACAACGATGGAATAAGGTCACAACCGCCATAGTGTCTTTTTATTTTTAATATTGCTGATTTAGAATCTGGTTTAATTTCGAGATTTTAATTTATAAAAATAAAAGTATATTTATATTTTGTTTCTTGTAAATTTCTGTTATTGTGCTTGCGGAAAATACCTGAAGAAAACAGCCATAATAACTGTAATTTTTAAAGATAAAGTATCAATACTATCAGTAGTAGCAATAAACAATGAAAGATTCAAGATTCAAGTCATTTATTCAACATAGGTACACTGTAGGTACACTTATTGTCGTCTTTTTTTTTAATGGGCTTAATTGTGCGATCAGTCGATAGACTATGAGCAGATTAGTTTAAGGAGAAATTGGCGTGCAGGGACGACTTCCCCAGCGGGGTAGCTCTCCATGAGTGTCAGCTATACATTGTCAAGTATATGCCTTCTCTTTAAACGACGAATCGCTTGAGGCATTGTCAATTGCCATGCCAGGTGATTTGGATGGTTGCCAAGCCTTGTTTTGTAGTTGCAGCTGTAGTGCCTGATTTCTTCCTTCACTGTGTTTATTTTAAGGGGCTCATGGATTTCGGATATTCTTATGAACCATGGTGCGTTTGAAAGTTGTTTAAGTATGTAGTTTTGGGTTCTTTAAATTATTTCGATGCTTGAGTCACATGCAGATCCCCAAAGTTGTATGCCTTATATCCATATCGGTTTTATAATGGTGTTATATATTAGGAGCTTATTATCTAAGGAAAGTCTGGATTTCCTTGCGAGCATCCAATACAGTCCTCTATATCTAAGGTAGATCTCATCCCTTTTGGTTTCTATGTGCTTCTTCCAGGTGAGCCTTCTATCCAAGTACATGCCCAAGTACCTAACGTTCACTTTGCGGAAGCGAATTGTTGCGCAATGAGACGGGTGGACAGTTTTCTCGACGCAGAGTAAACGTTACATGGACTGATTTTGTGGCACTTGCTTTTATTCTCCACCTTGACAGCCATTTGCCAATCTCCTTTAGACCGTTTTGTAGGATTGCTGAAGCTTCATCAGGACTTCTACTGCGAGCAAGAACCGCAGTATCATCCGCAAAGGTAGCCACAGTGACGTTATCAATTTGTGGTAGTAGTCACTTGTATAAATCGTGTAGAGCACAGGACCTAGCACTGAGCCTTGCGGCACCCCAGCTTTGATTGGGTGAAACTTGGAAGTATGTTCACTTG
Organism: Erebia aethiops; assembly: GCA_923060345.2. NCBI lineage: Eukaryota > Metazoa > Arthropoda > Insecta > Lepidoptera > Nymphalidae > Erebia > Erebia aethiops. The sequence goes on along the minus strand of OV281084.1, from coordinate 1,180,533 downwards.
CCTTGACTTGAAAGATTCTATCGGTCAGGTAAGACTTCAATAATTCGAAGAACGTATTAGGTACAAGGAATTTAATTATAAATAGTAGCCCTGTATGCCAGACCTTATCAAAGGCCTGCTGCACATCCAGGAATGCAGAGGAGCAGTATTCTTTGTGTTCTAGTGCATCTCTGATTGTTCTGCATACCCTATGTACCTGTTGGACTGTACCATGATCCTGTCGGAAGCCAAATTGGTGGTCCGGAATGATACATCTTTTACGGAGTTCTTTCATTAGCCTTTGCAACACAACCTTTTCACAAACTTTACATGTTACTGGTAATAAACTGATTGGTCTGTATGAGGTTATTTCGAGCTTGGATTCTGGAGTGAGCTTGGCTGGATGGAGTGATCCGGCAGGGAGTCGCACCAGTGGATTTCACGCACAGCGGACGACTACGCTTCAAGTGCGGAAAATAACCCCAGGACACGAAGAAGAAGAAGAAGATGAGGTTATTTCGTGAACAGGTTTACCAGGCTTCCCTATCATAATTATTTGTGAGACTTTCCACAGTGCTGGGAAGTAGCCAACGCGAATGATTCCATTAAACAGCATAGTGAGAAACATAATACCTTTTTTGGGTAATTCCGATAGATCCTTTTTGTCAATTAGATCAAAACCAGGCGCTTTCTTGGCATCCATACGATTCATTATACTAAACATCTCTCTTGGGTTAGTTGGCGCAACGGGCAGATCCAATTGAAAAGGTTGACCAAGGATGTTTTCAATATCAGCTTCATCACTATCAGGGTCAGATTCATTTGGTGTGAATATTTGGGCCAAGTGGTCTCCAAAGGCATCAGCTTTTTGTTGTTGGCTTCTTGCCCATAAATTGCCCTCCAGTCTGAGTGGTGGTTTGGGGTTTGTAGGCTGATTGAAGTTTTTACAAGCGCGTCAACAATTCCAAGTAGGATTCCATTGAAGTATCATTCGTTATTGCTATGATGTCTTTAAGGTCCTTAATTGCTTTGTTAAGCGCTGTTTTGTTTTCTGGATGTCTACTATTGTGCCATACCCTTCGTAGCCTTCTTTTTTCCATGATTTGGATTTTAATTTCGGACGGTACGGCATTGTGTCTTGGTGAAGAGTTGGAGATTACAGGAGTACACTTCCAGCAAGCTGACTGCACTGTAGTCATAAACTTAGTAGTGGCATTGTCAATGTCTTCCTCAGATTTTAGTGCTATTTGTAGTTGAAGTTCATCATTGACTATACTACAAAATGCTTCCCAGTCCGTTCTTTTATTAGAGTTGTACTTGCTTCATATTAGTTATCATACTGGCGCTCATGGTAAGAATTACTGGGATATGATTAGAGGAACCATCTTATTGTCGTCTAAAAATAAAATAAAGTTTTAAATTAAAAGGGGTCCCATATCCATACTTACATAGGTACTAATATTATAAATGTGAAATTGTCTGGCAGTCTGTCTGTCTGCTATGCTTTCATGGCCCATATGATGACCAAACCGACTTTGATGAAATTTGGTACAGTGATAGGTTGTATCCCGGGGAAGGCCAAAGGCTACTTTTTATCCCGGAAAATTAAAGAAAATTAAAAACTTCACTCACGCGGACGAAGTCGCAGGCATCGTCTAGTTCAATATACTTGTAAGTTTAAAAAAAATTGTATAGTGTTAAATCTTGTATGATGAAACCTTTGTGCAAGTCATATTTTTCTGAGCCCGATTTTTTTTTTAGTGTAGGTACTTTACTTATTTTTGAAGCTTATTTATAAAATACTCTATAATCTATAATTAATTCAGCTGAAAACAATTTGGCAACCCTACTAACAGCAAATGCCAATCCAAAGGGAAAAAATAGAGTTACTTTCTCTCACCTGAGGACGGAGAGCAGTCAGCAACTGAATCCCCATCCGGGTTCCAAGTGTCCTGAAATACACAACTGTATTAGGGCAAAAGTCCTGACTGACTGACTCACTCACTGACTCAGCAACGCACAGAACAAACCTGTTGACCTAGAAAGGCTACGGAAGGAATTTGCAGAGGCCAGATTTCCAGAGGCGAAATTTCCACGAGAGTGAAGCAGTGTGGTCGCTAGTTACAGTACCAATGTGTTATGTTGAGTATTTTAAGGCTTTTGGTTACTCAGGGCTTTTGTTCCTCAACACAGAGAAACCAGTAATAGTTATCGTATGTACACTGGATGACATTTTTTGGTGTCTCGAAAAATGTATATAATATGTTAAGTGGAACATGCAAAGATGGTCGACCATATTTGGTAGTGGCAGGTGGCATATGGTCCGAATGACTAGAGACAGAGAGGCGTGGAAAATCTTGGAGGCTTTTGCCATCAGGCAATCGGACAGGGTTGTTGAGGCGGTGCAGGATAGTAATAGTTAAGATTAAGTAATATAAAATGTCTGATTAAAGGCTTTATTTATTTGTTTATTTAAGTAGAACATACAGCATTATGTATTTATTATGGTCTTTGGTTTTCCTATATTCCATCATATCTATAAAAACTACCTTCATAATCAAACAACATACTAGTGCTGCAATGAATGTACACATAACACAACAGTTGACTGCGGTTGGTTTGAAAAAATTAAATTTACATTCATCTGATAGATCTGATGTCTCTATCATATGAACGAATAATCAGACTGCTCTTAGTAAGCAGTAGTGTATCTTACCTCGGTATGCATCAATGTGTGGTGAATGTACATGTCTTCATCTGCAAACTCCTTCAAACAAGTTGTACAGGCAAAGGTCATTTCCTGCTTTACCAGTGCCAAGGTTTCTGCTTTTGTCTCACATAGAGAGGATGTTGTTGCGGGAGGATCACTCATTTGTTTTGCTGAGGGATTGCTGTCATCAGATAAGTGTTCTTCTTTATATGCAAAAGATGCATTGCAGCTGTCTGCATCACTGTCTGCACTTGTCACTGCCGTGGATAGAGACTGGACTGCATCCACCAACATAGAGTCACTTTTATCATGTTCCATTGCCACTGCTTCAGCAGTTTCTGTCTGTGCGTCTGTGTCAGAGTGTGCTATGTACACATCAAACTGGTCAGGGCCCAGAAAAGTCTTCATAATGTCAGACCTAAGTTTGTGTTTTACTCGGCTTATCGATTTGATGTGTCGTATTGTTATCTGGAACAAATTTATTACTGTAAGAGAGCATAGACCGAGTGCCAAGTGGGAACATACAAGTCAAACGTTACTCACTAACTCATGTTTCTTAACGAGCTCCAACATCAGGGAACGGGCTCTCAAGCTCTTGTCTCTGAACTTGTTAAAGTTCACCAACCTCTGAGCACATTGTACACAAAGTGTTTGTGTTAGGTTTCCTAGATCACACAACTGAAACAACACAATTACATATTAATAACTTGTTTGAAGATATTCCTAAAAAACTTGTGTTTATCTCTGCAGTGTGATGAGAAAGCTTGTTCGTTCTAGTGTGTACTGCTCAGTGTCACAGATATGATTGAAATATAAATACAACTTACAGGATGTCCCACTAAGTGTTGGTATGCTTCATCCAACTTGTATTTGCTCATTGGATACAGTTTGCTCTGAGTATCGAAGCATATCATGCAGACCTGTGCAAAATGGTGTCATTAGAATTTACTTTTTCAATAAAAAGAAACAAGTTCAGATCATAACTCTTTCACATCTTGTTCTATCCTCTCACCAAGGGTTAGAGATTGCTCAGTAAGCAATAAGGCCGCCTTTGCATATCTAGTTTACCTAATTATAGTTAACTTTGTATTATTCTTTCTTGTGTGCAATAAAGTATTTATCTATCTATCATCTATCTATCTTTCCTTTATAGCACTAGATCTGATTATTTGTGATTCAATAACAATACATAAGGTGACATTGTGAGAGTTACCTGCACTATTGAGGGAATAGCACCAGCACGAATTTGCCTTGAGCCACTTTCTGTTGCATAAAAGTCATTGCTCAGAAAATGCAGCGAGCAGACTACGGCAGTGTCTAATGGGTGATAGTCTTGTTTGCCGAGGGCTCTGAGCCAAGCAGCACGGAGATGCACATCACTGGGAAACCTGGAAGTAGAAGTTCACCATGGAGGTGTCATAGGGCGAGACCTCGGTAGAGAATAGTATATTCTTTGGGCGAGACTCATTGAGTGAAATCTATAGAAATTAAAACAGTGGGCAGACTTAAGCCACCGTTAAAGCGAGACAGATTGACGTCACGCTCATAATTCCATCTTGTTTAAACTTTAATTCATTGACGGTCATCGCGATACAAAGCAAAAAGAAACAGAAATGAAGTCATTGAGACAGATGCCGTGAGTGGGCAAGAATTTTGGCGTAAGACTTGTAAATCCAGGGTATGGCAAAATCAAAGTACGCTCTAGTAAATTTTTTGTTCGTGGACTGCACAAGTAAATTTTAAATACGTTCGTTTCAGACCCGGCGAGGAGCAAGCTCGCACTATTCAATATCTGCGGCGGGTGGTTATATTCTCTTTGCGGCGGGTCTGCGGGAGTGAAATGTTACGTTGTCAATGGAATAGTAGTTTATACACCAAGGGGATAAAGCACTGTTTTATGTCACGGGCGCTACATTGAATCCTGAACGTAACGAAGGACTCCAAATTTAACTCCCAAGCGCAGCGAGGGTGTTATAAGTTAATTCCCGACCAAAGGGAGGGAATTAAGATTGAGTCCTGAGTGCAGTGAGGGATTCAAGCGCCCAAGAAAAAAACTGCTTTATCCCGGTGGTGTATACTCTACTTTATACTTCTACCATAACATTAAAACAAACTGTAACGATTAGATATTTATTGCAAATCATAGTAAGTAGGATAAATAGGTCTAGTCACAGATGTAGTACTAACAGATACCGCGCTAGGAACACGGCAGGCGCGCCAACAAAGCAAATACAAAACGAAAAGCAAATACAAATCTCATTTAGTTGGATGCGACGCGTCGAGAAGTTTCGACGTAACGTGTGTTTAAACAAGTTTCTCAAAATAATGCCTTCTTGTGTCTTGAAACACTGTAAAAATTGTTCCCAAAAATTAAAAAAGGATAATGGTGTTTCTTTTCATAGGTAAGAATTTATATTTTCATTCTGTAAGTTTTTTTTCCCTTTTTATTTAATTGCTGATGACTTGAAACACAAAACCTCAACGATATCTATCAGTGTTGCTAATTTACGTTGTAATATTTTCCCTTAAATTAAAGAAGGTGTAAATGAGCTGTTAGTAGATAGTTTTTTTTTTTGTGAAACAGCTACGCTGCCGGCGTATTTCGAGGTACGCCGATTAGCTTATAGGTACGCCAGCTGCTTTTGAGGTACGTCAGCTACTTTGATGGTACGTAGGCTACTTTTAAGGTACGCCAGCTTCTTTAGAGGTACGCCAGCTACTTTAGAGGTACGTAGGCTACTTTGGTGGTACGCAGGCTACTTTGCTGGTACGCAGGCTACTTTTAAGGTACGCCAGCTACTTTAGAGGTACGCAGGCTACTTTAGAGGTACGCAGGCTACTTTTAAGGTACGCCAGCTACTTTAGAGGTACGCAGGCTACTTTGGAGGTACGTAGGCTACTTTGGTGGTACGCAGGCTACTTTGCTGGTACGCAGGCTACTTTTAAGGTACGCCAGCTACTTTAGAGGTACGCAGGCTACTTTAGAGGTACGCAGGCTACTTTGGAGGTACGTAGGCTACTTTGGTGGTACGCAGGCTACTTTGCTGGTACGCAGGCTACTTTTAAGGTACGCCAGCTACTTTAGAGGTACGCAGGCTACTTTAGAGGTACGCAGGCTACTTTGGAGGTACGTAGGCTACTTTGGTGGTACGCAGGCTACTTTGCTGGTACGCAGGCTACTTTTAAGGTACGCCAGCTACTTTAGAGGTACGCAGGCCTCTAAAGTAGCCGGCGTACCTCTAAAGTAGCTGGCGTACCTTAAAAGTAGCCTACGTACCTCCAAAGTAGCCTGCGTACCTCTAAAGTAGCCGGCGTACCTCTTAAGTAGCTGACGTACCTTAAAAGTAGCCTACGTACCTCCAAAGTAGCCTGCGTACCTCTAAAGTAGCCGGCGTACCTCTTAAGTAGCTGACGTACCTTAAAAGTAGCCTACGTACCTCCAAAGTAGCCTGCGTACCTCTAAAGTAGCCGGCGTACCTCTAAAGTAGCTGACGTACCTTAAAAGTAGCCTACGTACCACCAAAGTAGCCTGCGTACCTCTAAAGTAGCCGGCGTACCTCTAAAGTAGCTGGCGTACCACCAAAATAGCCTACGTACCTCCTAAGTAGCCTGCGTACCTCTAAAGTAGCCGGCGTACCTCTAAAGTAGCTGACGTACCTTAAAAGTAGCCTACGTACCACCAAAGTAGCCTGCGTACCTCTAAAGTAGCCGGCGTACCTCTAAAGTAGCTGGCGTACCACCAAAATAGCCTACGTACCTCCTAAGTAGCCTGCGTACCTCTAAAGTAGCTGGCGTACCTCTGAAGAAGCTGGCGAACCTTAAAAGTAGCCTACGTACCATCAAAGTAGCTGACGTACCTCAAAAGCAGCTGGCGTACCTACGTACCACCAAAGTAGTCGGCGTATCTCTAAAGTAGTCGGCCTACCTCCAAAGTAGTCTCCGTACCTCCAATTTAACTGGCATATCTTGAAAGTATTCGACGTACCGCTAAATTACTCAGCGTAGCTCCAAAGTAGCCAGCGTACCACCACAGTAATATGCGAATCTCCTTTTCCAGGATACAAGCTATTCTCCTACCATATGTCGTTGAAATCGGTTAAGTAGTTAAGGTCTAAAGATAGAACAAACAATTAAAATTTCTTACATTAATTTGGCATTTTTTCATTAATGTGGCAACATTTCACGCACACTGATGCATGTGTCCAGACAGTGCTGTCACGCACACTAGAATAAATTTTGGCCGCACTGTCGTGTTCCGAGCGCGGTATCTGTTAGTACTACATCTGTGGGTCTAGTAAATAATAAAAAGAAAAGACAAATTAAAAGTGAATGTTCACGTTCGATAGAGTCACATTTGTCCATTTGTCATTTTGCTTTTCATGCTGCCAGTGTTATGCAGGTACACATACTCCTTGGTTTAAAAACTTTTATGTCAAATGGTACGATCGTTTGGTCGACCAGTCTGGAGCCTAGACTCTGTTGTGCATAGTATGGGGTTGGTCAACTAGTTGGGCGATCGATCGACTAGATTACGGCCCTAGGGCATGAAGACTGACTTTAGACCCGCAAAAGTATGATTAAACAGTAGTAAAGGTATGGTAGAAGTATAAAGAAAATTATACACTCACTCATGAAATGTAATACACTCAGACCCGGAGACTATTTCCGTAGTGGTTTTGCAGCGGGGCACACAACACCACATTTTCAATGCATTAATAATTAAATGCTCAATATCAATTTTTATAAGTAAATAAACAAAGTACAATACTCCAGATATTCCGTAATCACCATTCCCTTATAGTTAAATAAAAAGTGCTCTGTGGTAATCACTGCTGCATCACTGTCTCCCCGTATTGCTCTCCTTGGAGTAACTTAGTCATTGGAGTAAATGTATTCTGTGGTATTGCTCCCCGTATAATAAATATGTTCCTTGATCACTGTCAGTCTATTTTATGGTGGTTTGAGATTGGTTTGAGAAGAGTGTTGAGTGGGTTTGAGGTTGTGTAGTCACGGATGGACCCTTAGCCAATGATGATATACCCCGTCCTTCTTTTTCTGGTCGGTGGTATATTCAATGTACTCTGTGGATTATAGTCTCAGATTATATAGTTATACGACCAAAATCAAATGTTACTTGTCTCTGACCAAAATAACCAAAATAATATAAGAGACTTCTCTTTTTGGCGGGAATCGAGAAGCGCGCTCTTTTCGTTTTAAAATTTTAAAAATAAGTTTTTAAGTGTAAATAAGTGTTTGTATAGTTGTTCATTGTTGTAAATAATTGTAAACATAGCAAAATGCCGTCGGATAGTGATGGGGACGGTTTTGAGCCAGTAGCAGGTAAAAAAAGGAGGAAAGCGCCGAAGGACAAAGCCGAAAATGATGAAAAATATAAAATATACATGAAGCCTGGATATCGACGGGCGTATGGCGATAATAGTACCAATGTGGAGTTCCCGGTATTTGTGGAGAGCACAGAAACAGATGTGAAACTAGGGAATAAAAATCCTCTGATGGTGACAAAATTCTTCAAGCAGGTCAAAGGTATTAGTGAAAGTAGGCGCATAAACGCTAGTAAAATTATGCTTGTTTTTAAACAGGCAACAGCAGCAAATGACTTTTTATCACATGAGTGCCTTTCAGTTTATAAGCTTCGAGCTTTCATTCCGGCGTCCTCTGTGGAGAGGGTGGGGGTTGTTAGGTTCATTCCAAAGGAAGCAAGTAACCATGAACTATTTAATAAACTCTCATCAGAAAGTGAAGTGATAGGAATAAGGAGATTCATGAAGAAAGTAGGGGAGGAGTTAGTGCCTCTCTCAACAATAAGTGTAATTTTCAGCGGTACTGTTCTCCCACAGTACATATATTTGGACAACTGGAGATATAAAGTATTCACTTATGTTCCACCATTGATGCAATGTTTTAAGTGTATGAAATTTAATCATTATGGAAAGATTTGTAGGAACCAGCAAATATGCTCACGCTGCGCTGGTGAGCACCATTACAAGGACTGTACTTCGGATATGCTGAAGTGCAGTAATTGTGGGGGCGCTCATCTAGCAATTTCCAAAATTTGCCCTGTAAAGGCAGCGAGAATGGAGAGAAACAAAGAAACCTACTCTAAAGTATTACAAATAAATAGTGTGAGTTTTCCTCCACTTTCAAAGCCTCAGACGTACCAAAAGGCTCAGCCTACACAGACTAAACATACTACACAAACAAAGACGGAAATTTCCCACACCGATATTGTAAATAACTCAAAAGTTCTAGGAGCCATAGTTAACACTTTGGTTACAATAGGGAACTCAAATAATATTAAGACTACAAATCAAATCAAAGAGGCATTTTTACAACATTTAAATAAAATATAATGGATTCTCACCTAACTATTGTACAACATAATATTCAAAGTATAAATAATAAGAAACCCTTAGTTAAAACATTTTTAGAACAATATAATATTGATATTCTGTTATTAAATGAGACCTGGCAAAAAGATACAAGTAACCCTATTCGATTTTCAGGATATAGTTTTGTAGGAAAAAATGCAAAAAATGAACATGGGGGAGTAGGCATTTTATTAAAAGATTCATTTAAATATAAAATATTACCAACAAAATTTTATCAAGATGTTCAGTCCATAGCAATTGCTCTGGAAACTAATATTGGTACAGTGTCGATTTTACGTGTTTATTGTCCACCTAAAAATAAAAATAACAATTATTGTAGAATTAATAAACTTAAAAATATTATTGCGGACTTACCGAAACCTTGTATAGTATCAGGAGATTTTAATGCACATCACATTGCATTTGGTTGTCATTGTACAAATTCAAGGGGAAAAACATTGTTTGAAATTTTCGACGAGCACAACTTATGTCTGCTAAACACAGGTGTACCTACTACAGTACAAAGGCCTAACGCTAATAGCTCTGCTATTGATGTCACAGGTGTGAGTCCTGTACTTGCACCTCTATGTGAATGGGCAGTAGGTGACGATCCTTTGGGTAGTTACCACTACCCAACATTTACAAAATTAAATTTAGTTCCATCTAAATATTCAGTCAATGACAAAGTAGAGAAATTTCTATTTCATAAGGCAGATTGGACCAAATATTATGCAAAATCAGAAGAGTACTTTAAATATTTTACATCTGATGAAAAAGATCCCTTGCAGTCATATGAAAATTTCTGTGAAATTTTATACAAACTTAGAAAAGACTACATTCCTTATGTCAAAATTGTGGGACCTAGACTTTTTAAAGCTCCGGCTCCTTGGTGGGATGAAAACTGTGCAGTAGCAGTTAAAAATTCTAAAGAAGCTTTACAGGTATATAAGAGAGATGGGTTGATGGAAAATTACATTAATTATAAAAAATTGGATGCACTGAAAAAATTAATCATTAAGGATGCTAAGAAAAATAGTTGGTATAAGTTATGTTCGTCATTCAATAGATATACTCCTATTACTCGAGTATGGAATTACATGAAAAAGTTTAAACGTATCAAAATCCAACCACAGCATAAAAACGATGAATGGATTCCAAATTTCATTTCTAAATTTAAACAGGATAACAACAATACAACTCTAAATACCTCTGTTTTTGAGTGTAATAATGATTCGGACAAGTCAATATTACTATTAAAGCCTTTCACTTTTGCGGAATTTGCTATAGCACTTCAATCAAGAAAAAACTCTACACCTGGTATTGATAATGTTCCATATATAATGATTAAAAAGTTGCACAAATTAGGTCAATTAGCTTTACTTGATATATTTAATAGGCTATGGGTCAGTCAATGTGTTCCACATAGTTGGAAGATTCAATGTATAATACCAATTTTGAAGCCTGATAAATCTCCATCTGATTGTAATTCATACAGACCAATATCATTAACATCATGTATAGGAAAATTATTTGAACAAATGCTGAAACTCAGATTAGATTATTTTACAGAAAATAATAATTTATTACCAACATTCCAGTATGGTTTCCGTAAAGGAAGAAGTGCAACTGAAAGTTTAGCTTCATTTGTATCAGATTTAACAAGCTGTAAGTCATCCAAAGCCACTGCAGTATATGTATTTTTAGATATAGAAGGTGCTTATGATAATGTTGATTTAAACCAGCTTATAACTTCTCTTCATGAAATTGGCATTCCTGGAAAAATGTTAAAATGGCTTTTAAATTTTTTAAATAACAGAATATTTTATGTTAAGTATAATAATATAATTCATGGGCCTAATTCTACAAGTAAAGGCCTTATGCAAGGTGCATCACTATCTCCAATTTTATATAATTTATATACCTCTCAAATTGAGAAATATGTAACAAATGACGTAAAAATTTTACAATTTGCAGATGATTTGTTATTGTATAGTGTAAATAGAAATGTAGAAGTAGCCCAAAATACTGTTAATTTGGCATTGATCCAGTTGCAAAATTATTACAAAAACACTTTAAAATTAAATATTAATACCTCTAAAAGTTCATGTATGACATTTGGTGGTCCAGTAGCTGTAAACATTAAATATAATAATTTAGATATTCCAATTGTAAGGAATAAGAAGTTCTTGGGAGTAATTTTTGATACAAAACTAAAATTCGATGCACACATTAATTATATTTGTAAAAATGCATTGAAAAGCATTAATATTCTCAGATGTTTAGCTGGTATTTTTTGGGGTTCGGATCCCAAAATTTTAACTTTATTGTATAATAGTATGGTGAGAAGTCATTTCGATTATAGTTACGTTGCTTATATGCAAGCGAATTCATCGATGTTGAAAAAATTGGATGTTGTACAAAATATAGGTCTGCGAATAATAAGTGGAGCAATGCGCTCTACACCTATTAATTCAATGGAAGTAGAAACATGTATCCCTCCTTTGCCGGTGAGACGTGTTTATTTGGCTGAAAAGTTTTGTTTGAAACAACTATTTGCTAACTCTAACTTGGTAAACAAATTATTATTACCACAGGATTTATTGAAAGTAACGGAATCATCTAGTGAAACTCTGCAAACTACGGCAAAATCACTTCTTTCCGGTAAAGAACCTACCATGTTAATGGTTATGACATATATGCATAGTATTGCTAGCGATATAAATGTAAATGACATTTTGCCTATGTATGATTGCCACTATGATGTAATAAATCTAGGAAACAGAATACATATCACTGATATTGAAACAAACAATGACTTCCTCATATTCATTGAAGAAAATTGTAAAAATTATTATAGAATATATTCGGATGGGTCTAAAAATGAGAACTTTGTAAGTTCTGCTTTACGACTCACAGTTAAAAATATGTAGATCTTACAAATTAAACTCTGACTGTAGCGTTTTCACTGCTGAATGTGTTGCCCTCTTAAAGGCATTGGAATATATCCAAGATGAATTAATGTTAAAAATTAATAACTATGTTTTAATAACAGACTCTAAAAGTGTTCTTTTAGCTGTAAATAATTTTAACTTTAGTAATTATAAGTTAGTTTATGTTATTTTCCAAATTAAAAATGTATTGCTTAATTTAAAACAAAGGGGACTTAATATAGAATTTGTTTGGGTACCCTCCCACAGAGGCATAACAGGAAATGAAGTGGCTGATTCTGCTACTAGAATAAGAAATTTTTATGAAGATTGTTCGAGTAACATCAAAGTGCCATTTACGGATTTATGTAATAAACTAAAAATAAGACAAAAAAAAATATGGAGTGAAGTATGGGACGAGACTAATAAAAATAAAGGAAAATGGTATGCGGAAATTCAAAAGGAAATGCCGGCGCAACCATGGTATTTCAAAACGAAGTGTGAATCTAGAAAATTTACATCAGTTATAAATAGACTGAGATTTGGACATTGCCTGGTGCCAACACATCTGCATAAACTAAAAATTCTTAGGAGTAAAAAATGCCACTATTGTGAAAATGAAGAGGCTGACGTGAATCATATTATATTTATTTGTCCAGCTTTTGGTGTACAAAGATTAATATTAGCGAATGAAATAGACAGGATAAATATAGAAAATAAACTAAACATGAGTATTCCCCGCCATATTAAAGACTTGTTACATAATACTTTATATTTTAAGCCTATTTTTGATTATATTTGTAGTACTGTAGAAAAATTGTAAGCTGTATTAAGATTTTATTAATTAATTAGATTTAAGCAATTTTGTATTTTTTAAAGAAAGGCCTTAAAGGACTAGTATCCAAGGCCGTAAAATAAATTAAAAAAAAAAAAAAAAAAAAAAATAATATAACCTCTAAACCACTCTAAACTGCTGCAATTTATTAACTCGTTTTGTAAATTTCAAGAGATCAACAGTCGATATCAAGTCATCGACATTACAAAACTACCGGTTGGTGAAAAAATCTTAAATGGCACCTCTCGAAAGCAAAGGGAAAGAGTTAGAAGAAAAAAATATGGATAGTGTTGTAAAGTTCGTTTCGGCTATCAGAAGTGGGTGAGTACCTTACAAAGATTATTATCATCATTGTCAATCGAAAATAACTTACACAACGATTTTTTTTAACATTAATATCTCTATACTTAATATTATAAATGTGAAAGTGTGTCTGTCTGTCTGCTCGTCTGTCTGTCTGCTACGCTTCCACCGTCCATCTGCTCAACCAATTTTGATGAAATTTGGTACAGGAGTAGATTGTATTCCGGGGAAGGACATAGGCTACTTTTTATCCCGGTAAATTAAGAAATACCTTGGGAATCAAAAATTTTAATCCACGCGGAAGAAGTCATGGGCATCATCTAGTTTTAAAATATATTAAAGATACATGTTACATAGGTTAGATCTATTACAATATACATAAGATATGCACAATATGCTCTAGTTATGATTTCAGTGGTGGCTGCCCTTGCTAATTTTTTACAACAGAATATTAATAATAGAATTTCCATCATTTTTCTTTTTTTTAAGGAAAGTCCGTGGTTCCAAGAATATAGCGATTGCGACAGTAGACCTCCTGGAGCAGATCATCAGCGATTCAGAGAATACCAATGCGTTGTAAGAGATTTTAGTATATATGTCACCGTAAGATTGTAAAATCCGTTAGATTATAATCTAACGGTTTCTATCCCGCTAGATTATAAACTGTCGAAAGATTGTGAACCGTTCAATGTTCTGAGTATTAATTTATGAAATATTTATTGTTTTTACGTTTTCTTGTCTCTTTCTTGTACAGTTCGCGCGCGAGTTGAATGCAGAGTAAATGCAAGTGTCACCATACATTTACTCTGCATTCAACTCGCGCGCGAACTATAGGTTAGGTTAGGGTTTGACATGAACATTCAGGTAGTGCCCGGCCGTAGGCCGGGCACTTAGGTTCTATCGGGTTAATATACCTAATATATTACAATTTACCGAAAAATAACGCGTTAAATTGTAAGCAGTATGTTACGGTTCACAATCTGTCGAAAGTTTATAATTTATCGAGATAAAAAACGTTATATTATAATCTAACGGTTTTTACAATCTTACGGTGACATATACATGAGAGGTGACGGGCGCAGTCGAGGTGCAGGCGCGCTGCTTCTATCATATTTCATACAGTATGCAAGCAACGGTACGCCAGGTATACAGAGGTGACGAGGTACGACGCCGCTTGGACCACTACCACCACCCACCACTACAGTCCATTAACGCTCCACTGTTGGGCACAGGCCTCCACTCTCATAGGAGAGAGGGAATTAGAGCTTAGACCCAAGATGCTGCTCCAATGGGGGTTGGCAGGCATTTACAACCAATAACATGTTTAGTGATAATAACCGGCACTGACAGCTTAATATGCTCTCCGAGGCACGGGGATGACTCATCGCCAACTTCCTTACTCCGGGCTCGTACTGAGAATTTCTAGTCAGAAAAACCCAACACTTAATTATGGCCCAACCCAGGACTAGAACCTGTGCCCTCGTCGGCTGCAGTCGCCAGTCAAACATAATGCGGCGAAGTCAACAAGTCAAAGATGGGACGCGCTTGGCTCAGTTGTGAAGTGGTCAAAACAATACCTAGCCTATAGTCTTAATGACCACAGTTTCGTTAGTGTTATTCAGGCTCTGTTGAGCTACTAGTGCCGCCATCTAGTGTCAGTGTAGTGGACGTTGCGCAGGGCTCTGATGGCGCGGGTGCGCGCGGTAGGGCGCGAGGCGGCGCGCGCGCTGCCGGCCGAATTGTCGGCTCACAACATGGTGCGGCGCGTGTTGCGCGCAGTGCGCGACGAACAGCGCACGCACCACAACCAGGTCAGACTGGCTCTTTTAACAACCTTGTTTTTTATAATTTACTAGCTGATACCCACGATTTCGTCCGTGTGGTTTAAGTTTATTTTTATTTCTGCGGGAACTCCTCAATTTTACGGGATAAAAAGTAGCCTATATCACTCCTTTGACTCCTTTTAAAGATAAAATAAAATAGCCTTTTATTACAGAGCTTTTTCACACTTTTAGTTTTTACAGATTAATATTAACAAATAAAGTCTCTTAAGACTTAGTTCTGTGTGCCTCGCGGCAGAGGCCTCCAGCTCTCTTCAGTGTTCGCGTTTTAGTGCCACCCTTCTCCAGAATGGACCAGCTGTCAGCTTCAGTTTGTCCTCCCAACGTCTTTGCTGCCGGCCCTTGTTTCTTTTCTCATCCTGTGGGTACCACTGAGTTATCAGGTTACTCCATTTTCCGGGGGGGTCTCGGAGCATGTGACCGGTCCACCTCCACTTCAGCTGATCCATTCTTTTGAGTATATCTGTGACACCTGTTTTGCCCTGATGACTGAGCTCCTGATTCGGTCGCTTTTCTTGACACCAACCATACTCCGTTCCATCGCCCTCTGACACCTCTCAAAATTGTCCCTATGGGCCTTGTTTAGTGCCCATGTTTGGCTCCTTTTACTGTCTTCTAAAATAAAATAAAATAGACTTTTATTACAGAGCTTTTACAGTGTTGGTGTTTATACAAAATATATCACAAAAGAACCCTTAATTTGGTGCCTCTCGGCAAAGACCTCCTCCAGCTCTCTCCAGTGCTTGCCATTAATGCGTGCTGGGCCCATAACCTATTAGAATTAACGTTTGTGCGCAGTGAAACACCCATATAATCAATACGTAATCTTTATTGTCTTACTATCAAGACGCCATTGCAACCAGATTACAACCAGAAGAGGATCTTACACTCTACTACACTGACAGCTGTTGTCAACAACTAGCCGGTTGCCACAGACCAATAACTTATGTGGACTATTACATTTCCAATAAATTCTGTACTTCTAAATTACCTATTTAATAATCAGTCAGAAATAATTTACTTTTGACATAGCATAGAGGTGACTCTATTGACCGTGCTAGTTTAGTTATGTCGGATTATAATAATAACTATGTTTTACGTGGCAAAATTGTGTTCCCAGAGTGTAGAGGGCGCCGGGGAGTCTCTCCAGCGGCTCGTGCTGGCCACGCCGAGCCGGCGCGCCACGCTCGGCCCCTCGGGCCAGGACCTGCGTGAGCCTATACGGGACCACATCGCAGAGGTGAGTGAGACTGAGCGTGAAACTAGATACATATACACATTTAGAATAATAGTCTAAAGAAATGCCCTGGTAGTTTAATGCTTTTGATTTCTGAAAGTCTAAAGAAATGCCACAACACAATACGGAATGACATTCCAGCTTCGCGCGGAGCTGGATTCCAGCACATCGTCCATCTGCTCGCAAGCCAAAGAGCACGTCCACGCTGATGAGCTGATCTTGACGTATGGGGCTTCGAGCCTGGTGGAACGATTCCTGCGAGCCTCGGCCACCAAGCGCTTCCGGCTGCTGCTAGCTGAGGACACGGAGGTTGCAGAGGTTAGCGTTCATTTTCACTTTCACTCCAATTACTTAATTACATTTTTCTATAAGAACAGTCAATAACATCCCGTCCGAGTGCGCTTGCCAGATCATTTCCCTTAATATCACTAACGTAAGTAGCAACAAAAGCGCAAACGCAAAGGCACTCTTTAATTTTTATTTCTTTCTCTATTCTCATCATACTTCATACTTAATATTATAAATGCGAAAGTCTGTTTGTTTGTTGGTTTGTTGGTTTGTCCTTCAATCACGCTGCAACGGAGCAACGGATCGACGTGATTTTTGGCATGGGTGGATGAGGACCTGGAGATTGACAGGCTACTTTTTATCCCGGAAAATTGAGGAGTTCCCGCGGGAATACAAAAAAACTTATTCCACGCGGACGTAGTCGCGGGCATCAGCTAGTTTCAATATAATTTGCGTTATTAATGAAATCAATTCTTTTTTTCAGAGCCACGCTGTGGTATCCCGTTTAGCCACAGTGGGCATTCCGATGATCTTTTTCCATTTTCACTTTTTCTTTATTTTCACTTTTGCTTCATTTCTGGTGAATAACTGTTACTATTGTTGTAAGTCACGCTGTAGGGACGTTTTTTTTCGTCTTATTTTCAGTTCACTTTTACTTTCACTTCTTTTTCATTTTTGAAGATATTTATTATTTTTGTTGTCAGAGTCACGCAATGGTTGCAACAGTCACGCTTTAGGGACGTCTTTTAACATTTTCGTCTTATTTTCAGTTCACTTTTACTTTCACTTCTTTTTCATTTTTGAAGATATTTATTATTTTTGTTGTCAGAGTCACGCAATGGCGTCCCGTTTAGCCACAGCGGGTGTTTCGGTTACCGTAATAAGCAGCGCAGCCGTAGGGGCGCTAATGCCGAGAGTTAACAAGGTAAGGTATAGTTTTTTTTTTTTTTTTAATCTTTTATCGTGATTCTGCTACTATTTATAGTGTAAAGTACGGCCATTTTAAGCGCGGACAAAATTTCATTGACGCACCTATGACGCACTATGAAACTCTCACGAAACGAACTAACTACGACAAAACTATAACTGTCTCTTTCGCGCATAGGGATAGACGCGCTTACGCGCTTACGTCTCACCAGCGAAACATAGGTGTAAGTAACATTTTACGCGTCGGTACTCGGTCCGCCATTTGCCGTCCAATCATTCCGTTTCGGAACGCGCTCGCTGGATGTGCTGTAGTTGATATCGTTAATTCGTTGATAACGATACGGTGAAAAATAAATACACCTTTGTGTACTATATATAAGTATTAATTTGAATTTAAAAACTATTTAACTATTTACTTAGTCTAGTTGTCTTAAAAATAAATATCTTATTAAATTGTTGACCCATTTGCCCTGGCTGCTGTTTGGACGATCATGGCACACTCCAACAAGGTTAGGTATAGTCCGACTAACTTACTCGTAACTGACCCGGTGACACAGTCGCTAGTATAAGCCCAGGGTATGAAAGTGTATGGGGAGTAAAATCAAAATTTCTCCGTTACGTTATTGACTTTATGTTTCCATGGTAACAGTTGTGGTTTCCATGACTATTTAATGTATTTTGATGAATATAAAATAAATAATGATTAATATAAATAAATATATCAAGCATGCTTTCAGTAATATAAAAAATGTGTTCATTTACCCTCATTTACTAATCTATACAATCATGGCGTCCCACGGCTATGCCGCGTCGAGGGGAAGTACCTAAAATGTCGTAGATGGAATATTTTACTGAAAGAAGACTAAATTTTAATTTAAAATACAATTCAAACTGAAAAAAAAAACTGCATTCACAGATTTAAAATTTGACGACCTCCATGGCGCAGTGTGAAGCGCTGTTGCCTTAACGTGCGGAGGTCCTGGGTTCGGTCCCCGGCAGGGTCAGTTTGGGAATTTATAATTTCTGAATTTTCCCTGGTCTGGCCTGGTGGGAGGCTTCGGCCGTGGCTAGTTACCACCCTACCGGCAAAGACGTGCCGTCAAACGATTTAGCGTTCCGGTACGATGCCGTGTAGAAACCGAAGGGGTATGGGTTTAATATAACTGCCATGCCCCTAACAGGCTAGCCCTCTACCATCTTAGACTGCATCATCACTTACCATCAGGTGAGATCGCAGTCAAGGGCTAGCTTGTAGTGGATAAAAAAAAATTATTGCCTGGTTGAACCGGGACTCGAACCCGCTATACGAGAAAAAAAATGACCTGTAGCTTTATCATACCGACCCGTGGGACGCCCTGTATATTTAATAATAATCATGCAATTTTTCCTTAAATATTTACAGGTAGTTTCTGATGATATTGTATGTAGTACAAATATTCTATTTGGTTGGTGCAAGCGTAATGTGATGTTTGTTGGTATAGGTGGTGGTGGGGGCTTTGGGCGTGCTGGCGGGGGGTGCTGCGCTGGCGCCCGCGGGGCTCCTGGCCGTCACCACGGCCGCCGCGCATCGCGCGGTCGCCGTAAGCAACAACATATACATTTAAATGCACTCCACTCTTTACAATGATACATTGTGGCCAATTCTGTAATTTGGTACTTTTACCTGGAAAGTTTCTCGGGAGTTTTGAAAATTGGTGTATTATATAGATTTTGACGTGATTTTTCCGAATTTTCACTTTGCCGCTCGCGCCGCCATATTGGAAAAATGGCGCCCAAAAACAGTTTTTTGACAATAACTCCTACTAGATAGTTATTAATAATTAATATAATTTAATTAGTGAATAGTTTAATTTAGTTTAAAGAACTTGTAAAACACCCACAATTAAAATTTATTTAAATTGTGAAAGGTGAATTTAGGTTTTGGTTTGCAGCTCTCGTACGATGAAACTATTGATTTTACAAAAAAAGGTTACTACATAAATTGTAGGAAATTTTCTCTAGTTTAATTTAATTCATAACTATTTTCATCGTAAAATTAGTCCGAAAGGAGTTATTGTCAAAAAACTGTTTTTGGACGCCATTTTTCCAATATGGCGGCGCGAGTGGCAAAGATACGAGGTGGCAAAGTGAAAATTCGGAAATAGCACGTCGAAATCTATAAAATACACCAATTTTCAAAACTCCCGAGAAACTTTCCAGGCAACCCCCTTTTTGAGCACCAAATTACTGTGTTATATAACGTAATCTCTAAACTAGAATAACAGCTTTAAATCTAGTTCTGTCCCTTTCCGCAGGGAATATTATGAAAGGGCTAGAAATATTTTTAATGATATAAATGGGCCTTAGTCTGGTGATCGCTGTAACTAAGTCAAAGGTGTACATTCCCAGGTGATCGTGCTATCTCCATTGTACAAGCTGTCTCCCTTGCACGCATGTGAACGGCATCACTTCGACTCGCTCGCACCCGCGCACAAGGCGCTGCCTTACATGTGAGTAAAACTCGTAGTAAATAACATTCCATCAAGAAATACCTATCAAACGATATAATAGGCATGATGACTGATTTTGAAAAATGGTCAAATTATGTTCGGAAGTATCTACTATTTCGAAAAATATCTTATTTCTGCAGAAAAATAAGGTTTGATAGGTAAAATTGGCATTTGAAATTTAAATTTTAAAATGCATGCCTAAACGCTCGCCGGTGTCATGGCGTCGTTTGTGACGTCACTATTGTTTTTACCAATGTACTCTGTGCAGTGAACAACAGTGAGATTGCCAAAGATCGAAAACAAACAATTGTGACGTCATTCGCTTCTTGATGTTTAATTCATTATGGCGGATTGCTGTATTTTATAGTTTTATTTTATCTTCTATCTTTTTCTTTTAATTACATAATATAATATATTTTTAAAAAAGTCACTTGTTTCATTTTTTAGAAAAGCACTATACACCTCGACCGGGTGAGCATTTCTGGTCTCGTATATAGCCTCGTATATCTAACTAACACTCGGCCAGAAAACGCGTACTTCCCGGTCTTGCGATGTAATGTACTATTACTTTAGAGTTTTAGTATGGATTGAGTATTTTTCTGTTGGCAGGAGCGCGGAGAGCGCGACGGCGACCGTGGTTTGTCCTCAGTACGACCTGGTTCCTCCGGACCATATCACACTATTCATCACCAATCTGTGAGTTTACACACACGTTAACAATGTAACAAATTAAAAGAACTTATAGTCTAACTTCTTCTTAGTTCATTTTTTGAAGTGTAAAACTTCTTTACGCGCGTTGAGCACCTTAAGGAGATTTACCCCCGAGAAAAAAAAAAGAAGAAGGGGGTAAAAATGTAGATTCGCGTCACCGTGACCGATATGCTCGCGTGACCGACATGCTGCTCGCGAACATATAAATATACTACATTCGAAATTAAACTTGAATACCTTAGTGTTAAGGTTTGTATTATTATTTAATAATTACAACTAGTGGTTCGCCCCGAACTGAGACCTCGCGGCGCCATCTATTGACATAAATGTGAAGTTCTGTTAAAAATACTGAAGCTCATTAAAAATTAAATAATTCCGTTTCCTTACAATATTTATCTAATTTTAGTATTTGTTGTTCAAGTACAGGATATAATTGAAATAATTGATCAAGTTTCAGGCTCATCCTTTCAGAAAATTTAGAGTTCTGAGGTCATCTTTGGACGTTAGAAAATCTCCACTTTGAAAGCCCCCCATTTCGTCAATTTTGGGGGAAAAATTTAAAAAAATATATTTTTGGACTCTATTCCTAATTATCTTTAAAATGATATACCGCAACCCTATGTAACTTTATAAAAAATATTTTACTTCGCATTCGCTTCTATGAGAGCCCCCCTGAAATAAAGATTTTTATTATTTTTTAAGCCATATTCGGCGGGAGGCCATTGGTTTACATATTATATTTAAAGCTGAAGTAATTGCGTTCAGTAATTCAGAAGTTATAATGCTCTGACAGACGGACGGACGGACGGACGGACGGACGGACGGACGGACGGACAAGTGCCAATTCACCCAAGTAGACTCAGAGACCTTCGCTTCGCTCGGTCAATAAAAAAATCGTTTTCACTTCTATCGGCAGTCCGTCAATTTTTTTTGCTTTTATTTGTGCCAAGACAGCACAATTTACCTGATAATAAATCTAAGTGTTAATACCGTGAAGCTTTGGAATGTATTGCCAGGTGACAGACAGTCCAAATCCTAAAAATTAATTTAAGAATCGGTTAAAAGAATATTCTTTTACCTACTAGCTGATCCCCGCGACTTTGTCTGGGTGTATTGAGGTTTTTGGTTCCCGCGGGAAATCTTTAATTTTCCGGCATAAAAAGTAGCCTGTGTTATTCCAGACTATAATCTATCTCTATGCCAAATTTCATCCAGATCCGTTCAGCCGTTCTGTCGTGATTGTGTAACAAACTTCCATCCATGCATCCATCCATCCATCCAAACTTTTGAATTTATAATATTAATATTGATAACTTATAAAAGTGGTATACCTGTAGGTACCTACTATACTTACTGCTTTTTAATAAAAATTATCTTTTTTCCTTTCTTTCAGCGGAGGCAGTTCGCCGTCCTACATATATCGCTTGCTGTCAGAACTCTACGACCCAGCTGACTACCAACTCTGAACAGAAGATAGTTGATGCCCGCGACTGCGTTCGCGTGGATTTATATTTAAAAACTATCGATATATAATATTATGTAGGTACTAGATGGGCTCTTTCATAGAAAAAAGTTGGGCTTCCGACTTGTGGTGCATGCTCCTCACCTGTATAAGCCTGTCTTTGTCACCGCCATAGCGCTGTCTTGCTTCTCAGACAATAGGCGTCAGTAAAATAGGTCCACATTCTTTGTTTGACCGGGCCCGTCTATGTAAATTGAGGTTGTTGTTAAAAAACCGGCCAATAACGTCCCACTGCTGGGCACAGGCCTCCACTCTCATAGGAGAGAGGGAATTAGAGCTTAGACCCACCACGCTGCTCCAATGCGGGTTGGCGGGCTTCAACGACTATTATCATGTTAGTGATAATAACCGGGACCGACGGATTAACGTACTTTCCGAGGCACGGGGGTGAAACACCGCCAACTTCCTAACTCCGGGCTAGTACTGAGAATTTCTTAACTGAAAACCCCAATACCTAACAATAGGGTTCATGACAACTCAATCAAATCAGCAACTCTTTATCTAACTTCAAAACGAACTTCTGGTATGGAAGTTGTATGAAATTCACAGTTGTGACGTCATAAAATTTGAAAGCAATTTTTTTCTTTAATCTATTTTTTAGAATGGTTATCAAACTTAAAATAAAACCGAGGATGTGAATTTTAGGTTTTTTGGAAGACCCTCTATTTAATAATCAGTTAGAAATAATTTATTTTTGATATCTGGCATAATCCCTATTTTTATTCCCGAAATCGGAATCGAACCCAACCATGCTAACGGCTAGGACCAACAAGGCAGTATAAATACGCCTACTTCGTCAAAATCGGTGAAACGGGTGGCCCATAAAAAGTTAACAGCCAAAACTTGGCAATATTCGTATGGATTTCTATAATATAACAAGGAATATAAATGATGTTTATGTAATTAAGTAAGAATAGTAAAATTAATAATATATTATTACATATTTCTTAATTTTTCCACTTGTGTTTTATTTGTCCATAACTTTTTTGTAAAGTATATGAAAGTATGTGCGTTTTAATTATTTAAATAGCACTTAGGTTTGGGTGGCACATTAAACTATCAGGGGACGTGGACTGTTGGAAGATCCGAGATCCTCTATTTTATAATCACTAAAAATAGTTTATTTTAATAGCAGTCAAATACCCTAAAACTCCTTCGAACTTTTAACTTGCATTTGGTTTTGAACTTTGTATTAGTGATTATCTACCTCAGCTCAGTACCTACTCGTCAAAGGGCCAGCACGAAGAAACGCCCCGTGAAAACCTCGCACGGTCACATGAGTAAAGAAACGGCTCATGTGGCACGGTAGCAGTATATAGCAGATACATTTTCGTTGTAGATAATAAAAATATCGTGGTAACAAAATAAAAACCCGCCTCCGCCGGCCGCATGCATAGAATAATATGACCCTACATACAGCGCCCTTAGAATGAAAGTGACCTAACTCAAAATTCCTGTTAATTCAGATTTTTTAATAAACTGGTGTTAATAAGCATTAGTACTCTATAACCCTGTGGTAAAAAAGAACCTGAATTATGGGGGTATAGTAATAAGGGACAGCTTATACATCGGCCACTTTAGTTGATCGCGTTTTTTCACCTAAAGTAAAAAAGACCGAATCAGTAATTCAGTATTGCGTCACAGGTGCTCGTAGGTGACAGTGTGTAACATCGACGTATCTCAAATTGCGCCAGTTTATTTTTTTCAGAAATATTTTTGCAATAAAAGTAGGTACTTAATTATAAACTATGTTATATTTTAATGTCAAAGTACATATTTAAAAAACATAGAAGATCAATATATATAAATCCGCAAAACATCAATTATTTCCAATGAAACACGGGAGAGATAGGTACATTTAAATATATTCAATACTTATTATAATATAATTCCTTTTTTAAATCTTTTTTGTTCATTTCCCACAAATTGCATTTTTTGAGTTAGGTCACTTTCATACTGGGGGTGCGATACCTAATCTCCGTTCCAACTTCCAGTGTAGGTAGCTCGTAGATTAATTATTAATATCAATATGTATTTAACCTGTGTAGCCTTTAAGCAAGTCCCATTGATGGCATGATGCTAAAATCTTGCGAAATTTCTATATCAATGTGCTTTTATGAATATGTACGGCATGATGTTTAAAAAAAAAGATTTAGTTAGATTTTTGTCTAGTCGAAACCGTTAGAACAGATGGGACATGAAAACGTATCAGACATACACTTTTGTATTTTACAAAATATGTAGTATGGATTTGTTGCAAAATATCTTTAGCTGCGAGTGAAAGTGTCACCCACTGTTGTCATCATCGCGAAAATAACTCCGAAGTCCGAACTCGTCAGTCGACGGCGACGCCATGCTTGACGCTTCTCGCATTGTGTTACAGTTGTGGAGAAAACTGGTCTTTCTATGTAATGTCTATTGATATTGAAACTTTTGTGTGAAACCAGCACCAACGATTTTACAATTGTGATTGGCTGAAGTTATGGTAGTCTCGCTGTGACAATGGATTTTAACCAATACCAATATGTTTGTTACTCTTTCACGCCAGAACGGCTGAATGGATCTGGATGAAATTTGGCACAGGGATAGATTATAGTCTGGAATAACACATAGGCTACTTTTTGTCCCGGAAAATTAAAGAGCGGGAACCAAAAACCTCAATCCACGTGGACGAAAATATGTGAAAATTTTAGATAGAAGCAGGCGTTATTTTGCAGAAGTCCATGATAATTAAATAACCAGAAGCTTAACTTGCTATCATCCGCTAAAACAAACAAATCTAAGTTACCACGTAGATTTGCACACAACAAATTACACAACGTGCAGCGCACGATACGCAAATGCCGACATTATACCAGTTGCTTAATTTAACAGTTCGCCTGCAGCATACTTAATTTACTATAACAAAAAAACCTATTTCTATCTCTGTCATGTTCATTAGTTAGAAGGAGATCGCTGAAGCAAGTCATTTTTTCTACGGCTACTTCACTACTCTCTGTGCGTCATGTTGGCTGCATTATAATAACAATGGGCGGGGCATAACGCTTGCACAGCGCTCGAGCGCTTTGAATATTAGACGGGTACGAATTCGTAATCTTCTGTATTGATATTCGAAAGCGCTGCAGCGAATTATGTTCTGAAGTGAACAAGTTGTGTAAAGTTTTTTTTAAAGCTTACGTATTGTCACAGAGTACATTGAATATTGTGTAGTTTGGACGGGGCACAGCGTTGCGTTATTAAAATTCCAATATTTTCTTAGTTCCTTACAATTTCAGTTTACCATTGTACTTTTAATTGTGTCCTATTGAGTTTTAAGTTTAACCCCGTAGTGATGTGTCTGTGGAATGTAAATGCTTTAGTGCGTAACGAGTAGCGTCGAGATAATCGACTGAATCACATTAATTATGTGAACAGTTGGAGTACGCGATAACACGCCCTGCTATTTGCGTACGGTCACCTCGAACTTATCGGCGTCGGTTCGTGCAAAATAAATGTGTTTGCAAGAGTCGCTAATATAAAATCAATACTCCCCGTGTCCGATCATTTGAACTCGCTTTATTACCACTGTTAAGCGTGGAAAAACTTTTAGATTTTTTTCATATCGTCTGTTGCTCATTAATATTAATGATTGTGAGGTAATTGTTTAATAATAGTAATTAATTAATTTGGCGGTCGAATTTAAATTGTTACCAGTTCCGGTAGAGAGCGCTTCCGTAAGCCGTGACGTTTGCTCGCTTGCTTTTTGCTAAGTTGGCAGCTGCTCAGTCAAATCGCGCGAACTTCGCGTTGTAGCAGTCTCTCCAAAACACGAGTTACGACTCCTGTGGAGTCCTTAGAATTTTCGTTTTTTGTTAGACTTGTGTTGTGTTTTAAGTGTTTAGTGGAGTGTGTTTGTGGTGGTTTAGTGTTGATTGAGTGTGTGGAAGCGGGTTTTTAGACCCGGTGTTGGTCGCAGATCGATACGGCTTGGTATGGCGCAGCTATGAGCCAGGGTGGCTCCAGAAGGCCCTACTCCCGCGGGGGCCCGCGCTGGCACCCGCGATACAAGGATTACTGGGATTACGAGCAAAACTACAGGTAACTACAAAAACTACCACCCGTGTCGATTTTATCGACATTTTTTTGCTGTGACGTGACTAATGACCAGAAATGCTTTAGTACAAAGTTGCAGTTTCTGATAGCGACTTCCTATCGTTTTGTCGGGAAAATTATCGTCGGACGTGGCTATTTACCGCTGGTGAATGTGTGTTGTAACGTATCTATGCTGTTGACAGAATGTCGTACTAGGCAAATAACCTGATGGCTTAAAAACATCCTAAGTACTTTCGCTGGTGGACTTACCTTATGTACAGCCTTTACTTATGTAAGTACTACTTGGTGCCCGCGTGGTAAAGTTTTTTTTAAATTCCTACGGGAACTCATTAATTTTCTGGGATAAAAAATAGCCTACGTCACTCTCCAGGTCATCAACTATACCCATGCTAGAAATTAAGTCAAGCCGTTCTTATGTTGTGACGTGATTGAAGGACAACCCAACAAATCGTAAGATTGGGCTTGGTTATGAATCTACTTTTCTCCTGTGGGAATTTCGAAAATTCAGGCATTATTCCTTGTCTACATAATAAAGGGAACTTTTTTGCAAAATTTCAGCTTTCTAGGACCTCAGGTTTGTTCTGGGTGTCGATGAGTCAGTTAGTGAGTCAAGACTTTCCTTTTTAAGGTATGAGATAACATTGACTGTGATTGATTTGTTGTTATACATAACCCAAATTACTTGCACACTGGATTCCCTAGAGTTCTACCATCTCTATAATGGGGAGTGCTCTAAAGAGTTATTTAATCTAATACCACCACGTGTTCTCCAGTTGCTCACCACCTGGATGCCTGGTCTTCTTTCACCTCCTTTTTTGACGACCTCCGTGGCGCAGTGTGTAGCACTGTTGCCTTAACGTGCGGAGGTCCTGGGTTCGATCCCCGGTAGGGGTGCCATTTTCTGTAGCATTTTACTTTATTTCTATGATATCTCAAAATATTCATCTAAATTTAATAGTATAGAGTGCAATTTTGGTTAAAATTAACTGCTTGAGATGACTAACATATTCATTTTGATAAGGATTACTTAATACTATGTTGGTAATAACACCTTGCAAGTAAAGCATTTTTTAGACCAAATTTAAAAAATCATAAAAGTGATTATTGTGAGACAACCTTAAAAGATATATATATGCTATTGCAAATTTAAGAAATCCATTAAAAGTATGCTCCTGAAAAAAGCTTATTATACTGTTGAAGATTATGTAAATGATAGAGGAGCATGGATTTGATCGCTCCAGCAATGCTGGGGACAGCGGTTACTTATGTACATGTTACATTGATATAGTAATTGTAAATGAATTATTTGAAAAGAGCAACCACCGAGTTTCTTGCTGGTTCTTCTCGGTAGGAATGGCATTCCGAACCAGTGGTAGATTCACTTGACGATTCAAAAGTACTTGTAAAAGTTTATTTGAATAAAAAACATTTGATTTGATTTGCAGACTTTTTTGTAGAACTTTTTGAGAGGAACAATTCCACCATACATTGTTATCGTGTAACTTTAACTATTTACGCAGCACACCCCACGAAAGCTCTCTGATGTGACAATTTTTTCCGACTATTCATATATTATTAAAGCCCAACAGGTGGTTTAGTTTGATTTAAAATTATCACACAATTTTCACTAATGGTTGACGATATTGAAAAATTTATTAAGACAAAGATGCCACTGGAAAGTGTAGCTTGGTGTTGCCACTTATAATGTTGTCTCTTCTTTTTTGATTTTGTCTATGGTTATTGAAGGTTTTATGTAATTAGAACACATTCCTATGACAATCTTTTGTGATTTTTCCACATCTGGCTTGTACATAAAACCAGGCTTTGTAAATATTATGTACTTAGTAGTATTATTTAAATTTATACTTCCTAAAGTTTTGTTGTATGGAATCCAATCCCCAACCCTGGATCTATTTACTAGGTCTATGACATAGGTCGCTAGTATCTATTGAAAATAAAATAAAAACAAACACTTATCACCCATAAAAATTAGTTCCAACGAACTTAGTCGACGGATAGTCTATTCAACAAGTGCTTTTTGGGGTCAAACTTTTTACTCCCCCTCCGAAAAAATATATATCATTCAATTCGGAATAGCATGTAGATCAAAAAGCACTTGTTGACAAGACTAGAAGTCGCCGACGAAGTTCGATAAAGAGTTGCTGATTTGATTGAGTTATCATACCTATTAAGTAAGTTTATTAAAGTTAAACACTTTGGTCCGAATGTGTAGGCATCAGATTGAGGAAAATATTCCTTGAATCCTGCAAATCGGAAGGTGTGGCGAGACCTTTACGCCTCCTTTCTCAGGACCAACCCAGCAGGGGATCTGGTTTTTGCTGCGTTTCTTTCAACGTTTGTCATATTGCAGTGCAGGTGCTGATTGTTAGAAATTGAGCTTTAACTATGAGCAAAATAAGGTTGTAATTTGGGTGTAGATGGAAAGTGTTTAAGATGGTTTTTAGAGGAATTTCGTTCATAACTCATACCCGAATTCGAAAAATAACTAGTGTGGGGTCTAGGTAACTTAATACCACAAGAACCATTCTAATATCACAGCATAAGTACAAGATGATGCCCGCGACTTTGTCCGCTTGGTTTAAGGTTTTGTTATTCCCGCTGGAACTCCTTAATTTTATGGATAAAAAAAATACGCGTCGAAGAACCTCCTCCTTTTTTGGAAGTCGGTTAAAAAGTAGCTTTTGTCGCTCTCCAGGTTCTCTACTATACCCAATTACCCATGCTTAAAAACACGTCAATTCGTTGCTCCGTTGCGGCGTGATTGTAGGACAAACCAATAAACCAACAAACAAACACACTTTCGCATTTATAATATTAGTATATACTAGGTGATGCCCGCGACTTCGTCCGCGTAGATTAAGGTATTTTGATTCCCGCGGAAACTTGAATTTTCCCGGATAAAAAGTAGCCTATGTCCTTCCCCGGGTTTCTAACCTGTCTCTATATTAAATTTCATCAAAATCGGTTGAAAACATGGGCCGTGCAGTAAACAGACACACACGCATTTGTAACATCAGTATGGATGATGCGTCATCCCTATTCTACAAGTCTGAAACGTTTCGGTCGTCTCAGGTAGAAATATCAAATGACGCTGAAAAAAAAAATCAGCCGTAGGTAGGTCCGGAGCGGCTCAGGTAGTCGACCGACGGCGGCAGCCGACCTTCGGGTTCAATGGCCCGTCCTAAATATAGTGGCACGCGGATGTCGGGACCGACACCGACGCGACACACGTAGCCGGGCTATTGCGTACAGGCTGTATCAATTATTGTTACAGTCTCAATCGGTGATGAGTAGGCCCATCACAATGTATAATTATTAAGTCATAAATTACTAGTGGTTCGCCCCGAACTGAGACCTCGCGGCGCCATCTATTGACATAAATGTGAAATTCTGTTAAAAATACTGAAGCTCATTAAAAATTAAATAATTTCGTTTCCTCATAATATTTATCTAATTTTAGTAGGTATTTGTTGTTCAAGTACAGGATATAATTCAAATAATGATCAAGTTTCAGTCTCAGTTTTTCAGAAAATTGAGAGTTCTGAGGTCAACTTTGGACGACTCACAAAACCATCTCTGGATCTACTGAACCGATTTTGATAATTCTGGTATCAATAGAAAGATACATTATTTGTAACTGTCATAGGCTATATATTAACCCGAAAAATTAGGGAGTTCCCGCGGGAATCAAAAAATCTCAATCCACGCGGACGAAGTCCCGGGGATCATCTAGTGACCTAGTATTATAAATGCGTAAGTTTGTTACACAATCACGCCAGAACGTCTAAACGGATCCCGATGTCATTTTTCACATAGAAAGGTTATAAGTCTGGAATAACACATAGACTTTTTTATCCTGGAAAATTAAAGAGTTACCGTGACAACAGAAATCCTCAATCCACGCGACCGAAGTCGCGGGTATCAGCTAGTTTAAACTGTGTTTCCCACCAATTACAATTCGGGTATCTTTAAATCAAGAGTGAATAGGCATCTTCTAGGCAAGCGCGTCCCATCTGAGGCCTCATCATCACTCCCCATCAGGTGTGATTGTGGTCAAGCGTAAGCCTTAATAATGAATTAAAAAAAACACGAAAGTAGCTATGTCTGTCTGTAACGACGAAACTTGGCACAGAAATTGCTTGCATCCTGGAGACGGATATGGACGTATATCCCGGATGATTGGCGCGTCGGTGCTCAGGGCGAAAAATCTTCGTTTTTTTTCCGGGATTGGTAAATGCGGGCCACGCATTCTGTTTTCGTGGTGAGCCATACGTTGTCAAGCGCATTAAAAATTGCAAGAATGCACTGGTCTGGCCATGCGATGGGAATAAATCTTTTTGAGTGAGGTTTTTTGGTTCCCTCGGAAACTTTTTTATTTTCCGGGATAAAAAGTAGTTTCAGTTTCTTTATTATTGCAATTCCATACTTATGCTTATGTTATTCCAGACTATAATCTATCTCTGTGTCCAATTTCATTTGATTCATCCAGATCCGTTCAGCCGTTCTGGCGTGATTGAGTAACAAATACCCATCCATCCATACATCTATCCAAACTATCGCATTTATGATATATGTGATAATATTGAAACAAGCTAGGGTCAGTTTAAGGCATTGTTCTGAACGTGTGCGGTAAAGCAAATTTTACATCATCCAAGCGTAGACGAGCGCCGGTGACCTTGCGCATACTTCCGCGGTATAATTAACTATTACCTTTATGTTATACCGGTATTCAAATAATTATGCCTCGTTGGTCTAGTGGTTGGAATGTTCGACTGCGGCTGACGAGGTCCCGGGTTCGAGTTCCGGGTCGGGCCACAATTGAGTATTGGGTTTTTCTGACTAGAAATTCTCAGTGCTAGCCCGGAGTTAGGAATTTGGCGGTGTTTCACCCCCGTGCCTCGGAGAGCACGTTAAGCCGTCGGTCCCGGTTATTATCACTAACATGATAATAGTCGTTAAAGCCCACCAACCCGCATTTGAGCAGCGTGGTGGGTCTAAGCTCTAATTCCCTCTCTCCTATGAGAGTGGAGGCCTGTGCCCAGCAGTGGGACGTTAATATGGGCTGTAGTGATAACGTCATCCATAATCATCATTTCGACCATTGCCGGCGCGCTACTGAGCGCGAGTCTCCTCTCGGAATGAGAAGCGTTTGGCCATAGTCCACCACGCTGGTCAATTGCAAATTGGCTAATTTCACATACATTTGAGATCATTTCTGAAGAATTCACGGGCATGCCGATTTCTTCACGTGGTTTTCCTTCACCGTTTGAAGCGAGTTTTTTTTTTATCCATCACAAGTTAGCCCTTGACTAAGGTGCAGTCTAAGATTGTAGCGGGCTAACCTGTTAGGGGCATGGCAGTTATATTAAACCCATACCCCTATTCGGTTTCTACACGGCATCGTACCGGAACGCTAAATTGCTTGGCGGCACTTCTTTACCGGTAACAAGCCACGGCTGAGCCTCCCACTAGGCCAGACCAGAGAAAATTCAAAAATTATTTCCCAAATTGACCCTGTCGGGAATCAAACCCGGGACCTCCGCACGTTAAGACAACAGCGCTCAACACTGCGCCACGGAGGTCGTCGGAGGTGATAGGTATTCACTTAATTTCTTAAAATGCACATAATTTTGAAATTTGTACCTACTCTTTCACTACGACTCGAGTTGAAATAGTCCACTTAGTGGAGTCGTGTGCGGAAGGACCTGGAAAGTGGGAACCCATCGCATTATTAATGTTATCCCAAGAAGTCCCCCGCCATTATCTGATCAATAGAAAGGGGTCACGACCCTCAGCAATGAGGGACACGACGCAGAGGTTCGAACCCGCGACCTCGTATACGAGGTCGGGTATGTAAACCACCAAACCTAACCAAACTGCCTCTTCCAAATAATCTACGCATTGATGTATTTAATTGTAAATTATTTTTTTAAAAAGAGCAACCGCCCGCACCGACGCGATTTCGGAGATTTTCCGCGTTTTCACTCTTATTACTGTAAACATAAAGCTTACACAAAGCTTTTCAGACCGGCTCAAGCCGGTTCCGCGTCAATAAATTTGGGGAGACCCTAAGACCACATCGCAAACCGCCAGAGTGGTGGTTTCCTGATAGTAAAAGGCTAATCTGTTGCCGCGAGGCGCACCGCTTGTGACACGGTTACAGACAATACTCGACCTTGTAACACTTGCTACCTACTGGTGTTGTAGTTAGTTAGTTACCTAGCAATTAACTTACAATATTGATTACTAGCTGATGCCTGCGACTTCGTCCGTGTGGAATAAGTATTTTAATTCCCACGGGAACTCTCCAGCAGGCTTAGCAGTCGCACAAGGAGATACTCGTATCTCGCGACGAGGGAGAGAGATGTTGTCGATGCCGGCTAATTTCTCCTTTACCCTAGAACATGCACAAAATCCGATATATTACAAGAAAAACATAGTCGACATGTAGGGGTTCTTAGAGAAAAATCCACAGCTAAGAAATAGTTAATTGCTTTTATCTCGACTTTTGACGTAACGAGACAAGCCATATATGTAACCAATGACCATGTTAGCTTCGGTAGACTAATAGAGATAACGGGTAGACATAATTTTACTCGTACAGCCCGTATAAATACCCATGTAAAAAATCACGTCGATCGATTGCTTTGTTGCGGCGTGATTGGAGGACAAATGAATAAACGATAGCCTGGTGGTTAATTTTTTAGTTTCCTGCGGTTCAAACTTCAGCTCTTTCCGTATTTAATTGACCGACCCTTAACCCATTGAGCCTTGTGACTGTATCGGCCGTCAATTGACCGCAGCATGTCTCTTTTGACCTATGACAAGGTACAATCGACTGTATGTAAGTTGAACCAAAATGGCGGTCGTCTGCGCAGGCACATTGTACTACAGGGCCGAGAGGAGCATGCGCGGGGAGCGAGGGGTATCTATGAGCTCGCTGCGCACCTCATACCGCACTTCGTTTGAAACCCGAAATGTGTTTCTGCGCATAGTTCAAATTACACGGCGGCTATTATTTTTAATTTTTTATTTACTACAAGTTAGCCCTTGACTACGATCTCACCTGATGGTAAGTGATGATGCAGTCTAAGATGGTAGCCGGCTAACCTGTTAGCGGCATGGCAGTTAATTAAACCCATACCCCTATTCGGTTTCTACCCGGCATCGTACCGGAACTCTAAATCGCTTGGCGGCACATCTTTGCCGGTAACTAGCCACGGCCGAAGCCTCCCACCCGACCAGGGAAAATCGAACCCGGGACCTCCGCACCGACCTCCGTCGTCAAAATGTTTTTGGCTATGACGAAGGGTCAAGGAAAAATGTGGCTCCAAAATAATCGAAGCCTTATTTTACTTGAGCGTAGCGAAAAAATCCTATGTCTATGATTTTACTCTACGTAATAAATAATAATTATTTAATCTCGCAATCACCTTTGGTTCCATTCTGCCTACGCTTAAAGCCATATTGTTTCATTATTGTTGACTTTTAAGTGTACGGGCTACTATTACCTATTCTGTGGTACGGGCACGAAATGAGCGGCGGCGGGGCGACGGCGGCAGCGGGGCGATGCGAATAGTCGGAGAGCTGGCGACGAATTGCGCCGCAATTTTGTCGTACTCATTTGAAAACTTTATTCACGTTTAAAACCGCAAAATTTGTCTGGCGATTTGCAGGTATTATTGAAATTACTCAATAAATACGTCATTAAAATTTCCGATTGGGATTGGGTAGGGATATTTTTTGGAAATTTTAATAAAATATTTTTTAAGAGAAATAACCGCAAACGCTCTACCAGAATGGCAGGACTGGATTCGCCATTTGACGAAATTATATTTTTCACAATAATTTGCCTAAAGGGCCTTCCCGAAATTCGTCGCTAGCTCTCGTACCATATCGCCCCGCTGTCGCCGTCGCTCGGCGGTCGCTAGTTTCGTGTTTGACGCCGTGTTTTTATGAAAAAGAAGAAATTATGCTATTCTTGTTGCGACAGAGGATTTTGGCCAATCAGGGATATCACTCAAAATGACAGTTTGATGTTACGTACCTTAACGTTCCTAAGATAAGGATTGTAATTCTAAAACATGTAGGTCAACAATAATGAAACAATATGGCTTTAAGCGTTGGCAGAATGGCCTCTGGGCTCCACTCAAGCCTCGGCCAGTGTGCGTTGCGCCTAAACTCGACTAGAGTTACAAAAACTCGTCAGGCTATCGGCAAAAACTAGGCGTTTACTAACGTCGAGGCTTGAGGTGTTGACCTACTGACGACATTTCTTAATAACGTGACCAAACGATGCTACCGACTGGTGAACGGTCTTACTAGTAAAAGCCTCTACCTACGATACGATCGGTAAAGCAGACGGTTGGCTCCCTAGTCCCAACCGATTGGGTATTTGACAACAAGTCAAATAAGGGATCATAATGCCCAACGCTTCATTATTGTTAACTTTCGTGTTTAGAATTATCAAATCAAATCAATCAAATATCAAATAAATATTATAAATGCGAAAGTTTGGATGTATGGATGTATGGATGGACGTTTGTTACTCAATCACGCCCGAACAGCTGAACGGATCTGGATGAAATTTGGTATGGCTTTAAGCGTTCGCAGTATGGCCCCAGCAACATTTTTTCAATCGTCAACACGCGCACCTTGTAAGGGATGCTGTAGGAAATACTGAAGTGTGACGTCATCAAAATTAGACGCACTTTTTTACTTCAATCGATAGTTTAAAATGGTTTCCTAACATAAAACTAACAGGGGCGTGGATATTACAACTTTTGGGAGGTCCTATTTAATAAATAATAACTAAAAAAATTATTTATTTGAATATTTGTTAACCAATTGGCGCGTCAATAGGCAATTTGTTGGCCGGTCGGGCCGACAAGTTGGCGGTGGAGTAAAAGTTGGCTCGTGAATAAGCGTGCTGCGTGACCCTACCGACCGGGACGATTTCGCATCATTCACGCTTGTGACCCAAGTCTATATATAACCTATTTATGCTCGAGATGCTTGACGGAATTACTTACGACATTTATGGGATACTAGTTGATGCCCGCGACTTCGTCCGCCTGGATTTAGGAGCCATATGCGCGGGAGATATTACAGGGTACAAGTGTAAGTGCAAACACACATGCACTCTCTGTTCCTTTACTCTCATACCCAAATGGGACGGAAAATCCCACACGAGCGGAGAGAGATCAGGCGCAGGACCGACAGCTTTACGTGCTATCCAAGGCACAGGGGTGATACTCCACCAACTTCCCAACTCCGGGCTAGTAATGAAAATTTATTGTCAGAAAAACCCAATTCTTGATTATGGCCCGACCCGGGACATCGTCGGCCGCAGTTGAACATGCTAACCACTGACCCCCTGGAAGCTCCACCAGGGATGGCGCGTCCCTCTCTCTCTCTGCGTCGTATTTCTCATTACCGAGGGTCGTGACCCCATTCCGTTAATCACATAATGGTAGGAGTTCTCTTGGGATAATAATGCGTTGGGTTCCCACTTCCCACGTCCTTCCGCATACGACTCTATTTAGATTTTTGAGAATTTTGACGACCTACGTGGCGCAGTATTGAGCGCTGTTGTCTTAACGTGTTGTCTCGGGTTCGAACCCCGGCGGGAACAATTTGGGAATTTATAATTTCAGAATTTTCCCTGGTCTGGCCAGATGGGAGGTCTCAGCCGTGGTTAGTTACCACCCTACCGGCAAAGCTAGATTTAGCGTTCCGGTACTATGCCGTGTAGAAACGAAGGGGTATGGGATTAATGTAACTGCCATGCCCCTAATAACCTATTAGTAGCCCGCTACCATCTTAGACTGCATCATCACTTACCATCAAGTGAGATCGCAATCAACAGCTAACTTGTAATGGATAAATATAAAAGAGTGTGCTTTACCACATGACTGAAGTAAAACTTCTTTAGCTCCTAAGTGAAACATACATAATATATTATACGAAACGTAGGTGACGTAACTGGCTATGAGAGAAAGAGAGAAAGAAATTGTCCTCGCACCACTCTCCCTTGCCCCTAGAGTAATATTTGAAACGTAACTCTCTCTCTTTCTATCTTCACTAACTTATATCACCCTCTCAACTTTCGTTCGCCTCGCCCGATCACACTTTTCGTAACGCTCTCTTCACGCATTCACCAGCTTACTCCCCAAGTCAAGAAGTTTTACTTCAAAAAAAAAATAGCAGTCATAGGGACTGCCGAGTGCCGATAGAAGTGAAAACGTTTTGTTTTTTTAATTTTTAATTTTAATTAAAATTAAAATATAAACCTTAACACTAAGCCATTAAAGTTTAATTTCGAATGTAGTATATTTATATACTCGCGAGCATGTCGCTGTTCGCGAGCATGTCGGTCACGCGAATCTAAATTTTTACCCCCTACCAAAACGTGCTCAACGTGCCTAAAGAAGTTTTCACTTCAAAAAATGCAGGGGCGTGCACGTTACATGACGTGACGCGCACGTTCGCGTATTGCCGCGTTTCGGAGGCCGATTGTGAAACGCAGAACCTTCACCGACTTGCGCCGCGCACCCTTGACCGTGCCGTTTCGTCGTTGCGACACGGATCTACTACAGTTTCGGTGCTCTTTGATAATATAACCTCTTCATCTTCTTGCACTGTTAGCCACGGCGGTTTCCCCATACAATCGTGTTTATCTGCAGTTGTCTCCG
The DNA here is from genome assembly GCA_923060345.2 of Erebia aethiops. Lineage (NCBI taxonomy): Eukaryota > Metazoa > Arthropoda > Insecta > Lepidoptera > Nymphalidae > Erebia > Erebia aethiops. Next base: position 1,143,568 of record OV281084.1, on the reverse strand, counting down.
TGGATAATAATTACCTGGATGACCGAGCTTTGCTTGGTATTTTTTTTTTGGTATATCGTTTTATATGGAAATTATATTTAGTTAAATAATAAATTATATATTATTGCAAATTTCTAGAGGATACTTGAAGAACAAAGACCAAAAAGCTCTCCTGGCACATTTATTTGCCTGAACATGATAAAAGTATTACAGCAACAAATAAAATCACACAAGAACGACACGCGACGACATGACAAGGGAGAGGGCCTGGCAGCAGCGCGCGCATCCTTTTATAAGCTCGTCCCTGACGCAGCACCATTGTTTTGAAATTCATTCCATACTTGAATCATGTTTTCTTCTTCACAAATGAGTATTACCTACTGTGGACAGAAGGAAGGAGTATTATATGGAGCTTCTGCAATAATATATATATTTTTTAATAAAATATCTATCTATATATATAAAAATGAAACCCGTTTTCCTTGGTCACGGCATCACGCGTGAATGGCTGGACCGATTTCACTAATTCTTTTTTTGTTGTATTTGTTATTATTAGGAGAAGGTTCTTACGGAAAAAAATATTAAGAAAATCTCTCAGAAATATTGAAAAATATACATTTAATTTTGCATACTAAGGCGGTACGAAGTTCGCCGGGTCAGCTAGTATATTTAAAAAAAGGAAAAAAAAATAATCGGACTGGAGATATCTGGACTCGAACCGGGGTCTTCTGGTTTCGGGACCGCCCGATGTCCCATGAGCTATTATAACCGTGTGGATGGTGGCGAAATTTAGGTACCTTCATATTCTAATGATATTGTAGCAATTTTTCACTGCCTGAAAATCTTTGGAGCCGTTTCCGAGATTCGGATATTTATAATTTTTTTTATTTAGGATTATTTAGATAAGGTATTAGACCGAGAAAATATTTTTGCAACATAACATCCATAATAATATGTGGTCAGTGTCATGTCCCTATATTTAGTTTTTTCAATAAATTAATGATTTTAAGAACAAGGAACCTTCAAAAATGGCTCAGTTTGCCATCATCCGACATCCCGCAAATAATTTTGACAAATAACACCTATTGTTATTATGTTTCGGGCGAAAGACTGGCTTCCCATAGCACAGGGAATCCTAGTTTGGGGGCCAGGAACTTAGCTAGACACTGTTTCTGTGCTTTACATTACAACATAGCTTTTCTTGTTTAAGATACCTCTGACAAAAATTTATGACCTATTTACCCATTGATGCAGAGATCTCGTTACGCTCGGGCAACTTTTAAAAAAAATTGCCAACTTCCAGGTTCTAGTATGGACAACATTTGCCATTTCTTTTGCCTGACGTAGAGTTCTCTGACATTAAGTTTCGTACATGAACTATGATACCACTACAGCCCATTAACGTCCCACTGCTGGGCACAGGCCTCCACTCTCATAGGAGGGAAGGAATTAGAGCTTAGACCCACCACGCTGCTCCAATGCGGGTTGGCCGGCTTTAACGACTATTATCATGTTAGTAATAATAACCGGGAACGACGGCTTAACGTGCTCTCCGAGGCACGGGGGTGACACACCGCCACCTTCCTAACTCCGGGCTATAGTACTGATAATTTCTAGTCAGAAAAACCCAATACTCCCGGGACTCGAACCTGGGACCTCGTCGGCCGCAGTCGAACATGCCAACCACTAGACCAACGAGGCAGTACAATGATACAACCATGCAATTACAATACGCAAAATTAAAGGGGATTTCCGCGAGGCAGGAAATGATTCGTTTTCCGACTTCGAATCACTTGGGGGGAGTTCCGCGAATTACAAAAGATTGACCTCCGATACGACGCCGGTATTTAATTCGCGGTAAATCTGTACTTACCCAGGTAGTAGGTATTTAGTTATTATACAAGGCAACGCTTTTTCCGGACTTTAACCACAAAATATTTAATTTTAACCACGGCAATAATTAACAAAGAATACCTGCATTAGTAATATTATATATTTATGCGAAAATGTGTCTTGTCTGTCTGCTACACTTTCCCGGCCCGTGTTTGCAACCGATTTTGACGGGTACAGTGACAGGTTGTATCCCGGCTACTTTTTTTCCCAAAAAAATTGAGTTCCCGCGGGAGTTAAAAATCAATCCTAAATCTATTTATGGGCCTTTCAAAGTTTCATTTCCCGATGGTAATTCTACAGTAGACAAAAAGAGCCTTCTGACGCTCCGACTAATAATCTAATTTACCAAATTTGTTTATTGGTATATTGGTATGTCCTTCCTTCACGCCGCAACAGAGCAATGGATCGACGTGATTATTTGCATGGGTATAGCTGTTGAGCTGTTGAGGTCCTGGAGAGTGACATGGACTACTTTTCTGTCCCGGAAATTTAAGGAGTTCCCTCGGAAGTTAAAAATCAATCCTAAATCTATTTATGGGCCTTTCAAAGTTTCATTTCTCGATGGTAACTCTACAGTAGACAATAACCCTGTGCGTTCCGCAGTCGGGTAAAAAGAGCCTTCTCCCGCTCTCGGATAAAAGAAGAGAGACAATCGCTTTACAGCCAAGGCGACGTTGAGACAAAGACGTGGGCTGGGCCATTGTGTGAACGAACATTGGTAATGGAAGGGGTGGGGGACACGTTAAAAGGAATGATTGTTACCCGTATCAGCGGCATGGTAGTTTTTCTACGTCCGTAGTCAGTGTCATTCGCATAGCAATAGATGGTACTGTCACAGCGTAAGTATATATTCATACAGTGGGTCGACGCCCATACATATGACAGACCCGGCTGCCGGGACTGTTGTTGCCCCTTGAGGTACGGTTTCCTAAGAATTTGTTTATAATGAAATTTTTTTTTTATCCACTACAAGCTAGCCCTTGACTACGATCTCACCTGATGGTAAGTGATGATGCTAACCTGTTAGGGGCATGGCAGTTATATTAAACTCATACCCCTTCGGTTTCTACACGACATCGTACCGGAACGCTAAATCGCTTGGCGGGACGTCTTTGCCGGTAGGGTGGTAACTAGCCACGGCCGAAGCCTCCCACCAGGCCAGACCAGGAAAAATTCAGAAATTATAAAAATTGACCCTACCGGGGATAGAACCCAGGATCTCCGCACGTTAAGGCAACAGCGCTACACACTGCGCCACGGAGGCCGTCAAAATTCTGCCAGTTTCCTCCGTTACGACTTATCCCGCAGCGTTGCTCTGTCTAGCTAGACCCGTTCATCGTACGACTGATAGGAAAGAACGTATCTCCTCATACTGTTATGCAACCTGTCATTCATATGCAGTATGAACAGTGTAGGCGATAACACTGAGCCCTGTGGAGCGCACTGATTTGCTTTGGTGCGAACAAAAACCTTTGATGCTTTGATGATTAAGCAAGTTATCGATCTAATTGCACGACTTCTCTGGTAGTCATAAGTTGGTAGTTTTGATAGAATTACTCTATGCTAAACCCGATCAAAAGCTTTTGCGAAATCAAGACTAGCGTATTCAAACTTGGAAGACTGTTATATGTAATAACAACTTTTAGATACCGCGATGGAACCGTTACCATCGCCATGGCGAAACAAAAATGTGATTAGATTAGGTCTTTGTTACTCAAGCAAATACTGCTGGCGTGCAATCTTCCCCCCAATTATTGTGTAAGAAATCGTAATCGTAAAAGTTTGTCAAACGTTTAACTCGGACTGTTTTTAAGGAGTTCATAGATGCCTGCACGTCAAAAAGAATGTATGGACTCCCTAAACAGTTCGAGTAATACGTTTTAAGCTTTCAAATGATTGTTTAGATAATTTGGCCTCAGATTGATCTATTCTCCGCTTTAGTGGAATCCGGGTCTCAAGACTTGTACCTAACCGTCTTCGATGTGCGCGCGGTCTAAGCGCGTGACTCGCGATTCCGTCACTTTCGAAACGAAAGGGAAAAGAAGATGTGACGAAACAGAAATTACCAAACATGATTTCAACAACACCTCTCTTGTATTACTTTTTAACAACCTATATAGGCTATATTATGGTCTTATAAGTTGGTCCAATTCATGCAAGGCTATTGAACAATTAGATAATTCCAAGTTGGGTATTTCACAACTAGTCAAATCAGCAACTTTCAAACGTCAAAAGTCAAAACGTGTGCTTAGTATTGGAATTTGTATGGAATACTGAATTATGACGTCATCAAAGTTCGACGCACTTTTTTTACTTTAATCAATAGTTTAAACTGGTTATTCAACATAAAAACTAACAAGGGACGTGCACGTGGATATTTTGGGAGACACTTTTCGGAGATTCTCTATTAGGTAAGTAAAATAATTTATTGGAATACTCGTAGTTGTCAAATACCCAATTGTTGACAATTCTGTAATGAGATTGTATAGCGTGTAAGGACATAGGCTACTTTTTCTCTCGGAAAATTAGAGTTCCCACGTGTTCCCACCAAAAAATCTAAATCTACGTGGACGGCCGCGGGTTTCATCTAGTTGTTACATAACTCGGTATGTATTTTTCGCCAAAAAACTGGGTATACTTAACAAGGTCAAGCAGTACTTCACACCACGCCAACTGGTTACCCTTTATCAAGCCCAAGTTCGGTCGTGCATGGACAAAGAGCATAAAGAACCAGGCTCTTTGTGCATGGAGTACTGCAGTCACCTTTATGGTGGCTCCGCTGAGTATCAGCTGGCGGCTCTTGACGCCGGAGATCGTCGAGCTAGGAGATTGATTGGCGAAAATTCACCTCTTCTGGCGAAACTCCAAACATTGGATCACCGCCGAAAGGTAGCCGGCCATCGGTATTCTATAGGATATATTTCGGTGAGTGCGCTCAGGAGCTTTTCGATCTTGTACCTCCTTCACCTTTCTACCATCATACCGCAAGACGCCGTGCGAGTTTCCACCCCTATGTCGTCAACGTTCCATCCACACGTACGAACTGCTTTGCGTCTTCATTCCTTATTCGCATGGCTAGGGTCTGGGACACTCTACCAAAAACTGTGTTTCCAACCAATTACAATCTTTAAATCAAGAGTGAATAGGCATGTTCTAGGCAAGCGCGTCCCATCTTAGGCCACATCATCACTTCCCATCAGGTGTGACCGTGGTCAAGCGTAAGCCTATAATGAATAAAAAAAAAATGTATTGTGTTAAGCATTTGTTACTCATAATAAAGAATACATTTAATATTCTACTGCTGAACTATTTTATTAGGAACGAATAGGTTTTTGCATCTTAAGTTTATAACTACTGCTCGTGTCACCTAAACATCAATATTAATTAGATCTCTACAATAAACTGTCAAATTAAAACGTACTCTGTTCTGCCATAGCTAAAGTTTAAAATATAACGAGTTACGCTATGTAGCTAAGTACATAAATTCGTTCTCATGTATTCTATTTACCAACGGCTATACTTCAGAGTAAAGTGAACTCTAAAGCAATTAAGTTGCTATTCAGCTATTGACACGACCATTCCAAGTTGCTATTGTTTCACTATCTTAACACATCCAAGGAAAACTAGACTATACAACAACTGTTATTAAAGTTGAAATTCAACTGCAGTTCCATAGAACAAGTCTATTACGAAACGTTGAGGTAAAATATACTATATTGTGCTTGTTTTAAAGTAGTATTTCCAATGGGTACGGATATATAGGTGAAGCGTGCTATATAGCCGAGCGACCGGGGTTTACAAACAAGGCGTGACGTCACGTTCACACGTGCCTGCGTGCGCACGTGCGAACGTTCGCACGTTACGCGTTACGTTCATTTGTTACGCCATCTTGTTACCTACGTACCTAGACTTACTTAACTTCGTTGGTCTAGCCCCCCTATTATCTAACTCTATTGAGATCACTGACATATTTTTTATCCATTGAAGGTTTGCTATGAAAATGTTATTTTTATTTCACAGCAAACCTTCAGTGGATAGAAAATATGACAGTGGATTTCATTTTTTGATAGCCACTGAAATATAGGACTTCAGGCACCCTAGGGTTTGTCAAATTTTGTATTATAATAAATTGTGTGTGTCAGCTACGGCCTCCGACGCACGACTGGAGACTCTTTACGAAAGATTATATATAAAATATATAGATTAGTATGTTCTTAAATGAGGGTAAATAAGCGCATTTTTTTATATTACTGAAAGCATGATTGATATATTTATTTATATTTAGTAATTATATAATATATATTCATCAAAATACATTACATAGTCATGGAAACATAGTCGTTTTAACGTAGCGGAGAAAGTTTGATTTTACTCCCCATACATTTTATACCCCGGGCTTATATTTTATGAAAATCGATTCTAAAGGAGGTAAACTCCAATAAATAGCAGGATGCCGTTTGCATATAAATGAATGAAATTTATTTTCTGAATATGAGTATGTACAGATGTTTACAATGTTAAGGCGTACTTCATATTCTACTATTTAGCATGCAAATATTTAATTAATATAAGTACTCATTAGGAATAAAATTATATTTTCATATAACCTGCATTGAAAGTGCGAGTTTCAATGCCTGTTGAGCCACCTGAAAGTAGTCAATTTCAGAAGAATACGTCATGCAGCGGGTATGACGTAGCAGCCCTCCTTTCAATCCTGTCAGAGTATCTTTTGTATATTTCAAACCTTTTTAATTGTCATTTTACCCATCAACTAAACTGACAGATATATTTGTACAACCTAGCAAGTGAAATAAATAAGAAATACAATAAAACTCGCACTTTATCGCATATTATATTCATGCAGAATAAATATGTAACACGATTTCAGACAAGGGTGAAGTTGTCTGCCTGAGCGAAGCGAGGGCTGGCATCACCCGATGCACGCAATATACTATTAAAAATTATTCCAATGAAATTATGAGATCTGAAGTCTGAACATATGATTACGATTACACAAAAAAAATAACGTCTAGATTAAAATAACATTCAATAGTTGTAGTCTGTCTCACTCTGGGACCTAGGACCTACACCCTAACAGGTTGGCTCGCTAAGTGGAATAAAAAGAAACTCAGCCATCACTCCATATCAGCAAAAACTGTACAATCACAATTGTCAAACACGTTTCAAACTCTATCGCACATGTATCAAAGTATATTTTTGCACGTACCTGCTCAGGCTTGTACCCCAAACGGACGGGGTTCGTTGACCGATCTCCCCTATTGTTGACGTCAGGGAAGGTTTTAGAGGCTGCGCTGTGTTTTGGAGTTTACATTGTACTGTGCGTTTGATAAGCCACAGTCCACCACGCTGGCCAAGTGCGGACTGACAGATTTCATACACCTTTGACAACATTATAGAGAACACTCAAACATGGCGTTAGACTACTTCTATTAGGCCACCAGTCACCACATTTACCGAGTGAGGATTGACTATTGACAGACTTCACACACCTTTATAAATCTAGGCATTCAGGTTTCCTCACAATGTTTTCCGTCACGGCTTGAAACAAGTGATATTTAATTACGGACAAGAATCGAACCCGCAACGCCGATAAGAAGGCCGAGCATCTATAGTCTATAGTTCTATACCTAAAGGAATTAAGCCACAGATGAAATAAAACTTGCCTAGGTCATCCTATCACCGGTTCTGTGTCATACTAATATTATAAATGCGAAAGTATGTTTGTTTGTCCTTCAATCACGCCGCAACAGAGCAACGGATCTGCGTGATATTTTGCATAGTTGAGGAACTGGAGAGTGACATAGGCTACTTTTATCCCGGAAAATTTAGTTGTTCCCGTGGGAATTTAAAAAAAGGAAGGCGAAGTCACGGGCATTAGCTAGTTCTCTATGGGCTTATTTAATATTTTCCTGTTAGATACAAGACACTGCAATTATACATATAATATGTGAACCCAGCGTTACTTTGTAGTGAAGATAGTGTGACGCATATGACAAAAGATTCGCCATTCTATCCTCGACCTTGTGTCGTGCGCAGAAGGTCGAAATCCGCACGCGAGGTTACGCCCGCACCGCTGTCCGCCCTGCCGCGTCCGGGGTTTCAGTTTACTCATCTATTTAGTACTTTGTACGATAGCTAGGTATAAGTACTAAAAACAAAGTTCATTTTTAGGGTACCGTACCCAAAGGGCGCCAACTGCCAAGTGCCAACGGAACCCTAATAAACCATTTAACTTTTCCTGGTGGGCTGCCGCCGTGGCTAGTTACCACTTACCACCCTACCGGCAAAGACGTACCGCTAAGCGATTTAGCGTTTCGGTACGATGCCGTGTAGAAACCGACTAGGGGTATGTGTGTAATATTACTGCCTAGCAGATAATACAGCATGTTTGACTGCGGCTCACGAGGTCCTGGGTTCGAGTCCCGGGTCGGGCCATTATAAGTGTTGGGTTTTTCTGACGAGAAATTCCCAGTACTAGCCTGGAGTTAGGAAGTTGGCGGTGTTTCACCCCCGTGCCTCGGAGAGCACGTTAAGCCGTCGGTCCCGGTTATTATCACTAACATAATAATAGTCGTTAAAGCCCGCCAACCCGCATTGGAGCAGCGTGGTTTGAGTTCTAATACCCTCTCTCCTATGAGAGTTTAGGCCTGTGCCCAGCAGTGGGACAATGGGCTGTAGTAGTGGTGGCTTATGAATACAATATCATACAACTTAAGGAACGTGATTTTGGAGTGCTTCTCTATTTTAATACCCAGATTTTAGAGCTGTCATTTTAGTTTAGTTTATACCTAGGTTGTGTTAAACAGGCTTGGCCACAATGTCAGACAATCAGATGTGTATCGGCTTACCTGTAGGTGTCAAACTTCGGTCCTAGGTCTACTGGTACACTGTAAAGGTAAAATGACATTCACCGGCCGCGAGGATCGAACCTCGGACCAGTTCCGTGACCCGCTGCGGTGATGTAAGCGCGGTGAAAGCATGCACCAACTAACTGAACAACTAAAAGAGAAACCGCTTCAATACATAAAGTAACTAGCTGCAAAATGATTTTTAGGGTTCCGTACCAAAATGGAAATTAAATAATTTGTCAAGTGCGTGTCAGATGACATATTCACGGTTCCTAAATTTAAAAAAAATTGGCAGTCTGCCGATGCCCGATAGAAGTGAAAACGAATATTTAAAATATTAAAAAAAATTCAAATATAAACCTTAAAACTAAGGCATAAAGTGTAATTACGAATGTAGTATATTTATAACTAAGACTTTCTTAATAACGCGAGAATGGGGCAGCGAGGTGTCGGTGACGCGAATCCACAATTTTACCCCCTACTGAAAAGAGCTCAACGTGCTCAAAGAAGTTTTCACTTCAAAAATCTAACTAGATCCATATAGTTACTAGTTGCTTACATAATGATATTAAATAGGGACTACATACTCGTATTTCAGCCGTTTGAATTATCAGTTCTTTTCTAGTTGATGGTAGTTAGGATGTAAGCAAATTCCATAGGTCTGATAGTTTCGAAACTTGGTGTCCTGAACCTGTACGGAACCCTTCATGTGTTAGTCCGACTCGCACTTGGACATTTTTTTAATTCATAGTGTAAAATTGTTTCGAGTCTCGAAGACGCTCAACGTGGCCGCGTCGCTCTTGTGGTAAAGAACCAGGGGGCTCACTGTGATCTCTATATAGCAGTATTATTTTAATATTGTTGACGCACTTGTTTCAGAAATGTAATCCTTAATTTAGGGACGTCAAGGTACGTCATATAAATCTGAAATTTTAAATGAATACTGCTATCTATGCTTGCTAATATTATAAGTGTGAAAGTTTGGATGGATGGATGTATGGATGGATGGATGTTTGTTACTCAATCACACCCCAACGGCTGAACGGATCTGGATGAAATTTGGCATAGAGATAGATTATAGTCTGGAATAACACATAGGCTACTTTTTATCCCGGAAAATTAAAGAGTTCCCGCGAGAACAAAACCTCAATCCACGCAGACGAAGTCGCGGACATCTTGACGACCTTCGTGGCGCAGTGTGTAGCGCTGTTGCCTTAACGTGCAGAGGTCCCGGGTTCGATCCCCGGCAGGGTCAATTTGGGAATTTATAATATCAGAATTTTCCCTGGTCTGGCCTGGTGGGAGGCTTCGGCCGTGGCTAGTTACCACCCTACCAGCAAAGACGTGCAGCCAAGCGATTAAGCGTTCCGGTACGATGCCGCGTAGAAATCGAATAGGGGAATGGGTTTAATATAACTGCCATGCCCCCAACAGGTTAGCCCGCTACCATCTTAGACTGCATCATCACTTACCATCAGGTGAGATCGCAGTCAAGGGCTAACTTGTAGTGGATAAAAAAAAATCAGCTAGTAAGTATATAAGCCATGGAAATATTGCACCACAGGCCTTGTGCGTGACGCAACGCGTGTGACGTCACTGCGCCGCCTTCGGTTCTTTGTCTTCTCGTCGGCTGTATTCTTTGTTCGCGATAATACAGTAGGTAGTGCCTGGTATAATACCCAGTATAGTATATACTAGAGGCAGTATACAATATACACGTGCGAAAGAGCATAATACAACAATGACTTTAATTGTCCTTACTTGCAAGTTGCATTTGTAATCAAGTCCCACTAGTCGTAAAGTACCTATATTCTGTCCAACCATTTATTTTACTTTTTACTTATGCACGCCTATGAAGTTTCATAATTACTGTCAGTCAACCGTCGACAAAAAATGCAATACTTCATAGACGCATATTGTTATTTACAATAGTGACGCGACGAGCCCTTTTATCTGATATTTCGTAACTTGTATATGTCATCGTACGATTGTAAAAACCGTTAGATTGTAATCTAACTAGCGATATTGTAAACTGTCGACAGATTACAATTTAACGCATAATTTTTCGGTAGATTGTAATTTGTTAGGTTAGGTATATTAACCCGATAAAACCTAACCTAACCTAACCTACAAGAAAGAGACAAGAAAACGTAAATACCTACAATGAATATTTCAAAAATTGACACTCAGAACATTGAACGGTTCCCAATCTGTCGACAGTTTACAATATCGCTAGTTAGATTACAATCTAACGGTTTTTACAATCTTACAGTGACATATATACTCGTCTAGTAATAATTAAAAGTACGACTTTCTTTTTCAAAATTATCACGGAACTTCAACGCTAGCTTCCTTGATAGTCCTTTAAGCACCATACATCTTTGGCGATGGCTGTCGGGTCGTGTGCTATCGGTAAGATTTTTTTTAAATTTGCGTATTTCGCTTGTTCCAGCGATGGCAGCAGTGGAGGCAGCCCGAAGGAGGCGTGCGTGGCCAACTCGCCCCCTCCCGCGCCCACCAAGCGGCACCCCCCCCACCACGAGCAGAGGAGGATGAGCGTTGGTCAGTATCCGAGGCACCGATGCGTTCTTTATGAGACCCAGGGGGTTTTAGTAGGTACAAATCCTACGTAACCCGACTTCTTCCCCCAGGTGTTGGGTATCTTAGGAGGATTTCCCCCTCGAAAAAAAAGGTCAGTATCCGAGGCACCGATGAGTTCTTTATGAGATCTCGCAACCTCCCAATGTAGGCGAATGATGGCCACCGAGGGGGTTTTGGTAGGTACAAATCCTACGTAACCCGACTTCTCGCCCCCACAACTTCTTAGGAAGATTTCCCTTCTGTAAAAACAAAGTTCAGTTATCGAAAGTGTGATTGATTAGGCAAAGTGGGATAGCGATAGGTAGGTATGAGGAGTGCTTGCTCCATACTTTATACGAGTAGATCTTCGTGAGTACAGCTAATAAGGTTAATAAACCCCACTGGCATCAAACCCTAAGAAACCGTCAAAGCCTTTGTTTTTTGAATCATATTAGCGAGAGTGCAATGCTGCGTTGTGCCTGTACCAAAGAATATGTAACTAACTAGTGAAGTAACTAGAAGTGTACTACGTCACAGAAGTTGCACTCGTTTAATTTTGATTAAAAACGCCCTTATATCAGCCTCCTCGTAGTCTAAGGCACCCTAATTCAAAATAAATTGGTTTATTTGAATAAAAAAATTGAAATTTAACAACTAAGCAGTGAGCATTCCTCTCAAACCGTAGTCCACCACACTGGGCAACTTTTAAACAAACATCCTTCCATCCATTTGTCCATCCATCCGTCCTTCCATCCATTTGTCCATCCATCCGTCCATCTAAACTTTCGCATTTAATATTAGTATACAATATAGATGACCAAGCCTTTAAAGGTCTAAACTCTAAAGTCTAAAATACATAGTAATAAAGGCCGCAAAGCGGAAGTATTGCTAGGGTTTCATTTAATCTAGCAGGTATAAGTCCAGCTTAGCGGTTAATTAACAGACAAAAACCACAAAATGTATAATGTATTATAACAACACTAGCTGGTGCCCGCGACTTTGTCCGCCTGGAGTAAGTTTGTTTAACTCTCACGGGGTCTCTTGAATTTTTCGAGATAAAAAGCATAGGTATGTACTCGGGATACAACCTATCTCTGTAACAAATTTTATCAATATCGGTTGATAAGATGGACAGTAAAAACGTAGCAGACAGATATACGGACAGGGTCTCTATAATCAGGGTTATAAGGGTGCCTGTCTATTGAAGCGGAGCGGAGATGTGTCGGGCGGACCAATCGGGTTGTTGATATGATGAACTGAACTTTTATCAGATGTAATGACTTTTTTTTTTTTTTAATTTAAGTACTCAATTTTATCCGATTTAATTGATTTGGTTTCATTCACTTGGTTAAAGTATTAATGAACTAGCTAATGCCCGCGACTTCGTACGCGTGGATCGAGGTTTTGTGGTTCCCGCGGGAACTCTTTAATTTTCCGGGATAAAAAGTAGCCTATGTGTTATTCCAGACTATAATCTATCTCTGTGCCAAATTTCATCCAGATCTGTTCAGCCGTTGGGGCGTGATTGAGTAACAAACATCCATCCATCCATACCGACATCCATACATCCAAACTTTCGCATCTATCTATATATCTATTATATAAAAATGAAACCCGTTTTCCTTGGTCACGGCATCACGCGTGAATGGCTGGACCGATTTCACTAATTCTTTTTTTGTTGTATTTGTTATTATTAGGAGAAGGTTCTTACGGAAAAAAATATTAAGAAAATCTCTCAGAAATATTGAAAAATATACATTTAATTTTGCATACTAAGGCGGTACGAAGTTCGCCGGGTCAGCTAGTATATGTATAAAAATGAAACCCGTTTTCCTTGGTCACGGCATCACGCGTGAATGGCTGGACCGATTTCACTAATTCTTTTTTTGTTGTATTTGTTATTATTAGGAGAAGGTTCTTACGGAAAAAAATATTAAGAAAATCTCTCAGAAATATTGAAAAATATACATTTAATTTTGCATACTAAGGCGGTACGAAGTTCGCCGGGTCAGCTAGTTTATAATATTAGTAAGATAGCTGATGCCCGCGACTTTGTCCGCGCGTTGTAACTAACTAATTTTTCCATATTTTCTCACCGTATAAACCTTCCCTGGACTACGACAAACATTTCAAAACCAAAATCAGCTAAATCGGCCCAGCCGTTCTCGAGTTTTAGCGAGACAAACAAACAGCAATTGATTTTTATAAATATAGAAGATTTAGATTTAAAATATTGCATGCCGTGAGGTGAAATTTGGCCGGACGCTTAATTATTATAATTTAGAATGAGATGACTCTGTACCCGCAATAAAATTGATTGATCAATTGATTGATTGAGATAATAATGTGTGTACAGGCGGGGGTGCGGGCGGCTCGCGTCGCGCCGAGCGTCGTACTGCCGGCCCCTCAGAACGACGGAGAACAGGTATTTTGACTTAACACTTGTGTCGGGAATCAAACCCGCGTCCTCTTGTGAGGTCCGTCCCAAAAGTCTCTTGGTGTCGTGCAGTGAAAAATGTAGTGTACCTACTAAACTAAATTTCGCCGAAAAATATGTCTACCGTGCCATCAATCGACGCAGGCCCTAAGTTTCGACTGACTGACTGATCTATCAACGCACAGCTCAAACCACTGGACGGATCGGGCTGAAATTTGGCATACGGGATTTATGAAAATTCCTAAGGGGCTAAAATACGGCTTTGAAATTTGTATATACTTGTAAAACTGTTTCACATTGCACCAAGCAAGGCAAACTATGCAGAAAATACATTTATAAAAAGATGTTGCAAGCAGTATAACCAGTCGTTTTCTGATAAAGACATTTTTCATCTGTCTCTCCCTAAGTATAAGGTGAGTATTAAGATAGTTTGGTATAAACCAACTAGCCTATCATTTTTTCTCTTTTTAATCAGTATGTTTTAGTATGTTTTTCTTTCTCTCTGTTCTAATTTAAAGTAAATATAATAATAAATTTAGTTTTCGGCTAGCGGCTATACCCAACTAATTTATTTATTTATTTGTTTACATCAGGCAACAAAAAATAAATAATGTATTCATTTGAAATTTTTTTTATACAATATGTGCTAAATAACATTGAAAACTGTTATGGTCTATGTGTAATGCTATATTTTACTTACCTATTGTATGTTATGTTACTGTATGTTCTTCAAAATAAAAAATAAAATAAAATAAAAATAAAATATATCTTTAAACAAATGAACCTAACGCGAGCGAAGCCGCGGGCAAAAGCAAGTTTACTATATTAAGGCGCCGTGAGCTCACGAGATTAAAACACAGGCGCGCGGGGGTGAAATCGAGCAAACGCATGTTGCAAAAAATGCATGAAATAATTTATAAAGAAAATAATATTTACTTTTCAATACAAATGAATCTGACAATGTGTTTGATTTAGAAACATGAATTTTATCTTATACTAGTTGACCCGGCGAACTTCGTACCGCCTTAGTATTAGTATGCAAAATTAAATGTATATTTTTCAATATTTCTGCGAGATTTTCTTAATATTTTTTTCCGTAAGAACCTTCTCCTAATAATAACAAATACAACAAAAAAAGAATTAGTGAAATCGGTCCAGCCATTCACGCGTGATGCCGTGACCAAGGAAAACGGGTTTCATTTTTATATATATAGATTTCTAGAGCTAATTATTGGTTTCAATAAGGAGAAAAATACCTTTAAAAGGTAAATTAAGAGGTATGTTTTTTTTTAAATAAATTTCAATGCAGATATATTTTTTAAATTGTGTTTTGAGATGAGTCAATGGCTGCTCAATGGTCTTGAAAACAGCACATTATTTTTACAAGCATACATTATGTCACCGTTTGATTTATACACTGCTTTTAAAACCCCCTTTTTACGCTACAAGGGCCTTAATAGAGTGTTCCCTCTTCCAGATTTACGCGTCAGCCCTGGCGCGGGGGCGGGGCCTTCAGCGGAGTCGCCGCATCTTCATCACGCCCCACACCACCACCACATGGTAAGATCACCACAGAATCGATACTACGATAATAAATGCGAAAGTGTGTCTGTCTGTCTTTTACACTTTCACGGCCATCTGTTTAATCGATTTTGATGAAATTTGGTACACGGATACGTTGTGTCCCGGGGAAGGACATAGGCATACTTTTAATCTCGGAAAATGAAGGTGTTCCCGCGGGAATAAAAAACTAATCCGCGCCAACGAAGTCGCGGGCATCATCTGGTACTTAATAGTACCTTTCAGGGACAGAAGAATCGCTCCGCAAAGACGTTTAAATAAATAGCGACTCTTGATACGACGTATTTAAGCGCAATTTAGGTCGCACAGCGCTCTTTCGCTTAACTCTTAAGTTAATGTAATTTTTTTTTTATCCACTACAAGCTAGTCCTTGTCTGCGATCACACCTGATGGTAAGTGAGGATGCAGTCTAAGATGGTAGCGGGCTAACCTGTTAGGGGCATGGCAGTTATATTAAACCCACACCCCTTCGGTTTCTACACGGCATCGTACCGGAACGCTAAATTGCCTGGCGGCACTTCTTTGCCGGTAGGGTGGTAACTAGCCACGGCTGAAGCCTCCCACCAGGCAAATATTTTTTTAGTGCCGTCGGCGGGTCGCGCCCCCGCCCTAGGCTTATATCTTGGGGTCACGTGACCAAGTGAGCCAGGCCAATCGTCCTTTTTGAAGTGAAACTTTTAATTGGAGGTCTCTCATAAGAAAAGTCAGAGGCACTCAGCAGGCGATGGAGAAAGCTATGCTCGGAGTTTCTTTAGTGATCCAATCGAAATGAGGAGATCCGCACTACAATGCAAGAGTTTTTTTTAAAATATATTTATTAACCACACCTTTGATAACATTTGAGGCATGTTTCGTCCCAATGTTTTCTTACACCCTTTTAGGCTCATACTGCTTTCCTAGAAAGATGTAAGATCTCTAGACAGGCATACCCTATATTGCATGTTTGGTTTATAGGAAATTTATTTTTCAGGACACAAACCCCCTAGAAGGCGCAGCACCTATAGTGGAATCCGTAGTGAGTGGGGCTGGTTCGTCAGACGGCGAACTGTCCAGCAAACCAGGCGACAGCCCCACTAGGAAGCGGAGACGGATCTCGAGGCATCTGTCCTCAGGTCAGTAACCACCAGACGTGACATCCCATTTGCACATACATAACCTCCTTGAATCCATAATGTCCTGGTAACCAAAAGTCAATCATTATCATTTCAACAGCTTATAGGTAGACCTGCTCATTCATAATATCTACTTTACGCTGTCCCACTCCAACTAACAAATTAGAGCGAGAGGTCGGACACCAGTGTTGCTGATCTCTCGATTTCGCTCGGCAGTTGAAGTGGGATGGCGATAAATGGGATTGGCTTCAAATAGGTAGTTAAAGTGTGCACTCCATGTACTTATTAAACCTTCGTGTTTAATCCCACTTGCACGTACATAACCTCTTTGAATCCATGATTTCCTGGTAACCAAAGGTAAATCATCATAATTCTAGCAGCTTATAGTTAAAGATGGAGTGCTTTCTCATAATATCTACTTGAAGCGGATATATTGCTATCCACCTTCAACTAGTAAATTAGAGCTAGACGACACCACTGGTGTCGGATCTCTCGCTTTCGCTCGGCAGCTGAAGTGAGATAGCGCTAAATGGGATTGGCTTCAAACAGGTATCTAGAGTGCGCACTCCATTTACCATGTATATATACCTTTGTATTTGGTCCCACTTGCACATACATACAACCTTCAATCCATGATTTCCTGGTTACCAAGGGTAAATTATCATCATTTCAACCCATTTCCGGCTCAACACCCTGAGTACGAGTTTCCTCCCAGAATGAAAAGGGTTTGGCCATAGTCCACCACGCTGGCTAATTTCGGATTGACAGACTTATTATGAGGAACTGTCGGGCATGCAGGTTTCTTCACGATGTTTTCCTTCACCGTTTGAAACAAGAGATTCACCGAAGCAAGAGACATTTAATTTCTTAAAACTCACGTAACTCCGAAAAGCTAGTACCCGGGGATCAAACCCACCATATATGGGTGTCTAAACTCTAAACCACTAGGCTATCATCGCTTCAAGGGTAAATAGCTGATATTAAATTACTACCACGACTTTTTACAGGGTAGTCAGCGATCGGGGAAGGCGCACCACTTCAGAAGATCCTTTTGAAATGGTCGAGCTCACGCCCACGTCATCACATTCCTTTAATTTAATCTCTTTGAATTCCTGGTAGCCCGGTGCCTAAAGCCTTGTAAATACTCGTAGAAGAAAATAGGGAAAACTGACGACTCAATTACTCAATCTATTTATTACATGTAGGACATTACAGTGTATTTAACGTCATGTTTGACTTTACCACCCGATTCGGAAATAGATTCTACTGAGAAGAACCGGCAAGAAACTCAGCAGTTGTTCTTTTTAACAGACTTCCAAAAAGGAGGAGGTTCTCAATTCGGCGCGTATATATTTTTTTTTAATGTATGGCGGTGCATATCTACGTGGTTTCTGAACCGATTTGAATTTTTTTTCTATCAGTCGTTAGAGGAAGCTCTCGAGGTGGTCCCATAAAAAATTCTGACTCCAAATCCTCAACCCTGACACTAAAAAGTTAAAAATAAAAATTATTTCCAAAAACGAGTTCCAACGCCACTGCAAAGTAAAAAATAATTTTGATTTCTACCCACTGTTGAAGTCGGGCGGGTATAAGAAGGATAAAAGTTGACGCATCAGGCTCGCCCGACTTCAACATAGTGGGTAGAAATCAAAATTATTTTTTTACTTTACAGTGGGATTGGCTGTCGGTTTTATTGGAAATAATTTTTTTAGTGACTGATTTAGTGATTGTCAGGTATTTTCTGCACTAATTGTGGAACCAGTTTCCACTTGCTGTGTTCTCTCGAATCTATAATATTAGGGACGCTTAAAGAAATTCCTTAAAAGTCTGCAAGGCATTGGCGGTTCCTCAATTACTGCAAATATTGATGGGCGTCTATCAATTAACATCAGGTGGACCCGCCTGCTCGTTTGCTTGCTATTTCTATAAAAAAGAATGCATGGTAACTACTTGTAAGAAGAAGACTTACAACTTTGAGGCCGCCAAGTCATATTATTGGACTCCTTATTTCTTCTTGTGTTTTATGACAGCCTAGTACATTACCTGCATTATATTTTCCAGGGGAGAGCAATGTGTCGGTGACTGCGCCCCCAGTAGAAAGGCGGACGCCTAGACACCATTACCAACCACCGTAAGTTAAATTCTTGCAGCCAGTGTTATTGACCAAGCGAAGCGAAGGTCTCTGAGTCTACTTGAGTGAATTTGCACTTATCCGTCCGTCCGTCTGTCAGAGCCTTATAACTTCTGAATTACTGTACGTAATTACTTCAAATTTAAATATAATATGTAAACCGATGGCCTCCCGCCGAATATGGCTTAAAAAGTTATAAAAATCTTTATTTCAGGGGGGCTCTAGCTCATACGAGAAGCGAATGCGAAGTAAAATATTTTTTATAGCGTTACATAGGGTTGTGGTATATCATTTTAAAGATAATTAGGAATAGAGTCCAAAAATATATTTTTTTTAAAAAATTTCCCCTTAAATTGACGAAATGGGGGGCTTTCAAAGTGGAGATTTTCTTTCCAAAGTTGACCTCAGAACTCTAAATTTACTGAAAGGCTGAGCCTGAAACTTGATCAATTATTTGAATTATATCCTGTACTTGAACAACAAATACTAAAATTAGATAAATATAAGTAAGGAAACGAAATTATTTAATTTTTAATGAGTTTCAGTATTTTTAACAGAACTTCACATTGTTGTCAATAGATGGCGCCGCGAGGTCTCAGTTCGGGACGAACCACTAGTTATTTTAAGTTTTTTTTTAGGGTTTTCATGAGTGGGGTCTTATACAAAACACTCTTGCCTTTTTGGCGCTGACATCACGCATTATGCTGTGCTACTTTGTTCAAATCGTGTTTATTGCAACTTATTTTAGGCGAATAATATCTTAGCGGGTAGTATTGAATAAGAGTGTTAAATTGATTGAAACGATGTTTTTTTTAGAACAATTTGATTTCAGCACTACAGTGCTTTACACGAAGGAAGTCCTATGGCAAAGAGTGGAACGAATACATAAATATTCAGTGTTGCAGTGCTAAGATAAGCCGACAAGTACTTGAGAGCACTAAGAAACCAATTCTTACTTACTATAGTATTTTGTGTTCTTATAGTAACTAGGTAAATCAATAACAAAATACCTAAATATACGGTCTATCTATACTCAATATTATAAACGCGAAACTTTGGATGGATGTATGGATGGATGTTTGTTACTCAATCACGCACGAACGGCTGAACGGATCGGATGAAATTTGGCACAGTGATAGATTATAGTCTGGAACTAGACATATAGGCTACTTTTTATCCCAGAAAATTAAAGAGTTCCCGCGGGATCAAAAAAACCTCAATCCACGTGGATGAAGTCGCCAGCATCCGCTAGGACTATAAATATATATATAACAAAGTGTCAATAAACAAATTTTTCAAAAGCCGGCATCGCATTGGTGGTTCCTCTGGTGCTGCAAATGTTCATGACACACTCGCTTATAATATTTAGAAAAAAGCGCTGCCGTTAGAGGGCTTTCGTCAAACACTCCAGGATTTTCTGGTTTCAAATGTTTTTTTTTAAATTGCAGTCGTCGCGTACGTTACATGAGCGGCAACGGGGCGGGCGTGTGGCACGAGAGACTAATGGAGCAGCACCCCCCGCACCCGCCCCACCCCCACCCCGCGCACCCCGCCCACCCCGCGCATCTGCCGCACCACCACACGCCGCTTCTGCTCGATATCAACCAGGTATTAACTCCTCTCATGTTATTTGCTCCTGGTACTTTGTGTCTTCTATCTTCATAGAAAACCCTACTCTGTGTGACCAATGGAGCAGCATCCCCCACCCCGCGCGCCTGCCCCAAGCGCACCACACGCGGCTTCTGCTCGACATCAACCAGGTATTAACTCCTCTGATGTTATGTGCTCCTGGTACTTTGTCTCTACTGTCTTCATAGAAAACCCATTTTTAATTACTCTGTGTGATTTTATCCATTGTGACTTATTCATAAATGTCTTACATTGAAGATATGTTCTCCTGGTATTTTGTGTTATCTATCGATATAGAAATTGTCAATATTGTCGCTGCTTATTCTCTAATTTATGCTTATCGTTATAGTTTGCTTGTTTAAAAAGATCAACTCGAACCAGCCTGTTAAAACCAAGCAAGTACGCAAAACACTGTTGTTTATTCTTAAGTTTATGTCATCCTTATAGTTTGCTTGTTTAAAGAAAAGCAACCTGAACCCACTTGTTTGAACCAAGCAAGTACACAAAACATTGCGGTTCATTCTTTTTATGCCATCCTTATAGTTTGCTTAAACCAAGCAAGTACACAAAACACTGCGGTTCATTCTTTTTATGCCATCCTTATAGTTTGATTGTATAAAAAAAGCAACCCAAACCAACCTGTTTGAACCAAGCAAGTACACAAAACACTGCTGTTTATTCTTTGGTTTAGGCCATCCTTATAGTTTGCTTGTTTAAAAAAAATGCAACCCAAACCAACCTGTTTGAACCAAGCAAGTACACAAAACACTGCGGTTCATTCTTATTATGCCATCCTTATAGTTTGCTTTTTAAAAAAAGCAACCCAAACAAACCTGTTTGAACCAAGCAAGTACACAAAACACTGCTGTTTATTCTTTGGTTTAGGCCATCCTTATAGTTTGCTTGTTTAAAAAAAGCAACCCAAACCAACCTGTTTGAACCAAGCAAGTACACAAAATACATCTTGCTATGACCTCTTGTTTGTGTTTACTATTTACAATCATCAAGAACAGAAACTGGTTAACTCTGCTTGAAGAGAAACAAAGCAGATGTGTAGCATTGGATACAACATCATTTGACATCAATAAGGTATGAAACTCATTGCTCAGGATTTATTTACTCCTGGTACTTTGTATTCTCAGTCTAATCTCCAATGGCTGGATGGATAGGATCCAACAGGATTTATGTTAAAAGTCATTTCTCGTGATGTTACAGATGTCGTTGCGAGGCGCGCGGCTCAACGCGCTAGGAGGCGGGATGGGTTGGCCGCACCCACACGCCGCGCACCCGCACCCGCACGCGCACCCACACGCGCACCCACACGCGCACCCGCACCCGCACGCGCACCCACATCGCGAGCACCCCACGAGGACTCAGGTATGCCCGCCGCGTGATCGGAGTCATATTATGAGGATCTCCCAAAAGACGTAATTATAAATAATAAATAAATAATTAATTGTACATAAAAAATTATTACAATGGCATAATAGGTTTAGCTTCTGATGCCTAAGTTTTCGCATTTAATTACCACGTCCCCTGTTAGTTTTATGTTTGAAATACTATATTAAAATTTCAATTAAAGTAAAAAGATGAGCGTCGAGGTCTCGTTGTATGAATCTTAGACAGGCAAAACCGTGTTAAAGTTACTTTTATTTTTTCGACCATTTGTGATATGATGTATAGGACTAGGTACATTAAAAAATCGTCGGTAGTCACTATAGATCAGTTATTTCAAAAATAATATTTAAGAACTACTATTTGATATGAAATCAATGCCCTTGAAATATTCGAAACGAATATTGGCTTTCAAAAAGAAAAAAAATCATTTTTGTCAATTTAACTGCGCTCAGAGAATAAAAAATAATAACTCTTATTATTTTCAATTTTCTTACAGGTTAGGGATTTGTTTTACTTTCATATAATACTCCATACATTCCCTTAAAATTGTGATTACATTATGTTAAAAAGGCCTTTTATACACATACATTTAATGATTTTATTATTTTTTATACACACTTTTTCTTGTAAACCTTATAAAGTCTATAAAATCAATGAAAACATGAGTTATATTATTTGAATGATATTTGAATTAATAACTTTACAAGTTGATAGCGAACACAAATTCATACATTCAATAATCTTACACTAACATTTCTAAAAAACGGATTTCTTACATTTACAGTGTTTAGGAACAGGGATTATGTAAAATCTTTCACATGGGTTCAATAAAAATTTTATCATTTCCGAAACAGCGATTTGGAATACCAACTTAATTAGTCTTCCATGTGAAGGATATTATGAATTATTAAAATTAATTTTAAGTCATTCTTAGAGTAAGTGAAATGGAAAATATATTTTTATCAAAATATTTTTTCATTCATTAGCGATTTTTGAAAAATCAAAATGAATGAAAATTTTAATTTTGATAAAAAAATGTATATGACGTAAACTTAATTCTTTTGTACACATAATATTGTTTTCTGTTGGAAATGATGTTGTTATTGATATTTTTTTAATGAATTTTGGTCTTTTTATGAATTTTGGTAATAGAATTTGATAAAAAAATTGTGTTACATTTGTCAATCTGGGCATAGCATGCACAAAAAGAAGATATTCTAGATATATATAATATCTATCTAGATTTAAAGCAATTACTACATTTTGATAGGCTGCGTTTATTTCTATTCTTAAATTGTGTCATTAAGTGTGTTGAACCACAATTTATTCTTAATTTATTAAAAAACAATTTATTGTTAATAAATTAAATAAATGTGCCGAAAATTTATTTGAATACGTGACTTGCAAATTGTCAACGAATAATACAAATTGAATACTCAAACATTGATTTTGTGATTTTTATGACTAAACTCGTACAAAATTGGAGGTCGCAATTAAATAAAAAAAGTCAAGGGATGAGTGGCTTAGTTTTACCGACCCAAATAACGGGATGGGTGACCGAATTTGGAAGTTATAATTTGGCCTTGTCTCCGAGAGCACATTGAGCCGTTGGTCGCGGTTATTGCCTCTAATATCTGATAATAAATGTCATGGGACCGCACTATTTGTCTCTTGCGTTTGCGCATCATCAATTGTGTTGCGTTTGCGCGTTATAATTTGTCTGTTGAGGTTGCGCATCACAATTTGAATGTTGCGTTTGCGCGTCACAATTTGTGTGTTGCGTTTGCGCATCACAATTTGTGTTGCGTTTGCGCATCACAATTTGTGTGTTGCGTTTGCGCGTCACAATTTGTGTGTTTCGTTTGCGCGTCACGATTTGTCTGTTGCGTTTTCGCGCGTTACAATTTGCACGCCACGTATTCCCGCGTGGTTCACGCACACGCGCCACATCGCTGTGGTCCGTGGTACAAGCTGGGTAGCGTGCCGATGCAGGTGGCGGCCGTCGGCGGCGAGCTGTGGCCCGCCGTGCTGCCCGCGCTGCCGCACGCGCATCTGCGCTACCAGGTACCGTCACTGCCGGCCCGCTAGACCCACCACACAGTTGTACTACCAACACACATACTCTCTACATATACATCAACTCATACGTATCAGCTGCTCTACATATACATCAACTCATACATATCAGCTGCTCTACATATACATCAACTCATGCATATCAACTGCATTCCGCGCCGATATATTTACATTCACACACATATACGCAGTTGCTGTACTACCAACTCTCACATACTCTCTACATTACATATCAGCTGCTCTACATATACATCAACTCATAGTTATATCAGTTGCCGTATGCTGTCCAATCATTTATTTAACATTTGTCAGCTCGAGTAAATGATGTCCCCTAATGCGCTACTGATTCGATTTTTGACAACAATCGGCTTTATTTATGAAGAAGTTTTAATCGATATGATACATTGATTTTTATGTTCAACATTTTGTATTGTTTTATAAACATGAAAGGCGTTGAAATGACTATGTTTTATGTATTAAATTAAATAATTAATGTAAAGCAGTAGAGTAAATTTATATTTTATTATTTGGCAACATCAATCAGGCAGGCGATAGAAGCCATCCATTGCCAAATATGTATAGTGCATAAAGGACAATCAAGAGAGATCGTGTTGTAGTTTCGTGACTATTTTGAAAAGGAAAGTCGTAGTGGAACTACGAAATATTGGATAATAAGGCACGTCGCTTCACTGTTGTGAAAAACATCTGCGTCTATTTCCGTATTGAATTTTTCTGGCGATGTTTGCCTGTCAATAATTATGAAACTTCATAGGCGTGCTTATGTCAAAAGTTAAATAAATGGTTGGACAGGTTATAAATACACAGTCGCTGTCCCAACATCTTACATATTATATACAAACATCATCTGCGCTACAAGTGACACCTCACTAGAAATTATACAACTTTACACACCATACAATTGGGTATTTGACAACTAGTCAAATAAATTATTTTTTTGTGATTATTAAATAAAGGATCTCCCAGACATAATAACCTCATCCCCTGTCAGTTCTGTGCTGAGTAACCATTTTAAACTATCGATTGAAGTAAAAAAGTGCGTCGAACTTTGATGACGTCACAGTATTTCATACAAAACTCCATGCAAAGCGCGCGTTTTGACGTTTGAAAAAAAGTTAAGTACTGATTTGAATAGTTTTCAAATACCCAATTTAACAAATAAGCACCTTCCATTCTTCTGACTCACGAATCTCTGTGCTCCTTTTTGGACTCAGTCTTGCGCCATTTACATTATACAGTGTGTTTTATTTTTATGGGAGAGTAAAGGGATTTCTAAAATCAACGGATTTTAATATAAATAGAAATCCAACTCCAAATGTTATTTTAAAATTCAAATAAACTTTAATAAGTACTATTTCATTCTTAAGTGAATCTACCACTGGTTCAGAATGATATTCCTACCGAGAAGAGACAGCAAGAAACTCGGCGGTTGCTCTTAAAATAATAAAATAATAAAATAATATTTATTAAAGTGTGAGCATAGTTTTAATGATTTTTTTAAACTTGTTTAAAGGCAAGTCTAAAATGGATCGTGGAATTTTATTAAAACAGAAAATATTAATTAGAAATCATGGTGTTTTGGTTTTTGTACTTAAAAGCTCTTACTGTTTAAACTGAAAAATTCAAAAAATCTCCTTAAATCTCATACAAATAAAACACATTACACGATTTCTTAATTAACATTGCTTTCTCCTTATACATATTATATTAAATCTATAAGGAGTGTAGTTAGCAATTTTAATTTTGAAACTTTCAATACATCTAAATATACAAACTCATGCTACACGGGGTAACGCTTTGTAACTCTACAACGGTAGCTATTCTCTTATGCACCAATACTATGCCATATTAAATTGACACTACAATCATACTGTCCTTTTCTATTAAGAGCATTGTGAAAAGGACGGCACTTGTAGTTATGTCAATTTATGCAGTTAACAGGCCGTGCTATGCAACAGACTTTCCCTCTCTTTCGCACATGGCATTTTCAATGATTGTGAAAGTCTCATTATACTTTTGAGAAATGTGGCCGATTCTAGTCTTGACGATAACATTACGGACATTTTAGACATATTTTTATTGTAATAGTTTTGAAAGAGAAAAGTGGCGAAAACAACTAGTATTTTTCCTCGCCATTTTTCACTATCAAAAACTATGTAAATAACAATAAAAATATGCCTCAAAGGTCCGTAATTTTACTGTCAAGACTTGGATCGGCCACATTTTTCAGAAGTATACTGAGACTTTCACAATCGTTAAAAATGTCACGTGCGAGAGAGAGGCAAAGAGTATAGCACGGCCTGTCAAAGTATTGTACGTTTGACAGAATTTTTGCCAATGGCATGCAACTGTTGTCTAACAAGGAGCACATAAACGCTACATACTGCGCTAGACGCGTGCATGCACTGAATACTTTGATTTGGAATCTCTAGGACTTTCCATTTTACCCCCTTTTTTGATATAGCTTTACTTGTATTTTATTAAAATTATTATAATTTTATACTGTAATGTCACACGCTTTGGTTTCATACTGATCCTTCTGGTTATAGTAAACGAGTGTTGGTTTTTGTATTAGGATGGTTTGAAGATATAGAACCTATGATTGAGTTGTGGTGAAAGTAAAATGGAAACAGTACTTCGAGGTGTTAATTTATGTTCTAAGTCAGCCTGAATTTTCAACAATCGGTCATACAGCAAATATAATTTCCTTTCTTCGCACTTTTGCGGATTTCTTTTATAAGTAATTATTTAAATTATTACAAATTGATTATTCTTTATTTGTAAAAACTTAAGTTTTTGGTTTGCTAAATATCAGATCACTAAAAAAAAACTCGTGGAGTAGCACAGAATATTAATTTAACTAAATTTTAATAATAATAATTGCATTTATTATAATAATAATTTTCCTTCATCCCCCTACGATATTAAAAATGTTTATAACATTATAAATACATGTAAATAATATTAGTTTATTTGCTAGAAACATTGTAGTATATTATATATTACAGACAATATATTGCATAGTGTGTAGACACCTGACATTCGGATATAAAATTTGAATTTAAATAAAACCAAACTTATACTCGTTCACTGAACTATTGAAGGATCCCCTATATAGCTAGAGCGTGTGGCTTTTTAACACTATTTAATTAAAAAGTAAGAGATTTTAGATCAATGCACAAACTCACATTCGCACCGCTACATTGTTAAAATACCTCAACAGCTTCCCCTCGCCTGGTACGGGAATAATTTAGTGAACTTCCAATATTATTAGATAGATAATTTTAATATAGTGTTTAAGGTGTTATCTTTTTTGTAATTAATATTGTGCGTGGCTGGACCTGTGGCTTGTTGGTTACTCGATTTAATAAATGTCCCGTGAAATGGCTGTACTTTGGCGTGAGTTAAAAATAATTGTACATTGCTGTCCAGGCCGTAAATAAAGCAATTTTCGGCTGAGTAATTATTATTGTTTATTTATTTAATTATTAAGGCTGCATCACCACTTGCCAGGAAGTCTGATTGCAGCCAAGCGCTAGCTTATATATTTAAAAAAAAAAGTTAACTTCAGCGAATGATACTTGTCCCCAAGATACGGGTCCTTCTAGTTCAGGGGCCAGGAATTCATTTTATTTTTGTACTTTAGTTAATTTCAATAATAAAGATTTCTAAAGGATAAACTCACGCCAATGTCCGGTCGTTTTGTACTTTGGTCCCGTTTTCGTCCCGATTTTCAGCTTGGAGGTGTCTGGTGCGTTTTTTGTACAGCTTAATTCGTCCTTCCGGATGCCTGCTATAGGTTTTGTTAGATTTATTGAATCTGCGCTGGACCACCGCTGTTTTAGTGTTTTCTCAATTTTAAGAGTACCTTAAGTGTATTTTTGAAAGTCAACGCGCCTGGTGAAGTACCTATGGACTATGGTACCTATAGACCAGTGGCGTGCAGTTACTAGAGGCATAAAAGCACAGCTTTCCTAAGTGGAAATACATCAATGCTCATTTTTTATCAAGACAGTAAATAGATATTCTGATTTACCAATGCCTACCTTAGTTTCAAAACCTGTGCACGCCACTGCTATAGGCTATGGAATCTAAAGACTTTTTGCAAGTCTAACGCTTATTTTTCACTAATCAACACTGCGCAGGCGCATTGACGTGCATACATTATAATCACAGGCTATAAAAAATTGTGGCTAATGATGAATTTCGTAAAAATAGTTTTAATGTACATTTAATAATTATTATTTAAACCTTCCATGTAATCCAATTTCTATTTTACTGCGTAGAATACAGTATTAAATATTTAATACAAATTAAATGATCAACATAATTAATAAAATGAACTGTGTACGAAATAGTGTTTAAAACAAGCAGTACATACAAATCGAATGTCAAATAAAATAATACAATTTTGATTTCAACAAAGAAATCACTCTATTTTATTCCTTCGACTTATTTTTTATTGACTGACATTGGCAAAAAATATTGGCATTATTGAAGTGAAAACTTCTTTAGGCGCGATGAGCACTTTTTGCTAATTTATATTGAAGTGTAAAATTTCTTTACGTGCGTTGAGCACTTTTTGTTAATTTATATTGAATTGTAAAACTTCTTTAGGAGCGTTGAGCACTTTTTGCTAATTTATATTGAAATGTAAAACTTCTTTAGGTGCGTTGAGCACTTTTTGGTAGGTGGTAAAAATGTAGATTTGCGTGACCGTGACCGACATGCTCGCGAACATTTAAATATACTACATTCGAAATTAAACTTTAAGGCTTTATTGTTAAGGTTTATATTTTTTTATAATTTTAATAAAAATAAAATAAAAAGTTTTCACTTCTATCGGCTGTCCCTATGATTATCATTATTATTTTCATCCCATGTATTCGTAAAGGACGACTTGGTTCGCCTTTAAGTGCACCTAAAGGTGGTGTTTTGTATAAGAAACTTTTAGCGGGCAGAAATGAGTTTTTAATCCTCTTTATTTCAAAAAGTGCGCCGCAATTATCTTTGCCGCGCACTTTTTGAATTTGGAACATCTTAGTGTTCAGCGCCAAAGAAATCGAACGCAAATATTGTTTGAATAAAGACTGCCTGGTAAGACGGCCCACAGTCGCGCCGCCCGGCTGAATAAAAAAAAAAGAAATCAAATTAAAAACGCGCGAACTACAGCCCGTGTTTTCGTCAATTTTCACAGATTGTTAGAAATTCATGGTTTGTTTGTTTTATTATTAGATACTATTTAATTTCAATTTAGTTGTTACTCTATGTTTTATTAAATATTACAATAAAATATGAGGCGCCTTTTATTTTCTCATACAAGGTGATGAAAGTAGAGTGTATCATTCGGGCGCAATTTTTTTTAGCTCGGGCGACGTACTTTGAATCCCTCGCTACGTTCAGGATTCTATTAAAGCATCCCTCGCTACGCTCGGAATTCTACTCTAGAATCCCTTACTTCGCTCTCGAATGCGCCCTCGCCGTATAAATATTATTTTGCTCCCTTATAAAGCAATATACTATTAAATTATAGCCTGTCCGCGTTAAAAAATAGTGAATCATCACAGTAGGCAGGCTGCCACGTCAAGCCCGACCAATGAAATTGCTAGAAAGCGGAAAGCTTTATGATCTCTTATAATATATAAAATGAATACAATAGAGTGATTTCTTTGTTGAAATCAAAGTTTTATTCATTTATTTGACATTAGATTTGTATGTACCTACTCCCTGTTTAAAACACTATTTCATACAAATTTTGTTAAATAAAACAGTCAAATGTCAAATAGTAGTGTTTTTTTTTAATTTTACATAGCGAAATGGAAATTGGATAAGGCCAGTCTGTCTGTTTGTAGCAAAGTAAAATAGAGTTTGTTTTTCTTGAGCTGCAAAGTACACGGCACGCGCGTATGATACTGGTAATATACTTACTAATTGCAGACAAGGTTGGTATATTCTATGGCTTGCTTCGTAACAAATAGTTTTCCAAACCAATCAGAGTGTGACGTCACTTATCTCCTATCTATAAATTAACTTATAATATGTCCAACCATTTATTTTATTTTTGACATTAGCACGCATATGAAGTGTCATAATTATTGACAGGCAACACTCCATATAAAATGCAATACTCCATAGAACCATATCGTTTTTTACAATTGTGAAGCGACGTGCCCTTTTACCTTATATTTCGTAACTCGTATACTCATCTAGTAATTACAAGTACGACTTTCCTTTCCAAAATAGTCACGTCATCTTTCACTTAATTCCATTATTTTGCTTTACATTGGTTGGGTATTAAAGCATTTTTAATAATTGCACCTAAAAAACTCTGGCAGCTGATGTGACGTCATGATTTTGAGATATCTGTCACTTAATTAATTATTAATATTAAAGCTGTACGAATATACCAAACTTGTGCATCAACCACACCTAAGCTTTCATTTTATAACTCCATAGTTTGGTATCTCTCAGTGTCTCGAACTAGCTGCGTATACGTCTATGTACAGGTATACCACTTTTGTAAGTTACGACGTACCTGCGCAGAAATCTTATTTTTGAATGGCGCAATAATAGCGCATCCTTCCGCGCTTAAAATATAGATAGCTAAAGTCTTCTGTTATTCTTGTCTTTAAAATCAAGCAATAAGGGCTGAATTTCATTGGTGTTCACATTCGGTTTTAGTCGGCGTTGGGTTGCGCTTCAACGAATTTTGTCTCGACTTATAAAAGTGGTAGTACTGTATATGTCAATGTCTCGATCTAGCTGCGTATACGTCTCTGTACACATATCAACTCTAGCACGGACTGATAATATGCATGCCCAGATTATATTCCGATACTGTGATAATAGTAACTGGCGGTGAGGAGGGTTTCTAGTGTGTAATACTATGTGATAATATATGTAAATGTCGCTTGTAATATGTAAGCTTGCGGTGTTTGCCGCTGTAGACGTTTGGGAGGCGGTAATGTCGAGATTTTTTTATTTGTATTCTACTACAAGCTACGGCACCAAGCGATTTAGATTTCCCTAAAGTTACTATATAATTAATACACAATTTTACTTCAATACATAACCCTTTTATAGAACTAAAATTTCCTTCAATTTATATTTTACAAGCTTTTATTTAACTTGCAATATTTGTTTGTTTGTTTAGTTTAAATCTGCAATTTTAAGACAGTAATCCCCTACCCATTACGCTGCAATTTTGCATACACGTTTAGTTTGTATGGTAATGCATGGTTAGTTAAGTGACGTCATTCTAAATCCAATATGGTGGAGTCCCAAAGATGGCGGACTAGTTATTTTTATGCACCCCCAATCCCCATAATATGGATATCCATTGAAAGGGTTTGCTGAGAAGCATACGAAAAATGACGTCACACTAAATTCAATATGGCGGAAAATTAAAGCTTGTTTTTAAAAAAAAACTTGTTTTATTAGAAGTTATACTTCCTCAGTAGCAAAAACTTTACCCTCGACCTTATCGCCTTCCGTACTTCGCATCTGCGCTCATTTTCTGTAAGAATCGTTTATTATGTACCGGACGTTGCTTGACCCTAGACCCGCACAATACAACCTATAGGGTTTAGGCGTGCTTTTTCATGCAGCGTCCGATTCGTGAGATGGCGTGTGGGGATGGGCTCACTAATATCTTACTTAACTCATCAACTGTACACTTATTCCAGTTTTATAATAGCTATTTCGATTGATCATATTAGCGTCAAAGAAAGTAAAATTAACCTTACTTTGACCTGATTTAGAGCTCAATTTCGCGTGTGCATTCACAGCGAACATTTCCGTTTGGAGCGCTGGCTGGCGGATACATACACGAAATTGTGCTATAATGTTATGCATTTAAGGTTCATTTAGTTTGACTGCAATGTGATAGAAACGGTCAATCGCAATGAATTTGCAATGTAAAACTTATACTAAGTGTACAGTTCTTGTTTATTGTACGGACGTCCGAGCATTCGCTTCCAGTGTATCTATCTATCTATCTACAGCTGTTGCAGACGCAAACTTAGCGTTCTTCGATATCACCATTAACAGAGTACAGGGTGACGGTAGTTCTAAAATTATCATAAACCACGCCTTGCTTGACAATGATGCTAAGACGTTGATGCAAAATCAAGAGTGTATATTCAATTATTTTGATGTTCAGTTCAAATGAAATGGCGATGCTTTATTAAAAATTAATTTGAGTTACCTATTTTCTTTTATATTTCTTACTTTACACGACTGCCCAAAAAAGTCTGTGTAAAGATTTCAGGGTTCATGCATGTATGTGAGTTTCTTTATTCCACCATAACATCTAAATGTCTGGACAGATTTGGATGTATGGGGTATCGTTAGAATCCTTACAAACTTCCCGAGTGAAACTAGCTATAATTTTTTTTTAAAAGAAACAACTATGGCAGTCGTCTTTTTTGAAGTGAAACCTCTTTAGAATAGTTTTGATTTGAAAATTCGATGAAACGAAAAAGCGACACCAAAAAGAGACAAACATTCATAATAGGTTTTGCCTGCGAGAGAATACAAGTCGTTTTTATCTCATTCTCTCGTAGGCTACTTTTCTGAAGTTTCACTTCTGCCGTGTGTGAATTGCACACACACACTTTTTTTTAAAAATAATGTTCACTTGTTACATTATTATTGATTAATTGATTTTTTTTGGTTTTCTATCTTTTTGAATATAAAAAAAGGATGCTGACTAGATATTTTAGTAAATAGATAGATATACCTAAGCAAGTATGCAGATGACGGTTCACATTGGAATACTTTCTAGAACTTCGGTGAGCTGCCCGCGACGCGTCCGCTACAGTTGAGCACCTGTTATGTTAGTGAATTTTTGATACAAGCTTGGCTCATGTGACTGTGGCCCGCGCATTGAAAACTATGTTTTTCATTGATACATGTTATACATTGGTACATGTTATACGTTGATACATGTTATACGTTGATACATGTTATACATTGATACATGTTATACATTGAAACATGTATATACATTGATACATGTTATACATTATATGTTATGTTATAGTATCGTAATGTATAACCAGTTTTCAGTGCGCGAAGGTAAATAACTATTATTTAAGCCAGGCATAATGGATTGTGTTGACGGCGGCTGCTAGATGCAGTGTGGTTTAGCGGTGGCGGTAGACTGCATATAATAGTGACGTGTGCATTCACATAATCTTTACCTTATGTACCTACTTTTATGTAATACATAGACTCAGTCTGCACTATGCTTGATGACATTTAGGTGCAACGCGCTCGCTCTAAACGTTTATAAGCCAAAGCAATTTTTGTTTAATTTAAAATACTAATAGCTTCTTAAGGTCAACTTTTCTACATAACACTGAAAAATTTTCACCTTTAAAAAAGTTTACATAATAAAATTGTTTCACTTTTCACTGTACACTCAATCTTCAACTCTGTGTTGTCAATAAGCAGTAGTCTTCTAGTCGAGCGATAACCGGTCTGCCGCACGCCAACCGCATGTCGCGTGGAGTGATGCTGTTTTAAAGCAGACTATTTATTATAATAATTTTTATAAAAGTTTTTTTTTTAAGTCATAGAAAAAAAAATGGTCAATATTACGTACCGAAGAAGTTATTAGTATTTTTAAATTAACTCTGTATATAAAAACATACATATTTAGATAGCGTTTTATTGTGACTGGACGATATGACCGAAACGTTTAGAGCTGGCCAACGCCATTCAGTTATCGATGTTTTATTCATGTAACACTTCCGAACCGACTCTGATTTATATTTTTTTGTTAATTTAATAAATATACACGACCTTTTAACGAATTTTACCCAGCTCCGGCGCCATAGGTTTTCACTTATTATTGATTTAAGGTTTTCCAATATGGCGGCGGAATCAGGTTTTATACAGCATGCAACACTTTAAGGCTCATTATTTTTTGGTTCTGTACAAACTGTACTCTACTGGCTTATGATTACGGTTAACTATACAGTTAGCTGGCAAATTCTCTGTGCGAAAGAGAAAAAAACACTACGTTTTTTCGTGAAGAGAAATTGTTTTAAATATTTTGTAGTTTGCGTAATCGCGCCAGACTAGACTTGCTGGGATGACATATCTAGGCATTACTTGCTCTTTCTCACATATTATGCATATTATTTTTTATTAACAATACAGTGCTGTAGCCAAAGTAATAATTCACTTAGCCCCGATCGGTCGACTGCGACCTCCCAAATATTTTTCCCGTCGATTTAACCCCTCGCATTTAAATATATTTTTCTATATTAAATACCTTCCAACCATTTATTTAACTTTTGATATAAGCACACCTATGAAGTTTTATAATTATTGATGGGAAACCATCGACAAAACAATGTAATACTTCATAGACACAGTTTTTTTTACAAAAGCGACATGCCTTTAGCTCCTATATTTCGTAGCTGGTATTAGAGTAGTACAGTAATTGCCAGTACGATTTTCCTTTTCAAAATAGCCACGAAGCTGCAACATAAGCTCTCTTATTTGTCCTTGCTCGCTTAACCTAAATGGTTTAGGTATTTTAATTAAATAAATAGAGTAATTTAAACTCCTGGCTATGTTTTTAAAACAACACAAAACGTGATAAATCGATTTGAAATTATTCTTATACAAAAGTTGATTGATAATAAGAAATCGAATCGGTAACGCATTAGGATGTCAATAAATCGAGCTGTCAAAAGTAAAATAAAAGGTTGGACGGATATACGTGTTTCGCATGCAACGAGGTTCCCATACTACGATACCCTGTGAATGTGTTTCGTGTTATTCGTGTACAATGTTTTTATCGTCTCTAATTTCAACCGATGTTGCTGCGCTTGAGAGCTTTACCGGCCAAAATATTTATGCTAATCATAACTAGGACTACAAACAAGCTTTTATTTTTTAAGATAAAATTTGAAATTTGATTTAATGTTCTAAATTAGGCCCTTTTAGTAACAATCCACGCATTTGTGTTTTGTTTTGTTTACTTATACATATTTAATTAACACTATTATAAAAACGAATGTCTGCCTTTATAGTCATTTTGTTGGCCGATATGTCTCTCCAGCGCTCGAATCAGATTAATTAGAATAGAGAAAATATATATTATGTTCTCTTATTTTCGAAATTATAATTTATAATTACGTAATATATATATATATATTATATGCTATGTCATTTACGATTTAATTTATGATTTTGATACGTCTAGCTTGCGTTTTTGACGTGAGAAAAAGTATTCTTTCTATGCAGTATTTTCTCATTGTTGATTGATCTTTAAATTGGTTGATATTTCTGACGATATTGCCACCACCTGTTTATTTCCCATTTTTGCCGCTAGCAACTAAAGCTTTAGTATTTCTGTAGATTGGTTTACCAATATATTGTTACATGAAATGAAAATATTTGGCTGGTCGCTTTCATTATTAGACTTGGCTGTTTCTTACGATATGCTCTTTTTATGTGGAGATATTATTTTTTTGGTATAATAACATTTACACCGAGTGTTGTCTGAGGGTGCGGTTATTAACATGGGCGCCATTTTTATAATCAAAAGAAAGATTTCTGTTTGGAAGTCGGAGTCGTTCAGATTTTTTTCTCGTTCTATTATAATATGATTTTGTTGTATTGCTTTTTAATTTATTGCAAAGATGACAAGTTATTTATCCATTTGTGAATTTAGTATTTATTTATTTCAACTAAGGATTTTTTAAAAACTATCTTTACTTAACATTTAATATATCTGTGTATATGTATATCTTGTATTAAATTTACTTTAAATTATGGTGACCATTTATTAATCATTTATAATTTTTATATATATGTATATTGTATCCACATTTTATTACTTTTGTTAGTCATAGGCCATCCGTATTGTATTATATTATAATAAATAACAATAAATAATAATAGAAGTCTTGTTTACTTTTGCTGTTTCATATTACCTTATATCTATTCTGCGTATATAATTTTATAATGCACATTGTATACTATAACATTAATTATATATTTTTTTATATATTTAAAGTTACATGTAAAAAGAACGAGACGATAATCGAATGAGCTTTGAAATTAATCAAAACGCGCCTCACATGAGCTACTTTATGTTTTGGTTTACGGTGTTTGTTTATTTTATAATTTAGAAGATCGAATGCTTCACGTGAAATGCTAAAAAAAATCTAAGAAAATTTCGTGATGCATTCACTTCTTTATGTTTTAGACGTATTACTGTAACGAAGGGTGTGACAATTCATTTGTATTTCCCATTGACATTTTATTATTTATACACCTTAGTACCTAAGAACTTTTGATAAATTATAGAAGTTTCTACGTCATCTTGTTTAACAATAATAATATGTATTAGACAGTCAAAAACGATTAATTAATATCCAGACCTTGCTATCTTTGATTTGGACTTTCAAAAACCATAATTTGATTAATCCAAATTTTAATTAACCCATCTTTTTACCTGATAAATGGTATCGAAATAATTTGGACTCACTTCTATCATTTATATAAATGAGGCCTTGTCTGGTATGACAACCTTTCTACTTTGCTACAGCCCTTCTTTAAATCACGTCTTTTCTCATCTCAATTGGGTTAAAACATATTTAAATTCCTCCTCTCAGCCAAATATAACCGTTTAGACTCATTCCTATCATTGATATAAACATTGAAAAGTATTCGGCTGTTATGACTTCCTTGCTACTTAATGTTTAATTCGCGTTTGTTTTCATATCAATCGGCTTAATTCGCATTTAATCTCATCCTCTTACCGAAAAAAGGTTTCACAACCGTTTAAACTCATTCCTATCATTGATATAAACGTTTAAAAGTCTCGGTCCGATGTGGCTCCCCTGTCGCACCCTTCATTGCACGCGTCATGGCGTATGGAGCTATAGTATGGGGTGGTGTCGCAGATGGGCGGCGTGTATGCAGCGGGGCTGCAGTATCACGGGGGCTTCGCGCCGCCTCCGCCGCCACGCGGGCCCTTTGCGTCGCCGCCGCACCCGCATACGCACTATATCACCAATTCGCAAGTGAGTATTAGTAGACTTTAACTCATTTGCTGGATCACTAGTGAGCACAAGTCTCCTTCCATAATGAGAAGGGTTTGGCCATAGTCCACCACGCTGGCTACTTTATGTATTCTTGATAACGTTCCTGGCGCAGTGGTGAGTCCCAGGCAGGGGCAATTTGGGAATCTACACTTAATATTATAAATGCGAAAGTGTCTGTCTGTCTGTCTATCTGCTACGCTTTCACGGCCCACCTATTCAACAAATTTTGATGAAATTTGGTACATGGATAGGTTATATCCCGGGGAAGAACATAGGCTCCTTTTTATCCCGGATAATTAAGGAGTTCCCACGGGAATCGAAAAAACTTAGTCCATGCGGACGAAGTCGTGGGAATCATCTAGTTAATAATAATTTCTAAAAGTTGTCTCTGGCCTGGTTTGGTCGTTGCTAGATACTACCCTATTGGTAAAAATGTACTGACAAGCGATTTAGCGTTCCCGTAACTGCCATTCCCCTAACAGTTTAACCCGCTACCAACTTAGACTGCATGATCATTTACCACCAGGTGATATCACATTCAAGGGCTAACTTGTAGCATAAAATGACAAGTATAACATATCTTTTGAACCATATTATCCTACGGAATAAAAAGTTAGGTCTATCCTAAACAAATATTTTGCACTCGCTGCGCTCGCGTCTGTCTTCACCGAGTTTTGTTATTTGCAGCGTGCGGAGGGCGGCCGGCTAGAGATGCTGGGCAGCGGGGAAGGCACCCTGTCTCCTCTGCAAGCCGCACCCGACCTACACCACGCGCCTCTATTACTTGCCGCCGAGGTAAGTGGTTTCGGCCGCGCCTAGTTGCCAGTCTCATCATTGCGTAGATATACATATCTGTACAGTTCAACTTTCTATTGAGGCTTCATAGTTAGCGACTATGTCCTGGATCCGTGTATCATTTCTGGCAATACGCACTGTTCTAAGAATTTGTTTTTCGAACAATGCGTGTTTGAATACTTTGGTTTTCGAACATTACGTGTTTGAAGACTAGTTTTCGAACAGTGTGTGTATTGAAGACTTTCGTATTTGAACAGTGCTAGTTTGAAGGCTTGAGTATTCGAACAATGCCCGTTTGAAGACTTTGGTTTTCGAACAGTGTGTGTATTGAAGACTTTCGTATTTGAACAGTGCTAGTTTGAAGGCTTGAGTATTCGAACAATGCCCGTTTGAAGACTTTGGTTTTCGAACAGTGTGT
This sequence comes from Erebia aethiops, assembly GCA_923060345.2. NCBI lineage: Eukaryota > Metazoa > Arthropoda > Insecta > Lepidoptera > Nymphalidae > Erebia > Erebia aethiops. Next base: position 1,105,582 of record OV281084.1, on the reverse strand, counting down.
GTATTGAAGACTTTCGTATTTGAACAGTGCTAGTTTGAAGGCTTGAGTATTCGAACAATGCCCGTTTGAAGACTTTGGTTTTCGAACAGTGTGTGTATTGAAGACTTTCGTATTTGAACAGTGCTAGTTTGAAGGCTTGAGTATTCGAACAATGCCCGTTTGAAGACTTTGGTTTTCGAACAGTGTGTGTATTGAAGACTTTCGTATTTGAACAGTGCTAGTTTGAAGGCTTGAGTATTCGAACAATGCCCGTTTGAAGACTTTGGTTTTCGAACAGTGTGTGTATTGAAGACTTTCGTATTTGAACAGTGCTAGTTTGAAGGCTTGAGTATTCGAACAATGCACGTTTGAAGACTTTGGTTTTCGAACAGTGTGTGTATTGAAGACTTTCGTATTTGAACAGTGCTAGTTTGAAGGCTTGAGTATTCGAACAATGCACATTTGAAGTCTTTGGTTTTCGAACAGTGCGTGTTTGAAGACCTTGCACTTTGGTCTTAGTTCTCCAATTTATTTTCCTTGTTCCAGGCCCGGGGAGGCCCCTTGGAGTTGATGGCGCCTCACCACGCAAGACACGCGTTGTCTCACCATCACCACGTGAGTTTTACAACTGACTCGTTCTATAGTTTGCACCAATCATTTAGTCGCGTATGAAGTTAACCGCAACACGCGTTGCAATAGCACACATACAATGTGTGTACATACACAGGTGCACTCTCTGTTCCTTTACTCTCATAGCCCGATGGGACGGAAAATCTGACACGGCTGGAGAGAGATCAGGCGCAGGACCGACGGCTTTGCGTGCTTTCTGAAGCACAGGGGTGAATCACCGCCAGCTTCCTAACTCCGGGCTAGTACTGAGAATTTCTAGTCAGAAAAACCCAAAACCCGACCCGACCCGACCCGACCCGGGACTCGATTCCGGGACCTCATCGGCTGCGATCCGAACATGCCAACCACTAAATCAACGAGCAGACCCTTTCGAATATGTACTGTGAATTCCTTAAGATCATTATACCGTGGTACCAAAAGCTTGGGTTTAGTATCATATTTATAGTTTATATTTTCACAGCAACGTCGCAACGGCGGTGGCGTGGGCGTGGGATCCGCCCACGTGGGCGTAGGCGTGGGCGTGGTGGGCGCCGGGTCGCGCGCGGCGCGGCCCTACGTCAGGGCTGCCCCGCGGTGGGCGGCCCATCCCCACGCCCACACCGTGCATCATATACACGCACAGGTATAAAAAATTTAAGTGAACATAATAGGGATGATGAAAATTCAATCAAATTAACAACTCTTTATTAAACTTAAAAACGCGCTTCTAGTATGGAAATTTATGTGAAATATAAATTAGTAGAACATAGTATTTTCCTTAATCTATAGTTTAATCTGGTTATTAAACTTAAAATTAATCGAGAACGTGAATTTTAGGTCTTTTGGAAGACCCTCTATTTATAAATCAGTAAGAAATAATTTATTTTTGATAGACATTAACCCTATTTAAAAAATTATAAAACACGGCTCTGTCCTGCTAAAATGTATAGCCAGTGTCGCTTGTGAGGATGTAAGGATGTAAGGATTTTTTCAGCATTTGAGTTTATAAGATACTAAATGAATCTATCAGTCCTGTGGAAGTTGTAATCCTACATCAACTAGACAATAAATAAATAATATACACTAGCTACACCGTCACCGGGTCGGACTTTTGACTAGTCTGAGGTGCAATCATGTAAGGATTGCCGATCAAATCGTTAAAAGTATCGGGTACCCTAAACGTATGAGAATGGATACACGAAATTGAGCTCTAACTCAATACTGTTATGGTTTATTTTACTTTGAAGCCGAGTTTTAACGATTTGATCGGCAATCCTTAAATGATTGCACCTCAGATACCCAATTAACGCGTGTGTCGTCTTCGCAGGGCGGCGGAGGTCTGGTCTCTGCCGCGTTGCCGGCGCAACTGCACGTCGCGTCGCCTCTGTCTCTGCCGCCCCCACCACCGACCTACCAGGTACGTCCTACAACTCTTATCACTGATGCACCCCTGGTACTTTCTAGCGGCTTCAGGTAGGTTGCCCCTATTACACTGCACTTTTCACAGGGACCCTGAACCCTGAATCAGTGTAGTGTAATAATATTTAGAGAGAAAGGGCCCCTAATTTGGTCCTTATTGCTTTGTAATAAGCGACGCCAAACGTAGCGGCCACCCCTTTACGGTTTCAGGAAGGGCCGTTCCACTTTAATGGCGATCAAGAAAGTGGTGGACACTACCGAGGCGGCTAAGACAGGGTACACGCAAAACCCGGAAAATATGCGCCCATGATTTGTCTCGACGTCAGGAACGCGTTCAACTCTGCCCCCTGGCGCGAGATAATTCTGGAATTGCGGAAGAGACGTTTCCCTGCTTATGTGCAAAACCTGGTTAGTAGCTATCTGGAGGACAGATTCATCAAGGTGAAGGACAATGAAGGGCAGGAAGAAATGCTAAAAGTCACCAGCGGAGTGCTGCAAGGCTCAATTCTTGGCCCAACTCTCTGGAATATTCTATACGACGGGGTATTCCAGCTAAAACAAGAGGAGAGTTAGTGGGTTTTGGCGATATGACCTGGCACTGGTAGTTGTAGCTAAAACAGAGAGGAGCCTCATGACAAAGACAAAAAAGGCGCTTAACCTAATCAACGGGTGGATGAAAGGGAAAAATTTGCACTAGCGCCAGAGAAGACAGAGGCGATTGTTTTTAGCGGAAAGCGTAAGTTGGACCCCATTAAATTCGTAGTGGAAGGCGCACCAGTTACTCCAAAGTCCATGGTTGGACAAAAGCCTGAACTACAAAAAACACGCGGAGGAGTTAGCTAAAAAAGCACAAAATCTGATTGAGGCACTAAACCAATTAATGCCGACCAGGGGAGGCCCCAGGGCAAGCAGAAGAAGGGTATTGTCAGCTGTCGCCCACTCTGTTATCCTGTATGGGGCACCGATATTCGAGAGCGCTATGACGGTGGGACTTTATCGGAAAAAGTTAGAAGCAGTACAAAGGCGAATGGCGATAGGCATCAGTGGAGCGTACCGTACTATATCCACCGAAGCGGTGCCAGTGATCGCAGGGCTCATCCCCATTCACAAGATGGTAAAAGAACGCGCCGCGCTCTTCACGAGCAAGGAACAAACGGCAATTGAAATGCGGGAGAGAATTCTAACCGAGTGGGAAAATGAGGTCGGGAGTCGGAAAAGGTACCTGGACGAGAGAACTAATCAAGGACCTGAAAAAGTGGCATAAAAGAAAGCACGGGGAGTTAGACAGGTGGTTGGCACAGGCGCTGAGCGGTCACGGGGTATTCAACACATATATCTTCGCAGTAGGATAATCACCAATAGAGAACTGCTACTTTTGCGGAGAGGAAGACACCCCGAGACATGCAATCTTTGATTGCTCTGGCTGTGCAGACCTACGATCAGAGGCGCAGGGAATGTGCGAAGCTATCAACGCCCAAAACCTCATAGCACGGATGTTGGCAACGTTCTGGGCAAATGCTCAGGGCAATAATGATGCGAACAGAAGAGAAGGAACGAGAGGAAATAAACTTAAAATAATAGTTTAAAAAAAACTAAAAAACACGCTTTTGACGCAGACACTCCGGGTCTCAGGAACACAAAAAATCGCTAATCCTGATTATCCTAGTAAGGATAACGGGTCAAACTGTTTAAAGTATTGAATTGTTATCGGTCCTTAATAAGTATGCCAAATTTCGAGTAAATCCGACGTTTTAAAGGGGGTCAAAATCATGTTCAAATATTCCGTTACATACTAACATACATACGTCTGAAGCTAATAAAAAGCGTGTAAAAAGAAGAAAGAGTAAGAACTAGACGGTCAGCACGAAGTAATACTATGTAGTCCGTGCAAGTCGGACATGCTCTGCCGACAGGCAGAAGTCCGGAGGGATTTTTTCCTCCCCAAGAGAAAAAAAACGCCCACCCTTGCCACAGGGCCCTTGAAAAAGTGTAGTGTCAATACTGTTTTATATAAACAATACTGCTTTATGCAATATATGGAGGGTAGAAGTAAGGAGTAACATCTCTGTATATAAAAAGTGTCCATCGAAATGCATTAAATTGTGAGCGCCACATTAGCATCAGGGTAAATTTAAAAGAAAACGCCAATTAGAGTAGGTTTGAGAAATAAACAAGGAAAGAAAAGATTCATTATTATTTTGTACAACGTAACTCGTAAGTTGTTAAAATTTTCAATAATTAACTACTTTAGTCGACAATAATATTAAATTTTTTAACTCGGCATACTTCACTTCAATACTCTTTGCTACACCAACGCCGCTGTGGAAGGTTTTTGATCTGTTATTTATAGCAACCACTGGACACATTTTCAACTTTTCTCCCATAAGAGAACTCCTCCCTCCCTCCTCCTCCCTCACCTCTATCCTCCATAATGCGATGGTGGAATGCCCCCAGTTGTAGCCTAACTTATCCATTTTTAATCAATCTCTCAACAGGTGTTCCTAAACCTGCTGGCGATGTTCCCGCTGTCCCCTTACGCGGAGGCCCGCGACGAGGCCGGCGAGTCCCCCGAGACAGAGAACTATGAGGCCTTGCTCTCCCTCGCGGAGAGGCTCGGCGAGGCCAAGCCGCGAGGCCTCGCCAGACACGAGATAGACCTGCTGCCTTCCTACAAGTACTCTGAGCAGACGCATCAGGGTGAGTCCTTTTAATATATCTAATAGGCATGATTGCTGATTTTGAAAAATGGTCAGATTATGTTCGGAAGTATCTACTATTTCGAAAAAATACCTTATTTCTGCAGAAAAATAAGGTTTGGTAGATGAAATTGGCATTTGAAATTTAAATTTTTAAATTCACGCCAAAACGTTCGGCGGTGTCATGGCGTCGTTTGTGACGTCACTATTATTTTTACCAATGTACTCTGTGCAGTGTGCAGTAAACAATAGTGTGATTGTCAAAGCTCGAAAATAATTGTGACGTCATTGTCGCTTCATTGGTGTTTTAACCAATATGGCGGATTGCTGTATTTCATTTTATAAAAAAGTTGAGCAAAAATTAATATCAATACGATATTTACGTTTACAATCGTGCATTGTCGAATCAACATCTCCTGAAGATGGTCCGGTGTCGGAGTGAAACGTACGTCAAGAATAATTTGGAAAGTTTCTGTGGTGTGGTGGATATCGCAAGATAAACACTGTACCACATAGATTTACCTATTGTGGCGGACTATAGCGATTTAAACTTTTTTTTTATCCACTACAAGCCAGCCCTTGACTACGATCTCACCTGTAGGTAAGTGATGATGCAGTCTAAGATGGTAGCGGGCTAACCTGTTAGGGGAATGGCAGTTATTAAATTATTAATATTAAACCCATACCCCATCATTTCTACACGGCGTCGTACCGGAACGCTAAATCGGTTGGCGGCACGTCTTTGCCGGTAGGGTGGTAACTAGCCATGGCCGAAGCCTCCCACCAGGCCAGACCTGCTGGCCAGGCCAGGCCGCCTCCTTCTATCCAATTAAACCACTGTTTCTTTTCCCAGGCGAGCAAACGTCATGCGTGGTGTGTATGTGCGAGTTTGAAGCGAGGCAGACGCTGCGTGTTCTGCCGTGCGCGCACGAGTTCCACGCCAAGTGTGTCGACAAGTGGCTCAGGGTGCGTACACACACACGCGCACACACACACACACACACACAAACACACACACACACACACACACACACACACACACACACACACACACACACAGTCGACACAGTAACAGCGAGCAAACACTAACACACACAGATATCGTTACACAAAGACAATCGCTGTAATTTAATATTTCTACTAAAGAAGTTAGCATGTCATTAAACGGTTGGTAGTAAACGGCTGTAAGCGGTAGTAAAACAAAACAATGGGGCTGATTCTGTATAACACAATCTCTAAACTAAACTAAAATGGCAGCTTTAAATGTAGTTCTGTCCCTTTCCGTAGGGAGTATTATGAAAGGGTTAGCAATATTTGTAATGCTCTAATTTTAGTTTAGTTTAGAAATTGTGCACTACAGAATCAGCCCCAATGCCTTTTTCACAGGAGTAAAGATCGTTTACAACCGTTAACCGCTTACCGTTTAACAAACGATAGTAAAAAAAAAACAATTTTTTTTTTCACTCGCCTAGTGCAAACGAGTAAAGATTGTTTACTAATATTTTGAACCACTATTTAACGACATGCTAACACCTCTAATTTCTACAGAAATATCGCATACTAGCTGACCCGGCGAACTTCGTACCGCCTTAGTATGCAAAATTAAATGTATATTTTTCAATATTTCTGAGAGATTTTCTTAATATTTTTTTCCGTAAGAACCTTCTCCTAATAATAACAAATACAACTAAAAAAGAATTAGTGAAATCGGTCCAGCCATTCACGCGTGATGCCGTGACCAAGGAAAACGGGTTTCATTTTTATATGTATAGATAGATAGATAACGTGAAAAGGTGGACACAGAAAATATGAAGTAATAATTTTAAGTAATGATTAAGAGAAATTGCCATTGAGAAACAATTTAATATACTGTCGCGCTGCTCCTCGAATAGAGTCCCATAACACCTGATAGGGACAACTGCAGCTTGGACCAATTATACCTATGAAAAACAGTCGAATTCTTATGCTCGTATTCTCTCCTGTTTCCTCCTCCAAAACCGAACCGATTTAAATTTTAGATTTTGTATAATGATCTTAAATAATTTAATAAGGACTCGCAGAAGGCAATGTCGATATGTTTTTCTTTTGGTTATTATATTCGTCAAATTTATTTGCGGGGATGTCTGATGATAGCGCGTAAGACATCATATAAAATATCATATCATACTAATATTATCATACTAATATTATAAATGCGAAAGTGTGTTTCTTTGTTGGTTTATTTGTTTTTTGGTTTGTCCGTCAATCACGCCGCAACGGTGCGGATCGACGTGATTTTTGACATGGGTATAGTTGAGGTCCTGGAGAGTGACATAGGCTACTTTTTATCCCGGAAAATTAAGGAGTTCTCGCGGGATACAAAAAAACTTGAACCACGTCGCGGGCATCAGCTAGTGACAAATAAATGTTAAAAAGTTTTGTCTTAACACTGTAAAAACGAATAAGAGTAGTTTTTATTATTACAGTAAAAATGATTAAACAATACTATTTTTCATTTGCAGTCAAATCGAACGTGTCCCATATGCAGAGGAAACGCGTCAGAATACTTCAACAATTCGGAGTGACTCACGGGGGAATGACACCCTTGCGGCGTTCATCATAAGGGCGGTTATCGCTTGTGACGTGCGATTTACTGGCACGAAACTTGACTTACTGTACATGTTTCTTGGCTTTTTAGGCCGCGACCTGACTGAGGCAATAACTTAGAGTCGATTAGTTACATTTATTACAAGACACCAAGTTTCGTGCCAAGCAATAATAACCATTAGGTGGTGGTGTTAAAGTCGTCATTGTAGTGCCAGGACGTTAGAGATTGCCAAACATTGTTACAAACGTTTGCCATTTGATGGTTTTCTATTTATTTGCGTAAAGTTTAGTAATAAAAAAAAAGACGTATCTTTTCAGTAATAATGGTTGATTATAGTTACATAATAACATTGTAGAAATAAAACGAATTATACATATTAGGCAGTAAAAATGATTAAATAATAATTATTATCAGAAAAAACAATTTCGTAATTCCTTTCAGTAAGAATGTTTAAATTATTCGTGAACTGTGAAAAGTAATAAAACGGCCAGTTTAAAATAAATAACTAAACTTTTTCATATTTCATTCATTCTAAAATACAGAATTTTTTAATTCATCATTTAAATTGAAAATAATAATGGTTAATGTTGTTTTTTTAGGTAATAATGGTTTTTTTTTTCCAATTTGCTTCTGTTTACGTGAAAAAATGGGAAATCGTCAAAGCCAATATGAATTTTCTCACATAGTTTTGTTTTATATAATTTTTCATAGTTACCCCAAGTAAAAAAAAACCCGTATTTTTTAATGTGTAATATTATAAGAGTATATATTTAATAATAGTATTATAAAATAGCTGTGCGGCCTTAGTTGTGTGCGTGGTATGCGTATGTATGTGTGCGTTGGTTCTCAACATCGATATATAATATGTAGGTACTAGATGGGCCCTTTCATAGAAAAAAGTTGGGCGTCCGACTTGTGGTGCATGCACCTCACCTGTATAAGCCTGTCCTTGTCCCCGCCATAGCGCTGTCCCGCTTTTCAGACTAGATGGCGTTAGTAAAATAGGTCCACATTCTTTGTTTGACAGGGCCCGTCTATGTAAATTGAGGTCGTTGGTTGTCAATGCTTAGCTTGGTTTAGTCTGGCCGCACGTTGTCAGAAATTTCTGTCAGAAATCATACGTCCCTCTCAGTTTACGGACATCGGAAGCGTACGTCCGATCCGATAACATTCTGCGGCGTGTGTATTAAATCAATCAAATCAAATATCAAATCTTACTAATATTATAAATGCGAAAGTTTGGATGGATGTATGGATGTTTGTTACTCAATCACGCCCCAACGGCTGAACGGATCTGGATGAAACTTGGCACGGAGATAGATTATAGTCTAGAATAACACACAAGGCTACTTTTTATCCCGGAACATTAAAGAGTTCCCGCGGGAACGGAAAAACCTCAATCCACGCGAACGAAGTCGCGGGCATTAGCTAGTAACTCACATTTTTTTATTCAAATAAACGTATTAAAAGTGCTTTGTTTTCGTCGAGTGAATCTACTACTGGTTCGGAATGCCATTACTACCGAGAACCAGCCAGCAAGAACTCTTTTGAAAATAAATAAATAAATTCATTAATGTAAATACATAAGTAACAGCTGTCCTTAACATTGCTGGAGCAAATCAAATCCATGCTCTTTTATCATTTACATAATCCTCAACATACTGTTGAAGCTAAGCTTTTTTCAGGAGCATACTTTTAATAGATTTGGACATTTAATTAGATACAATAAACTGACGTCTCAAATTAATGTTATAGTTTGAAACCTATAACCCGTTGTCCCAGGTGAGCGACAGAAGCGACGTGACGCAACGCGACACGAAAACATACGCGACACATAGAAAATGACTAAACTTATCTACGCGACGACGTAAGCCTTGTGGAGCCCGTGGAGAGTCAGCTACTGTTTTTTCCTGTCGCGTCAACAGGAAATGACATTTTAAAACGTCAGTTTATTGCGTCTAACTTAAAGTCCGAGTATAGTACGAAATGTATGAACATTGCCTTCCAGAGCGCGTCAGATTTTGTTCTGACAGAAATTTCTGATAATATGTGGGTAGGCTTAGTTTTTTGGTCATTTTGTCAAGAGCTTGCATTCGGGACTGTTCAATAAATAACAAAAAACCCTTAAGGGATTTGAATATTTTGGCCTATGTACAGTTCCACTGTCTTTTTTTTTTTAATAATCACCTTCAGGTTACAGGTTTTATTTGTGGCCATTTTGAGAAAAAATAAAAATAATTGAACGGTTTGTTTGTTTCTTTTAAATTATTTATTGCACATACGTAGATTACAATGTACAAAGGCGAACTTAATACCTAGAGGTATTCTCTTCCAGTTAACCTTTGGTAACGGTGGGTGGGCCAAATTATTTAAACCCCCTTTTTTCTTTCTTTTGTTTCTAAAAACACTGCCAATCCACGTGATTGTGAATGAATTAGTATACATGCATTTCTATTCCGTTTTCTGCACCGACTTTGAAATGAAATGTGTCCTGTGGTAGCGATGGTTTGAATTTTTTTTTTCTTTATTGTTGCTTTGTTGCATTTTCGAAATGCGTTGTTGTGTGCAATGTTTGTTTGCTTGCGAAGCGAAAATCAGCTCTATTTACATTGGCATAGTGGTCAGGCAAACCGGAGCGATCTTGCAGTTTTGTTTTTGAACAAATTTCAACCTTATGTCTTATATGGTATGGTTAAATAAAGCTGAGTTTTAATCAAACACTGGATCTGCGCTTAACTCGCCAGCCGATATGGTAATTTGAATGCTTTAAGGTCTTATACTTTTTTTTTGGCACATGTTTTGGGAAGCTAACTCTTTTTCGGTTGTTTTGAATAAATTACCTTTAAATTCCTAAATTGAGTGTAAAATAGGTTTAGAGCTATGACTGATTGCAATATTATGTACTTTATCTTGTTTTGTTTTTGATCGTGTTTTGTTGATGGATTGTATCGGGGGGAATGTATACTGCCATCGCTGAAAGCCGTATTTGGAATTATGATCCTTATTTCAGGGATGTCAAAGGTGTATGATACAAAACTGTCATTTTGAAATAATACTGCTTTAAACATTGGTAGTAATCCCCCCTTATGTTTAACTATCGCGACTTTCTTTCAAGGACTTTATTCCAAGACCGAAAACGACTTCCGAATGAAACTTCAAACTTTCCAAAATGCAAAATGTCCAAGATTTTTCGAAGTGCAAAATCATTTTTTCTCATATTATGCAAATCTGCTACCAAATTCATATGTTCAAATTGCAAAGTACATGTTTCGAAAATTTCCCTTAGTTTTACTGGTGGATCTTCTTATCCGTTCCATTTCCATTCCACCACCTTGGTACTCCGAGTTCCATCGGTTCTTCGAACTGTTTGCTCCGCTCAATCTTTTAACTTTGCAATCTATTTTATTTATATTGTTTCTTTTCCAAAACTTTTGACATAAGCACGCTTATGAAGTTTCATAGTTATTGACAGGCAACCATAGACAAAAAAAATGCAATACTCCACTTTTTACAATAGTGAAGCGACGTGCCCTTTACTCGATATTTCGTAACTCGTATCGATTCGTGATTCGTGTTTCGTAATTCAAGTCGCCAGGGATTTTGTAGGTTGTTTAGGGTGCGTTTCCACCGGAGATTGTGTTGTTGCTAAGCTAAGGATGTGTGTCAAACCCACCAATAGGAGCACTTGGATTTCATAGCTGATCCTACATGAGCGACAAACGCGACACGATACGCGACATTATCAAACTGTGGCTGACTTACGTTGGCCTGCGTTGTCGCGTAGATAAGTTAATGTCTACGGCGTCGTATTGCGTCGCGTCGCTTCTGTCACACAACGGGGTAGATCCCTAGATGTTAGACTTGGAAGAATTAGCCACGGGACGCGTGATATCTGCCATATTCGCCTTACCCCTCAAGCCGCGAACTGTGGCAGTTTCGCCATTAATTATGATATTGTGTTTTCATAGTGATCTACTTTTTCATGTACTAGTGTCAATAATTTGGCCTAAAAATGACAGAGCACTCTCCCCTCGCCCCGCAAATGTTGTCGAACGTGATTTCATACACTTTTCTTACGTTTCCTTTCCCGTGTTTATTGAAGTGAAACTTCCTTAGAATCGTTTTGATTTGAAAATTTGATGAAACGAAAAGTTGACACCAAAGAGAGAGAAACATATTCATAAATAAATAGAATTTAGCCTGCGAGAGGATGAGGTAGAATACAAGTTATATGTTTACGACCCATAGATGGCGCTGTACGATATTGAGTCGCGCTACTGCTCCATTGTGCTCAAAATGGTATATTTGTCTCAACGACCTCAATTTACACAGACGGGCCCTGTCAAACAAAGAATGTGGGCGTATTTTTAGCAACGCTATCAACGCCATCTAGTCTGAAAAGCGGGAACTTGCTTGCAACATCTTGAATGAAAGCTTGAAAACGTATGACTCGGTCATAGATAATATAGGTCATAGCCGTAAGGCCAGTTAGTAAAAAATAAATTATACAGTATGCCGCGGAAATTAAATGATTTCGTAATGGATAAAAATATTAAATAGGAAGATTAAATAACGTTTTTTTGGAAATGTATAATTGTGAATTGAAATTTGAAACACTTACCTTAAAATTATACATTGCCAAACTAGAAGTTTCACTTCTTGGACGTGAATTGCACACACACTTTTCTCATCCTGGATGTTGGATCAATCGCTCCTATTGGTCGGTTCAACACACATCCGTAGCCTAGCAACGTAGCGCATCGTGTCGAGTCTTTAGAGATGTTAGGGTGTGGTGACGGTAACATGGCTTCCATATGATAGGTTTTCTAGTTTTATGTTAGGGGTACGGAGAATGTTAGTTTAGTTAGCGCAATAAGGACCGGCGTGGGCAAGTCTTAGAGAGAGAGTCGGTAATTGAAATGAAATTATTTATTTATTTCTCGTAGGACAACTTGTGCTACGTATGAAATGTCCTCTACCACCGGTTCGGAAAGAAGTTTCTACTGAGAAGAAGGGTTACTGAGGAGGTTTATTTGCTCAAATTATGACTACAAAAGAGATTTAGTATCAGCAACAATTTCAACCTATTCTGTCATTTCAATATCAATATTTATTTATTCAAATAATTGCACACTATTTGACATCCAATAACTATATAATCAGTTACGGTATCTTAAAACTAAAGGGTTCCAAACGCGCCCTGGTCTGAGAAAGCCTGAAAAAAACTCAGCCTGATGTTTTTTTATCACCATATATTTTTTGGTCTGTTGGGAAAATATTCGTCTATTCATAGTTTTTCATAACCTTTCCCCATAATGTTTCATTTATTTAACGTTTCAGAATACATACGATGTAAACTAAAAAAACACTAGCATTTATTTTATTCGTGCAATACCCGACGTCGGTCTCTGTGCCATGTGTGTACAATATTATAGTTTGTTTATCTCCCATGTGTATAGTATTAAACATTCAAGTACCATTTACGCACTTGTGAGTTAATTCTGTATTATATATCTACTTCAAAATATATCATATTTTTCTCTTAAAAAATACCTTGTACAAACACGCATATTTGTATAAGTTTCTCTTTACCGGTTAATACTAATACAGTTCCATCATATTATATTATTACGTCAGACAGTTCTATTCTTATGGAATTTCGTAAATTAATTTTAGTTTACCTCGCGAGTGCGTATACGAATGTTTTTCGTTACTGTTGCGTTGTGTTGGCGTTGCGGACGTTCATTTATTTTATAAAAGGGCCGTCGGTAAGCCTGAGGGCCTTTTAAATGTTTTATTAGGGGCCTCGACTAATTTTTAAATTTATTTTTTCTTTTAAAAGCTCTGCAAAGTCTAGTAAATAGTTAATGTCGATAAAAATAAATGATTTAAGAATATTATCATTCTTTTTATTAATATCTATAAACATCAAATTTCAAAATGTTTACTAATTTTTATTAATTTGAAGCAACGCCTGCAAATGCCTGTTTTGTCCTCGTTGATAGGTGTTAGTTGTAAATGCTAGGCTCAGGTTAGTTTATTCATTTCGCATTGTTGACGTCATGGTCGGCTTCTATTTGCATTTTTCGTTTGTCTGTATAAGTCTTTTTATAATGTTATTAATTCTGAGCAATAAAACTTTGCCATGAAACCATATCTTAGTCGAAAGTCGATATTTTTGGCAATAAGAAACTTCAGTTTTAATTTTATTGCATGATTTTCCTATTTTATTTTATCATTTAAACCTTTATGCACAGTTTTGGTATTATCTCTTAACATATTCGCATTATGTATATGTATGCCACCGTAAAATTGCAAAAACCGTTAGATTGTAATCTAACTAGCGAAATTGTAAACTGTCGAAAACTTGTGAACCGTTCAATGTTCTGAGTGTCAATTTTTGAAATATTTCTTGTCTCTTTCTTGTAGAGGTAGGGTTCGACATAAATAATCAAATAGTGCTTTTTTTTTATTGCGTGATAGCTTGCTTGCGCTTGACGACAATCATGCTTAGTGCAAAGCAATGATGAGGTCTTGGTTGGGACGCGCTTGCCTAGAAGATGCCTATAGTGCTGGTTAGGTTTTATCGAGTTAATATACCTAACAGATTACAAATGGTCTGGTTCGGCTTCGGCCGTGGCTAGTTACCACCCTACCGGCAAAGACGTGCCGCTAAGCGATTTAGCGTTCCGGTACGATGCCGTGTAGAAACCGAAGGGGTATGGGTTTAATATAACTGCCATGCCCCTAACAGGTTAGCCCGCTACCATCTTAGACTGAATCAACACCTACCATCATGACGTGAGATCGCAGTCAAGGGCTAGCTTGTAGTGGATTAAAAATTAAAAAATCTACCGAAAAATAATGCGTCTACTTGTAATCTGTCGACAGTTTACAATTTCGCTAGTTAGATTACAATGTAACGGTTTTTGCAATTTTACGGTGACATGTATATTCATTTGTTATGTGTTACATGCTATTGAGTTTAACATTGTACAATCAAATCAAAGTTGTGGTTGTTTAGTTTTGCATTTAGTTTTTTTTTTTTCAAATTATGTTTTCTGCTCAAATAAATGTAACTGTTTCGATTTTGGCTTTTCATGGAATCGGCTGTTTATTTTCTGCCATTTGGATTTAAAAAAATGAATGAGTGAATGAAATGGTTCGCTTACTACTAGTTCAAAATTCAATCGAATTATAGGAAATTAATTAAAACATGCATAAGATTTTATTGCCTTTTGAAATTGAATTTTCTTCAACTATTAATAGTTCTTCTGGAAGATGTTCACAATTTACTAATTAATATAGGTTTTCTATTTAAAATTTATCAATCCATGCCCTTCGTAAATTCTCAGCGGGGAATCTTAAAAATTCTTAAACGGCATGCCATTATTTCAAGGCCCCCATTAAAATTTTTAAAAGGGGGCCCTCATTAGGCGTCTTAATATACCAATTTTTTGCGTGAATACTTTCAATATGTTACGACTAATACTAAAATTATATTGGATAGAAAAAACCTATGTATAAAATAATAAGTTTAGGTTTTATATGCGACTATGTCCGCACGCTACCAAATTAAGTTTAATAAATTTTGTTTTTAATCAAATTACAAATAAACTAATTTTAGTTTTAGTTTGTGCATAACTTTATTATATCATTTATTGCATATTGCATATTATATATTTTAATAATATTATTTGTATCGTTAATATAAGTTAGTCCAATTCGTTCTTTTACTTAAAACTGTGCCTTATTGCAATTATGTTAAGTTTTGTTTTGATTTCACAATAGTTTTTAAGTTATTAGTATTAACTTTAATTACTATAGTCTGTTAATGGGTAGACCATATTAATAACACGTTTCCTAACCTGAACTGGGTGTCAAAAGTCGAGTTCATTTGACTCGATAATCGTGGCGTGTTATAAATATGCTACCAACATTATGATTGCATAGAGTACATTAGTAGTTTCCGCCACGTTTCCGCGGATATTCACATCTGAAAACTCTATGTAATTACAAAACAGACTATATAGAGGCAAAACTATAATTATGTCTTAATTTTATGCTTTACTTTTGTTTTACGTACTTCATCAAACCCCATATTGAAATTGTAGACATACAAATTGGTTGCGATTAAGTATATATTGTATTGATCTGCATCATCAATTACTGTCGAAAAACAAAGTTCGTTATCGTATAATATAATTATCAACGATTTGTATATCTATAGTTGAAATTTAATCTGTGATTGCTAAGTTTTCATCTCGATTTTTTACTCTGTTGCAACTGTCATTTGAATCTGACACTTGACAGCTGTCAGTTAGCTACGCCAGCCAATTACCAAAGTACTGTGTAACGTTTAATTTTTTTTTGTGTATAGAGCGCCCGACGAGTTTTGATATTTGTCAGTAGCGAGTGGCAAGTATCGGGGTTTCGCGGGCGTGCTACATCCGCCTCATTGTGCTCAGTCGTTTTTATTTTATTAAATGCACTGCTAATTTATTTATTTCTTTTATTTTCTTTTTTTAAACACATAATTTCCCTTTTGCGTCCTAAATGCCAGTGTAAATACACCAAATGGAGTCTTACCTACTCATGACTACCTAAATTCAGCTAAAAATAATGCATAACATTTAAAATATCACGTTAGCGATTCCAAACGTTGGACTAAAAATAAATATTGGTTTTCTGTTTTCTGTCAAATAAATCTCAATGTTAGCGCAAAATTAGACAGTTATTAGCAGTATTTTCAAGTTCAGTGCATTAGTACAGCACGTGAAGCCGTGAGCCCAGCGTCTGATCGCTCCAGTCATGTCGGATTGCCATCCCAACGGACTATGAGTCTTGTAAGTAAGTAAAAAATTTATCTGAGTGATAAAAGAATGGCTTGAAAATATACGTGTTCCCAACTTCCCACGGTAACTAAGGAATCCAAAATAAGTATCGATAATCGATATATTTGTAACTCTTGTTAGCCGGTCTTCATATATTTCATATTTTTATCGAAATATTTTTCTATTTAGAATCGAGATTTTTTGGGGGCCTAATAAATTTACAGGCCCCCAAAACATTCTCAGCTCAATTTCTTAGCTTAATATCCTTTGCAATCGAATTATAGAGGATTAAAAAAGATTCTTTTGGGGGCCCAGTAAATTTTCGGGCCCTCAAAACATTTTCAGTTCAATTTTTTAGCTTGTAATCCTTTGCGATCGAATTTAAAAAATAAAGTTTTAATTATTTGTACTTTTTAGCTTGAAACATTCGTTTCAAAACGATGTTATCGATAACGAGAGTTTCTGTGGTTTGTAAAAAATGTAAAATCCATTTGTTGAGCTTGTATAGTGTTGCCAAATTTGTAATTAACTCACTGACAGCTGCCAACGATATAGCGCGCCCATCCTAGCACTAAACAGTATTTATTATTATGTACATACTTTTGCTGTTGTTATATATCTTTAAACCGACTTCAAAATGGAGGTTATGTATTAGACCCGTATGTATTTAGAGGCTGACAGCTCTAGCTATAGGCTGGGTCCACTTTTTGTATGATATAGACTGTATAGACACAGCTTTTATAAATAAATATATAAATAGCACCAGTCCAGTTGCATTTTGTATCTTAGCGCGATGTACATAGCATGTGTATCTAACGTGTATCATAGTGAGTTTATATATAAATTGTATTTTTGCATGACTAATAATGTAAAATGTTTGACTATAATATATATTTATGTATGATTTGGTCGAATATACATTTCCATCCTTGTGGCACTTTCGAACTACGACATTCTGGTCGCTTTTACATGTGAAGGGTCAGACGGACTAGAATCCAGAGCCGTTAAACCAGTTAAATAAAATAAAAATTTACATCTGAAATGGTTGACGTGGATATTGCCTTCATATCATCAGGAATTATGATATTTTGACGTCACAAATTGTGTATAAGGAAGATATGACTTGGATGTCATAGTCAATAAAACTGCCTTCAAAGTTCAAATTAGAGAGCGCTGGACTATACATTTCAATTTGATTGTGAGGCCATTTCTGATGTACACCATCTCTAACCTAAACTAAAATGACAGCTCTATTTATATTGCTATCCCTCTCAGAATACTCCCTGTAGAAAGGGGCAACATCACACTTATAGCTGTCATTTATTTTAGAGATTGTGTTAAACAGAATTAGCCACAGTGTGTCTGAATTTAAATTGATGAGAGAAGTTAAAAGAAACTTTAAAGTGTGTTTACTTGAATGGAAATATGTATCAGACCAAAGCGTAGCGAGCCGTGTGATTTACTTACGTTTTTCTACTCACGATGTCGCTTCGTCCAAGAAATCACTTGTGCCCCCGTCCTAGCGTTGACGAATTTAGCCCTTTTTAATAATTTAATGTCGCCGGTTGGTCATTGGACGGTTTCTTAGTGCTAGGTTATTTATATTCAACAAAGAGGCCCTCTTTAAAACAGACAACTCACTTTACTGCAAAATATAAAACAAAAGAACACAAGATATGTAAAAAATAAGTGATTTATTGTCCTTTATTTATTTGATTTAGTGATTTAGATACCTTTGATAAAAAGATCTAGTAAACCTGATTTTGTAATAATTTGAGAATATTTTAGGGGCCCGCAATATACCTTTTTCAAAAGAGCGCAATAAGCGATCTATTTCAATCAATTGATTTTATATTTATTTCACGGATCGATCATAAAACCGACACGAAGAAACCGTACAGTGGCTACACCTAACTGCTTTCTCGTAAAAACGTTTAGCGTTTTTCGATAAAATAAAATCTCCAAATGTGTGTATTATTAGTTAAGTAAAGTTTTATATAAAGAAGGATTTGTAAGTAAAGCACATTGCAAATTGTTTGTGTAATCTAATTTTTTTTAGCTTACTTCAAAGGTGAATGAATTGCAGCTTGTCACAGAAATGCCCAAACGACAGGATATGCCTGGCGCGTAGGACTTTCTTAAGTTTTAGTATTGTAAGTTAACCATAAGAACGTCTTAAGCGCCGGGCGAAGCGCATTCCCTACGCGCTTATGTTGATTAAGATATCGATTTATCCTCAGAGTAAGCCAAGAAAAAATAGAATGTAGGCGTACTCTTGCGCCGTATTCCATGCAATAACTTTTCTATACGAATTAAATATTAAAATAAATATATTAAGAGTGTAGTGTTAGTAGTGTGTTGTACAGCGCTCCCTGCGTCTTTGGTACAAGGTTGGTGAGATATTGATAGAGAAAATTGCAGTAAAACTAATTAAAATTTTGTATAGCGATAACAGTAAAATGCATAGGGTTCTAGGACAATTATTTTTATAATATAATATAATATAAAGTAAAGACCTTTAATAAAAAACATCAATATTAGATCACTGGAAACACAAAGGCCCCCAATTTGTAGGGGCTTAATTTAATGTAATGGTATGATATCAAGAATAACTTTGCTTAAAATACCTAACTGTGTAAAGATATTTGTAAAGGCTCTTCACTTGCCTTATATTTCTAGTTTAATCGAGCCTAGCAGATTTGCTTACGAACAATTTAATTAGTTTTACTGTATCGCCTGAATTTGGTCGTTGTTGCTTGTTTTTTCTAACTCTAAAACATTTTTTCAAATGTCTATAAATCCTTTTTTGCTATTCAATAAGCTATTGAAATTTTTATTGCAAACTTTAAAAAATATCTTACTTATAAAGTAGTTCTTTATATAAAACGCTTAAATTACTGTTTCAGAATCAATTACAAAATTAGCAGCAACGACATTTGCTGGTAGTTGCCGTCTTTTTAACCGACTTCAAAAAGGAGGTTGTTTATTGGACTTGAATTTTTATATTTGTACGCGAATGAAATGTACTTTGTCACTTTGCTATATTATTTTTGTATAATATTTCTGCATTTCTTAGGCTTGATTTAGGCGTGGAGGTTTAATCTATAGTGTTAAGGAAAAAACTGTGTGTTGTGGGACTTATTCCTAGATTTTAATACCTCCACTTTAAAGATCTTTAATATTTTGCGGCCCGATACTAAAGCAATTAATAGTGATTGTACATTGCTCAATTATTTAACAAGGGGGCCTGAGAATTTAAAGGGGGCCTCACTTTGTATTGTCACGTCACTAAAATATTGTTTGGAATAGTGCAATTCGATTAGACAGTAGATTAACATTGTTTACTCTTACTGGATAGATGAAAATGTTGTCATATAAAGTTGATGATGCATTTTTATTTAGCTGTTTTTGTTATTTTGTGAAAATATGATAATAGAACGCGCCTTGATACGCCATTTAAGCGCGTTGAGTAGGTATGTCAACTATTTATATATTTCGAACACAAAAATATACTCTATCTAGTAAGAGATGTAATTGTATATGTATTCAAAAGCTACCTCCTCGCAACTGCGTTAATACACCAAAATTGAATTTAATAAATAGTAAGATTAAAACGTTTTATATTGCTTCCATTATTAAAAAGATATATATAGATAATTGCCTATATATTGTATTTGCTGGCACGCGACAACATTTTACTATGCGTTTTAACTAAGAATAGGAATGCCAATGGCCTCTATCCGTTAACTGAAAATTACGGTTTGCACGAAAAATACAATATACGAGTACCTTGTGGTGTTTTTCAAAATTGCTTGTCTTACTACAAATCTATTTTAAATAAATTCTATTGAGAATACATTATTTATAGCTGTGTAAAAATAATTATGGCATTTATTTCCAGCTATGATGCATAACTTCCTTAGCAAAATTTCCTTCCTATTTTAAGTTTGAAAGCTTGGAAGTAATCGTTATAATAGTACATCGTAATATCTCATGCTGCTAGGACTATAGCAGTCTAAAAGCGCAGACACACTATTGTATCGTGTGTTGCAACTTATAGTTACTTTAATTAATTAACAAAATTAACCCATCATATCGTCACGTCAGCGAGCGACTAATGTTCGCGTCTTGGTATAATAAGCTTGTTTATAGGTTTTAAATCTAGCCAACAATGATTTTATAGAGAATTAATCAGAGATAGAGTCAAAGTAAAATGAGCGGGTTATTTTGAAACTTATGTTTACTCATACATCTATACTTAGCTATCGCATCATGTATATTATCTACTATAGCAATAGCATGTCATGTATTCAACACCACACTGTGATACAGAATACTAACTTTAAATGAAGATGAGTCGTTTTGCTATAAACTTATATGTTGGTGAGATGTAAAATGACACATCTTCTACCGCGTTAAGACACACCACAACACATTAATGTGTTTGCAGCTTATAGCAGACGAGGTAAAGCAGCTTTTATGTTCCAAAATAAGGTATACGAAGAAGCCTTGAACAAATTCAAATTAATGGTAGTAACAAATTTTGCGCAGTGTTATGGTTCAGTACAAATTTAACAACACTGTCTTAATAAGTACCAATAAAATATTAGTTTTTGTGCACTCTGGGACCGTGATTTTTGTTTATACGTAAAATTTCGAAATTATAGTACGAAAATTCTCGCGCCACTACCGTGCCGTTTTCTTATATTTTTGTGAGGGCTGACGTCTTTTCAAAGCTATCTATTATATGTTTTGTGTATTATTTATAATTTCGTGTATGTATTAATTATTTGTAATCAGTTTTTTGCGTTAGTTAAATCTTAAGGCTTTTCTGCATTTGTCATCACAGGTTTAATTCTTGGTTGTGTCAATTTACAATATCTGAATATCTTTAGGAAGTTCTTCTTACTGAAAAACCCAGTCCAACTATCTAGGGTGATTCGATACGAGAGTCATTAGAAAATTCCTTTATAGTAGGTATCAGTACTTACTGCTAATTGCATGCGTATAATTTTCGCGATAAGGCACCACATTTCATCCGGTCCCACAGTGACTTATCAGTAGATTAAAACTTCCACGAATCATAGGACCAAGTTTTTAAATTTTACACACAGGTTTATATATTTGTACCAGCCCTGTAAAGGGTCAAATTAGCAATGATTATGCAAAGAAAAAAACAAAGATCCGTGGAATGGGTCCCCTGAGGCCCCTGGTGGATTTTTGAATAGGGACCTGCCTATTTAGTAATTTTCGTTAACCTTAAATTTAAAGCGGCTTGATTAGTTTAAACTAGACATCCCTGATGATTTTATTTGGGATTTTCATAAAGGGGGCCCAGTTTCGCAACATCAAATACGGTCCTGTTTAATTAAAACAGTTATGGAATTATTATTAATGGAATAATTAATTAAATTGTTATGGATGACCGGCCAAGTTCGATTCGGACTCGCACACGGAGGGTTCTGTACCATCGTACAAGATTTAACACTATTTACAAGAAACAAGATGGGCGCTCGAAAATTACGTTTCATGTATGGGGGCCCCCTTTTATTTGTGTTGATATAGCTGATATTTATACTCTCTGATAGTGTATACTATTACGGATTATGAGATATAGTCAGTTTTTGGCCCGTAAGCCCGCTGGCACCCTTTGGGTACGGCACCCCATAAACGATAAATAATCTTTCATCAGACGAACTATATTTATTTTCATTTTGTTTATGGAGGGTAGATGTAAGGAGAATCATCTGTGTATAGGAAATGTGTTCGTCAAAATGCATTAAATTGGGGGCGCCACATTAGCATCAGGGTAAATTTAAAAGATTATTAGAGTAGGTTTGAGAAATAAACAAGGAAAGAAAACTTTTCATCATTATTTTGTGCAACATAAGTTGTTGAAATTTTTAATAAATAACTACTTTAGTCGATAATTATATTAAACTAGCTGATGCCCGCGACTTCGTCCGCGTGGAATAAGTTTTTTGGATTCCCGCGGGAACTCCTCAATTTTCCGGGATAAAAAGTAGCCTATGTCTCTCTCCAGGTCCTCAACTATACCGATGCCAAAAATCACGTCGATCCGTTGCTCCTTTGCGGCGTGATTGAAGGACAAACTAACAAACCAACAAACCAATAAACCAACAAACCAACAAACCAACAAACAAACACACTTTCGCATTTATAATATTAGTATGATATGATTTTTAAATCGGCATACCTACTTCACTTTCACATTTTACAATTGCTATACATTCATACCCTTTGCCTACACCAGCGCCACTGTGGAAGAATTTTGAACTGTTATTTATAGCAACCACTGGACACTTTTTCAACTTTTCTCCGAGATGTTACTCCTTACATCTACCCACCATAATTTTGTTTTATTTGTGTACTAAATATGTCACTCATACAAAACTAATCTCTTTATTTGACCGTGCAATAAATATTATTAAATATGTTTTTTTTGTTGAAATTTAATTAAATTTTATACTAATAATTAATATTCATAAGTTTTTAATTATATGTACTTTAAACAGAACACGTCGCTATTTTAAATTAAATGTTGCCAGGAAATATCAAAGCTTCTAAAACAGTAGTTTTAAAATGACTTTTTGTGAAAGCTTCAACTATGAATAAAATAATACTTAATAAGGCGAAAAAATGATCAACGAAAAATGTAATAACGTTTCGTTCTTTCATTATTAAATGGTTAGTAATAATAAGAGTGGAAGCATATTAATAACACGTGACGCGACGACGCTTCGCAGGCAGCGCGTGTAGAATTACATCAAATCGTAGTATGTTACATGACACTATATAAATCACAGAGCAAGGATATAAATTGTATAGTTATTTAGTAAGTTAGAGTATTGACTTTTATTTACTGCCAGTATCTTAATGTAACTAAACAACTTCACAAGTCCGACTCTATGTGATATTTTTCGATAAGTTGCTTCGTATGGCAGTAATTAACGTTATTCGCGAAAAAAATAATACAGATGATTTATTTTCTAGAATAACTGTCACCGACGTATAGTATCATATTGATTTTTTATTTTTGAACGTTAGGCTGTTTAAAGATGGCGGGCGGACGAACGTCCCATGGTGTCGGTTCGTGTGGCGAATTGTGAATGTGTTTCCAGCCTTAAGGTGGAATAGATGGAGTTTGTGTTAGGAGCGTCGGCGATCCTCAATGTGCAACACTACAGCGAATAAAGTCACTTTGAATAGCGAAATTGTTTTATTATTATTTAAACAAATTTATCTGACCCGGTGACAGAGTCGCTAGTATACTTACCTATATTTAAAAAAAATTGGAATCATAGGGATAGAAGAGCCGATAGATGTGAAAACGAATGTTTAATATCTTTTTTTTTAATTGTTATTTTAATTATTTAAATTATTATTTAAGAATTATTAAAATATAAACCTTAACACTTAAAGTTTAATTTCGAATGTTTATATTTATATTTAAGACCTTTTGTCTTCGTAACCACGCGAGCTTGTCGGTCACCGTCACGCGAATCTACATTTTACCCCGTACCAAAAAGTGCTCAACGCGGCTAAAGAATACTTCAATAAAATAAAAACAAAAACTCGGGAATAAAAATTATTACCAATTTTGGCCACCGAGTCAGAAAGTTGGTGGGACTGTACTCCTAGTTAATCAGCCTCCTTTATACTGTTGCGGCGTGATTGAAGGACAAACCAACAAACAAATACACTTTTGCATTTATAATATTAGTATGATGTCAATAGGGATATGCCTATGGCAAAAAGAAATTAATTCTTACTGATAAATAAATAGAAATAAAATATAAATAAAGAGAGAAATAATTAGAGGGTCTTCCAAAAGACCTAAAATGCTTGTGTTTATACCCAATCGTGCCTGCGTTTGGGTATAAACACGGCTACACGAAGCGCTGTCCGGTCGAGAATCGTCTTCCGGCTATGAAAGATAAGAAAGAGAGAAAGAAAGAAAAAAACATTTATTTTCCAGGGTATGGCTACCCTTTAGGTAAGCAAATATGAGATGGCAGAGCGTGTAGCCAGTGACCTGACTCGTTTTCGGATACTGGCATAATTCTGACTTTATCTGTACTGTAGCCGAGCCTCCGAGGTACACTGACTACTGAGCAACGAGACCCGCATGCGACAAGATTACACGCGGTTGTTTATTTATCGGTATGTATCGATATTTAATGGTAAGTATAGATTGCACCACATCGCTATTAAACAGTCTTAAAAAACAGGCAACACATGATTGAAACGTCACTTTCTGATTTTAGTCAGAAATAAGTATTATGTAGCCAATTTTAGCCTCCACAATTAAAAAAATTGACTTTCTAAGTTTCTAATTAACTGGCACAGAGTACAATGTACATTGAATAATGAATATAGATAGTAGAGAGTTGTATAAATATTCTTTGATAGCTTTTTAAAAAAAAAGAAGAAGAATCAAATGTACGCAGAGTGAATAAATTCATACTCATCGAATATCACAATTCAAAGGTATTACAATAGTAGTTTATGCAACTGTCATATAATGAAGGGTATTAAAACACGAGTGTGAGTTTATGAAACGAGCGCAGCGAGTTTCATAATAGTAACGAGTGTTTTAATACCCGTGTTATATGCAGTTGCATACACTACTTTATCTTCACTAATGCAATTTATCAAACAACAAGAGTAAAAGCTGACAATAGTTTATTTATAATAATTGTTCAAATTTTCGTTTTTGTTTTCGAAACTTTCACCATGATTGTACTGTCGTCTATGTTAGAGACTTCATCGAACTGGATGTTGTATAGCTCTTGCCTTCGGCATGCCCCCATTATGCCGAAGATTAGTGCAACCTGTAACAATAAACGATATAATAAGCTTGAGGTACATAGCCAAGGCAAAAACTATGATTTATGAAGTAGTAAAGTGTAGGTACCTACTACCAAATTTATACACAAAGCGCTTAAACGGAGTGTCTAGATAACTTGCGTGTGTAGTACGTAAGTACTAGGTAGATTAAATAACAGAACTAAAATACACTTACCTTTTCAAAAAGATACAAAATATCTGGTGAATCTTCCAGGAACATCTTTATTTGACCTGATGTGAACGTCAAGGACTTTTTTTCCTTGTGTCCTTCTGAACTGCGTTTCAGGAACGCTATGACTTTTGAATACTTCGTGATATCAATATTGTTGTAGATACTCAGTGTGGACTTGAGCATAGAATATTTAGCCCACATAGAAGATGGCTTGAATTTGTCCGAGAGTTCTTTGAGATACGCAAGAATGACATTTTCAGAAAATGATGTAGTTTTCTTTTCGATCTTCCATGCCAAAAAGTTATTATATTCTTTTTCATATAATTTTCTAGATTTTTCTGGCAAAAGATTGTGAGTTACTTTTGTTGCCAATTCTAGAATATCCGAAGGCGTACAAATATCATCGTCGCTATCCATTTTTAACTTTTAATTTGTATTTTAAAAACAAAACACATTGCGAAACATTAAATTCACGCGTACGTGTATTGTCACAGTGAACTTGCCGCCATTAAAATCTAACCAATGAGAGCGCAGCTGCGCGCGCAGGGCCAATCAGGAGCGAGCGCGCGCTGTTCGTTTTTTATTTAATTGGCACAAGATCTTACCAAAGAGTTTTGTGTATGTAAGTTTAGTAGTTTCGACGAAGTTTTCACGTATAACCCAACTGTTTTCAAAAGTCAGCCTAATATCAAAATTTTATACAACTTGTATGAGGATTTTGACATAAGGCTCGCCAGGTTAATTGGTCGCGTTTTATTGATGTTATAATGAGATTTTACGATATCGATGTGGATATTATACCATCATGTGAAATTGCTTAAATTGAGTGTTTTGTTATCTGCGCTATAACAGTAGTAATTATAAGTCAAGTATTGGAAACATAAGTAGAATGTTATAACATTAGTGTAGATAAAATATATTATATACAAAATGAATATATTGAATTTGCCGGATGAAGTTCTCTATAGAATCGTTGAAAAGTTGGACGTGATATCTTTATACGGCCTGTATAAAAGTTGTCGTCGTTTAAGAGAAATTGTTTACTCGACTCGAGTTACCTGTGACATGTCATTACGTGTTACGGCAAGAGAATTCCTGAAATCGTCATTTTGCCAAGTTATATCAAGAAATCTGAAGGAGTTGAATCTTTGTGGAGTGGAGAATCTTAAAGATTTGTTCTTAGATGCGGTCAAAACGATGCGACATTTGACCATATTAGATGTTACTTATACCGATATAACATTGACCGATTTTATTGAAATACACAGATTGTGTCCGACTATAAAAGATATAAGCGTGGACTTTAGGTTCAACTTTAACTTTACTCAAATTGACATAGGGGCATTACCGTTGTGTCCATATCAAGAAGTGTTCGAAAACATTTTAAATGTACATTTTGTGGGAAATGTAGATGATTTGTTGCGTTCCTCGATACCATGTTTGATATTAAAAAAGGCTAAGTTAAAAAAAATACAATACACAATAACTAGCATTTATGAAATATTGGTTACTTCATTACTACATTGTAACAATAATTTTCAATTCGATAATTTCACAATATATTTTTCGGATTCTAAAATGAGTAATTTATATAGATCAACTAAAAAAAGCAATCTTAAATTCTTGAAACCTTTCGATGTGTTAGATTTTAATAGCTACGAAACAATAATAATTATTGTTAGAAGAAAACATCGCTCAATATTGAGGAAACCAATATGTTATGCAACTCCGATATTTGAGAACTTTTTTAGCAAATATTGTAACGTACACCTGCATGAAAACATAGAGTTTCACACATTAGAAAGGTTTGATTTTGTCTGGGAAGACAATGCAAGTGTCATGTTATGGAATAAAAGTGTAACCAAGTTTGACGATACTTTCTTTTTGAACTTGTGGCATAAGTTAAAACCTTCTTTTTATTGTGACTTTGATTTGTCATCAAATGCCCCAGTAGCTCCTGGCTACGAACTTTACGCCACTGTTCCTCGTAAAACTGAGCACAAAATCGAAATCTCTCCAGTGGGCCCCCAATGTGTACTGAATTATGACACTGCATTCCGACAAGAAAGTAAAATACAATTAGCTCTCGTGTTCAACGGTAGTATCAAACATTCAGTAACCTTATCATCCAGTTGTGATTATCTGAAAAAAATAACATATTTAAGTTTAACAGGCCCTGTACGTTATAGTCCAGAATTCTTTGATGTCTTATTTAGGTGCTGTAATAATCTTATATCATTTCGAATAATGGGTAATTCCTTTTGTTCCTGCTCTACTGCTGTAGCCGAATCTTTGCATTTAAGTAAGTCTTTAAAAAATATCTTTCTGATCGATATTGACATTAATTTTCCATTACTAAGTTCATCTATGAGTAAATGTACAACATTAGAGAACGTTCACCTAGTTTGTCAATATCATTCTTCAGGTTTCAGCGATGCATCTGTCGTATTTGAGAAATGTGTGAACTTATACTGTTTTGTTTTGTATACTAAGACATATGACAGCTATGTAAAACAATGTATGGAAATATCAAACAAGCCAAACCAGCGAATAAGAATAAAAGTAATTTCATTGCCGATGCGGAGGAAGTTTTGTTTGATACGTGACCCTTATTCCGAGGTGTATAGGTTGAACTTATTTTGATACAGTAAATACCTAATATTATATTAAATGCTGAACGCCTACTAAAATGTCCCAAATATGGAGTAAATATAATAATTATTAGGAAATAACTAGGAATTGCTGCTGGGAATTGAAAAATTCGTGGTCTAGCTCTAGGTAGCTACCTACTATAAAGGCACGTTATCACGTGGCCATTAATTTAAATAAGTAATTTTTTTTTTTTTTCTGTGCAAAATCATGCGATCAGTCTTCTGACTATGAGCAGATGTGTTGTAGGTTCTGTGACTTTTTATGACTTTTCCCATTGGAAAAGTCATATAGACTGAGCCTGGATTAAGGCCTATCCAGGGGGCATTGGCTAATTGTTTTAGTATTGAGTCTTCGGCTCTTTGTATTATTTTTATGTTGGAGTCACTAGCAGAGCCCCAGAGTTGTAATCCATATGTCCAAATCGGTTTAAGTGCTGCCTTAGTGCTGCCTTATATTAAGAAGTTTGTTATCAGTTGACAGCTTAGAGTTTCTAGCGAGTAACCAGTACAATCTTCGATATTTTAGGTTTATTTCTTCCTTTTTTGCTTGGATGTGTTGTAAATAAGTAAATAAATAATATTCACTATAGAAGTACAGAATTGTCGATGAAGCAAGAATGGGTTACCACGAATATAAAATTCACATCTTCTGTTAGGTAGTTTTAAGTTTGACAAAACCATTAACGTCACAATTCAGAACGATGTATTTCACAAATACTTCGATTCTACAAGCGCATTTTTAAGTTTGATAAAGAGTTGCTGATTTGATTGAGTTGTCATCATCTCTAAATTTTCGAAGGAGTAAGGACAGTTACTGATTCATTAAATAAAAGTCCTGAATGCTAAAATTTATTTGATTTGTTCTCAACCTTTCCTGTTGCTTACATAAAAAATAGGTATGACGCTTGTATCGCATTAACAAAACTAGCTGATGCTCGCGACTTCGTTTGCGTGGATTGAGGTTTTTTGGTTCCCGCGGTTTTTGGTTTTTGGAACTCCTTAATTTTCCGGGATAAAAAGTAGCCTATCAGTTATTCCGACTTTAATATGTATCTGTGCCTTTCATCCAAACACGTTCAGCCGTTCTGGCATGATTGAATAACAAACATCAATTCGAGGTTTTTTGTTCCCGCAGGAGGTCTTTAATTTCTCGAGGTAAAAAGTCGTTATTCCTATTTCTGTGTCAAATTTCATCCAGATCCGTCCAGCCATTCTGGCGTGACAGAGTAAACAAACATTGAACGCCAGTTTGTGCGTGCGTGCGCGCGCGTGTGTGTGTGTGTGTGTGTGTGTGTGTCCTGAAGATGCCCCGGTATCGGAGTGAAACGTACGTTGAGGGTATTTTTGAGGGTTTATTGTGATGAAGGTCGCGGGCATCAGGTTCGAGATACGCACTGTAGGTACCACATATAGATACTAGATAGCGATGTGTGACTCGAGTTACTTGACTCGAGTAACTCGAGTCAAATCGTAAACGAGTCAACTCGAGTCCAGTTTTTAACAACCCGAGTCAACTCGTACTCACGTTGTGAATTAGCAGCTCGCGTGGTCGGGTCGCGACTTGCGTTGCATGACGCATCACCTCGATAGTCTCGAGTCGAGCTGCGGCCTGCGCCGAGTTGCCGAGCATCTCCGATAACCGAGTCGCGTTCCCGCGCGCGCCTTGTTAACTCGGAGCTCGCTTTGCAGTGTTCGGATTAATTCGTAATTTAATTTTAGTTTTGTTTTGATTGACAAGCACATAGAGCTTGTCAATTTTAATTTTTAACACAACCTTCCTATTATAAGTATGGCGAAGCAATGGCTGGATCATGCGTCATGCTCGTGAACGGGTGCCACCGGCGGGAATACTTTCTGTCTGCCCGTCTTTGACATGAATTGAATAAACAAATTTAAGAAATCCATTAAAAGTATGCTCCTGAAAAAAGCTTATTATACTGTTGAAGATTATGTAAATGATAGAGGAGCATGGATTTGATCGCTCCAGCAATGCTGGGGACAGCGGTTACTTATGTACACATTGATATAGTACTTAATTGTAAATGAATTATTTAAAAAGAGCAACCACCGAGTTTCTTGCTGGTTCTTCTCGGTAGGAATGGCATTCCGAACCAGTGGTAGATTCACTTGACGATTCAAAAGTACTTGTAAAAGTTTATTTGAATAAAAAAATATTTGATTTGATTTGATTTGATTATCAAAGTTTCCCATATGGAATAAGTATTAAGTTAATTTGATCATTTAAAAAAATTTTAATTATAAAACCCAAGACTGTAATAT
This sequence comes from Erebia aethiops, assembly GCA_923060345.2. NCBI lineage: Eukaryota > Metazoa > Arthropoda > Insecta > Lepidoptera > Nymphalidae > Erebia > Erebia aethiops. The sequence goes on along the minus strand of OV281084.1, from coordinate 1,075,484 downwards.
TGATTAGTTTTAAGATTTGTACACGTTCTAGTTAAACTAAATAGGTAATTATTATTTAAAGATTGAAAAATGGTGCCATTAATACCTCTAAGTGTATTACTTCAATAATTAAATATTTTAGTAACAAATACCTGCTAAATTTCGTTTATAACATACTTACCTATCGACCTGTAACCCTGGGAGCCTGAATCATAAATCTTAATTACGCCGCTACGCAACATTGGTTGTTGTTGTAACAAGTCGACTCGGTGTCTTAATATCCGCTACGCCGCGGCTATAAAGACACCGAGTCGACTCGTCGCTCCCATTCATGCCACACCGCACACGGCACACGCTTGCCGCGCCTTGCTTTGAGGCTTGGACTCGAGTCGCGACGCCCGACGGGAGACAATCAACGAGTCGAGTCAACTCGGGTTGCGACTCGAGTTAGTGGCCTTACGAACTCGAGTAACTCGAGTCAAAAAAAATACAACTCGACACATCGCTAATACTAGATAGCCTTGTGTGGCGGAATATAGCGAATTAAACTTCTAGCTTTTTCATTGTCATGGACTTCCGCAAAGTAACGTCTGCTTCTATCCAATACCTAGAGTTTGTTTGGTTGAAATTTAATTAAAATTTATAAATTTTATTTAATAATCTTAAGATTTTTACACGAACACGCCGCTATTTTGAATTAAATGTTGCCAGGAAGTAACAAAGCTTCTAAAACAGTAATTTTAAAATGACTGTAAATCTTCAACTATGAATAAAGTAATACTTAGGCGAAAAAATACAGCGTCTAATGCAATAACGCTTCGTTCTTTCGTTATTAAAATAATGTTGGAAGCATATTAATAACACGTGACGCGATACGACGCCTCGCAGCGCGTGTATACCCAAATCTATTCGTAGTATTTTACATGACAGGCCATTATTTAAATGACAGAACAAGGAATCTGCGTGATTTCTATGTAGAGCCTGACTATAATATAATCATTATAGTGAAAGCCAAGAGTGCGAAATGATATGAAATTAGAAAAAAAATATCGGGTATTTCTAATAGCGTACTAGATTATTTGTTTTTGTTTAGCCTTGACTCTCGTTTACTAGTGCAAAATTTAACTTCATTCAACTTCACAAGACAGACTCTTTGTGGTTTTTCGTTAAGTAACTTTGTATGTCAGTAACGTTATTTGCGTTAGAAAAAATACTATGATTTATTTTCTAGCATAACTATCATCGACGTTTGTTTAAATATATATATATTTTTTTTATTTGGTACAGAAAACTTACAGCTACAACAGAGATGGATAGATAGATAAAGAATAAGTACTTATAACGCCAATTACAAGTTTTCACAGATAGAATTTACATGAGATAAAAATAGCTTGCAAAGGTAGAAAAATAAACAGTAATATATACTACATAGGAAGTAATTAGAAAATAAAAAGCTTATAGTTAAGAAGATGAATTAATACAAGAGAAGAACCAGAGTTAACTAATATTAGGGATAATTTAGACGTGTACGGGAGCAGGTGATGTGGCTCGACCGTAACAAAGGATGATATCATCCACCGAGCGGGTGTTGTGCTCGGGGACCACTGGTCCGACCGTTCATCGTTGGAGGTCGTATATAGGCGTAATTCAGAGAACGCTTCGTTAGCGTGAGTTAGGCTCTTCGTGTTCATCGTGCGCTACTAGTAATGCCACCTATTGGATTATGTGCGGACTGCGAAGACCGCTACAGACGTTATTAATTATTAAGATTAGAATTACCAGCCAGCAAACTACTTCAACACAGGCTGTGGGAGTCAAAGAATTCATTGGCTAGAATTCTACGCATGGAGGTGGCCGTGGTGCAAAAGAGATCTAGCTTAGGATTCTTTTTTAACAATTTATTGAATGATAGAGAAGATCTTGGCAAATAGGAGTTCTGACGAAATCATCATCGTTTTGATATTATCATATTGATTTTTTTTATTTTCGATCGTTAGGCTGTTTAGAGATGGCGGGTTTGTCCAGTGATATTTGATTTGGCTCAACGAACGTCCCATGGTGTCGGTTCGCGTGGCGAGTTGTGACTGAGTTTCCACTTTCCAGCCTTAAGGTGGAATAGATGGAGTTTGTGTTAGGAGCGTCGGCGATCCGCAATGTGCAGCACTACGGCGAATATAGTCACTTTGAATAGCGAAATTGTTTTATTATTAACTAACTATAAGTAGTCCCACAAACATAACTGACCCGGTCAGCGTCGCTAGTAACTATAGTAGGTATACCGTATAGCCAGGTACCTATCATATAACTAGTATGGCGCGAGGATGCGCGGCCCGCTGAAGCGGACCGCGTATTATAGAAGAATCATACTAATATTATAAATGCGAAAGTTTGTTTGTTGGTTCGTCCCGGAAAATAAAGGAGTGCCTGTGGGAATTGAAAAAAACTTATGCCACGCGAATGAATGATGCTCAATCACACCAGAACGGTTGAACGGATTGTGATGAACTTTGGCAACAAGATAGATTACAGTCTTTTTTTTTTTTTTTTCGCTGGGAAATGCGTTTAGGCATCCCTCTCGGAGGCAGGCAGGTGAACCTCCGAGAGGGTATGTGGGACTCACTGGCACTCCAGAATACCCACTAAAACCCAGCGGCGCTCCTGCGCATCGCCTTAAGGCTGGGTTACGGGAGCACCAAAGGCATTCATCCGCGACCCAGCCAGCGACATCCGCCCAAGCGGAATCTCCTCCGGGGGCATACTGCTGCCCCGACTTCCTCATTGAGGGACACCACCGAGGTGCGCCTCACTCCCGCTTTTTTCTCCGCGACCGAGGCTCGACGGGCGACAACTGTGATGGGTCGTCCGCCTGGAGCCCTCGCTAGGGTGGCAGACGACGGTCGTACGCACGCCGTCTGCGTCCCGCCCTGAAGATAGATTACAGTCTTTAATAACACAAAGGCTACTTATTATCCCGGAAAATGGAGGTTTTTCGGTTCCCGCGGGAACTCCTTAATTTTCCGGGATAAAAAGTAGCCTATGTGTTATTCCAGGCTATAATCTATCTCTGTGCCAAATTTCATCCAGATCCGTTCAGCCGTTGGGGAGTGATTGAGTAACAAACATCCATCCATACATCCATACCGACATCCATACATCCAAACTTTCGCATTTATAATATTAGTAAGATATTTGATGGAGTTAAAAAAACTTATTCCACGCGGACGAAGTCGCGGGCATCAGCTAGTATGAAATAAAATTTAAAAAACTTATCACGCATGAAAATTAGTTCTAATTTTGTCCACTGGGTCAGTGAAGTATTTAGACTGTAGGTACTATATCAATACAGAGCGACCGCAGCGAACATAGTGGTGAGCGGTCTGATGATATGAGCTCGTAAAGTTTCGTCGATTGAGGAATTATTGTTCATATTTCTTTCTTTACAAGCAGAACGAGCAAGAAATTCGGCGGTGGTTGCTCTTTTGAGAAACAATAATAAATTACAATAATTTTGTCCAAATGAAGTTTTTATATGAGTCACGGACAAGACGTGACCATTGCCAAGCATATATATATATATTAGATAATACTGTGTAAGTATAACAGAGATACATATTGTACACTACCACATTGGGGTTAAAGTTGCTCGCGTCCGTAGGTTGAACTAAAGTCAGGTTTTATCATTCAGTACCTTACACGTGACCCCTGGGTAGTGCCAAATGTGGAACATCTTCATAGGTGGTAGGCTACAGCCGTGGCTTGCAACACAACCATGTGAGCAAAACCGCGCCGCCAACTGGCGCATCTTGTGACATCCATTGTGTCGTGGGGTGCGTCGTGTTCAGGTGTGATGCTTGCAGGAGCCATACATGGGGAAATTGCTCAGTCTACAACACCGACGCAATGTCGCCTGCTTATCGGATTTACCATGGGGAGTGTGCCCTGGAACTTCATAACCTTGTTCCTCCTTCTCCGTTCTACCACAGAACAGCGAGAAACCGTGAGCGTTGGCACCCTTAATATGTGGTTGACGTCCAATTTGCTCGCACGAAGCGTTTTAGCTCGACGTTTCTGATACGAACCGCTAGGGTGTGGAACACCCTCCCAGCGCGCGTGTCCTGCCACTTACCTATAACTTAAGTACCTTCAAGGCAAGAGTGAATAGGCATCTTCTAGGCAAGCGCGTTCACACCTAGACCCTATCATTGTTTTGCACAAAGCATGATTGTCGTCAAGCGCAAGCCTATCACGCAATAAAAAAAACATACCAATATAAACCGGAACCCATGTAGCGTTTGGTCGAGTTTCGAACGCAAATAACACATCGCATTAAATGATTAGACATTTGTATCTTATCATTCAACTCGATAAAACGTAATATTATTTTGTTCGCATTGTTAATATATTATAAGAAGATTCAAATACACGCAGAATACATAATATATACATCGAATATCACAAGTATTAAAAATAAAATATACAAAATGAATTTAGTGAATTTGCCGGATGAAGTTCTCATTATAATCCTAGAAAAGTTGGACGTGATATCTTTATATAGCCTGTATAAAACTTGTCATCGTTTAAGGGAAATTGTTTACTCGACTCGAGTAACCTGTGACATGTCATGTGTTTCATTACGTGTTATGGCAAAAGAGTTCCTGAGCTCGTCATTTTGCCGAGATATATCAAGAAATCTGAAGGAGTTGAATGTTTGTGGAGTGGGAAATCTTAAAGATTTGTTCTTAGTTGCTGTCAAGACGATGCGACATTTGACCATATTAGATGTTACTTATACCGATATAACATTGACAGATTTTATTGAAATACACAGAATGTGTACGAGCATAAAGGATATAAGCGTGGATTTTAAGTTCAACTTTAACTTTACTCAAAGTGATTTAAGGGAATTACCGTTGTGTCCATATCAAGAAGCGTTCGAAAACATTTTGAATGTACATTTTGTGGGAGATGTAGTTGATTTGTTGCGTTCCTCGACGCCATGTTTGATATTAAAAAAGGCTAAGCTAAAAAAATTACAATACACAATAACTAACAATTGTTTATTATCGAAAAAACCATTACTAAATTGTTACAATAATTTTCAATTCGATAATTTCACGAATATTCCGATATTTTTCGAATTCTAAATTTGATATAGATGTAGCGCCTAAAATCTGCGGCAATCTAAAATTTTTCAAACCTTTCGATGTGTTAGATTTTAATAGCTACGAAACAATAATAATTATTATTGTTAGAAGAAGAAAGAAACATCACTCAAGTTTGAGGAAACCAATATGTTATGCAACACCGATATTTGAGAACTTTTTTATCAAATATTGTAACTTTCACCTGTCTGTAAACATAGAGTTTCACACATTAAAAAGATTTGATATTATCTGGAAAGACAATGCAAGGGTCATGCTATGGAAAAAAAGTGTAACCAGGTTCGATGATGCATTCTTTTCGAATTTGTGGCGTAAGTTAAAATCTTCTTTTTATTGTGACTGATTTGTCGTCAAATGCCCCAGTAGCTCCTGGCTAAGAACTTTACGCCACCGTTCCTCGTGAAACGGAGCACAAAACCGATCTCTCCATTCGGCCCCCAATGCGTAATGAATTATGACACTGCATTTAGCTCTCGTGTTCAAACATTCAGTAACCTTATCATCCAGTTGCGATTATCTGAAAAAATTAACGTATTTAAGTTTATCAGGGGATGTTAAGTTATAGTTCAGAATTCTTTGATGTATTATTTAGGTGCTGTAATAGTCTTATAACACTTCGAGTTAGAGGTAATTCTTTTTGTTCCTGCTCTACTGCTATAGCAGAATCTTTGCATTTAAGTAAGTCTTTAAAATTAATATCTTTCTGATTGATTATACCCGATTGATTATTTTGTATCGTTTAAAAAATAGTAGTTATTTTATCTGATTGATGTTTGCCTGAACAATGGGATAGCCCATTTTTAGTGTATTTTCTGTTATTTTAGAGCATTTAATTTTTTTATTTTATCTAATAATCTATAACAAAATGGTACTAAATGAAAGAATATTATGGCAGCACTGATGCTGATGGTCTGTGTTTATGCCATGGAACTAATAAGTACTACGTCTTCGTAGTACTTATTAGTTCCATGGTTTATGCCAATTAATGTTATATGGGACTGTGGTTCTATGGTTATATGTGGTCTGTGGTACTGGTTATATGGCCAAAATTTGGCCATATAACCAGTACCACCGAGAAATCGAGACTTTGTCGGCGTGTATTTGGCCGCCAAATACACGCCGACAAAGTCTCGATCATATGGTACTGTCTGAATATTAACGTGGTTTTTCTAAATTCTACACTCAGAATAAAAAGTAAAGAGCTGTAAACATATTATAATTCCGATCATTTGATCTGTTTTATCCAAGTTTTATCGGAGTTTTGACATTTTCAGAAGTGACATTATCACATAACCTACAAAACTTTAAAACAAAATATCTTTTTTTTCTAGGTTCATTAAAAAAAAAATCTTGCTTCTGAGAGCTTCGTATTCAACGCTTAACAAAATATATTTTATACTACACCCGCTCGGAAAGTACCTTCATTCTTTTTTAAAAACGAGGTAGAAAGTACGTCATTGCTACAAACCAAATATGAGGGAGGGAAAGATGTATGAAATTTCATTTCTAACGTGCTAAGCGGGGAGAAAAACTATATGAAAATCCATTTCTAACGCGCTGTTTTTTTTAATTTTAAGTAAATTAGGTATATGGACGTTGAGAATTTGGGCATGTCCTTAAGGATATAGTAAGTATTAGAAGCACCTTCACCATATTTGACATACAAAAGTCAAATATGGTGAATGTCGATTGTCGATATCAATGTCGATTTTGATGGTCGATTGTCGATATCGATGTCGTGGTCGGTTGTCAATATCGATGTCGATTGTCGCTATCGATGTATTGATGTCGATTGTCGATGTCGATTGTCGATATCGCTGTCGTTTGTTGATATCGATGTCGTTATCGATGTAGATTGTCAACATCGATGTCGATATCTTTGTAGATTGTCGCTATCGATGTCGATGTCGATATCTATAGTCGCTATCAGTGTTGATGTCGATTGTCGATATGGTAGTCGATTGTCGGTATCGATATCGATTGTCGATGTCGATGTCGATTGTCGATATCGAAATCTATATTGAAATAATCCTCAAAATGTACCTAGTCTAGTTTTGATAGTGAAGCTTCGAATGAAGCGACTCATATAATTATGATAGAACTTCACTTTGTAAGTTCGTTTAATCACTCATTATTATCGCTTATTTTCCTCGCAGGTGTAGTATAAAGCACTATGTATCACTCGGTAGAAAGTACGATTCCTACCTCGCGTGTATTGCGGCCCTTCGGCTACGCCTCGGGCCTCAAACTACACTCTCGGTAGTAATCGGTCACTTTCTCCCCTCGGTGAACAATGTACTATTTTTCACACGTGTACATAATTTTTTTTATACTACACCCGCTCGGAAAGTACCTTCATTCTTTTTTAAAAACGAGGTAGAAAGTACGTCATTGCTACAAACCAAATATGAGGGAGGGAAAGATGTATGAAATTTCATTTCTAACGTGCTAAGCGGGGAGAAAAACTATATGAAAATCCATTTCTAACGCGCTGTTTTTTTTTAATTTTAAGTAAATTAGGTATATGGACGTTGAGAATTTGGGCATGTCCTTAAGGATATAGTATTAGAAGCACCTTCACCATATTTGACATACAAAAGTCAAATATGGTGAATGTCGATTGTCGATATCAATGTCGATTTTGATGGTCGATTGTCGATATCGATGTCGTGGTCGGTTGTCAATATCGATGTCGATTGTCGCTATCGATGTATTGATGTCGATTGTCAATGTCGATTGTCGATGTCGATTGTCGATATCGCTGTCGTTTGTTGATATCGATGTCGTTATCGATGTAGATTGTCAACATCGATGTCGATATCTTTGTAGATTGTCGCTATCGATGTCGATGTCGATATCTATAGTCGCTATCAGTGTTGATGTCGATTGTCGATATGGTAGTCGATTGTCGGTATCGATATCGATTGTCGATGTCGATGTCGATTGTCGATATCGAAATCTATATTGAAATAATCCTCAAAATGTACCTAGTCTAGTTTTGATAGTGAAGCTTCGAATGAAGCGACTCATAATTATGATAGAACTTCACTTTGTAAGTTCGTTTAATCACTCATTATTATCGCTTATTTTCCTCGCAGGTGTAGTATAAAGCACTATGTATCACTCGGTAGAAAGTACGATTCCTACCTCGCGTGTATTGCGGCCCTTCGGCTACGCCTCGGGCCTCAAACTACACTCTTGGTAGTAATCGGTCACTTTCTCCCCTCGGTGAACAATGTACTATTTCTCAATACTATTGATGTATGGAAGTTTGCCATTGCTCTTTAGCAGTAGAAAGTCGCTTGGCGGCACGTTAATGATATTGATGCACCGGCGGCATTTCTTGATAATGTAACGACTGATTACCTATTTAATATGTCATCATGTCATTAATAAATCAATGATTACTAACAGTTGTTTTATTTCCAATAAGTCTCCCATTTTATCGTTAGAGAAGATAGCACAAGCTTAGTAACAAGGTATCATACTTCAGGTATGTAAATATTGGCCGGTGGACCAATGATGCAGTGGAATGACGCAGCTAGAGGTATTGGCGTGTTCAATAAAAGATCAGCAGGTCACATTTGCGTTTGTATTTGAATTCAACAAATCCAATCGGCAATGCACGTCAAACTTATAACATTTATATCACAGATTAACTTAATATTGCTTATTTAAAATATGATTAAATTAGGTCAGGAATTATTAGTTATATAAAATCGAGACATGATACATGGATGATTGCACGGAAGGTTATAATGAAAGAGACAACTGTCAGATTATATTCTATGGTCTATGTGCATTGATAAGAATGCGTTCAGGATTTTAACACTTCCCCTCATTCTTATCAATCAAACAAGATCAATAATTATAACTACTCTGCAAACACATACAGTCTATCAGTTATTCTTTATAAACATTTCAAATTCAGATCTTCTATGAAATACAAAAGTTTAGTCTTACATAAAGGTTTCGTAAGAACATCAGCTGTCATCTTTTCAGTCGGTAAATATTTAACTATAATATTGTATTTTGATACAAGATCTTTTACATAATGGTAACGTATGTCTATATGCTTAGTGCGCTTGTGCGAGTATTCTTTTGCCAACAACAATTTGTGAGCGCTTTGATTATCATTAAAGATAACTATCTCTATGCATTTATCTAAAATTTCCAACAAGAAATTCCTAATAAAGCACAACTCTTTTGCAACATCACTTATGGCTAAATATTCCGCCTCAGTGCTGGACAAAGCCACACAACGCTGTTTTCTAGCTTCCCAGCTAACTGTATTGTTACCTATTTTAACAACAAAGCCTGTATATGATTTCCTATCACATATGTCATTTGCCCAGTCAGCACCTGCATAAGCAGTCATATTAAAACAATTACTTTTATAAAAACAAAGTCTTAGATCGATAGTACCTGCTAAATATCGCAATACTCGTTTAGCTGCTATCCAATGACTTTTATCAAAAGCAGTTAAATATTGGCTAAGCTGACTGCAGCTGTAAGCTATGTCAGGCCTTGTACATACCGACAAATACATTAAACAGCCTATAAGTTGCCTAAACTGATAAACATTATCATCTAAAGGTTCATTATTCGATTTTACAAGTTTACTATTCACAATCATAGGTGTAGATACATGTTTACATTCCAACATATTAAAACGTTTCAGTAACCTTTTAATATATTCAGACTGGTCTAAAGTCAAAACATTTTTATTTCTTATCACACGTATACCTAAACAACTTGTCAATGAACCAAGATGTTTAACACAGAAATTTGTACTTAACAAGCTAAATAAATCCTGTGTACTACAAGTTGAAAATATATAAAAATCGTCAACGTAGAGAGCTATGATAGTGAGATCCCTATCATTCTTTTTGACATACACACAAGGCTCACACTTGCTCTGGACAAATCCATTTGTCAACAACAAACTATTCACTTTCAGATTCCACATACGACTAGCTTGCTTAAGTCCATAAATACTTTTGAGCAGCATACACACCTTTCTTTCATCACAAACAAAACCTTGCGGTTGTTCCATGTAAATCCTCTCGTTAAGATCGCCATTCGAAAATGCAGTAGTCACGTCAATATGTTCCATAGACATATCTAATTGATGTGCCAAAGAAAACAAAATACGCATCGTTGAATGACGCACTACGGGTGAAAAAGTATCTGAGTAGTCTATACCTTCCCTCTGGCTAAAGCCGCGAGCAACTAAGCGAGCTTTAAACTTATCGAAATTTCCCGATGTGTCATGCTTTAATTTGTATATCCACTTACACTTAACAACATTAGCATCAGCAGGTCGATCCACTAACTCCCAAACCTTATTATCCATGAGTGACTCATACTCTACCTTCATAGCTTTTTGCCACTCAGAGGAATTTGATGATGCTAGTGCCTCTTCATATGTTTGTGGCTCTTCAAATATAGAGCTGGCATACATACCTATTTCATAATCGCCATATCTTATTGGCGGTTTACCACGTGTACTGCGCATGGGTCGGCCGCTGACAGTCACAGACTCCTCTGTACGAGTCGCACCTTCCCCTCCAACTACTGCGTCTTTGCAAGTCGCCGGCTGCGTCTCCGGTTCCTCAGCAGAAGACTCAGCATCAGCAGAGGTCTGTTCAACCTCGCTGTTAATGCAGCAGTCATCGCCAGACTCAGCATCTGTAAATTCATACGAAAAATCATATGATTTATTTGTACTTATATTGACTGGACTAGAATCCTGACAAGATTGACTAGAATTTAAAATATTATTTCTATCACAGGTATTAGAATTCAATTCTCCATTATATTGATTATTATATTCATTACAAATTATAAAATTATTATTAATATTCGAATTCATTTCATTTTTTATGTCAAGGCATTTAAAATCTTTATAAAATTTATCTTCAATAAAATACACATTCCTTGACAAAATAACCTTCCTAGGATTTGATGGATCTATAAGTCGGTAACCTTTTGTCAACTCTGAATAACCGACAAAAATACACAGCTTTGCCTTAGCGTTCAATTTACTAGTACGAGTAGCCTCAGGAATCAATGAATAGGCAATGCATCCGAAAACACGAAGGTGTCCAAGACAAACAGTGTGTCGGGATCAGACCTCCTCAGGCACCTGTCCTGCTAACGCAGCAGTAGGGCTTCTATTTTTCAAATAAATGGCCGTCATCACAGCCTCACCCCAAAAGCGGTTACAGAGACCTGCCTGCACTAACATGCACCTAGCCTTCTCCAATAATGTTCTATTCAGGCGTTCTGCAACGCCATTCTGCTGAGCACAATACGGTACTGTCAGCTGGTGAGCTATTCCCTCTTTCTCTAGGAAACTTCTAAATCTGTTACTACAGTACTCACCACCATTATCAGAACGCAGGCATTTAATAGACAATCCAGTCTGCTTTTCTACGTAATTCTTGAAATTGATAAAACAATCTAACACTTCAGATTTTCTATTCAATAAATATCCAAAACTTTTACGAGAAAAATCATCAGTAAGGGTTAATAAGTACCTTGCATTTCCCCAGCTGGAGTCTTTCATAGGGCCGCACACGTCACTATGTATGAGTTCCAAAGGTCGGCTTGCACGTCTCGTAGGTCCTTTTGGATAAGCCCTGGCCACAGGCTTCCCCTCCAGGCAGGCAACACACTTACTTGTAAAGTCTTGCTTGTCAACCTGAAATGAAACGCTACGTGCTGCACACTCCCTAAGTGTACACATACCTTTAAGACAAAGATGCCCTAACCTCCTATGCCATAATTCAGCATCCATATGATTATTAGACCCAGCTAACTTTGCAATCTGTGCTTCCTGCACTTGATGTAGGACAGCCATCGATTGCTCTTTTGCAAAAATACCTTTAAGTCTATACACACCCTTACATAAATTAGCAGACATAATAGGCTTGCCTTTTATACTACAGCTGTCATATATAAAACACCCATCCACATTAAAAATCACAACCATGCCACTCTCACATAACTTACTCACAGAAAGCAAATTTTCAGACAACTGCGGAACATACAAAACATTGTTCAAAATTTTATCAAAACCATTAATGCTTACATGCATATCTCCAACACCAGAGCTCTCCAGTTTAGTTGCTTTATCAGCACAGGTAATCTTAATTTTATTAGTTTTTAAACTAGTTAGGAGACTATCACTATTACACATGTGCGACGATGAGCCACTGTCCACAATGAAATCTGTACTTTGCGTAGCTGCCAAAAACGATGAAGCAAATACGGTCTGTTCATCTTTACCATTTTCTCTCTTCTGTCGTTTCAATTTCCAGCACCGTGACTTCCCGTGACCAGCCTTATTGCAAAAGTTACAAATGATTACCTTCTTCTTATTCAAACTTCGAGCAACAAGTGCATTATTTGATGAGCTACTTCCCTGGTTCTCAGTGTTTGCCTTTCTGTACTCTTCTTGAATCAAGCGAGCACGAACTAGCTCTGAAGATAGTGCATTGGTCATCGATGCCGTCTCCAAGGCCGATACAAGAGTGTCGAATTCTTGAGGGAGACCGGACAATAATATTTCTGCAATTTCTTCATCTTCAATGACCTTACCGATGTCCGCAAGCTGCTGTACCAGGGTAAAAACTGTTTTAATGTATCTGGTCATATTATCATACTGGTTAAAGTCTACCCTATGGAGTTGACGAAGCAGACTAACCCGTCTAAATAGACCTTTATCTTCAAAAACAGATTGAAGTTTATCCCAAGCTGCCTTCGCAGAGTTAATTCCATATAGGATTTGATAAAGAGTAGGCCTAAGGCTTAGCGATATCCTAGCAAGAGCCTTGGCATCTTTAATAGTGTCTTTCTCTGTACCTGAGACACAATCCCAGAGACCTTCCAAAATAAGCGAATTTTTGATTCCAAATTTCCAACTATTATAGTTTGACACGCCCTCCAGTTTCTCAATGCTTACTCCTCCACCAATAATATAGCTCGTCGTGGATGAGGCACCCGAATCTCCATTTCCAGGCGCCATTGAGGTTATAAGCGTATGTCACGCGGCGTCGAAATCCAATTACAAAAAAAATAAACTGCCAATCACGTACCTCTATCGTAACTTGGGCCAAAAACCTGTAAATATTGGCCGGTGGACCAATGATGCAGTGGAATGACGCAGCTAGAGGTATTGGCGTGTTCAATAAAAGATCAGCAGGTCACATTTGCGTTTGTATTTGAATTCAACAAATCCAATCGGCAATGCACGTCAAACTTATAACATTTATATCACAGATTAACTTAATATTGCTTATTTAAAATATGATTAAATTAGGTCAGGAATTATTAGTTATATAAAATCGAGACATGATACATGGATGATTGCACGGAAGGTTATAATGAAAGAGACAACTGTCAGATTATATTCTATGGTCTATGTGCATTGATAAGAATGCGTTCAGGATTTTAACAAGGTAGACCTCCAACTACGCAGGCATATGAGTATCCTAGTTCATTTTAAAGCCATAATATCTCTTGGCAAGAGCATTGTAACGACACACAGCATTTTTTTTACTTATTTCACTATTAAAAATGCATATAACCTAAAATAATTTTGAAACTTAAACTTAGTTTTAATAGGTACAAAAATCAGTAATAAAACAAGTAATAAAATTAAAAATTTTAAAAAACCCACGACGAATTGCAGTGCTCCATTGAAACAACAATTCGAACTTAGCAAAATATAAAATAATATCAAAAACACAAACCTGCATATTTGCCGGCTCAGTAGTTTTTTTGACCACCGTGGTGGACTATGACCAAACCCTTCTCATTCCGAGATAAAACTTGTGCTTAGTAATGAGTAGAGGTGTCAAATAGTGTTAAATTTTAATATTCTGCTAAAAATTGTTAAAAAAAATGTGATCACTTAAGGAGTTCCTGTGACCACTTCCTGGCTCCATCACGAGACCCTGGGCAACATCTAGGTTTAAAGTGCTAGTCAAGACAAATCAAAAGAGTCCAAACACGACGGGTTTACGATAAGAAATTAAGGAGTTCCTATGACCACCTCTTGGCTCCATCATGAGACCATGGGCAGCATCTAAGTACAAAATGCTAGTCAAGACAAATCAAAAGAGTCCAAACACGACGGGTTTACGATAAGAAATTAAGGAGTTCCTATGACCACCCCCTGGCTCCATCATGAGACCCTGGGCAGCATCTAGGTACAAAATGCTAGTCAAGACAAATCAATAGAGTCTAAACACGACGGGTTTACGATGAGAACTTAAGGAGTTCCTATGACCACTTACCAAATCACGATTGCAGCTCAACTTGATTGTCTATGGTCCTAAAACCTGGAACCTTCTCACAAGCTATACATATCTAATGCAAAAAACCTCATCTCAATCGGCCCAGTACTTTTTGAGAAAAATAGTAACATATTGAAAAAATTAAATCATAGACTACAGCTCAGATTGATTGTCTATGGTCCTAATATATATCTAAGAACCTTCTCACAAGCTATACATATCTAATGCAAAAAACCGCATCTCAATCGGCCCAGTACTTTTTGAGAAAAATGGTAACATATTGAAAAATCATAGACTACAGCTCAGCTTGGTTGTCTATGGTCCTAAAATATATCTAAGTACCTTCTCACAAGATATACATATCTAATGCAAAAAACCGCATCTTAATCGGCCCAGTACTTTTTGAGAAAAATGGTAACATATTGAAAAATTAAAATCATAGACTACAGCTCAGCTTGGTTGTCTATGGTCCTAAAATATATCTAAGAACCTTCTCACAAGCTATACATATCTAATGCAAGAAACCGCATATTAATCGGTTAAGTAGTTTTCCAGAAAAACGGTAACAAAAAAGTGCACAAACAAACAAACAAACAAACAAACACACAACCTCTTAGGGCAAACACATATACCGTCTCCGTTTCGTCGAGGGTAAAAATGATTAAATCTGACATATGGCATGCATGCTTGTACAGGAATTTAAATAAGTGGGGTAAATCTCCATAGGTACATAGTCATTTTTAGGCATTTTCCTTTGGTAAAGAGATAGTTTTAGTCCCGGGGAAGGACATAGGCTTAACGGCATTGTTTTAATGTTTAGGTATTTGTATCTAATCATTCTACTCGCTATACATACGAGTTACGGTTTTTATTGGTATGTATCTCTAAAGGTTATCAGTCCATTTTTTATTTGTGGAGACCACAGAGTACTTTTTATAGTATAAGGTGGAGACTAAAATAATGTGGCCAGCTTAGCAAGAATAGTGTTGTCCTCAAAATTCTGGTTCAGATAAAAACCGTTTTAAATAATATTTGGTACGAGTAAAGTAAAAACACGAAATGTGTAATCTCAAGATTAAGTCGCACTAGCTAGTCACACATTTATTTGAAAGACTTAAAGAATAAATACAATATATAAAAGCATTAGTCATAAAGTTGAGAAGTAATAGGCTAGCATGGTATGGGCATGTAATGCGGATGGAGGAAAAAAAGGTATATTACGAGAAGAATGATAGATATGCATGAAAAAGGAAAAAAGAGTAGAGGGAGACCAAAGAAAAGATGGATGGATTGTGTGAAAGAGAATATGCGTATAAAAGGGGTGAATGATAGGTTGACGGATAACAGAAGTAAGTGAAAGAAGAAAACATGTTGTGCCGAGTGCCGACCCCACGTACAGCAAGGGACAAGGACATGAAGAAGAAGAAGATTCACACCTCAGAAAATACGGCATGGGCTCGATCAATACGCGATCCCTTTGACTTCCTTTACGAAAGAACTTTAAACCATCACCAATTATTATGATCCAAATGATCGTTCATGGGCATGGTACCCAAGACACTGGCGCCTGTCTGAATTGGGTATGCAAATAAATTATTTTTTAGTCATTTTTAAATAGAGGATTTCCCAAAAGTCCACTTTAAACAATCGATTAAAGTAAAAAAGTGCGTCGAACTTTAATTACGTCCCATTTCAGAATTTCGTATAAATCACATACTTAGGACGCATTTTGACATTTGAAATAAGTTATTGATTTGACTATTTGTCAAATATCCAATTGCCAGGCTAAGCAGTTGGGCTAAATAAGCGCCAGCTCTTGGGTCACCAGTAGCGTGGACTACGTTTTGGGAAAAAAACATTGATAAAATGTTTCGTGTCCGATAACCATGGGCCCAGTCTCAAACGCAAGCACAGACTAAACAGACTTAAAAAACAGGCAACACATAAAACGTCATTTTTCAGATTTTACAACCAACCAAATTCATTGCAACCAATTGCAACCAACCATGGAACTAATAAGTACTACGTACAACTGGAATGCGTACTACAAACTTATTTAACTTATTTTTAATCAAATTTAATCCTTATATCACGGACATAAGAACCACTACGCACGCAGTATAAAAATGAATCCGAGTGAGACATCCACAACATACCGCGGTGTCCCTTTCTAACAATGGTCTTTGTGTTGCTATTTCACATTTAACATTATACTTTAAATTTGGAACGTTTATAAAAGAAATCTGAAAAATGGTTATACTATCGAATTAGTCACCTCCTATCCTCCTTGGGGGATGCCCCGTCGCTCACGTCCGCAGGAGCTACCTTCTACCTCCCTACACGTGTCCCCTGGGTGGTGCTAAACGAGCGACGAACTTGCAGGCGAAGTAAGCGTTCTTTTTATAAAAACGCTTATTATGTACCAAACGCCATACGATTAAATAAATACCAGTTTTATTGAATTTTTAACCGACTTAAAAAAAAAATTTTTTTGTTAAACCATCACCGATAATTATCTATTTTTACCTAAATGCTTCGTAATTATCGATCCTAAATGGATCGCTGGATCCAGGCAGCGCAAGACCGTGGCTTGTGGAGGACCCTACAGGAGACCTATGTCCAGCAGTGGACGTCCATCGGTTGACGACGACCTAAATGCTTACTTGTGTAAGAGACTTACTAAGAGGCAATAGGCACTACATATAAAATATCAACATCATTATAAATATAAATATTTTAAAATTATTTGCTGATTTTTATTTCTTCATAGAGGTATATTTATATCCCGTATATTGAAGTATCCCAAAATTCAAAAATAGTGTGGTCACTCTTGTGGAAAAGGGACACAAGGGTCAGTATGGTATCTCTCACTCGGCACACTTTATTAACAAGAGCTCATTCCGGTTGTACGTAGTACTTATTAGTTCCATGCAACCAACCTTTTGCAACCAACACAGAGAGAGTTGTCACTTGTCACTTGTCAGAGCCAGAGACATGGTCAGTGGTTAATACCTAGCGTACTAGTATTCTATACTAATCTGTGATACCTAGTTAAGAAGCACCGACCAGAAAAAAAAGCATAGATAAATAAATATGTACAAAAAAAGTTAAGAAGATACAAATGCACGCAGAGTAAATATATTCATCGTATATTATCACAAGTATTACAAATAATATATACAAAATGAATTTAGTGAATTTGCCGGATGAAGTTCTCATTATAATCGTTGAAAAGTTGGACGTGATATCTTTATACAGCCTGTTTAAAAGTTGTCGTCGTATAAGGGAAATTGTTTACTCGACTCGAGTAACCTGTGACATGTCGTTACGTGTTATGGCAAGAGAGTTCTTCAGATCGTCATTTTGCCGAGATATATCAAGAAATCTGAAGGAGTTGAATCTTTGTGGAGTGGAGAATCTTAAAGATTTGTTCTTAGATGCGGTCAAAACGATGCGACATTTGACCATATTAGATGTTACTTATACCGATATAACATTGACCGATTTTATTGAAATACACAGAATGTGTCCGACTATAAAAAATATAAGCGTGGATTTTAAGTTCAACTTTGACTTATCTCAAAGTGATTTATGGGATTTAACGTTGTGTCTGTCACCGTAAGATCTTAAAAACCGTTAGATTATAATATAACGTTTTTAATCTCGATAGATTGTAAACTGTCGACAGATTGTGAACCGTAACAGACTGCTTACAATTTAACGCGTTATTTTTCGGTAAATTGTAATATATTAGGTATATTAATCCGATAGAACCTAAGTGCCCGGCCTGCGGCCGGGCACTACCTGAATATTCATGTCAAACCCTAACCTAACCTATAGTTCGCGCGAGTTGAATGCAGAGTAAATGTATGGTGACACTTACATTTACTCTGCATTCAACTCGCGCGCGAACTGTACAAGAAAGAGACAAGAAAACGTAAAAACAATAAATATTTCATAAATTAATACTGAGAACATTGAACGGTTCACAATCTTTCGACAGTTTATAATCTCGCGGGATAGAAACCGTTAGATTATAATCTAACGGATTTTACAATCTTACGGTGACATGTCCATATCAAGAAGCGTTTGAAAACATTCTGAATGTACATTTTGTGGGAAATATAGATGATTTAATGTATAACTCGACGCCGTGTTTGATATTAAAAAAGGCTAAGCTAAAAACAATACAATACACAATAATTAACATTTATGAATATTTTTGGATGAAACCATTACTACATTGTTACAATAATTTTCAATTCAGTAATTTCACAATATATTTTTCGAATTCTAAAGTTGACTTAAACATAGTGCCTATGACAAGATGCTGCAATCTAAAATTCTTGAAACCTTTCGATGTGTTAGATTTTAATAGCTACGAAACAATAATAATTATTTTTAGAAGAAAACATCACTCAAGTTTGAGGAAACCAATATGTTTTGCAACACCGATATTTGAGTTTTTTTTTAGCAAATATTGTAACATACACCTGCATGAAAACATAGAGTTTCACATGTTAGAAAGATTTGATTGTGACTGGGAAGACATTGCATGTAACATGACAAGTGTCATGTTATGGAATAAAAGTGTAACCAAGTTTGACGATACTTTCTTTTCGAATTTGTGGCGTAAGTTAAAACCTTCTTTTTGTTGTGACTTTGATTTGTCGTCAAATGCCCCAGTAGCTCCAGGCTACGAACTTTACGCCACGGTTCCTCGTGAAACTGAGCACAAAACTGAAATCTCTCCAGCGGGCCCCCAATGCTTACTGAATTATGACACTGCATTCCAACAAGAAAGTAAAATACAATTAGCTCTCATGTTCAACGGTAGTATAAAACATTCAGTAACCTTATCATCCAGTTGTGATTATCTGAAAAAATTAACGTATTTAAGTTTAACAGGGGATGTACGTTATAGTTCAGAATTCTTTGATGTATTATTTAGGTACTGTTATAATCTCATAACACTTCGAATTGGTGGTAATTCCTTTTGTTCTTGCTCTACTGCTATAGCCAAATCTTTGCATTTCAGTAACTAAGTCTTTAAAAAATATCCTTCTGATCGATATTAACATATTAACACATTTTCCAACGCTATGTTCATCTATGAGTAAATGTACAACATTAGAAAACATTCACCTTATCTGTCAAAAGCATCCTTCAGATTTAAACAAAGCATCTGTGGTATTCGAGAAATGTGTGAACTTATACTGTTTTGTTTTGTACGCTACATTACGTGAAAGCGATAGCAGAAAATTAATGGAAATATCAAACAAGGCAAACCAAAAGCGAATAAGAATAAAAGTAGATTCATTGCCGAATACTTGTTTTGAAATTGATTGTTGGATACGTGATCCTTATTCCGAGGTATTTAGGTTGAACTCATTTTAATACAGCAAAAACCTAATATTATTAGGAACTAACGTATTGCTCCCGTGGGAATTTAAAAATCCCGGTCTAGCTATATAAAGGCACATTGTCACTAGGCCATTAATTTAAATAAATTGAGTAAATAATAGGGGTTAAAGTATGAAATTGCCGTTTTAATTGCATAGATTTATTATTGGGTTCGCGCGCTTCACTCGAACCCAATAATAAATCTATGTTTAATTGTAATAGGTACTTCGAATTGACATAGAACCTTCATGGTTTGAGATTTTTGAGTGAAACTTTTTTCACATGGTTCGGATGTAGGTAGTTCTTCTTTTAAAAAATGTGCAACATTCGATTGTCGACTTTCAAAATTCGAGTGATTTTTGAATACGAGTTCCGACGCGGAACTAACGCGGCAGAAACAGCTCGCAATATCAATGTTGCCTTTGGAGAAGGGACTGCTAATGAACGCACCGTGCGATTTTGGTTTAAACGCTTTCGTGATGGAAACTTTGATTTGAAGAACGAACCACGTGGAAGACACAGGTGAATAACAATGAATTGAAAGAAATGGTGGAAGCCGATTCGAGCCAAACTACCCAGGAATTAGCGGCATGGTTTAACGTTACCTTACCAACAATATTGACTCATATGCAAAAAAACGCATTTCTATTTTTCAGTACAAATCGGCAATTTCATACTTTAACCCCTGATAATAATTAATCACTACAGAATCAGCCCCAATTGTCGATGAAGCAAGAATTTAATCACCACGAATGTAAAATTCACATCTTCTGCTTGATGACGTCACAACTCACAACGATGTATTTCATAAAAACTTCTTGAATTTTTAAGATTGTCAAAGAGTTGCTGATTTTATTGATTTTACTATATACCCTATCCTATAAAAGTTTATAGCATATAACAGCGAACTAGTTATAATGATAGATGGCGATCAAATATTATTTTTTTGACGCATTATGTAGGCGACTCGGGCGACATCTATCAAGACGAATGTAAACTTCACACCTCACACATGCGTAAATCTGACACTTTTTGAATGCCGTTTTTATATTATAAATAATGTAAATATTTGTCTGACATGAAAATTGCGACCATAAAAAGCCCTAAAGAAATGATAAAACAAATTAAAAAAACACAAAAATGTATATATTTCAAGAATAATCGAAAAGAAAAATGTATGAAAGTCGACCTATGCACGTCCGCCTTAATATGGGACGAGTTACCTACTAGGTAGTACATGCATTAATTTCACAGCAGTATTAATCACACAATCATGGTACACAATAAATATTAAAACGTTGATTAAAACCTTTAAATAGGTAGTACTAAGAGATACCTAATTCTTACTAATATCACAAATTTTCTTTGGAGATCATAAAAGGTAACTTTATTGTATGGTAACTGTAATTAGATTAGCCTTGAAAATTGTACTTTGCTTAAAATATCTGTCAAACATAATGCGGATAGACACAATGGAATAAAATAGATTGTTATGTGGTTTTATTATTTTACATTTAATTTTGTACGTCTGGCAGAAGAATCTAAGTATTTCAGTAGTTTTGTTGATTAGATTTAGATTTAGATATTTAATTTTCCAACTACAGCGGCCAATCTGCCAATCTGTCTTGCCATTTCTTCATAGGCTTCTGCCTGCCGCTCCATTGCTACCACCATTCTGACATCAAAATCTGTAAAATTAAAATAGGTATATTTGTTAACAATTAACATCCAATTATATGTAATTATACTATTAACTGAAAATGCAAATTTATATATTATATAACATTTAATATACCTACTTGCAAAATTTATTATTACCTTCATCTCTTCTTTTCCTCTTCCTCTCCTTTTGTTGTTCCTCTACAAACAGTCGTGGAGCAGCAGGGGACCCTGGGTAATTTGGAGGTTCAAGGCTTGCAGCGGGTTCAGCAGCTGCAGGTGCAGGTTTCTCGGGGAGGTTAGACCCAAAACTTGTTGGATCTTCTAGAGGATCAACTACTCCTGCATGACCACTCACTGCTGTCTCCCCTATAAGTTCCACCAAGTCTCTATATCGGACAGCCCAGACATTGGTGGTCCCCCTCCTGTGCCCCGTGCATGCGAGGCAATTTTCGCTGCTTTTTTTTTTACATCTGACTTCCAGTCTTGGAAGGACTGTAAAAAAAACAAGTACCTAAGTAGGTATTTAATGCTGCATTTTAAGGCTACCAAAATAGAAAAATAGGAATATACTTATACATATAAATTATGGTTTTTAAACTGTAAAAAGAGCATGTAGGTATGCATTAAAAATGCTCTCCGCTTCTGGGTATTTTAAGTAATGAGTTTTTGTTGTAACTAATCTATCAAACCATATAAATATGATTAATGAACCCAGTAAATTTTCAAAACCAAAATTCCAACTTGACATTGACAGACACTAATGATGTTTGAGTGGTATTTACTATTTACGAGGATAGCTTTATTAAAAACTTAAAATCTTTAGCAGTACATTTCGATTTTTTTCTATCATAATCAATAACTTTATAGGTCGTCATTTTGAATAATGACTTGAATTACCCTAGAAAATGGTTGAAACCAATTTTTTTATTGCTTAACATGAATGTAATAGTAAGTAAAATTTTGGTAAAATATCAAACTATGTGCACATGTAATCTCAGTGTTCCTTGTCGATACCGAAACCTTAGTCGACATCGAATCGTATCCTCAAGGCTCAAACCGAACGTTCTGAATTGCACGACAAAAAACTTTCGATACGAGATCGATATCTAATCGTATCGATTCGGTATGTTATCGAACTGTTGTGAATCGCCCTGCGGGCTTCAATTCCGCTACTTAGTTTTGCAGTAGATAATGATTTGATAATAGCTCTGTCAAAAACAGAACCTGATATCGACCAACTGGTTCAAAAAATGCAGGCGCAAACATCCCATTAATATATCATGTTCTTCTTTATTGAAGCAATGAAGAAAAATATGGGGCGGGGAGGCAAGAAACTTTTTTTTAGAAACCGGGGGCACCCGGGGGGGCACCATGAAAAAAAGGTTGGGAAACCCTGATCTAAATCATACTGAGATTTTTTTTTTTTTAACCACTACAAGTTAGTCCTTGACTGCGATCTCACCTGATGGTAAGTGATGATGCAGTCTAAGATGGCAGCGGGCCAACCTGTTAGGGGCATGGCAGTTATATTAAACCCATACCCCTATTGGGTTTCTTCACGGCATCGTACCGGAACGCTAAATCGCTTGGCGGCACGTATTTGCCGGTAGAGTGGTAACTAGCCGCGGCCGAAGCCTCCCACCAGGCCAGACCAGGGAAAATACAGAAATTATAAATTCCCAAATTGACCCGCGGGGATCGAACCCGGGACCTCCGCACGTTAAGACAACAGCGCTACACACTGTGCCATGGAGGTCGTCAAAAAATATAAATATCTACTGCTGATAGCACCTCCAACAACATACCCCAACCTGTAATCTATGAGGTAGGGTCTACTCGGAGTTAGTAGGATGCGCTCATGAAGCAAAACCTGGAAAAACACATCACAGGCTAGAAGCATTTGAACCTCACCCAGTGCGTGGAAGCTGGAGTCTGCAAGCTTAACGTCCAAGAGAATATTTGCGAATGAATAGAATGCAATATTATGTCTAAGTGCTGATTTAGAAGAGTGCACAACAGAACATGCTATAGGCATTGAAAATCTGCTTGTGCAAGAATGTATTTGTAAGTTAGCAATCATATCAATTTTGTTAGCCGAGTTGCATACACCCACCACTGTTTGTGCATTTTGAACAATAGTGCAATCAATGGCATCAGCTATTTGTTGTGTGATCATTGAGACCTCACTACCAGAGTCAAGAACATATAAAGGGGCATTCCTTTCCGCTGCATCACCTTTAATAACACTGTAGGGAGTAATACATGTTTATTAAGTAGGTACATTATTAAGAAGCGAGACAGCTTTTGCTGCTCGGTATTAGTACTGCTGCCCTCAGGTTCAACATGTGCTAGGCTAATAAGCGAGGAACTCTTACACCGGGAACATTTTGAATTAAAATTCGTATGTTTATTTAAACAAGCTTTACTTACAAATATTTTTACTTTCAATAAATGCAAGCCTGTCCTTTATGAAAGAGACTTTAAAACTTTGCACATCTAGATAATTTGTGAGAAGCAGATAGGCAACCACCGCAATACTCACATGGTTGAAACGAACCAGCTCCCTAGGTTGTGCCTTGTGGACTGGCTCATGGCTGCGCTGTGCCATTGGGTAGCGCGGAGTTATCAGTGTTGCATTATGGCATACTGCTTCAGTGCTTCAAATTTCAATCAATGCCGCAATCAGCGCGGGTAAATCCACGGCAAATCCCTAGATCCCCGGCGAGGCTTTTGCCTTTTCCATTGTATTTGTGACACCTACTAGGTAACGTATACTATTTTACATTTACAACTAAAACTAAATACGATTGTACATAGGGAATACAATGTACTCTGTGATACATACGTACATACATACATAACAAGTGATTATATACTCTTTGCATACATAAATAAGGTAAAGGCTCAGGGGATACAAAGAGTATATAATCACTACGTTAACTTGTCTCTGCAAGGGATATTAAACTTTTTACGTCACAAGATAAGCTCCAATCAAAAGCAGAGACAAGTACCTACATATAGGACAAGGTCGGATAATCACAAATCACAAGGCACGCGGTTAACTTGTCTCTGGCACGCGGCGCGTTACTGGTTAGAAACTTAGATCGGCGGCGTGGAGTGGTCACGCGGTGTTTCAGGGCGCGCGCAACTGGTTTCGGAGAATAGCTCTGCAGCACGTACGGCGACCAATCACGAAGCAGAATCTAGCAGATTCGTCGGCCACAATGTCGGCCACGTTGACCAGAGACAAGTAACATGTTGACTAACCTGTGGGTAGTGACTCGTTGCATTCTCTCTGCAGATTCTCTGTCCAGTTCTCTGTCTACGCCATGGAGGTAACAAATACATTGTTACCTCCATGGTCTACGCCTCGTTGCAGAGTAACTTGTCTCTGGCAGAGACAAGTAACATATTATTATACCCATAGATATATATATATAGGTACTAGATGGGCCCTTTCATAGAAAAATGACGGGCGTCCGACTTGCTGAACACGTTCCTCACCTGTCTTTGTCCCCGCCGTAGCGCTGTCACGGCCGTTCATCGTGTAGATAATTTGTAAAGTCTTAATCATAACAATACTCCTTTGTTTTTTTTTTCGATCCCCTCTGCGCAAAGGTTTTAGTTACTCAACAGACAGCCACATCTGCTCGATGCGTGGTATCTGTATGAATTACAAAAAGAACATCTTTACTAATTTCAAAAAAAAAACTCCAAAAAATGTTATTATAGAACTACATTAACTCTTGTATACATAATAAATTAAATTATTGTTTACTTTTTAGTGTTTGTGGTTTTTGAAGTCGGTTTTTTTTTTTGAAATTTTTTTATTTCACAATTTTTAGTGGCCCATTTTTACCGTTTTGGTACGGAACCCTAAAAAAAAAGATATGCTATGCATGGTTAAAACATACTGTTTACAAAACTATCACACTGATCGCGAACAATTTACTCTTCTCCATTGAGGAGTTCCGTTCTCCATCTCCGGAGATATTCATCAGATCTTCACCAAATTAAAATGGGACAACCTCTGAAGTATGACCTACCAAACAAAAAAAGAATTATCAAAATCGGTTCATAATTGGCGGAGAAATCGCGTAACAAACATACAAAAAAAAAACATACAGTCGAATTGAGAACCTCCTCCTTTTTTTGAAGTCGGTTAAAAAAAGAACATTGTCATACACGCGCGTTTCACTACCAGAACGCCGCGCGCTGTAAAAAAAAAGTAAATTATTAGAATTTTCCCCGCCATTTTTATTCGTTTTTTTTATTGTTTTGTTAACCGGATGGAAGTCTACATCTGTTGCAGAGGGCTACATTATACATAACCAACAAAATCCACGTGTCGAATGTAATTTCGGATTCCATACAAAATGACTCCACTCGGACCGCGTCAGTAAACGGACGTGCACTTAAAAATATTTTAAATTGAAGTATTCATAGTACTAAGTGAGTGTAGGCGCCTATGTGCAAGTGTACAGGAACGAAGAAGACACATATATTTTTCACCGCGCGCTTAATAGTTCATACCTCTTTGCGCACGCGCAGATCCGTAAATCGACAAACGGAAAGTTCTACCGCTTAAACTTTGGACTTAATCTTTTTTAAAACATGTCGGCATCGCTGAAAAAAAGTACTCTAAAAGTACCTCATGGAGCCTCTGAAGGTGATATTACAAAACTTGACCCTGATAATCCACTGCTTATAAGGAGACAGAAACGGCCTCGCAACGAGATGCTGAATAATTCTGAAGAGGACATCGTTGGTCAGTCACTAAAAGAAGAACTTCTAGAAATGCTGACAAACTGGAAGAAGGATCAAGATGCCACTTTGTCTAAACTCTGCCTCGAAATTTCAGAGTTAAAAGTACAAAATACAAAGATCCAGGCCACAAACTCTCAACTGGAGCAGTCCCTCACTTTTATATCCTCAAAATACGAGGATGTGAGAGAGAAACTGATCTCTTATGAAGATGAGCGCAAGGAAAGCCGCAGAATAATTGCTTCCTTAGACCTCAAGATTGATGAACTGCAAAAAAGGTCGAAGTTCACAGTTTTGGAGATCAGAAATGTACCCCAGCAACAGAGCGTAAAGCATGAGACACAACAAGACCTCACAAACTTAATACATAAGACATGCGTGGCTTTGGGGGTGAACATCCAGTCGGGTGAAGTAAAAGATGTCCACAGAATCAAAAATAAATCCGGCAGTTCCACCATTGTCACTGAATTGACCACTGTTGTGTCTAGAAACAAAATACTAAGCGCGGCCAAAGACTATAACAAAAATCACCCAAATACTAAACTGACGACGTCTACTCTCGGCTTACCTGGGCCTAATATGCCTGTTTATATATCGGAGGGTTTAACAAATAAGGACAGGAAATTATTCGCTATGGCACGCGATGCGCGAAAAGCACTTGATTACAAATACTGTTGGACAAACCAAGGCCGAATCTACCTGAGAAAGACAGAAGGCAGCGCTCGCATTGAAATAAAAGGCGAGTCCGACTTGGTGTCCCTAAAAAATAAGTGACTAATAGGTAACATAATATTATATCCTGTTGTAATTTATTACTTACCTGTATATTTCTCTCAGTGTGTCCCGTGCCTAAGTTTCCTTGTTAAACTGATATTACTTGTACAACTACCTACATTTCACTTTTATAACTCAATGATCTACATAATTAATACTATTTTTACACTCATAACTCACTATATAATTACTCCTTTTACACATTATAATAAACGTACTAGAATCTATCATTCATCCCAATCTATGTTATACGCAAATATTATCTCAAGGTTATGGTACTTGCTAACAGTTAATATAATAATATTCTCGACCCTATATCGTTGTTACGAACTGAATAAGCTATGTCTCATACAGAATAAGTATCTTTTAACATACGAGTATTTTTACATTTCGTGTTTGTTTATGCTCCATAAACGAACCTTTGCCTGCCACTTAGTAAACAATCTTTCCCCATGTTCACGCCAGTAAATGATGTCCTATCTAACCTGGACAAAGTCTCTTTCTGTGATGCATTAACATGTAGCCCCGACGAATGCTCCGATTTACTACCGAGATCTAAGACGGGTCTTTCTATCTTAACACAAAATATTCGTAGTTTGAAAGCCAATTTTAGTGGACTTCTAACTTTGCTTGAACGTATTAAAACTGACTGTGATATTATTGTTTTATCTGAATGCTGGCTTTCCTGTAATCCCGTTATTCCCATTCTGAACGGCTACTACGCGCACCAAACGAGTCGTAATTTTAATCAAAACGATGGAGTAGTCGTATATATAAAAGATAATTTAGTTAATGTCAAAACTATTGAACCTGTAGTTTCTGATGCAAATTGTCTAATAACTACGGTTGGATCCGATCTTGTCATTATTTCTATTTACAGGCCCTACGCATTCAAAGATCCGTCGAATTTTATTCACTCGATGGATCGAGTCCTCTCGGATTATAAATCCTATAATAACATTATTTTTGTCGGGGATATTAACATCGATATTGCAAATAATCATCAAGCTATCCATTCACTTGACTATCTGGATCTCCTTGCTCAACATGGTCTCTTCCCGGGGCATGTAATACCAACACATGGCTCCACATGTCTTGACCATGCTAACTTAAAAACTGTAGTATCACCTAAAATTCTGGTTTTAGAATCTACGCTTACTGATCATTACGCTGTATTTATATCTCTGTCAAAGATTAAATATAGTCATCAAAATAAACCCTATACCACTAAAACTGATGAAGTAAAACTTACTAGTGACATTCTTAACATAAACTTTGATTCTGTATATTCGACCCTTGACCCAAACATTGCAACTGAAAATTTAATTAACCCTATTTTACATGCCTTATCATCGAACACCATAAAGATCCCCTTATCTCGTAGACGTAGGCCCATCAAACCCTGGATAACACCAGGCCTACTGAATTGCATACGTCATAGAGATAAGTTACATAAGAAGCTTAAAAAGGATCCTTTAAATGAAGTTCTTAAGGTTTCTTACAAAAGGTATCGTAACTATTGCTCTAATTTACTACGCAAAGTTAAAAGAGATTATGAGAAAAATGAATTCATCAAAGCTGGTAAAAATCCTAAATTACTGTGGAATGTTGTTCAGTCCGTAACTAATATATCAAAAACTCAATCTACTGCCAGAGATCTTTTGCTTTCGAATTGTAATAAAGAAGTCTGCATTAACGAGGTCAACTCCTACTTTGCCACTATAGGAAGTCAACTGGCCGATAAAATACTCAAAAATAATCAACCTCCTCCGTTACACTCATCTCACAGGGAATCCTTTGTATTGCTTGAGACGGATGAGTCCGAAGTTGAGCGCTTGATCAATTCTCTTAAAAATAACTGTGCAGCTGGTTGGGATGGTATCTCGTCAAGATTTTTAAAAAAGTACATTGGTGTAATTGTTCCCCCTCTCACATACATTTGCAATCTCAGCATCAAAAAAGGTATTTTCCCTAACCTGTTTAAAAAAGCGCTTTTACACCCCATTTTTAAATCTGGCGATAGGGACCATGTCGAAAATTATAGGCCTATCTCGATCTTGCCAGCTATGTCAAAGATTCTCGAGAAAATCATTAATTTGAGGCTTGTTTCCTATCTAGAATCATGTAACTTATTATCTAATAACCAATTTGGTTTTCGTAAGAAACGGTCTACTGCGGATGCTGTCCACAGCCTTGTGGACCATCTAGTGGACAAACTTGATAAAGGACAAAAGTGTGTAGCTTTGTTTTTAGACTTGTCTAAGGCTTTCGACACCGTCTCTGTACCTATCTTAATTTCTAATGCTTGAGACTCTTGGCATTCGAGGAAACCAACTTGCACTCTTTCAGAGTTACTTGTCAGGTAGAACCCAATTTGTGAGGATAGATTCCTATACAAGTTCTGAGTTACCTCTCACGTATGGTGTACCTCAGGGCAGCATTCTTGGCCCGAGCTTATTTTTGGTTTACATGAACGATTTATGTAACATTCATCTTCATCAAGGTAAGATATTTTCATATGCCGACGACACAGCTTTGATTTTTTCTTCTAACACCTGGTCTGATACGTATCGACTTGCTCAAATTGGCTTTGACACCGTAAGGGAATGGCTTAATAACAATCTTTTAACATTAAATATTTCTAAAACAAAATGCATAAATTTTTCCATTCGTAATTCTACACTTCCCCCTAGTAACTCTTTGCCTAAGCTGGTTGCCTCGTCAGCGCAGTTTAACCTCACACCTAACAGTGATCCCATATTAGTGGAAAATGTCACCTCTATAAAATATCTTGGCATAGTGCTTGACTGCAACTTAACTTTTAAAAATTACATTGAACACCTTTCAAACAGAGTACGTAAGCTTATTTATGTTTTCAAACAACTTCGACACTCAGCCGATCCTGAAATTTTAAAAATGGTCTATCAAGCACTATGTCAATCTATTATTGGCTATTGCATATCAGTCTGGGGAGGTGCAGCTAAAACACATCTTATTCAAATCGAACGTGCACAAAGAGCTGTATTGAAGGTGTGCTGCTTTAAACCCCGTTTGTATCCTACAAATATGCTTTACGAGTATTGTCAGGTATTAACTGTACGCCAATTATTTATTCTGGCTACTGCTCTCAAGCAACATTCCCTGACGTACTTCACCCGTGATTGCCCCCGTCGTAGACCTCAGCTTGCTTGCTATAGTAAACTAAAGACAGCTTTTAGTCGTAGGTTTTTTGTCTTCCTTGGACCTCACCTTTATAATAAGTTGCATAGAATTATTTCTCTGCATTCCTTAAATCACCATAATTACAAAGACGCACTTAGGAATTGGCTTCTTAAGCAAACATACTCGACTACTGAAGGACTTTTGGAGATTCTAGTTTAATCCCTTCTTACCTAAATTATCACACACATACACACACACACAATACTCATTCACACACAACACCCACTCACTCACAACACATACACTCACATTCACACACAACACACAACACCCATAAGTACTCATGCAAACTCAAGCCTACACGCACATGCATTGTTGTATTCTTCTTGTGTCTCGAGTTGGAAGCCCTGTTTTCCGAGACACAGTTTTAACTAGTTCGGAGAACAGGTGCACAATAATATTTAAAATGTATATCAACTATATTAGTTTTATCCTAGGTGTAAGGCTATAAATGTTATTTAGTTGTCCCACACTATATTTATGAAATAAACTTATCTTATCTTATCTTAAAATACCTAATTATCAACGTGTGAAACCCACATCCGTGTTTTAATACCCCTTATTACACAACTGTTGCATAAATAACTATTTTTTTACTAACTTGCCTTACGGCTTAAGTTATTACGGCTATGACCTATATTATCTATGACTGAGTCATACGTTTTCAAGGCTCAAGCTTTTGACATACGCCCAATGACTAAGTACGCCCACATTCTTTGTTTGATAGGGGCCGTCTATGTAAATTATTGAGGTCGTTGATTATACCTCGTTGCGTCGAATTGTAGAACTTCCTTTAACAATTAATGACGATCTTCTTATTCATGATCACGTTGATAATATAATTTAAAGAACCATTTATGTGGGAATATAAACCAATGACTTTTAAATATGTTGATCTTTTTAGACACAATATCTGTCTTATAAACTAATTAAATTATTATTTTGGTTTATTGACCCAACCACTTCAATGGGAATACATTGGGGAATACCTACCCCTCTATTCAATGTACTCTGTTACTTGGTTGTCTCTGGTGGGAACTAAACTTAGCGGTTATCAGAGACAAGTAACATATTAGCAAGTGACCAGCAGGTAAGGCAACCCTTGCAAGAATTGATGATGGACTTGTTGCATCAAAAAATCAAAAATATTCTGAGAAGTTTATAGCTGAATTGAAAAGTAATTGTAAAATTGTTTGGCCTAAGAGGCTCTTTAATAAAGTAACTAAATTAAAAGAGATTCCTTAGCTACAAATAGACAATGATGCAGTCATAAAGATTTCGCAAAACCCGGAGCTTCATCGACGGACAAAACTTATGGCTATAAGACATTAATTTTATGTCAGATAATTGGTTTCCGAAAATGATCTTGAAGTGAAATATGTGCCAACAGAGTAGCAATGTGCGGATATTCTGACTAAGCCTATCTATACGCCTAGGTTAATGTTTATTTGCAGAATAATCGGCTTGGTGACATAAATTTCCCAAAAAGGGACGATGTTGAAGAAGGTTTTGTGTCAATTTATGTTACACTGGCTGTTATGTCACACATTTATTTAGTTTTCTAATTGTCACTCTTGTATGTCTTGAATAATATTATGGTTTTCTCAAACTATGTTTACCTATAATTTATTTATTAGATCTTAATATTATCGGACTCTAATAACCTGAACTGATCTGATGATCAATTGAAAAAATGATTATTCGCAGTCAAGGGCTAGCTTGTAGTGGATAGTAAAAAAATGAGATTTGGGACAGAAACAGTCTGGAATAACATATCGGCTAGTTTTTATTCCGGAATATTCAAAAGTTACCGCGGCAACCAAAAAAAACCTCAATTCACGCGGATGTAGTCGCGGGCATCAGGTAGTTCATTATAAAATACAAAATATTATATTTAATTATTTATTAAGTATATTTGTAATAATTTTATATCGAATATTTAAGTATCGATAATCGCAGCCCTTATCCCAACTTTAGATCCGCCCATACGCCATTTATAGTTTCCGGAAGCTTCAATTTAAATATCATATATCATAATCCTCTCCTAAACATGTCCTAAACCATTATTAAAATCTATGTCCTAAACATAATAATAATCAGAGACAAGATAATAATGTCTATGACCAATTTCCATAAGTTATAAGTTAGGCCTACTATATTGGTACTCAGTAAGCTACCGGAAGTGAAATTATAGGATAAAATTTTATATCCGGAGCCGATAACCATGAGTTTACATTTGTTACCTCCATGAGCTCTACGCACCCAACGCAGGATGTGTTGCCCTAGTTCTATATTTAAATTCCCCTGTATTATTATTCTTGGTTGGTTATTCTTCTTAATTTTAATTCTATTAATTTCTTTTGCACAGATTTCTTGAACGACGAATGACGAATTCTTTTTCTACAGATTGTAGCCAACCAATAATACTTTTAATATTGAGAGGTGGGAGATACCCACCAGGTACTAAATAATCTGTTGAACCTCTGAACATGAAGTGGGAGACAAAACAATTATCTAGGTGCGTGTGTAGTTTGGCGAGATACATAATTTTTGTATTTTTTTGTGCAATATAATATAAATAAATTAAAAAAAAAAAAAAAAAAGGTATATGAGTATAGATAAATTTTATTAGATTTTTTTTAATCTAGAGTCCCTATCTAGAATCTAATCTCTACCTCATAATATGAAGAGAAGGAGATTATATATAATGTACTCTGTGGAGGAGTAGTAAAGTTTAATTACGAATGTACCTACTATATTATATATACTAAAGACCTTTTGTCTTAAGAACAATGGTGTCACGTGATCCACACCACCGTTCCACATTTTTACTCCCTATATCAATAAGTGCTCAATGCACCTAAAGTTTTCACTTAAAAAAAAATAGGGTTCCTCGGTTCTCCGCTACACGTAAGGTGGGGGTGATTTTTTCCCCGTCTGTCGTATGGAATGGAGTTCTGTTGGATAGGTCGTTAAAAATTTGTTGGGTGTGGGAAAACCATTTATCGATTTAGTGATCCGTTTACAAGATAGGCTTTAAAGTGCGAATTATTGTTAGAGTCCAGTATCCCCGCCTCTGCCAGCTAAACGGTTGTTTCTGGATATGTGTAAAAAATCATAGCAGTAGTAGGTATATGGTATGGTAGGTAGGTATGTAGCCAATGATAGTTATAGCACAATAGTACTATACGTGTTATAGGTGCCGACTAACATAGCCACTAAATCCATACTTAACCATACCTATATTATAAATGCGAAAGTGTGACTGTCTGTCTGCTACGCTTTCACAGCCCATCTGTTCAACTGATTTTGACGAAATTTGGTATAGTGGTAGGTAACCTCCTTCCCCGGGATGTATCCTACCGTAGATTACATCCCGGGGAAGGACATAGGCTACTTTTTATCCCGGAAAATTGAAAGTTCCCACGGGAATAAAAAACCTTAAGCCACGCAGACGAAGTCGCGGGCATCATCATACTAATACTAGTGGTTCGCCCCGAACTAAGACCTCGCGGCGCCATCTATTGACATAAATATGAAGTTCTGTTAAAAATACTGAAGCTCATTAAAAATTAAATAATTCCGTTTCCTTAAAATATTTATCTAATTTTAGTATTTGTTGTTCAAGTACAGGATATAATTGAAATAATTGATCAAGTTTCAGGCTCATCCTTTCAGAAAATTTAGAGTTCTGAGGTCATCTTTGGACGTTAGAAAATCACCACTTTGAAAGCCCCCCATTTCGTCAATTTTGGGAGAAAATTTTAAAAAAAAATATTTTTGGACTCTATTCCTAATTATCTTTAAAATGATATACCGCAACCCTATGTAACTTTATAAAAAATATTTTACTTCGCATTCGCTTCTATGAGAGCCCCCCTGAAATAAAGATTTTTATTATTTTTTAAGCCATATTCGGCGGGAGGCCATTGGTTTACATATTATATTTAAAGCTGAAGTAATTGCGTTCAGTAATTCAGAAGTTATAATGCTCTGACAGACGGACGGACGGACGGACGGACGGACGGACGGACGGACGGACAAGTGCCAATTCACCCAAGTAGACTCAGAGACCTTCGCTTCGCTCGGTCAATTACAAATGCGAAAGTCAGTTTGTTTGTTGGTTTGTTGGTTTGTCTTTCAATCACGCTGCAATGGAGCAACGGATCGGCGTGATTTTTGGCATGGGTATAGTTGAGGACCTGGAGAGTGACACAGGCTACTTTTATCCCGGAAAATTGAGGAGTTCCCGCGGGAATCCAAAAAAACCTATTCCACCAAATCCTCATCAGAATTCACTAGCAGTTTAAATTTAATAAGTAATTAATAAGAAATGCCGAGGGCTTCGTTCTCTTCTCAGAATAATTATTCTGTACCTAATTAAAATCCTCTTTAATCCTGAAAGATAAAAATTCAGATTTTGTTTCCTTCAACCGCCACCAAAATGCTTTTTAAATAAACAATAGTATATGTACCAGGTATAAGCTGTTGTACTTGGGTATTGATATAACTTAGCCATTTGAAAATAAGTGTAGGTTCAACGCAAGAAGCAAAAAATCTCAATCCACGCGGACGAAGTTGCGGGCATCAGCTAGTTCGCAAATAAAAGCGAAAACTTGTGGTTTTTCCAAGAATTACGTGTCTCTTGTGAGAATTGACCACGTAGAGTAAAGTTCTTACTATTAATTATTACGTGGTACTTTTCTTTAAAATACATTTAAAAAACTAGTGGCTTGATAAATATACTTCTGGATAAGCCACAGGTATTCAGCAAACATATTTTCCTTAATTCCCCATTTTTCCCCAAGTATATGTACTGATTTTTCAATTTACACATGGTAACACAAGGCAGAGGGCCAGGGGGCCGGGAGGGGCTATTTTCGAAGCAAGTTGTAGCAAGCTGTAAAAATTTTAAAAACGTGGTAAAAAACGTCCATTTTGTTGCCGCCTTGCTTCCGATCGCCAGTAGCTCCGCTATTAGTGTTTCTTTTAAACTTCTTCTAGCTCTTGAAAATTGTGGTTCCAACTTCCAGCCGTCTTCTATGCAGGATACCAGTTCAAGAGAGTTTCCAGCATCAGCGTTATACGCAAAACAGGTGAGATTCGCGTACAATATTACTCTAGCATTTTGGTCAACGCTTTGAAACCATTTGAAACACGTGCACTAGTTTCTAGATCTAATATTCAATTCGGTTTGAGCTAGCCGCTTTGTGTTATGGTGGGTACCTACAGTGACTTTCAATTACGTAGAACTTGCCGACTTCCACGTGGCAAGCGGCAATGGCAAGCATGACGCCGCGTCATCTCGCGTCGCGTCGTCTAGCCTTCAGCAAAGCCGCGCTACGCCGGAACTCGTTGAAGTGATTCTCTGGCTTGCTAGCTTAGGTAGGTAGGTACTAACTTGGGTACCATGTGCCAGCTAGGAACGTGCTCTTGTAACCACGTGCGTTGATGTGGCATGCCTATGAAGTGTAAAGGTAAACATGCCTCCTTGTGGTACCTCATGGTCTGAGCTCGCGGTCGCAGGTTTGCCATGTGCGTGCGTGCTTTTAGAGAAGTCTATTATAGAACTAGACTGCAATCGGCAGCAAGCATCTTTGCCATGTGCCTCACGTGTGTTCCTTCGGCATGTAGCTGCCTTGCCTTCGCTCCGTTCTGAAAGTGTCGGTCGTCGTGCTAGGTATTCAGTTGGCTCTCGGCTACTCGCTTGAGCTGATGCCGAGTGTGCGAAGGTAACTGCACGACAGGGCGTCACATGTTCGTTTAAATACGTACCTACTACGATTTATACAGAAATTGCGTAGCATTTCAGCGCGATGTTAGCCGGAGCGTGGCGGCAACGCCCGCTTCATTTTCACAGGTATCATCACTCTTCTAACTTAGCTCCTCTGATGTCTGCTATTGAACAGGTCTACCTCTTAGGATGGAGAGCCTTAACGAAGTGTTGACAGGCAGACTTCTCACACCTTTAAAACAAAAAAGTAAAAGTATGCTTTAAGTCTTATTCTGTCTATTAGTTTATCAAATATGTGGTATGTAGGTATGTTTAATCCTTAGTAGAGCTCAACGAACCAAAAAAATTTTGATTTATTTTGCATTAGTAGGTACTACTTCTTTTTTTTTTATTTAATGGCTTTTATTTGTGCCACGTGTACTTTACCAATGTCACGTGAAATGCAAGAGCCACAGGCGGGATTTCAGTAATTTTGAAAAAAAATAGATACTTAGGATGCCTCAATAACTCGGTAGTTTGGGTTGGACAATATCTGTAAACGTTCCAAGTCTCACCAATTAGAGTCTAATAGGGAACTTGAAACTTTCTTATTTGAGTCCAGTGGGACTAGTGATTCCTTTTCTTATATTACAAGTTTAGATTGGGTACATAAAACAAGATTTTCATGTTTATTTCTAGAACAATACTTCAAGAGGTCCAGCCAGTGATACAAGTTCCAACATGGAAGCAAGTCAAGTCTGCGAGTACCGAGTAGTCAGTCACCGCAGTCCAACTCCACACATCTACAGCTGCAGTGGCAGCGAGTTGCAGACAACATCATCATTGAAAATGTAAGTTAAGTGTTTTTCAAACATGAATCAGTAATGCAAAGGACATGACAGTAATTTAGGCAATATTTTTTTAAAGCTAAGAATAATAAACAAATATTTTTTCTAAATAATGAAATAACCCTGTACTTCGGATGCCTCAATAACTCAGTAGTATGGGTTAGACAAATAATAACTCACCAATTAGAGTCTTAGAGGGGACTCGAAACTTTCTTATTTGAGTCCAGGTCCTATTCTTATATGACAATCTTGGATCAAGTATTTTTAACATGTCAAATTTTTTGTGTCGATTTCCTAAAGTTACAAAACGTTCGTTATTGTGATGTTCTTTGTTATGTTAGTGCATGAAACAATTTCCTGTGTGTTTTGCATGTGTGCTTGCATAGTAGGAGCTTATTTGTTGTACATAATGGCTGGTTGACATTACTCCTGTACATACTATACCTACTCCTCATTCAAGGAAGAAGAAGAAGATATTGCTAATGGGATTATTATGCTAAAGGTGCCGTATTTAATGTGCATAATATTCAGTATGTCTTATTATTTTATAAAGTTCTCTTGTGTTGAACTTGGACCTTAACAAGTCCAGTTTAGTAAGATGTTAAGATTTGCAATTGGTTTAATATCAATCAGCCATATTTCAAAGATGCATGAAATCAATATAAATTCTAGGAGTAACAGAACCTTTTATACAATTAGATGATGTAATTTCTAATTATGAAATGTTTTGTTTAATGTACAATGTAAGTATTTATAAAAAGTTCATTTCCATTGGCCTCCACCATTTTTACCCTCGACGAAACGGAGACCGTATATGTGTTTGCCCTAAGAGGTTGTGTGTTTGTTTGTTTGTGCACTTTTTTGTTACCATTTTTCTCAAAAAGTATTGAGCCGATTGAGATGCGGTTTTTTGCATTAGAAACATATAGCTTGTGAGAAGGTTCTTAGATATAGTTTAGGACCATAGACAATCAAACTGAGCTGCTATCGTGGTCATAGGAATTATAAGATAGGAATTCCTTAAGTTCTCATCGTAAACCTGTCGTGTTTAGACTCTTTTGATTTGTATTGACTAGCATTTTGTACCTAGATGCTGCCCAAGATCTCATGATGGTGCCAGTAGGTGGTCATGGAAACTCCTTAAGTTCTCATCGTAAACCCGTCGTATTTGATTTCTTTTGATTTGTCTTGACAAGCGCTTTGTACCTAGATGATGTCCAGGGTCCCATGATGGAGTCAGGAGGCGACCATGGGAACTCCTTAAGTTCTCATCATAAACCCGTTGTGTTTGGACTCTTTTCATTTGTTTTGACTAGCACTTTGTACCTAGATGCTGCCCAGGGTCTTACAATGGAGCCAGTAGGTGGTCATGGAAACTCCTTAAGTTCTCATCGTAAACCCGTTGTATTTGATTTCTTTTGATTTGTCTTGACAAGCGCTTTGTACCTAGATGATGTCCAGGGTCTCATGATGGAGTCAGGAGGCGACCATGGGAACTCCTTAAGTTCTCATCATAAACCCGTTGTGTTTGGACTCTTTTCATTTGACTAGCACTTTGTACCTAGATGCTGCCCAGGGTCTCACGATGGAGCCAGTAGGTGGTCATGGAAACTCCTTAAGTTCTCATCGTAAACCCGTCGTATTTGATTTCTTTTGATTTGTCTTGACAAGCGATTTGTACCTAGATGATGTCCAGGGTCTCATGATGGAGTCAGGAGGCGATCATGGGAACTCCTTAAATTCTCATCGTAAACCCGTCGTGTTTGGACTCTTTTGATTTGTCTTAACAAGCA
The DNA here is from genome assembly GCA_923060345.2 of Erebia aethiops. Classification (NCBI taxonomy): domain Eukaryota; kingdom Metazoa; phylum Arthropoda; class Insecta; order Lepidoptera; family Nymphalidae; genus Erebia; species Erebia aethiops. The sequence goes on along the minus strand of OV281084.1, from coordinate 1,036,859 downwards.
CTTTGTACCTAGATGCTGCCCAGGGTCTCATGAAGGAGCCAGGAGGTGGTCATGGAAACTTCTTAAGTTTTCATCGTAAACCCGTCGTTTTTTAACAATTATTTATCAAAATATTAAAATTTAACACTATTTGACGCCTCGGCTCATTACTAAGCACTAGTCTTATCTCGGAATGAGAAGGGTTTGGCCATAGTCCACCACGCTGGTCAAAAACTACTGAGCCGTCTAAGATGCAGTTTTGTGTTTTAGATATTATGTTAACCTATCTCTGTACCAAATTTCTTAAAATCGGTTGAATAGTTGGGCCGTGTAAGCGAAGCAGACAGACAGACACTTTTCGCATTTATAATATTAATTATTATAAGTAGGTATGGATATTGTATGGATTCAACATTCAATGCTTGAAAACTTTGGATGATTTTGAAACATAATACATACCTACCCTGCTAAGGCATTTTGGATCTTACTGCACCCAGTGTTAAAAAGAATCTAATTTGAAAACTGGTAAACATTTTCAGACCACGATCATATTATTAACTATTAACATCTGTGTGCCAAAATGAAACATTGGACTGGAGGTGATGTTTATTGCTAACTAGCTGACGCCCGCGACTTCGTACGCGTGGATCGAGGTTTTGTGGTTCCCGCGGGAACTCTTTAATTTTCCGGGATAAATAGTAGCCTATGTGTTATTCCAGACTATAATCTATCTCTGTGCCAAATTTCATCCAGATCCGTTCAGCCGTTGGGGCGTGATTGAGTAACAAACATCCATCCATACATCCATACCGACATCCATACATCCAAACTTTCGCATTTATAATATTAGTAAGATAAGAAGTAAGATAAGATTGCATGAAACATTAATTATACCGTGTGTGCTTTTGCATGTGTGTGACCAGTCAGTAGTTTTGTGTCAATCAATATGGGACAAACTAACCTGACCCGGTGACAGCGTTGCTACTTGCTAGTATCAATGAAAAATAAAACCAAAATCTACCTAACCAGGTATAAAAACTAGTTTAATTTTGGTCCCCGGGTCAGATAAGTTTGGGTAAAATTATTAGTTTTGTTGTACCTATTGCGTGGTTGACATTTCTCCTGTACATAGTCCTGCGATGCTGTACCCAGCTATGTGTAGTCCTACGATGCTGTACCCAGCAATGTGTGTATTGCTGTTGGGATCATGCTACTGATGACTGCAGAATAAAATAGGCCTAAAATTCCTGTATCTAAGGCGCATAATATCTGTACTACTTCACAAAGTTTGTATTAAGGTGGATGACAAGGGTCTGCCCGCGAAATTCAAATTTAATTTGGTTTTTCACAATTTGTAAACTAATACGACAAAGTAGGCTTATGGCATTCAAATTGCGAGCCTAGGAATATCATCTTCACAGGTTTATATAAAAATCTTTACTTGAAAGTGTCCAGTTTAAGAAATTAGTCAAAATAATGAGTTTGACGTGAGTTACTCACAAATTAGTCATTAATTTGACTAATTTCTTAAACTGGGCACTTTCAAGTAAAGATTTTTATATAAACCTGTGAAGATGATATTCCTAGGCTCGCAATTTGAATGCCATAAGCCTACTTTGTCGTATTAGTTTACAAATTGTGAAAAACCAAATTAAATTTGAATTTCGCGGGCAGACCCTTGTCATGCATAAAGTTCTTTTTAGTTTGACATTGGTTATATTATTGAGATGTGTGAATTATAGTTAGAATACCTAATTAGAATCAGCCATATTTCAGAGATGCATGAAATTAATCAATATGTTAAAGAAATACATAAGTAATAGAAACTTTTTATGAATAATTAATGGTGAAATGTTTTGTTTAATGTATTGTTTAGAACGCTAGGTGGCAGTGAGAATACATGCGTAATTAAAATAAAACAGGCCATGTGCGAGTTGGACTCGCTCACCTAGGGTTACGTACCTTTTTGATTTAATTGTTGTTCGACCTTAACAATTAAAAAAGTTAAAATAAAGCTTTACATCAAAAGCACTAAAAAGCATTAAGTAAATATTTTTTTTATTACTTTCATCCAATGTATTCTTAGCCAATGAACCAAAAAATAACTTATATTCTAGGTCGTTTTTTGAAGGTGGCTCTAAATTTCAATGATTCTTGTCCAAATGAGTATGTAACTAATATGGATGCTACAGCATACTGCACTCCTCAGTCTTGGGGATTTAGGAACTGTTGATGGTGAATTGATATTGTAGGCATCGAGCATGGACTTTTATTAATGAACTAATGAGTTCAACTATTCAGATCTAAATCTCACGCTGTAACTAGGGTGCTTGGTTCTAATTCCTCAACAGCAGGCTCATTGATATGGTCTCACTGAGACACAAACAGAGCTGTAAGGTGGTCACAGGAATTGAGTCCTATTAAATGACAGTCCACTGAGTAGTTGGTTGACTTTGTCTCAACCAGTTGTAGGTAGACACTAGACACTTAACTTTAGACAAAAATCTTTTTTATTCAAGTAGACTGACAAGTGCTTTTGAATCGACCACAACCACTGGTTCGGAATGCCATTCCTACCGAGAAGAACCAGCAAGAAACTCAGTGGTTGCTGTTTTTATACGACTGCCTGAAAAAAAGAGTATATTGTTTTCAGGGTTCATGTATGTATGTGAGTTTGTATATTCCACCATAACTTCTATAAGACTGAACCGATTTTGATAAATGAGAGAATCCCTAGCTTATTCCGGGTCACATGCATAGGCTAGTAAAATTAAAAAAAAATATAGGGTGACTATGATCCCGCATTAAAGACTAAAGTTGAAAAAAATAATTCGAAAATAAGATTAACTATATAATCATCATCTAGATTCTAGAAAATGATGAGTAGATTCTTAAAATATCTAACACTAAGTATAGTTCAATATCCAGTGATTCACAAAAAAATATCATTTAATAAAAATGTGAATAAGATTCCAAAGGTAATTAATGACTGTGGTATCGTTACTTAGTAGCAGTGGTAGCCGTACTTCCATTCGAGGGGGATTTTTGCATTTGTACTAGGCAAAGCTGAATGTTCCAAGCAATGTTGAAACTATTCCAGTGTTCGGACTTAAAAGACTGTCATTCAGTGAGTTTCTTTATTCCAACATAACTTCTAAATGCCGGAACAGATTTGGATGTTTGGGATATCTTTAGAATCCTTACATCATCCCGAGTGATACTGGCTATAATTTTTTTGAAACAAATTCCGTCTGGCAGGGCTGTCTTATTTTTAAATTATTTAATTATGAAAACAATAATTTACAATTACAAAAATTACATCGCACAGCGATCAAAGTCTCATAAGTTAATGTAAATGTTGTAAGGCTTCATGTACACCAAGCCAGTGTGGCTCCATGTACCTACTGAGCCTAAGGAGCGGGAAGTCGGTGGGCAGCAATAGGTTTATAGATCGTACACTCATAAATTATTGCATCAATTGTTGGGGTTATTTTCAACGACTTGTTAAAATATCATAGGTGGTTATTTTACTTTTTGTCTGGACCGAGCGAAGCGAAGGTACGTGGCGAAGGTCTCGAGTGTCTATTTCGATGCCATAATATGTTTGCCTTAAATTATGTGGACTTAATTTCATCAAGTCGCTAAAAAACCAAGAAAAGGAAGGAAAAGAAGCTTAATCATACTAATATTATAAATGCGAAAGTGTGTTTGTTTGTTGGTATATTGCTTTGTTGGTTTTTCCTTCAATCACGCCGCAACGGATCGACGTGATTTTTGGAATGGGGTACAGTTTGGGTACTTGGAGAGTGACATAGGCTACTTTTTATCCCGGCAAATTAAGGAGTTCCCGCGGGAATCAATAAACTTAAACCACGCTGACGAAATCTTAAAAATATATACCGTAACCATTGAAATAGAATGAGTAATAGAAACAGGGTCAGTCACGAACAGGGTAACGAAAATTATCGCAAAAATGTCCCAATTTGCACACACATAATCATTTGTGTTTCTGACTGGGAAATGTAGAAAAAGGTATTATATTAGCAACAACTTCAGTTAATTATGCACCTTAAGATTAACACATAAAGTTACATTACGGTTAGAAAATATTAATTTTTAAGACGTTCTGTCATCAGAGAAAAGGTAGGAATAACCTTTCAATCCAAAATAAAAAGATGCAAACATAGGTAAAAAGTACTAAGTTTTTCTGGTTAAAAGTGCCAAGTATACTTGGTAAACTTTATTCAGATTTAGGCTTTGCGGCTTTTATTATTTTATTATTACATAAATTACATTGGGTACATAAAATATTTATTTAAAGTATATAATATCTTTATGTATTCATATTTTTTATTCATTATTTTGTATTATGTATTTTGTATTTATATCATATTTTTTTATTCAGTATATAATATCTTTAGGTATATCATATTTTTTTTATAAAATATTTATTTAAAGTATATAATATCTTTATGTACCCAATGTAATTTATGTAACTATGTAGGTATGTGTGTTTCCAGTAATATCAATTTTTTCAAAATGAATTTGAATATTATTAATATAATATGTTTTTTTAGCTGGCTTGAACAACTCTATTGCATAACGAAATGGATTGCCAGGGAATCACTAAACAACAATACTTTTAAAACACCAACACTACTCCATGCATCCCCTGTATCCAGAACAGTCAATATTTGACGCATTGTCACATACATTGGCCAAAGGATATTAGCACACTTTTTATATGAGCACTGCGGCATATTGACGCGTCGTTATGTTGGCTATGGTTGGCCCATATTAATGGCAAATAAGAGCACTTTCGTATTTTGTGCTGTAATTTTTCGGGGACATTTTTGAAGCGCTTATCCGACATCTAGTATAGGTACTAAAATTCTATGAGAGAGCCCCTCTGAAATAAAGATTTTTATAACTTTATAAGCCATATTCGGCTGGAGGCCATCCGGTTTACATATTATATTTAAATTTAAAGTAATGACGTTCAGTAAATCTGAAGTTATAAGGCTCTGACAGACGGACGGACGGACAGACAGACAATGGAAGTGCAAATTCACTCAAGTAGACTCTGAGACCTTCGCTTCGCTCGGTCAATTATATTTAAATTTGAAGTAATTACGTTCAGTAATTCAGAAGTTATAATAAGGCTCTGACAGACGGACGGACGGACAGACAGACAATGGAAGTGCAAATTCACTCAAGTAGACTCGGAGACCTTCGCTTCGCTCGGTCAATTATATTTAAATTTGAAGTAATTACGTTCAGTAATTCAGAAGTTATAAGGCTCTGACAGACGGACGGACGGACAGACAGACAATGGAAGTGCAAATTCACTCAAGTAGACTCGGAGACCTTCGCTTCGCCCGGTCAATTATATTTAAATTTGAAGTAATTACGTTCAGTAATTCAGAAGTTATAAGGCTCTGACAGACGGACAAGTGCAAATTCACGCAAGTAGGCTCAGAGACCTTCGCTTCGCTCGGTCAATAATATTAGTACAATTAGTCGTATCTATTGTAAATATTTACTGTGAGAAAGAGAAAGTCTAAATCCATATTAAACAAAATAAATATGCAAAATTTTCAGCACAGAAGTTCCGGCAGGCAGTCACATGTTGTAAAACTTTCCGCAACTTACGGTTGGCAGATTATGACACCCTAACAAAAGTACTAGAACACTACCCTACCAGAAGAACGAGATTAGTGTAAGTACCTACAGATAAATGAATATTGTGGAAGAAAGATCCTAAAACTTTAGCAAAGTGATGATATTGGAATGATTACACAATTGATTCAAGTATTCGGGAGGTCTTGGGTTCGATCCCCGGGGTACTGGTTTAGTTTCCTCTGCTAGGAGTTCGGTGAAGGCGTGTCGCTTTTCAGGGCATAAAGTAAAACTTGTTATTTTAGGTATATTTTTTTTGATTGCGAAGAAGGCTTGCGCTTTACGAAAATCATGCTTAGTGCAAAGCAATGATTAGGTCTAGGTTGGAGCGTGCTTGCTTCGAAGATGTCTAATTACCTACTCCTGCCATGAAGGTACAGTAAGGGCATTCGACACCCGGCTAGTATCGGAAACGTAGAGCAAAACCGTTTCGCGCGAGCAGATTGGACGTCAACCACATAAGGATACCAACGCCGTCGGTTTCTCGTTGTTCTGTTCTGTGGTAGATCGGCGAAGGAGGAACAAGGTTGTAATGTTCTAGAGCACACTTACCAAAGTACATCCAATAGACATGTTTTCTTCTTGACTGTACATACCTACTTACTAAGTAATGATTTAAATCACTGAGTAAAGTGTAAATATTTTTTCCAGTCACCCTACCAGTATGGATAGACTGTGGAAGAAAATTCCAGTGTTTCAATATTTTGGACTAAACCAATGAAAAAAATTCAAAAGTTTTTTAATTCAAATAGACTTTACAAGTGCTTATGTATAGTCGATTGAATCTATTATGCACACTGTACACGGGACTCCGGGAGTACCTAGTGATTTTTTAAAATCTTGAATTCCAGCAAATTCAAATATATTTTTTTGTGTAGGAAAACTCGTGCCTCTTATAAAAAGTGATGTCTACCATCACTTCGGAAAGCAGATGCTTCTCAGAAGATTCGCTAAGCTGAGGCACCACATGAAACACCACCAATCGAAAGGTCATCTTGGGAGCTTTTTCAACTAATGTCTGTGAGGTAATTTATAGTCTTTTGTACCAATATTTCAATAGTTAGTCAGAACTTTGTATGTACGACTGTATGACCGCCTTTGTCAATGATTTTTTATATTAATAATTTTTATCCTTACATCTAGGTAAGCTTTAGTAAATTTGTAAGCTCACTGGCCTTTTTCCTCTAAAAAGTTATTAAACTAATTACGAACTGATAATTGAACTAGCGCCATCTATGCAGCTTCAGAGGAACATGGCTTTTAACGCCATCTAGCGTAATATCTGTGAAACTGTTACTCAAACCTAGAAAAGAACCGCGGGCTAGTGCTGACTGCTGTTGCAAACCAGATTCTTGAGCTGCTGTTTGCAAATTGTAATTGTCGAAGGTCCTGACTCTTATTTGGCCTGCACTAAGTAACACTAGCCAAAGACTAAATTGATAGGTGATTTACTATGGAAGTCCGATGTACAATTCAATCTTTGCTATGAGTTTTTTTAGTAGAACGTGTTTTTACGAAAGTATACGACACCATCACAGTAATTTTATTACATAAACATGGATTGCGTGTCAGAGTGAGATGGTATCCGGCCATAGTTCACCACGCTCGCCAAATGCAGATTTCACACACGTTTGAGATTTCTTCGCTGTTATAGCGAATAAAAGTCACATTACACTCATCCATCATTACAAGCCACTACCGGCTCACTACTGAGCACCAGTCTCCTCTCGGAATTAGAAGGATTTGCCCATAGTCCACCACGCTCCGCTCGCCAAGTACAAATTGACAGACTTCCCACCTTCGAGAACATTATGAAGAACTCTCGGGCATGCAGGTTTCTTACGATGTTTTCGTTCACCGTTTGAAGCAATTGATATTTTATTGCGCAATAAAATAACGCACCTAACTTCGAAAAGATTATGATACATCCACGTGATCGAACCCGCGACCCCGCATATGTCATTCTGTTGTTATTGTTGATGTAGAATGTTAGTATGTAATGTGAATAGTTGTGCCGTCTAATATGGCAGTGGGCCTCTTAGGTGTAATAACTAAAGATAAAATTTCCAATATCTACCCTGTTCCCCCAGTACGGGAACGCTTAATAGCTTGCCGACTTACCTTTGCCGGTAGGGTGGTAACCAGCCACGGCCGAAGCCTCCCAGCAGACCAAACCAGAGACAATTAAGAAATTGTAAAGTCCTAAATCGACTTTTCCGGGGATCGAACCCTGGACCTACCAGCTCCCACTTATAATACTCGCCAATTCGCCAGTGAAGGTCTTTCTTTACCTTTCCTATGTCTATAACATAAGTTTTAAATTAAGTTTGTTTTAGGTTTTGCTCTGTGTCGCCTGCTATGGTGTTATGGTGTCTTCGTGGGATTTCAATGGGGCTTCAGAAGGCGGTACACCTGTGCTCGGAGTCTCCAGAAATTTTGAAGGTATGTAATTTGCTATATTTATTTTTGTTGTTGTGCTTATCTAGATTATGCCTGCGACTTAATTCTCATGGCATCTCAAATATCCCATGTAAAGAGAAATCTGTGATTTTCTGTCATGAATAGTGGTTGCAAGGATGCAAATTGCAATCTATCTCTAGCAAGCTGTCCTAACCAGTTGAATGGTTGGTTGTGTATGTGATCGACGAGGTCCCGGGGTCGGGTCACAAGTAATGGGTTTTTCTGCAAGAAATTCTCGGTGCTAGCCCGGAGTTAGGAAGTTGGCGGTATTTCACCCCCGTGCCTCGGAGAGCACGTTAGCCGTCGGTCCTGCGCCTGATCTCTCTCCGGTCGTGTCGGATTTTCCGTCCCATCGGGCTATGAGAGTAAAGGAACGGAGAGTGCACCTGTGTTTGCGCACACACTTGTGCACTATAATATCTCTGGAGATAGGGCGCCGTGGCTGAAATTCGGTCGGGAGGACATTTACATTTTAAAATTATATTCATGCTAGCGGATCCGGCTTCGCTGTCAGGTGTTTCTACAAATTTATTGGAGGTGGAATTCGCAAAAATCCTTGGCACGTGTTTCTTAATTTTTAATCCAAAGCTCAAATAAACTAGTGGTTCGCCTCGAACTGAGACCTCGCCGTATATATGTATAATGCGCGCTCATCTTTACGTTCATAGACATCAGTAGTATCAGTAGACAATTTTTTTATTCCATGTAAGATGGCGTTAAGGTGGATGTGCATAGGTCGACTTTCATACATTTTTCTTCTCGATTATTCTTGAAATATATACACTTTTTTATTTTTTTTATTTGTTTTATCATTTCTTTAGGGCTTTTTATAGGCGCAATTTTTAATGTCAGGCAAATATTTACATTATTTATAATATAAAAACGGCATTCAAAGTGTCAAATTTACGCGTGTGTGAGGTGTGAAGTTTACTTCGCGTCTTGATAGATGTCGCCCGTGTCGCCTAAATAATGCCTCAAAAAAATATATTTGAGCGCCATCTATCATTTTACTGTAAAAGTACTTCGCTGTTACATGCTATAAAGTTTTATAGGATAAGGGAAGTTGCATGAAGGTTCATATCTAAGCACTCAAGATTAATAAATATTAATTATTAGGTCGTCGCACACGCTCGTGGATACTGGATTCACTGGATTTATTTAATCGTATGGCGTTTTCATATAGGCGCTTTTATAAAAAAGAACGCTTATTTTGTCTGCAAGTTCGTCGCTCGTTTAGCATGACTACCCAGGGGACAGTTCCTGCGGACGTTGAGCGACGGGGCTTCCCCCAATTGTGGATTGTGTGTTGCGATATACCTACCTAGGTACTTAGGATTTGTTGAGTTCAAAATGAACCAAATAAACAAGGCAACATAATATAGGAATCGTAAATATTCCAATGCGTCGAATAAATCTAGGAAAAGAGTACGATAGATAGATAGATAGATAGATAAATGCTTTATTGCCACACAAAAAATTAAAGAGAAACAAAAAAAGTTAACAAGCAAAAAGAAAAAACAAGTGCGCAAAGGCGGCCTTATCACTAAAAGTGATCTCCTCCAGACAACCTTTAATTACAGAAGCAAATGCAATGAAGCGGGATAGTGCAACAACATTAATACATATAATATACTACATAAACTATACATTCTAATATTACATCAACAATTACACAAATAAAATACTAAAATATATATACCAAACTATATAAAATATATATATATAGAGTACGATCTGCCCTAGAAACAACTACTGGTGAAACTAAGGTACCTAGGTAGGTATTTAGGGGTCCAATCAATACAAGCTATCCTATGACCTATCTATCTCTAGCAGTGGACAACCGTCGGCTAAAACGACAAATTCTGATCTTATTTCGAAATTGCAGACAATAACCGACTTCAAAAAAAAGAGGTTATCAATTCGACCCGTATGTAGGTAGGTAGGTATGTCATATTGTTGGAATTGCACAATATTCGGATACCTAGGTTCCGAAACTATTTATCGAATTGCAATAATTCTTCTTCATATCAGGAATATTGTAATTTGTACGTTTCATCAAAATCGGTTCAGAAGTTTTAAAGATATGTGATATGAAGTCGGTTTATTAGGTACCTTTTGTTACATCAACTTATATTTATTTGTGACTACTCAGCTGATGCCCGCGACTTCGTCTGCGTGGATGTAGTTTTTGAAATCTCTCGGGAACTCTTTGTTTTCCCGTGATAAAAAGTAGCCTACCTAGGTCTAAACTCCAGGTCCTCAACTGTTCCCATGCAAAAAATAACCTCGATCCGTAGCTCTGTTGCGGCTGGATTGAAGGACAAACCAACAAACAAACACACTTACGCATTTATATTAGTATGAAGTAGGTATGATTATAATTTATATACCTACATACTTACAAGCTTTTGCCCGCGGCTTATCCCGCGTGGATAAAATGTAGCCTATGTTCCAAACTTCCAAGTCATTCTATAAGCTAGGTAGGTAGTAGGGCTTTCGAATACCGGTTTTTTTCAATACCGGTATTAGGTAGGGTAGGTTAGGGTAGATGTTTTTTAACTTAAAATTATTACTTTCTGAAGCAAATTGCACAATAACAAACAGTTTTTTACCCTCGACGAAACGGAGACGGTATATGTGTTTGCCCTAAGAGGTTGTGTGTTTGTTTGTTTGTTTGTATGTTTGTTTGTTTGTGCACTCTTTTGTTACCGTTTTCCTGGAAAACTACTGGACCGATTTATATGCGGTTTTTTGCATTAGATATGTATAGCTTGTGAGAAGGTTCTTAGATATATTTTAGGACCATAGACAAACAAGCTGAGCTGTAGTCTATGATTTTAATTTTTCAATATGTTACCATTTTTCTCAAAAAGTACTGGGCCGATTGAGATGCGGTTTTTTGCATTAGATATGGATAGCTTGTGAGAAGGTTCTTAGATATATTTTAGGACCATAGACAACCAAGCTGAGCTGTAGTCTATGATTTTAATTTTTCTATATGTTACCATTTTTCTCAAAAAATACTGGGCCGATTGAGATGCGGTTTTTTGCATTAGATATGGATAGCTTGTGAGAAGGTTCTTAGATATATATTAGGACCATAGACAACCAAGCTGAGCTGTAGTCTATGATTTAAATTTTTCTATATGTTACCATTTTTCTCAAAAAATACTGGGCCGATTGAGATGCGATTTTTTGCATTAGATATGGATAGCTTGTGAGAAGGTTCTTAGATATATTTTAGGACCATAGACAACCAAGCTGAGCTGTAGTCTATGATTTTAATTTTTCTATATGTTACCATTTTTCTCAAAAAATACTGGGCCGATTGAGATGCGGTTTTTTGCATTAGATATGGATAGCTTGTGAGAAGGTTCTTAGATATATTTTAGGACCATAGACAACCAAGCTGAGCTGTAGTCTATGATTTAAATTTTTCTATATGTTACCATTTTTCTCAAAAAATACTGGGCCGATTGAGATGCGGTTTTTTGCATTAGATATGGATAGCTTGTGAGAAGGTTCTTAGATATATTTTAGGACCATAGACAACCAAGCTGAGCTGTAGTCTATGATTTTAATTTTTCAATATGTTACCATTTTTCTCAAAAAGTACTGGGCCGATTGAGATGCGGTTTTTTGCATTAGATATGGATAGCTTGTGAGAAGGTTCTTAGATATATTTTAGGACCATAGACAACCAAGCTAAGCTAGTGATTTGGTAAGTGGTCATAGGAACGCCTTAAGTTCTCATCGTAAACCCGTCGTGCTTAGACTCTTTTGGTTTGTATTGACTAGCACTTTAGATGCTACTCAGGGTCTCATGATGGAGCCAGGAGGTGGTCATGGGAACTCCTTAAGTTCTCATCGTAAACCCGTTGTATTTGGACTCTTTTGATTTGTCTTGACGAGCGCTTTGTACCGAGATGCTGCCCAGGGTCTCATGATGGAGCCAGGAGGTGTTCATGGGAACTCCTTAAGTTCTCACCGTAACCCGTCGTATTTGGACTCTTTTGATTTGTCTTGACTAGCACTTTGTACCTAGATGCTGCTCAGGGTCTCATGATGGAGCCAGGAGGTGGTTATGGGAACTCCTTAAGTTCTTATCGTAACCCGTCGTATTTGGACTCTTTTGATTTGTCTTGACTAGCATTTTGTACCTAGATGCTGCCCAGGGTCTCATGATGGAGCCAGGAGGTGGTCATAGGAACTCCTTAAGTTCTTATCGTAAACCCGTCGTGTTTGGACTCTTTTGATTTGTATTGACTAGCACTTTGTACCTAGATGCTGCTCAGGGTCTCATGATGGAGCCAGGAGGTGGTTATGGGAACTCCTTAAGTTCTTATCGTAACCCGTCGTATTTGGACTCTTTTGATTTGTCTTGACTAGCATTTTGTACCTAGATGCTACTCAGGGTCTCATGATGGAGCCAGGAGGTGGTCATGGGAACTCCTTAAGTTCTTATCGTAACCCGTCGTATTTGGACTCTTTTGATTTGTCTTGACTAGCATTTTGTACCTAGATGCTACTCAGGGTCTCATGATGGAGCCAGGAGGTGGTCATGGGAACTCCTTAAGTTCTCATCGTAACCCGTCGTATTTGGACTCTTTTGATTTGTATTGACTAGCACTTTGTACCTAGATGCTACTCAGGGTCTCATGATGGAGCCAGGAGGTGGTCATGGGAACTCCTTAAGTTCTCATCGTAACCCGTCGTATTTGGACTCTTTTGATTTGTATTGACTAGCACTTTGTACCTAGATGCTACTCAGGGTCTCATGATGGAGCCAGGAGGTGGTCATGGGAACTCCTTAAGTTCTCATCGTAAACCCGTTGTATTTGGACTCTTTTGATTTGTCTTGACGAGCGCTTTGTACCGAGATGCTGCCCAGGGTCTCATGATGGAGCCAGGAGGTGGTCATGGGAACTCCTTAAGTTCTCATCGTAACCCGTCGTATTTGGACTCTTTTGATTTGTATTGACTAGCACTTTGTACCTAGATGCTACTCAGGGTCTCATGATGGAGCCAGGAGGTGGTCATGGGAACTCCTTAAGTTCTCATCGTAACCCGTCGTATTTGGACTCTTTTGATTTGTATTGACTAGCACTTTGTACCTAGATGCTACTCAGGGTCTCATGATGGAGCCAGGAGGTGGTCATGGGAACTCCTTAAGTTCTCATCGTAAACCCGTTGTATTTGGACTCTTTTGATTTGTCTTGACGAGCGCTTTGTACCGAGATGCTGGCCAGGGTCTAATGATGGAGCCAGGAGGTAGTCATGGGAACTCCTTAAGTGATCACATTTTTTTAAACAATTGTTATCAGAATATTAAAATTTAACACTATTTGACACTCTCATTCGGCTCATTACTAAGCCCAAGTTTTATCTCGGAATGAGAAGGGTTTGGCCATAGTCCACCACGCTGGTCAAAAGAACTACTGAGCCGGCACATATGCAGTTTTGTGTTTCAGATATTATTTTATATAATTACTTTTGCTAAGTTCTAATTGTTGTTTCAATGGAGCTCTGCAGTTCGTCGTGGGTTTTTTAAAATTTTTAATTTTATTACTTGTTCATTAAAAAAAATTTTCACCAAATTAACTCAAAATGCTGCTTAAATTCTGTGGTTGATTTTTACACTGTGGATTGGTATGTCTATTTCATTGTCTCATGAAACGGTTAATAACTCCTTCACTCTATATTACATCATGCAATATTGTATGAAATTGTATTTTCTTTAAAAAGACGTAACGTTCTGAAACTCTCATTTTTATATACAATTTTCTAAATACTTATATTATTATCAAATAATCAATTTCTTATTAATTATCAATCATCAATTAATTATCATCAAATGTATGATTTTTAATATAGAACAATTTTTGGATAAATTGTTACGAAAATATATATTTATAGCCTCCATTGAATTTGGAACTTTCAATATAAAGTATATTTGTGACGCACTTTCTCAACGTACACTCATAATAAAATAAATATTAAGAAATGAATAAGCTGGAAATTTTAAATAATGAGAGATTAATGCCGAAAATTGTAATTTAAACCACTATCGTTATCTCAAACTATAGACGTCCACTGCTGGACGAAGGCCTCCTGCATGAATCGGATACCTACCTAGGGTCAACGTGCCAGTTGACGACCAGTTAGTCGACTTAACCGTCTTTAAAGTTACGTAGCTCTTTGAAATTTACCTTTTTTGACGAAATAACAATTTTTATGCATGAAAGAATAATGAAGAAAAATAATATTATTACCATATGATTTAAATAATTCTATTTCCCTATTTTATGCAATATTTGGATTTGTCAAAAAGTGGGTTTTTTTCAGTTTACGACCAATTTTCGTTAATTTACGACCACATTGTTGTCAGTTTACGACCATTCAACGGCCACTGAAAAAGGAACTCTTGATATATGAAGTTAATGTCGAAAATAAAAATAACAATTAACTGTCTTAAAAACACGTTTATTTATTTCTGCTATGGTTTATTGATCAATATTTATTTTACAAAATAGCAAAAAAGATTTTTTTATGGAAATTAGAATATTATGGACTTAACTTGCATGCTTTTAATTTTTTTTGATTAGTCTTCTTTTCCTACATTTCTTCTCTTTTTCTTTTTTGAGTAGTCTTCATTTTCTTTATCGCTTTTCTAAAAATATCATTTCTTCAAGCTTGTGCGGAAATTGCACTTGGTAGCTTAGTCTAAGTTTCGCGTTTCTCATTTGGCGCGCTTTTGTCATTTAGCACTCATCATTTTGTGTGTATGATATTAATTGTAGCATCGGTCCTAATATTTAGTTTTATTTCAAAATGTCAAAGTTCGAGCTGGAATGTGAATGAGCAGGGGCTTGTGGGTAATGCTGTCAATATTTGGGTTGCAACAAGAGCAAGGGCTTGTAGCGTAGAAATGGCATTATTTGAGCTGTACAACAAGAAGTAGCAGCTTGTTGCACGATTTCAGGCTCATTAAAGTTCAAATTGTTAGTAGCGACTATAGAATTTGTTTCAAGAATGATTTCTTCAGTAAGAACGCTAAGTACAGTTTTGCTTTTCAATTTTATCTAAAATAAAATATCTCGTATCAATATTGCGACTGGCCAAGTCTATTTTGATCAGTGATATAAACTTCGACACAAAATCTCTGGCCTGCACAGTGTTTTTTATTTGAACTAGAATTTCTTACATACTGTTTTACATAATGTCTTTAACGCATTATGTGTTATCGTCGTTGTTTTTGTTTCACGGATAATCCACACTCTATTCTGTATTGCCTCTCCAAGTGAATTGATGTAAAATTTTCATTGAGTATTCTATAAAAAACATATTTTGAAACTGTTTTGTTTTCGATCGAGACTGCCAGTTCTTAACTGTGCTTTCCAGGTTTTACTTCAGTTGCCTAAACACGTTGACATCAGCCAGCTCAATGATATTCCGTCGTATTCGCTTCACAAAACTGACTTTTAGAGTATCAGAGAATAAGTCAAGTGAGACTTGTACCACCTACGAATAGGATTACGGGCTTTTTATAACATTT
The DNA here is from genome assembly GCA_923060345.2 of Erebia aethiops. Taxonomy (NCBI): domain Eukaryota; kingdom Metazoa; phylum Arthropoda; class Insecta; order Lepidoptera; family Nymphalidae; genus Erebia; species Erebia aethiops. The sequence continues at coordinate 1,021,186 of OV281084.1, read as the reverse complement.
TTGGCTACCCAATCATTGAAAGCATTTCATAAAACACTTCGCTCTTCATTCATCCACTTTCTAAATGTTCAAGTACCCATGACTCTGACATATTATCAACGATGGAGTCTTACATAAGGGCATATTAGTAAGAGCCCGTGAAGCCATGGATGATTAACTGTCAGAATTATATGTATCTGGACTTACAAAACGTGATTGAAATGAAGAGTAACGTATTTTATGAATCCATCAAAAATGATTTCATTGGTTGTTTAACCAAAAATTATATCATAACAAAGCCAGTTTATTGACAGACACTTAGCATCATATAACTTACGAGTCCTCTTTGAGCGAATTTTAGAAAGAAAAGGGGAAAATTCTTGTTATAACAATCAAACAGACGAATGCAATACACTTGGTTCGATCAACTGACGTGAGTGTGTTTAGATAGCTAAAGCATAATTTGAAGATATTCGGTAATCAGAAATGGATTCCGAAAGTGTGGATTATATCTCATAAACACTGTGGATTATACAAAATGTGTCAAAGATTATTGCAATATCCAAACAAATCCTAATCTAGAATAAGCAGAATACACCAAGCTTTTTGAAAATTACAGTTATGAATCGAGGACGAAAATTCTAAGTCTACATACTTATTGAAAAATTTGTTTTTGAAATGGACTGTACAGATACTCGAGAAATTTTTAACTTAGTTTAGTTAGTAGAATGAAGTTCTCCTCTACTCCTCCTCCTCCTAAACTCCTGCTACTCGGTCCAATTTTCTGGAATCATGTAAATAAATAATTTGTGCTCATATCACTCTATCAGATAATTTTTTTAAAGTAAAAATAGGTTTATTCAATTTATCACATTATCTTTGTAAATAATATACTACACATTTGTGTACGAGAAAAACGTCACAACAAGTCAATACTCGACCGCCAAAATATAGACAACAATTTAAAACGGTCTTCATGGTCGCTAGATAATCAGTATATGACCACTAGTATGTAGTTAAAATAATGCAAATAACCACATGGTCGTTAACTAGTCCGTATACGAACACAAAAATATTGTATTTTTTAAAATTTTTGTATGTAATTAAATCGATGGTCGAAAAATGATCTGTTGCCGACCACTTTGTTTTACATCATCAAAATACGTTTAGATTTTATGGTTCTCTCTATATTTTGCCGGTCGCAATCTGACCTTTAAATTAACCATACTTAATAGGACGTCAAGAAACAATAAAAGTTGCGCTAATAATAAGCAGCATGTTAGAAAAGCTCAAAAATGATCCGTTAGAAACCGCTAGTTTACGACCATGTGTTCGTAAACGGGAGGAAGCTAAGTTTTAGTCAGCCTATTAGCGACCACCATTTATTTAAATAAATACGCATTTTATGGAAAATTTATATATTCAAAATTATAATTGAATCATATTCTGACACCTCTTGCACAAAATGTAATGCACAAACATGTTTTAAGTACTCACGGTTTAAGTTACTCGTACTCACTATTTTTTTACTAGCATTTTGCTCCAAAATCAATGTGTGTGCTCTGGCTCAGATTCATCGGTTCACTGATTTACACTGAAATACATTGGGTTGGCCAAATTTACCCGAGGGTAAGGGATAGATAGGGCTTGATCTTCAAGAAAAAAGAGTGATCGTTGCGCTGATATTACAACTGGTTTTGTAGTACGGGACTAATAAACATTGACCCTAAAATAAAAAATGTAAAGCTGATTTTTGGCACAAGTGTTCCTTGGGGTCTGAGAAGTACCTCTTAAAAATTCCCCCCCTCTAGGCCGCGGGCTTAACCCCCCACCCCCCCAAACGTCTCCCCAACCGCAGTTTTTTGTAATTTTCTCAAAAAATATTAGTGCTAGAAAAAAACTTTCTATGGTGAAAATTATCTTCATTAAATTATCTACAAAATAATATTTTAGTTCATTTCCATAAGACTAATAGTTTCGGAGATATGTTAACCCTTTGTGCATGAAAAGAAAATATTTTGCATGTATGGCTTTTTCTAATGTAGTTTCTTGTAATTTCCATAAAAACTGATAGAGCTACAAAAATATTGTCTAAAGCAAAATGAAAGGCTATTAAATTAGCTATAAAATAATATTTAGTTTATTTTGATAAGAGTAATAGTTTTGGAGATACGCCTACCTATTGTGTAAGATAAAGAAAATAATATGCAAATATCGTGTACGTTGTTTTTAATTTTCGAAAAAAATATAACAGAGTTAGGAAAAACTGATTGAAGCAGTAAGAAACATAGTTAAATTACCTACAAAATAGTATTTAGTTAATTTTGATAGCACTAATAATTTCGAAAATATACTTGTCATAGTTAACATAAAAGCAATATTTTTCAAAATTTTATATGTTTTCTGTAATTTCTAGAAAACTATTAGAGCTAGGCAAAAAACTCCCAGAAGTAAAAATAAACAACATTTAACCACTTATTAAAAAAAAATTAGTTCATAAAGATAGGACTAATAATTTCGAATATATATCCATGTATAATGTACGAAAAAAAATAAAAAAATTGCTAGAATCCTATGTTATTTGCAATTTCCACAAAAACTATTAGAGCTGGAAAAAATCCTCGGAAAAATAATTAATTTCACTAAATTACCCACAAAAAAGTCTTATGGTGAATTTAGATAGGACCAATAGTTCGAGAAATATGGCAACCTATATTCCAAGTTTTTTTTTTTTTTCGACAACCGTTGGTATATTTTTGAATTTTCACAGAAACTACTAGAACTATGAAAAAAAACATAAGAAGCAAAAATGAACTTCATTAAATTATCTTCAAAATAATTTTTAGTTTATTTTGATAGAACTAATAGTTTCGGAAATATGGCTGTTCATGCTTGCTTCATGTTTTTATAATTACTTACCTACTGTTTTTCCGCGGCTTTACCTGCGTGGATTTAAGTTTTTTAGTACCTACTTAATCCCCGGGAACTGTGAATTTTCCAGGGTAAAAATGGTCTATAATTATGTTAATCCAGATTCCAGGGTTAAAGCTATCTCTATTTCAAATTGTAGCCAAATCGGTTCAGTAGATACTAAGTAGGTAGTAAGTACTAAGTACCTAATTATTATGTCGTGAAAAAAACAAAATAGGTACCTACCTGCCTACTTAGGTATAAAAATATCCAAACAACTATTTCTAATTTTTATTATTAATATTTTTATTATTAATATTACCAATTTATATTTTAATATAAATCGTTCTTCAACTTCGGCATAACATTCACATCAATACATTATCATTTTACTTGTATTTGTCATAATCTGTTGTGTGCCTAATAAATAAAATAAAATTAAATAGTAGTTTATACACCAAGGGGATAAAGCACTGTTTTATGTCACGGGCGCTACATTGAATCCTGAACGTAACGAAGGACTCCAAAATTAACTCCCGAGCGCAGCGAGGGTGTTATAAGTTAATTCCCGACCAAAGGGAGGGAATTAAGATTGAGTCCTGAGTGCAGTGAGGGATTCAAGCGCCCAAGAAAAAACTACTTTATCCCGGTGGTGTATACTCTACTTTATACTTCTACCAAAACAGTAAAACAAACTGTAACGGTTAGATATTTATTGCAAATCATAGTAAGTAGGATACATAGGTCTAATAGTAAATAATAAAAAGAAAAGACAAATTAAAAGTGAATGTTCACGTTCGATAGAGTCACATTTGTCATTTTGCTTTTCATGCTGCCAGTGTTTATGCAGGTACACATACTCCTTGGTTTAAAAACTTTTATGTCAAATGGTACGATCGTTTGGCTGGAGCCTAGACTCTGTTGTGCATATTTACAGTATGGGGTTGGTCAACTAGTTGGGCGATCGATCTTCTAGTTTACGGCCCTAGGGCATGAAGACTGACTTTAGACCCGCAAAAGTATGATTAAAACAGTAGTAAAGGTATGGTAGAAGTATAAAAAACATTTCGTTTCCTCTTGGTCTATAATATCGCGGTGATAATTTCTAATTTCGCTCTTGCCGCGTGGCTTGTAAATCACGCCGCATCAGTAGGGTTGCCACTTGCCACCCGTACTCGGTACTACGGACTACCCTATTATTAATTTATTACATCTCTCGAAAGTTTTATTATAAGCCGACACTCTGTCCGAAATGACAGTTACGAGTTAACTCGCATTAATGAGTACTTAACGGGGGAAATCACGCAAACAAGCAAACAGACTAAATTAAAGAATTAAAGCGAAGTATGTTTATCATTTCCACGGGGGACCTGACAAGGAATCTTACAGATGATTGTTAATTGTTACCTAATCACGCCACTACTATTGAACCGATTTGGCTGAAATTTGTTGTGAAACTTTTTATCCCGGAAAAAACCATGTTAGGTACCTACCCACGGGATTCGTAAATAACCTAATTATATAATTTTCCAGAACTACTATATTTTCACAGCTTTTGAAAAAAAAAAAACTATTTTAAACCGACTTCAAAAGAGTTTATCAATTCGACACGCATATATTTCGTGTGTAATATTATTGGAACTGCAAAATATTCACATAAAAGACAATCTATTCCAAACATAATATGTATAGTATATCTATGTTTGTATGTTATGTATTTCTCCGAAAATTTATGCACCCAATCTTTTTTTACTGGCTTACATTTACTTCAACTTAGGGAACAGTGCAAGTTTTATTTAAATCGTTTTAATAGTTTTCAAGATTTGGACAATTGTTCGTTTTCAGTGGGTATCTGTATTTAAATTTGAAGTAGCTTGTTTTCCAAAAAAAATTGGCCACCCTAGCCACATTATTGTCACCAGTCCGCAGCAAAGACACCCTATCGGCAAAGCTGTGCCGCCAAGCGATTAGCGTTCCGGTACGATGCCAAGTAGAAACCAAAGGGGGTAGGTATATACCTAGTATGGGTTTACTAAAAACTGCCATACCCGTTGTAGGTCGTTCCGCTCCTATCGACTGCGTCATCACTTACCACATTTCATTTCACTTTTCATTGTTATTTATAATAGTAATACTAAATACATAATATATATTAGTTTATTTTCATATATTATTTATTATGAGTATTATGTTATTTGTGTAAATGGTTTATGTAATAGTATGTAGGTATTTGTTTGTATGTTTATTTATATTAATACACCACCCGCAATTTAATCTCCTTAACTTCTCCTAATCCTAAGGTTGCCTGGCAGAGATCGCTGCTAAGCGATAAGGCCGCCTTTTTGTATTATACTTCCTTCTGTGTATTTGTGTTCCTTAGTTATTATTTTTCCTTTTTGTGTTGTGGTGTACAAATAAAGTGTAAAATAAATAAATAAATACCACCATCTCACATGGTGGCACCATCAACCATCTGAGATTGCAGTCAAAGTTATCTTGTATCCGAATTAAATAAAAAAAATACTTTTTCATTTTTCATATTCGGAAAGTAGTATTGTTTTGATCTGATTATTGGGTGGAAAATGCTGCTTCCCTCCATAGGGAGGGAAAAACTCATACAAATTACTTCCCACTTATGGGCCGGAATGAACTTTCAAAATAGAACTGCTGTCAGCTGTAAAGAGTTTTTATGTAAAAAAAAACTACTAATAAAAAGAATAGCTGCGGCCATGTGACTTTCTAAACGGCCAGTGTGAAATTAACGCAAACTTCTTTGAGCGGAATAAACAGCAACAATAATTACGCGGTGAGTTCCATATTTAAAATTTAAAAAGTCGACATAAATTGGCGGGATACTAATTTCTGGTATTTGTGACGGAATTCAAATAAATAGCTAATAGGTACCTAATCTTAGATTTGAATATTAAAAATGAGTTCAAGCGATTCTGAAATGTTGACACCAGATTCGATTAGAGACGAAGCAAATAGTGTTATTGAAAATATTTTGCCAGAAATGTCAAAAGAAAGATATATAAACACATACAATAATTTTATGAAGTGGCGAGCAGAGAAGAATATAAGATCGTTTTCCGAAAGTGTATTTCTTACATATTTTAATAGACTGTGTAGTAAACTACAGCCTTCTACGCTATGGAGCCGATATTCAATGCTCAAAAGTACACTTAGTGTAAAACATAATGTAAATTTGAAAGAATTTCATAATTTAACATCATTTTTGAAAAGACAGTCTCAGGGGTTCAAGAGTAAGAAATCTAAGGTTTTCACCTCTCATGAAGTGGAAACTTTTTTAAATGATGCTCCTGACGAGATATATTTGGCAGTGAAGGTAAGTTTACCTAAGTATTCATGGATTTATTCTAAAAATGAACGCATTTATTACATAAATACTAAAAAATTACATGATTTTCACAGGTGGTATTGATACTCGGTATAAGCGGCGCTTGCAGAAGCAGTGAACTCACAAATTTGACAATTAAGGACATTGAAAGTCAAGGCCAATTATTACTAGTAAAACTGACTAAAACAAAAACAAATATTGAGCGCTCGTTTGTAGTACAAGAAGAGTTTACACAAATAGTAAAGAAATATCAAAAAATGAGACCTAGTGATGTAAAAACGGACCGTTTTTTTCTCAACTATCAGAAGGGAAAATGCTATAAACAAGTGATCGGTAAAAATAAAATCTCAGGTATGCCGAAGCAGATAGCAACATATTTGAATTTACCAAACTGTGAGCAGTATACCGGACATTGTTATAGACGAACGTCAGCAACATTTTTAGCCAATTCAGGGGCAAACATGACAACGTTAAAACGACATGGAGGCTGGAAATCCAGCACAGTCGCCGAAGGCTACATTGAGGATTCAGTCCAAAATAAAATTAAAATTTCAACCAAATTAGCTGAAACTATAAAAATACGCCCCAATTCGCCTCAGCCGACAACTTCCAGGGAGTATCCGCCATGTAATCCATCGTCTAATGAAATACCAGAGTCTCCTACTTTTACAGATATCCAGAACAGCCAAATTTGTCATAATATATCAAACAGTATAAACATTCCAAACAAAAATGTTACTTTCAATTTCACGAATTGTCCTAATTTCACAATTAATTTTAAATAGGTACATACTACTAATATTATTATATATTATCAATAAATAGTTTAGATAAACAACTAGTTTTATTTTCCTCATATTCGAAATGAAAAGTAGAGTGTTTAACTCGGGCAAAAGAATCAATTCCTACTCGGACTATAGCCGCCCTCGCTACGCTCGGGCGTCTAAATACCTCGGGAAATGATTCTTTCGACCCTCGGTTAACAATCTACTATTGTTTCAATGCTATCTAGTTCAATTTTATAGTAAACAATTCGTAGTTTATGTTAGAACCACAGAACTTGGATAACAACCATTATGTCAGTGTGCGTGGGTGTTGCGTATATACAGTAATCGATATGACTTTGTATAGAAGGTCATTGGATATGACAGATGTTTATTATTTGACTATTTGAATGGCTCCGTTTTAAAGTAAACTAATGATGTGATAAAATAATAGGCATTGATGTACTGGCGCAATTTTAATATTTTTAAAATCAGTGCATTGCAACTTTGCGAAAATATCAAAAACCTGTCCAAAGCCCTAACAACGCCATCTAGCGGGAATTTGTCCGGGAGAAGACGTTGTGTTGGCCCAACGTCTATTATTTGTAAGCGCTAACGAATATACTTTTACAGAGCGCCATCTATTGACATAATTGTGAAGTTCTGTTAAAACAACTGAAGCTCATTAAAAATTAAATAATTTCGTTTTCTTATAATATTTATCTAATTTTAGTATTTGTTGTTCAAGTACAGGATATAATTCAAATTTCAAATAATTGATCAAGTTTCAGGCTCAGCCTTTCAGAAAATTTAGAGTTCTGAGGTTAACTTTGGCCGTTAAATAATCTCCACTTTGAATTATATTATTAACTAGTGTTTCGCCCTGTGCGCGAGCTGCTAAAGCAGCTCACGGGTTGTGGTTTTTGGGATATTAGGGATCCTCAGTTATCGAATTTGAACAAAATCGGTCAATTAACAAAGAATTTCAAAATGGCGCTGATTTTTTAAAACTTTGGTAACAGTTTCCTGTATTGAAATCCCAGGGAGCCCTGAATATCGATTTTGAACGAAATCGGTCCATAAACAAAGAATTTCAAAATGGCGCTGATTTTTTAATACTTTGGTTTCAGTTTCCTGTTTTGTAACTCCAGGGAGTCTTAAATATCGATTTTGATCGAAATCGGTCAATTAACAAAGAATTTCAAAATGGCGCTGATTTTTTAAAATTTTAGTACCACTTTCCTGCTTTGTAATCGCAGGGAGCCCCGTCGTGGGTAAAACGGAATCGTATCAAAATCTTGCATAGTTCTACACAGTCGTAGTAGTATTCTTCAATATTGGCTATATATTTTCTATGGAAAAATAAATTCCGCCATCTTGAATTTTTTTCCAGTTCATCAAGTAGACCTTCAGGTCCTGATCATCTTTTGTCAAGAAACCACTCTTCCATCTTTTATGCTTTCTGAGATAGACACCAAACAAATTTGTATGGCAGCCATCTTAAATCCGCCATTTTGAATTTTTTTTTTGCTCTTTGTCTATTGGATGAGGTTCCGAGTGACATTAGTTCGAGGACCCTCCACCTATCTTCAATACCTTGGCCGTGCCCTTTACCCGTCTCCGAAATCCTCAATCATCAGGTGTCTCCATATTTTTGTTAAAGTTATATTTTCTGACTTCTATACGAAGCCATCAATGAAAAAAAAATTTTTCATACAAAATTTTACAGGAGGACATTTTTGGGGAAAATCTCGAAAACTACCCCAAATGTGGCAACACTGTTTAGATATCTTGATACTGCCGGTCGAGTTACACAGTCGATCCCTACATGTCATCTTTCCCAAATGTTGCCAACTGCCTCAAAATCGTGATCGAAATTTTCAAAAACACAAAAAGAATACAAAATGGCCGCCACCTCGTGTCACAGAAGCATTTTACATAGTTTCATAATTTTCCCGTAAACTACAGGATATACCGCTCCTGATGACGTTTCAATTTTTCATCTCGCTCGCACCCAACCGAAATGATTGCTCCTGAAAAAAGACCATGTCGAAAATCACTTTTACTTTGATAAATCCCAGTGTTGCCAGACCTCGGCGACGAAAACACCCAAATGTCATTCGTACAAGTAGGACACGTGGAGGCTCGTACTCGAATTTTGCAAAAAATGCGTATTTCGATTTTCTTATTTTTGGGGTAAATCTTGAAAATTTCCCGAGAAATGGGGTAATTTTTTTTCCCCAATCCATAGTTCGAGTCTGTACACACAATCACCCCCTAGAAATCGAAACGCTCCGACGTTGCCAACTGTGAGAAAATTGAATTTAAAAATTGCGTTTTTGCGTACCTCAGACGGAACGGCCGCCGCGACAGCCGCCATCTTGAATTTTTAAAAACCACTTCCGTTCTATCAAAATACAGGATAGTTGTAGGCGAAAAGAGAAAAAAATATTATGCTCGACCACGCCGTTTCGGATCTGTGGCGCCGCGGTTCGGGGTCGAAAAATCAAAAATTTCAAAACACTACAGCTCGGCCGCCATCTTGTTTTTCCAAGTTTTTCCACTCTTTCTATTGATCGTTTCCTAATTTCTTCAATCGGTGCGAATTTTAACAAAATCGGTTGGAAAACAAAAGAGTTGCAAGAATCACGTCGGCCGCCATCTTGTTTTTCCGAAATGTCATAATTTTTCCCTACTCGACTCCCGCACCCGAACACATCTCCCATACATCATTGTATCGTTTTCTGTCTCTTTCTAGGAGAACAATTATGTCAATGAGTCAGTGAGTCAGTGAGTGGTAATTGAGCTATATATAGTATAATATAATATATTATTTTATATTTCGTCAATTTTAGGGGGGAAAAAATTTGGAATTTTTGGAAAAGCCAAAATACCAAGTATCGTTGAGATATACCCTGAAAAATATCTTGAGAAATGACAGACTTTCATGCAAACTTTCACCCTGTTTTTTAGGGGTGGAATTTTGTTACATATTCATATTTATTTATTTTGCCATCCTTACATCCTTCCATAGCGAATGCCTAGTCACAAAATAAACTTACTGTCAAAATTTCAAGTTTCTAAACCCAGCTGTTTAGGCTGTGCGGTGATAAGTCAGTCAGGACTAAACGATTTTATAATAATACTAGCTGACCCGGCGAACTTCGTACCGCCTTAGTATGCAAAATTAAATGTATATTTTTCAATATTTCTGAGAGATTTTCTTAATATTTTTTTCCGTAAGAACCTTCTCCTAATAATAACAAATACAACAAAAAAAGAATTAGTGAAATCGGTCCAGCCATTCACGCGTGATGCCGTGACCAAGGAAAACGGGTTTCATATTTATATATATAGATGTACCTACCTTTAGATTAATGAACTAAGAATGTTCGCTTTTATTTGACATCCCACTCTATAAATTAGCATAAAAATCCCCACTTTTTTTGCATGTAACATCAGTAATATCGATTTTAACCAACTTCCAAAAAAGGGCGAGGTTCTCATTTCGGCGCGTATTTTTTTTTCTGAGCCGATTTGGAAAATGTCTTTTTCAGTCGTTAGAGGAAGCTCTCGAGGTGATCCCATAAAAAATTCTGATCCCAAATCCTCAACCCTGACACTAGAAATGTTATTTTATAGCGCTATACTATATGCAACATTCTGTGAAAAATGATAAAACAACGCCACCTAGCGCAATATGTGTAAACAACGAACCCAAAACCTATGTATGAACCACGGGTTCGAGTCGAGTACACAATTAGCATGTTTCTTGGAATTTCCTCATTCTTAATATAGATGGCGTTGTCATTAATAAAATCTACGAACCCGAACCTAGATATGAACCGCGGTAACTATTCTTGAATTTCCTCAATCAGAAGATAGATGGCGTTGTCGAGAACTAAAGCTGTTTCAATAATTTTTCGAGGATTGCAAAATAATTATAGAATTCGTTATTATTACGGCGTAGACATTTAAAAGTGCTCTTTTTATTAAATGAAAAAAAAAAAAAAAAAAAAAAAGGCAAATTAGCCCTTTTAAAGTTTATCACCCATCCTGTTATTGAACGCCGTCTATGTTACTTAACCAGCGTGATCGTTTTCTATGCTCCGTTACAATTTGACCATTAAGCGACTCGTTCGTGATTGGTCCGTGAGAAATACCTACATTCGAGG